>OX380334.1:1384500-2769000 GCA_947425015.1 Pterostichus niger | reverse complement strand
TAACTAAATTAAAAGGCTTTTGCGTAAGACACCAGGTGTACGAAAAGTATATCTCAATTGTAAACAAATTATTCATAATTTCTTTTCTCATTTTAATATACTGATTTATTTTATGGACTACAGACTTTTTAGACTAATTAAAATATAAATAAATGATATTATCACTTACATTTTTTTCCTGAACGGTGTGATTCTACAAGTGAAGCGGTTGACAGCATTGGATCAAACAGCCAGCTCGACTCCCGGGACTGAATGCCGATGCAGCAAAGTTGCGTAAACTGCAAGAGCTCAGAGAATACATATAAAATGTGGTCATTTATTTGCTACAGGAACATCATTTCAATTACAGTAGTTTTATATATATATGTATATATACATATTGTAATAAGATGTATGTTTTCACAAACAACTTACAATATATGTTATTCTTAAAGAATAAATATGGTTTAAATAGAATTGTTGTAAATTATTTATTTAAAACATATTTATTATTGTTCTTACATTACCTACTAAGTTACAATAATTTTATTTATTTATTTATTAAGTTTAAACAATAAAAACTATGTTTAAATTAATCAATTTGCAAGTACTCTATTTAAAACATATTTCTTCTTTAAGAATAAGGAATATTGTAATAAGATGTATGAATAACTTATTACAATGGGTACCCTATTTCTTATTCTTAAAAAATAAATATGGTTTAAATAGAATTGTTGTGAATTATCTTCTTATCTTACAATTTTCTTACATTAATAACTAATTGTCGATCTCGACTGACGTAGTTTCAAGAGAAGATGATAACAGCTTCAATGATGCTGCTCCAAGATGATGTTCCAAAGCTCCGGTGACGTTGTCCAGAATGTTGATGACACGGGTATGAATATCAATTGTTCCAAGATGATGCAGAGGCCGCAGGAGATGCCTGCATGTCCGGTGATGTCCCTATCAACAAAAATATATTAGTAACATAAAATAGTTGGATTTTGATGATTAATGAATCTGAAACAGACACTCATAGTACATGAATACACTTCTTGTTCTTCCAGTAGTTTTCAATGATGGTTTCTTTCTTCCTCCTACACTTACCCTATCTTACCTAAGTTTGTCAAACACTATCTTTGAATTGAATCTACGACAAAGCAAACGAAGCGTGCTTGTCAAATTAGCAAAAACGTTGAGCATATTCCGTGCCCACGACCTCTAGGTTCACCGCCTACCAACCTACCCTACTGCTGGGAAGATTTCGCAGTGCTCGAACAGTCGAATTATGTCTAGATCTCCCAATGACTCATTGGACAATATGGTTCCTGTGATTCGATAACTCGACCACCCAAGACATCGGCTTACACCTTCTAGCTACACTCAGGAGCTCGTTTGCGAGGGACTCGCCCCACCCGGATCACGAAACGGTTACAAACTTGTCTCCTGGTGATGGTATGTATGTTGGGGCCCCACGTGGGGCCAGCGTTTTTTGGTGGATAATACAAAATACACGATATCGACTCGTGAGGTTGATTTCAAATCAAACCCACGATAGATATCGATCTACACAATTTCGATTCGCAAAATTGATTTATAGTAATAAATCAACCCCACGAAAAGAACTACACACAGTTAGGATGGCCTCCTATTAAGGCAGCAACTAACTAACTAAATTAAAATGTACGTAGTGAGTAAACAATAAAAACAAACACGATATCGACTCGAGAAGTTGATCTTATAGTATAACTATAAATCAAGCCCACGATACGATATCGGTTATGAAGTTATGAAGGCCTTTAAATAAGGCAGACAAAAGTTAAATTACACGACGACGACGTTTGTTTGGCAAGTGAACTTCTTGTTGCAGACTCGCAGCGACCTACTTAAAATTAAAGTGAATTTGAATCATACACACCATATACACATCTAACATACACTTCAAATACAATATTACTCAGTTTACTGTTATTATTATTAGAAATTATTAATGTTATTAATATGTTATTATTTAGTATAAACAAAAGTAAAATAATAACGTTTCTAGAATTTAGCAATTTACTTTTAAACCATTAAACAAATATTTATCACATCAAACAATAAATTAAATTAAAAGACACCAGATGTATGTCAAGGCTGTGTCTCAATAAAATTCTAAATCAATTATTAATAATTTCTTTTCTCATTTTTTAGACTAATTAAAATATAAATTTTTACTCATCTTTTATTCCTGAAGTGTGTTGAAGCAACCGGTGGACAGCGTGGACAACTTGGACATGGCGCTCGACTCCTGGGACTGAATGCCGCATTCAGATAATTTGCGTAAACTGCAAAACACAATTTAATATGAGCATCTATCATTAAAAATACTAAACAATCTTTAAAAGTAATTTTTAATATTAAAGAATAGTAAATTATCAAAATAAAATTATATGTTTAAACCAATTGTAAATAATTTTCCACTGAGACATTCACAGAACATTCTCAACCCGACACACCATCCTCGCTTCAATAACGTTTATTTTAAAATTAATTATTTTCTGGAGGGTTGATATTAAGGGATGAAACTATAGACAATAGATGAGGAATTGAATGTTGAAACCCGGTTGACTGGTTACTAAATTACAGCCGTTTTTAAAACATGTTTATCTAAAGTTACGGAAAAACTGTCGTTCATATTTTCTCTCAGAAAATTAATAAAATTCGCCATATTTACAAACAAAACTATAGGCAGTCCACATTTTCAAACCTCTTCAAATTTAAATGTTATAAACAACATTTTTAAAACTCATATATTTAAAATTTTGGGTAAAAGTCACCGCTAGTAAAATCAAATTATTAAACGAGATTAATTTTAATTTTCTGCTTTGAACCGGACATCAATTATTTTAGGAGAAAAATTATTGTAAAAGTAAAATAAAAATTGTCGCTTAGATTTGGGCCTTTTCGTATACTGCTTTTATAGATATATAAATTTGTATGTGATGCGTTCTTATTAGTTTGCTATGCATTATACAAAAACAATTAGTTGACAACTTTCATACAATTTAGTATACAAAGATGCCATCGAAATACGAAGAATTACGCGAAAATATTTTGTACAAATGTGTTCAAAATAGGCACATGTCCACAAGAAAAGTAGCTTTAGAGTTAAAATCTACAACAAGGACTGTTCAAAGGGTGTTAAGAAGATATAATGAAACAGGTAATACACAAAAAAAATGTGGAAGTGGATGCAAACCTGGATTTGTAGATTAAAATATTGAGAAAATGTCTTGAAGGCTTTGTGTGAAAATAAAAATCTTTCTGTGAGAGATATGGTTAAGAAATTTGAAACTACTCAATCAACAGTCCAGAAAATTAAGCTAAAGAATTCTATAAAGTATTTAAAAAAAAAACAAAAGTGCCTAACAGGAATACTAAGCAAGAAACTAACACAAAATGAAGATCAAGAAAACTTTACTTTAAAGTGATATAAAAAAAAATTATGTGTTATCATGGATGTCGAAACGTATTGTTAACTTGAATTAAAATCTCGACCAAGTCATTATTATTATTCTGGAAAGTTCAGAAAATCTGTTAGTAGCCAATTGAAGGTAAATAAAATAGAAAATTTCTCAAAAAAGATGCTTGTATGGCAGGCCATTTGTTCCTGTGGCAAACGCAGTATGCCTTATTTTTCGACATCGACAATCAACGGCGAAAGATATTTAAGCGAGTGTTTTTAAAGATGATTATTGCCCTTTATAAGGCAACATGTCATTACACAAACAATGTCATTGATTGGTATAAAAGAAACCCCACATATAGAATTTGTACATAAATCTGAAAATCCTACAAATTGTCCTGAATTGCGCCCAATCAAAAAATATTGGCCCCACATGAAGCAGAAGTTATTAATAGTTATTTACGCAATAAGTGGGATATAGACAAAATTATCGTACGCATGTGAACGTTGCACAACGAGGCCGTAGGCCGAGTTTGTGTAATCACATATGTGCGATAATTATGTAGTACACAATTTTATCTACGACTGTTCGGGATTTAAATTGTTATTTTTATAATTACATATAAATTTAATTAAATTTCAAATCAAAGTAGCAACATGCGCTCATTGTTTTCTAAATGATAGCAACGCGTTGACAATCGCAACAACCAAATAAACAGAAAAATTTTGATTTTGCCTTTACGAGTGTGTAGAATAGTTCGATAATAGAAAATGAGCCTTTCAGATATAGATCTGCCTTCAGATATAGAAAAAGCAGCGTCAAACGTTATTTTGGATCTGGTTCCTCAAAAATCAAGAGTAAAATATCAACTGGCTTATGACAAGTATGAGAAATGGTGTGAAGAGAAAAAAATTAAAGATACAACAAATGAAAAGACTTTGTTAGTGTATTTCGGAGAATTAAGCAAGATTCAAAAATCATCATCTCTTTGGTGCTATTATTCCACGGTGGTTGGAGGTCAAATTCTGTTGCAGAAGGATACATTGAGATTTCCGCTGAGAATAAAAAGAAAACGGCTACCAAAATTATGGGAGGAAAAGAAAATGTGTCTCCAGTATCACAATATAGAAATTACTAATTCTACGGTAACATCAAATCATCCAAATGTGTCAACATCTGGCATCAATTTATATAGCTGTAAAGACTGTGTTATAAATGTATACAATAAATAAGTTTTCTTGTGTAATTTTCTTTAGTTTTTTCCTACATTTTGCATTATCGCTTGCGCGTGCGGTAAAAATTCAAAGAACGCACGTGTGCGGTACAGTAAGTCATTACCTGTTTGAAATGAGTGGGATATTAAGGATATATCGCACGGTCGTAGATAAAATATAATAAACAAACCAATTCTGTCGATAATTTCAAATATAAGTGGAAACAAATTAGAAAAATGATATCTGATTATGCTGTACAAATTTTAATGAATGGGGTGAAAAGGAAATTGCGCAACTTTTGGATGAATCATAAATAAAATGTAAATATTTGCTATTATATACTATTTAGTTGTTGATCAATAAAGTCTTCAATAGTTTTAAAAAAATTTATTTAATTATATGGTTTATAGTTAAAAATTAAAGCCGACAATTTTTTCAGGGACAAGCTTTATAATTAATGACCCTTAATATTAACTGACTAGCTAATAATGTATTACCGTTATCATTAATGAATATTTAGTAGATTGTCAGTTCCTAATTATTCACCATCATTATTATTATTGTTTTTACCCAAATAATTAAAAAAATAACAATGTACTTACATTGATGATAATGTCCACGGTGATACCAGCTCGAGCTGCTCCAAGTTCTGGATGGCGGCAGCTCCAATGACACCAGCTGCTTCAACATCTTGATGATGTCCCTATAAACATAAAAACAATGTATTAGTAACATAGCATAGCACCCTTCATCATGTTTATTTTAAGTTTCATAATCATCATAACTTTTGAGAGTGAGTATACTAGAAATAGTAAAAGGAAACCCACATTTAGTCATTTAAAAGATACACTCATTGTTTAAAAAGTAATTAAATTAAAAAACAATTTGATTTATTTAGCAGCGCGTAAGTCTTGTACTAATCAAGATATTTTAAAAGTACAAAGAAACAAAAAATAAAGCCCCAAAAATATAAATAAAAAATCATCTCACCTGTTTGGCGCTTTCACTGTGCATCTACAACCTGGTGCACCAGGTCCACAAGTTGGTTTTGTCGCTGATTTGTGGTGATTGTAAACATTGTCTTTCATAATAATTGGTTTTAAAATCGACAAATGTTGTTTTCAGTCCCTGACATCCATACCTAAAAACGACATTGGCGCATTATAAATTAATTTAAATTCAAACTCACTCATTCTACTACATTTTGTTGGTAATTAACAATATTTTAGTTTAAAATCACGTCATTTTACAAATGTAGTTTACTTGTCAAATATCAGTTTCTGACAACTAACATACTACTGCCACCTATTCACTTATTTTAAAACAGATATGTATATAATTTAAATTTTGGGCGATTACAATCCATCATATTAGTATTTTAATTAACAAATATAGAAGTGTTTGGTTAATGAGTGAAAATATGTTTACAAGTTAATTAAAGCACGAGACAATTAATGTTTTACGTAATTTACCAAATCACAAATACTTCTAGAAGAATATTTCATCGTTCAACTAAATTATTTAGGGCAAGGGCTCAATTAAATGGCTTTTTCACAGATGTACGCGGAACGTAGGTTTATATTGAAACCATAATAAAAACAGGATTATATATAGTTCAAAACATGGAGAATTCAAAATTAAAAACCAATTTCAATTATCTTGACTAGTTTAAAAGTTACAGCCGTTTCAGCCGACATTTTATGATTTCTTTCAGAAAAATAATAAAATTACCCATATTTACAGCCAATTTAAATTTTAAAAGATACTCACTTGCAAAAGTACTGGAAGTAAAGCGTCCGGACACGCCATCAAACATCAAGTCCCCGGCGCCATCATCTCCTCCAGCTCGGCTTCCTGGTGCTCCAGATTCTCCGTCGACTTCTTGCAGCTGTCCAAAGTCACCTGAATGAACACAGAGCGGGTGTCAAACATATCAAGTCTCTTGTGTTAGGATGTTGTAATTAATTAATTAATTAATTAATTAATTGAAAGTATAATCACCACACCTTTTACCCATTATTGGGTCAAATCACAGGCACCACAGATGTTAGTGGTGAAATTTATAGGTCATTGTTTTAAATGATGATAAATACACGTACAATCCAATTTAAATATTGTAAAGAATATTTGAAAACTCTTATATATTTTAAATATTGCAAACAATTACCCAAAAAGGTAAAAGTATTTGATTAACTTTATTTACAAAATACACGGACTGCTAGTGATAGAAATATAGTTGCTCACCCTTGACACTAATCACTAGCACTAACAACTAACTAGCAAAACGTGTCACTAACACTATCAACTTACTAGCGTGATTATCTTCATGCGACCAGCTCTGATCAGCGTTTTGTTTGCAAGTGCGGAGCTCGAGCTCGTTGCATGATGACTCGGGCAACTAATTAATTAACCAACTAATTGATGACACAACTCACTACATTGAAACATACACAACATGTCTACATTTCAAATAAAATATTTCTCATTTTACTTTTTTCATTAATTATTATAAATTATTATTGTAATTTTTTTTTTCATAAAAGTAAACAAATTTAAAACATGAAACGTTTATACGTGAATAATGTCCCAGTAATGGGTAAAAGGCATGATTTGATTTATAAATAAGTTTCTCACCAATGCCAGAACATTTCCGTCTGATTCCATTCTCTTCTCTTGCTGCCGACATGAAGAGTAGGTTTCTGAAGAGCGATCGCCGTCGACACCATCACCACGGTGTTTGCTGTCTGAGTCAACACCAGCACTCCAAATATTTCTAATGATTTGTTTAAAATATCGATCGGTACTAATTCCCAATTAGCGCAGGAATGCAACAAGAGCAGGACAGCTGCTCTCTGGCGAAGCTCATTCTGTTTAAATTCCTCGACTCCGGTTCTGCAGGTTCCAATCTCTTCTCTCCACGGAGGGTTTCATGCCGTTGTGGATGAGTATCCAGTGCTCGCATTTCTCTCCGATTACGCCTGGAACAAACAATAAACAGTTACTATTAATTGTAATTGCTAATTAGTTTTTGTTTAGCTAATCGATAATAAACATGGCTTTCTTCCTCCCAGGTGCCTCCCCCTCATTCACCAGCACTCACTTCAATACAATGACCGCTAGACTATTCAGGGATATTAATTTTCATTATTTTACGACAGAAATACATATTATAACATTTATTTATATCCAACTTTTACTTGAAATATTTTTGACCAAAATAATTCCGGAAGGTTTAACAATTAAAAATATAGTTAATTACCCTTCATAATAACTGACACTAGCTAACAATTTACTAGCGTTATCATTAACAAATATCTAGTTACTATTCACTATTATTATTTTAAACTGAATATGAATTTATCTCACAAATTCTCAAGTAAATATTAAACAAATAATTAAAAAATTACAATATTCTTACATGGATTCAATATTCAAACTCTTCTTTGCTGATGCCTCCAGGGTGTTGATACACGCTGAGGATGCTTGCAGGTCCCGTGATGTCCGTATAAACATAAAAACAATATATTAGTAGCACACTTCATAACATTTATTAAAGTTAATAATGATAACAAAGAAAACAATTAATAGAATAGCTCGAAAATGCTTTTAAAAAATCTGATGTGGACACCACATGACTTCCTTGTACGCGTATTAAACTATAGATATTTTTTTAATTGCACATATTTGACATAAAATCTTTTATTTTTTATTTTTTGTTCTAATCCATAGCAAACTTAATTAAAAAAAAAACACAAAATATATACTATTTAAATTTGGATATCTCGCTTATGCAAAAGGCTAATTTAAAAATTCTTAATGTGCTAGACGCAGAATTTAATTCTCTAAAACTTTTATTTGAAGCATTTATTTCTAAAATTAAAATAATACCATTTTTTTCAAGGAAAACTGTTAGCAGCTTCATGTAATGTGTCACTTCCGGTTAGTGAATTTTAACCAAAATCTATTATATTATTTCCATTGATATAGTAGTCTTATATACCAAATTTGGAAAGTTTTAAATTATATTTGAATATAGTTTTTCATGAAAATCTATTATAGGCTTCAAGTAAAGTACCACTTCCGGAAGTTATATAATGACCAAAAAGGGAGGTGCACAACTAGATGTTATAACAGTCCTAGATATAAAATTTCAATTTTCTACGGCTTACCGTTTTTGTGTTATGCGAGATACATACGTACGTACAGACGTCACGACGTAATTAGTCAAAATGGACTCAGGGAGGGCCAAAATGCGTATTTCCACTGAAATCTGAGAACCGAAAATTTTCGCGATAACAATACTTCCTTTACTTCGTACAAGGAAGTAAAAAGAACCTACCATTTAGAAGGCTTTCGAATGCCATCACCAATTACAAAATGGCTGAATTGAGGAAATATTATTAAGACTGTATTTGTAAACGCTGCTTGTTGAGTGCAGGTGAACTTGAATACGCACAGACTTGTTTAATTATTGTTTCAGCTGCCATCGAATAAATACTTTTACCAATTTAAATATATAGAAAGCAAATGATAATAAATAACATGAATACGTATTTAGCCATTAACAATATTTGAATTAAATTTTTATAAATGAAAATTGAGAAAGATACTCAAAATGAATAGAATATTGTTTTGAAATAATAATAACAATTGGCAAAACCAACTAGTTAAATACATTATTAAGATGTCGTAACACTTGTAGCTGTTATGTATTACAAAGTACATTTTACACTATTTTTAAGTACAAATATCTATCGAAAATATTAGAATAATGTTCTCGTTAACTATTTACCAGTATTTTGTTATAACGTACAATTATTTAACCAGCAACATTCAACAACACAGCGTCATACAAGACTAAATTTATGGAATAAACAGGTTCAATTCGGTAAATTTATCGTTTGAACATAAAATAAAGAAAATACTTTCAAATTCAGTACTTTTACACATTTTCATGTATAAAAAGTAATATATATGTATGTAAATAATAATAAATAATATATATCACGCTTTTCGAAATAAAAACACTATTTATATTATTGTCCTTCTTCTCCCTACCTACCCTATCTTACCTAAGTTTTTGTCAAAGACTAGCTAAGAATCTACGACAAAGCAACCGAAGGGTGCTTGTCAAGTTAGCAAAACAAACCCGCCGCGAAACGATTATTGCTGGCTAATGTATTGCTGCGGAACTGCCACTGTCAGCCAGCAATACAGTTGAACGGTAGGACTATAGTTGAGATAGGTATTGCTAGGAAAAAGTATTGCTGGTTTCACATAGATATAGATTTTGGGTTTGACGATATCGCTCATCATCATAACCTTACTTTCGATTCGTAAAATATTCAACTCATGCTTAGACAAATTGTTATTATTACTTTAGAAAAACACAAAGTAAGACTACAATGACTGCACTAACTAATGTTGTTGCCTTGTACAAGCAATTAAAACAAGAATGGAGTGTTTCAAAACCTAATTTAAGTAAATGTGGTAAACTTTTAGCGGATTTGAAGGTTCGTATTTATCGTTAAATATATTTTAAACGAATTATAACTGTGTATTCCTCAACAAGGTTGGTTTGACAAGTCTTATGTTCCTTCCAACATCAAATACTGCTGCATCACAACAAGAATTATTAATTGCTAGAGATATTCTTGAAATTGGTGCACAGTGGAGTATCGAAACAAAGGATATTCCATCATTCGAACGTTATATGTCTCAGCTTAAATGTTACTATTTTGATTATAATTCACAACTACCTGAATCCGCATTCAAATATCAGTTGCTTGGATTAAATCTTCTTTTCTTGCTTTCTCAAAATCGAGTAGCAGAATTTCACACTGAATTAGAATTGTTGCCTTCAGATCGTATTCAGAGTGACGTTTATATTAGACACCCATTATCTTTGGAACAATATTTAATTGAAGGAAGTTATAACAAGGTATTTCAAATATATAATTTTATTTTGAAAATATTTACCATATTTGAAATAATAATTATTTACTTAAAAATTATATTTGTAGATATTTCTAGCAAAAGGCAATGTACCAGCCCAAAATTACAATTTCTTTATGGATATTTTACTGGATACTATTAGAGGCGAAATTGCTGTTTGTTTAGAAAAGGCTTACGAGAAAATTTCTTTGAATGAAGCTGCTAGGATGTTGTATATGCCAAATTTACAAAGTATTCGTGAATATGGTGCTAAGGTAAATAATAATCACGAAACGAATCTGTCAATTATAAAATAGTGAGGATTTTCGTAAATTAATTTTTGCACTTTTACAGAGAAACTGGAAACTTGGCAAGGATAATTTCTTCCACTTCGCCCCTGAAATTAAGAAAACAGACGATCCTATTCCTTCAGTGGAACTTGCTGAACAAACTCTTTTGTATGCTAGAGAATTAGAAATGATTGTTTAAGACCCAGCAAGAATATTTAATTTTGTACTGTATTTTATTTTGCTCCGTCTGTAATAACATATAAAAATAAAATTTCATTTCATATTTATTTTTAACAGTTGATCATAACTCGAAAATTACAAACAATGTAAAAATAAGTTTACGTATTTTTAGTTAAAATTAAATTAATAATTATTGCATTGACAATTTAAATCAAATGTTTGAATTTTTTTTCAAAATTCGATTTAATTTTTAATTCCCAATCAAAATCCTTCCACTGATTTGAAAATGTAGCATTCTTGCTTTTTGCTGGTTAAAATTTTCAACACTGGGTTCCAACCATTTGCTGTAATGTGCAACAAAATATGTCCTTCATTCATTCCAATTGATACAAGATACGGTAGTCATTTCGGAATAGCTTTCCTTACATCTTGCACGACTAAATTCACAAATTTTTAATTTATAGTCCACAATTTAAAGCAGTTTCATAAAATATAATGTCCTGATCTTTAACGCGAAACAAGTTTGTAAGAGCTTTCCTAAAATCCATTCGTTTTCATCAAGTTGTGTTGAACAAGACACGTTTCTGCTAGGGATTAATAAACAATGTCCTGTTAATGGTTCATGAGCTGGTAAACTTAAATAAATAATTTCTCCCAAGGAAAAAATTAAATGTTTGTCCATTGGTTTACAGTTATTTTTAAAGTATTTAAAAATGTGTGTGAACTATTTATTGAAACAGTGGGACTAAATATGCGCAGTTAATAAAGCTAAAATGTAATCATTCTATTAGTAAATGTAGTTACATACATTACATAACAGGCTCAATAAAATGGGGCAGTATGAACCCTTAAAACATTTACTGAATATATTAGCTATATCTTGTAAAAAAAACGTGGAAGAGAATTTAATTCGCCTAACTTTGATTTAAAACATAATTTTGAAAAGTTTACCGGTTTTTAAAATTGTAAAAATTAATTTTGTTGATAGAATGCAATAGAACCTATCCGCCATATACAAGAAAAAATCAAACAAAAAGGAAACAAAGTATTCATGAGCCTAGAAGAAGGTGTCAAACGGATTCTTCGCATTTTATGGGGAGACGTCTTCAATGTACACCATCATAGGAATGACCTTCTATGAGAATGAAGAATGTAGTCTGCAAAATATGAAATATATAGAAGTCAGCCAATTTTGGTTGTCAGTTCCAGAATTATTTTAGACAAAAATATTTGCAGTAAAAGCTGGATAGAAATTAATTTGTTTCACTTTTAAAGATATGATATGTCACTATGAGAATATTGGAGGAAGATGGATTCTTTGATAAATATGATGATAGGATGTTTGGTGAATGATTCATGGGTTCCTGTTACCCCATTAAATAGGATATAGCGTAATATTATGTATAATCATTATCTTTACAACATATTTATTATTTATTTGAATTACATGATAATGATTCACTTTATAATTATAATGGTAACACAATACTTTGATAGCAGACATTTTATTAAATATTTTTTAATGACAACGTTATCAAATTATCAGCTACTGAAATATTGTGATACAGTGACATTTAGTATAAAAAAATAATTACGGATAACTATATTTTTCATTGTTAAAGGTTCTGATATTATTTTAGACAAAAATATTTGAAGAAAATAATAGATATAAATAAGTTTGTATCATTTTTACATACATATATACATAACATCATGCTGTCCCAATAAAAGGGGTAGCACGACACCTTAATACGTACACCGAATAGTCATTCATCAGATTTATTCCGGAATTAATTTTAGAACAAATATTCCTGTCCTAATATACCACTTTAGTTTCATCCACATTCATAATTCTTTTCATTAAAGAATCATTCGTGGACACAACAACTCTTCAATTGTATTCATCCAGTTATACAAAAAAATAATAATATAAAAATGTGTTTATTTATTTAAATATTGTATACTTGAGAATGATTAAATTGGGTCATTTAAGCTCTTCCTTATTTCGACTATTTTTTTAGGGAAATTCCCCACTATAAAGTATGATACAGAGCTCGCTGAGTGGGTCACTAGATAAATCATATTCTGAATTTAACTCAATTATCATTTTATATATTATAATAATAATCGCTTGTTTCCTTCCCTTGATGCATAACATACTATTTTAAACCTCCGTCCAGAAACACTAATTTTGTATAACTCAAAATCGTAAAGAAACTGTTTGTTTTTGGCCTAGGTTAGCAAAAACTAGGGACTTTTTTTACTTAAAATTAATAAACAATTTGCACAAATTGTCACAAGATAAAATAATTTTGATTTCTTAATTTTTACGATAAATTGCAGAAAAAGAAATTAATTTCTTTCACTAATTGAAATATTTAAATATTTTTGTATTGTTAAAATTTTTTAAAATATGTATGTTTTCCCCACATTAAAATATCACGTCACAGACACTATTCTTCAAAATCACATTATATAATAGTTATCAGTATTTATATGAAAAAAGGCAATCTTTGTTTATGAATTATTAACATATTTTTTCAATTAGATATGTAATTTTTTGTCACAAAATGTTTACAAAAAGAATTAGTTAATCGTGAAAAAAACAAAAAAACTTTATTGTTTTCATATCATTACGTAATAAAGTTGTTGTTCAACTGTTTCCACTCAAGATGTGAAGTCTGGAGACAGTATAAAACGGTGTCTCCTCGAAAGATTTTCAGTATTTGTCATTATTTTGGCAAGTGAGTCGTCAGGTTCTTACTTCAACATGCAGTTTGCCTTGAAGGTGTTGACAACCATCTGCGTTTCTTTATTCATTACGCAAATACAAGGAACGTATGATGTGCCTGAAGTAACAGTTGAAGCTCTGAAGCCACAAGGCTTGCGTGTTTCTTTACCACTAGGTATGTCAAATTTGGTATATTGTTTATCCCGAATAATTTGTAAGATATTGTCGTTTCAAAAGTATTTTAAATATTAAAATAAATAGATACATTAAAATGCTATTTTACACATTAATGGGTGTGATATTCTGTCGTGGTAGATCTTGATATATAAGTGACAAGAATGATTAACAGCTGCTAATGACGGCCTCCAAATATGTGAAAACTGGAGTAATTTTAATGTTGGTAAAAATAGTTGTTGGTTGTGAGAATTAAATTCTAGTTTTTATATTTTAATACGACAATATGTTTCTATTTAGCCGAATATCCCATATATCTCAGTATAAAAATTTGAATTAATTTTGAACATGTACATGAGATCTTTTTAAAATAGCTGCTTATAAATCGTACAAATTATTTTTAGTTTTCATACTTTCTTGATTAAATAAACTTTAATTATTTCTTATTACACATAAATAAACACAAAAATAGTTAGGTCAAAGATTAAAATTAATTGCAGTAAAAATATTATTTTTTAATTTTTTACGATAAATAGTATAAGTGTCTATAACGCATGATTAAAAAAATGGTATCTAATCGTGCCATAGAAAAAGTGAGCCTGAAATATAAAATAAATAAATAAATATATCATCATGCCTTTTACCTATTACTGGGTGTGGCACTTCGCCTAAGCAGATTTAGGTAAGTGATATATTTTTCGCGTGAAGTGCGGTTACCAGCCGTCAAATCACGGCCCCCAAAGACATTAGTGGAGGGGAAGCCACAGGGGTAGATTTAAATTGGTGAAAATTGTTTGTTTGAAATTATTTATATAATTATAAACAGAGCAATGATACATTTATTAAGTTATATTTTGTAAATCATTAATAAGAATGTTCGCTTTCAGATGAATCAGCAGGTGTAAAATTTATTGAATTCCACGCTAATATAAATGAAGATATAGGAAAAGAAAAGGAAGCTGGACACATTTTCATTCGAGTTACTGCACCTTATCAAGGAAAATGGCAATTTACTGACAAGTCTGTTGAGCTGAAAGTAGGTGATGTCCTGAATTACTGGGTTCTAGTTTGGATTAGTGAAAAAGAAACGTACACTAAATATGAATTAACTTATAAAGTAAAAGGTAAAGAGATAATAACGTATAGTATATTTTACTGTTCTAATATTGTATTTATTTTGTTTCAGATCTTGTGAATTAATTATATATATTGTAATTATTAAATATTATTAAATAAAATTTGAATTTATGTTACATATTGTGATAATATATATTTGTGTAGCTACAGCTAATAAAATTAAAAGAATTTAAATGTGCTAAACGATTTTTCATCTAATGTAATATAAACTATTGTTTTCCTCATAAAAATGGTGTTATTTTTCAAATGTCACAGGTAGAGTATTCAAAAACAACATTGAAAATACTCGTAGATGACTTTTTAAATATTAAAACATCTTAAGAAGTCGTCTCTGAGCTGAGAATGCCATTGTGCGAGTAGCTCTGCGAGTTATGATAAATTAACAACAGACAGGCGACAAGTGTAACGAGTCTTAATGTCAGTCATGGCAACAAGGATTTCATGTGAGCGTTGGAAAACTTAATTGTTATGAAAAATAGCTAACGTTACTTTGCAGTGAAATTGAGAAAGAAACATCATGTACTTATTTATATATTTTTGTTAGTTCTTATTTTGTTTTCTTGTTAGTTTTCCGTATGCAAGAAAATATACTAACAATAAGGTTGATATCCAATGTGTAATTCAGATATCTCTGTTGACAAATATTGATTCAATTTTTTAAATATCGAAATTATTTTCCAAATGATAGTGAAAATTATAAGAGAACTTTATTAAAATCGCTGTTAAAATTAAATTAAAACCTCGACTGAAGATGAAAACTTAGTTCTCGAAATACGTATCTAGATTTGATTCATTTATTAAGGCATAGAGGTTAAATTCTTTGTTAATTAATATTAAATTATAAAATCATTTATTCAAAATGTTCATGGATCATGAGTACAAAACTTTTTAAAGTTTAATATAAAATAAACACTTGGCTAAGTCTCACAAAATTCAGCCTCCAAGTCACCTTATGAGGGCATCGTCAGAGGCTGGCCAGCACAGTTGGTAACCATAGACGCGTTTCGCTCTTATTAGAGCTCATCAGTATGGTATAACCTACTTCTTCACCTAGAACAAAGTTCACGTGAAGAAGCTGGTGACGAAGGACTGTGTCAGCAGAGAATAAGATCTCTAAAGAACGGTAAGATGACATGAGAAGTTCTATCGAACCAGTAATGCCATCTACCGAAAAAAGCAAAAGCTACGAAATAGCAATTTAAATAAAAAAACAACAAAGACAAAATTAATAGTCTTTAAATGCTCACTTGGTGAAACTAGGTTTAATAATAAAGTATCAAAATAAACACTTATCTAAGTCTCACAAAATTCAGCCTCCAAGTCACCTTATGAGGGCATCGTCAGAGGCTGGCCAGCACAGTTGGTCTATGGTTACCAACTATGCTGGCCAGCACAGTTAGAAGTGTTTATTTTATATTTTATTAAACCTAGTTTCACCAAGTGTCTGGGCGACAATTAATTTTGTCTTTGTTGTTTTTAAAGTTTATATTAAAAACTGTTAAAGTAGTTTTAAAGACTTTGTTTGCTGCTAATAATAAATGAATAAAATAAATCAGAGTTGTAAAGTCAATAACTTATACTTTATGACTGATTAGTAACATGCTGAAGATGGGATATAAGTATGAAAGTTTATTTGGAACTTATTTGAAGCAAACATTTTTCGTACTACTAGACTGATAGGTTACAGTAATTAATAAAAATGAGTGAACATTCAAATTTATTTAATTTAATTGTAGTTTTGTAAATTTTTAATTATTATTCATTATTGTAACCTGTCAGTCCAGTGGCACTAAAAATGTTACATATAAATGAAGAAAATTCTTTTTTACATCAAATATATTTTTTTGCAATAATTTTGAAACACCTGTATATTTACCTACTTATTTTTTTTTTTGTTATAAAAATTAACGTTTTGAAAGAAATTTAATATATTTATTTCAGTTTAAAATTTTGTTAAATAGATAAGGCTTTTTACTAGAGATGGGCGAATATCATCCGCGAATAGTCGAATGCCGCGAATATTGACATTATTCGATATTCGAGATTTTCGAATATTAACGTCAGTATAGCGAACATTCGAATACCTCGAATATCGCGTCATATGTTGACCACAATTTTTGACTATGTTTTTCTTTACCATGAAGACGTACCATATGTCAAATTTGTTTTTCGCCAACATTTGAACCTTAACCTAAATTTGAAGTTTTTGTCTTTTTCTTTTTTGTTTATTCTTTTTGTATTAATTTTATTTTATCTTAACAATTTCTTTCAAATAATGAAAAGGACATAATGAAATAATTATTAATAATAAATAAATTAATCTTTAGGAGTATTCGAATATTCGAGTACCTCGAATATTCGAGATCTGATTAATATTCGTATTCGATATTCGAATTCGAGAAATTTGATATTCGCCCATCTCTACTTTTTACGTGACTATGAAGAGAAAGACTTTCATTCAAATTAATTATGAAAACGGATGCCAATTCGAATTTTCAAGTAACGTATTATTTTCCAGAAGTCAATGCAAATATATTCACAGAGAAAATATGCAAAATTTTCCATGTTAAGTGCACTTAGAATTAAGTGAGATGCATTAAATTACACATAGCCTTAGATTTTCGAAAGATTTAACTAAATATTGAAAAGTATTTATGTGCAAAAAGGAATAATTTATTTACATAATTACCATTTATAGTGTATGTTATATAACAATATTTGTATAAGTATATATATCTTGGGGCCCCCAAAAAATTGTTCGAGTAAGCAAGTGGCATATTTGGCACTGACATAGAATATCTGGACTTATAAAGGGCCCTATATCTCTAATAGCTTAGGGCCTTATCAAGTCTAAATCCAGCCCTGGATATACTATTTATTTTTCCTATTCGAAGGAGTTAATAGTATTTACTATTAATCTTCTTTTGCTGTAGAATTAAATGAGCACTAGTAACAAATTTAATATTTCGTTCCTTAAATATAATACGACAGTGCATTTTATATATAATGTCCAGTTACATCAATAAACGGTAAATTTTAAATTAAATTAAATTAAATTTAGTTTAAATAAATAATGGTTACGGTATCGAGTCGATCTGTGGGTCTTGAAAACCCTGGTTCGATCCCCACAGCCGACAAACAATTTTTAACAATTTAAATCTATCCCTGTGGCTCTCCCTCCACTAATATTTTTGGGGGCCGGGATTTGACGGCTGGCAACCGCATTTTACGCGAAAAAATATATCACTTACCGAGATCTGCTTAGGCAGAGTGCCACATCCAGTAATGGGTAAAAGGCGTGATGATATATTTATTTTTTATTTATTTATAAATAAAAGCAAAGTGTCAAACATTCGGTTTTCTTTAATTTAATTAAATCTAGTTTAATATTTAAATTTTGTTGGTGCAATTTATCTTAAGTGTAATATTAATTTTTAAAGAACAAGTGCGATAAAAGTGAAATATTAAATTTGATTTAAATAGAATAAAGAAAATCGAATGTTTGACGCTTTGCTTTTATTTATTTAATAAATATATATTTTGAGTTTACATGATTTTTATTAATATATCAATTTTTAACAATCCGAAACAGTTTCATCTCACAAATTCAAACAGATAGAAATCTTTTGGTCTGGCTTATACTCTGATTTAAAATCATCATCACGCCTTTTCTATCTTTTATCTAGAATATGTTATGGTCATATAAGAACTTTATTATTTTGAACTTTAGTTCTGCGTAGTGTGTATGGTATCTATACATTAAAATAATCTCAATTATGAATTTCAATTGTTGCAGAAGCATCACGTATCCCATGCATTTCGTTTGTTGATATAGTCTTTTGTGAAGGAAACAAGATCTGGCGCATTGTTGCCAGATTTCCAACCAGCACAATGTTACATCATGATTAAACGTTCAAGTGACAGCGCAAAAAGGAAAGGTTTCCACCTTTGGGATCTGCCACACAGTCTTTGAATGTTGATAACGTTCTTTAAAATGAAATCCTGTAGACGCTATAGTACACTTGTCAACGCTCACTGCGTCGAAAAAGTTCCTAGGTAAATACGATGTTGCCAAGTTTTATTACATTTTTGCTTGACAGAGTATATTTGACGAGCTTCTACTTTTTTTTATTTTGTACGCTTTTTAATGAATATTGTAATGATTTGATTTTAGAAGAGAGACAAAATTTGTGACTGCCGGCTACCTGGTAAAATTAATTTAAATTAAAACTATGAATATTTATTTAACGTTACCAAAATAAATAATGTCATGAACGATGATTCCATTTATATATTTAATTATTTGTGTTAATTTAATAAAATTGAATATTATATAACAATGTTTTTTATGTATAAATACTAATCATATTACTAATATATCCAGGTATCGAGTCGTCCTGTGTATATGAGAACCCGGGTTCGATTCCTACAGCCGAGAAACAATTTTTACCGCGTTAAAACTACCTCTGTGGCTCCCCTCCCACGAATATCTTTGGGGGCCGTGATTTGACGGCACTTCACGCTGAAAAAATATCACTTACCGACAACTGTTACGGCGGAGTGCCACACCCAGTAATGGCGTGATGATATATTTATTTAGCATGTTTAGCGATCATTTGAAAAAAAAAAGACTTTTAAAGCCCTTCATTCCTACTAATCGATGCTACTGTTAAAAATAACCCTTTTTATTGTGGCAGAAGAAAAACATAATTTATTAGTTTTTATATTTTTATAAAGTTGCAGTCTTTGCAGTCGTAATAGGACTGGCAACACAAATGGCGTACGTAGAAATAATTTTTGAAGATTGCAGAAAACAGAAATACCAATAATTTTGGAAAATTTGCAAAACCGAAATCGAAACCTATATATAACTGATAAACGAAAACGAAATTATACTGATATAAAAACCGTTAGCCGTAACCGAATCCCAGAATTTTTCGATTCGAGTCTCTGTTTATACCTATAGGTATGATACATATGTGAAAATAAATAAATAAATATATCATCACGCCTATTAGCCATTACTGAGTGTGGCACTTTGTCATAACAGATCTCGGTAAGTGATATATTTTTCCGCATGAAGTGCGGATACCAGCCGTAAAATCACGGCTCTCAAAGACGTTAGTGTAGGAGAAGCCACAGGGATAGATTTAATTTGATGAAAATTGTTTGCCGGCTGTGGAAATCAACCGACTCGAAACCAGTGCTAATAACAAATACATATATTTGTAAAATTGTGCTTTGTTGACAATTGTTTGTATTCCCACGAGATAATGAAAAATAAATGGTTAATTATTGAACGATGGGAGCGCATAAATGAGTGGACTGATTGACAGATCAAGAGAGAAATACGAATGATTAATTGAATTTCAGTGTGACGTAATATGGCAGGTGGATAATTGCATTAGTAATTGCCGTTTCACGTTGGGGACCCGCTATAAATATTCGCGTTTTTGAATTTCATTCTTTTCACGCATACAATGCCGACACATAATGAAAACAAATTTGGCAGCAAATCAGTCCCGTTTACAAAGCGGCTACCGCTACTCTTTAATGCCATGTTCATTAAAAGAATTAATATCTGAAATTATGTATTTTCAATCTGGTCGTTTATTATATTTTTCACGGAAAACTTCAAATTATGACAGGTAATCATTAGTTGCTGCTGTTGTTATAAATGGTATTTGATAAAGAATGATTTGTGATAAATACATTTCATATTAGTTGTTTGTTATTTTTGATATAAATCTGAATGCTGAGGTTTTTCCGCAACCTTGAATTTGCGTAAATCTGAACTTTCCTATGTTTACATACGAGATATTATTTACGTTTTTAAACAAATTATATTACAAAACTTTACATAGTATTTTAGTTTTGAACAGTTTCTGTTAACCTTTAAATTTATTTTAATTCGGATTTCTAAATTAGGCAACTCAATTTTAAATTTATTATCAAAATTAAATATTCGATTTGTCATCTACAAATTTATTAAATATGCTGCTTATATGTGAAATCCGATAGCAAAATTAATTTTAGTTATGTATACTTTTGTGGGTACTATGAATTTATAATTACAAATTTCGGTAAGTGATATATTTCTTCGCGTGAAGTAGCTACGGTTACCAACCGTAAGATCACGGTCCCCAAAGATGTTAGTGGAGGGAGAGCTACAGGGATAGTTTTAACGTGGTGAAAATTGTTTGTCGGCTGAGGGGATCGAACCAGAGTTCTCAAGATCCACAGACCACCTATCCCATAAATACTTCGTATGAATAACAGAAAAATAGAACTGATTTATTAACTATTGTCAATAAACAAATTAATTAAAAATAGAAACTTTTAAAGTAATATTTCATTAACGAGGTCAAACATTTGCAGATCGTAACAAAAACAAGTAGAGCTCTGGTAACAAAACAATTTATGCATGAATTTACGATGACGTAGCATTTAAATCGTACTAGATACCTTTTAATTTATTTTGCGAAGCTTTTGTGAACGTGAAGGTACTTCACATCTCTACACCGTGTGCGTTCATTCCATTTACCAGTGGCGTACATACGTCTCATGAAAGGGTTTCTTTAATTTAAATATTCTTACTATAAAATAACAATTTGACGTCAGAACCGTTCTTTTCCCATAGGTGCATAAAGCGCAATCTGTGGGTCTTGGAGGTAGGGGGCCTCAAATCAGTTAAGAAAATTTGAATCTTCAAACCTAATCGTTCTTTGTGTTGTATGAATAATGTTCTTTTCTTTGAATAAGTCTTTCCTTTCTGTTCATGCAATGTAACAATGTAACTAATGAAATGAGCCGAATAAAAAGCGGAAAGTAATAAAATGTAATGATGTGCTCGTATGTTTCGGATTTTTAATTCCATTTTTGGGTTCTGAGCTACTATAGTGTTAGCATTTTTCTTTCAGCAGATATGAGACACGGCTCATGTTCCCTGTTTTCGATATTCGTGCAAGATGGTGTTGTGTTATAGATTCTGCTTTGATCTATATTTTCTTTGTGAATGCTTTGATGCTTTTATTACTTCTGATATTTTTTTATATACATTTATTTAATATGGGCACCTACATGCTACATGAGTATTTGGGAACAGCAACATTGTTGTCAAATTGTTCATAAAAAGAGTTACTTATTATTTTATTAGTTCTCAAATGTAGTATAGAATTATGGTACAATTAATAATAATAATATTAGTTAAGTAAATATATCACTTGCTTTCAAATATTTTCATTGTTTTAAAGAAAAGACCATTATTTAAGATACAGGCAATTTAAATTTGTTCAATCAGTATTTAACCATTAAAAAATCGAAAAATGACCAAAAATCGTAAAAATCTTAAGACTAACCCCTTAATAAATCTTCAAAAAACGGCTATTTTCGATTTTTTCTAAGAAAAAATGTATCCGTGCGAATTTTGTTGTGAAACTTCGCATACCTATATACTTTTATGAGAGGAATTCACTTGCATTATCTCTTCAACTTTTTAGGTTAAATATTGGTGAAGGAAAATTTCGAAAAAAATAGTAAAAATTTGAAAATTTTCAAACTTTCCGTATAAGTTAAGTAGCGCACGAGAAATACACTCGTTCAAACCGCATTTCAATATCTCTTTTAGTTTTTGAGTTATGGGCTCTCAAAGTTGAGCTTTAAAAAACGTCAAAAATCGCTGTAACTCAAAAACTACAAAATATATGAAGATGCGCTTTCCGCCATTCGATTTCTCGTGGTCTGCTTTATATAGAAACATATTATAAAATTTTTCGATTTTTTAATGGTTAAATACTGATATCCAATATAGGCATTGTGTTTTTACTTCCTTGTACGAAGTAAAGGAAGTATTGTAATCGCGAAAATTTTCGGTTCTCAGATTTCAACGGAAATAGGTATTTTGGCCCTCCCTGAATCCATTTTGACTAATTTCGTCGTGCCGTCTGTACGTACGTATCTCGCATAACTCAAAAACGGTAAGCCATAGAAAGTTGAAATTTGGTATTTAGGACTGTTATAACATCTAGTTGTGCACCTCCCTTTTTGGTCATTATACAACTACCGGAAGTGATACTTTACTTGAAGCCTATAATAGATTTTCATGAAAAACTATATTCAAATATAATTTAAAACTTTCCAAATTTGGTATATAAGACTACTATATCAATGGAAATAACATAATAAATTTTGGTTAAAATAGACTAACCGGAAGTGGCACATTACATGAAGCTGTTAAGAGTTTTCCTTGAAAAAAATGGTATTATTTTAATTTTAGAAATAAATGCTGCAAATAAAAGTATTAGAGAATTAAATTCTGCGTCTAGCACATTAAGAATTTTTAAATTAGCTTTTTGCATAAACTAGATATCTAAATTTAAATATTATATATTTTTAGATTTAAAAAAAAATTAAGTTTGCTATGGATTAGAACAAAAAATAAAAGATTTAATGTCAAATATGTGCAATTAAAAAAATATCTATAGTTTAATACGCGTACAAGGAAGTCATGTGGTGTCCACATCAGATATTTTATTTTGAGTTGAAATAGAAAAATAGTTATTTAACAACGTATTTAACTTACTTCAGATACATGAATTGTATTAAAAAAGACAATTATTATACATTTAACCGTTCTTTGAATATTATTTTCCTTTTACAAAGTCCTGCAAGTAGCTCATTAATCACTCAAAAAATAATAATACGTGCACAATTACTGTCATCGTTGTACCTATTAAACTCTATCGCTCTCTACGCTACTGCATGTAGCCGTGTTCGATTTTGCTCGTACGCTATTCATACACGTATTATTCATCGAATGCAGCTTGATTCATCGTCGGCTGAATCGCTTGTCGCTTGCGGAGAACGCGCTAAACTCATGTCGCCATGTTGGATTTACGTAATTGCGCCGTGATATTTATGACCGACATTATAGCTCGCATTAACAGTTGTATATGTTGTTTGCGATTCAGTAATTCTTTAAAATGAGCTCTCGATTGATAGAGATGGTTATAAATGTTCAGCATAAAAACTGGCTTATTTGATTTTTATTCACCGTTCTGAATTAATTACGTGTGTTCATTTTTATATTCATGAATCAAGAGGAATGTAGAATAATAAACATTGATTATATTAGTTGATTTCATTAAATTGATATGTTAATTACAAATTAAGAAAAAAACAACTAAATCAACAGTAATCTATAATTTTGAATTTGGGGTAGGTGGTTCAGTGGTATGTGTGTCAGTATCAAAAATATATTTGGCAGACATTCATTGATTATACAGGGTGTTTCACAACTTAGAGCAAAAAATTAAAGGGTATATTCTGTACGACGTGCTGATCATGAAACAAAAATATTTTTTTTTAAATTCGAAAAATTAAGGGTTGTTAATCTAAAACATTTTGTGTAGTACTGCACTGGATTCGCTTTCCTATTAAACACAAACAATGAAGTAGGTATCAACTACGAAAGAATAATTACACAATTCAATTATTAGCAGTTATTTATTATATAATTTTATGTAATTAATAACTTTAACATAATCATCCACCCAGTGGCAGTGGCAACGAAAAATTTTGGACTGGGAAACATGGAAAATAGTTTTGCGATTTAAAAAAAAATCTTTTTGTTTCATGATCAGCACGTCGTACAGAATATACCCTTAAATTTTTTGCTCTAAGTTGTGAAACACCCTGTATAATTATCAAATTTTGTGAAAGTTCATTAGAAATAAGTTTTAGAGTAATGACATTTCTCAGAATTTTTAAAGTAATTTAAACATTTTCAACATCTGTTATGAAAAGTGTATTCAACGAAAATTGAATGTCATTAATTAAAAAATTAAAGATTTAAAAACCAATCTAAAGTTTCTGTCTAAAGTCATTTAAAAAAAAATATTAATGAAGTGGAATTGATTTGTAAATTGTTAAATTTTATTTAAAGATTATTTACTACCGAGATCTGCTTAGTGCCACACCCAGGAAGTGGTAAAAGGCGTGATGATATATTTATTTATGTATTTATTTTATTTATAATTATAAAAATTCATTAAATATAATTTTATGATTTTGTTGCGGCACGACATACAACCAGACTTACATTATTGTTGCCGCGTTGTATAACATATTACTATTATAAGTGGTCAGACTGTGGATTTGAAAACCCGGGTTTGATTCCCACAGTCGAAACATTTTTCACCACATTAAAATTACCCCTGTGGCTCTCCCTCCACTAACATCTTTGTGAGTTGTGATTTGAGGGTTGGTAACCACAATTCACGCATAGAAATATGTCACTTACCAAGATTTGCTACGGCATAATGCCACACCCAGTAATGGATAAAAAGCGGGATGATATATTTATTTATATTATTGTGTTCTCTTTAATAAGATTAAAGAATATTTATTAATTTGGCTTGTATCTATTTCGTCAAATAAAATGTTATTACACAATAACAGCAGTTAGTGAAAAAATATTATAAAAATCGTAAATTCCGGTTTGGAATAATCCCAATCCTAGATGTAATTTAATATAGTTGGCTAGTCGCTAAACATAATACGAAAATGTGATAATACAGTAATGCGTAAAAACTGTGGATATTATAGGTATTACCGAATTCAATGAAACTGAAATGCGTTATTGATTCGCGATCCATATTTATGATTATGGAGATATTAATACCGAATCCCGGTGTATAGTTACTAAAGTAACAAAGGAGAATAAGTAATTATAACAATTTACTTGTCTATAAATATAAATGAGAATTAAAATACATATAAGAATTGTTCAAAACTAATATGAAATTGTAGTAAATAACAATGAAACAATTCAACAGATGGCTATTTGAAATTGACAAAAAGAAACTGAAAAATATGTGGCCGTGTACATAACTCAAATGTTTAACCTATGAAATTATGTTGTAGTTTATTTAAATGCCGTTTCAAAAATGTTTATATAACAATTAAAATATATTTATTAGACTTTTTAAATTTTGAAACAAATAAATAAATATATTATGATACTACTCGATGCTACAGTTTAAAATTCTTGTTTCCAAGCAAATGTATTTTTTGATGATAAAATCCTAAAAACAATAATGAGATGTGGGATCAGACTGTGTTGACCTTGAAATCACAGTTTGATTGTGCATTGTTTTATTAATAATGTCTAACGGGTGTGTATGTGTGTGTGGAGGTAGTGGGTGGCGTGTGTGTAGTTAGGTTAGGACTCCCACATGTCAGAATTTTTCATATTTTTTAGAATTTTTGACAAAGTTTCATCAATTTTGGAGCTGGTGCCCACCATCGATAGTTTGACCCAAAATATATCTAAGAAAGTTGAAAATTGCTTGAAAATTTGAATAGTTTGTCAAAATGTTACGTACCGTAATGAACGTTCTTTCGATACACAATTGGTTTTCATAAATATTTCTTTATAAACGTAAAATACTAATAGATTTTTTGCCTAAACGACGCAAAGTTTTGAATAATATTGAAATGAAAATTTGTACGATATACAATGACTAAATAAAACAAATAATGTTCCACGAAATTCTGAAGCAATTTGTAGTAACAATGTCACTTCACTAATTATATCGATATTAGCAATTAGCGTAATAAAAGCTCGCATGTCGATAATCTAATATTGGAAGTGTACCGACACGATAGCGAAATTATCGAACAGCATCAGAACAAAAGCAGCTTAACATGGATGTAATTAATCAGTTTACGATTGGGAACGATTACAGCTAAAGCAACAACTTCTTCGATGGCCATTGTTTGTAAACAAAGAATACCCACAGAGACGAGGTGAATACGCTAGCTAACAAGATTATCGCAAAGAAATGGATTCTTTCCGATCAACAAGCGTGCCAGATCATTCTGATTTGAGACAGCGACAACTTTCATTTAATGCATTAGCAAATATCTTTTGTTTACTGTCAGTTTTGGTGTGACCGAATTTTTTTTATTATCTTCCTTATTTTAAGAAAATACAGTATGAACTAAGTTCATTAGTTAATTAGTAAATTACATGTTACTGAATTAAATTGTTAGCAAAATTACATGACTTTTTAAATGAAATATCGGGTCGCAAACTGTTGGAAAATATGATTTTGTTTTGTCGGCAAGTCGTACCGTGATCGCCAGACTCTACAACAAGATTCGTCAGTACGGTGGTGTAGATAGCAATATGGAATTCGAATCCGGAGATCCCTAGTTCGAATCGCACTCAAGCTAAAAATTATATAAACTATCACACTGCGGCTCGGGGAGTGCGGACCCTGTACTGTAATTGGGATTAAGTTCCTGTTGTACAGCGTAACATAAATAAATAAATAAAGATTTTGCCGGAAATGACTTGTTTTAATTTAAATAATAAAACCTTGGACCGCTAATTTAATTTACTATTATTACGATTAAAATTTATTTGGTATACGAGTATAACATTCAAAATATTTAACTACCACATATTGAATGTACTAGCTTTTGAATTTATATAAATACTGTTAATGTATATGCTACATTTAAAATTAATTCAGCTTGTAATAAAATTAAATTCAGTAAATATAATTTGAAGTCTATTCATGGAGAAGTAATGATTGAGGTATATATAAAGTTTCACTTTGTATATTATTCGTATTTTGTATAAATTTATTTCAAGCTTGCTTTTAATTTTATTGAAACAAGTCTTTATAAATGAATTTTCAGGATAAATTGTGTGGTTTCTACACAATATACAGAAAATGAATGTAAATAAATAAATATATTATCACGCCTTTTAGCTATTACTGGGTGTGGTACTCTGCCATAGCAGATGTCGTGACATATTTAGCGTCAAATCACAGCCACCAAAGATGTTAGTGAAGAGAGAACCACACGAGGTGATTTTAATGTGGAATAAAGTTTGTTATCGAGAGGAATTGAACTTGGGTAACATAATTCACAGATAGGCTCGTTCAATATTTATGTCAATTAATTTAAAACCTGATAATTAGCATGTGATAGTTATTGGACAAAATTTTTCTTTTTGACAACTTATTAATTATTTTTTTAAGCCGTTAATACAAAAAATAATTACTTTCTATATGCTCTAATAACCTCAAAATTTACTTTAAGGTCGCTTTTAACAATAAAGGAACAGATTGTTAAGTTCTTACGGGATGTTCCTATTCAACGACACAAGTTTGTACATATTTATTACTTAAAAGTAAACCAGTTTTGATTGTTGTTTTTTAGGTTAATTAAATTTTTGAAATATCCGTAGCATGTAACAACAAATTTGTTAAAATGAGGGTAGACACTATTAAATTTTAATAACAACAAAGACAAAATTAATTGTCATACAACACTTGGTGAAACTAGGTTTAATAAAAAGTATAAAATAAACACTTGGCTCAGTTTCACAAAATTCAGCCTCCAAGTCACCTTATGAGGGCATCGTCAGAGGCTGGCCAGCACAGTTAGTAACCACAGACGCGTTTCGCTCTTATTAGAGCTCATCAGTATGGTATAACTCACTTCTTCACCTAGAACAAAGTTCACGTGAAGAAGCTGGTGACGAAGAACTGTGCCAGCAGAGAATAAGATCTCTAACAAACAGGTAAGATGACATGAGAAGTTCTGTGGAACAGGTCATGCCATCTACCGAAAAAAGGAAAAGCTACGCAATAGCAATTTAAACAACAATAAAGACAAAATTAATTGTCATCCAACACTTGGTGAAACTGAGTCAAGTGTTTATTTTATACTTTTTACTATTAAATTTTAATAAAAATTCTTGATAGTAAAACAAAAATGATGTTTCAAATTTCTACCGTTACATATATAATATATTGCTTTATAAACGTTAAAGTACAGCAAGCAAGAGTGATAAATTTCAACAGAAATTGAATTTTATTGGCGAGCCATCAATACTCCTGGGTTTAACTCCAAGTGGAAGCTTCACCAATCACCAGTCTCTTGTACATTCACCTTCAAAATCATGGGTAGTTTGATGGGTGATGTGTACACGATTGCAATATCACTTGTTTAAAACTATTTCACTTTTTAAAATTAAGTTGCGAACTTGCAACCAAGAACGAAAGTAACGTTGCTAGTTGGAAAGTTTTCTTGGTGATAAGTATGAAGTTTCAAGTTAGAAATGAATTTATTCTTTGCTTATTAAATTATTTTCCTTTTATTTGGATTAGAAGTTTTTATGAGTTGTAAAGTGAACGACTTGGGCTTGGGTTTTTATAGTTTATTTGATTTTTACCACTGGTCTAATTTAAAAAGCTTTTAAGCAGAGGAGGCGTAAGAGGCACAAAGAATCACTAAGGTCTCCATAAGAATAATTAATGACCCTTACCTTAATTTTGTATTATTATATTAAAACTAGTACACCCTATAATTTTCTTCATACTTTAAAATACAACCCTATTTTTGCATTAGATGGCTTAGAAAAATAATTTTTGAATTTAGCAGTTCTAAATAAATATATAAATATATCATCACGCCTTTTACCCATTACTGGATGTGGCACTCTGCCTAAGCAGATCTCGGTAAGTGATATATTTTTTCGCGTGAAGTGCGGTTACCAGCCGTCAAAACATGGCCTATTATTTTTTATCGACACAAAAATACTATTTTCTACTCTGCTATGGCAGAGTACCACACCTAGTAATGGGTAAAAGGCGTGAAGATATATATTTATGTTCTACTCAGCTTGTAAAACTGTTTCGACATTCCTCTTCCGAGTAAAAACTGAATTATTGTAAGAGTTTTGAAATTCAGTTCACATTATTACTAAATTAAATATTTTATATTACCAAATTATATTGAAGGTAACGTGTAAAATATTAATTTAAAGTTGTCACAATCTTTATAATTTTTAACGAAAAGTAAAACTATTATGAAAAATAAATCCACAACCGCAAGATGTTATTGGGCCAGTGGGAATAATTTATTTTATTGCCCTACGACGAAATGAAAAAGGAGCGACTTTTATTTCAGCGCGGCGCTCCGCACGTGGGCGGACAGGGTCCTGCGAACTTCGACTTTCACTGCGCGTTTTGCGTGCTTATGTTGGTATCCTTTATATTTCGGCTTGTCTTAATTTGAACACTTATAATGCTTTATCTCAAATTATCTAATTATTAGTGGATTATTTATACCAACTTAGTTATAGTAAATTAATGCTGGTTTCCATCTTTGTTCATATTTGACTAATAATTTGTTTATACTAATTACATTGGCTAGTAATAAAACTCGATTCTAACTTAATTTTAGCTATAATCTTGTCACATAAATTTAAATGTGACAACGTTGTAAATAATTCTCCTTTGTTATGAATAAAGTACAAATCATTTGACAATAGCTGTCAACAGTGATGAGTATAAAATAAAATTACAAAAAATAATTCTAGTAAAATAAAATTTGGGAGCATGCGCGAAATACTCATTTTGCGCACTAGGGTGCAAAACAAGGCGCAAAATACTTATTTTACGCACCAGGGTGCAAAACGCGTTGTCATGGTAATGTAATTGATGAAAAAATTAAGTAATTTGCGTATTGATATTAGTGAAAAAAATGTGAACTTTTTTGACGGTTGTAGAAAATAATTATTTGTGTATTAAGAGAGTAAAGTGATTCTTTGTTACTTGAGCACGGTAATTGCAGCGCGAGCCGAAGGCGAGAGCTGCAATAGTACAAGAGGAACAAAGACACTTTACGCTCGTGATACACACATCATTTTTTCTACGATTGTATCTTAAATTATTACAATACGCATACGTACTGAAAATAAATTCATTCTGTCAACTGTCAATTTGACAAGTTTATGTTTTGTTTTAATCCCTGGTAACTATTGAAATAAGCGCGCATTTAATATCTTTTTCGCGCGTTGCCATTGGAGACGCTCAAAAAATATATTTTTCGATTGTTCCACAGAAAACATCAACTTTACGATGACAAATTAGAGCGTAATTGTCAATTTTCATAGCAATCGTAGAAAAAATGTATTTATGGTTAAATTTGTCTTTGGCATAGTTATTTAATTAAATTTGTATATAAGTAAATTTAATCTAACATAACTTGTTCTAAAAATAGATGTGTAATAATAGCAATTATGTTAAATTAAATTATGAAAGAAAAATTGGGAAATGAACTACGGTAACCATGTAATTAAAAAGCTAGAAGTATCAATATTATCGACATTATCGAATAATAAATCATTCTCAAGCAGAGGGAACGATAACTATACAACTACTTTAAGATCCGGGTGAAGATTTTGTACCTTCTTATTTCGAATACAATCACTAGTGTGATATTATGTTCTTATTTATTTATTTATTAATCCATCCTACAGGATACTAGATCCCAATTACAGGACGATTATTTAATCTATATTAAACAATCGATGATGAAGTAAACAAGAAAAATACAAAATAATCAATTTTAACAAATAATATACCTAACATAATAAAATATAACAATATATTTCATATAAAGTAGGAACAAAGAATATATTTAAATTTAATAGAGGAGTCGGGAAAAATGTCAATATTACATGATATATTATTGAAAGTAGTACACAGCCGTCTAATCGGATATTTCAGTTCATAATTTGTTGTTGGTATAGTACAATTAAAGTTACTTCAGTCTGTTTTGTTGGCCCGTATTAGTGAATAAAAAATATTAGTGTTCGAGGCGCGGTGGCCGAGCGTGTTAAGGCACATCTCTTAACGTCACCCGAACCAAGGTTCGTCAGTTAGAATCCGCCTGTCGACAATGTGTGATTTGTCGTAAAATATAAAAATACAGTTACATGTATTTATCACACTCGGGCGCTATAAGCTAGTCACTTATACGCATTCAATAATGTAGCATCCGATTACGAAAACCGGCAGTACGGCAGCGTAAAAACTGCGGCTCAGTGGTCCCCCGATTTGGGCTGTAGCGCCATCAAAAGAAGAAGAAGAAGAAGTGTTCGAGTTGGAATGAGTCGAAATGATAAGTTCCATTTGCGTCCACCGCGCTGGGGCGCCACTGCGCCCTGCGACACCCGCTTACGTCAGAGGTTTCGCGTCTTTATTCAATTTCAAGTACTTTCACCTTTCGTCGTAATTTACGGACTTGCTGTCTGTCTCTGTCTGTGATTTATTTTCTGTATGGAAATTTCATTCGTCAGGAGATTTTTAATTAAATCTGTTTGATCTTTTCTATTGAAATTATATTTATGTTTATCTTTGAAATGTCATATTTCATGCAGAAAAGATATTATTCATAAACAAACAAATGTAAAATAAATAAATAATATATCTTCTATCCATTGCTGTGTGTGGCACTCTGCCAAAGCAGATCTCTGTAAGTAATATATTTCTTGGCGTGAAGTGCGGTTACGATTTAAATTGGTGAAAATTGTTCGTCGGCTGTGGGGATCGAACTGAGGTTCTTAAGATCCACAGGCCGACTCGATAACTCTGAGCCACCTACCCCATTAATCAATTATTGTACAAATATGTAGGTATGAAATTGCAACAGATGAATAATTATATTTATATATTAATCATAATCTATTTAAATTGAATTTATTTCTATTTTGATGGTTACTTGCACATTGTACCAATTAAACATAATTTTTTTTTAGAAAAAATAAAATTATTGTTTTCATATAGATTGTTTACGTCATTTGAAGTTAACAATGGCGGCTAAATATAAAAACACGGGACGCTATAAAAATTTGCGAGTTTTTAGCGTTCATGCTATAGTTACCAAGGATATAAACAAAACAGGAACTTGTTATATTGACAGTTGACAGAACGAATTTATTTTCAGTACGTATACGTTTTTTAATAACTTTAAGATGCAATCGTAGAAAAAATGATGTGTATATGACGAGTGTCAAATGTCTTTGTTCCTCCTATGAAAAGTTGACAATTACTCTCTCATTTGTCATCGTCAAGTTGACGTTTTCTGTGGAACAATCGAAAAATATCTTTTTTGCTCGTCTCCAATGGCAACGAGAGAAAAAGACGTTAAATGCGCGCGTTTCCAATGGCAACGCGTGAAAAAGATTATAAATGCGCGCTTATTTCAATAGTTACCAGGGATACAAACAAAACAGAAACTTGTTATATTGACAATTGCCAAAATGAATTTATTTTCAGTACATATACGTTTTTAAATAATTTTAAGATGCAATCGTAGAAAAAATGATGTGTGTATCACGAGCGTAAAGTGTCTTTGTTCCTCTTGCACTATTGCAGTTTTCGCCTTCGGCTCGCGCTGCAATTACCGTGCTCGAGTAACAATGAAAAACTTTACGCTCTTAATACACAAATAACTAATTAATCACATTGTTATGTATAAACGCTTCAAAAAATTAAAATTACTTTTGTACCGAGTATTATCGTAAAAAAATAAAATAGTTTTCATGTAAAACGTCGTTGATCCACATTTTAATTAGAACACAGTATATGAATGACATTAATCCCGCAGCATTTGAATAATCAATTACTAATCCATAATCCTTTTGCAAACCGAATCCGAAACTATACAGTTCAATCTCGTATCAATAACAACAGTTACACAACACTCCATATTATATCACTACAGTATAGTGCTGCACTCTGTGGCTCTGTGCGAAATCAATATCGCATTATTACATCACCATGTGTCGGAGTCTAGTCCGCAGAAGCAAACATCACATGAAAATTGCTTGTTCAATCAGTTCTTATTATCGAAACATCACGGGTCGCAATAAATTTGGGAGTATGTGTATCGATTCCAAGGCAGGGTCATGGGATTTCTACAAGTAAATTAAATAGTTTAGGTGTGTAATTGTTTCTGAAATTGGCATCTAAATACTGCCTAGATTTAAGATTGAAATTTGAAAGAATTGTAATAATTGGTGATTGGGGTAGGTGGTTCAGTGGTATAGAGTCGGCTTGTTGATTTGAGAACCTGGATTTGATTCCCACAGGCAACAAAAGTATCCCTGTGGCTCCCCCTACACTAATATCTTTGGAAGCCGTGATTTGACGACTGGTAAGCGAACTAACACGAGGAAATATATCTCTTACCGAGATCTACTATGGCAAAATACCACACCCAGTAATAAGTAAAAGGCGTGATGATATATTTATTTATTATTTATTTTTAATAAATTTGTAAACATTAAATTTATTTGCAAATAATAATACAAAATATTTCTATATTCTGATTAAATTTTTAAAAACATCAAGCTCAAATTTCGAATTAAATGTATTCTTATAATTAATTTGTAATTAATTAATCAATTAACATTCTGTTGTCTTTGTAGTACATATTATTTTATTTTACAATATAATCCAAAATTATTATCCTACACTATTTTACATCGTGTATGTAAAATTCTCTTTTTCTACGATTGCTATGAAAAGTTGACAATGACGCTCTCATTTGTCATCGTAAAATTGACGTTTTCTGTGGAACAATCGAAAAATATCTTTTTTGCGCGTCTCCAATGGCAACGCGCGAAAAAGACATTAAATACGCGCGTTTAGAATGGCAACGCGCGAAAAAGATTATAAATGCGCGTTACCAGGGATACAAACAAAACAGAAACTTGTCATATTGACAGTTGACAGAACGAATTTATTTTCAGTACGTATACGTTTTTTAATAACTTTAAGATGCAATCGTAGAAAAAATTATGAGTGTATCACGAGCGTAATGTGTCTTTGTTCCTCTTACACTATTGCAGCTCTCGCCTTCGGCTCGCGCTGCAATTACCGTGTTCGAGTAACAAAGAATCACTTTACGCTCTTAATACACAAATAACTATATTGTTAGTGTGCCGCCAAATTTTGAAATTGTTAAAAGTGTACCGCGACAAAAAAGGGTTGAAAATCACTTGTATTGAATCGAAAAATGTAGTTTCAAAATTTAATTAATTTACTTTTTTATTGACATTTATTAATTTTAAAATTATTAGTAGTTTTTGACAAAAGACATCAATTTTTTTTGACAAAGTTTACGAGGAGTAATGAAATAGGCCGATTTGTGCTTGCTGTATTATAGAGTATTAATATTTGATGTAAATAAAAAAAGAGTATTTATTATTTAGAATATCTTAAACGCATCATTCCATCCAACATTTAACAAATACACAAATAATTCAATCTAGCAAGTTGAAAAGAACTTGCATCTTTACACACCACGATGTGAAAAAGAAAAAAAACTTGGCCGTATCTCTTCGCATTTGCGTGGTAAACACATCGTTTATGCAGAACGAAAACCAATATACCATATTTGAACAGAATGAAAATGTAAATATGTGCACACCCTTACACTACGCAAATAAACATTGCTAAAAGTTAGGCGGCGCTGACTAGCGAATCCAGTGCCGTAGTTGTGAAGGAAAAAACCGTAAGAATACTAGAAATTAAGAGTGTCGTCCGGATTTACCTCGTTCTGTTTCCCCTCAAGTTGTTTAGTATCCGAACAGCTAAAAGTCTATATGTTGCTAATAACCGAGGTTAAAATTAGTGTTCTAAATATCTACATAATAGACAAGTCCAATTTTCTTTGGAATTTCGAAAACAGTTGGTAAGATCGAATTGATTTTGGGGTAAAACCGTAGTTGACGGACAAACCTGAAGTTGGCTGCGAGTCGCTAGTGACTTTTGGTAAAATCGGCACAAGTCGGACATAGAAAAACCCGGCAAATTTGAATGTCAAGATAATTTTAAAATGTTTTGTTAGCAAAATCGGATGTTTTTTTAAAACAATAAACACCACTAACCATGCCTGACCTAGTATAGAACGTATTTTTATGGTAAAAACGGCAAATTTGAATGTCAAGATAATTTAAAAACGTCTTGTTAGCTAAGTCGGATGGTTTTTTTTATAAATAAACACCACTAACCATGCCTGACCTAGTATAGAACGTATTTTTATGGTAAAAATTAACAAGCCGCTTGCTTCTTATGTCGAACTTGTATCGTTCGAACTGCCGTTTTCCCCAGAAGTCCCTAGCGTCCTGCGCCCAACTTCAGGTTTAGCCGATTTTGGTTTCATTAGATTTCTTCGAAATAAATAAATAAACAAATAAATATATCATCACGCCTTTTAGCCTTTACTGGGTGTGGCACTCTGCCTACGCAGATTTCGGTAAGTGATATATTTTTTCGCGTGAAGTGCGGGTACCAGGCGTCAAATCACGGCCCCCAAAGATATTAGTAGAGCCACAGGGATTGATTTAAATTGGTGAAATTTGTTTGTTTTTTCAGAATAATGTACTAAATTAATTTTCCGGAGAACGATTTTTTCCGAGACCAAAAAAATTAGAATATCAAGTTTCATCAAAATTGTTAGAACAAATTACGAGATTGTTGACAAATATAGTCTTGTCTGATACGAATCAGCATGGCATACAACAGAACATCACCAAATGCAACGCAGCCTGAACAGGGAGAGAAACCAAGTGTCGCTCTCGCTCGCTGGGGTATTCCTACAGCCTGAAAAGGACATTTACAATTCTTATCTTCGGCTCTTTATCCGACAAGATGCTGCTAACTGCAGATTTATCCGACTCGGATTACGATGTACCGAGCCAGTGTACCTCTCGCTGGACTTGGCCAAGAGCCGCAGATTTGCGAAGTAAACGAGACATGTAATTACTTCTTCATCGATAAGACCAACTTATGAGTCTAGGGATTATAAAGTCATATATGGAATTGGAAACATCGTGAATGTGTTTTCAAGAAGAAATGCTTGCTGTTGATAGCTAGAAGAAGAAGCATATTCAAACATAGCTTTTCTATTGTACTTAATGGTAAAATTTTCATATTAGAATTAAACAATAAATTAAAAACTGTTTCTAATAACTTATCAAATATGTTTCTTTTGCAAATGGCCGCAAAATAAAAATGAGAATTTGAAGTTTTGTATAATTTTAATTTTTGTATTGTGTAGATAAGAAGATATATAAACAAGTGATTTAATTGCCTTGAAATATTCATAAATAAAAGTAATAAAGTGGTGAATATTTAGAAGGGTATAGACTAACAAATAAGTTTCCTATAATTAAGGTTTTGAAGGGCTATTATTTTCTTGTTAATTGTTGGAATAGTTAAATATTTCATTCGAATGCTCCGAGTTATCCAACAATGAAATAAGTTGGAGAAAGTTAGCACAATTAAAATTTCCGAGTAAGAAATGCGAATGGTTTCGAAATAAAATTCTTCTGCGCTGAATTTAGTGGTAAAGTTTGACTCAAGTGTTCTGAAAAAAGATCGTTCAAGTGACAACAAATAATGTCACTGGCAGTAAGTATAAAATTATGGAAAATATTTTCAAGGACTAGGAATATTTAATATTTTTCACATGAATATTGTATTTTCATGAATATTTACGTTGTGTTTTGTCTGAATTACTAAGATTAAATTTAATTTCAGAAGTGGTTAAAATGAAATAAATGAGATTTGTTTGATGCAGGTGTTTCTATTACAAACCGCGTTGAATTTTGGTGAATTTTTACATAAGGAATATTTCCTTTTACCTATTTATATATTGTGTATTATTTATGTTACGCTGTACAACAAGAATTTAATCTCAATTACAGTACAGGGTCCACACTCACCGAGCCGTAGTGTGTTAGTTTATATAATTTTTAGCTTGAGTGCGATTCGAATTCGGGATCTCCAGATCCACACTACCGTACCGACGGACATCAAATAATTACCAAATTTATAAATATTTAGGTCATATAAATGTGATCACGAGAGTAGGTATTCAGGTATAGTTTATTTGAAATTATGATGATATTAGATTTCTTAACACTTTGTTGATTGGTGATGAATCAACTTGTTTTTAAATTACAAAATAGTAGCCGGAGATATGACATAGTTTCTGTGTAACATTGCAGATCTACAAAGTGTTAATCAAGAAATGACAAATAAATATGTCTCCCTCTTTGTTTTATAGATATTCCGCTAGTATTACGTCTTTCTCCACTATAAATACATACTTTTCATTTCAAGTTATTTTTGATTCTAGTTTGTGAAATGTTACTTTTGCATTCGAGAATGCAAAAGCATTTCGCAATCGAGTATCAAACAACGTTTTTTCGAAAACTATGTCCCAAAATTAGGAATAATGTAATGAGAAAATTTTGACGTTTAGGATTAATTAATGTGACATCTAATGTCTCCATGACAACAATGTATGTAATATAATTGCTATCTGGTATTCTCTGACAACTGGTTGGCAATAGAAACCAAACAAACGTTCTAATTTTTTTCTGAGATTTATTGGGATTCGCATTGCATTTCTCAAGAAACTATTCCAGTACACCAGTTAGCTTCCTCAAGCGGGATATATATGAATAATTGCTCAATTGGAACATTAAATATAAATTTTGTTAAAGAACAGAAGTATTGTTTCTAAGCAAAAAAATAAATTGACAAATTTTATTAAATTGTAAGCCTTTCTTCTATCAAAAAATTGCAGGATGCAAAAGACTTTTGCGTTCTGTAGACAAAAACACTCATTTAGCGTGTTGATAGTTGTCATGTAAATTTTAACTTTATATGACAGTTTTCGAAAAAAACTATTTTAGCACACCGAGGGCTTCAAAGACACAGTTTAACTTTTCTAACTCTGCGTGTTTCAGTTTGCCTCTATTTAGGTGCATTGCACTATTCAATGTCAGAAGACACCGTTAAAGTTCTCTGAGGAGTGGCATCTCTCTGTTAGGCATTGTATAGATCGCAAATCAACAAAAATCATGCTTTGGGTAAAAGGTGTAAAATTTCGTGTTTTGTTTTTCCCTCCTTCGTCTAAATCCTTGGGTGCGCTAAAGGATACAAAGCGTGCAGGCAATTGAAGAGCATGGGATTTTACAAAGTAGCTTGAGAACCGCACCATGTGCTACCTACTTAAAGTTGCGTTGTTAAACTTTAACGTCATCATTCCAAGTAACAATGAAACCATAATTGAAAATGTACTGCCAGAATGCCTGCAACGACAAACCACGTTTTGTCTTCAAGCCCTTCTCTGCGTTTCACTTTGTAATCGTATAATCTGCCTAAAATATATTTACTACAATACAAAACCATTTTCCATTGTTAGATGTATTTCTTTTTTGAGATGGCGATTTTTTAGTTTTTTATGAACTATTAACTAATTAAAAATAATGCATGACTTTGTTGGCAGGTGACTCAATCTGTTCAGAATTTAAAAGCAAGGAGGCTAATGATGTTATTTAAAATTACATATAACCTTATTACCTTATATAACAAACAAGACCAAAGTTTTTCATAGGCGCGCAACATTTTGATTGGAAATACAATTGTCAAATTTTATTTTTCTGTTGTATCAATTTTTAGATGAAATAGAAAAACAAAATAAAATGAACTTATTATAATTATTATGAAGAATGTAAACTAAAATGTTTATTCTGTCCGTCAGTACGGTGGTGTGAATAGCGATACGGAATTCGAATCCGGAGATCCCGAGTTCGAATCGCACTCAAGCTAAAAATTATATAAACTATCACATTGCGGCTCGGTGAGTGCGGACCCTGTACTGTAATTGGAATTAAATTTCTGTTGTACAGCGTAACATAAATAAATAATACAATCATACAAAAATGTGTTTATATTAGATTCAATTAAATTTAATGAAACGAATGAATTGTTTGGTTAAATATAAAATAAACACTTGGCTAAGTCTCACAAAATTCAGCCTCCAAGTCAGATGAGGGCAACGTCAGAGGCTGGCCAGCACAGTTTATATTTTATGAAACCTAGTTTTACCAAGTGTATGGATGACAATTAATTTTGTCTTTGTTGTTAATGAAATTGTTTCCATATTTGTAACAGCCATTTTAAAATCGCTTCTAAAGGTTCATCTGTTAACCTGGATCTTGTTGGGCTTTTATTGTAATTCATAAGTGAGAAGGTGTGTTCATAAGTATATAAGTGTGTGTAAATTTACAAATTCATTTTTATTTAAATTCCCATAAAAATTGAACTATTGTTTTCTTCACGAACGTGTCTTCAATTGAACGAAAACAATCAAATCTATGATAAAAATCATTTAATAATGTTCTTATATTACCTACTAATGTAGCAGTTATTTTTTCTCTTGATCGACAATTTTTTTAAATAACTAAATATAAATATATCATTACGCCTTTTACACATTACTGGGTGTGATATATTTCTTCGCGTAAAGTGCGATTACCAGCCATCAAATCACGGCCCCCAAAGATATTAGTGGAGGGGAAGCCATTGGGGTACATTTAAATTGGTGAAAATTGTTTGTCGGCTGCCACCTACCCCATAACAATTTTTTTAGGTTTTGGTATACAGGTTAAGTTTTCGTTCAAATGAATTTAAGATTTGTACTAATTTGTTTTCTTACAAGATTTGATTAAAATCATTGAAATGATTTAAGATATTAATAAATGTCTTTTGCGGGCGGTAGTTTATACATGGCTGTTATATATTGCGAGTGACGAAAGTGAACATAATAAGGTGTTGAGTTTCTGAATTATCCTTAGTCCTGAAGGTCAATTGAAATGAATTTAAATATATTTTTAGTTCTTCTTCAATGGATATTAGGCTTGCAATGTAGTGAACAATATTAAAAATAGATTATAGGGAGAGTTACATATAAAATTTCATTAAAATGAAGCTGAAAATTGAAAGAAAAATTATAAATATCCCATGACATAATACTCGTTGAAAAGGTTAAGATATAAAATTGGATTCAGCAAAATTCTTCCTGTAAATATATAACGACGAGCAGAATTGAAGAATTTGTAGTGCTTCAGTAATCTAGAGGTGAACCTTTTGAGTGCAGAGATCAGGTAGGCCATGAGATCTCCAGGGACAGATTTCCTAAGGTTCTGCCCACAGCCCTTAGCTACCACTTAACTCCACCTGTATTGATGCTCCGCCCGGGAAATTCAATCTCTTGAGATATTTACCAAACTTCCTACGACTGTGATATGTGTTTATCATACTCGTATCTTACTTACTGATTTATTTGCCACCGAAATGTAATATCAAAACTGTACCTTCTAATCTCTTATGCTTCGAAATGTAATTTGGAGAATGTTGATGACTTATGAGGTTATTTAACAGGGTTTGCGAAAATGTGGAAAAATTCAAAGCTATACATACACTCGTCTCTTTGAGAGGCGAAGAAGTAAACTATACAAATTCTAATGAAATTATTTAATAATTGAAGTATTTTTTTGCAATTAGAATGATTATTTGCTAGTTACTAATTAAAAAAAAAAGTTGAAATAAATTACAATCGTTAAGAAGCTTCTTAAATTTTTACTCATTATTGCTTCTAATTACTGTCACTGTTTATTTTTTTTTAATTTGTCTCGCTTTAATAAAGCATTCTTGATTAATTTTTTGTTAAATTATATAGATGTATTTACTAACACTTATTTTGTTACATGTTTATTTTTAATGAACTTAATTAAATTTCAACCCTTTATAAAAAATTATTTGCTCACTTTTTCATAAAGTAAGTTGTACACGTTAAGATTTTCGCGAGATACAAACCAATTAAATATTTTGTTAAGTCAGTGAAATTTCATAATTTTTGCAAGGGATTAATTTTTACACAGCTCGAACATAATGGGGGGGGGGGGGGGGGTTAAAATTGACAATATAAAAATATACTTAAAATAAATTTTTGCGATTCTACATTTTTAATATCAGTCACCTAAATTTTGTATTAATTATCCCGAGACATCTGCGAATCTATAAATTATTATTATTAACTATGATCTTTTTCCAATAAATTTTATTAATCGTCCGGATAACAGACGGCAAGGCAAAAGAGCGGTGATAACCGCCCGTTCTACATTTAGTTTTTTTTAGAAAATTTTAAAGAGCGTTATAAATAACTACTGTATACTAACTACTGTCAAAACTAATATACTAAAATAAAATAATTAATATAAAATTATTCTGATTATATTATATTTATGCTATATTTAAAAACTATTCTATGTATCTGGTTATTGGAATTTAATAATGCAAAGTCGCGCGTCGCCTCGCGTCCATTCTGTTGGGAAATATGATTTTGTTTTGTCGACGAGTTGCGTCGTACCGCGGCCACCAGATTACACGCGCAAAATTTTGTAGGAAATTATTTGTTTTAACGAAGATCTTATAAATATGCACCGGGCAGAATGATGTGTTATTTTAAGTTTATAAGTTTCAATAACTTTTAAAAATCGTTTTTTGTCCTTAAATTTTGTGTAAGATTTTGTGATTACTGTTTAGGGTAACTGAAAATTTAATAAAGATAAGTACACTTTATGAGACATTTCATTTTTTTATGTTTGATTAAAATGAGGTAGGTGGCTCAGTGGTATCGAGTCGGCCTGTGGATCTTGAGAACCCTGGTTCGATCCCCACAGCCGACAAACAATTTTCACCAATTTAAAAAATCTACCCCTGTGGCTCCTCCACCACTAATATCTTTGGAGGCCGTGATTTGACGGCTGGTAACCGCACTTCACGCGAAAAAATATATCACTTACCGAGATCTGCTTAGGCAGAGTGCCACACCCAGTGATGGGTAAAAGGCGTGATGATATATTTATATTTATTTACTTAAAATTTAAAATAGATACGATATTTTTTCTATATAATAATATAATAATGGGGTAGGTGTCTCAGTGGTATCGAGTCGGCCTGTGGATCTTAAGAACCCTGCTCCGATCCCCACAGCCGACAAACAATTTTCACTAAATTTAAATTCTATCCCTGTGGTTCCCCCTCCACTAACATCTTTGAGGGCCGTGATTTAACAGCTGGTAACCGCACTTCACGCGAAGAAATATATCACTTTATCGAGATCTGTTTAGGCAGAGTGCCACTCCCAGTAATGGCTAAAAGGCGTGATGATATATTTACATTTATTTATTTATTTTAATAAAAATAAAATCATTGATAATCATTATGTATGTGTTGTACATATAGAAAACAATTTGGTGTAAATGTTAAAAAGTATGAGAAAGAAAGAAACAATATAAAATGTTTTGGCAACTTTTCAATACATTTAAACACAAACAAAAATGTTTAAAAGTCTGTCCGATTTTCCTGTAACAATTGAACAACTCTTTTATCTTTCACAAAGAAAAGAAAACGCCTTTTATATTTTCTTTTCTCCCAAACACTGCATCCTTTTGATCAATAAAATTCTACAAATGTTTAGGAACCATTCTATAGAGGTTTAATTTTCTCGGAAACAATATGCGAGCGTGGGCGTCGATTTGAGATCACTGGTGTATTCGCAGGGCCCGGAGCGCTTAAAATGCGATTCCGCATAACTTGTGGGGCCGCAGTCGGCCCGCTGTCTTCCGATAGCAGTAAGAACATACTCTATGTTTCCACTAATCGTGCTACTCTACGACGGCGGTGCAAAGATAGCGGAAAATAACCTTTCCTGTGCGCGGAGACCGCGGTGTTCAATGCGGAGATAAAGCTCAGGTAGCCCTGGCCGAAAATGTTTATCTCTTCTTATTTATGATTCCCGCTTATTTATTTACATATTGGTTTCCTTCTTTACGATGCTTGTTAGATTTATAAAACACGATTAGCACTACATACTTTTATTTGGTAGGTAGATTAAGAACCTACATATGGAATAGAGTATGACATTCGAGCTCTGCTGAACGACTGAACCGCGTGGTCCTCGGCTTCTCAGCTCGGGTGCACGAACAGTCAACATTCGTTAATTACTATTTTATTTGTTATTGCAATTAAGGTTATTTAAAAGTGGTCTCAAATATTTGAGAACAATTTCCAAGAACAAGGAAACTCAAGATGACCAACCAACAACAACTTTGATTATAAATTGACTTTTAAAATTAAATTTTAAAAATATGTGACTTATCTACCAATACTTTGAAAATGGCCTAATCTTTGGAACCGAAACGTCAGCAATAAATTTATTGAAATAAAAATGTTTTTAGAATATATTCAATAAGTTTTTAAATTTGCTAATGTTGTGGAAAATGAATGAAATATACGTAAATGTAAAATAGTTATTTATGGTACAAGTGTGTTATATTACAAATAAGTCACGCGAGAAAAATATTAGTACACGAGGCCGTCAGGCCGAGGGGAATAATTTTCTGAAATGACTTATTTGTAATAACACACGAGTGGCATACGAAATTTTATCCAACAACTACAATTAAGACATTAAAATATAAATTTTGACACAATTGTCTACATTTAAAATAATATTCTAGTTAGCCATACTTTCTTGTTTTGTTGTCTAAGTTACTCAATTTTTTTAAATAAACAAAGTTGAAAAAAGGTTGCAGCTGTAGTATTTGAAGTGGAAGACTAGAATTTTATTCCCGAAATAATCATTAAGAAAGCGGAAAAAATGGTTGTTGATATTTTACTAAAAAAGTCTAGAAGTTCCTACGAAAAAGAATTTCATATGTTTGAAGACTGGATGACAACTAGAAACGTCAAAGATATTAATGAAAGTGTTTTTCATAGGAACTTGTAGAATTTTTTGGTAAAATATCAACAACCGCTTTTTCCGCTTCCTTAATGATTATTTCGGGAATAAAATTCTCGTCTTCCATTTCGAATACTACAGCTGCAACCTTTTTTCAACTTTGTTATATTTAAACTCAACAGTGAGTTACAAGTCATAATTTATGCGTGACTTATAACTCACGTGTGACTTATAAGCCACTTTACTAATCTAAAATGACAACAATAATGACTTTATAAGTAGTGGGTGTTGGATAAAGAATCAAATCCGACTTCATAAAAGACTGAATGATTTTTTGTTTTGTAGTTTTGTTGATTTCTACAGAGTGCAAGAAAAATAAAATTCCTTAACTGCATTTGACAGAAATAAAATCCAAAACTGCATGAAACTAATTGCACATATACTAAATATATTTCTAATATCAAAAGTATGAGCAGTTGGCACTTGGTGAAACTTATGAATAAGAATAAAGAACGTAGACACTTGATGTAGTTTCACAAAATTAATTTTGTGAAACTACATCAAGTGTCTACGTTCTTTATTCTTAAATATATTTCTCATGACAGACAACGTGGTTTAAATTGATTCTGAAGCCATTTATAATTATTACAATAATTACACAGAAATTTAGAATTATTGTATTGTATTCACATTTTGTAACCTATGTAAACACATATGAATATGATATTTAATAATTATCATTTTATGAGAGAAATATAAGTTTGAAAAAATAATTAAAAACGATTTGTGTTGAATGATTGAAACAAAGTGTAAAGGAGCGCGTTTGTATCGATCGATAGGTCGCAATACCGAAGACTCTTGGCAGCAAACTTTAAATTAGCTTTCATCAAGTAGCGCATGTAAAATTTTACGGCTGTGTCGCCGATTGATTGAATTTTGGAGCGCGACAATGGGCGGCGATGGTGGCGATGACGGTAATGCTCTCACGTAGAGCGAACGAAGGGCAAAGGCGCGGATTGCCAATTAACCAAGTCATTATCGAAGACAACTACCGCCAGCTTTTGCCACACGGTGGTGCCGCTCTAAAGTTTTGCAAGCGCTGAAAAACTTTCGCCGAACACTGCTACACATACTGATTGCCCTCGTGTTACGTGTTCGCGCATTAATTTTGCGGGAACGATTGCCGCCGCCGCCTAGTGGATAATGTCTTCATCATACCAAACCGCAACACCGAGCTGTTCAGCTGTTCTTTGCGATTGATCCCCGTACCGGAAAAATGAACTCTTTATGCTCTATCAATGTGTGCTAACGCTTTCAGGAGCTGAATTTCGCAATTGATTGTCTATTGATTCATGATAAAGCTGGATTTCTTACCAGTTTTATGTATTTTTGAGGTTATAATGAATTGTATTTAAATTGTATTATACATTGAAATGAATTTTGTGCTTTTATGAATGTTATTAATATATTATACTTTTCTGTATTTAAAGACTTTACACTCTTAACACCCAAACAACTATAATACAACATTAATTTATATTATGACAGAAAAATTCTGATGACGCCTGGATTCGAACCAGGGACCTTCCGCATACCGGGCAGAGATGCTAACCGCTACACCACGTCACCTGTGTTCGAAATATGGCATCAACTGAATTTTTCTGTCACAGTGTCTAAGCGTAGCTTCGTGCCGAGAGACTCCTATATAGGCATTGACAACCGGGTTCGTCTACAGTGACACAGTTTTTGATTATAAGGGAATCATACCCAAGCTTATAGCTAATATTATTAAGTTGTGTGATTATTAAAGGTAATCATACCTGTAGTTTTTGACTAAACTTTAGTCAAAAACTACAGGTATGATTACCTTTAATAATCACACAACTTAATAATATTAGCTCTATAATACAACAGTTGAATAAATAATTGGGTACAAAGAAAAGTATTTTAAAGTTTAAACAAGCGAATAAGTAGTAACTAAAAAGTCCGTTTGGTTGTTTAATTTTTGTAACAAATCAAGGTCAGTGTTTAAGAAATAGGACAACGAACAAAAATCCTTAAGAACAGGTAAAGGATTCTGTAAAGTATCATGAGAACGCCGCCATACGGTACTTAAAATTACGTGAAAGTTTAACGTTATAATTTAAGATAACAATGGAACCATTAGGTGAAAAGATAGTAGACAAGGTGCGCACAGTTTTGTTTTGTGGCACGTGCGTAAGCAATTATTATGTGCAAATAATCTACTTAGGACAACAGCGCGAGACAATGGTTGTACGAATTTCTCTAAATCGACATTAGAAACGCTGAAATTATGCCGAACTATAACAGTATCACATATATATCTACTTGAAAATATATGCATTTCCAGCGTTTATATTTATGCAAGTTCGGTAGATTATCTTTCATCTTGAATTAACATTATTAATAATAAATATTAATTATATTAAATTTACTTAAATAAATAATTAAAATAAAAAGAATTAATATGATGATAATTATAAAAAATTACGGTACTATTAAGTATTTCCAGAATTCGTTGAATTATGAAAAATGAAAACTGAAACGGAAATTTAATTGATTATGTAACTGAAAGCGTAACCGAACCAATATTAATTTAGTTTTAAAACCGTAAATTTAAATCGGTATAAACTAACTTCCTCAACCGAAAATAGTAAAAATATGAAAAATAATATAAATTATTAGTTTTAATTTTCTTATAAAGTTGCAATCTTTACAGTCGTAATAAATGTGTTTATTTTGAATCAAAACCGTAAAAAAAGCAATTGAAAAAAACGAAAACCGTAACGAAATACTAATTAATAATTTTGAAAAATCCAAAACGAATCCGAAACTTATATAATATTTTTTAAAAACCGAACTGAAAAACGAAACCGAAAGTTTACTGATATAATAATCGTTGGCTGTAATTGCACCCCAAAATTTTTCGGTTCGAGTTCCGTTTTATATTATAGATACTTAATTGAATCTATTGATAAGTTTCCGGGAAAATTGTATTTATTTATAAATTCCAAACTATTGAGGTATGTATGTGACTCTCCCTCCACTAACATCTTTGAGGGCCGTGATTTGACGACAGGTAACCGCACTTCACGCGAAGAAATATATTACATACCGAGATCTGATACGGCAGAGTGCCACACCCAATAATGGGTAAAAGGCGTGATGATATATTTATTTATATTTATTTGTAATCTGATATTTTCCTAACCTTTCCTCACCAATCTGATGTAAAAGTCAAGATATTTTGGACCTGTGGAAAATTCTAAACGGAAGGATGGTGAAAAAGATTTATTTACGTGATATTGACGGTCATGGCTTTCATGAATGTCCAAAAGGTAAAAGGATTACCTTGATTAAAAATTTGTTAAAGTGCGTGTGGCTATAATCCAACAAAATAAAATGTGTTACACTGGGCAAATAAATCAAATCAATCTCCAATCCGAGATCAAACACAGTTACATTTATAAGTGAAAGTAATTAAATGGACACTATTAAAAATTTGATGTATTAATGTTTTTATGATGTCACATAAAAGGTGATGAAAAAAAATGCGCGGTGTTTCGAGAAATGAGATATTTTCTGGCTACGATTTTATTTTGAGAACTTATACGTAACAACCCTAACAATTTGCATGTAAAATTCCAATTTATATTCAGATTTTGAGGTGACCCTCACAAAATTGTGTTTATAGAGAATTGATTATCGTGATGTCATTTTTAAGTCTTTGATCTTTGTATTGTTGAGATCAAAAGAAAATACTTTTTGTGTAGCAAATTTGAATAACCTTGGATGAAAATATCATATACTCAACAAAAAGTAGTTCTAAATTTCAAAACAAAATTTTTCTCGTATATTTTTATTTATAAACATAAGGTATTTCAGAAATGTTTTCTGATGTCTTTTCTTTTATAAACTTCAAATTCACAAGTTGTCCTTTTCAAATTTCTTTGTTTTGTAAAAATAAATAAATAAATATATCATCACGCCTTTTCCCCTTTACTGGGTGTGGCACTCTGCCATAAGTGATATATTTCAAATCACGGCCCCTAAAGATATTAGTGGAGGGGGAGCCACAGGGGTAGATTGTTTGTTGACTGTGGGGATCGAACCAAGGTTCTCAAGATCCACAGGCCGACTCGATACCACTGAGCCACCTACATGATTATATTAGGTATTATTATACATACATTTGTTTATCAAGTTTTGATATTGCAGATCTAAAAAGAAACTATATTTGTGTATTAGTTGTTAGATAATCACTATTCGAAACACGAAAAAAAAATAGTTTTGAATCCAAATTTATTCATATTTATTTATATATACTTGTATATTAAAAATATGGTTACTAATTCTTAAATACAACGAAGAAAGTAGAACAATCCTCAAACTTATCTGTGCTTAGACGAAGACAGAACACATTAAAAGTAGAAAGAATTTGGAATAGGATATATAATCACGCCTTTTACCCATTACTGGGTGTGGCACTCTGCCGTAGCAGATCTCGGTAAGTATAGATGTTAGTAGTGGCTAGCCTCAGGGCTAGATTTAAATTGGTGAAAATTGTTTGTTAGTTGTGGAGACCGAACCAGGGTTCTTAAGATCCACAGGCCGACTCGATACCACTGAGCCACTGAGATGGTAAGAAAGAGAGGGTTAACAAAAGAATTAAATCGGATTTCAGCTCAATATTTAATTTAGTCAAATGAAAAAGCAGTTGCTGGCGTGTATACACCGCTGTCAAACATTTCATAATTATTTTAAAACAATCAGACCGATACACACATCAGATGACTTTTGAAAACCTAATACTATCTATATGTTTGTTCAGTCGATCATCACGTTTGTCAACGTGAACACAGGGGCGCCGAGAGAAAAAGCGGGCCCCGGGAAAAAAAAAATTCGGGCCTCTTTTAACTTTGAATATTTATTAATTAAATATAAGATACCAAAAAAATATATTTATGTATGACAACAATAAGAATTATTAATATCTAAATAAAGTTATAACAATATAAATAAAATTAAATAAAAAATTCTGAGTTAATTGGTGCAGCGATGTGTATTGTATACTCACTGTATGACTATCTAATATCTAGTTGCATATTCGATAAATGCAGGGGATACCAAAACAGCACTACGCACAAATGTATAGAGCCTTTGCCTATGTGTATTGTATACAATGTAGTAATATAAGAAACTAAAATGCAACAATGTAATAATGTACTTTTGAATAGTGTATAAATTTATTTAAAATTTGCAACTGGGGCCCTTGATCAAGCATTTCGTCATTTTGTACTTTATGCAATGTAATAAATTGTTGGAAACGTGTATTAGACGTTTCGTTATACATGTTTTAGTAAAGAATATAAAAAATTGGTGAAATAGTAGAAAATTAAAAGCAATTTATAAAATAGCATCACATCCGAGCCCTTTGAATTCCACGGGCCCTGGGTATTTTACCCCACCTACCCTCCCCTCTCGTCGGGCCTGCGGTGAACATACATCTGCAGTATCGTTTTCTGTATCAAATACGTATACGAGATTATTTGTATTTCGTAAACTGAATGATGTGTTTGTAAAATAAATGAGAGAAAAAAAGCATAAAAGAATATCGCGCAAGGAAAAACAAAGATGTTTTTATAATATTATTGCGTATGTTCCTTTGAATAAAGCGTTATATTTTCGTTGTTTTGAATTATGGAGAAAATTTGATAATAAAGTTTTCTCCTTCAGCCACGTTCCACTTTGCTAAGATGAATTTAGATGATAACCGTGTTATTCGTTTTATCAATTTTTGTTTTCCATATTTGTTTGTTGACAGAAACTTTTTTTATTTATAAGTAATTCACACAATTTGACATTGATTGTTAACTAAGAATTAAAATTTAGATTTGCTTCCAACAATTTACAATATTTGGGAATTCGATAGAATTGATTTTTTATTAATTAATTAATAAACAAATTAATGGGGTAGATGGCTCAGTGGTACCGAGTCATCCTGTGGATCTTGAGAACCCTGGTTCGATCCCCACAGCCGACAAACAATTTTCACCAATTTAAATCTACCCCTGTGACTTCCCCACCACTAATATCTTTGAGGGCCGTGATTTGACGGCTAGTAACCGCACTTCAAGCGAAAAAAATATCACTTACCGAGATCTGCTTAGGCAGAGTGCCACACCCAGTAATGGGTAAAAAACGTGATGATATACAGGATGTTTCACAACATACAGCAAAAAATTAAAAGGTATATTCTGTACGACGTGCTGATCATGAAACAAAAAGAATTATTTTTTTTAAATCGCAAAACTATTTTCCATGTTTCCCAGTCCAAAATTTTTCGTTGTCACTACCATTGGGTGGATGATTATTTTAAAGTTATTAATTAAATAAAATTCTATTATAAATAACTACTAATAATTGAATTGTGTAATTATTCTTTCGTAGTTGATACCTACTTCATTGTTTGTGTTTAATAGGAAAGCGAATCCAGTGCAGTACTACAAAAAATGTTTTAGGTTAACAACCCTTAATGTTTTGAATTTAAAAAAAAACATTTTTGTTTCATGATCAGCACGTCGTACAGAATATACCCTTTAATTTTTTGTTCTAAGTTGTGAAACATTTTTTTATAATTTTTATAACTTTAATTTTTGATAACTCGAGCAAAATTGTTTAGCAATGTAATAAAGTGAAACAATTCATAATACATAAATCATTATTTTTCACTATCAATTCAGTTACGAAAGATAAAATAAATAATTATATAAATATATCATCACGCCTTTTACCCATCACTGGGTGTGGCAATCTGCCTAAGCAGATCTCGGTAAGTGATATATTTTTTCGCGTGAAGTGCGGTTACCAGCCGTCAAATCACGGCCTCCAAAGATATTAGTGACGAAAGATGCAGTCTAATTAAATGTTATCTTAAGTAAGTATCTTTTTAAAAGTTGACTTGATAAAGTTTTGGTTATCAAATTTATTAGTGGATATGTTTATAATAATTTTAGTATTCTTCGGTCATTATTTATAGAGTTTATAGCTTCTCTGAATTGTCCGACTTTTTTGATGACATATCTGGGTAAATTATTAGCTGTGCGATATATTTGAACTTTATATTTGTAAAAGCCTCTGAGTTTAAAAAAAATATAAACTCGTTTATGGGAACAACAGTTATCTTGAAGTAATTAGAATGACAACAATTTAAAAACTAAGCAATATATTATGACGTGGGTATAAGTAGAACTTTTGGTGGCAAGTCATGGTTCAAATTATTGATGATCAATTCTATTTGTTTTTCATTTACTGTGTAATGAATGACAAAGTCATATGAAGTCTTCAACAACAAATTAACACCTCCATACACGATGAATAGATAATAAATTTTCTACTTTGATAATATTATATGTACTAACGACAATAACAACAAACTAAGTATAGCATCTATATCCATATCAGGGATGTGCGCGTAGTCTACTGCAAGTAATCTACGCAATTCTCTACGTGTAAACAATCATGTAGTCTACGTCATCATTTTTTATGTATACAATGTAGACTATGTAGACAATGAAAACACCTGTGTTCACTTAAATCATATTAAAATTTTATCCCTAGAACTAGGGAATTTTAAATGTTGGTAGAGATTTTTATTTTTATTCTAGGGATTACATGAAAAAAAATTAGTTGTGCAGGGCAAAACGTTCAAAATTTGTCAACTGGTTACTGTTAAAAATAGCGCCAAAGAAAACTCCGTCTGGTGAGATGGCGCGTTGATCGATTTAAAAAATATGACAGTTCGCCCAAGACCCATACAGACATTCGTCTAGTAATATACGAGCACTTACTTTATTAGTTTTATTATATAAAGACCGATAATGACCCGAGCTTACGAATACGAATACATGTAATAGTCACAAAGGAATAAATTTAGGTTATGTTGAATTTTACAACTGTCAGATGCATTATCTACATTGTTTACATTTTCTACGTCGCTAGAATTGTCGACGTATTGTCTACGTGTAGATGTCGACAATTAAAGATTACACGTAGATGCACATCTCTGATCCATATTGACAAGTCATCAAAAACAAAACAGCAATAACAGAAGAGAAATATATCATTAACATATTTAATTCCTTTTGTAATCATTAGTAACATGAGACCATTAACCTTTTAATTCGAAATATTTTATATAATGGGCTGTTATTCATGTTTATATTTAGACCGATATCTACTTGAGTTTAAGAGCAATTATTTTAAAACGTGTAACATGAAACTTGTGATATTATCGCTCAGGTAGTTCACGTTTACAACTCTCTTATCTCGATTATTAAAACATAAATAATAAATTTGTAAAATAAAGATATTAAATGTCTACTTTAATACACTACTTATCTTGCCACTTGCTACACGGCCGATACATTTTTACTAGAGATGGGCGAATATCATCCGCGAATAGTCGAATGCCGCGAATATTGACATTATGCGATATTTGAAATTTTCGAATATTAACGTCAGTATAGCGAACATGCGAATACCTCGAATATCGCGTCATATATTGATCTCAATTTTTGACTATGTTTTTCTTTATCATTTGTACATAAACTTAAAGCTATTACAATACTTTGAAGTTATTAATAACAAAGATATTTTGTTTCAAAACCATGAAGACGTACCATATTTCAAATTTGTTTTTCGACGTATCACCTTAAATTTGAAGTTTTCGTCTTTTCTTTTTTGTTTGTACTTTTTGTTTTAATTTTATTTTATCTTAACAACTTCATTCAAATAATGAAAAGGACATAATAATAAATAAATTAACTTTTAGGAGTATTCGAATATTCGAGATCTGATTAATATTCGTATTCGATATTCGAATTCGAGAAATTTGATATTCGCCCATCTCTAATTTTTACGTACTTGGAAATTCAATATTAACCCAAAATAATGTATAATGAGTCATCACACATTGTAATGAAAATATCATTTTACCCATTACTGGGCGAGGCAATCCTTCGTAGCAGATCTAGATAAGTGATATATTTATGCGCGTGAAGTGCAGTTCCCAGCTGTTAAATCACGGCCATAGAGGTAGAATGAATGTGGTGAAAATTGTTTGTCGGCTGTAGGAATTGAACCCAGGTTTTCAAATCCACAGGTCGACTCGATACCATTGAGCCATCTATCTCATTAAATTATTGAAAATATTTGGACATAAGTCGAAACTTTGCCACAATGGGGTCTTCCATAAATTAAAATTCATATAAATTGAAAACAATATATATTGCAAATGAATTCAGCGTGATGATAATGATAATGATGATGATGATTAGTGATGACGTGACGCAAATGGAACACTTGCGTAGGGGGTATAAGGAGCTGTTTGAATTGAATTTTGGAGATTTTACCGGTTAGTAGATTGGCCCAATAACATTAATAATAGTTTTCTACAACTGTCAAAAAATGTTCACTAATATTAATACACGACGTACATGATTTTTTTTCATATTATACATCAACATGGAAACGCGTATATCGCGAACTGTTTTGAGACCTAGTATTTCGCACATGCTCACAATTGAATCAAATTCATATTATCTTTTTTTTGTTTTCCTTCATGGGGTAGGTGGTTCAGTGGTATCGAGTCGGCTTGAGTGGAATTGCCAACCCGGGTTCGATTCCCACAGGCGACAAACAATTTTCACCAACATTAATAGCACTCCATCACTAACATCTTTGTGTGCTGAATTATTGCTTGTAGAGTAGGCGTGCTAACCAGCCATCCACAACTGCCCAAATTGCAATAAGAATAGAATAAATTTAAGTACTAAACTAACCTTGATAATTTACGTCCACAGTAGACCCTCCAGTATATTGAAAATTATATAGAATTTAACACATAACAACACGTAAATTAAATTGTACAGAAAAACACAATAGAATCCACATTTTAGATTCTAAAACACACAAAATAACGACTCACTTTCACAGAACCTAGTTCAGAATTGACTAAATAAATTGTTTGAAGTATGAACGTGAAGCATCACCATATCGTTCATGAATCTATGTTTGAATTAATTAATCTTGTTTCGACAGAAACGTGACCACAAGTCTATTGCATTTATCGATGTGGAATCATTTTCATTAAATGTAAAATGTAAAAACATTTAATAAAATAAATAAATATATCATCACGCCTTTTACTCATTACTGAGTGTGGCACTCTGCCGTAGCAGATATCGGTAAGTAATATATTTTTACGCGTCAAGTGCGGTTACCAGCAGACAAATCACGGCCCCCAAAGACGTTAGGTGCGGAAGAGCCACAGGGGTAGATTTAATTTGGTTAAAATTGTTTGTCGGCTGTGGGGATTGAACCAGGATTCTCAAGATTCACAAATTTAGTAGTTTGTGATTTTAGTGGAGGGCCCCATTAAATGTATTATATTTCGATTATATTGAGAGAAGCATTTAAAATCCAAAATATATTAATATAAAATATTCAAAATATCCATATATTTCAAATAGCTAGATAAGTAAGACAATAAATTTGTTATGATACAAGGAGTACATTTCTTGTTTTTTTGTATGTTTATTTGTAAAAAAAAAAAAACTAATGGGCTATAGGCATTGAAAATGTAAAATCTATTTTTCTTTGTTCAAAATTCTACGGTTTCTAGGCAACTAAAATAATATTGTTTGTACATCAAACAACTGAATACCTAAGTTACTCCTACCAGTATTGAGAAAACTCATACATTAACGTAACATTATATTAGCAGCAAACTTGTTTTAAAATTTGAAATGTATGATTAACCCTTTGCACTCCGTTGTCGCCGTATTTGCGACATTTTTACATTACATGCATGTACTTGTATACTATGTATGTATGTAACTAATATAGTGTTGGAGTTATTGGTATCCTCTATAAGTATTTAGGCTGGAGTGAAAAGGGTTAAAATCTTTTATGCTAGATGTTATTTTAATTCTTGAAATCATTCAATATAAGGTGTATTTCTTTAAACTGTGATTCGTAATTAAAGTGATCAAAGTTAACATGATTAAGAAGTATCATTGTTCCTGCTTCGTTATTCGTTATCTCTACTTTTTTATTTTGTGATCATGAAACCACAATCCCCTTTCCCTTCTAAATTATACTTTTTCTATGATTCCTATTTACTGATTTGAATCAAAGATTTTAAAATGGCTTCTACAAATTAATATGAGTGCTTCATATGAAATATTTTTTCTGCTATAGCAAGGTCATGGATCTATACACGAACAAATAGTTATGAAATTATAAAATAGGTTAGGTTTTTGAATTTGATGTTTGAAGTATTAAAGTTCATGTTCATATTATAAGACTGCGTCAATCGGGTTAAATTTTGATTATTATTCATGTTTGTTGTTTTTTTTAGCATTATATTTAATCACGATTCAACACAATCATGATCAACCGAATAAAGATTTAGTAAATCACAGTACAAATAAACGCATCTATAGTTGTTACATTGTCAGTTAGGCTTTGTCAAGAAAACAGTATGAACGCCAAATATTTGTATGTATACGTACATGTAAAGCAGACCAAAGACCCATTATTCACTATGTGTGGTTGTGTCAGACCATGTCCTCACACATATATCAATATTATGTCACTGTCATTTTATTCAACTTAATTGTAGAATATGTGCTACTCGAAGAGTTCAGAATAGGATATGTAATATACTGATGTCGTTACTGACTATAATATCTTTTTATAGGAATTTATCGTATTGGCAAAATGTCAGACTGGAATTAATATCTCATTCAAAAAACAACAAAAATTATTTGTAAATGAAACAAGAGAACATGATATTATATTTGACTGTAAATATTCATTTGAAATTAATGTATTTAATGTTATTTATTTGTGTTACGATGTACAACAGGAACTTAATCCCAATTATAGTACAGAGAGCCGTGGGGTATTTTTAGCTTGAGTGCTATTCGAACTTGGGATCTTCGGATTCCAAGACATAATTATTATTTTTTCCTTAGTTGCAATTAAGAATTATAAAGTAAAAATATTTACGGGGCCGCAAAGCTAATTATTTTATTCTATTGCGGTAATTAAGAATTTATTTTATTGTGATGATTTTAAATCAAAAATAATTTTTGTAAAAAGAACATTTTTAGCACTGCTGGTCGATGAAAAATCTTTAATAAAAATGGTAAGGAATTACTTAATGATGTAACTATCGTTCAATAATAAATAAATAAATTTAATTTACCACGAGCTTGAAGTGCATTTTCATTAGTACAACCGTACATAAAAATAAATATATCGGTCATTTGAATAAAAAGTCATGTGTTATTAATTTTATAAACTATAACACTGGATTAAACAGCTTAAATTTATGAACAATAATAGTATATACTACAAAATATTAGATTAAAATTTATTATTTATTATTCAATATCAATTACGGGATTGAATTATTATAATTATAATTTTATAACTACTAGTGGTAGTAAAAATGTTTATCTTGTCCTTAATTTTGCGAATTTTGAGAAAATTCTTATTGATTGAGAATTAGGACATTACGATATTTTATGCTTTTTTGTTTGTTTGTTGTTTGTTAGTTCGACTGTAGAAGAGGTCGTCTAAAATATTAAAGCTTCAGGCCACAGTAAATCGGCTTTGACAGACAGTGGAAAAGTGTGAATTTATTGAGACACACTAGTAATCGAGTAGAATCTAGTCAGAAAAATGAAAGTAAAGGGTCCTTAATAAATTAACGAGAAAGAATGAGCAGGTCGTGCGTAAGAGGCATTAATCGGGCAGTTGTCGTAGTGTATATGTGGAACTGACACAAACCGAATTTTTGATAAGGGCGCGAAGGATGATCGCATCCCTGTGCGCAACATTCAGGTCGGGTGCGCCTGCGTCGGCAGCGCGCGGAGACTGGGCGGCGCCGACGCGCTCACGCGGCGCTAGCTCCGGACCCGGCGCCCGCCGCTAAGCGCAGATCTCCGCCACGCGCTCCGCCGGCAGTACACGGACATGTGCACGTTGTGCTATAGTGCTTCTCTCGGCAACTGAACTGTGTGAGATGCGAGAGCAGCAGCGAAACGTCTAGTTCTTGTGTGATGCGGTTATTAAAAAGCCGGAGGTGAGCCCCCTGCGGCGACCGTGCGTCCAACTCGACAACAATATAAAAATTATTAGCAAAGACTGCCCTGCCCGGCTGTTGGAAGATTTATAATGGCAGTATATTGAAACTGTACTGGTTTTATAGGTGGGAGATATTTAATTAAAAATGAGTTCGTTGGTGACGGGTTGCTTGAAAATTAAAGGCTATCAATCACAATACATCTTAGCGTGATGCGGTTCTCACCGCCTTTCGGATAGAACTTGTGTGAAGTAGCTCTTAGCGGCCAGTAAGATGGCTTCTACGTTCGGTGGTAATGACAGTAGCATCGGGAGTCACGCGGCGCCGGATGACGTGCGCTTCTGGTACGATGAGCCGGCGGCCAATGCATCGGTGACAGCACGCGACAATGCCAGCGCCAAGGACAACCTGCTGCTGCTATTCGAGGACATCGACCAGTACTTCAGTCATCTTAACATCTCGGGTAATGAGTCTGCGGAAGATCGGCATCTCTACGACCTGCAGCTGCCCAACTGCAGCTTTATCAATGACACGGCCAACTCCTCGTGCTACAATAACACACTTATCGGTCACGGTGCTGTCTACAATTACTGGGCTCTCATGCTCGTTCTCTTTCCCATCTTAACTCTGTTCGGGAACGTTCTTGTGATTCTCGCTGTTTACCGCGAACGGACCCTGCAGACCGTCACCAACTACTTCATCGTCAGCCTAGCGCTCGCCGACCTGCTCGTCGCAGTCGTCGTCATGCCCTTCGCTGTCTATGTTCTGGTGAGCTTCTGTTTATCTTCCATTATGCACAACTCATCACTTTACCAAACGCACTCATCGTTCTATTAACTATTATTACATTACAGCGCACATCACTATCATCACATTATACTAGAATACGAGAAAACATATCAAATGTTTAAAATATTTTGAAAATGTTCAACTTTAATTTTAGTGCGAACTAAGAGGTAGTAGTTTTTATAAAAATAAATCTTCGAAATTGGATTCCTTGGCGCAATTCTTCTCTTGTTAAATTGCTCCAATATACTGAAAACTTATTCCATTTATCTTAAAAAGAAAACTAAAATCAGACTCAGGATTTCAATGTTCGACACAGTTGATTAATACGAGCAATTTTTATTTAAGATCTAAGTTTTATTTATGCGTGAAAAATGTCAAAAGTTTTCGCGCGTATCATCTCTGGAGTCGGAAAGACGTTGACAAATAAAAGAATGCTTGCACCAACTTCTATATTCCAGCGACGGTTTCCAGTGTAGCGAGGTCATGAAATTTTTTATATAAAATGCGTCAATGCAAATATTTATGCAGGCGCAATCGTTTTTCGTCGAATATATACATAATTGCTATTCGAGATGTTTGTTGAAGTGCTTTATGGGGCCTTAACAAATAGAATTCACGCATTCGTGAAAACGGATGTGGAATTTGAATCTATTTATAGAAAAGAGATATATCTATCTCGTTTAAAGACAGAAATTTAGGAGTTTATTAAAGAGAACAATTTGTATAGTATTTTAGCTACATATTTAATTTACGTATGTAGTTTTCGTTCTGACAGAAAATACGATAAAATTTGAAGTTAGGTTATTAGATTACTTGATACATATTATATATTTTTATTAAAATTTTTAGTCTTATTGACGATACAACCTTTACTAGCATTTCTACACATTTAGTTCACTTCAATTAGCAGCTACATTCTGTTTATTGTGATTAATTTAACCTGCGTTAACTTTAAATTCTAAATCTAATAAATCTACTATAATTAGAGCTAACTAGAGAATGGAAAACAAAAAGCTTGTTTAATATTCACCGAAATAACCGCAATTACTAGAGAGCGGATATCCAAGTACAGTTTTTTTTTTAAGATTTTGCTAAAAAAGCATTAGGTTGATTAAAAATAAGTTAAAGAAAAAGCAAGTATATATAGTTAAACTTTTAAAAAATTAGATAGATATATTTTATTAAATATAATATACAACGAAACAGTAAGCAAAAATGAAATTAATAAAAAAAATATATATAATAAAATTGTTATTTTCTATTATACGGTATTAATAATTAAATATTTCAAACTGTTTATCAAATAACTATCTATCTCAATAATTTGGAATATCCGAAAAAACTTTAATTAATGTTATATCAACTTTTTAATATTGCTGATAATTCAGTACAACTTTTAATTGAATGGTGATTGCTTTTTTTATCATAAATATATCATCACGCCTTTTACCCATTACTGGGTATGGTATTCTGTCGAAGCAGATCTCGGCAAGTAATATATTTCTCCGCGTGAAGTGCGGTTATCAGCCGTCAAATTTTTGCCTCCAAAGATGTTAGTGAGGGGAAGCCACAGTGGTAGATTTAATGTTGTGAAAATTACTTGTCGGCTGTGGAAATCAAACCCGGGTTCTCAAATCCACAGACCGACTCGATACCACTGCGCTACCTACTCCAATTATGTGCAAGTAAATAATTTTTATATAATATATAACAATAATACAAGTAATATAATTTGGCACTTTCTTTTCTGTTTCTTATTAATTTAAAGACAATAAAAAATATGTTTTCGTACGCAGTTCGTAAAACAAAATCTACGAACATTTTGCTGTTTCCTACATTATCTAGGTTGTTTATTAGTATTGGTTAAATTTGAGCTTTTTAGGGACTGGGGTAAAATTATAATTTATAATAATTTAACATACTTTTCGTTTTGCATTCATTAGCAGCGCTGCAGTAACACCAGCACTACAGTGTAGCATTACGGCATTCGAATCCGGAGATACCGAAATCTCACTCAAAATAAAAGTACCACACTGCAGCTCGGTGAGTACAAACCCTGTACTGTAATTGGGATTAAGTTCCTGTTGTACAGAGTAGCATAAATAAATAAATAATCCACCTTTTGCCATACAAAGTAGTTCCAAAATAAAAAAAGAAAGTTTTCACAATGATGACAGTTGTCCTGGCTAACGAAAAAACCCTGATGATTAATTATGTGCCATCAACCATCAACTACAGTCGTACAATCTGGTAGCTATTGTTTATGTCTGTCGCTCTCGTTCACGGTTGATGAATGATTGTTTCGCGGGGCCCAGTCATTCACAGGTTCCTGCTTGATAACGAATAAATGTTTTTATATTCATGTATCGAATTTACGATACTTTTATGATTTTACACATTAAATAGATTTATGACATACTTTTTAATGCCATTATTTTTGAGATTTATTTAAATTTAAAATCGAAATCTTTTACGATGCTTGTTTTTGTAATAATTTCTCTACTACGGCAGAGGTCCACATCCATTAATGAATAAAAGACGTCATATACGGGGTGGTCGATTGAAGGGCGCACTATAGCGTTTTCCATGCTAGTTTTGAAATGTTCAATTATTGGTTTCCCTAATTATTTTACCTCAAAACAATTAAACAGTTAATTGCAGAGAAAAAGTTTCTGTAATTTTTGACACGAATATTTATAATTTATTCTATATGGAATCGGAAAAATGGCGGAAATGTTTATTGGTAATTATCTTAAAATCATCAGTGCCATGAAATAATAAAACAAATGTGATATTAATTAAGAGTTTATTTTATTTAATACATGAAAAAGTTATTTATTATAGTAATGATTAGGGTTGTGCATTTGACCAGTCAAATATTTTTCGGTCAATTGACCGACTATTTGACCGGTCAATTGACCAAGAAACATTTAATAAAAATCACAATTAAAATTGTAATTTATTTATATAGTACTGTTTACTACATCCAATATTACTGAAAATGAAAAACCAACAACAAATAATAAACAAAACCACATCAAATTCAAAATAAAGGGGAAAATATAGTAAAAGACGTAATGAAATTAAATAATATGTATTTATTTTACTTGTAAAGTAAAGTAAGCAAATTCTCCAGAACCCAGAATACCAAACTAGATATATTCATGTAATAACAGTAAGTAGCTATTTCTATTAAACAACAGATGTCATTTAGATTGTTTGACCGTTTTATTTGGCTGTCAAATATTTTTAGTCAATTGACCACGGCACAACCCTAGTAATGATAAATAAAAAATTAACATTTAATTAGTACATTTATTTTGTTATTTCTGATGATTTTTAAGAAAATTACCATTTAACAACTGCCATTTTTCCGTAAAATTACACATATTAGTGTCGAAAAAATGCATTAAAAATGCTCGAAATTTAATTTTAAGTCTCTCTGGGTCGGCACTCGGAGGCAAGTAAAATAAATGTATCGTAATTTATTTTTGCTTTAAATTTTCAGTAGTTCAACAGTTTCATGAAATATAGGTCAGCAGTGGAACGTGTTTTTAAACTGATAGTTCAGGTTTAAAATAATGAAAAGTAAATAAACTAAATAATATGAAAATTTAATTATGAAAACTTGTTCAAAACTTTTAGGGATTCGTTTATTTTTTCATTAAATTAATAACATCTTTACATTTCATGTTCAAAGAACGTGTATTATATAGAGTATTCACAATTTTCTTTAAGTATAGTCAACTATCGGAGAAATGAATAGAAATGAAAGTCGTAACATCTATTTTCAGATTAGCATGTCCAGTATTTGAGAAACATAATAGTTCATTAAAGAACGAATTTTATGACATTTTTTTGCACGCATCCAAGTTATGAAAATGAGTTGCAGGCGAGTTTTCTAAAGGACAAGTGCGATATATGTCTTATAATAGTATATAAGCCAAGGTTGAGAAGATGATCATTATTGAGCTAGCGCCAAGATTGTACCCCGAGGTGCAACCGAGGGGTACAAGGCGCATGGGCAATAATGATCTTCTCAACCGTGGTTTATATACTATTTTTTTCACTACTAGCTCTTAAATCCTATGTAACGAATTTTGTATTAATAATAACATAAGCAAGATGTCCAAATATAGTTCCAACATTTTAAAATTTAGATCAGGGTTCGTAAATATCATGATATTTATAATAAATATCAAAATATCTGATATATAGGATATATATCAGATAAATATTACTTTTTGGATATTTATTTTTTAATTTTAGTTTTTGTACACATTTAGAAAAACTGAAAAATTTCACTTCTCCGGAGGCTATATCTCAAAAACTAAACAAGATATGAAAATGCGCTCAACGGCGTTGAATTCCCCGTGTCCGAATTGACTTGTAAGCAAATTTTCATACAATTTTATGCAATTTAATATTTTTAATTATTTCCTAAGGGGTACCCCTTTGGTTTTTTCAGATTTTAATTCAATTTTACCAAAAATCCTTAATCGTAGGATTATTAAAACGAAAATTTACATACATATGTATTTTGACCCACTGAATCCAGTGGTGCAATCTTCAAATGCATATGACTTCTGGTTTTCGAGAAAATGTTAAAAAACCGCTTTTTGCGATTTTTTTGGCGAAAAATTGAAAAAAAATAAAAATCGCTGAAACTATGTTTATAAGTTAATTGAAGCACGAGAAAATTAATGCCGTTGAGCGCGTTTTCATATCACATTTAGTTTTTGAGATATAGCCTCGGAAAAGTAGAAAAACTGAAAAATTCGAAAAATTTCACTTCTCCGGAGGCTATATCTCAAAAATTAAACAAGATATGGAAATGCGCTCAACGGCGTTGAATTCCCCGTGTCCGAATTGACTTATAAGCAAATTTTCACACAATTTTAAGCAATTTAATATTTTTAATTATTTCCTAAGGGGTACCCCTTTGGTTTTTTCAGATTTTAATTCAATTTTCCCAAAAATCCTTAATCGTAGGATTATTAAAACGAAAATTTACATACATATGCATTTTGACCCACTGAATCCAGTGGTGCAATCTTCAAATGCATATGACTTCTGGTTTTCGAGAAAATGTTAAAAAACCGCTTTTTGCGATTTTTTTGGCGGAAAATTTAAAAAAATAAAAATCGCTGAAACTATGTTTATAAGTTAACTGAAGCACGAGAAAATTAATGCCGTTGAGGGCGGTTTCATATCACATTTAGTTTTTGAGATATAGCCTCGGAAAAGTAGAAAAACTGAAAAATTCGAAAAATTTCACTTCTCCGGCGACTATATCTCAAAAACTATTTGATATTTTTATATAATGGATATATATCATTGCAAAAATATGACGATATATATCAAAATAAATATCATGATATATATCGATCGATATAAATCTTCGAACCCTGATTTAGATAACTCAGAAACTTACATTGAGTATTCATTGTGAAGTACTTTCTCTATCATTTTGGCAGAAAATGGAGGCGACATATTATCTCTAAAACGTCATAACCTCAACAAATGATGCCAGAAATTCTAAATACAACTTAATATGCCCGTGGGTAACCTTACTGCAACTTCATGAAATATATGAAGTACTCAAATTTTATTAAACACGGGTTCTGCAGCAATAAATACTAGTCATGATTTCCATTTCTTATAGAAAAATGCAATTATAACCCTAAAATGAACAAAACTGTATAATGTAAGATTATTAAATAATATTATAATAAACATTTAGCTTTTCGAGAATTTAACAATAAATAAATGCATAAATACATATTTCACAATGTAACACTAAAACACACTCACATGTAAAATTTGACAGATAGGAAAAATCTTACTATTCAAACAGAAATTTGACTGGGATTGCCATCTTGAAATTAGGCGCCAATTTTAAATTCAGTATTAATATTTTCCTTGCATTTAACAAGTTAAATAAGTTCAGAATCTTGAATTTCTTTGAAAAGTGACAATTCTCATTATTTACCTAGGTCAATAATAATCCATTATTAACCGTTGTCAAGGACGCGGTAGAGAAAAACAATTTCACGACTCAAAACGAAGTCAATAATGGCATGTTGCTAGGCTAGTAGTGAAAAAATTAGTTATTTATAATATGTTTCAATATTGCGTTTTTTATAAATTAAAATTAAAAAATAATCTGCGATATTTTAAACTGGGTCAATTTAGGGCAATTTGTATATGAAATGTTGTAGCAATTGTTCAGATTTTGAGGTTAAATGAAACTTTTGATGTTGTCAGCTTGATAGGTGCAGTATGTCATCCGTTACTACCAACCGTCTAAATCAAAATGTTACGTATCGTAATGAACACTCTTTCGAACTGGGTTTCGTAAAGACTTTGTTATGAATGCAAATTAGAAAACAAACTAACAAATTTGTATTTTGATTATTTATGAACACTGTATTGACAATATGTAATCCTAATTGCAAAACTTGTTCCTAAAGTCCAGTTGTAGATAATCACAAATACTAAATATTTGAAACAATCTTAATATAAATATTAGTACTAAATAAAACTAATTTAATTTGAAGACAAGTAGTTGCACTTGATATGTAAAAATATATCCTCTCCGAGATATTTGATACAATGGTGCAATGATATATGTATAATACAAATGATTTTCTAATTAGATATTCTAGCAATTAATTAAATGATCATTAAGCAACATATAAATAATTGATATAACTGGAATAATAATTCCTGTTTTTGTGCATCTATAAGCAAAAATATGATCATCATAAATCATTATGTTTTCCGTGTTTATTATTGAATGGGCTGGAACCTTTTAGCCCATTATCCAGACTGCTTTTCGACCGCGATTTTCGGAAATAAGATATATTTGCAGGATGGAATTCAGTGGATAGCGAAGGTTTGTTGCCAGGAAAAACTGTCATGTTGACAAAATTTATTAGCAAGTATTAAACACTTCAATGGAGCTGTATTACTCACAAATTTTTAATATAAATTTAGATCAGACAGAAGATGAAACGAGACTGTAATTTATTGTTGCTTTCGCTTATTGTAGACATTTGTTATTGCAAACTATTTATTTTAAGTTAGGTAGGAGATATTCGTTATTCTTATAATTTCTTTAATTGAAAAAAAAAGTTTATACCTATTATAATTATTTCAAAACCTGAGTTAGTTTCGAATAAAAATCTTTATGTTTTAAGATCGTTAGAACACAAAAACAATTATTCACTAAAATTTCGCGGACGATCGGTTTGTTTGAGTTTCATCTCTATTTAAAGATTCAAATAGAAATTTTATAAAAAAATGACCGGGAATGAAACAAAAACTAAGCAGTTTAATGTTTTTGAAATCGATTTAGAAGGATGTAAAATAGTTATTTGTGTATTAAGAGCGTAAAGTGGTTCTTTGTTATTCATACATACATACATAACATCACGCTATAACCCATTAAATGGGGTAGCACGGTAATTGCAGCGCGAGTCGAATTCGAGAGCTGCAATAGTGTAAGAAGTACAAGAACACTATTCGCTCGTGATACACACATAATTTTTTCTATGATTGCATCTTAAATTATTAATAAACGTATATGTACTGAACATAAATTCCTTCTGTTAATATGACAAGTTTCTGTTTTGTTTGTATCCCTGGTAATTATTGAAGTAAGTGCGCATTATCTTTGCCATTGGAAACACGCACATTTAATAATTTACTTATTTTTTGTTTGTTATGCATTGAATAATTTGGAACTTTAATTAGAATTAAATCAAATCCTGAGACATAAAGCTATAAAGTTGTTTTAGAGATTTTTCTCAGCATTTTGTGGATAATTTAAAAGTTGACCTGACCTTGGTATTTCAGGCTTATCAATAATTCATATAGTTTGGATAAGTGCTGTGATCTTATATTCGTATTACATAATTATTTTTTGTAAAATGAACAGTTATCTTTAAAGGTAAAAAGTAGAGATGGGCGAATATAAAATTTCTCGAATTCGAATATCGAATACGAATATTAATCAGATCTCGAATATTCGAGGTACTCGAATATTCGAATACTCCTAAAATTATTAATAATTATTTAATTATGTCCTTTTCATTATTTGAATGAAATTGTTAAGATAAAATAAAATTAAAACAAAAAGTACAAACAAAAAAGAAAAAGACGAAAACTTCAAATTTAAGGTGAAACGTACGGGCTGATGTTGACGAAAAACAAATTTGAAATATGGTACGTCTTCATGGTTTTGAAACAAATATCTTTAAAAAAAAAATTAAATAAAACTCTAGGCAAAGTCTCACAAAATTCAGCCTCCGAGTCACCTTATGAGGGCATCGTCGGAGGCCGGCCAGCACAGTTAGTAACCATGGACGCGTTTCGCTCTTGTTAGAGCTCATCAGCATGGTATAACTCACTTCTTCACCTAGAACAAAGTTCATGTGAAGAAGCTGGTGACGAAGAACTGTGTGTCATTGACAATTAATTTTGTCTTTGTTGTTATTTAAATTGCTATTGCGTAGCTTTTCATTTTGTTCGGTAGATGGCATTAATGGTTCGACAGAACTTCTCATGTCATCTTACCGTTTGTTAGAGATCTTATTCTCTGCTGGCACAGTTCTTCGTCACCAGCTTCTTCACATGAACTTTGTTCTAGGTGAAGAAGTGAGTTATACCATGCTGATGAGCTCTAACAAGAGCGAAACGCGTCCATGGTTACTAACTGTGCTGGCCGGCCTCCGACGATGCCCTCATAAGGTGACTCGGAGGCTGAATTTTGTGAGACTTTGCCTAGAGTTTTATTTAATATTTTTTATTATACCTAGTCTCACCAAGTGCATGAATGACAATTAATTTTGTCTTTGTTGTTATCAAAATATCTTTGTTATTAATAATTTCAAAGTATTGTAATAACTTTAAGTTTATGTACAAATGATAAAGAAAAACATAGTCAAAAATTGAGGTCAACATATGCCGCGATATTCGAGATATTCGAATGTTCGCTATACTGACGTTAATATTCGAAAATCTCGAATATCGAATAATGTCAATATTCGCGGCATTCGACTATTCGCGGATGATATTCGCCCATCTTTAGTAAAAAGCAAGTGTAAGATTTTCTTATATCTAGATCTAAAATTGTTATTGATTTTAATTTATGTTCATAGTGTGCAATAGCGCCTTCATATTTATGAAGTCAATTATTAAGTTTATGATATTCACATCACGCCAGAAAATAATATATGTATAAAAATGGCAGCTATTCCTGTTGAATACACGGTTTGTATATTATTTTCTGCTATTAATCTGAGTCAAAGGTAATGTCAAACCATTGTGAAAAGTCACTCCATGGTAATCAACACTTATTGTAATAAAACACGTCAGTGAACATTATCAAGGTAGAAATATACACATATATGCACGCAAAGAATTATTACAAATTCTTATATAATTTTCTTTTGTCGGTTTCATCATATCATTGTTTATTTATGTCGCTAAATATTCATGAAATAACAATGACATGTTAGTCTTAGTACTTCAAGATTAACTTCTGTAATGACTATGTTAATTGTTCCATTTCTGTTAAAACAATGGACTCTCTTATCATGAAAATTTGTAAAAGTATTGCACAGATATGATCTTTAATTTCTGTATGTAAATAAAAGTTGAAAGAAAAATGTATCGGCCCATGTACATATATACTCTGTAATTTGTGATGAGCAAGTATTTTAATTAATTTCTCCAATTTGACAATTGAAGTAATTTATAGTAAATAAGGAGTATGGTTAGATAGAGTATTGTAATTTGTTAACTAATTATTTGTCGAATAATTTTAAATTAAATAAATAAATATATCATCACACCTTTTACCTATTACTAGATGTGACATTCTGCCGTAGTAGATCTAAATAAGTGATATCTCAAAGATGTTAGTGGAGGAGAAGCCACAGAGATAGATTTAATTTAGTGAAAATTGTTTGTCGCCTGTGGGGATCGAACCAGGGTTCTCAAGATCAACAGGCCGACTCGATACCACTGAGCCACCTACTCCATTAAATAAATAAATATATCATCACGTCTTTTACCCATTACTAAATGTGGCATTCTGCCTTAGTAGATTTCGGTAAGTGATATATTTATGCGGTTACCAGCTGTCAAATCACGCCCCCCAAAGATGTTAGTGTAGGGGAAGTCACAGAGATAGATTTAATTTAGTGAAAATTGTTTGTCGGCTGGGGGGATCGAACCAGGGTTCTCAAAATCCACAGGCCGACTCGATACCACTGAACCACCTACCCCATTAAATAAATAAATATATCATCACGTCTTTTACCCATTACTAGATGTGGCATTCTGCCTTAGTAGATTTCGTTAAGTAATATATTTATGCGGTTACCAGTCGTCAAATCACGCTCCCCAAAGATGTTAGTGGAGGGGAAGTCACAGAGATAGATTTAATTTAGTGAAAATTGTTTGTCGGCTGTGGGGATCGAACCAGGATTCTCAAAATCCACAGGCCGACTCGATACCACTGAGCCACCTACCCCATTAAATAAATAAATATATCGTCACGTCTTTTACCCATTACTAGATGTGGCATTCTGCCGTAGTAGATTTCGATAAGTGATATATTTATGCGGTTACCAGCTGTCAAATTACGGCCCTCAAAGATGTTCATGGAAAGAGATCCACAGGAGTAGTATTAACGTACTCGATACTACTAAGCCACCTACTCTATTATTTTATTTGTGTAATACTTTCATTTAAAGCAACAACTAGTAGCATGTTATTTACATCATTTGTGTGTAAGATATTAATTTCAAATTTTATTATTTATACTTGTATACTTGTATATGTAGTAGGAAATAGATTTGAGCAAACAGGTAGTCATATACATAAACTGCTAGAAAGAATTGAATCAGTAGCTCTAACGAGTCTCAGTAGACTGTATGAATAGCAAATTAGGTGCAAATTTGCATGAAAGGGTATACTAACGATCAATAGCATACATGTTCTCTTCAATTAAAAATTGGCACTGACCTATGAAACCAAATTACAAAATGCTCCAAATTTAAAATCGATTAAACAAAGCGTTTACATTTTATCCGATTTAAAGTAAATAGAGCCTATTATACATATCCAAAAAATTTGTGGTTTTTATTTTTGCAGTATATACTTCACAAAACTATATAAGTATATGTATAAGTAATAAATATAATTAGTAATAGCGTAATAGTGCAATTAGTTGTTACCTTAGATTAGAGGAAAATATTGTATGTTATTATAGGTGGCTCAGTGGTATCGAGTGTCTAAAGGATAAGACCGATAAAATGAGTTATTTATACTATTTTCTATTTTGCGTCCTTTATAAATTACAATTAAAAAAAATTGCGATATTTTAAACCAAGTCAATTTAGGGCGATTTGTATATGAAATGTTGTGGTTGGTAACTATTATTGACATTTATGCAATTGTTCAGATTTTGAGGTTATATTGAATTTTTAATTTAAAAAAAATAATTTGTTTCGATAACACCCCGGTACAATTAATTACATATTTGTGGTTTTCTTAGTATATGTTACAACGTATTATATTTTATTAATTAAGTTTATCTCTTTTAATATTGAAATTTTGATGTTCTCATCTTGTTAGGTTCAGTATGTCTAAAACAAAATGTTGCGTATAGCACTGAACGCTCTGGGCTTCGTAATGACTTCCTTATGAACGCAAAATAGGAAAAAGGTATTTGTGTCATTTAACGTTTAATAAAAACTTAATCCAATAATAAAAAAGTTAGTCCTGGGCCCTACGGCCTGTGCAAGTTCCGGGTTGTCAGGAAATTCCAGATTTCCCGACGGTCCAATAATAATTTTAAAATATACCCACATATAATCATTAACTTTTAGTGAGGTATATATTGCTGGATCTAGATATTTTTATACTCCTAATTTCTTACATTATTATTTGAAGAATTTGCTTTTTTTTATGAACAAATTGAATATAATATAATATATAATATAACATATTGAAAGATTGGTGGATAAGGCATGAAATTTCAACTCAACATTTAAATATTTTAACAAGTGGCTAGCATAATTAGAATTAGAAACATCTAACAATGACAATATTAATAACATCTCTTATAGTATAAACAAAATAAGTCAAAATCATTTTTCAATCAAATACAAAATCTAAAAGAATAATTGTATACTTTTAATTATCACAAGGCAAAATTCAGAATCAAATTTTCAATTCGTAGATGGATACGAAAATCCATGAACCGAAGGTATTTTCATTTAATTTATAAGATCCATTTACGTTTTAATTAAAATCCCGCACTTCGTGCAATATTTCCTCTGCTATTATAGATTAAATCAGATGACTCCCTGGCGCAAGGCGATTTTTTATATTTTACCGCAGAAATTCTCCACGTACCTATATATTTCACTTTATAAATAAACAAACCATATTAAATTCTGTGTGTTGATTTTACTTCTTTCATATTTCTGATTCTTTTTTAATTAATGTGAAATGTTAGAAATGAAATAATAATTCCAATCATTATATAATAATTACTATACAATTATCGGCAATAGTTTTTTTGAGTTGATTTCAACCAATACTGTTTCTACGATTGCAAAGTTTTATGAATTATTTAGTAAGGTTAAGTTACAATAAGAGATGCGAGAAGTTAACTTCAGCCGTAGCAGATCTCAGTAAGTGATATATTTTTTCGCGTGAAGTGCGACTACCAGCCATAAAATCTCGCTCCCCAAATATATTAATGAAGGGGAAGCCACAGGGGTAGTTTTAATGTGATGAAAATTGATTGTCGGCTGTGGAAATCGAAATCGCGTGAAGTGCGGCTACCAGCCGTAAAATCTCGCCCCCCAAAGATATTAGTAAAGGGGGAGCCACAGGGGTAGTTTTAATGTGATGGAAATTGATTGTCGGCTGTGGAAATCGAAATCGCGTGCAGTGCGGCTACCAGCCGTAAAATCTCGCCCCCCAAAGATATTAGTGTAGAGGGAGTTACAGGGGTAGTTTTAATGTGATGGAAATTATTTGTCGGCTGTGGAAATCAAAATCGTGTGAAGTGCGGCTACCAGCCGTAAAATCTCGCCCCCCCCAAAGATATTAGTGGAGAGGGAGCTCTAGGGGTAGTTTTTATGTGTTGAATAATGTTTGTCGGCTGTGGGAATCGAACCCGGGTTCTTAAATCTACAGGCCGACTTGTTACCACTGAGCCACCTACCCCATATAAAATATTTCTATTGGTGTACGATTTTCAGTTGAATTTTTCTCTCTAAATAATAATTTCACTACATTTCAACAATCATCAGTTATATTTATTTAAGAAAAGCAATTAATTAGATTTACCCGTATACAAACAAATTCATAACATTATTATTCATCATATCAATCAATTTAACAGCTTTCAAAATTGTAAAGAATACAAAAATAATTTATAGTACACGGACAGAATAAACGTCTCATCAATAATTGAAAGAATTTATAACATTTCAATGCTTCGTTCTGAAATCATTTTAACGAGAATTTACGGTTCATTCTTTATAACGAAGTTAAAGTCAGTTTCCCATTAAATATTTAGTTCAATTTCGATACAGTTATCCCAAATCAGACTGAACGACATTGGAAGTTAATTTTTAATTAAGCTGAGCAACGTAGTACTTCATTAACATCTAGTACGATATTTAATAAAACACCAAATAACTGTTTGTCCTTATCGAAATGTAAAAAATAGAATTATACACGATGTAATTAAAAGATTAAAATGTTCTGTCATCCTTTCAAAAACAAACAAAATGTCCATCTCTTTTTGTAATAATTTTATCTTTGTGCTCTTCTTCATTTTCCACTTTTCTTAATTCACCTTCTCAATATTCTAAGAAATTTGAATGACATATCTTAAATTACTTGGCAGTCTACAGAAATAATTAAATGTTTTTAATCAAAAGAACATTACACGAGTACAAGTCACAGTAAATAATGTTTAATGTTGTTGCTTACTGTTTGCCCTTTTGAAATATTTGATACAAAACTGGAGTAAAATAATTATTTGCGTAACTTGGTTTAAACAAAGTTTTATGTACGTAAAGCAGAATTAATAAAAATATTCTTAAATGACCTAGAAATGTGTAGAACCTTTTGTGTAATTTAAACGAAGTTTTAGTTCTTATAATGTTCCAGATTTCTGTAGTGGGATACAAATAATTAAATAATATCTTTTAAACAATAGAAGTCCAATATGTACTTATATGTGTCAGGTCGATATAATCTTATTAGCAATAATAGGGTAGGTGGCTCAGTGGTATCGAGTCGGCCTGTGGATCTTGAGAACCCTGGTTCAATCCACACAGTCAACAAACAATTTGTAACAATATGAGCTATCTCATTGTTGTTATGTTGCGTTTAGGCAAGATTAGTTTCGTGTAATTTGACACTCGTGACCACATGTGCCATTAAGGCTGAGTGTGAGATCTTTTGGTTTTCGAATATAGGGCATTAAATTATAAAAAAAGACAGTTATAGTTAATATTCCAACAAGATTTCATGTTCGCGTTATCTGCAGGGCCAGAGTGTCGGATTACATAACCAAAACACTTGACACATCTGTGTCCACCCCGATTTGTGGGGGATGGATTCCAGATGTGGGTATCGTACCCAGGACAGCAAGTGTTTTGATGGAAACCATTAGTCTCGTCCAACGCGTGAAGATGTATATCTTCACATCACGCGGTGTTCGCGTTTTATTTAATTTTTAACTAGATAAGTGAATTAAGTATTATAATTAATAAAAATTTAATTCAAATAATAATTCTGTTTTCATCCTCATATTAAATTATAGCGTTTCGTGTTACAATAAGTATAAAAATATTTGATAGCAATGTTTTAATATAATTTCAAGACTGCATCCATTCCTTTCGTTTTACAATTGACGCAGTCCGGTAAGATTAACTTATTCACCCAGCTCTGCTCGGGTTACAAATTTTCACCAATTTAAATCTACCCCTGTGGCTCCCTCTCCAATAATATCTTTGGGGGCCGTGATTTGACGGCTGGTAACCGCACTTGACGCGAAGAAATATATCACTTAACAAAATGTGCTTCGGAAGAGTGCCACACTCAGTAATAGGTAAAAGGCGTGATGATATATTTATTTATATTTATTAGCAATATAATATTTACATGAATTCTGCTGCCCTTAGATTGAATAATAATTATATCAACAATCTCAATATATAGAAAAACTGCGGCAAAAAATGATAATAAAGTAATAATAAACATAATCAGTACATAGCAAAGATGTTATCATTGTGATATATGTAAAAAACTGTTTACAAAGCGTTTAGCTAATTAGCATATTAATCTACTAAACAAAGGAAAGCGTGATTAGTCGCAGTATTTGACTAACCCTTGACTTTTTGTTTAATTATTATTGCTGTACAGTCGCTTTTCGCTGACTGTCAAAATATTTCCAGTTAAAACGCTGATTTGAACTTTCCTGTTGACTGATGTGAACCATGCCTAATATATATAGACAGTAGCGTTATTACTTTATGTGTGTAGTTTTATTATTTAACAAAAATATACGTATTCAAATATTGTATCTTTTTAAATTTTTAATCGTGCATAAATAAAAATGAAATACCTATAAAAATATATAGAAGGTGGAAATAAAAAAATATAAAAGTAATAAATATTTTTAAAAATAATTAATTGCCCCATTTTACAAAATAAAATAATACTTTATTAAGTTAATAAATTAAATTTCAGAGTACTTAATTAATATGATATTAATCTCATAAATACTTTGACAACTACAAAACATTAATAATAAAAACAAAGTAAATTTGTAAAAATAAAATATGATGGTTATTTACATAGTCGTGACCAAGTACACTAATTTTTGACAACGATAAGTGTGAAAACGTGAAGAATCATTCCTAAACATTAGACGCTACAGTAGTTAATTATTTCTTAGGTCTACTTTGTGATTTATAATGTTTCTCTTTACAAAACAGACGAATGTTTGCCGACACAAACCCAGATTTTATGATAATTACACGCGATGTTTTGCGGTCAAGGACATTTTGGAGAACTCCAAATTTAGTGAAAATGATTATTCAAGTTTGGTTAATAGAAATATATCATTATTTATTTTATACTATATTAACAATTAATTAAATAGGGAAACAGGTTTTTTTCGGATTTCAGTTAAATTATGAATTTATTTATTTTGTAATGTTTTAATTGTTACACGAAAAACGTTAACATTTTGGAGAACTCTGAATTGAGTGAAAATGATTTTTCAAGTTTAATAGAAATATATTGTTATTTATTTTAACAATTAATTAAATAGAGAAACAGGTTTTTTCGGATTTCAGTTAAATTATGAATTTATTTATTTTGTAATGTTTTAATTGTTACACGAAAAACGTCAACATTTTGGAGAACTCTGAATTGAGTGAAAATGATTTTTTAAAGTTTAATAGAAATATATTATTATTTATTTTAACAATTAATTAAATAGAGAAACAGGTTTTTTCAGATTTCAGTTAAATTATGAAATTATTTATATTGTAATATATTTTAATTGTTACACGAAAAACGTCAACTTTATAATGACAAATGATAGAGTAATTGTCAACTTTTCATAGCAATTATAGTAAACTATTTAAGTTCAATAAAATAATAAAATTTACAAATTAATTTCAAAGTCAACTAATTATAAAAACTCATTATAACTTGAAGTAAATAATAATAATGATGTTACATCATTCCATTCGAAACATAGGGGCCGGGTACACCGAGCCGCAGTTTTTTACATTTCCGTACTGTCGGTTTCTTTAATCAAATTATTTTAAGACGTATGAGTGACTAGCTTATAGCTCCCGAGTGTGATAAATACATGTAACTATATTTTAAATTTTTCAACAAATCACACATTGTCGACAGGCGGATTCCAACTGACGAACCTTGGTTCGGGTGACGTCACAGAACATTCAGAGCTGTGCCTGAACATGCTCGGCCAGCACAACTGTATACTTTTACTATTCAGATTTATTAAATTTTCTCTTAAATTGTATTTTCTATAACTATCAATTCCGAATAATATTAACAATAAGAATGTTCAAACCTTTGAGCAGGTATCAGCTACTGTCCTAGTTCCATGTTCCATCAAATCAGCACACCTTGGGATCTTGTAAGGTCCATGCAGTCTATTCCACAGCACTTCCACTCATATATTAACGTTTCTTTTATACACCACACACTAATACGCACAGTTACACGCACTTTAAGCCAATTTACGCATTAAAATACTACTGGATATTCACTAAAACACTTCGATCACTGCAATAGTCCGCACACAACTGAAACTCCAGTCGAATAAACGTAGGCTAATTGGTAAAATATGCTGTAACTTGTTCGGTACGTTTAGATAATTTTATTTATTATACCTGTTCAATGTAATTTGTCTGTCGGATTTAGCCGATTATAGACGAACAAACTCGAGTGACGATTTAAAAAAATTTTGGCATTGCGATATATATTTTTTATTTAATTTGTTTCCCGCGAAAAAATGAGGAAAATTAGTTTCACCCTCTCTAGGGAAGATAAAATAACAATGTTATATTAGTGCTATTTTACAAATAAATATACTTTTTTATCTTTAAATAATCATATAATTTGGGTTCAAATAAATAAAATATTACCTTTATTTTTTACCTACTACTTTTTTTAGTGTATTTAAAGTTGAAATTAATTATTGTTTTTAAGTAAATAAATTTTCTTACTAGTGAGAGAAACGTTACTATAACAACTAAATTGAGTGCAAGAAATGTAATTTGATGTGGTGACCAAGGAAACGTGATGTGCATTTGTAAATATAACTCCTTTGATTTATATAAAATAATTACAACAGCAGACAGACAATTTTTACCACTTTAAAACTACTTCTGTGCAGGGTTCGAAGATATATATCGATCGATATATATCATGATATTTATTTTGATATATATCGTCATATTTTTGCAATGATATATATATATATATATATATATCCATTATATAAAAATATGAAATAGTTTTTGAGATATAGCCACCGGAGAAGTGAAATTTTTCGAATTTTTCAGTTTTTCTACTTTTCCGAGGCTATATCTCAAAAACTAAATGTGATATGAAAACGCGCTCAACGGCATTAATTTTCTCGTGCTTCAGTTAACTTATAAACATAGTTTCAGCGATTTTTATTTTTTTTCAATTTTCCGCCAAAAAAATCGCAAAAAGCGGTTTTTTAACATTTTCTCGAAAACCAGAAGTCATATGCATTTGAAGATTGCACCACTGGATTCAATGGGTCAAAATACATATGTATGTAAATTTTCGTTTTAATAATCCTACGATTAAGGATTTTTGGTAAAATTGAATTAAAATCTGAAAAAACCAAAGGGGTACCCCTTAGGAAATAATTAAAAATATTAAATTGCTTAAAATTGTATGAAAATTTGCTTACAAGACAATTCGGACACGGGGAATTCAACGCCGTTGAGCGCATTTCCATATCTTGTTTAGTTTTTGAGATATAGCCTCCGGAAAAGTGAAATTTTTCGAATTTTTCAGTTTTTCTACTTTTCCGAGGCTATATCTCGAAAACTAAATGTGATATGAAAACGCGGTCAACGGCATTAATTTTCTCGTGCTTCAGTTAACTTATAAACAGGGTTCGAAGATATATATCCATTATATAAAAATATCAAATAGTCTATAATAAATACAGTATTATTACTTTCATTAATTCTGTTAAAATTATATTCTAAAGATAATTCTTACTTTACTAGCTTTTGACTAACTTCACATCAACGACATAAATCCAAATTGTGTGCCATTTGTGATGTCATTAACGGCAAAGTCGGAACCATTTCCAAAATTTTTATTTGGTACTCATTTTAGAAATACAAATCCTTTAATATGGTGGAAAAGTGTAACTATTAATGAGTCAGAGTGGCCAAATAAAAGTACATTTATTGAACTATGTGAACAGTTACACACTGCTGTAACAGCCACAGCAGGGCTGGAACGATATTTCTCCACTTTTGGCATTGTCCAATCTCAATTACGTAATCGTCTCGGTAACGACAATGCCGGCAAATTAGTTTTTATGTTTAAATATTTAAACCAAAAAGAAACTACAAAAAAAAACTAATTTAGATTGGATTTGGCCAAGTGAGTCTATCTGCAACGCTATGTTCAGGAAGTTCATCAGAAGATGATGATTTGCCCCTATTTAGGATATAGGATTATTTAAATATTCTTACTATTCTTAGTACTATATAATATTTGTGTATCCATTCAATGTATATTTACTTTTTTTCATTACCTATGTTAATTTTTTATTTAGGAGTAATAATTTATTTTGTATTTTCTATTGTGATAATAAATGTGTACAAAAACTAAAATTAAAAAATAAATATCCAAAAAGTGATATTTATCTGATATATATCCTATATATCAGATATTTTGATATTTATTATAAATATCATGATATTTACGAACCCTGCTTCTGTGGCTCCCTCTCCACTAACATCTTTGAGGGGCGTGATTTGACGGTTGTGTGTATTTAGAGGTAATAAACTATTATATACCATTTTTTTCTACATTATACTTTTACGTTTGGGATACCAGAAATTTAATATTTATTTGATGTAACTTGAAGTTTTGTTTTATTGCCGTTATTTATATTTCTAAGTAAGTTAGTGGAACATTGTCTATTAAACGACTTAGTTCTTGGTGTAATGACAATGTCTAATTTCATACAAAGTTATTATTTGTATTATGAATATTAATTTGTTTTGAAATAATTTTAAATATAAATGAGAAACATATTTTTCTAAGTATGTCTTTTCAACTTTGTCATTTGCTGCAAATTACAATTTTCTAACAAAATAAAACTTAGTTGAGAATGAAAATAAAAGCAAAAAGTAAAACGTGTTTGTTCAGAAAAAAATTACGTAAAGTGACAAATATATTCTTCTGATATTTATAAAGATTAAATCCTTTTCTTTTTCATGACTGGAAAAAATCTGACATATGTGAGCGATTGAAATGAAAAATCTGGGTAACTGATCATCTGACAGCTTTTCAGAAAAAACATACGGATTTTCTCTACGTAGAAAAATGTTTTTGTGAAAACTGTTGCACAGTTGTGTTAACTCGATAGAAAACTGAAACAAAAAATTTCTTGAATGGATGATTTTTATTTCAAACAATATACCTACTCAAGGTACAATATATACATTATTATTTTTCAATCTACAGAAGTTATTCCACATATACACGGTGTTTCAAAATGATTGTAAAAAAATAATGGATATATTATTATATTAATTACAACGCAAAAAGAATTTTTCTGAAATTCGCAAAAACAATAATAATATTAATAATAAATAAAATAAATAAATATATCATCACGCCTTTTACCCATTACTGGGTGTGGTACTCTGCCTAATCACGGCCCCAAAGATATTAGTGGAGGGGGAGCCATAGGGGTAGATTTAAATTGGTGAAAATTGTTTGTCGGCTGTGGGAATCGAACCAGGGTTCTCAAGATCCACAGGCCGACTCGATATCACTGAGTCACCTACCCCATAATATTAATAATTAATTCATTAATTAATAATATTGCTCAAAAATAAGAATGTTATTATGTTATATTACAAATAAAATAAATAATCTCCATGTCTTTCACGCAATACTTGGTGCGGAATTCTGCCGTAACAGATCTAAGCAGGTGATATATTTTGCGCGTGTAGTACAGTCACCAGCCGACAAACCACGCCTTCTAAATATGTTAATGTTCAAAGGTCACAAGGGTAATTTTAGTAAACTTTGTTGACTATTGGAATCGAACTCGGGTTCTCAAATCTACTAGCCGATGCGATACCATTAAGCTCAACAATAATACATTGGTTGAAGCAAAAGTAGTGTGTTAGGATAGGAATGTTTGGCGAAAATTAATTGCGGGATAAATATGATGAATAAGGACAAGCGTATGATTCTTGATTTTAGATTCATTGGTTAGATTTTTCGAGTGTTTACCCGCAATTGTGTGAAGTTCACCTTCAAAAACAAGCGCAGGGAGATGCTCCCTTCCTTTCTTATATTTTTGATTCATTTTCTGTTTTTACTATAGAGTGTCCAACTGCAATTGTGTGGAATTCAGTTTCAAAAACAAGCGCTGGTAGATACTCCCTTCCTCATCTTTTTTTTACTTCATTTTCAGTTTTTACTATTCCAGTGGTTCCCAACCTTTTTTTAATCGTGACCCTTTTTAGTTTTTTAAAAATGTTCGCGACCCTTCTTTCGCATATTTGATCAATAAAACAAAAAATAAGAGGTTTGACAAAATATATTTTAGGACTTAGTGATTATATTTTTTCCCTCAAAAAAGCCAAGGCGACCCCCCAAAAAAGCTAAGGCGACCCCGTTGTGGGTCGCGACCCACCGGTTGGGAACCGTTGTACTATACAGTGTGTAACTGCAATTGTGTTAAATGTATTTTTAAACAAGCGCAGGTGATACTGCCTTCATTTCTTATAGATTCGTTGTTAGAGAAGTGGGCGTAAGTGAAGATTAACGAAACAGGTGTACAGGAGCGAATGGATGGATGAATGTTTGTTGCGTGTTGATGGATTTTGGTTGTGAGAAAAGAAAGAGTTCGTATGGAAAAAGTGTTAATGTTGTCCAAACGATTATCGTGTGTCAGGATGAGAATGTTGACGGGTTCGTGCTACCCCATTTAATTAGATATAGCGTGATGTTATGTATGTATAAATTCATTCAATATTTTTATTTATTGTAGTACTACATACTATTTGATAATTCAGATAAAAAGTATGTAATGTAAATGAATATTTGAAAATATTGGTGTGTAAAAGGCGAAATGATATATTTGTGAAGTCTAGAATTTAGAAAAATATTCTACTGGGCATTACAGTTCGGTTACTATACTGAATTAAGTATAGAAGAAAGGAAATATATGAGTTAGAAGCTTGCAAAACTATAGATATAAGTCACGACATAGTTTTACCTGTACTAAAGCAATAGAGCAAACTTATCTTCTAAATGTGTATATAAATTCTAGTGTAAGAGCAGTTGTTCGCCATTCAGAACGAAACTAATAAATTATTTTTATTTTACAATCGCAAGAAAAGGTTGAAATATTTTGTATCTCATTGCTAGGAAATATTCAGTACACAGTAGAAAGAATTTCAACTAAAAGTTTCGCTTCATCCAGTTGTGGAAAGTTTTACAATCTGATTTTGTATGAAGTATTTTTGCTTGTTATAACTTTCAATAATTTTGACATGTTTATAAGTACGTTTTGGGAATGTTTCATTAAAACTTTACATTAACGCACAATTTAAATCTTTAAAGAGACTAAACCTCTAGACAAATGCTTAAGCACGATTTAGTTTTAAAAATACATTTGAATATAATTGCTATAGTTTTATTTAAAGTGAAATATCTATATTTTTAATGCATTTTTATGGGGTACGTGGGTCAGTGGTATCGAGTCGGCTTGTGAGTTTGAGAACCCGGGTTCCATTTCCACAGGCGACAATTTTCACATTTTTGAGTGCTGTGATTTGACGACTAGTAACCGCACTTCACGCAAGCAAATATATCACTTACTGAGATCTGCTTCGTCAGAATGCCACGCCGAGTAATGGATACAGGGTGTTATGTAAATGTACCGCCAAAGCTTACAGGAGGTTTGCAGGAGTATCAAAAAAAATTGAATCTTTTTCTGAATGTTCATTAATCCCGCAGAAGATGAAATGAACCAATTGCAGGTTATTGTAAAAAAGTTTAAATCAAGTAGTGAATGCTTTATTGTCAATGTCAATTGTGACAGGTGTCAGAAGATCATAAATACGAAGGTTTGAAGAAGTATCCAAAAAAATATTGCATCTTTTTCTGAAGTTTCATTAACACGCAAAAGATGAAATGAACCAATTGTTAAGTTATTGTAAAAATGTAAATCAAGTAGTGATTGCTTTATTGTCAATGTCAATTATGACAGGTGTCAGGAGATCATTAGAGCGTCGTGCAAGACCTGCATCCAAATCTTGTACGATTTGAAAATCGTTGTAATTTCATGTTAATTTTTTGCTTCTTATATTGTAGTTCCTTTCTTCTTTAATGTTTTCCACCACTCTTCTTTTAACGATCCTTGTCCTATTCTTCTCTCTTATTTTGGCTGCACAAACTTTCTTCATAGGTGTCTTGTCGTTCATCTTCACCAGGTGTTTCCATCAACTCAATTGTCTTTGCTCTATATATTCTTCTATTGATTCAATTCCCAGTTCTTCTTTTATGTCTTTGTTTCTTATTTTATTCAGCATCGTTACCCCTTTGTCTCTTCTCAAGTATTTCATTTACAATGTATGTATTTTGTTTTTGATTTTTGTGATATAACCCATAATTAACATAAGTTAATATCGCTATTGAAAACTGTTATCTTTGTTTTTATTATATTTCTTTCTTACCTATGAAGTTGTTTTTCAGCATATGGAATATTCTTCCGTCTTGTTTATTCTTTTAAATTATATTTTCATCTTGCATTCCAGTACTTTCTATTAATACTCTTAAGTACTTAAATTACTGATTGTTGTGTGAATGGAATTTTATTAAAACCAATTTTCTTTGAATTTCTGTTGACGTTTAAAATTTGTAGATGAATAAAAAACTTTTATTAAAAAAAAACACACATATCTTGCATAACATTAATAGTATTTAATCATGCAGTGGTGATTTCTGATGACGCGATTCTGGAATTATTCCAGAAACTAAACGTGCTGTGCAATAATTTCTATTTTATTCAAGATGTGCACTAAAATGTTGTGAATGAGGATTGCATGAAAACTGTACAACCATGTGGCAATAAATTTGAGAATTATTTGGAAACTTTAACAATTACTAAATGTGCTGTGCAATTGTTTTTACGAGGGAATTAATTACAAGGTTTTTAACTCGTACACCGTTTTAGTACTGCTGTTATTAAACATTCTCGCTGTGCGAACGGTAGCTAATAATGTCATAATGTTAATTGCAGAATGTCGGATGTCGAATCGCTCTTTTAACGTGCTTTGCTTGTTTTGTTTTATCATTGGCAACTGACATTTTATTTAGAAATTTGAGTAAAGGTATCTTATCTATATTTTAAGAAATTTATTATGAAATATCAGGAATTTTGACGTAGTTCTATCTATGGTAGGAAATAGGAAGTGTGACTATTAAATAATGACAATTTAGATTTATATATTTGTAATGAAATTATAATTTCATCATACAAGTATTACCGCGCCCTCACGAGCGTCGGTATAGTAGGTGACGTATATGTTATTAATTGTTTATGAAACAATAGAAACATTACTTGTGGTTAGGAACCGATATTGAATTAGTGACATTAAATGTCGTTTCTTTAATTACAGAAACTCAGTTGTGTTGCTAATTGCTGGTGTCATTTATCCTAATCATACAAAGGAGCTTATATATTTATGTTGAATCTTAAACTATTTAAATATGTTTACGAATACTTCAACTTATTCTACTTTGTCCCTAAGTAACGTATAATTAATTAGGATATAATATGTAATTTTATTTAAGATATAGTTATCAATTGTGTAAAAATGTAAACATAACAATAACATCAAATTAACTGTTAGTTAAACAAAAACAGAAGACATGAATAGCGGATTATTAGTTTTCAAATGTAGTAGAGTATTATGGTAAAACTAATAATAATAGTTTAGCAAATATATTTCCTGATTTCAAATGTTTTCATATTATTTTAAAGAAAAGGCTTAGCCATTAAAAAATTTAAATTTTTTAATATATGTTTCTATATAATTCATTAAATAGCAAATGTAGGTTCAAAATTTAAGTATTAGATGGTTAGTTGTACGAGCTACAAAACCGTCAAAACATCAAGTGAGCTCGATGTAAATATACAACATGCAGATGTGAATTTTTGGTTGAACCAGTTCAAAAATCGAAAAATTTTATAATATGGTTCTATATAAATCAGATCACGAGAAATCGAATGCCGGTGAGCGCATCTTCATATCTCTTTTAGTTTTTGAGTTACAGCGATTTTTGACTTTTTTAAAGGCTAAACTTTGAGAGCCCATATCTCAAAAACTAAAAGAGATATTGAAATGCGGTTTGAACGAGCGTATTTCTCGTGCGCTAAAGAATCTATATGGAAATTTTGAAAATTTTGATAATTTTTCAATTTTTTTCGAAATTTTCCTTTCTCAATATTTCAAAAAGTTGAAGAGATAATGGAAATCTGAAAACACCAGTGAATTCCTCTCGTAAAAATACATAGGTATGCAAATTTTCACAACAAAATTCGCACGGATACATTTTTTATTACAAAAAATCGAAAAATGGCAAAAATTCGTAAAAACACCAAGGGGTACCCCTTAAGAAATCTTCAAAAAACGGCTATTTTCGATTTTTTGTAATAAAAAATGTATCCGTGCGAATTTTGTTGTGAAAATTTGCATACCTATGTATTTTAACGAGAGGAATTCAATGGTGTTTTCAGATTTTCATTATCTCTTCAACTTTTTGAAATATTGATGAAAGAAAATTTTAAAAAAATTTAAAATTTTTCAAAATTTTCAAAGATTCCATAGAAGTTAAGTAGCGCACGAGAAATACGCTCGTTCAAACCGCGTTTCAATATCTCTTTTAGTTTTTGAGATATGGGTTTTCAAAGTTAGGCTTTAAAAAAAGTCTAAAATCGCTATATCTCAAAAACTAAAAGAGATATTGATATGCGGTTTGAACGAGTGCATTTCTCGTGATCTGAATTATATAGAACCGTAATATAAAAATTATCGATATTTGAACTGGTTCACCCAAAAATTAACGTCTGCGTGTTCATATATTTACATCGAGCTCACTTGATGTTTTGACGGTTTTGTAGCTCGTACAACTAACCATGTAATACTTACATTTTGTACCTACATTTGCTATTTGATACTGCCAATGTTTAGTTAACCAGTACGCATTAAACAATTAAGCAAGAATAATTTATTAGTAGGACAGTAAAGAATGAGTTACAGGGATTATACAGGATGTAACAGCGAAACCAACCACCGCCTATATTTTCTTTATTATTATAGTTACAAAAAAATATTATAAAGAAAAGTTATAGAAGACCAAGGGGGACATCTGCTTAAAGAATAACATAATTTTTTAAACCAGTGGTTCTCAAGTTACAACACAAAGTTATATTTTTTCAAATGGGATTATACATATTTCTTAAGCCTATTCGATAGAGTATTTTTTTCTAAATTCAACCATGTAATCATTTTATATCCTTACATAACAAAAATATTGAGAAAATTCTATTTAAAGTTTCGATAAATTTTATTTAACATTGGTTGGTTTCGCTGTTACACCCCCTGTATACATATATTGTAAAAATAATAGGTTCCTCTACCTTTGTATTTTCAATTTTTATAATGAATCTTCATCTAAATTGAAGACAATACACAGTTCTAGAAAGTCTTAATTGATATTTATAAAGCCGTAATGGTTTTTAAAATTTTTTGTGACATTTTATGAGTAAAACAATTATGCTGGACTTGCATTTTCTTTATTAATTTGCACAAATTCTACAAAAAATAATTCACAACGTTTCGAGTGTTGTAATCTTCAGGTGATACTATTTTATCATTTAGAAAAATAATCGCTCAGTGGTATCGAGTCAGCTTGTGGATTTCAGAACCCAAATTCTATTAAAATTAAAACTATCCCAGTGGCTTCCCCTTCACTAACATCTGTGGAGGACGTTTGGAGAATGGCTGACATCGTTTCAGAGAGAAATAGAATGTTTATAATAATTAATGCATACTTTTAATGAACTCTAAAAATATGTATATTAATTAAATAAAATTATTTTTATTTTCAAGTGGTGTAGCTAGTTAGTCGTTTTTAACAAGGTGCAGAGTTAAAAAAGAAACAATTCTTAACAATCATACTTTCCTTTCACAACACTTCACCGCAAATTTATATAATGAATAATATTTTTTATGTATAATGTTTCGTTCATGTCAAAGAACAGAAATGGAATACTTAATGAAGATCTTGTAAAACCACTGAAATATAAATGAATTCTAAGCGAGATTTCTCTTTTATGTTTCGTTAAATACAAAAGCCAAAGGAAGTGCTCGTACGCTCTCTTGTTACTGTCCCGAAACTAAATATATAATTTGTTTCTTAGGCAGGTCCTCTAAAACTACCACACTTAAATTATTCCGGAGTATACTTTTATTTTGTAGTCTGTGCCGCTGAATTCAAAACAAAAAATTATTATTAGAGAAAGAAATCAAAAGCTACTTTAAATAAATATAGTAACGATTTTTGGATAGATTGTCAAGGTTTAGTTATTATTTTCAAATGTTTTATTTTTCACTTAAATATTATTTGTTGTTTATTGCTATGATATAAAGTATACAGGGTGGTGAATCGAATTGCGCACCATAGCGTTTTAAATGCTATTTTTCAAATGTTCAAGTATTGGCTTCCCTAATTATTTTATGCAAAAAAGTTTCAAATAAAAGTTTTAGGGCATAAATTTCTGCATCTAAATCAATAAACATAATTTCTGTTACATGCTTTGTAACGACAGAAATTAAATATTAAAATGTCGAAAGTTGTGTTGAAAATACAAGCCAATAATTGAACATTTGAAAAATAGCATTTAAAACGCTATGGTGCGCAATTCGATTCACCACCCTGTATAAACAACACGATAACGACCGGGGCATAATAAGCGGGCATTATGGTTCATAACGCTTGCTCTGTTCATATTTTGTTTTAATTTTATGTTTTAACATATATACATAAGTAGTGTTTACAAATAACTATTTTGTAGTTGGTTTTAATTAGTAGCAATATCTAGTGTCAAATATTATACGGAAATTTAGGAGAATTACTGATTCTAAAACCTCTCTTCTGAACCGTCAGATGATATTATTGATATTTATAAGATTATTAGGGGTGTTATTACTATTACATAATAATAGTATTTATACTGTATGAATGTTGTAGATGATGATGCTAAAGGAATATAATGTACAGATAAAAATATGCAGAGAGAACAATATTGACCTAACCTGGCCTGTGAAAAATAACACGAAACAATTAAAACGGGAAATGCCAACATTATCTTATTTGCTTTCAGTAAAATATCGTCCAAAATTATAAATTCTTTTTGCATTATTCAAATAAATAAAATAGAAAAACGTAACATTCGTATCCCACTGGATAAAATCGAGATTATATCTGGGTGATTTTAACTTACATAAAAAATAAGATTGTGCCCCGAGTTAGAAATATATTATACTATAATTAGTATTAAGTTTCTGTTGTGCAGAGTAATAAATAATAATAGCAGTTACTTAATTACGGCTTCTAGATATTAAATGTTGAAAGTAAAAAACACTAGGTTAGTTTCAAATAATGTAAAGTTTATTTTACAATACGTATTTCGGTCGACTATACCATCATCAGGTGAACAAGATATGAATGAATTTGTACCTTAGAGTAAGACTTATAAATAGTATACACAAGAATTCTGACACAAGAAGTGGGAGATACATGATTGAAAACAGATGTAAGTACAATTAGTTTGGGAAAAATACATTTATGACCATAGTTGGAAGAAAATAAGATAAGATCAGACCGAAGCGGTAACTATAATTATTTGGATGGTCTGATCTTATCTTATTTTCTTCCAACTATGGTCATAAATGTATTTTTCCCAAACTAATTGTACTTACATCTGTTTTCAATCATGTATCTCCCACTTCTTGTGTCAGAATTCTTGTTTATACTATTTATAAGTCTTACTCTAATGTACAAATTCATTCATATCTTGTTCACCTGATGATGGTCTAGTCGACCGAAATACGTATTGTAAAATAAACTTTACATTATTTGAAACTAACCTAGTGTTTTTTAATTTAATTTTATTATAAAATGTTTCAACGAGAACCGACAGTTAAATCTATCGAATTTATTAAATGTTGAAATAGACCACAAAATAAATAGGTCCAATTTAGATTTTACCATTGAATTTTTAAAAAGATCCATTATTATTATAAACATTGCTACGACAAATACTAAGTCAATAATAATAACAAAACAAACAAAACTTTATTTTCCTGTATTCAAAATAAACACAATGTTAATTATTTTTAAACTAAGCTCCACTCTGCAACGACAACAAACGAAAAATAACTTTATCACTTTTTTCATATTTCATACAAATTATTAAATACGATCGGACTAGAACAATAAATTAAAACGGAGTTCTATATATAGTCCTCTACCCAGTCGAGTGTCAGATCAATATGACCCTTAACCGCGGGCCACCGAAAATTTCCACCCTTGACGCTGCCGCCGCGCCGTCACCGCAGATAGTCTAGTGTCCTCTGCAACCAATATACCCGTGTTATTTTTGCATTATTTTTAACACTTCACGTTGTAACGTAGATCGTGTTTTACATTTAGTCTAATTAGGTTTTGTTGTGGACCTGTTAGTCACCTACTTTTAATTTTTACATTATAATTAAAGCTTTATTAGTTTATTGGTTGTTAATAACAGTATTAATTTAAAGAACAGTTATAAGTAATCATCCAGATTAGATATGGACATATCGGAACTTTTAACTGAAACGATCGCGGAAAAGATTCGATCACTGACAAGGCTCTTGGAGAATCGGCACACTATATTCATCTTTTTGATTTTCGTCAGTGCAGCGATTCAGTTGTTCAGCAGAACGACTGAACCGCACAGATCTCGACTTCTCAGTTCGGATGCATGAACTGTAATGCGAATGAATGACTCAAACAATGCAAGTAGGTCTGTCTCATTACATTCGTTAATTAATATTTTATTTGTTATTGCAATTAAAGTTATTTATAATTAGCTCAATATGAAAATATTTTATTGACTTAGGTGACAATAAAGTAAAAGTGATTATTGTTCCCAGATTCTAAGTGTTAAAGACGGATCAACAGGAAACTTTAATAGACATTTTAAAACAATACAATTTACTGTATACAACTTGAAAAAAGAAAATATAAAAATTTTGCAAAACTTATTTGATTTTTGTTTGACAGAAATACCTATAGTTTACAATTTATAATTTTAACTTTGGTTAGATAAAAACCGTATTAAAAAAAGTACACAATTTAGCAATCGCTTGTAAAATTAATACATTTTGTTAAATACGACCGGAAACTGAAGTTTAAAAAAAACCTTTCCAGGAAAACTAGAATTAATTAACAAGATCTGCATTCACAGAATAAAATGATTCGCAACAATGTTTGTGTGATGCTTTTTGTTTAGTTTCTTTTACACACGAACAAATTAAAATTCCGGAAACAGAGTTAAATTCGTACATTTTTTGTTAGAACATGAAGTGAGTTGTGTACTGTTCTAATTATTTCCGAAGAATACGTGTTTGGAATATATTTATTAAAGTTGAAAAAGGCACTACATTATAATATTTTAATATGAACTATTATCCTGGAAATATTAATTATAAAGTTAATTAAATATTTTTATAATTAAATATATGAATGCATCCAGTATTATTACAGCGGTTTCAGTCCTGGCCCCTGTTATCTAATTATTATTATAATTGTATAAAACTAATTATACTTTCGTTGGAAAAACGCGCATTTTTAAAAGAATAGTATTTCTATGTTATTTTAGCATAAAATTACTCTGCGTATATTTTTCGGAAAAAGAACAAAATTAGATTCAATGTGACCTACTAATACGATAGGATTTGCTTAATATAAACGTCATCATATAGCTTGTAGTCATCAGATCCCTATATATGTACAAATTAATCCAAAATGATTGACCTTCACGTAAAAAAGTTCGCATTATTATCGCTTTTCCCTGTAAAAGTTTTCAATATACAGGGTGTTTCAGGACTAGTGTAACAAACTTTAACAGCTTATTCCTGAGGTTATTTTGAGCCAAAAATGTCATATGAACATAGGTCCTATTCCTTCTAGTTACCAAAATACAAGAGGTTGAAGTTCTATAAATAACAGGACATTTTCAAATTTTTTAATCAAGATACTTTCGGAAAACAACAATTTTATTGAAAAGTCATACCTTATTTGTCTTAATTAAAAATTGTTGAACTTTTGATTGTATTTTTGTTTCATAATGGATGGTTATAGTACTGCTGAATATGCAGATATGATTTTTGTTTATGGATTATGTAATGGTAATGCCCGTTATGCGTCCAGAGAATACCAAGACAGATATCCAAATAGACGCCAACTCTCCAATCCCCTATTTGCGCGCATTTTTGTTTTCCGAAAGTATCTTGATTAAAAAAAAATGAAAATGTCGTGTTATTTATAGAACTTCAACCTCTTGTATTTTGGTAACTAGAAGGAATAAGACCTATGTTCATATGACATTTTCGGCTCTATTGCTATTTGTATAATAAACTATCAGTACGAAATCAGCATCATCAACGCTACTTAAGAAATATACTACAATATCACATACCTACTCACAATACTGCTCTTTTTAAACGTACTTACAGTCATGTTGTCCCTAGCATTCTTAATATAATACCTTCTCCATTACTAAATTTACAACCAGCTACGTTTGCATCTACATTGAAAAAATTGTTACTTAGTGGTACAATTTCACTTAATTGAATCTTTAAACCTTACTCTATTATTGTATTTATGATCTATTTTTATATCTATTGTTAATCCATATTTGTCTACTTTTAATTAGATTATTTATCATGTTTATTAATAACCATGTTTATCTTATGTATGCCTAATAACTTGAATTTATGCTATACCATAATTATATAAATTTATTTTGTTATTTTGATGTAAAGGTTAAATGGGAGATCAGCTTTTGCTGTAATTTTGCCAAATAAAATTATTATTATTATTATTATTATTATTATTATTATTATTATAAATGACCTCAGGAATAAGCTGTTAAAGTTTGTTACACTAGTCCTGAAACACCCTGTATATTATTTATAAATAGAGAGAATAACAGATGGTTCAAACTTTCCCATTGTAACACCCTCCTCCTCCTCCCCATGGCCAGATTAACAGTTTCAAACATCTCTTTATTGTCTACAACAGCAATATAGAATTTGGATTATTCTGTAGATTTTTGCACTAATTCCGTTCCTTTTGAAGTCTATAAAAATCGCAAATATTTAATTACGTTTTAACTTTAGTGGAAGATTTATAAGTGTTCATAGAGAGAATAAGTTATATCTTGCTTCTATATTTTACTAAATTCTGCTTGAAATTCGTTGAATATATTATTTTATTAATAATATAATGTATGATTACACATGTTCCAGTAATAATCATACAAAATGATTTACAAACAGGTAACCAAACATGAAAGTATATTTTTAGCGTAAAATTAGCATATCATTATAACAAGCTATGATTTAAAATGGCATATCAATTACAAACCACGTATCAGTGGCATAAAAACAGTGGCGACACATAATTACTCTCTTGTTAACAATGTTATTGGTGATAACCGCTATAATACAATTACGTGCACATAGGAAAACTGTATTCAAATGTTTTGGAACTCGTGAATTACTCGTATCAGATGTGGATATTGGAAATTATAACGTGAATTTAAATAATTGCTAATAACAGACGGGGTGAATTTAATTTCACAGTCGAATTAAAGGCAGAAATTCGTGCTTGAAGTTTCATTGTACAATAATTACTCATTTTATTAAATGCCAGCGTAAAGCTTACTTTTTACTACATAATATTTAATTATTTATAGTTTACCAATATAATTAAAAACAATAAATTAAAATTGTTGATTAAATTAAATTTTTTGTAGTTTTTGCAAATATTTTTGACATTTATTTATAATAATAACATTTCGATATTAACTGTAAAGAATTTAACTATAATTGCTAAATCAGGCTCATAAGAAACGCAAAAATAAATTACATTCAACAAACTAATATAGGACTATGCGAAATGAACACTAGATATAAGACATGTATCATATACTAAGATCTTCTATGAGAGAGTGTCACATTCAGTAATAGGTAATAGGCCTAATGATATAATTAATTCTTCAAACACTGGTACTAAAAATAAACTGGAGGTATTTCACTTTACAAATTTCCGAAACAATCTTTTTGTTCCATTATCAATACATCATAATGGCTGGTAGCACAAGCTTTGTTTTTGGGTGTTTTAAGAGCACGGTTTTAACATATTAGAGATAGATAAAACACCCGAAAACACTGCACTTAAAACAGTCAAAAACAGAGCTTGTGCTATCAGCCAATATATTTTCTTTAAGTTTTGAACATAAATTAAAAAATACAATATACGAGATGTAATAGTTTTGTAGCTAACATATTTAAAAATAAAGTTGTAATCTCTTATTCCATTTTTTAATTTAATTACATTCATGTAGATACTAACATACATTTTCTATTCACTCCATTTTCACTCAAGATTTTAATTTTCTTGATTCGTGAATTGGAAAGGTAGGTTGTTAACTAAATTAAAATGAAGTTAATGAGTAATGACTTATTCGTCTTGTAATTCTACTTGATCTCAATAAATAACAAAGAAGTCAACAAATCTTGTCATTAACAATACAATTTCCGTCAGGCAACAAATTAAATTCTTTTCGTAACACATGCACAAGAAACACGTTCTTATTCTCTAATTTCAGAGAGAGAAACACTGCTTTTCTCCCCTAGGGAGAGAAAAATTATGTTTCTCTCCCTAGGTAGGATGTTTCTCTCCCTAGGTAGCATGTTTCTCTCCCTAGGTAGCATGTTTCTCTCCCAAGAGACTACGATTAATTGCTGTTTGCGGCGTTTCCTAGGTAACTAGTTACGCAACCCATATTTGACATTTGTCCCGATAAGACAGTAATTTTTGTGCACTTGTTACGAAAAGTATAATATGTTTCACGGGAGGGCGCGATTATCCCTTGATGCATAACATACTATTTGAACTGATAATCACAAAATATATCTTTTCGCGCCACCGTCCGGCATTAGCAGTATTACATAACTAAAAATCGTCCGGAAACCATGTGTTTCCGGTCGAGGCCGTCAAAAATTAGTGACTTTTTATGGTTATATGTTGGCATCACTAGTATAGCGAACTCCGAACGTACGAAATGTCAAAATATTGCATTGGCGTAAACATATTATGATAAAATATTCATAGTTGAGTATTTTCAATACAAGAAAACAGAATATTTATACATATATTTTAAACAAAATTGTAAGTAATTATAATTGAATTAGCAATGTAAAATCCAAATAAAATATGTTGATTTTTTAGGTTATAATACTGGAATGACAAGTCGTAAAATAGACAAAGAAATGAATTATGTTTTATGTTTATTAAATAAAGTGTACAGTGTAATTAAACTTATTGAAGATGTAAATTGATGAACAATAAATAATTAATTAAAATTAAAAGTACAGTTCTGACAATTAGATGATACCAACATAAAAAAATTCCCTGACATTTAGAATGTGAATAATAAATTAAACTTTTTTATTAAATTAACAAAAACGTCGGCGCGAAAAATCTTGTGTATTACACGTCCAGAAATTATTTTGCGAGTGCTCGTATTTAAAGGCCTCGCCTGCGGCTCGTCCTTTCAAAATATACTCGCACTCGCAAAATAGCAGTTTCTGGACTAGTGATACAAATAACTATTGATAGATGATTTATATATTTTGTTCCACGCATCGTGAAGTACTATAGTATAATATATACGGCCACGAAAATATATCTAAAATGTGTTAGTTTCTGCCAGCATCAGCAGCACATAACACACACCAGTGAACTCACACTTCTCACCGAGATCGCATCATTTCGAATTCAGTCTCGGTATCACCTCGGATTGAGATGTGGCCGCTGTAGCCAGACCGTCATCAATTATTAACGAAGTCCAGTCCTAGCGGACGCTAGACGCCCATTCTCATCTAAGCGTGTTATGTATAATGCAGGGTATAATTGTTGTTCGTTGGGTCGCCGAAAGTATACGAAAAGCGAATGGATAATCGAATTACTAACTAGTGTAATTCTCCAATGAAATTTCCGAAGCCTTGAGGGCTTCTGGGGCTGATGGAAGGAACTGAGGGCGGTGGGAATTTTAATTGTGCTGGGATATTAGACGTGGAAAATTGAAAGTAATATTGAGGATTTTATTGTTGAATTTTAGTATTAATTTTATAGTTTTCCATTAACGGTTTACTAGGTCTTTAAGAGCAGCGTTATTTTCTATAAAGTTTCAAGGATCGTAGGATTATGTTCTAGAAAACAATTTTCAATTTTCGCTCGTCGTTTCAAAGTAATAATTGATTATTAGTTCTACATTATAACCTTTATCAAGGTAACTAAAGTTTTACGGTCTTGTTTACTGTTAGTCTAGTTTACACTAAATAATATTGCGATATACCTAAGTACAATATTGTGCAATTTAATACAAACATTAATGGTGCACGACCACGAAATTATTTGGACTATAATAGTAAGTACAGGTTATTTTGCCAATAAATCTTAAATATTAAAATCTAAATCGAAGTTAAATAACAATATTATTGTTGTCAATTTTTGGACATTTACTTTAATTATTTTATTTATGTTACGCTGTACAACAGGAACTTAATCCCAATTACAGTACAGGGTCCGCACTCACCGAGCCGCAGTGTAGTAGTTCATTTAATTTTTAACTTGAGTGAGATTCGAACTCGGGATCTCCGGCGTCGAATTACGTATCGCTATCCACACCACCGTACTGACGGATTTATATTGCTTGTTGTTATATAAAAATCAGTGGCTTAGTATATAGTGCCTAATCTGCAAGAAACGTCGGAAAGTATTATAATAAATTCAGACGACAAACAATTTTCACCACGTTAACACTACCCCTGTGGCTCCCCCTTCACTATCATCGTTGGGAGGCGTTTGAAGAATGGCTGAGATCGTTATGTTTATAATAATTAACGCATACGCACTATAAAAATATATATATTAATTAAATTAAAAAATTATTTTATTTTCAAATGGTGTAGCTAGTTACTTGTTTTTTACAAGTTGTAGAGTTAAAAAGAATACAGCTGGTAACCGAATTTCACGTGTATAAATATATCACTAACCGCGATTTGCTTCAATAGAATACCACACCCAGTAATGGGTAAAAGGTGCGATGGTATATTTATTTATTTATTTATATTTGAGAAATAATTATTACCAAGCAGAGAATTTAAATAAATAAAACGAAGAAAGTGACGAGAGAATAAGTTGGCTAAAGCAACAATAAAGCAAGTTCAAATATAAAGTTTTACTTATTCAGCAGAAGTTTTTGTTGTGTAATTATGTTAAAATATAAAGTTTTGTTTTGACTTTTGGAATATATTTGGAAATATTTTCACGGTCTTATTTTGTTTGATAAAAAAAAGTTAATTAGATTCAGCGGACAGTATATTGTTTTATTTATATAAAATGAAGATTTTATTTTATCTACTATATGTGATTTAATGATAAAAGTGAACAATAAGGAGTGTAGTGTAATATGTAAATGTTTGCAATTAAATTAGCTTCTAATCAATTATATTAATATTACTTACTTTTGTTATTACAGTGATTAATATCTATACTTACTTAATATTTAATTTTGTATTTGACATTTGACAGGACTGTCGTCTCTTTTCAGATTTTTTTAAATTTTAATTTATAAAAGACACAAAATACATAAAATAGTATAAATAACTAATTTTATAAGACTTTTATCGCACTTGTTCTTTAGAAAACACGCATGTGGCTCGTTTTTTAAACTTAGACATGTCTTATAAAATTCGTTCTTTAATATACTATTGGGAGTTGGACCGCAGCAATAAAATAGGCTACTCTAAAGCACTGTATTTTAGAGATCGAGTTAAATTACATTTTTTTAGGTACATATTTTTAAAACTTCACTTTCTGTTGGTTATGCTGTACATTTCCATGACACTAAATTTTATTTATGTATTAGAGCGTAAAGTGATTCTTTTTTACTCACGCACGTTAATTGAATAATGGAAGAGGAATAAAGACACTTTATGCTCGTGATACATATTTTTTAGATTATTAAAAAACAAACGAATACGTACTGAAAATAAGTTCATTCTGTTAATATGACAATTTTCTGTTTTGTTTGTGTTACCGGTAATTATTAAAGCAAGCGCGCATTTATTATCTGTTTCGGGCTATGAAAAGTTGACAATTACGCTCCCATTTGTCATCGTAAAGTTGACGTTTTCTGTGGAACAATCGAAAATATCTTTTTCGCGCATTTCCAATGGCAACGCGCGAAAAAGACGTTAAATGCGCGTATTTCCAATGGCAACACGCGAAAAAGATATTAAATGCGCGCATTTCCAATGGCAACACGCGAAAAAGATATTAAATGCGCGCTTATTTCAATAGTTACCAGGGATAAAAACAAAACAGAAACTTGTCTTATTGACAGTTGACAGAACGAATTTATTTTCAGTACGTATACGTTTTTTAATAATTTTAAGATGCAATCGTAGAAAAAATGATGTGTGTATCTCGAGCGTAAAGTGTCTTTGTTCCTCTTACACTATTGCAGCTCTCGCAATCGTAGTAAATATATATTATATATTGAAGATAATTAAACGAGTATAATACATGAATAGAAAACAGTCGGTTAAATGCCACACCTACTGAGCTTAAGAACCACTTCTATCACAGACGCGCTCTTATACGAGTACATATCTCTCATAGTGAAGTAGGCACTTCTCTATTGCTTATAGTTTAGTATATGAAACTACTCATGAATATTTGATTCCATGTTTCTGTTAAATTAATTACTAATTCGTGGAGATTGCAAATAAATCATTTTTGTTTTATTCCACAATAGAGTTGTACATAATATGCTTAATCAGAAACATGAAATTAAATCCTAACAAATTGAATAACATAATACTGATTATCCTATTCATTTCACTGAATATACATCCACGTATGATTTAATATTTAATTAATGACAGAGTTTCATCATTTTTGTTTAAGCTTAATGAAACATGTCATTCGGTGCAAAATAATATTTGAATGAGTCCATTTACGCGGTAGAAGAGTTTGTCATCTCATGTTGGATTTTAGAAACGTTTCATGCTTCGTTACTCGTTTCTTGCTAATGATGATAATCAGAATTTTTCATGCAAAAATAATTAAATTACTTCGTCTGTAGTCGGTACAGCAACAGTTGTCACCTAATTTTCAACCTTGTTACGTGTTTTACTCGAGCGTGACACTCAAGTGCGTTGACTAATTGTTTTAAGACACCCAACCTAGCTTTTATGACTTATTTATAAGTGAAAATTGTGAACGTAATTGCTATTAACGTTGGTAATTAGACTGTCTTCTTATAACCTTTCTAGTTATTTTCATCTTCTATACACTTTTAATACAATAACCTTAATTCTAAATTCGATAGATTTAACTGTCGGTTCTCGTTGAAACATTTTATAATAAAATTAAATTAAAAATCAACACTAGGTTAGTTTCAAATAATGTAAAGTTTGATGTACATCAATTTGTTTACAGAAGACTACCATTTATAGACAATACAAGCCTCAAAATTAAAAATATACTTCATTCAGAGAATATTTTTTCATCCTTTTATAACACGTACACAAAAATTTGCTAGTAAATAACAAAATAATTAAGAAAGACATTTTTCAAAATAGTGGAGTTTATCAAATTAGCTGTAGTGACTGCCAAGCAATTTACATAGGTCAGACCGGTCGGAATTTCAACATTAGATTCAATGAGCATAAGAAAGCGCTACTAAATAATAATGTGTCTTCAAATGTTGCTAAACATTGTCTTGACAATAACCATAAGTTACATGATAAGAGTTTGTCAATCAAACATATTTGTAAAAAGGGATTAAAGTTGGATTTCTTAGAATTCAGATTGCCATTAGGGACCAGCTAACAGTTATGAATAAACAAATAGATTTGTACCTTTAATACGACCGCTTTAACCTCTTTACAACTAGGTTTAAAATGTAATTTCCATCCAAATAATTATAGTTACCTCTTCGGTCTGATCTTATTTTCTTTCAACTATGGTCATAAATGTATTTTTCCCAAACAAATTGTACTTATAACATCTGTTTTCAATCATGTATCTCCCACTTCTTGTGTCAGAATTCTTGTGTATACTATTTATAAGTCTTACGCTAATGTACAAATTCATTCTTATCTTGTTCACCTGATGATGGTCTAGTCGACCGAAATACGTATTGTAAAATAAACTTTACATTATTTGAAACTAACCTAGTGTTGATTTTTAATTTAATTTTTTTATAACCTTAATTCTCTAATTTTCATGTTATATTAAAATAATTATTGGGTTGCAACAGCTCTGGATGTATCAGTCGTTATATCTCAATAGTATCTATGTATTTAACGAAAGCCGAAACACAGACTAACAAATACTTTATAATAGCATATTGTATTTCGCTTTTCGGTTTAAAAAAATATACAATAACTATTATCCGCAAATATCATAGCAGGACTTAATGCTATGTCGAATGGTGGTTATAATAAAATTCAGTTTTAGAATTGATCGTTTTCAAGATATACAGGGTGTTTCACAACTTAGAGCAAAAAATTAAAGGGTATATTCTGTACGACGTGCTGATCATGAAAGAAACGAATTTTTTAAATTCGAAAAATTAAAGGTTGTTAACCTAAAACATTTTTTGTAGTACTGCACTAGATTCGCTTTCCTATTAAACACAAACAATGAAGTAGGTATCAACTACGAAAGAATAATTACACAATTCAATTATTAGCAGTTATTTATAATAGAATTTTATTTAATTAATAACTTTAACATAATCATCCACCCAGCGGCAGTGGCAACGAAAAATTTTGGACTGGGAAATATGGAAAATAGTTTTGCGATTTAAAAAAAAATCTTTTTGTTTCATGATCAGCACGTCGTACAGAATATACCCTTTAATTTTTTGCTCTAAGTTGTGAAACACCCTGTATATGCATTTTAAGTCCAATAAAATTTATAGGTATATTTAGAAAAGCTAGATAAATTTTCTAATAAAAAAAGAAAATAGAAATTACCTGGAATTTACCGTAGCTACTTTATTTAATTTATATAATCACCAATATTTCTTAAACGAATCCTTTCTTCATAATCTACTCATAATTTATGAGATTAAATTGAACCAAGGCGCGTTTTAATCCTAATTCAGTAAAATCCGAAGCTATTAATCTCAGTAGTAAATTCTTATCCGGTCGCATAGGGGCGCGGGACACGAATTCGAATTCGCGAATCTGCACGAATCGATTGGAGACGGTAGATTTCCTCTCACACGGTGATAATGTGCGACGGACGCTGCTGCTGCTGCCGCCGCCGCAGTTACACTGCCTCCGGCTGTGATTACAGACTTAGGTAGAGGTGTAATCTAGTTAACAATGTTTAATGGGAATCAACAGTGCGTCTTGCGAATTTAGTTGTCTTTTGGAAGATACAGAAATTAGAACTAATTCTTAGCAATTGTTATTGATATTCAATTTCGCTTTAGATTGTTCTTTTTTAAATGTAAGAAACTTAAATTTTATATCCAATACATATATAATCGACAATTTTCTCTATGTTATAACTAGGGTTGTGCCGTGGTCAATTGACCGGACAATTGACTGGTCAATTGACCAAAAATATTTGACGGCCAAAAAAAACGGTCAAATAATCTAAATGGAACCGCCACGACAACTGTTGTTCAATAGAAATAGCTACTTACTATTATTACATGAATATATCTAGTTTGGTATTCTGGGTTCTGAAGAATTTGCTTACTTTACTTTACAAATAAAATAAATACATATTATTTTATTTCATTACGTCTTTTACTTTATTTTGAATTTGATGTGGTTTTGTTTATTAGTTGTTGTTGATTTTTCATTTTCAGTAATATTGGATGTAGTAAACAGTACTATATAAATAAATTACAATTTTAATTGTGATTTTTATTAAATGTTTCTTGGTCAATTGACCGGTCAAATAGTCGGTCAATTGACCGAAAAATATTTGACTGGTCAAATGCACAACCCTAGTTATAACTACCCTTGTGGCTCGTTCTCCTCCAACATCTTTGGAAGTCGCGATTTGACGACTGGTAACCGCACTTCACTCGTAGAAAAATATATAACTAACTGAAATCTGCTACGGCGCAGTGCAATACCCAGTAGTGGAAAAAAGGAATGATGATATACAGGGTGTTTGAAAAAAGGGTAAAAAAATTTCAAGGTATATTCATTTCGAAATGCTGATTCACAAACAAAAATAATCTTTTCAAAATTCGCAAAATTATGGACATGTACATTTCTAGTAAATAATAATATATTTTATAATCACGTAACTGATGTTGAATAATAAATGAATAATTTTATTTATGTTATTTTATTTGTAAAGATATTTTCAATAGTAGCAAATATTCGACAATTGTCATTTTCTTACACATATTTTTCAGATCATATGATAATGAATTATCGTCTTATATCGAATTTTATAGATACGAGTAAAAAATATAGTTTCGAACTGCAATTGATACCAAGAGCAGACGTAAACCCTCATTTTGTAATCTATCCCAACAGAAAACAACACTTTTCCGTTGTATCGCTTGAAGTAACGTTCAAAACGATGAAAATGAATAAAAAAATTGTTTAATGTCCCATTTGATTTTTATTTTTGTAGAATTAGACACATAATTCAGTTAATAAAGGTACCTATAAAGATTAATTTCCCCAGCAAGTTAAAAATAAAACGCAGCGTTTAACCAAGTTAATTTAAACCAAAAATACGTTTTAGAAAGCTTGGAAACATGTAGCAAAGCCAGTGTTGGGGTTCGAAAACAAACACTTCATTAACAGTCGCGGCCGTGGGGTGGGGTTGATTTACTTCACTTTCTATTTAACGCGTTAAAACTGATACACAACGGTGTTTGGACAGCTCGAAAATAATTTCCTGGTCGCTACTGACCGAAAAACAAGAAAATGAAATAAAATAATGAAATTCTGGCCTCACGGGGGGTCACGAGTTACGAGATAGAATCACTAGGTAGGGATGGGTTACCAAACGACATCCAGCTACGTGGCAGCACCGTCCGTTTCGCTTAGATGAAGAACGTAATTTGATTTGCAAATACACGTTTCCATTTGCAATGTATGCGTGATGCGCACACTCTCACAGACATTTTCAAATCTGGAAAACAGTGCCAAGTAGGTCTGGAGACCTACTCTTCTGGGATGAGCTTCACAAATATTACACTTTTAGTTTGTTTATTTAAATTTTTTATAAATATTTATTAGATTGTATTAGAAATGAGTAGTTCGTGACCGATCCGTTCAGTTGAGCCGTGAAAGAAGTAAACCGTTGCACTATTTCGATTGCTGGATGCTTCAAGTCGTAAAACTCGCTCAATTTACGATAATATATGAACGCATCTCATTTGACTAAGAATACCACTTAGTGATTGGTACTGTTAAAAATTATCGCTATGCAGTATACTATACTCTGTCAAAATAAATCAAATAAATTTGCAGAATTTTTATATTTTCTTTTTGCAAGTTGTATACAATACAATTTACTAATTGTATTATTTTAAATAGTTATTTGTATCACTAATCCAGAAACTGCTATTTTGCGAGTGCGAGTATATTTTGAAAGGACGAGCCGCAGGCGAGGCCTTTAAATACGAGCACTCGCAAAATAGTTTCTGGACGTGTGATACACAAGATTTTTCGCGCCGACGTTTTTGTAAATTTAATAAAAAAGTTTAATTTATTACTTACATTCTAAATGTCAGGGAATTTTTTTATGTTGGTAACATTCACATTTCTAATTGTTAGAACTGTACTTTTAATTTTAATTATTTATTTATTGTTCCACCAATTTACATCTTCAATAAGTTTAATTACACTTTATTTAATAAACATAAAACATAATTCATTTCTTTATCTATTTCACGAATTGTCATTCCAGTATTATAACCTAAAAAATCAACATATTTTATTTGGATTTTACATTGCTAATTCAATTATAATTACTTACAATTTTGTTTAAAATATATGTATAAATATTCTATTTTCTTGTAGTGAAAATACTCAACTATGAATATTTTATCATAATATTTTTACGCCAATGCAATATTTTGACATTTCGTACGTTCTAACCATAAAAAGTCACTAATTTTTGCCGGTCTCGACCGGTAAACACATGGTTTCTGGACGATAATAGTGGTAATGCCGGACGGTAGCTCGAAAATGTTTATTAAGGTTTTCTGTTGATGCGTCTTTAACACTTAGAATTTGGGAACAATAATTACATTTTACTTTATTGTCACCTAAGTCAGTTAAATATTTTTATATTGAGCTAATACTAATAAAGTAAATTAATAAGAAAACGCTGTGAAAGTGGAAATAAAACGACACGATTGCAATTAATCTCTACTGGGTTCACTGGGTTATGGAGGTTTGCTCCTTCCTTGATTGCTCTACCAATTTTTCAGCTCGCCCGTAAAAATTTATTTACTAAACTGGTTAGATAAATAACTATTACATTTTATTTATTGTCACCTAAGTTAGAAAAATATTTTTATATTGAGTTAATTTTGCGGGAACTCATCATAAATAACTTTAATTGCAATAACAATTAAAGTATGTAATGTAAAAGTTGATAAACGTAATTAAATTTTGGTGTTATTTAAACCTAATTTCTTAGGTTTATGTTGATATTAAGTTTGTATGCCAAATATACCGAACAGCGACAGCGTGAGATGTGAAACTATTCGTAAAGTTTATAAGACATTATAAGATCTAGTTTGTTACAATTATTATTATGTAAATTAAACAGTTTTATGATGGAGGAAACAAATAATATAAAATAACAAAATAGTTAGAATTTAATTGAATGTTTGTGTAGCCACTAACCTAATTTAAAAGTTTAGAATTCAATGTGTTGAATGCATGAGAGAGAAGAGAAGGTCAATAAGGAAAGATTTATGTAAATGTTTGTTTGCTGGGAAAATACTTTTCAATATTTCGCAGAAATCACAAGTGAGTATAGCTAGTCTTGGAAATCCGGCTCCAACTCCTCGACGGCCAGCATTCGCATCTCACAACAAAGCCGATGGAAACTTCTGAACTCGACTAATCCCTCTATTCGACTAAATCGAAAACACTTCAAGATACGAGCGAGGAAAAAATGCCATGACGCGTGAATCAAACGCCTTCGCTAAAAACCAATTTTATTGCCACCTATAAATAAAAACGTATCACTTTCACTGTATGAAACATCAAAAGCCACATTATGGTAGAATAAAAGCTGTATATGGCAACTTCTTGATGTTGCTAAATTCAGCATAAAAATAAACGGTTTCTAATCGACAATAAATCTACCGGTACAGAATAAATGATCTCATTTCGATTTACGATCAGACGCTGAACAAAACGAATGTGTTTCCTTTCTGCCCTGTGTTCTGTTTTGTTCCGTTCTGTTCATCTCCTCGCCAGATATTAGAATTATATACAGGAAATACAAAGAGAAAACTTTTCCTAAAATCGATGGCAATCTCTCGATAATAACCAGTTATTCTCATAGCTTAGATATCAAAGACTTTCATTCTAAACTATTATTATTTAATAATTTCACTTTAAATTTGTCATCGTCAGTGTACCTTTACTCATGTCATATGACAAAAAAATACTTCGTAGTATGATTTTCTTTAAATCAGAAGATGAAAAACGTTGTTAATTTTTATCATATAGGAGTCTTGAGATCAATATTGCGTTAGACACTGGAACAGAAAAATTCGATTGTTGCTATTCTTTGTATCTAGGTGACTTAATGTAGCGGTTAGCATCTCTGCCTGGCAAGCAGTAGGTCCCTAGTTCGAATCCTCTTAGAAGAGATCTGCTAAATTTTACAATTCTTATACATATTAAAGAAACTAATATAAACTAATTATTAATTGCATCATCTGCAATATTTTGCATATTTTCTTGAACTGCCTTGAATCGCCTTCGAAGTCTTCGTCGAGCATTAAATCAATTATTAGAAAATTATTTATTTTTAGATTTACGAACCTGTTGACACTGACAGTAGTTGGATTTTTAACGATCACAACACCATGACGTTCTACAACCCTTAATTACAAAATGTAATGCACCTTTTTACTTCCTTGTACGAAGTAAAGGAAGTATTGTAATCGCGAAAATTTTCGGTTCTCAGATTTCAACGGAAATAGGTATTTTGGCCCTCCCTGAATCCATTTTGACTAATTTCGTCATGCCGTCTGTACGTACGTATGTACGTATGTATCTCGCATAACTCAAAAACGGTAAGCCGAAGAAAATCGAAACTTTATATTTAGGACTGTTATAACATCTAGTTGTGCACCTTCCTTTTTGGTCATTATACAACTACCGGAAGTGGTACTTTACTTGAAGCCTATAATAGATTTTCATGAAAAACTATATTCAAATATAATTTAAAACTTTCCAAATTTGGTATATAAGATTACTATATCAATGGAAATAACATAATAGATTTTGGTTAAAATAGACTAACCGGAAGTGCCACATTACATGAAGCTGCTAACAGTTTTCCTTGAAAAAAATGGTATTATTTTAATTTTAGAAATGAATGCTGCAAACAGAGAATATTAGAGAATTAAATTCTGCGTCTATCACATTAATAATTTTTAAATTAGCTTTTTTCATAAACGAGATATCTAAATTTAAATATTATATATTTTTAGATTTAAAAAAATAATTAAGTTTGCTATGGATTAGAACAAAAAATAAAAGATTTAATGTCAAATATGTGCAATGTAAAAAATATCTATAGTTTAATACGCGTACAAGGAAGTCATGTGGTGTCCACATCAGATTTTTATAATACTAATAAAGTAAATGAATAAGAAAACGCTCTGCAGGTGGAAATCAAACTTTGTACGCGACACGATTACAATTAATCTCTACTGGGTTCACTGGGTTATGGAGGTTCGCTCCTTCGTTGATCGCTCCACTAATTTTTCAGCTCGCCCGTAAAAATGTATTTACTAAATTGGTTACGTAAATAACTATTACAGTTGTCTGATATTTGAAACCATAAGAAGAAAACTGGAAGAAATTCGTTGAAACACAGTCATACAGTAAACTTCTGTGTATTATTACAATTACCACTCTAATGTTCTAAGCATACTTGGGAAAAACAAATAACAGTAAAGTGTATGAAACATAAACAAACAGAACTCTCATACAAGCGCCACGCATTCGCGCACAATACCAAACCAATTTCCTAAAATATAGGTGAATTCCATACTCACATTAAAGCTTAATCTTATTTAGTTGTCTCGGCGGGCAGTAACTGAAAGCCCTAGCTACAACTTTATAGATATAAACGTGTTATTGGAAAACATTTACTAACTCTCAACTTTAACAACTTTGCAGACGCACACATGCAGCTTATACCCATACACCCAAAAGTTCCATTGTGTGGTGAGAAGAGTTCTCCACGCGCAATTCGCCGATTCCATCCTGTCGCACGACCAATTCGTTTCTGAACGTGAAATGATTACAACTACAGATGACTGAGTTTATTGAGATTAAAGCTGTTTCCTTATCAGGACTGTTTCTATTTCTGTTGCATGATTGTTTTGTACGACGAAATAACACTGGCAGCATACAGTTGTCCAGAACGGTTTCAAAACTGTTTATCAGATTTCACATATATATTTTTCATGGTGAAATTGACGAAATACAAGTTCGATTGGTTTTTGAGTTGCTGAGTTTGAATCCGAAGTCAAAATTTCATTTTGATTTACAGTCATGACTTATGACAAAATATACTTCGTGGTATAATTTCCTTTAAATCAGAAGATGTGTCGTTGCAGATGAAACCCTATGTACATATAGAAGTCTTGGGGTCGATGTCGAGTTAGATACTATGATAGAAGAAGTGACTCCATACTTACAAGTAACACTACCCAACTGTCACTCACCGATTTAAATAAAACTAGGCACACTAATAGAATTCTAAAAAATATTGAACCCGTATTTTTTTCTTTCGGAAGTTGCTTTTTAGGGATACAAACTATCCCTGAAAGGTGATAAAAACAAGAATCGCCATAAATTAAATTAAATAATACCAAAATATTACGCGTTCAACATTGATTACCCAGGGGTAACCTGGAAAATAGATTCAGCAACCCAAAAAACCTCCGAGTAACTAGTTTTGAATCTAAAACTCTATTTCAATTGAATATCGTAATTTCATCCCCCCATCCCCTTTTTAACCCCTTAAAAAAGTGCATATGATCAAATATATAAATATATCATCACGCCTTTTACCCATCACTGGGTGTGGCACTCTGCCTAAGCAGATCTCGGTAAGTGATATATTTTTTCGCGTGAAGTGCGGTTATCAGCCGCAAAATCACGGCCTTCAAAGATATTAGTGGAGGAGGAGCCACAGGGGTAGATTTTTTAAATTGGTGAAAATTGTTTGTCGGCTGTGGGGATCGAACCAGGGTTCTCAAGATCAAAATGACCCTGAAAATAGATTTTGGCGATGTCAAAAACCCCTGGTTAACCAATGTTGAACGCGTTATATTGTGGTATAATTAATTTCATTTATGGCGATTCTTGCTTTTACCATCTTTCAAGGATGGTTTGTATCCCTAAAAAGCAACATCCGGAAGAAAAAAAATAGGGGTTCAATATTTTTTAGTTTCATTTAAATCGGTGAGTGACAGTTGGGTAGTGTTACTTGTTAGTGTAGCGGTTAGCATCTCTGCCTGACAAGTAGAAAATCCCTGGTTGGAGTTCAGGCGTTATCCGAATTTTTTGTCATTAACTTTAAATTTATCATCGTCACTGTACTTTCAGTCTGTCATATAACAAAAATAATACTTCTAAATTAATATCATAGCTATCTGCAAATTGTAACAAAAGAAATATTTGAAATACAGGAATATTAGATTGAAAATCGTACGACACTAATTAACGACCAATAGAAACACTTATACGAGCATGGGTTACCTAGCAACGTCAAGATTTTCTTGGAAATTTTTCATTCCTAGACCAACCTAAGTGAAATTAATAAGTGGAAATTTGTATGTCAAATTTGACAGTTGGACAATATAGTGAAACGTCATATTGAATATTTAGAAATTATAGTTTTATTTTAACGGTCAGTATAATCAAGAAAGCAGTAACTAACGCATATTAATTAAAATTAAAAACACAATTGTTATAAGTAATGCTTTCTTTGTAAGAAGAATCTGATAAAGTGTTAGCAGTAGAAGAACAAATGATACTATCAGATTCAGGTTTTTTTTCATTCCTCATGCTTTCTATTATATTTTTATGATGTTATGCGCATTACTATGCCCTGTAACTTTGATGAGCTGTTCTTCTCCGACACCTTTATCAATATTTTGTAATGACAGGGAACCAAAACGTGACATTTTGCTCGAATTTTTCAGTAATTGTTTTTTGTTGTCAATAATTTTATTACGTTGCTATAGTTATACTTGTATTCCAACTTGATTATTTCGAATAAAATTTAAATATTAATTTATGTATTTTTGCTTTTTGTAGCGGTGTCGTTACGATTTTCTTACCGAATCTACATTCGAGCATTAATTCATATCCGGGAAATTTTTTGTCGTGCATTCCAACAACGTAATCGGGCCCTCGTGTTCCACTCGGGCCGATTAATACGTTGTTGAAATGCACTCCTAAAAATTTCCGGAAAGAATTAACGCTCTTATGATATTATAAGTGAATAATTATTATTGTATTCATATAAATTTATTTGTATTAATAGTTCATTTTAATTTTCAGGTAAGTTAAAAACTTGATTCAAAAACCTACCTACGAGTACATGTATTGGAGCTACATACCATCGATTTTAAAATGTAAGTAATTATTTAAGAATTCTATTATCCTTCTTCTAATATAGAATGAGAATTTACTGTGCAGTTGATAAAAATTCTAAACGTTATTACTGAACTTAAAACATAAATTGAATTTTCTTTGCTTAGCTGAACGAATATTTTAATATTAAAGCAATTTTTTGCTAACATATAAATAAAAACATCTAATTTATTTTCAAATAACCTCCCATGGTAAAGAAATTTTCTTTACATTCGAAAAACAGTTTACTGAAAACTCCTTTAAATAAAATTTGATTGTCCTGCGCTTATTCGTTTTTGACTTATCGTGAATACGGACACACATGCTCACAAGAAGAAAGAACGATAACATCATGAAAAGGGTCTAGTTGGGTTTTAAAAAGATAAAAGTGTTTTATTTCGTTGAAAGCTAGAAAGTGAAATTTTTCGTGAGGTCTAAAACTTGTTCTGTAGTTTTTACGTGAACATTTTTATTTATTAGTTTTAAGCTACATGTTTCTTTTATGCTAGGTGCTAGAATTTCCAATTTTGATCAGTAATAGCCACTGTCTTTATATATGAAATAAGACTCGAGCAATTGTTTCACGTTTCAGAAGATATAAGATTTTGTGCTTGACGTTATGAAATATTTTTAATCAAAATATGTCAACTAGCCTAGTGCAGAATGTACTTTTGTACTTTGTCATACCTACTTCAGAAATATTATTTGATATACATACACACTTGTATCTTATTAAAATAGTGCAATTTTGCAAATATTAAATATAAAATAAATAAATAAATATATCCTCACGCCTATTACCCAGTACTGGGTGTGGTACTCTGCTGTAAGCAGATCTCGGTAAGAGATATATTTCTTCGCGTGAAGTGCGGTTACCAGCTGTCAAATCACGGCCCCAAAAAATGTTACTTGCAAATATATAATAAAGAAAATCAGTTTTAAAACTGACAGATGTAGATTAAATTATAATTGAACACAGGGTGTTTCTGGACTAGTGTAACTAACTTTAAAGCTTATTCCTGAGGTTATTTTGAGCAAAAAATGTCATATAAACATAGGTCCTATTTCATCTAGTTACCAAAATACAAGAGGTTGAAGTTCTATAAATAACACGACATTTTCAATTTTTTGTAATCAAGATACTTTCGGAAAACAAGAATTTTATTGAAGTCATACCTTATTTGTCTTAATTAAAAATTGTTGTACTTTTGATTGTATAATTGTTTCATAATGGATGGTCATAGTACTGCTGAATATGCAGATATGATTTTTATTTATGGATTATGTAATGGTAATGCCCGTTATGCGTTCAGCGAATACCAAGGCAGATATCCAAATAGAAGCCAACTTTCCCATCCCCTATTTGCGCGCATTTTTGTTTTCCGAAAATATCTTGATTACAAATTTGAAAATTTCGTGTTATTTATAAAACTTCAACCTCTTGTACTTTGGTAACTAGAAGGAATAAAACCTATGTTCATATGACATTTTTGGCTCAAAATGACCTCAGGAATAAGCTGTTAAAGTTTGTTACACTAGTCCTGAAACACCTTGTATATACAGAATATACAGGATGGTGAATCGAAGGACGCCCCATAGTATTTTCAGTGCTATTTTTGAAATGTTCAATTATTGGCTTCTCTAATTATTTTATATCAAAAAAGTGAAATAGTTTATTGTAGAGGAAAAATTTCTGCATTTTTATCATTAATATTTATAATTTTATTGTATCTGGAACTGGAAAAATGTTGGAAATGTTTAATGGTATTTTTTTTTAAGCATCAGTGCTTCAATATCAAAACAATTGTAATACTAATTAAGAGTTTATTTGATTTAATACATGAAAAAGTTATTTACTCGTAGTATAATATTGACAGATAAAACCAATAACTTTTAATTGGTTCATTTGTTTTATTTTTGAAAAAAACCAATAAACATTTCCGTCATTTATCCGGTTCCGGGTAGAGTAAAATTAGAAATATTAGTGTCAAGAAATGCAGAATTTTTTCTACAATAAATTATTTAAGTATTTCATGTAAAATAGCCACTAATTAAACACTACGAAAATAGCATTAAAAACGCTACGCTGTATATCATCACGCCTTTTTTGCATTACTGGGCATTTTAAAAATTAAATGTAATATTAAAACTTAATATTAAACAAATAAAAGGCTACATATTTATAAAATGAAAACTGTAACCTTAGGTATTCTTACAATTATTTGAATAAAATTTATAGTTTTAATTTTATATTCAATTTTTAAAATATGTACAATTTTGAGCAGTGTAGAATTTTGTTCGAATAATTACAAAAAAAAAATGTATTAGGTACTGAGTTTATTGATGTGTTGGCCAAATTCTAATGAAGATAATAATGAATATTTTTGACAAATAATAACTATCTGTGCTATTTATGTTATAATATAAATACTATTTTTACATATTTTTTATTTAATTTTGCCTACGGTCTGAGGAAAATGAAATGTATTAAAACTAGAGATGGGCGAATATTATCCGCGAATAGTCGAATGCCGCGAATATTGACATTATTCGATATTCGAGATTTTCGAATATTAACGTCAGTATAGCGAACATTCGAATACCTCGAATATCGCGCTATATGTTGACCTCAATTTTTGTCTATGTTTTTCTTTATCATTTGTACATAAACTTAAAGTTATTACAATACTTTGAAGTTATTAATAACAAAGATATTTTGTTTCAAAACCATGAAGACGTACCATATTTCAAATTTGTTTTTCGCCAACATCAGCCTGTACGGTTCACCTTAAATTTGAAGTTTTCGTCCTTTTCTTTTTTGTTTGTACTTTTTGTTTTAATTTTATTTTATCTTAACAATTTCATTCAAATAATGAAGAGGACATAATTAAATAATTATTAATAATTTTAGGAGTATTCGAATATTCGAGTACTTTGAATATTCGAGATCTGATTAATATTCGTATTCGATATTCGAATTCGAGAAATTTGATATTCGCCCATCTCTAATTAAAACGTGTCGACTCAGAGTTTCAAATTTTCCAGAGGATAAAATTTTCTCGAAAATGTCAGAATTGCTCAAAATAATGCAATCAATCGTCTCTTGGTCCGTCCTGTTGCACAAAATTCCCAACGTACGCCTCTGTCATTTCCAAGACCAGCCGCTTGATCGATTTGCGGCAAATTGTTTCTCGAACGGCGCGAAGCAAATTGTGACCGGCCCGAGGCCGAATATCGGGCTCTGGATGGCTCATTGTCGGAATACGTGCGGACATGTTCGGTAATTTGTCCCACTTTTACATTATTACTAGTGTTTTATTCTAACACTTTTTAAATACAAGGTGATTCAAAGTTATTGCAAAAAAGTTTAATGGTATATATTATTTGATGTACTAATTACAAAGCAAATATATTTTTTTCCGAAATTCGTAAAAATATATGCACTTTACTTGTTACCTAACAGGTTTAGTGCCACTGAATTGATAGGTTACAATAATAAATAAAAGTTAATAACTTCAATTAAATTAAATACATTTTAATGTTTACCAATTTTTAATCATTACTGTAACATATCAGTCCAATGGCACGAAGATTGTTTGCCTCAAGTAATGTACAAATATTTCTGCGAATTTCTGTAAAATTCTTTTTGCGTTGCAATAATTTTTTTCTGAAATCGTCAAGAAAATGCCTAATTTCCTGACGCATTTTAGTATGGAAAGTAGGTGTTTACCTGACTCAAATAAATAAACTAAATAACTAAAAAATTTAATAAGATTTTTATTTATTTTTATCAATAATATTAATACTAAATATACAATTGCTTAAATTACTAAAATTTATGTATGACACTGGCGAATTTGAAGCTAAATTTATTGGAGATTCAGTAAATAAAATAAGCAAGTAGCACATTTGCTGACAAATTATTTTGCTTTTTCCAATCCATGAAAATTTCATACTCTTTATCATATCGGTCTTTGGACTTGCTCGGTAATAAATTTTCAACAGCCGCAGATGCTTGATTTAAGAAGAAGGAGTACTTGAAAATACCGCCTCATACTCATTTTCATCTATATTTTCCAACATTATAAAGAAATCTTCTCTGTCAACAATATTACTTTTGACACAAATATATTCAATAGATTTTTCACATAAGATATTGTTTCAACAACTTTTGTTATCACCTTGGATATGTAGTTTGCTGCCAATATGATTCTTACCAAAAAATTAAACATTTTGAAATATTTATTATTAATTATATTGATAAAATATAAATATGAACGATTTAAAAAAAAAAGTATACATAATACGTCACGAAAGTGTTTTACTTGACTCAGCGAATTAAAATACTCGGCCTAACGGCCTCGTACTTCAAACAACCGCTTCGTCAAGTAAAGCATCACTTTCCTGACTTATTATGTAATATACTATTAAACACCCTGTATATGCAGCGGATGAAATATTAATAGCACGGTTTATGAATGAAATGCACATTCATTGAAACGTATTATGAAATGAGTTTTCAATGGCAGTAAAATTTTAATTGCAAATTGAAACTGTTTTAAGGTATGAAACATGTACAAGGCTTGTTTTAGTAGGATAATATTGCTGTCATGTTTTTTAAAGAATTAAGCGATTATATTATTATCTCTACTAAAATTTTATTTAGTTTTAAAAATATCGGTTTCAAAATTACATTATTAGGAACATGTTTCTTATTCATGTTTTGGTGAAGATGTATTTGAGAATGTCGATATGTATAAAAAAAAATAGAATTATAGCAAATATTATATAAATATTCAGTTTGTTTAGTTTATATGGTTATAGTGAATGCCAAAATATATAATCAATTTAGAAATAATATATTTTTTATTTAGGATGGAAGAATATAACACTAATTTTAAAGCTATTATAAATTATCTTTTATTGAAAAAACATCTTAAGTAAGATAAAAATGAATATATATTTACGCCTTTCACCCTTTACTGGGTGTGGTACCGTGGCAATTCTCGGTAAGTGATATATTTCTTCTCGAGAAGTGCGGTTACCAGCCGTCAAATCAGGAGCCACAAAGGTAGTTTTATTGTGGTGAAAATTGTTTGTTAGCTGTGGGAATCAAATCCGGGTTCTAAAATCTACACGCGGACTTGTTACTACTGAGCCATCTACAATAATATAATTATTTATTTATTTGATTTGTGGCTCCCTCTCCACTAATATCTTTGAGGGCCGTGATTTGACGGCTGGTAACCGCATTTCCCGCGACAAAATATATCACTTACCGAGATCTGCTTAGGCAGAGTGCCACACCCAGTAATGGGTAAAAGGCGTGATGATATATTAATTTATTTATTTTTATTTTATATTTATTTGATTTGAAATTAATTTTAAACAAAATAATTTGAGTATTGAGATGAAACACTACAATTACCTTAGGGTAAATTAATTTTTCAGACACGCATGCCAAGGAATTAAGGAAAGAATAAATAGATATGTATGTAAAATTTCCGAATAAATAATATTTACAAAGAACAATAGATAGTAGATAATAGATAATTCAGATATAATTGTCTGTTTGATGAAGTTACGTGAACAAGTGCAAATCAACACGGCATAAACACATCACTCCAAAAAAGGCTCTAAGTAGCAATCAAGTATCCTTTCTTGTAACAAGCTTTGAATCTGGCACATTTCAGCACTCGGCTCGGGCCTGAAGTCTGAAGCCTCTCGCCTAGAGCAGGCGTGAACGAGTGGGAGCGTGGGCGCCAGGGGCGTTCAGGGTTATTCGGGAGGTGAAGGGTTAAGGACGAGGGCGCGGTTTCCCTTTGTCAAATGGCAGCGCCTCGAACGTGGTCGCCGCCACTTCAAATCACTCGGCGGTATTTTACTGGGGATCAAAACGTCACGCGGCCAGATTTGTGCTCCAAAGTGCGGCGGAATCTTCGATAAAAACTCGTCAACGCATCAACGCACGATGCACGCTGCTGCTGGAAAGTCCTGAACCATCGGAGGGAGAAATTGTTTTCAGAAATGTACGCGTGCCCCGTTATGCGTGACATACGTCTTTGTTCATTTCAACCGGAAAGTTTTTATTTCCTCTACAATAATAATCTATGGGTTTTCGACTTGAGAACTTTTTCATATTTTTTTTTCACATCCATACTATGTAATTAATATCTTTTTCTTTCTTGATCCAATATATATAATTTTAAGTAATATATTTCCAATGTTTATCAATCTTGTGATGACATATTTATTTATTTTTTATCTAATTTTTCGGAGAACTTATTTACAATTGCAGAATACAAAAAAATATTTTCAAAGAGTGCTTGGAACTTTTGGTGCTTAATTATTATTTGTAATATTCGTTTGTTATTAAAGGTTACTAAAATATAATTTTTCATTCTTGATAAATTAAACAATTAATTATGTCTTTATAAACAATAAAGCAGTACGCAACAAAATTCACATTTTGAGAAAATTAAGTCTTTTATTTACATAAAATGCTTCAGCTAAGAAACCTGTTAATGTGTGTTTATTTTTACATTAATTTACTTTTTAGATTGCAACAATTTAACTAAGGTTAAAGTTTTTAATTAAAAATAAACATACATAAAAGTATCATCCATAAACTATTGTTAAAAAACGCAGGAAAGGATTACATAAAAACACATTGAATTATAAACGTTACTTGTTCTTCGGCATCTTAGATTAGAATCTAGAATTAATTTACTTTCTAAACAAAATTTACTTCAGTATTTCAGACAAAATCAATTACTTAACATAACTTAAACTATTTAAAGTTTGTTGCGGTACAGAATACAATTAAAAGTTTGTTTCATAGCTTTACTAAAATAAATTATGAAAAACTCATCATGTACTACAGAGTGATTCAAAATGACCATCACGCGACTTGAAAATGTTCTCATTATTATCAAACTGTCTTCTACGACATAAAATTAGTATTAATTACACTGAAAACGCAGGTAATATTCACATAATTATTGACATTAGTAACGTTGTCGTATTTTTTCCTTTATTGATATTGATACATATTAACATCTTGTTGTTGAGAGAATTATGAAATAATTTAAAAAACTTATATATTGAAATTGTTAGGTTCACAGAAAACTATCTTCTTGAAATATATTTTCGTACTGAGATGCATATTGAAAATGACTGGCAATGTCGCGAACAATTTCTGTAGAATTTTGCTAATTTCGAGGACATTGATTACAAAGTTCTTACACGTCATATTCATATTGTAATTAAACCTTTTCGTAACTCTGGAATCAATTGACAGTTACATTGTTCTCACATAAGTTACTTTAAGGATCATTTAGAAACAAGTCCAAATAAAACATTAGGATCAAAAACATCCCGAATAGATTTAGATTCACTGCACACCAATGCGGGCAGTCACTCGTAGTCCACTATCACAAAGATACGCCAAACAAAAAATCAGAACAAGGCGGCTTGGTCAATCATTTTGGATTACTCTGTATAGTAACATCTGACAACTATTTAAAAAAAAAACATATTTTCGTAATTGCTAAATGCTTCTATATAAATTTATAAAATATAAAACTGGTAAAAATTATTATAAATAAATATATCATCACGCCTTTTACCCATGACTGGATGTGGCACTCTGCCTAAGTAGATCTCGGTAAGTGATATATTTTTTCGCGTGGAGTGCGGTTACCAGTCGTCAAATTACGGCCCCCAAATATATTAGTGGAGGGGGAGCCACAGGGGTAGATTTAAATTGGTGAAAATTGTTTGCCGACTGTAAAATTATTATTATACAAGTAGTTATTTTTTCCTTCTAAATGTCGTAGTCAAACTTAAGTTCAACTTGACCATATTTGAAGAACCTTATAAATTGAAGTATTTTGAAATTGCTATCAAATGAAATATGATGCAATTCTATTATATTAGTTATGTGAGTAACGAATTTCATGACCAATAAAAAGTATCATATAAAACAGATTTTTTGTTTAATGTCAACATACATATTTGATGTTTTACTATTTACGTTATTTATTTTTACAATATCCATTTTGATTTATCCATAAAATGAAATTCTTATATTCATTATTTTTATGTGGAAATCCTTTTTCATCCTATCTACTCAATATTCTAAAATAAATAAATGTTTATAGAGAATATTCTTTTATGATCACACAAGTAATAAATATATTTAAACATAATTTATCAAATAAAATACGAGTGAATAATTTTCGATTTCACAGGCAATACGTTTACTTGTAAAATCATATTTTTGTAATATCCTGCTTCCTTTATTATTTTAGAGAAAAAGCTTCAAATAAATGGTGTAGAGCATAAAATTCTACTTTTTACAAATTAAAATAAATAAAAGATTTAACAAGACTCAAAATTTATCACATGAATTTTAATACATTTTTATTAATGAAGTATAAAATCTATTTTTTAACTATTTGATTGTAGAAATTAGCATTTTTCATTGTTTTCATTTAATCTGAACAATGGGATATAGATGCTACACATGTAAATATTTATATTTAATTTGAAAATAAGTAAATTTTACTTACTTATCAGAATTAGCAGAAGACAAACAATTTTTATAATTCAGTTCATTCAACTGAACGAATATTTGTTTGTTGATTTAAATACGAAACAAACGAAAGGTCTAAAAGGTCCTTAAACCCGAGTGACCCATTCTAAAATAATATAATGATACGACTCACAACTTTAAAGTGAACCGCTCAAATTTAATGGATCGTTCACAAACGACACATTAGAGATGTATATTAGTATATGTTACTACTTTTTTACCAAGATTAATTAATAAGAATTTGAAAAATTTCATCTAATTTTATTTATAAAAAAATCATCCATTCTTTATAAGTTTAAAATAAAAATATTAATATCAAAAGTATGAGCCGTAGGCACTTGGTGAAACATTATGAATAAGAATAATGAAAGTAAACACTTGGTGTAGTTTCATTATTCTTATTAAAATATTATGTGTTATGTGCAACTATAAACCCTTTTTTATATTTCAATCAACCTTTGGCATACATGTATAAAGTTCACCGATCAGTTTCAATCTCATTCTAAATCGGCTATTGAACTTATTGGTATACATATTCTAGCCCAAATATTCGTACAGCACACTGGCACGCAACATTCTGCCTGAAGTTCTGTGCAGAATTTCGACAGTATCGAGGCAGGTATCCCACAAAACATGATATCTGCGCTGCTCGTCATGTAAAAACAGTGTATAAAAATGTTGATATCTGGTCCTGGGAGCTTGTCCCGAGTCGTCGCTCTGTCGCATTGCAATATGTCCTTGCTGTTCCCTGAACTAGTGAATGTGTTCGACAGTGTCATACGACCCGGGGATGATGTCTACAGGCTGTGACGTTATCATACTCAACTACTATCAATATTTTGTTTTTAAACATTTAGTAATGATAATAATAATCATTTCTGCATTGCAAGGTGTTTAATATTTTAATATTTTTATTATTGTTTAACATTTTCCATTTTCTATGGTAACCCAGGGGTTTCGGGGTCATTTTGATCATATGCACTTTTTAAGGGGTTAAAAAGGGGATGAAATTACGATATTCAACTGAAATAGAGGTGTAGGTTCAAAACTAGTTACCCGGGGGTTTTGAGGTCGCTGAATATATTTTCGAGGGTAACCTTTGGGTTAGCAATGTTGAACGCGTAATATTTTGGTATTATTTAATTTCAATTATGGCGATTCTTGCTTTTACCACCTTTCAGAGATGGTTTGTACCCCTAAAAATTTACTTCCGGAAGAAAAAAAATAGGGTTGCAATATTTTTTAGAGTTTTATTAGTGTGCCAAGGTTCATTTAAATCGGTGAGTGACAGTTGGATAGTGTTACTTGTTAGTGTAGCGGTCATTGTGATCATATGCACTTTTTTAAGGGGTTAAAAAAGGGATGGGGATGAAATTACGATATTCAACTGAAATAGAGGTGTAGGTTCAAAACTAGTTACCCGGAGGTTTTGAGGTCGCTGAATATATTTTCGAGGGTAACCTTTGGGTAACCAATGTTGAACGCGTAATATTTTGGTATTATTTAATTTCAATTATGGCGATTCTTGCTTTTACCACCTTTCAGGGATGGTTTGTACCCCTAAAAATCAACTTCCGAAAGAAACAAAAATAGGGTTGCAATATTCATTTAAATCGGTGAGTGACATTTGAATAGTGTTACTTGTTAGTGTAGCGGTCATTTTGGTCATATGCACTTTTTAAGGGGTTAATAAAGGGATGGGGATTAAATTACGATATTCAACTGAAATAGAGTATTTGGTTCAAAACTAGTTACTCGGGGGTTTTTGGGGTCGCTGAATCTATTTTTTACCCCTGGGTAACCAATGTTGAACGCGTAATATTTTGGAATTATTTAATGTCATTTATGGTGATTCTTTCTTTTATCATCTTTCAGGGGTGGTTTGTAAACCTAAAAAGCAACTTTTTTAGAGTTCTATTAGTGTGCCAAGTTTCCTTTAAATCGGTAGGTGACAGTTGGGTAGTATTACTTGTGACTCGTGACCCAAATCTTTTTCATTTAGCGATCGGGTTCACTTCGTTCACATTACTGAACCAGCTTAATGAAACAGATCGATCACGAACTATCCATCTCTAGTAAATAATAGACAAAAGTAAGATTAAAAGAAACAAAAAATAAAATCATTTGGAAGTAATAAAAATATCTCAAATTTTGTTTCTGAGACATACTTTATTTGAAAGCCAATATATTCGCGCATAACCCTCATCCAGCTGCCTATAGACGTTCGACTGCGTATCGGTATCAAGGATCGATTGATATTCCTTTGCTGCTATCCTACTTCTTTCCTGCGTCTCACTGCTGCGCTATCAGCGTTCCTGCTTGTTGATTAACTATTGTTTGACTCGTATCATGTTAACTATTATGTTATTTACGATCTGTTTGGCCGTGGAAATAAATTTGTGGTCCCCTGGAACTGTTGTGGTTTTTTTTGACAGGTGCTTTTGATTTATTGATGTTGATGTATGTTATTTAGCTTCGATTCACTGTATTTGTTGATAATTTATTAGGTTCTAATAGTCCTATTTTGGTTTATGGATTAATATGAGTACAATATTTGTGTTATAAATAATAGCTTCTTTTTTAAGCAGGGTTCGAAGTATATATCGATCGATATATATCATGATATTTATCCATATATATATATATATATCCATTATATAAAAATATCAAATAGTTTTTGAGATATAGCCTCCGGAAAAGTGAAATTTTTAGAATTTTTCAGTTTTTCTACTTTTCCGAGGCTATATCTCAAAAACTAAATGAGATATGAAAACGCGCTCAGCGGCATTAATTTTCTCGTGCTTCAGTTAACTTATAAACATAGTTTCAGCGATTTTTATTTTTTTTCTATTTTCCGCCAAAAAAATTGCAAAAAGCGGTTTTTTAACATTTTCTCGAAAACCAGAAGTCATATGCATTTGAAGATTGCACCACTGGATTCAGTGGGTCAAAATACATATGTATGTAAATTTTCGTTTTAATAATCCTACGATTAAGGATTTTTGGGAAAATTGAATTAAAATCTGAAAAAACCAAAGGGGTACCCCTTAGGAAATAATTAAAAATATTAAATTGCATAAAATTGTATGAAAATTTGCTTATAAGTCAATTCGGACACGGGGAATTCAACGCCGTTGAGCGCATTTCCATATCTTGTTTAGTTTTTGAGATATAGCCTCCGGAAAAGTGAAATTTTTAGAATTTTTCAGTTTTTCTACTTTTACGAGGCTATATCTCAAAAACTAAATGTGATATGAAAACGCGCTCAACGGCATTAATTTTCTCGTGCTTCAGTTAACTTATAAACATAGTTTCAGCGATTTTAATTTTTTTTCAATTTTCCGCCAAAAAAATCGCAAAAAGCGGTTTTTTAACATTTTCTCGAAAACCAGAAGTCATATGCATTTGAAGATTGCACCACTGGATTCAATGGGTCAAAATACATATGTATGTAAATTTTCGTTTTAATAATCCTACGATTAAGGATTTTTGGTAAAATTGAATTAAAATCTGAAAAAACCAAAGGGGTACCCCTTAGGAAATAATTAAAAATATTAAATTGCATAAAATTGTATGAAAATTTGCTTACAAGTCAATTCGGACACGGGGAATTCAACGCCGTTGAGCGCATTTCCATATCTTGTTTAGTTTTTGAGATATAGCCTCCGGAAAAGTGAAATTTTTAGAATTTTTCAGTTTTTCTACTTTTACGAGGCTATATCTCAAAAACTAAATGTGATATGAAAACGCGCTCAACGGCATTAATTTTCTCGTGCTTCAGTTAACTTATAAACATAGTTTCAGCGATTTTAATTTTTTTTCAATTTTCCGCCAAAAAAATCGCAAAAAGCGGTTTTTTAACATTTTCTCGAAAACCAGAAGTCATATGCATTTGAAGATTGCACCACTGGATTCAATGGGTCAAAATACATATGTATGTACATTTTCGTTTTAATAATTCTACGATTAAGGATTTTTGGGAAAATTGAATTAAAATCTGAAAAAACCAAATTGCATAAAATTGTATGAAAATTTGCTTACAAGTCAATTCGGACACGGGGAATTCAACGCCGTTGAGCGCATTTCCATATCTTGTTTAGTTTTTGAGATATAGCCTCCGGAAAAGTGAAATTTTTCGAATTTTTCAGTTTTTCTACTTTTCCGAGGCTATATCTCGAAAACTAAATGTGATATGAAAACGCGGTCAACGGCATTAATTATCTCGTGCTTCAGTTAACTTATAAACAGGGTTCGAAGATATATATCCATTATATAAAAATATCAAATAGTCTATAATAAATACAGTATTATTACTTTCATTAATTCTGTTAAAATTATATTCTAAAGATAATTCTTACTTTACTAGCTTTTGACTAACTTCACATCAACGACATAAATCCAAATTGTGTGCCATTTGTGATGTCATTAACAGCAAAGGCTGAACCATTTCCAAAATTTTTATTTGGTACTCATTTTAGAAATACAAATCCTTTAATATGGTGGAAAAGTGTAACTATCAATGAGTCAGAGTGGCCAAATAAAAGTACATTTATTGAACTATGTGAACAGTTACACACTGCTGTATCAGCCACAGCAGGGCTGGAACGATATTTCTCCACTTGGCATTGTCCAATCTCAATTACGTAATCGTCTCGGTAACGACAAAGCCGGTAAATTAGTTTTTATGTTTAAATATTTAAACCAAAAAGAAACTACAAAAAAAAAACTAATTTAGATTGGATTTGGCCAAGTGAGTCTATCTGCAACGCTATGTTCAGGAAGTTCATCAGAAGATGATTTAGGATATAGGATTATTTAAATATTCTTACTATTCTTAGTACTATATAATATTTGTGTATCCATTCAATGTATATTTACTTTTTTTCATTACCTATGTTAATTTTTTATTTAGGAGTAATAATTTATTTTGTATTTTCTATTGTGATAATAAATGTGTACAAAAACTAAAATTAAAAAATAAATATCCAAAAAGTGATATTTATCTGATATATATCCTATATATCAGATATTTAGATATTTATTATAAATATCATGATATTTACGAACCCTGTTTTTAAGTAAGTACCAGTATTTCCATCTATGCATAAAGTTCGCAATCAGCTGGATAAATAAAAAAATATTGCACGAAATATAATAGTTATTTGTGTATTAAGAGCGTAAAGTGATCCTTTGTTACTCGAGCACGGTATTTGCAGCGCGAGCCGAAGACGAGAGCTGCAATAGTGCAAGAGGAACAAAGACACTTTACGCTCGTGACACACACATAATTTTTTCTACGATTGCATCTTAAAATTATTTAAAAACGTATACGTATTGAAAATAAATTCATTCTGTTAACTGTCAATATGACAAGTTTCTGTTTTGTTTGTATCCCTGGTAACTATTGAAATAAACGCGCATTTTTAATCTTTTTCGCGCGTTGCCATTGGAGACGCGCAAAAAAGATATTTTTCGATTGTTCCACAGAAAACGTCAACTTTACGATGACAAATAAGAGCGTAATTGTCAACTTTTCATAGCAATCGTAGAAAAATAAATATATCAACACACCTTTTATCCATTATTGGGTGTGGCACTGTGCCGTAGCAGATCTCGGTAAGTGATATATTTCTTCGAGTGAAGTGCGGTTACCAGCCGTCAGGGGGAGTCGCAGAGGTAGATTTAACTTGGTGAAAATTGTATGTCGGTTGTGGGGATCGAACCAGGGTTCTCAACTCGATATCACTGAGCCACCTACTCACCCGAAGCAACTATGTAGCAACTACAAAACAATCTAAACTAAACATAAGTAATTTACCCTGGATCGATCTCAATTTACCGAAATCAACATCGGATGACATCGGATGATATAATGAATATTTATGTTGTTATTAAATTGAACGTCTTAGCATGATCAGTAACTAATACAGACAGTGGTGCCGAGCTTTGCATTTATAAGGACGGATTACCGCGGGACCGCACATACATACCGAAACTTTAATTAATAACATTTGATAATTAATATACCATGCACGTATTAATGATGTAATATTCGATTAAGACGGTGGTGATGGCTTTCCCGAACAATGGCGGGTAACGCGCCTCTTACTAGCTGGTTTAACATTCCGATTTGTTATTCAGATGGATTCCCACGTGCCTTCTTCGTCTCGACATTGCGCCCAGCACCGACGTTGTTAATCATGGGTATTGTGTAAACCGAATAATATATCTACTACGTTACATTTACGTGTATATGTACGCGTTCGTACGCATCACACCACCACCGACTAATCATGTTTGCGCGCATTTTTGTGTTCGTTAATTAAATATTTAAATTTTATTCCTTAGAGATTTGGTTTAAATGTGCTACGTTGAAGGATAAAGGAACTACAGGATTGTTTATTTCTCCAAATTTGACCTGTTTTATATGTTTTATTAATTTTCAAATTTTTTTAATTTATTATCCTTTTGTCTACTTTATTTATGGGACATAGAAAATACAGTAATATTTAAACATGGCGTTAAGATTTAAAATAATAGTTTATGTAACAAGTACATAATTTAGGTCTTTATTGGACGAGCCGAATTTGATGGCAGAGCGAGCGCAGCGAGCGAGGCTAATAAATAAGGCGAGTCTATAAAGTCCGATTATGTACGAGTTGCATACAACGTTTTATGTTCGACTGCATGAAGAATATTTTCTCTTAAAATATGATTATGTCAATACCTATATTTAAAACATTTAATTGCATCTCAAAGTGGGCTTCGTTGTTATGCATTTGTTGCTTTATTTATCAAATTGTCAAAGTGAAAATAGTGTTGAGATGGATGAAGACATTGAAGACGTTCCAAAAGAAATAAAAGATCTTGCATGCAATGCAAGAGAATATCTAACAATTGTATGAGACACATATAATACATACAGAAAATGGTGTTTAAATATTTCTTTTGAATTTTGTTTTAATGTGACATTGACAGCAGTCCAATTTTGCATTTTTATCGTACTAGTCCAATAAAGTACCCGATTATGGACAGTAAACAGTGTCGTAAAACAAGGTAATATGATGCAGTCGAACATAAATACAATTATAATACAAAAATTAATGAATTAAAAAATTGCTTCTTATAAGTAAATCTATATTTAAATAAATTTCATTAACGAAACTAAAAAAATAATGTGCTTTTAACAAACTACTATGAAACAAAAGAACCACTGATTATTATAGAAAATTATATTTTTTACTAGAAATTATATTGTCACAAAAAAATTGACAAGTCTATGAATACAAAAGTTAAAGTTATTTGTTTGGTGATTTGTGAATTTAATTGCATTTATTTTGTTTCTATTTTGTGAATAAACATGTTTTATCCCAGAATATTTATTCATTATAACGTTTTGTATTTACAATTATTTTTTCTAAAATTAATAGGGATGAAATTACCGCTATATGAAAATTACAACAAATGAACTATACATCGAGAAAAGCGCATCCGCCAAAAGGTACATTATTTTGATACTTCACTTATAATTTAAATTCTCGTTTTATTATATAAATATGTAAATTTGTATTAAATAGATTGAATGTATATTATTTTTACTCTTAAAAATCTAGATCTAATAATTATAATTATTATAAACTATTTTTGTTTTCATATTTATTCCAATACTTTGAACATTAAACAGAATGATATTATTTAAATAGTTTTATTGATTGGATTTCTGGCTTTAAATAAAACGAAAACTATTTAACTTTTAAAATATGTTAAATTTATAATAATAATATCTTATTCCAGAAGTTCAATATTCAATAGCCAACTAGATGCATAAATCAACTTAAACATAATGATGGCATATTACAAAAATGAATATCATATGTACAAGTGTTTATTTAAGAGTATAATGTGGAAAACTATTAGATATTTATTGATTCACTTGTATCCATAAACTAACAGTAACATAAATGTAAATAACATTTAAATTTATTGTACTTTAGACAGCAATTTCAACTTCAGAGTTTTATCCAAGTTCATGAATTTAAAAAACAAGTGACATACAAAGCTGGTAAATAATGTATTCTTTGCAACTCGTTAGTTCACGCTTCATTCTTCACTACTCTTTCCTTATACATATTAGATTTCAGTGTATGGTGATAATGGTGATATTTGAACCCTCTAGTATTTCGTAAAAAGCTGCGCATTGGTGCTGCGTCACATTATGCCAACACTAGTACACATTTTTATAGACACTCAGTGAAAGACAACAAGGAAATATAAAGTTTTATCAATTATTTAAAAAGTAAAGTTACGTTACAGTAACAGATGCAGGAAGCTTACTTCAGTCCGTGCTTAATACGTTGTGATAAAAACTTTTGAAGTCACAGCTTCTTCCGTACATGTGATTAAGATGTTATTTAGCGCTATGATATTTTAATAACAGAAGTAGAAAAAACTAAAATATAACTACGTTCGAAAATACATACGAGTAGTATGTCTCCGAATTGAGGAATTTATTTTTTATTTTACAACCAAAGACAAAGAACAAAAATATTACTTGATTTAAGAGTAAAATACATATTTATTTTATTTATTAAAACTTTTCATTAATGCAAGATTATTATATTATGTTTTTTCATATTGTGTCATAACCATGTTTCAAACTTTAATTAGCTTTACAATATTGACAAATGTTTAAATATTTAATTTAAGGCTAGCCGCAATCATACAAATGTGTATTACCCATGCGACCTGCTGCCTAGCTTTTGTTTCAGTGGAAATACCAAATACATGCAATATAATTTCTTAATGCTTGTTTCGTTAATGTTTCATTTTTATATATTAAATATGTCATTTTTAAATATTCATGCATTTTTAAAAAAATGTTACGTTATGTCTTCTTCTTCTTCTTCTTTTATGTAGGTGTACTCCTGTTCTTCTTCACGCCTTTATGGAGATTCGATAGATGTAGAAATCCAGCTCTCTGCCCAACGTTTCATTGGTCTTCCCCGGTCTCTTTTGCCCTGTGGTCTTGAGTCTCTGGCTATTTTGATTAGCCTATCGTCGTCTGATCTTGATACGTGATCGTTCCATGCCCTCCTTCTGCTTCGCACAAACTTCATTACATCAACTACTTGACATTCATTTCTTACGTCTTGATTCCTGACTCTGTCACTTCTATTTTTGTTTATTATTGTTCTGAGTGTGTTCATCTCTGTCGTACGAAGAAGCCGTTTAGTTGTGCTATTGTCGGCGCGTGATTCTGCTCCATAAGTCAAAATTGGTCTTACCATTGTCTTATATATCTTTACTTTACTCTCTGTGTTAAGATATTTATTTTTCCAGGTTACATCACGGAGGTATCCAGATATTAGAGCTCCTTTCATCACTTGCTTTCTTACTTCATTCTTTGTGTTCCGATTGCTTGATACTTCTACTCCTAGGTAATTAAATGTCATAACTTGTTCTATCATTTCATTTTCTATTTCTAATTTACATCGTATTGGTTCTTTAGATACAACCATAGACTTGGTTTTCTTTGAAGAGATCTCCATATTGTACACCTTAGCTGATGTTGTAAATTTGAAAAGTAATCTTTGTAAATTGTCTTCAGAATCAGCAAGTAATTCTGCGTCGTCTGCATAGCATAAAATTGATAAGTTTTCGTTGCCCATTCTAAAACCTGTCATGTTTTTGACATCGTTAATAATTTCGTCCATTATAATATTAAACAAGGCAGGGCTTAATGAGTCACCTTGTCGTATCCCATTTGTACATTTGATTTCATCCGTGGTGTGACATCCAACCTGTATACTTGTTGTTGCAAGAAGAGAAAACCCCGACAGAAAAATCTAGACCAGAAAAGGTCGAGAAACAATCTCGTCTAGCCAGGTTAGCACCCTACTAGGCGAACCAACCCAAACTGCTCACAGAACCACGCATAGCCTCGGAAACGGACAGGCGACAACGTTATGTCATATCTCAAAAATAGGGGGCTGACATTTTTTTACCTAATTCCATTATGAAACGTTATGAAATGTCAATTTTTTCATAACTGTCATTCAAGAGTTATGTAAAGAATGCTTTACATAACTAGTTGCGTAATAAATGTTGACAGTTTGAACTTTCTCAAAAATGTTTGCAAATAACAGAAAAAACTATTTATTAAAATTTGTAGGATTTATATACATTTAATAATTTCTTCGATATCAGAAGGAAGGTCTGTCTCAGATTCAGAACTAATTATCAATGATGACATAAGCTTTAAATTTAAACATTTTATTCAATTAGATAAAATTTTGTACGTAATTCTCACATAATTTAAGGTATTCATAAAATTTAAAAATATCACTGAAATTAAAAAGACATGTACGAGGAAAAAAGCGTTATAATAAAATCACTTTGTATTAATTAAAAGTTTTAATAACTGAAACATGTGTTACAAATCAAACAAAAAATTTTAAACCCGAAAAAAAAATTAATTGGATAAAACAGGTTAGTTTGATCAGCATCCTGGTTACGTCCTTGCACTGCCGCCAGGATAACGTATGTTATAAGTGTCACCGCCTTGAACGACGGCAGTGGAGATGGCACTTCTGCCCGAGTTGCGTTTGCACTGTTTTCTTTATATTTTCAAGAGCGACGATTTCCTTAGATCTCGTTGACATACGCTTCCTTACGGTATATGAACCTGAAGAAAGCATTGCTCCGGTATTCCTTTATATCTTTCGCTCTGTATTGAAAAAAAGAATTCGCGTACCAAACACTTGCCTGCAGGCATTCTTTTATGTGCTCACGCACGTACCGTGTCCATAAATTCTTAAAATGAAAAAGAAGCGGCGAATCGATGCTGTTCTTTTGCGTTATTGGACTTATACAAAAATGAACATTTTAATTGGATTTACTTGCTTAATATAGCGAGATAAAAAGGAAAAGGAAATGAGAAAATTACGTCAAATTCAGTTTTGGTTTTACTTTTTAGTAGAGATGGGCGAATATCATCCGCGAATAGTCGAATGCCGCGAATATTGACATTATTCGATATTCGAGATTTTCGAATATTAACGTCAGGATAGCGAACATTCGAATACCTCGAATATCGTGCTATATGTTGACCTCAATTTTTGACTATGTTTTTCTTTATCATTTGTACATAAACTTTAAGCTATTACAATACTTTGAAGTTATTAATAACAAAGATATTATATTTCAAATTTGTTTTTCGCCAACATCAGCCCATACGTTTCACCTTAAATTTGAAGTTTTCGTCTTTATTTTTTGTTTGTACTTTTTCTTTTTATTTTATTTTATCTTAACAATTTCATTCAAATAATGAAAAGGATATAATTAAATAATTGTTAATAATAAATAAATTAACTTTTAGGAGTATTCGAATATTCGAGTATCTCGAATATTCGAGATCTAATTAATATTCGTATTCGATATTCGAATTCGAGATATTAGATATTCGCCCATCTCTACTTTTTAGACTTATTTACCTTTTCGCTGCATTTTAATATATTTTTTTGCTGGAGTAATGTAATCTTTGACACTTACTGTGCAACACTTTCAAATATAATTAAAAAGTATATAATATCATTAAGTATATTTAGAAGTATTATTCGTTTATGAGCTAGATTCCTGTTTAGTACCGTACGGGATTCTATTCCCACAGCCTACAAACAATTTTCACCACATTCAAATTAATATCTTTGGGGCTCGAGATTTAACTTAACGAGCATAGATATATCGCTTACGGGTATCTGCTACAGCAGAGTGTCACACTCAATAATAGATATTTTCATTTATAAAAAAAATGAAATAAACACTTGGCAAAGTCTCATAAAATTCAGCCTCCAAGTCACCTTATGAGGGCATCGTCAGAGGCTGGCCAGTACAGTTAGTAACCATAGACGCGTTTCGCTCTTATTAGAGCTCATCAGTATGGTATAACCCACTTCTTCACCTAGAACAAAGTTCACGTGAAGGAGCTGTATAACGAAGAACTGTGCCAGCAGAGAATAAGATCTCTAACAAACGATAACATGACATGAGAAGTTCTGTCGAACCAGTAATGCCATCTACCGAAAAAAGGAAAAGCTACGCAATAGCAATTTAAATAACAACTAATAACAACAAACAACAATTTTTATTTATTTCATTTATTTTATAGATGAGGTATTTGAAATCCGGGCTTGATTCTCACAGCCGACAATTTTTACCACATTAAAACTACCCTTGGGGCTTCCTTTTTACTAACATTTTTGGGGATGTGATTTAAATTCACGTGAATTTTAAAAATGATGCATATTATTTTATTAGTATAATTTCATATTGAAATTCATAATTAATGTTATCTTTATCAAATAGACACGAATATTTCAGAAACATTTATGTACTTTTTATTGTTGTTCGAGACGTGAAGGTAATTAGCTATTAATTAGGAACAAATAGAACAATTAAGTTGAAGAATATCGGTTGTAATATGTTGGATCTGGTAGAATAGATTCCATTTCACCTTGACACAGTGCTATAAAAAGTTCTGGAACGAAACACGCTTTTTGCAGCGTCGTAAATAAGGGATGTACTCTTTCCGTACCGGTTTATAAAAGCCATAAAACCGGAACTTGCGCAATTAGACGTATCCGGAATCTGACTGCGGCAGAAAACGACGGAAATAAGGACTTGCGTCGCGTCAGCTGTAAATTCAATTACATGTTTACGTAGAGCGTAGAGCAAAACACCAAAGCTCGACCCTAGCGCCCTGAGCCCGGACGACGCGACGGCCAAAGTCGTGAACTGCATTCAAAAAACGTTTATTTCCTCGATCGAAATTGATCCACGAAAATAAAAGTGATTTAAATTGCGCTACTTTCATTTTATTAAACCTAAATATCTACATAAATTACTTTATAACTAAACGAAATGTCAAATTAGATTACCAATATATTTTGCCGGTACTAATTTGAAATTTAATATTTTAAATTTGGGTGCTACATGAAATAGAGGCACGATAATCACTCAATATAATTAATACACTATATATAATAATAATAAACTTATAATTAAATAAATAAATGTTATATCTAATAAATCATTGATTTCTCATTTGTATTTATTGTGATAAATTGTTTTTAACGCTACCTAATATAAAAATGTCAAATATTACAAAAATAAAGAGGTCAGCTTACTGGCGATACTAAAAATACTAGATTTCCAAAACTTTTGCAGCAACCCTCGTAATAAAGTAATGTAAGGACTTTAAATTGATCCTAAATTAACACTCATTGCCCAGTATCTATCGTAACATCTTTATTATAATTATATAGTATGTACTAACTTTTCTTATATTTTATGTATATAATTAGAATCTTCTATCTTGTTGAATTAATTTAATTAAGTAAATTTGGAAACAACTTGAAATTAATTATCGTTTTGTTAATTTTCTTTCAAGTTTTTCTCTCGTTCAATCAATCAGTCTATTCGTTAAATGGTATATTAATTATCTCAAATTTATAGTGAAATCACATTTCATATAATTTGAGAGAACCTGTATTAGAAATACTAATCTTGAATAGGTACCAAAAGAAATTAGAGACAAATAAAATGATATGCATACAATAGTCGTGATATCTCACTTCATCTTAGCTCACATCAGTTATCTCAGTAAAGTTGTCAGTTCTATTTGTCTGAACTGAGGTGAGGTGAACTGAGAATGAAGTGAGATGAATTTCTCCCCCTTGCCTATGTTGAGCTACTTAGCAGGGTAATTCTTGTTGAGATTCTCCCTCAGTTCATGAGTGGAGGTTATTTTTTTTTAGTGTTTGACACATCGATGAGCATTGTCAAATTATTTCAAAATGAATACTGTTAATAAAAGTGTGAAATATTTATAAAACGAATTTATAAGAATTTATTAAGAATTATCATACATACAGCGGAACTACAGCTAGGTTTTGAATTCATTATTTAGCATCTGAAGATTGACGTTTGACAGCAACAGGTAACAAAAAAAGATACATCTTTCTGTACGATCTATTTACAAATCAACTATCTCAGCTCGCTTCACTTTAATCTCATTCTATTTTAATAACTAGTGAGGTGAGTTGTTGGTGAAAAGAATGTAACTATTGTTCACATTAACTTATAAATATATTGGCTGGTAGCACAAGCTCTGTTTTTGGGTGTTTTAAGAGCACGGTTTTAACATGTTAGAGATAGCTCTTAAAACAAGCAAAAGCAGTGCTTGTGCTACCAGCCATTGTTGTTGTTCGATGAACTTTTAGTTTATTTAATGTTACTTCACTTGATTAAATAACAAACATGAAATCGCATCCAAGTTTAAAGAAAGAATTTTCGTTGACCTACTCAAGTGCAGACCCGTTAACAGATTCATTTGTAACCTTCGCCTCGCTTTTGCCGTGTAATTCATTTACGTGTTTGCTGAACGCTCCAATCCAAGCTGATGCTGCACGCAGGCGCTCTATATTCGCTTGTTGTTAATTTCATTATTCTCTAGAAATAAATGCGTCATTCATAGCATACAATATTCCTAATTATTATACATGTAGGTGTACTAATTATTAATTAACATATATGCAAGATGTAAGTCACATGAATCTATGAAATTTGTTTAATTGCATTTCTAATACTATTTACTGAAATTTCTAATCATATTCTGTTGCCAGTACGAGTATTTATTGAAAGGAGCTTAATTGCCAAAATAATTTATGTTATTTTACTATAAAGTATTATTTTATTTGTTACCACCACGTTGAAACTACCCCTGTGGTTCCCTCTCCACTAACATCTTTGAGGGTTGTGATATGACGGCTGGTAACGGAATTTCACGTGAAGAACTATATCATTTAGCGAGATCTCTGAATTAAACAATATATTTTATTTTATTTCAAAAATTTTAATAGTTTAAAATTAGTTATTTACGTAGCCAGTTATGAAAAGGTTGATATTGTTTGACGAACATAATATTTGCAAAAACGAGCGAAGCGAGTTTTGCAAATTCCACAGTGAGTACTACGTACAAAATTTGATCTAATTGAATAAAATGTTTAAATTTAAAGCTTATGTCATCATTGATAATTAGTTCTGAATCTGAGACAGACCTTCCTTCTGATATATCGAAGAATCTGCTAATTTGGCCGTGAACTGTTTAATATAAAAAAATTATTAAATGTATATAAATCCTACAAATTTTAATAAATAGTTTTTTCTAAAATAAATATATCATGACGCCTTTTACCCATTACTAGGTGTGGCACTCTGCCTAAGCAGATCTCGGTAAGTGATATATTTTTTCGCGTGAAGTGCGGTTACCAGCCATCAAATCACGGCCCCCAAAGATATTAGTAGAGAGAGAGCCACAGGGGTAGATTTAAATTGGTGAAAATTGTTTGTCGGCTTTGGGGATCGAACCAGGGTTCTCAAGATCCACAGGCCGACTCGATACCACTGAGCCACCTACCCCATTTATTATTATTTTGTTATTTGCATTTTTGAGAAAGTTAAAACTGTCAACATTTATTACGTAACTAGTTATTTACATAACTCTTGTATGACAGTTATGAAAAAATTGACATTTAATAACATCAAAAATTGATGTAAAACAGGACTTTTCATAACGGAATTAGGTAAAAAAAATGTCAGCCCCCTATTTTTGAGATATGACATAACGTAACATTTTTAAAATAGCATGAATATTTCAAAATGACATATTTAATATATAAAAATGAAACATTAACGAAACAAGCATTAAGAAATTAGATTGCACGTATTTGTATTTCCACTGAAACAAAAGCTAGGCAGCAGGTCGCATGGGTAATACACATCTGTATGATTGCGGCTAGCTACCGCTACTAAATTCCCTCTGAACTGACAGGTGAATGGCAGATGACTCGGTAGCCGCAGCAGCGAGCGTGAGCTCTGGATTTGACACCGACATAATTTTACTTCATCACCCGACATCAGTGTGGTCGTGTGGTACATAGGTGCGTTAGCATTTCATGCGTACAATGTGCGTATTTATGAACGTGTCAAATTGCGAAACTCAAGTAATCAACCATTCAACACGATCATTGTAATAAAGATAAAAATAACTGCTATGGTGGTGTGGAGTTTCATTAATATTATCAGTTGTTCTAAAACTGTTTTGATTGATTGCAAATTTCAACTAAAGTCAATAATGATACTCATTCTTATGGGGTAGGTGGTTCAGTGGTATCGAGTCGGCTTGTGGATTTGAGAATCCGAGTTCAATTCCCACATTAAAATTACCTCTGTGGCTTCCCCTCTAACATCTTTGAGGACCGTGATTTGACGGCCGGTAATTAGTCATTTTAGTTCTAGACTACCTAGGAACAAATGGATAAATATGATTGAAGGGTTGTTGCGTGAGCGAAAGATTCTGAGCGTGAAGAATAAACGAGCTTGTATGAAAATAATTATGAATTTGGTTGAAGCAAAAGTGGTGTGTCAGGATAGGAATGTCTGGAGAAAATTAATTGCGGGATAAATATGACGAATAAGGACAAGCGTATGATTCTTGATTTTAGATTCATTGGTTAGATGTTTCGAGTGTTTTTTTTCCTTCTGGCTTCCTGGCGGACCAACTGCTAAGGTCATATGCCGCCATTACGCCCTGATCCTGCGTTTTAGATTTTTTAGAGTCAACAGCAACGCAGGTTTCTCGGGACGGTCACCCATCCAAATACTCCCCGCGCGCAACGATGCTTAACTCGCGTTATCGCATAGATCAGTTCCAACGAGTTGAGCCATGGCCGTTGACTTCGAGTGTTTACCTGCAATTGTGTGGAGTTCACCTTCAAAAACAAGCGCAGGGAGCTGTTTCCTTCCTTTCTTATCTTTTAATTCATTTTCTGTTTTTACTATAGAGTGTCCAACTGCAGGGGATACTCCCTTCCTTCCTCATCTTTTGTTTTACTTCATTTTCAGTTTTTACTATACAGTGTGTGACTGCAATTGTGTTAAATGTATTTTTAAACAAGCGCAGGCGATGCTGCCTTCATTTCTTTATAGATTCGTTGTTAGAGAAGTGGGCGTAAGTGAAGATTTACGAAACAGGTGTACAGGAGCGAATGGATGAATGTTTATTGCGGATGATGGGTTTTGGTTGTGAGAAAAGAAAGAGTTCGTATGAAGGAAGTGTTAATGTGGTCGAAACGAGTATCGTGTGTCAGGATGAGAATGTTGACGGGTTCGTGCTACCCCATTTAATGGGATATAGCTTGATGTTATGTATGTATATATGTATGTACATTTGTTTTTATTACTTTAAAAGTAATATCTATTTTTTGTGAAGAATATCTTTGAGAACATATACTCAGTATAAAACATTTAATTCACGCAGCTCAGCAGGAATTTAATAAAGAGAAAACGAATTTGGTTCATTTCTTGTTCTAAGTAGACTTTTAATGAATTGGTATTTTTAGGAGGGATTTTTAAGTTAGTACGTTTTTCAAGTCGAACGTCGAAAGTTTACCTAGAATTTATTGCGTTTCTCAAGTTAAATTCTTCGCATTCTGCGCGTTAGCAGTTACCGAGTTGAGGAGTAGCGTCTTGGTGAAACGTCGCACATAGCACAAGAACATAGCACGTAGCCACGGCCACGTAACGTAAGCGTAAGGCGTACGGAAGCGGGTGACAAGGCAAGCGTATGTTCACGTGCTAGCGAAGCACAAGGCTTTGCCTACATTGAAGGGAATAAAGAACTGAATATCTCACCACATACGTGTGTCTTCTATATCCACATTGTGCTGTTGTGCATTTTAAATTTTTTGTTTGGTATTTTTCGGATAACTCAGGTGTGTTATATGTACGAAAAGGTTTCGATGCTAGATTCTTTGAAGAGAATACAATAAACACATATAGAGCATGTCTCCCGGGAATTTACACAAAATTTGATGAAATTTTAAACTTCTTCTGACTGTAGTTTTTTTACTCGATTATTTTAAGTATTACCGAAAACTTTCAGATGATAAAACCATTATTAGATTTAATAAAATGAGATTATATTTAAATAAAAATTTAATACAATATAAATAATCTTACTTTTCATGTCTCTTTTTAACTAAAGAGTTGGTGACCATTTTGTGAAGCTTTATTGAAATAAAACTACATTATTAACCTAAAAAACAGATGATCCATCGGTCTGTATTTTTTTTACTTGATTATTTAAATTTTATCGATTTTTTTAAACTTAAATTAAACTGCCCACATATTTGCAGTATAAGTTTTTCAAGCTTATATTTGGAACAGCTATATATTTTTGCTAAATGTTTAAAATCTTTTATTGTTTTTAAAACAATTTTATAAAATGATCAGTACAGAAACTATTCATGTTATTAATAAATAATCACAACATAAAGTATGCCATAAATAAACTTCTTTAAACAATTAGATTAGTGTTATTGTCAGATAATTATTACTTAACAATTTTTTTGTTTTAGTTTGTTTATTTAAAAATGAATTTTACAAAAGTTAACATAATATTTATTCTTGGTGAATTATTGGTATACTTTTTGTGTGTGATTATTTATTAATAAAAACATGAATAGTTTCTATACTAATTAATTTAGGACTACAATGAATAAGAACTGTTTTATAGAGAAACAAAATATCTTTAAAATTTTACAAATTATATTGGGTGTTCTATTTAAAAATATAAAGTTGTACTCGTATATCATGTTAACTTAAAATAAACTTTGTTTGAAAATAATTTCTGTAATATTTAAAATAATTTAGTACAAAAAAAAACAGTGTTGAATCACTTTGTATACTTCCCTGTGGAGTAATAGAGATATGTTGATATATTATTGCAAATCATAGTAAATGGACGTATTCAGTGATGAAAATTTCCGTGAAATGGTTCGCAAGTAATTAATTCATAGTTCAATTATATTGCTTTGTTGGTTAATGTGCGCCAGTGATATGCAAATTGCATTGTATCTGCTAACTGCCTCTTTCCATGAAACCCTATCCCTTTGCTCATTCAACCGACTTGAATTGATTTGAATATTCTTCATTGTTTCATTATTACTAGGCCAATTAATTTTCACTTTGAAATATAGGTATCAATGATTACCGGAAATATTATTTTTCGTTTTCAAATATTATAGAAATTAATTTTGATTGAACTCAACAAATAATGTCATATGCAATAATAAATCAACAGGGATGCAAATGCATTGTAGTGAAATATTAGCAAATATTTACTTAAGATTTTCTTTTATGGAAATAAAGGTGTTTTAATAAAAATGTAAAGTAAACACTTGACTATGTTTCACAAAATTCAGCCTCCAAGTCACCTTATGAGGGCATCGTCAGAGGCTGGCCAGCACAGTTCAGTTAGTAACCATAGACGCGTTTCGCTCTTATTAGAGCTCGTCAGTATGGTATAACTCACTTCTTCACCTAGAACAAAGTTCATGTGAAGAAGCTGGTGACGAAGAACTGTGCCAGCAGAGAATAAGATCTCTAAAGGTGTTTTGTTTTTCATCGCTCTATCTATGATTTATTATTTAAATCATGCAGATGTAACAAACTTGAACACTATTTGAAAACATATTTCAGTCGGGCCAAAAAATAACATGAAAACCTAGCAATAGAAATATATATACAGGGTGTATCTGTACTTCGGGAAAAAAATTAAAAGGTATATACTATAAAACGTATTGATCAGGGAACAAATATATTTTTTTTAAATTCGCAAAAAAAATTGCATTGTATTTTAAGACAACATTTTGTTAGCCACTGGTTATTTTTTATAATTTTATTTCAATCGTCTTACAAATAATTGTTTATATAACACCAAATAATATTTTAAATAATTTAATTTAGTTAAATGCAGCTGGCCAAACAATAAATTACGCAAATCTAGTGGCCCTAAAATGTACATATCAAGTAAACTATCCTTAATTTAGCGAATTTAAAAAAAATGCGCAATATTTTTGTCCAGCAATGCAATTAATATTTTACAATTTATTAGAACAGAATTAAATGAGTTTGTTCTTGTAAATAATGCCTCGAGTTGTTGAATAATATTTCAAATTCTATAATTTATCAAATGTCTTTGCTTAATTACAATTCCAGAATACCATAAATATTATATCTCTTGTGTCTAATGAAAATCATAGCACATTTATTGTGTACAGCAACAAAACACGTTCAAATAGCATTCAGAATTCTCGTTTTCTAGTGTAATCACAATAAGCATGCAAAGAGCATCAGAGGCATAATTCCTTTGTAACAGTAACCTTTATGATCTGCAAAATGTATTTTACACGGCGCAGCGCCACCTTGTTTTATATTTCTCTCAATGAGAATTCTGTGATACAGAGTGTGCTGAGTATGAAACCTATGTGCTAGGTGCAAGGCAAAACAACCAAACAGAACATGCAGTTAGGAATTTTGTATTTAAAGTAAGAATTTTTCATTCTAACTGTAGTGTTGACTATGTTTTTGTTGTGGGTTCATTTTTAAATGTTGTTTGAGATTAGTTTGTGAAACAGACTAGAAAAATAATATTTGCTTTTAAAGTAAAATTACTTTCTTGTATTAAGTGTAATGTTCAAATTTATATTGAATTTATAGAATTTTTTAGATTATTTTGTGAATTTGGGATCTCCTCATTCAAGCTCTATTATATTTTTCAAAAAGTATAAATAATAACATCACGCCTTTTACTCATTACTGGGTGTGGCACTTTGCCGAAGCAGATCTCGGTAAGTGATATATTACTTCGCGCGAAGTGAAGTTACCAGCCGTTAAATCACGGCCCCCAAAGATGTTAGTGGAGGGGGAGCCACAGGGTAATATAATAAAAAAGAAATATAATGATAATAATAATAATAATGATAATAATAATTTATTTATTCTTATTTAAAAACGTATGTGATAAATTCCATTTATATAGATTTATTTACATTTTTTTTTTATCAAAAATTATTATATATAAAATATTGCTCTAAATAATTGTAAATGATTAGTTTAAAAACTGAATGTTTAATTAAAACTATAAATTACCTTTAAATATTTGTAAGAATATCTAAGGTATTTTAATTGTAGGTACAGAGTGGCATAAATAAATAGATCCAATTTTATCAACATCATGGCATATTGCAAATATATCAAACGCGAATAGAAATAATAATGTCTATATACATTCGTTTTATTCAAAGGTATTGTTTACAAATGGAAACAATATAATATAGCGTAACCAAGGGGATTGTCACTTGGAACGTCAGAACAAAATATCTGTAAAAATCTTAATAATAAGATATTGACATAAACATGCAGAATCTGAATTTTTTGATAACATTAAGTTAATAGTAAGTCCTAAATTTGATGATTGCTAATTAAACTTCACGGGAGTAAAAATATATCTTCTGTCAAGATCTGGTATTGTAGAGTAGCCGTGTTTAGGAATGGTCAAAATTTTAACGTATAAATATGCACATGTGAATTTTTGGGTAAATCATTTCAAAAATCGAAATTCTATAAAATATGTTTCTATATAATTCAGAGCACGAGAAATACGCTCGTTCAAACCGCATTTCAATATCTCTTTTAGTTTTTGAGTTACAGCGATTTTTAACTTTTTTTAAATCTCAACTTTGAGAGCCCATAACTCAAAAACTAAAAAAGATATTGAACTGCGGTTTGAACGAGTGTATTTCTCGTGCGCTACTTAACTTCTATGGACATTTTGAAAATTTTGTATATTTATCAACTTTTTCCAAAATTTTCTTTTCTCAATATTTCCAAAAGTTGAAGAGATAATGCAAATCTGAAAACATCAGTGAATTCCTCTCGTGAAAATACATCGGTATACAAATTTTTACAACAAAATTCGCACGGATACATTTTTTATTACAAAAAATCGAAAAATGGCAAAAAATCGCAAAAACACCAAGGGGTACCCCTTAAGAAATTATTAAAAAACGGCCATTTTCGATTTTTTGTAATAAAAAATGTATCCGTGCGAATTTTGTTGTAAAAATTGGCATACTTATGTATTTTCATGAGAGGAATTCACTGGTGTTTTCAGATTTGCATTATCTCTTCAACTTTTTGAAATATTGATGAAGGAAAATTTCGAAAAAATTGTAAAATTTTCAAAATTTTCAAAATTTCCATAGAAGTTAAGTAGCGTACGAGAAATACACTCGTTCAAACCGCGTTTCAATATCTCTTTTAGTTTTCGAGATATAGCCTCTCAAAGTAGAGATTTAAAAATAGTTAAAAATCGCTATAACTCAAAAACTAAAAGAGATATTGAAATGCGGTTTGAACGAGTGCATTTCTCGTGCTCCGAATTATATAGAAACATATTTTATAGAATTTCGATTTTTGAACTGATTCAACCAAAAATTCACAAAAAATATATCATCATGCTTTTTACCTATTACTGACTGTGGCACTCTACCGTAGTAGATCTCACTAAGTAATATAATTATGTTCGTGAATTGTAGTTACCAGCCGTCAAATCACGATCCAATATCTCATCTCAACGAAGCATTTGCGAGCATACTTCTGAATTAACACACACACACGCCATGAGAATGAAACGCCTGCACACACTTTCAACACTTGTAGTACAGTATACTATTTTATATGATCATGACTAAAGCCCGGATTTTTAGGCAATTGCCTAGATTTAAATTGTAATATACTTCAGGCAATTTAGTTTTTCTATACATAGGTAATATGTTTACGTGTAATGGAAGGTTTTTTTTTCGTGCCTTAGAGCCTATTTTTTCTATATTTTGGTTATTGTGCCTATTTTACCTTACACAGTCTATTTTGCCTATTTTTGTTGCCTATTCTAACTTATATTGAGCAGACAAGGTTTATCATCTACTTCGTTGACTAATTCAGCACTCGACAAAGTGTTTCAACCAACCTATAATATTTAAAGTAATTACTTTAATCAAGTTTTTGTGTGTGAATTTAAAATGCCGAAAGAAAAAACGATTTAGTCAAAATTTTACGTGGAAATTCAATTGTGTCTTTGCCATTAATCAATAGAGCTGAGGTAAGTTTAGACGATATGGCTAAATATAAGAACGCCCCTGTCACATTTTGTGATGTCGAACGAAGTTTTCAACTTACAAGCAAGTTCTGACAGACCGAAGATAGTGCCTTTCCGAAAATTTCATAGAGCAGTTGCTCGTAATATTTTATGAATTAAAGTATACTACATAATTTGAATTTGCATAATAGTTAATAAAATGAGAACCCTACATTATTATTTTTCATATTGCGTTAATTTTTGTTCTAAATGATTCTTTATTTCTAATGAAGAGTAGATACGAGTACCAATATTAGAAAAAGAATTAGTTTATAATTTTTAAAACAAATTATTTACATTTAGGCTGCCTAAAATCCCGCCTATTTTAGAGTAATTACCGGCCTATTTGCCGGCTTATTTGGGTTTTTTTAAGGGCCTAAATATCCGCGCTTTAATCATGACAAAAATGAATATATACCTCCTATGATATCAATACCAAATACTACCAGTATATAATTCGGATAAAAAATAGTAAAGTATACACAGAAAGGTCCATCGGTCATATTTATATCACAGGATGCTTGTAGTAAAATGATTATCGTTTGTCTTGGATTGTACCACAAACAAATTCAGTGACATAATTATCTTCTATAATTTTGTGGTCTAGTAGCCTCGGGTCATCGTATAAAAAGCGGACACTTTTAATCCGAGAACTGGCGGTATCGACCGATATGTTTTATATTGTATAATTATTATTTTCTCATATTGAAAGATATTAAACAAATATCCTAAATGTAATAGACAATAATAAGACCGATAGAAGTATGTCAATATCAAGATAATTCTTTTGCATCAAAAAGATAAACTCATTTCCTAGTCGAGCATAAATATCAGTAAACCTATCATAAAAGTTTTGAAACTCAGATAGGTATTCAATAAAAACGTTGAAAGTTGCATATAGAGCAAGAGTAAATCCTTAGGGAAATTGGAAAGTAGTTTTCCTGTGTAATATTTTACGACATGTGGAGATGACATGCTATAAAACCTTAACCAAGTCATCAGCTCAATATTTTCTGCATCTCGTGGTCAACTTCAATTCATATCGGATCAAATATGAAGTAGATCTCAGTTATGAAAGCGTCCTTTGTGGTTGACAGGGAAGCAAACTATCCACTTTCATGTCTGTTACTGTGTAATTCTCATTTTGTAACTTTACTTCTTTGTAAGTCTGTGTTGGCCTCGAAGGTATAGCGCTTCAAATCTCACTTTTCTATAAAGCTGTTTTATTTTTCTGTTTGCTACAATATGAAGTAGTTGGCAAACCACTGAAAATTTTAATATCGCCGCAAGTTAGAATATAATCTTAAATATAAGAGTACATACCTTTTACTCTCACATTTTTAATAATTTGTATAATGTCTATTACGGAGTTGCCATGTAACCATAAAAAATAAAGCAGATATTAGAACATAATAATATATTACATTCAGCATACTTGAATATATAATAGTAATTTATACACCAAGGACATTAAATACATGATAATAAACAGAAGTCATTATTAATTAGTAATGTCTGTGGTGTATACAAAATTGTATTTTTCACTAGATATGCATAATTAGTTTTAATTTATAATAATTATAATTATAGTAAAAGTATTAATCAATTGTGGCATTGCGTTGCCAAAGATATTGTTTATTTATTTTGTTTATTCATTTTAAATGTTAGTTACGTTACGTTCTTTATTTTTGAAGATAAATAATAAATATATAATAACGCCTTTTACCCATTACTGAGTGTGGAACTCGACCGTAGCAGATCTTGTTAAGTGATATATTTCTTCGCGTGAAATGCGGTTACCAACCGTCAATAACGGCCTCCAAAGAGGAGTCACAGGGGTAGTTTTAACGTGGTGAAAATTATTTGTCAGTTGTGGATTCTCGAAGCAGGCAGATTTGATACCATTGAGCCACCTACCCTATATTTTAGGAGATAATTGAAAAACAATCTGATATTTTGAAAAATATTTTTAGAAGCACTTAAAATTCTCCATTAGCAAATCCCATATCTACTAGTAATAATAAGCATGATGAGTTTACAAGTATTTAAATAATCTTTGGGATGTCATAACTGAAAACAAACTTACATTTTTCAAATCGTATCAAATATCTAACTATAAAGATGAGTCATGTACGTCGTCCTTAATTTTCATTCTTGAAAGTTTAAATTCCTGCAACATACAAGAAAATACTGTCTACCACAAATGTCAATAGGCAAAGGCAGATTTTTGAAAGCGTCTCATTTTATAATATGTGATTTAGTAGATCAAAGGTTTCATATTCTATACGAACCATTCCTAAGGAAATACGTAAAAAAGCCTTTTCATTTGCTGTACATCTAGCAATCCTGTCTAATGCATGCTTTTGTTACCGCACCACCAAAGAATCCACTCTTTTAACTATTGTACGAATAGTTTGTAACGTACTTTCAAAATTTTAACTTCTGTTATTTCATGACACTGATGATTTTAAGAAATTTACCAATAAACCTTTCCGACTTTTGTCCAGTTCCAGGTTGAGTAAAATTATAAATATTAGTGTCAAAAATGTAGTATTTTTTTTCTCCATAATAAAGTATTTAACCTTCGATTCACAATCATCAACCTTTTCAGAGAGAAAAATCTAAATAAAATAGAACCTGAACATTTTAAATACAATTTTTATGCTTGCACATATTAAAATTTTGACGGGGTATAACAGAACCCATTCTGACACCCTATCAAAATGGCTGCTGTCCTTGATATGCATGATTTCTTTATCTTACCACTACTTTGCCTAAACAGTAAAAAATAATAATGAAGACATTTTTGCCGAATCTAATCCCGTAATTCTATAGTAAAGTAATAAATGAAATTAAACAACTACCCGCCTATCTTATCCCAAATTCAATTTCCTAACTTTAGAATAAGTTTTCATTAAATTTTACTCTATGATTTATCGAATTTACGAACGGAATAATGGAAAATGAAAGTTAATAATTTAAATTAAAATGTAAATCTATTGTCACATTTATCACTTAAACCTTAGAATAATCTAGTAAAGTCAAGTAATACAAATTAAAATAAGGACAAATTGTACGGCGAGTTAAAAGGTTGAAACACCTAAGGTCTTAATATTATCGTAACGTGCGAAGTAGATCAATATTTTTGTAACATATTTTTCGAATTCCGTTTTAGTAGAAAAACAAAATGTATGAAATGAACTTCGCTTCAGACCATTTTTCAATTGAACAGGATCTTAATTTTATGAAGTTGACGGCCACGAATAAGGCATTGTCTAACTTTCTAAAATATAATTTATTAGTAACATAGTCCTCCACGAACTTGAAATGACATAATAAGTGAAGATCAAATGCAATTATCAAGTCTAGCGTAAGTTTAATTAACTGTAATAATTTCATAAATCAACTGAGCTATCGTATTATTTATTCATTGCAACTCTCACTTCTATTCAGTACCTTCAATGTGGTCTACCAGAAATAAATCCCAAAAATATAAAACTTTTAATTCATAAATTTAATAAATACAACAGGTGCAGAAATTTGTATAGTCCCTAGTAAATTAATAGATGATATTTTTATATATATATATATATTTTTTAAGCTTACAGCCGTATTCATAGTGAATCATATAAACTAGGTTTAAACTAGGTTCACGTAGTCCAACTTTAGATCTGCATACTAAAACAACTTATTCATAGTGGTATTTACACCGGGTTTAAACCTGGTTTACGTTACCAAAGTTTACACTTATTTCCGCGCAGTTGATGTAGCGGTATTGAGTTGACCTGGGGATTTGAGAACCCGAGTTCGAATCCCACAGTCAAGAAACAATTTTCACCATATTAAAATTAGTGATTTGACGGCTGATAACCGCACTTCACGTGAAGAAATATATCACTTACCGAGATCTAATACTGCAGAGTGCCACACCCACTAATGAGTAAAAGATGAAGAAAGTGATGATATTTTTTTAAGCTTAATTAAACTGGGTACTTTGTATATGATATCTGGAGAATAGATAAATTTATGAACATAATTTCTGCTCTTTTTATTACTGCAGGAAGTGAAAATCTGAAAATAATAAGATATCTCTTTTGGCCTCATTACTGTAATATATTTAAAAGTTTTTGCTTGAATTTATATTCCGGGATTTAACTAAGACATCCTTAAAAAGATAAAAGAAACTTTTCGTAACCATGACCTAAAAACTGTAGTAAAAATTTAAAAAATCTAATAAATTATATTTTATAACCTACATTACTTCTATCCAACATTCCCGTACGTTCATTCACGTTGTGGAACGTAACGTTATGCGTCCTTACGCTACGTCTCGACGGCGTTGTCAAAAATAATAAATCCCGCGTCATCTTCCGGTGCTCGCACTCGGGTTCTGCTTTCAGTGGCGTAAGAGCGGGGGTTCGACAAAGGCGTGAGTGCCGCCTGCCGCCTGCCGCCACAAAATGACGTCAGAGCGTCAGACCAGCACCCTTTGATGCGCTGGTAAATACGTGGAGATGGAATCTAATATTAATTTTCTGTGCAAGATCTTAACGGTCGCCGGCAGACTTCGGTGACACGGTTGGCGGCGGCGCTTGGCTTCTGGGATGCTAGTGATGGTTCACGGTCACCACGTGCCACGATATGTCTGACTGAGACAATATGAGCTCTGGCTTCGAGCCGATAAACTTGTTTATTTTCTACGAGTATTTGTGCCACTTCGCTTCTAGGAGACCCAACATCTATATGTTTGTACACTTATTTTTTGTATCTATGAAATACATAATCAATTAAAAATATATTTTACAGTTTTACTTTTAAGAAAATATTTCAATGATGTACATTTTTGTTTCCATTTTAAGTATTTATTAAAAAATATGTAGACAAATTTCTTGTCAATTAAATATTCGGACATACTTATAATTAGTTACATTAATACTGTATGAAATTATTTTTAACTTTAATAACCGCATTTATTCTAGTTGACATTGTATATATAAACTTTATACAATCTTTCTGTGTTATGTAATTCCAAATAACAGTGATTTTTTGTTTCAATCCATCAACAATTCTTCTGAGATCATTTCGTAATTTCCTTTGTTCAACAAAACTTATGAAAATGACATTTCCCTCACGTAATTTAATTGTGATAGTTTCCCTCACTAGTAATGAAAATAAATACCTCTCCTCACTAGTGAGGGAATAGCTATTTATGACTAGTACTTCCGTTCTAATAAATATGAAAGTGCGTTTTTGAAATTATGAAATTTTGACATATTAATGACAGTTATAAATTCAAAAAATAAAAGAATAACACATCAGAATTCGCGTACCAAGATATCTGTTGCTATGTTATCTCATTATTTCACTAGTTAAATAATGCAGTTCATTACCTAACTCAAATAAGTGAAATAAAACGTCTATTTACTAACGGATGTAGTAAAACATTACTATCACAACTAAATTGAGTGAAGAAAATGTCATGTGACATGGTGACCAAGGAAATGTGATATGCATTTACAAATACAACTACTTTGATTTATATAAAATAATAATTAAATTGTAAATGTATAAATGTAGTTTTCACGTTTAATGTTACAAAAAATTATATATAACACACGTGAGAAAGGGCCATTACAAAACTCGCTACCGCTCATGCTTTAACTTTCGTACTCATTTTGTAATTAAACCATTTCCTCACTAGTATTTCAATATACTATTTCGTAACAACAAAGACAAAATTAATTGTCATCCATACAATTGATGAAACTAGGTTTAATAAAATATAAACTAAACACTTGGTTGAGTCTCACAAAATTCAGCTTCCAAGTCATGCCATCTTACCGTTTTTTAGAGATCTTATTCTCTGCTGGCACAGTCCTTCGTCACCAGCTTCTTCACGTGAACTTTGTTCTAGGTGAAGAAGTGAATTATACCATACTGATGAGCTCTAATAAGAGCGAAACGCGTCTATGGTTACTAACTGTACTGGCCAGCCTCTGACGATGCCCTCATAAGGTGACTTGGAAGCTGAATTTTGTTAGACTTAGCCAAGTGTTTAGTTTATATTTTATACTATTTCGTCTTTTCGTAAAATATAGAATTTTCATGTGAGGGCTATAAGAAAAAACTAATGCTAGCTTTCTTTCTTTTTGTGTTATATCAATACATACAAAGCGTTTGTCAATGCAGATATTTTAATATTTCAACATATTCGTGTTTGTTTATTCCATAGACGCAAAAAGCAAATGAAAGGCTTTGTTTCCAGATCGAATTTGCTTGCTTTGTTGTTGTCCTTTTTCCATACTGAATCTATATCTTTTGATATCACATGCAAATAAATAACTATGACGACTGAAATTTTAATGATCTAATTTAATTTCTAATCAGACGCTATTAATATTTTACGAACTAGAATTTTCAATTTTAATGTAATATTAATTGGAAACTTTGTGGAAATTCTCTGTGAATATTATCTAATTTATGTAAATTTTATAACTGATCTAATAATATTTAAGACCTAAAACTCGAAATGATTATTTAAGTTCATTAAGAGACATTTCATAAGACCTAATCAGTATTATTAATCACATTACATCTTAAGTGTTAAAGTGGCTCAGTGGTATCGAGTCGCCCTGTAGGTTTAAGAACCATGGTTCGATTCCCACAGCCGACAAACAATTTTTCCCAAATTTAATCTACCCCTGTGATTCCCTCTCCACTGACGTCTTTGGAAACCGTGATTTGATAGCTAGTAACCGTATTTCACGCGAAGAGATATACCAGTTATCAAGATCTGCTACGGTAAAGTGCCACACCCAGTAATGGGTAAAAGGCGTGATGATATATTTATTTAAAATAGTTTAAAGATGCAGATTTATTTGTTTATGTAAATAAAATAAATATATATCACGCCTTTAACCCATTACTGGGTGTGGCACTCTTGCCGAAGCAGATCTTGGTAAGTGATATATTTCTTCGCGTGGAGTGTTACCAGCCGTCAAATCACAGCCAACAAAGATGTTAGTGGAGGGAGAGCCACAGGGGTAGATTTAAATTGGTGAAAATTGTTTGTCGGCTGTGGTGATCGAACCAGGGTTTTCAAGATCCACAGGCCGACTCAATACCACTGAGCCACCTATCCCATATTATATTTATATTTATATATTTGTTTATGTACCTTTTCAAATTTCTCTACAAATTTAATTTCTTACGAATTCATTATAATTTGGATCTCAAGTTCGCTTCGTCTAATTGATAATTATTATTGCTAATTGTAATTACTAATTTATTAGCTGTTTATTTATTTTTTAAATCATTCGTACCTATGAAAGTTAATATTTTTCATATAACCTGTAGTTCTTAAAACCTTGGTAAATACTTATTCGTATTTTATTAGACACCGGGTATTATTGTAACTGAAAATTTTTAAAAATATTTTATCTCAATCATGTTAAATGTTAAAAACTGTAAGACTTATTATGTAATAATAATAAAAATCGTTAATTTATTGTTGACTGATATACTTTTATATTATTTTTTATCAATTCTGCTATAAGAAGGGTATCAAGAATATTTAGAATTTACGACCGATATTTGCTCAATTTGAAAATACGAAAACTCTATTCTGATACTGTTGAATAGTATCTCGTATAGATTTCAAGATCTTAATGATGATTAAAATAAGATTTGTTTTAGCAATTAATTTTACAGATTTGTTAAAATTTCAAACATTTATTATTGTGTTTCCTAATAAACTACAATTAAAAAATATTTTGAAAGATAAGACAGCTTATTAAAATGACTCGTTATAATATCTATATTTTATGGAAACAGATGTGCACAGCAATAAATTTTAAAATTATGTCAGCGATAACTACCTTAAAAAATGTTAAGTTTAGAGAGATTACACATGATATATATCACATGTGATTGAAAATATTTTATATAAAAAAAAATTCGCAACAGATAAGCAAGTTGCGTAGCGACAGTCTTTTCCACGATGATAGAAAGCTGGCTGTGATATATTGGTGACATCTTTCATTATTTTTTGTGTTGGCGTATCGAAATACTGTCACTTTTGAGCGATTATTTTACACGCTGCGGTTTTTTTTCTTGTTTTGCTCGCATGCACTGTGTATTGTTTTTATTTCATATTGATATTGATGTTATATTACATCAAGTTGCTATATTTTTGACCCTATAATCATTAATAACAAGTTTCTGCTGTCATCATAATGCATTTGTACTGTTATGTTTTATAATATTATTCGTTTTGGAATATCCTACTATATTTATATGTTATGAGATAATAAAACAGTTGTACAATCTGTATAAATTATATCTTTTACACCCGTATTGATGTATTGATTGATGAAATTAAAGCCCACAAAATAGAAAGTAGAATATAATTATGTATAACTTTTATTTGAAACTTTAGTATTCAGATTTATTAAACTTTCTCTTAAAATGTATTTTCTGTAACTATGAATTCCAAATAATATTAATAATAATAATGTTAAAATCTTTGAGCAGGAATCAGCTACATTATTTAAGACGTATAAGTGATTAATTTACAGCGCCCAAATGTGAGAAATACATGTAACTGTATTTTATATTTAACGACAAATCACACATTGTCGACAGACAGATTCTAACTGACGAACCTTGGTTCGGGTGACGTCACAATACATTCAGAGATGTGCCTGAACACGCTCGGCCAGCACGCCTGTATACTTTTACTATTCAGATTTATTAAATTTTGTCTTAAATTGTATTTTCTATAATTATCAATTCCGAATAATATTAACAATAATAATGTTCAAACCTTTGAGCAGGTATCAGCTACTGTCCTAGTTCCATGTTCCATCAAATCAGCACACCTTGGGATCTTGTAATGTCCACGCAGTCTATTCCACAGCACTACACTCATATATTAACGTTTCTTTTATACACCACACACTAATACGCACAGTTACACGCACTTTAAGCCAATTTACACATTAAAATACTACTGAATATTCACTAAAACACTTCGATCACTGCAATAGTCCGCACACAACTGAAACTTCAATCGAATAAACGTAGGCTAATTGGTAAAATATGCTGTAACTTGTTCGTTTAGATATTTTTATTAATTATACCTGTTAAATGTAATGTATAGATTCCATAGCTGTCGGATTTAGCCGATTATAGACGAACAAACTCGAGTGACGATTTTAAAAATTTTGGCACTGTGATATATATTTTTTATTTAAATTTCTTTTCATGATAAAATGAGGTTAATTAGTCTTACCCTCTCTAGGAGGGAAACAATAACAATGTTATATTGGTACTATTTTACAAATAAATATATTTTTTTAACTTTAAATAATCTTATAATTTAAATAAAATAAATAAAAATAAATATATCACGCCTTTTACCCATCACTGAGTGTGGCACTCTGCCTAAGCAGATCTCGGTAAGTGATATATTTTTTCGCGTTAAGTGCGGTTACCAGCCGTCAAATCACGGCCTCCAAAAAAAATAATAGTGGTGGAGGAGCCACAGGGGTAGATTTTTTAAAATTGGTGAAAATTGTTTGTCGGCTGTGGGGATCGAACCAGGGTTCTCAAGATCCACAGGCCGACTCGATACCACTGAGCCACCTACCCCATTTATAATTTGTGTTCAAATAAATAAAATATTAGCTTTATTTTTACCTGCTACTTTGTTTAGTGTATTTAGAGTTGAAAATATATATTTTTAAGTAAATAAACCGTTATATACCATTTTTTCAACATTACATTTTTACGTTTGCGATACCAGTAATTTAATATTTATTTTATTTTATTTCTTCGCTTGAAGTGCAGTTACCAACCGTCAAATCACGCCCCTCAAAGATGTAAGTGGAGAGGGAGTCACAGAAGAAGTTTTAAAGTGGTAAAAATTGTCTGTCTGTTGTAATTATTTTATATAAATCAAAGGAGTTATATTTGCAAATGCACATCACGTTTCCTTGGTCACCACATCAAATTACATTTCTTGCACTCAATTTAGTTGTGATAGTAACGTTTTTCTCACTAGTAAGAAAATTTATTTACTTAAAAACAAAAATTAATTTCAACTTTAAATACACCTAAGAAAGTAGTAGGTAAAAAATAAAGGTCATTTATTCGCCTTAAATAATATAGAATTTGACTATGAAAACCGGCAGTACGGTAGTGTAAAAACTGCGGCTCGGTGTGTCCGGTAGGCCTAGACCCAATTTGGGCTGTAGTGCCATGAGAAGAATAAGAATAGTAGCAGTATCAAATAAAAGTTTAAACTACCCCTGTGGCTCGGAGTTCACTAACATCTTTGGGGGCCGTGATTTGACGGCTGATAACCGCACTTCACGTGACGAAATATATCACTTACCGAGTTCTGCTGCGGCAGAGTATCACACCCAGTAATGGGTAAAGAGCGTGATGAAATATTTATTTATTTTTATAACTTTCCATGCAATAATTTTGTAAAAATAAATAATCATCACGGCTTTTACCCATTACTGGATGTAGCACTCGGCCGTAGCAGATCTTAGTAAATGATATATTTATGTCCATGAAGTACCCATGAGATATACATACTTGCTGTATGGATAAACAGAAACTTTTAAAATGACATGATACGTATTCAATATCAACTTGAATTGTATGATTATTTAAATAGATCTAGATGTATATCTCGACTTGAATATGTCTTCCTAGATTGTACCTGTTGGGCGTAGAACGTACCAGTGACGTCAGAGCTCGTAAAACGTGCTACCATTGGGCTCACTAACCTTGTTATCTGTAAACTGCGCTGTCTCGCATATTTGATTAATGTACACTTGTAGACAATTAACTCCGTGTCTGGATGGTTTCAAGACACATAAATCGGTATCTTAACTCCAGGAGAAATCTTATCTTCACCTGCAAATTTTAGCTCTAAATATTTATTATCATTTACATCGTATTTCACTAATATTCATTTCCTATTGAATGCGATTTACAAATAAAATAGATATGTTAAGACATACATAGAGTGTTTCAAAATAATAAATATATCATCACGCATATTACCCATTACTGGGTGTGGCACTCTGCCGTAATAGATCTTGGTAAGTGATATATTACTTCGCGAGAAGTGCAGTTAACAGCCGTCATATCAAGGCCCTCAAAGATGTTTGTAGAGGGAAAAGCCACAAGGGTAGATTTTAATTTGGTGAAAATTGTTTGTCGGTTGTGGGGATCGAACCAGATTTCTTAAGATCCACAGGCCGACACGAAACCACTAAGCTACTTACCCCATTGTTTCAAAATAATTGCAATAATATTAAGGATATATAATATTGTAAAAAAGTAGTTTTGTTAATTAGATTTCAGGCTTTAAATAATTGAAAACTTTCAAATACTGTTAAATAGAAACGTAAAAAGTATAAAATAAACACTTGGCTAAGTTTCACAAAATTCAGCCTCCAAGTCACCTTATGAGGGCATCGTCAGAGGCTGGCCAGCACAGTTAGTAACCATAGACGCGTCTAGCTATTGTTTTCGACCATTATCATGCAAAAAGGTACAATTCTTTTTTTTAAATTACAATTGTATTTATATCAACATTTAATATATTTTTTAAAATCCTTTCATACAAGCTCGTTTGTTTTTCACACTCGGAATCTTTCAATTCTAGTGGTTCATTTTATTGAGACGTTTCTTCAGGCTTTATTGAATACATTTGTGAAATTGGTATTATTTTCTTTTAACGGTTATACAATTTCAAGAAAAGCAACAATAAATGATCCGAAACTTGAAAATGGAGAACAAATCTCGATTAAAATTTTATTTGATTTGTTCTTGTCTTGGATGTCAGCAAGTTTACAGTTGAGATATTAAAATGTTCTCTACGCTACGTGAATCTATTTCATTTTGAGTTAAACTTTTTCTACTTTTGTTTTCAAGTGTAGTTATCTGTCGAACTTTATTATTATCTTGGAACTATGATATTGATATTTGTTTCTGTTGTAAATATTTACATTGAATAATAAATGACATTTACTGTAACGATATATTAAAGTAAAAAGTAATACAAGATGATAGTAGCATTTTCTGTGTGAGTTAATGTGAACGAACCAGAAGGCGAAGTAAATTCACCTCCGCGACAGGTTCACAAAAGAATTTTAAAAAGAAAAAGAAAACGTGACGCTTTTATTCGAAGCCATGACCGATCAGATGGAGCTAAATAAATTACTGTAAATTGATTTGCACTTTGTATAGAACAAAGCGTGGCGTACAAAGGCGTGTATGAATAGCTTCTTATTATTTACCGAATCGAACGACTTGTTCAGTTTAACAAGAACTATCAATAAAACGAATATTTACCCTTCGAAATTGGACGCCTTCAAATATTTTATTTCACGCATGTGATACGTTATATGAAAGCATTCAATTATGTTATTTTTCCTAAACCAATAAAATATTATAGAGTTTATTTATTTATTTATGTTACGCTGTACAACAGGAACTTAATCCCAATTACAGTACAGGGTCCGCACTCACCGAGCCGCAGTCATGACCCCCTCCCCCCTAAGCATGGACTTTTTTATGTTGGCCCTAATACATAATAATGATGTAATTATTTACGATAACTCCATTGGTTAAACAAATTAAATAGAAAATATTATCTAAGAACTTAAAATTCTAAGATAATTAAGAACTATTGTTTGATTTATTATTCTAATAAATAGCCAAAAACCAATATTTTGTGGGGATATTATTTCGACCCGCAGATGGGAGAGGTATTCTATTTAAGACCTAGTCAATTATGTGACAACCGACATTTGCACTTAGAAAATCAACTTCTAATTCAATAATTTTTGTATTTAGGTGGCTCCGTGGTATCGAGTCGGCCTGTGGATCTTGAGAACCCTGGTTCGATCTCCACAGCCGACAAACAATTTTCACCAATTTAAAAAATCTACCCCTGTGGCTCCTCCACCACTAATATCTTTGGAGGCCGTGATTTAACGGCTGGTAACCGCACTTCACGCAAAAAAATATATCACTTACCGAGATCTGCGTAGGCAGAGTGCCACACCCAGTGATGGGTAAAAGGCGTGATGATATATTTATTTATTTATTTTTAGATATTGAAACTTTATGATTTAAAAAGTGTTGGCGTTCTTAGGGGAAATTTTTGAAGTGAAAAAAAATCACTTTTCCTCACCACGTTTATAATTGTTTATAGAAAAGTAATTTTGCTTAAAGCTACACAATAATTATTTAAAGTAGGAATATAATATGAGCAAATACAAATGTTTTCTATATTTAGATGATAGGCAATACCCCCCTCCCTCCCCAGATTAAATTCACTCCATAACCCCCCTCCCCTAATTCGAAGTTTGGATCCGCCACTGGTGTAGTAGTTCATATAATTTTTAGCTTGAGTGGGATTCGAATTCGGGATCTCAGGATTCGAATTACGATATAAAAATCCAATTTGAACCAGAATTTGATTCAATGCAAGTTTAATTTGAAATATTTTTCTACAAATTAATTCTAGTTACCAACTAATTTGTAAGAAAAGTTAATAAGTCGGTAAAATTTTCCAAGTAGTAATACAACTTCAGTTATGTAATAAAGACAGCAAGCATCCAAAATTCTAATTTACTTTATCAAACTTGTAACTCAACATCTGTATTATATTGTCAAATAAAGAAGGAACGGCAAGAGCGAAGTTTCAGATGCTCACAAAGAAAAATATTGTGACAAAAATAACAAAGCTTGGAGTACAGTTTTCACGTTAAACAAAAATATACTTAGGTTCTCTGGAAACATTGGATACATACAAAAACGTACAATTATTTATAAGGACCCTGCTTACGGCCGGATCAAGTGCTTTTCTTTCTATACTATGTTAACTATTTTGTTTGTTTTATTGCAAAGCTGACTTTGTATTATCCTCTTTCCGACAGTTTTACTAACATTAGTTTAAAGCTTATAAAGATCCACAATATTTAATTCGAAACTTAAATTCTTGTAGGAAGTATGATGTTTTAACTATTATATTTTTATCAAATTGAATTATATTGACATATAACATCATCATGTCTTCTACTTATTACTAGGTGTGGCACTCTGCAGAAGCAGATCTCAGTAAATAATATATTTCTTCACGTGAAGTGCGATTACCAGTCGTCAAATCACGATTCGCAAAGATGATAGTAGAGGGGGAGCCACAGGGGTTGTTTTAACGTGGTGAAAATTGTTTGTCGGCTGTGGGAATCGAACCCGGGTTCTCAAAATCACATAACAAAATAGAGAGTCAAAATGGAACATTAGATTGAATTAGATTTTTAATGGGGTAGGTGGCTGAGTGGTATCGAGTCGGCCTGTGGATCTTGAGAAACCTGGTTCGATCTCCACAGCCGACAAACAATTTTCACCAATTTAAATCTACCCCTGTGGCTCCCCCTCCACTAACATCTTTGGAGGCCGTGATTTACGGCTGGTAACCGCACTTCACGCGAAAAAATATATCACTTACCGAGATCTGCTGAGGCAGAGTGCCACACCCAGTAATGGGTAAAAGGCGTGATGATATATTTATTTCTTTATTTAGATTTGAATTCAAATCCTAACGAGATCTCAATTTTTCTCTCTATAATTATGTTAGATATGGGAAGGTGGCTCAGTGGTATCAAGTCGGCATGTGGATCTTGAGAAAAGTAAGGTTAAATTACAATGACAGATGACTGAAGCTAACTTCAAGCCGTGACTAAACGTTCGAAGCCACGACTTGTGAACATGTGATTAAAATGTTATTTAGCGCCATGGAAACCAGTACGTTAAATGACAGTTTAATAGCGGGAGTAGAAAAATTAAATTTCTCAATTCATATTTAATATTCTTCTTCTTCTTCTGATGGCACTACAGCCCAAATCGGGCCTGGGCCTACCGGACACACCGAGCCGCAGTTTTTACACTGCCGTACTGCCGGTTTTCGTAGTCGAATGCTACATTATTTAAGGCGTATAAGTGACTAGCTTATAGCGCCCGAGTGTGATAAATACATGTAACTGTATTTTATATTTTTACGACAAATCACACATTGTCGACAGGCGGATTCGAACTGACGAACCTTGGCTCGGGTGACGTCACAGTATGTTAAGAGATGTGCCTTAACACGCTCGGCCACCGCGCCTGTCATATTTAATATTAAATAAATATAAATTAAAGTGATATAAAGATATGAAATAAAATCGCTAAATATAGCAAACTAGCTAACGATACCATCAAAATCACTCTCATCAATTTATTGAGCAGGCAAACGCTTCACAATAGATCGGTACGTCGATACCGCATATGTCAAAGAGCATTAACGTTCAAGCGTAATAACACGTGCTAAAATTATTATCACGCCCGCGGGCCGAGTAATGACGTCATCCATGCCCGTACCCTTGCTATACATCCACTCGCAGTCGCTCTCGATTTACGCAAGTTTCATTAAGTGCATTAGACTAAATATACCCCATGACGTTTTATTGTGCGTGGGACAGCTTCCAAAGTGGCATTTGCTCGCTGACGTCATGGACTAATTCTGTGTTACCTGCACAATTTGTGAAATGCTCTGAAGAAGCAATGCAGTCATCTGAAAGACATGTTTCACGTTTAATGCAGAGATGACGTTTATTTAAATGTTAACAGAGAGTTATATTGAAATTAGAATAATGTTAAAAAGATAAATACAGGACGATAGTGGTAACAGAAGACGATTGGCGTGAAGTTAGCCCCGCCCATGAACAAATTAATCATTTTCATGATGTCATTAGTTAGTGCTTCGCTAGTGCTGTTTAGTGCACTAGAAAGCAACGTTAGTGAACTTCACAATTTTATAATAAATTAATAAATAATGGGCCGGACCAACTTCACACTATAATTTAGATTAATTTATATATAAATATAAATAAATATACCAGCATGCCTTTTACCCATTACTGGGCGTGGTACTCCTCCGGATCAGATCTCGGTAAGTGATATATTTTTCCGCGTGAAGTGCGGTTACCAGCCGTCAAAACACGGTCCCCAATGATGTTAGTGGAGGGAGAGCCGCAGGGGTAGATTTAAATTGGTGAAAATAGTTTGTCGGCTGTGGAGATCGAACCAGGGTTCTCAAGATCGACAGGTCGATTCGATACTACTGAACCACCTACCCCATTAATTTGAAATGAAATAATACACTTTGTTAGTGCATCGGTAGTGCTTCCTAATGGAATCAATAATTTCGTTAGTGCTACTACGGTTAACATGAAATAAATAATAAACTATGAGCGAGGCTAATATCACACAGATTTTAGGGTTGATTATAATCATTATGACATCATTCGTTAGTGCTTCGTTAGTGCTCTTCAGTGTACTGATATAAACTTTGTAGCACATTAAAATTACATGTGATTTAAAAAATTATACAACGGGGCCAACTTCACACTATAATATATAACCGTAGCAGATCTCAGTAAGGGATATATTTCTTCACGTGAAGTTCGGTTACCAGCCATCAAATAAATAAATAAATATATCATCACGCCTTTTACCTATTACTAGGTATGACATTCTGCCGGAGCAGATCTCGGTAAATGATATATTCGTACTTTCTTTACGTGAAGTGCAATTACCAGTCGTCAAATCAGGGTCTCCAAAGATGTTAGTAGAGGGGATGTCACAGTGGTAATTTTAATGTGGCGAATCGATTAATGTTTGTTGCGTGATGATGGATTTTGGTTGTGAGAAAAGAAAGAGTTCGTATGGAGGAAGTGTTAATGTGGTCGAAACGAGTATCGTGTGTCAGGATGAGAATGTTGACGGGTTCGTGCTACCCCATTTAATGGGATATAGCGTGATGTTATGTATGTATGTATGTATGAAAATTGTTTGTCGTTTGTGAAAATTGAACCCGGATTCTCAAATGCTCTGGCCGACTCGATACCACTAAGCCACCTACCCCATTAACAAATCTAAAATGAAATTGCATTTAGTAAAAATTTCTCTAACATCATGGTAGTCGTATTTAAATGCCAATACAAGAAGTTGAACTAAATCTTGCACAATTAATTAGAGCACATCCTAATGGCATATTTGCCGTAACAGCTGAAGAAACGTCGAGCATTAATAAAATTGCCAAGAAGGCGTGTTCATGTTTCTCTGTTTAATCATTTAATTTGATGCAGTCTGAGCACAGCGTGCTGATATGGCAACGGCGAAACGACTGAGCTGAAGAAAACGTGCTGACACAGTAGACATTTCTAATTTCAGCAAGAAAATCTGTTTAGCTTGCGTGAGAACACACATACTATATATTTGATTGTCGTCTTATAATTTACACAATAGGGTCTTGTGTTATCATCTTCTTAAGTGTACATAACTGTGATAAGGTATTGTCTACAAGTATATTCGATACGAAATGTTTAAAATTTATTCAGATCCAATTTTTCCAAAATTGATTTTTAAAATAAAATAAATAAATATATCATCACGCCTTTTACCCATTACTGGGCGTGGCACTCTGCCTAAGCAGATCTCGGTAAGTGATATATTTTTTCGCGTGAAATGCGGTTATCAACCGTCAAATCACGGCCTCCAAAGATATTAGTGGACGAGGAGCCACAGGGGTAGATTTAAATTGGTGAAAATTGTTTGTCGGTTGTGGGGATCGAACCAGGGTTCTTAAGATCCACAGGCCGACTCAATACCACTGAGCCATCTACCCCATAAATTGATTTTAATAGGAAAAAAATTAGTTTTGCAGAAAGCAAACTAATGTTTTGGAATTTGTTAAAAATATATATTCTATACTGCCATAACGGAAAGTATGATATTTCTTCAGTCATTAGACAACGGAAAATTATTGTTTTCTGAGTAACAAGCGTATATTTTACTTTTCCGTTTATCTCCAATAGCAACAAACAGGACAATAACATTCCTACTTATCCCCAGTAGCAATAAAGTAAAATTTCCGTTTATTTAATAATTATTACAAATTATGTTTCAAACGTTTTTAATTTCATCGCGTGAAGTGGGTAGCCGTCAAATCACAACCCTCAAAGATAATAGTGGAAGGAGAGCCACAGAGGTAGTTTTAACCTACCCCATAATTTTTTCTCTGAACTAATTTAGAAATATGTCACATCGGAAAATTATAATTTAAAAATTATTTGCCTGAAACTACAAACAATATCTATAACCGATATAAAGATAATAAACAATATACACTCATAATTTCTTTGTTTTACTTACTTAATCCTAAGGCCTTTCTACCCTCTCGGGTGTAAGGCTGTGCGGGGGCTATTCTACTGTCTTTCTTTTCCATATTTTCTTCCATTCTTCTCTTCTCTTGGTTAGGGTTCTTGCTAAATAATAATAATATAAAAACTGAAGTTGCATTATTTACGATGTTATAAAATAATAATAGTTGATGCAGTTTATGTCACATTTGCACTCATTGCATGCAAGGTCTTCTTTAATGCCATCATCGTCAGAAAAATGTTAAATTCCAGTAAGTAGATATATCCTCTTTTTCATGCAAATGAATGCATTAAATTAAAGTATAGGTAATAAAGCACGATGCTTGAATGCGGCACACATCCGCTAACTTACTTTATGTACCTACTTTTATAGACATTTGGTTTTTACTACCAGCTCTTTCGATTCTAAAATAAAACTAATTTCTCATGTTAAAATGTAAATATTCAGCGACAAACTACTTTACAAATAAATGCTGATCTTTTCTGAAGGAAATTCAATCACATGGATGATTTTTATTTAGATATGTTCTTAAAAAAATTATATGTTGGTTTGCTACGCACCTTCCTTATATTTTAAAAATAATTTTTCGTTTTGTTCAAAACATAGTAGATATAAAAAAAATACTGGAAAGAATCATTAAATTCTTATTTGCCTGTAAAAATCTCTAGATCAAAGGGAAATATTCTTAACTTGGAAACAGTGCTTCGCAATCAACTTATAATGTCTTAAAATAAAATTATTTTCACAATTTTATTTAGTTTCGTCTTAAAGAGGTAATCGTTTAACAAATTTTTGGTTTGCAGATTATAATAACTCAAGTGAATAATCGTACTTGCTTGTTTAAGTTTTAATTTAATTTAAGTGGACTACAATTTATAATATTAAAATATGCATTATTATTATTATGGTGTAGGTGGCTTAGTGGTATCGAGTCGGCTTATGAATCTAGAGAACCCTGGTTCGATTCCAACAGGTGACAAACAATTTTCACCAATTTAAATCTACCCATGTGGCTCTCCCCCACTAACATCTTTAGGGGCCGTGATTTGACGACTGATAACCAGGGTTCGTAAATATCATGATATTTATAATAAATATCAAAATATCTGATATATAGGATATATATCAGATAAATATAACTTTTTGGATATTTATTTTTTAATTTAGTTTTTGTACACATTTAGAAAAATTTCACTTTTCCGGAGGCTATATCTCAAAAACTAAACAAGATATGGAAATGCGCTCAACGGCGTTGAATTCCCCGTGTCCGAATTGACTTGTAAGCAAATTTTCATACAATTTTATGCAATTTAATATTTTTAATTATTTCCTAAGGGGTACCCCTTTGGTTTTTTCAGATTTTAATTAAATTTTCCCAAAAATCCTTAATCGTAGGATTATTAAAACGAAAAATTACATACATATGTATTTTGACCCACTGAATCCAGTGGTGCAATCTACAAATGCATATGACTTCTGGTTTTCGAGAAAATGTTAAAAAACCGCTTTTTGCGATTTTTTTGGCGGAAAATTGAAAAAAAATAAAAATCGCTGAAACTATGTTTATAAGTTAACTGAAGCACGAGAAAATTAATGCCGTTGAGTGCGTTTTCATATCACATTTAGTTTTCGAGATATAGCCTCGTAAAAGTAGAAAAACTGAAAAATTCGAAAAATTTCACTTTTCCGGAGGCTATATCTCAAAAACTAAACAAGATATGGAAATGCGCTCAACGGCGTTGAATTCCCCGTGTCCGAATTGACTTATAAGCAAATTTTCATACAATTTTAAGCAATTTAATATTTTTAATTATTTCCTAAGGGGTACCCCTTTGGTTTTTTCAGATTTTAATTCAATTTTCCCAAAAATCCTTAATCGTAGGATTATTAAAACGAAAATTTACATACATGTGTATTTTGACCCACTGAATCCAGTGGTGCAATCTTCAAATGCATATGACTTCTGGTTTTCGAGAAAATGTAAAAAAACCGCTTTTTGCGATTATTTTGGCGGAAAATTGAAAAAAAATAAAAATTGCTGAAACTATGTTTATAAGTTAACTGAAGCACGAGAAAATTAATGCCGTTGAGCACGTTTTCATATCACATTTAGTTTTTGAGATATAGCCTCGTAAAAGTAGAAAAACTGAAAAATTCGAAAAATTTCACTTTTCCGGAGGCTATATCACAAAAACTATTTGATATTTTTATATAATGGATATATATCATTGCAAAAATATGACGATATATATCAAAATAAATATCATGATATATATCGACCGATATATATCTTCGAACCCTGCTGATAACCGCACTTCACGCGAAGAAATATATAACTTACCGAGATCTGCTTACAGCAGAATGCCACGCCCAGTAATGGGTAAAAGGCGTTAAAATATATTTATTTATTTATATTAAATACAATTTTTGTAAGTTGGTTGTAGAATTATTTATATTTATTCGTAGCACATCAACATTGTTCTGCTAGCTGTATTTAAAAAAATAAATAAATAAATATAATTAAATTGATGTCAGTGAATGATATATTTATGTACATCGTGGCTTTTCTATAGAAATATTTGAATGAATATGATTGATGGTTTATTGCTTGAGGTAAATATATGAAAATGTGAGGAATAAACGAACTTGTATAAATTGAATATTTGACGAAGATTAATTGTGAGATAATTTTAATGTATAATTTTAATAATTACATGTATAACTCATTCGTTTGAGTTCGCGTTACTTGTAAAATATAGTTTCTATAATATCTAATAATGCAAATATAAATATATTTATAAAAATTGTCTATTTTTTTCTAAATTCACATTCCGTTTCAAAAAGATTTTGATAGGCAATTAATTATTACGGTTTTTACGAAATAAGTATGTTTACTTTTAATTATGATACTGGACTACAAATTATCTCACATGTAATATTCGCCAACTAATTATTTTTATTTGTATGCTATAAACAAAATAAATAAATATTTACCCATTATTGGGTGTAGCACTCTGCTTTAGCAAAACTCAGTGATATATTTCTTCACGTGAAGTGCAGTTATCAGCCATCAAATCACGCCCCTCAGACATATTAGTAGAGGGGTAGTTTTTTATGTGATGAGAATTGTTTGTCGGCTGTGGGAATCGAATCCAGATGATATTTCTTTGTTATTTTTTCGTACATCAATAAATTTAGATCTAGTTCTTCTAAAGTTATGTACTTATTAAAAATGTATGATAGAAGAACACTTAAATACATCAGCAATCCACCAATTTATCAATTCCTGTACTGCAATAATTTTAAAAGCATCCAGGTTATGTGTAATTCTGTATTTTCTATCTCCTATCACGTGTACCAACTAACAAACTTGTTAACAAATTTACTCGTGTGGCTTAATAAAATATTTCTCAATCTTCTTATAAATATTAAACGACGCTACATTTCTCACAACTTCTCGTTTCATTTGCTTCACATGTCAAAGTTTCTCGGTATTAATAAATTATGTTATAAATATTCGCTCATCACGAATTCACAACTCGATTTTCCGCTGTTTCAAGGAGGACTTGATAAGAGTTTTCGTGCGCAGAGTAATGGCTCTACAGTGCGATGGGGGCGCCGGTTGTTAAAACTGAGCCCCCCTGATGACGACCTGATTGAATGTTAAATCTCCGCCTAAGCCAACTTGATGTGCTCGTTGCTAGAAGCTTTACGCATGGGCAAACCTTCTGGGGTTTGCGACATGGAAATTGATGTATTGGGATTAGATAATTAATTTGTTTAAATTTACACGGAAAACAACATTTTTATTTTTGAATCTCATATTTGTTTGACTTCTTAATTCAGATTATTTATCTGCCATAGCAAGTAACATTAAATGACACAAGTCAAGTTCTATGATATTATTGTTTTAACTTGGATAATCAATAGGCATTTATTTTTAGTCATAAATATGTCTGCTGTATAGTGAAAGAAAGCAACGAAAGATACTATAATATTAATTTTAAAAATCTGATGTGGACGCCACATGACTTCCTTGTACGCGTATTAAACTATAGACATTTTTTTAATTGCACACATTTGACATAAAATCTTTTATTTTTTATTTTTTCTTCTAATCCATATCTCGCTTATGCAAAAGGCTAATTTAAAAATTCTTAATGGGCTAGACGCAGAATTTAATTCTCTATTTGCAGCATTTATTTCTAAAATTAAAATAATACCATTTTTTTCAAGGAAAACTGTTAGCAGCTTCATGTAATGTGTCACTTCCGGTTAGTCTATTTTAACCAAAACCTATTATGTTATTTCCATTGATATAGTAGTCTTACAGGCGCGGTGGCCTAGCGTGTTAAGGCACATTTCTTAACGTACTGTGACGTCACCCGAACCAAGGTTCGTCAGTTCGAATCCGCCTGTCGATAATGTGTGATTTGTCGTTAAATATAAAAAAAATACAGCTACATGTATTTATCACACTCGGGCGCTATAAGCTAGTCACTTATACGCCTTTAATAATGTAGCATTTGACTACGAAAACCGGCAGTACGGCAGTGTAAAATCTGCGACTCGGTGTGTCCGGTAGGCCCAGGCCCGATTTGGGCTGTAGCGCCACAGATGATGATAGTAGTCTTATATACTAAATTTGGAAAGTTTTAAATTCTATTTGAATATAGTTTTTCATGAAAATCTATTATAGGCTTCAAGTAAAGTCCCACTTCCGGAAGTTACATAATGACCAAAAAGGGAGGTGCACAACTAGATGTAATTCTTCGCGTGAAGTGCGGTTACCAGCCGTCAAATCACAGCCTCCAAAGATGTTAGTGTAGGGGGAGCCACAGGGGTAGATTTAATTGTTTGTCGGCTGTGGGGACCGAACCAGGGTTCTCAAGATCCACAGGTCGACTCGATACCACTAAGCCACCTACACCATAAAAAATAAAGATGTGTTAAAACCGCGTATGATACACAGTATAATTTCATTCGCTGACGCAACTCAGCGAACAATTAATCACACATCGGTGGGTACGTTCACCCCCTTCCCTTCGGGCAATACCGCCGCTGCCGCTGCCGACATGTCACCTAACAAACTGTGAAACTTCATCAAGCTTGTAACAGTTTTTCTCTGCTAGCCGGGTTCACTGTACTCTGAAGCTTTAATTAAGACGGAAATAAAAAATATTTTCAGTCAACGACTATAAATTGTTATAAAAAATTCATTTAATTTCAAGGAATGGTTGAAGTCTAGTATAGAAGAGGATAAGTCAATAGATCTAAAAAGCGTAACCCGAGAGAGAGATGCGGATAAACCGTGGTTCGGTTTGTAATAACCTTAAGTGAATTTTTCATAAATCCCTGACGAGCCAACGGAAAGTATTCAATTCTGAAAAAAAAGCTAAATTTTGTTCTCCGTAAATATAAGATTACATGAGGATTTCATCATCCAATATGTTTGTTATTTCTATCTAGTACAGATATATTTATTTTTATTTATCTTCTTCTTTAAAAAGATTGTATCCATTCTTATATACAGGGTGGTAACCGCGACACCGGAACAAAGGACTTTGACATGTAAAATCATATTTTTATAATTCCCTGCTTCCTTTTTTAGTTTAGAGAAAAAATCTTCAAATAGATGTTATAGAGCATAAAATTCAATAAACAGAATTAATTTTGAATACTTTAAACCGGCATAATGTAGTAGGTGGCTCAGTGATATCGAGTCGTCCTGTGGATCTTGAGAACCCTGGTTCGATCCTCACAGCCAACAATTTTCACCAATTTAAATCTACCCCTGAGACTCCCCCTCCACTAACATCTTTGGGGGCCGTAATTTGACGAAAAAAATATATCACTTACCGAGATTTGCTACTGCAGAATGCCACATCCAGTAATGGGTAAAAGGCGCGATGATATATTTATTTATTATCATAAAGCGGCATAAATTAGATTGAAAATGTTGGAAATTACCTTAAAAATTGGGATAGCCATCGAAATGAAACAAAATTAACAAATGATACAACTTTTATTTGAAACTATCTTATCTTAAATAATAAGGAAAGGAGGGTATTATAAAAATATGATTTTACAAATTAAAGTCCTGTATATTTGTAACTCATTCAGTGCTTTAATCATTTGTTCAATATTGTTAGAATAATATACAATATAAATTAATGTTTTAAATAATATTTTCTTTAATTTTTGTTGATTTGTTCAATATAAATATATATTAATGTTTTAAATAATTTTTTTTAAATTTTCGTTGATGGTCAAAATTTGTAAATAAATTTTTTACAGTTTAAATAACCTGATACCAATTTTGAAAATAATTTATATAAATATTCTGAGTAAAGCCACAAATAAAAACAAACATTAACAAATAATAAATATCCTTGCATCATAATCCAAATCTCTGGCAAGCTGCGCATTTAATTTCTTTTCTCCAGAATCCTACATTAATATAATTCTGAGCAGGCGGATCTCGTAAAACATAAGCCGTTCGTATCCGTTCGTTATTGCAGTGTTTCTCAATCGAGGGTTCAATAATTCTCTGTAGATTCATTTTTTTTATTCAGAAACTATTTTTAAATTGTATATACAATCAAATATTCAAATAAGACATGAACACAACGATCTTTGTCAATAGATATCTATTTTGCATTTTCTTACGTTATTCATTTATTTGTAATGAATGTTCATTTTGCACTTTTCGTGATTTTTCAAGCGCTGTGAAAGAATCTAAAGCAGACTTTTGAAACCTTTTAAGTAAACGGGCCAATTACAAGTTTTAAGGAATCGTAAAAGGTTACATCATTTAGGTGCTTACCGGGAGTCAAAGTACCATCGCCGGTAGTCAATTTTTAAGATAAATGCAAGAGAATAGATTGATTCAAATTTTGTAGGTAAATTAATATAAATAAGCATCATTCCTTTTTATCCATTACTGAATGTAGAACTAAGTCATAACAGATCTAGGATTCGGTTTTTGCAAATTATAAATCCCTGCTTCTTTACGGTTTCGGTATTTTTCGGTTACAGTTGTTTAGGGTTTCGGTTCAAAATGCTTTTACTAAAGCTTAATATATTTACGCGTACTGTATTACAGTATATTATTTAAGTAATTAATTAGCAAATTTTCTACAATTATTGGTATTTACAACAGTAAAAACTGCAACTTTATAAACATATAAAAACTAATAACTTATATTCTTTTTCGTATTCTTACTATTTTGATTCAGTGTATAATTAATACGGGTTTAAATTTACGGTTTTAGAACTGATACAATATTAGTTCGGTTACGATTTCGGTTATTTATTTATTTATGTTACACTGTACAACAGGATCTGAATCCCAATTACAGTACAGGGTCCGCACTCACTGAGCCGCAGTGTAATAGTTTATAGAATGAATAAAACTTTTGTTTCGGTTTTCGGATTCCATGTTTAAAAATAAAAGATATGGGTTTCAGTTTTCGGTTACGGTTTCATAAAAAGGTGAATATTGGTACAGTATTATTACGGATCGAGGCCCTGTTGATGCGTTTTAAGTAATTTTATATTAATACTTATTTTTTGCCACATTTTCAAAATTATGCTTGCAGCAGATTTAGTTACATATCGTATCACAGATTGTAGATTGTAAACTATAGGTACCTCTGTCAAAATAAATCAAATAAATTTTGCAGAGTTTTTAAAGTTTCTATTTTGCAAGTTGTATACTGTAAAATGTTTTCCTTTAAAATGTCTATTAAGGTTTCCTGTTGATCCATCTTGAACAATTAAAATTAGAGAACAATTATCACATTTTACTTTATTGTCACTTAAGTATGTTTCCATATTGCTCTAATTTTGCGGGAACTCATTATAAATAAGTTTAATTGCAATCACAAATAAAATATTAATTACCGAATGTAATGTACAACCTGACACAGAACTACTTGCATACTATCATTTGAGTCATTCATTCCCTTTATGGTTCGTGTATCCGAGCTGAGAAGTCGAGAACCGAACTGTTCAGTCGTTCCACTGAACAATTGTTATTGCAGATATAAAATGTTATTTATTTTTTTAATATCACTTGACAGCGAAACGTTGGTCACAAGTTAATAAACGTTCTAGTTTGACTGAAGACCTGTATATTACAAAATTTATTACAATTCCATCCAGTCTTTTGATAATATTTATTTATACAATTATTGCACGATAACAACATTAATGTATTGAATTATTGTTCTAAAATCTATAAACGGGAAAGTTTGAGAAACACTTCGCTCCCGGACGAACCTGAGCCGCGTGGCTCGAGTACGGAACTTCGTTTGTCCGGATGTCAGCGAGTCCCGTGTCTCAGCCCACATTAATCCCAGAGTCGCTGCTGCCTCGGACACGTAACGGATACCTGGATGGCTCACTAACACATACACACGGAGACACAGATTACATGAGTCCGGGATTGTGACTTAGTGAATTGTTTTGGGAATTATTGGGCTTAGGATAATTTTGTTTAAGCACTTGTGGAAGTTTCATCATTCATATTTCATTGCACAACAGACAGAAACGGATACATTGAATACTTGATTTGGATACGAGTACATTTCTAATTGTATAAACACTGAATTCTAATGGTTTTCACACTCATTCTGTGTAATGTTTATCACGGATATTACATATATTGTTATTGGTTGGTCGCTTTTTGTATCTTGTAACAGAGTGGTTTTTACTTCCTTGTACGAAGTAAAGGAAGTATTGTAATCGCGAAAATTTTCGGTTCTCAGATTTCAACGGAAATAGGTATTTTGGCCCTCCCTGAATCCATTTTGACTAATTTCGTCATGCCGTCTGTACGTACGTACGTACGTACGTATGTATCTCGCATAACTCAAAAACGGTAAGCCGTAGAAAATTGAAACTTTATATTTAGGACTGTTATAACATCTAGTTGTGCACCTCCCTTTTTGGTCATTATACAACTACCGGAAGTGCTACTTTACTTGAAGCCTATAATATATTTTCATGAAAAACTATATTCAAATATAATTTAAAACTTTCCAAATTTGATATATAAGACTACTATATCAATGCAAATAACATAATAGATTTTGGTTAAAATAGACTAACCGGAAGTGGCACATTACATGAAGCTGCTAACAGTTTTCCTTGAAAAAATGGTATTATTTTAATTTTAGAAATGAATGCTGCAAATAAAAGTTTTAGAGAATTAAATTCTGCGTCTAGCACATTAAGAATTTTTAAATTAGCCTTTTGCATAAGCGAGATATCTAAATTTAAATATTATATATTTTTGTTTTTTTTTAAATTAAGTTTGCTATGGATTAGAACAAAAAATAAAAAATAAAAATTTTTATGTCAAATATGTGCAATAAAAAAGGAAGTCATGTGGTGTCCACATCAGATTTTTATATTTTAAAGATAATATATACAAAGCTCTTAGTAAGTAGTGGCCATTTTGTAAATTGCATAATGCTAATTTGAATGTCCAAACAAATAATTGCGTAATTAAGGAAGTTCATTCAAACCACAGATATACAAGTAAATTGAGAATAGACCTTACAATATAATAAAATGATAAAATTAGCATATCCGACAATGAAAACTTATCAAAAAACACAAAGTAATAATTAAAAATACGAATAAATTATACACGCCAGAAAAATTTCATATGTGTAGAGTACAGGCAGGTCGATTACACACGTCCAATTGTAGGCCGGTTGTGCCTGTGGCTACAAATTATTTTCATTAACTTGAAAACGTAAAAACCAACCAGAAAGCGAATGAAAAAATAAAGTAAAAACCCTAACAAAAGAGTACAGAATACATTGTACCATGCGACCGGACTTGTACACGAATATATATTTTTTATTTGCGCCCCAATTTTCAGGTTATCCAATTTTCGAGCATTCGGCATTTTCCTACCGGAGCCGGAGGTCTACCGGTTCGTTTCTGCGCTCTATGCTCTCTATATTGTCTGATAAAAACGCGTTCAAGAATGTTCTTTGTTCTCTTAATTGCAGATGGCGACACTAGACACAGGCGCATTTATCTTTGTAATTAACAAACCTTTGTTATGACAAACGAGCAAAAACGCCCCCTTGGAAAATTTGCACACTTTTGAACAAGCACGCGCACCTTAAACACAAAAATAAACATTATTTAATTTGTGTTCTTTCTTCTACAATTAGAATGTAACAATTCTGGATTGTTTAAATATTCATTTCATTTATTTTACACTCAATTTTAATTTTCAAATGATGTTCTTATTTATCTTTTGCTAATTGCTTCATAATTAATTTTTATTTCCACATAAATTGGCAGATCATTTTTTTTTTAAAGTCACTACGGAAATGTTTCTACCATAAGAGTTTATGAATTAGAACGTTGAAAATGTCGACTTCAGAAGAATTTTTGAAGAAACTAGACGGTGAATTGTTTTTAATTTTTAGAATAATTAGAAGATTTCACGGAAAATGGGACGACATCATAAAAGCCACACCTGCTGCTGTGGACTGGATAACCTCCCTGGACCTCGACTTATAACCTCTAGTCTCTCCCAAAGAAGTCTCGCATACTTTAACATTACTTATACCTAATATTAATTCATAATATAAAATGTTATACCTATGTAGACAAATTGTAGATCGCCATACGATAAATAAATAAATAAATAGAATAATTAGATAAGAAATCTTTATTAAAATTACAAAATTCCTTAAATGGAATACAAATATATATATTTTTTTATTACTTCCCTATAAAAATAAATTAAACCTTTGGAATTATTGCTATTTGCACATTTAATCTTTATGGGGTATGTGGAGTATTTGAGGACCCTGGATTCGGTGTCCACAGCCGATAAACAATTTTCACCAAATTAAATCTACTCCTGTGGCTCCCCCTCCAATAACATCTTTAGTAGCCGTGATTTGACGACTGGTAACCACGAAAGAAATATATCACTTACCGAGATTTGCTTCGACAGAGTGCCACATCCATTAATGGATAAAAGCCGTGATGATATATTTATTTATATCTTATTTCAAAGATATTATTGTTCAAGTGCCAATTTCAGACGTAGTTAAGCACATATTTCACCTTATTAGTAATTAATGTAAACTACATGTATAGGAATTAATTTTTTTTCCTTCTGGCTTCCTGGCGGACCAACTACTAAGGTCATATGCCGCCATTACGCCCTGATCCTGCGTTTTAGATCTTAGAGTCAACAGCAACGCGGGTTTCTCGGGACGGTCACCCATCCAAATACTCCCCGCGCGCAACGTTAATTGTTAATTTATTAATTCAATTATTTATGAATAAGGCTAATTATTCGTGATGATTTTCTATTTGCTAGAAATGATTATTATTATTATGTTTAGTTAGTTTCACTCCTTTGATAAAGGCAAAACTGAATAAAACGTCTGATTTGTGACTTGACTATATTTTCAAGTATTTTTTTTCTTGAAATATCTAATAAAAATGAAAGGGTAAGAAGGCTTCAGGATTCCTTTAATATAGAGAGTATATTCTATGTCAATGTAGGACGTTTCGACTTCATAACACAAGTTATCTTCAGCTAGAAGTATTTAACAAATAAGTAAAAAATCTGATGTGGACACCACATGACTTCCTTGTACCCGTATTAAACTATAGATATTTTTTTAATTGCACATATTTCACATTAAATCTTTTATTTTTTGTTCTAATCCATAGCAAACTTAATTTTAAAAAAAATCAAAAAATATATAATATTTAAATTTAGATATCTCGTTTATGCAAAAGCTAATTTAAAAATTCTTAATATGCCAGGCGCAGAATTAAATTCTCTAAAACTTTTATTTGCAGCATTTATTTCTAAAATTAAAATAATACCATTTTTTTCAAGGAAAACTGTTAGCAGCTTCATGTAATGTGTCCCTTCCGGTAAGTCTATTTGACCCAAAATCTATTATGTTATTTCCATTGATATAGTAGTCTTATATACTAAATTTGGAAAGTTTTAAATTATATTTGAATATAGTTTTTCATGAAAATCTATTATAGGCTTCAAGTAAAGTACCACTTCCGGTAGTTGTATAATGACTAAAAAGGGAGGTGCACAACTAGATGTTATAACAGTCCTAAATATAAAGTTTCAATTTTCTACGGCTTACCGTTTTTGAGTTATGCGAGATACGTACATACGCACGTACAGACGGCATGACGAAATTAGTCAAAATGGATTCAGGGAGGCCCAAAACACCTATTTCCGTTGAAATCTGAGAACCGAAAATTTTCGCGATTACAATACTTCCTTTACTTCGTACAAGGAAGTAAAAAGCAGTCTAATATTAATGTCTATTTTTCTATTTCAGGTAAGTGCAACCATGGACGTTTGTCAAACGAATCATTCTACATTATATTGTAAGTACAAAACATAACTACAATTAGATAACAAAGATATTTCCTACAGCCTGTGAGCAAATTACGTATTTCATTTCGTCGGAGATACATTTACAACTAATTCGATTTTAATGTAATAGTTCCGCAAACAATACCCGCGGTTCCAGGTACAAATTCACACATGCAAACAAATAGCAAAAGCGTTGCGAGTGCTAAAATCTGGAGCAGAAGGCACATTATTGTTAGGCTTGGCTCGGCCAGCTCTCAACAAATAGTTTATTACTTTGAGCTTGTGCTGTCTGGAAGCTCGCATTCCCCTAACCAGCTTTATGTATTAATTTCAGCGGGGTTGTTACGAGAATATGTATAGGTCCCCATTTAGCACACTACAATTTGCGTCACTCTTACTAATTGATATTAATTTCGATGTTGTACGAGTATATTCAGTTACCGAATGACGAATGATTTGTTCTCTTAACTCTCGATGAGAACTGTGTTCTTCTTGCCAAATTAGATTTGTTTCTTGACTTGTACTATTTATTTCTTTGAAATTTGTCTTGTTCATTTACAACAATGGGTTTTAGAGCATGGCCTCTTTTAAAACAATAATCACAAAATAAATTCTCTCCGTCAGTATTTCAGAAATTAGTTAAGAGTGTCGTTTACCTGATTTAGCGAAAACATGGTTCACTAGAATTGAAATATCTTTTGTTTAACAAAATACTGTGTTTTATCCAACAGTGCCTTCGATAGAAAAAATATCAAAGAATGGATTGGGTGGAACACATTTTTTAATTTTTCATTTATTTGTTGTTAAATGGGGCTCAAAGTTTGCATGATTTTACACATATAACTCTCACTGAAATTTATTAATTTCCATTAAAAAGCACTTTAAAATTAATTCTTTCTGGTGTACTTATTATAATAAGTTATATTCATATAAATAGTATCAGAAAACGATGATATATTAAAATTTTGATTTTTATTTATAGATATTTAAACAAAAATAGTAAAGTATAGCTTTAAATCTAGATTTAAAATTCTGCCTATTCTAGCCGCCTGTTCATGTAAAGTTTTTTTTTATTCATTGTTTATGATTATATCTATTGATTCATTGGAACAAAGTTTTAAAATTGTTAATAGTTTTCGAGTAAATAACACTTTTTCTGATTTAAACAAATGAGATTTTATCGGATTCCTGCACGTCATATATTGCGAAAAAATAAATATATGTACCTCCAACTGTCCTCTGCTAGATGTACTACATGGATATTCTATCACTCTATTGTAATTATAGAAACACGCAAATTAATGTAAGAAAATCTTAAGAAAACGTCATTCAAGTTTAAAAATAATATTACTGTGAAATTCCAGTCCAGCAACCTTCACGACACTATACCTGCTCCTGTCAATATTCAGCGACATTCTATTTACTACCCTGTTCCTTTGTTATCTAAATTGCAGTAAGTAGGGTTCTCAAATAAAGACGAAATTTTTCCCAAGCTGGACAAGAAATATAAATATGGAATGAAAATACTATATTTAAATATTATGTTTTATTAGATTTTTTAAATAAGAAAAAATTTATAACAAATAATAACTTTCTTAAAAATATAATTTTATTGAAGTATTCTTCTAGACTAAATTAAACTAATGGTTGTATAAGTTTAATGACATAATAAAACAAAACACAAAAAATTAAATTAGCCACGTAATTTCATATTTCTTATTTTCCGAGGATCAATGATTTCTGGAAGTAAATAATTAAAATAAAAATTTTCTAATTTCTTCACACTGCGTTTCCAAAATTCCCTATTTCTTTCTACAATTTCTATGTGCATATCACACTTAGTATATACCATAAAAAAACACATTTGTCTGTTTGTTATTTCTAGTTGTCCTTGTATCTGACAATAAAATTTATGGTTTTGTTTCAGTTTTATTTGATTAGATTTAATTTGCAAATAATTAATTTTTTTCTGTTGTACAGCTTCTTTTATATTCATATTTTTCGCTGAAAATGGACACTTGATTTCTATAATTCCGTGTTCTTCAACCAGTCCGTCAGGAGATGCTGCTAAAAATGGCCTTTTTTCATCGACAAACATACCACATGGTTTCACACTAATGTTCATCTTATCCTCTAATTTTTTAATTGCCTCTTGTTCAGTTTCAATTCCGTATCTCGTTGCTGCATTTGAAAAAGTTTTGTACAATATCCGTTCCACCGCACCTGCCCGGGAAGTTGTATTTCTCATATTGTTGATTAATCCAAAATTTGAGGCTGTTACTCGTTTCAGTCGTTCTTTTAGCCATAAATCAGAATGGCTTTGTTTTCTAGTATTTTCTTCTAAAGCTTTGGGATTCGTATCTTTTAATTCCTTCATAAATGTATCCTTTCTACTTTTAAATTCTTCTTCGGATAAGTCGGGTTTTTCTTCTGCTGCATCTGGCCCGTAATTTCTATCTATATACAGGGTGTTATATTTTAATAGACCCAGCAAATATCTCGCTTATTTATCAACTTAGCAATTTCTTTCATATAACATGATTTATACAGCAACATGTAAGCTAGTTGATGACGGATGTACATTCATGATATCATTTCCGGTTTATTAGTAATTAATATCAACTTTGAAATTTCAAATGGAACAAACTATATTTTTTTACAAATTTGGAAAGTGCATCAAATTTGCTTTATAATCATGTAAAATAATCCATATGTTACATTATTAAAAAGTAAAATGGCGGGCACTTTAATATACACCAAATCGGAAAGAGAATAGTGAGCCATGACTGTGTTCTGAAATAAAACAACTAACTAAAACAATTGTAATTATTATTATTAAACGAAATAATATTTTTTTGTCATAATAATACAGAAAATAAGAATAAGGCACACTGAGCATAGAAGTAAAAAGCCTTCAGGAACAATGTTTAAAATACGTTTAGCGGCTACGGAAGACTACCTGGAAATGTAAGCCGGGGTTGGGACCAATGTCATAAATCTTTCTATTACCAGCTACCAGCGATTCAGAAAGAGCATCTAGGTTGCATATTTTACAAACCCACTTATTTACAGAAAACAGAAATAAAATTTAGGTAAACGACACTCTTAAGAAAATACTTCTCATTCGGAATTTTGGTACACTCTCTTTTAGGAACCTTGGTAGATTGATATAACTGTTTAATTAATCTTATTTTATAATCGCGACTTGTACATAGGTAAAAACATAAACAAAAACATATATTACTTATTTAAAATTTACAAAAATAGTGCAAATAAAAGTTTGAATATGTTCACTATTGCTCACAATTGTAGGTAGAATAAACGAATTATAACAAAAATACATTTTTCTTTAATTTAATCTTAACAAAGATATTTAAAATTAAAGTTTACATAAGAGTCTATAAACAAGAATTTATATATAACACTGCAATAACATTTAAACGGTGGTAAAGCGAAGGCATCTTAAATGACTAGAGTTTATTTTTAATCATTATGTTATTATGGTTGAAATAGATTGAAGATATAAATTACAGAAACAAAATGAGAAATACAGGGTGTTTCAGGACTAGTGTAACAAACTTTAACAGCTTATTCCTGAGGTCATTTTGAGCCAAAAATGTCATATGAACATAGGTCCTATTCCTTCTAGTTACCAAAATACAAGAGGTTGAAGTTCTATAAATAACACGAAATTTTCAAATTTTTGTAATCAAGATACTTACGGAAAACAATAGTTTTATTGAAAAGTTATGCCTTATTTGTCTTAATTAATTTTATTTATTAAAATTAATATGCATACGAGTTCAAGGCGCTCATTTTAAACACTTGCTGTAATTTTTTTTAAAATTTATTATCTTATTTCATATTGTGTTAACCTATTCCATATTTGGTTATGTTGTTCTGTGTCTATTTAATTGTGTCATTTTATGTTTTGTTCTCTAAATCGTATTCGTTAATATTAATAAATAAAATTAATTAAGACAAATAAGGTATAACTTTTCAATAAAACTCTTGTTTTTTGAAAGTATCTTGGTTACAAATTTGAAAATTTCGTATTGTAAATAGAACTTCAACCTCTTGTATTTTGGTAACTAGAAGGAATAGGACCTATGTTCATATGATATTTTTGGCTCAAAATAACCTCAGGAATAAGCTGTTAAAGTTTGTTACACTAGTCCTGAAACACCCTGTATATTTGCTATTAAAAACATGCTCACAATTCACGAAATTGTTGACACTGACAGTAGTTGACAACTTCTAGCTGTACGAGTAAATTGTCCTACCGCCAACAAACAATCTTTGATAACAAAATGTAATGTATCTTTTTATAAAACTAATAAAAATTTATTAAAATAAAAACGGTGTGAAGGTGGTAATAAAACTTTATAGGCGGCACGCTTGAAATTAATTTTTATTGGACTTACTGGATTAAGAAACCTTGCTCTGTCGTCGCTTGCCCTGCAAACTTTTCAGATCACCAGAAAAAAATTATTTACTACACTGGCTTCGTAAATAACTATTATTACTTTTTGTTTTTTAAATACCTGAGAAACTCAAAAAAATAAACTTGAGTAATGTAAACATTACTTTCGTTTCATCTAAATTCCTAAATCCCTTCATACATTTTCGTTTACTATTAACTCTTAAACATATTTAATGAATTTTGTTTAGTTTTGCGTATAAATTCAGCAAGAAATATTTACTTGAATTTATTCAAAAGTATAATTCAATTAAAAACGGTGTATCTAGTATTCTGTGTAATGAAAACAATACTTGAACGTATAAACATGGAAGTGACGTTGTTATCAGGAACAAAAGGACTGAAAGGAGACCGTCGATTGTTGTGTACGTGTGTGTATTCAGTATTCGTAGTTGGTAATTAGAACGGAAGTCAATAGATGTGACCACTCATAACATAACCAAAACGACGCAAACTTTCAATATAATTAACTTGTTCGCTACAATAGGCATTTTGATGCTTGCTAAGTTTTGTTCAAACAAAAGAATTGTGATTTTGAGCTAAACTGATAACAGTACATTTTAATTATTAAACCAGTAAGTACATAATTATACAGGGTGTGATATTTTAATAGACCCAGCAAATATCTCGCTTATTTATCAACTTAGCAATTTCTTTCATATAACATGATTTATATAGCAACATGTAAGCTAGTTGATGACGGATGTACATTCATGATATCATTTCCGGTTTACTAGAAATCCATATCAACTTTGAAATTTCAAATGGAACATACTATATTTTTTTACAAATTCGAAACGTGCATCAAATTTGCTTTACAATCATGTAAAATAATCCATATATTTTGTTTGTAATGAACCAGTACACACATTAAACGGACTGAAGAATAAAAATGAAGCAGCAATTGAATCTTTATCTGCTGACCAAATAGAAAGCGCACCTTATTCTGTTTCAAAACATTTTGCATAATGCATGTAGAGACTGGGAGCTATTTTGAATATTTTTTATAAAATCATTTTGATGTTATTAAGTGTTCCTTATTCTTATTTTCTGTATTATTGTGACAAAAACATATTATTTCGTTTAATAATAATAATTACAATTGTTTTATATCAAGCCACCGTCATGGCTCACTATTCTCTTTCCGATTTGGTGTATAATAAAGTGCCCGCCATTAACTTTTTAATAATGTAACATATGGATTATTTTACATGATTGTAAAGCAAATTTGATGCACTTTTCAAATTTGTAAAAAAATATAGTATGTTCCATTTGAAATTTCAAAGTTGATATTAATTACTAATAAACCGGAAATGATATCATGAATGTACATCCGTCATCAACTAGCTTTCATGTTGCTGCATAAATCATGTTATATGAAAGAAATTGCTAAGTTGATAAATAAGCGAGATATTTGCTGGGTCTACTAAAATATAACACCCTGTATACACTAACATAATTTCAACTAAGCGCTACACTGTTTTATAAGTTTTTTTTTAATAATACGCGGAATGCAAATAACATAATATTTGATTACTCTGATATTTACTTTGTTGTTATATACGAAGTTCCCAGGAATGCAAATAAATAATATCCAACATAACAAATATGTGAACGAATATGGTTTTATATCTGCGCTGTGGATAACCATATTCTAACAAAAAACAACAAAGACAAAATTAATTGTCCGTTCCTTGGTGAAACTAGGTTTAATAAAATATTAAAATATTAAAATGTCATTTTACCGTTTGTTAAAGATCTTATTCTCTGCTGGCACAGTTCTTCGTCACACAGCTCCTTCACGTGAACGTTTTTCTAGGTGAAGGAGTGGGTTATACCATACTGATGAGCTCTAATAAGAGCGAAACGCGTCTATGTTTACTAACTGTGCTGGCCAGCCTCTGACGATGACCTGATAAGTCGACTTGGAGGCTGAATTTTTGTGAGATTTAGACAAATATTATTTTAATATTCTAACAGTTTATCAAAATTAATACTGGCTTTAAAGGACATCGAAACATAATGGCTTGTAGCAAAAGCTCTCTCTTTGCTTCTGGGAGTTTTAGCTATCTCTAACATGTTAAAACCGTGCTCTTAAAACACCTAAAAACAGATCTTGTGCTACTAGCCAATATGTTTGTTATGAAAATGATTAATATTTTTGAAATAATTATTTGTATAACATTATAATTACTTAGTATTACACAAGTGATTAAAATACTTGTTCATTTCTTTTTTTCTGGAGTAACATATTTAGAGATATTTTGAATGCAACATGTTTGAAACAAGTGAATATACAACATTTTGGAATTCCTAACTAAAAGTTGTATTATGTACGTTGGGATTCATTGAAGTTACATCTAACTATCATATAATATAAAAGTTTAACGAGTCTATAGCTACTATCAATTTCATTTTATAAAAAAATAAAGTTTTTATAGGTGCGGGTAATAAAAATGATATCGTTATGATGACCCACAAAAAGAGGAAAAATCGAATGTGGCATAAAAAGCACGTATGTCCCCAAGAGCTAGTCGCCGTAGATAACGGGGCCACATATGTTTTTGCTAGAGCACTGAGGACACAAGGACTGTATTTTTATGTAGCTTTATGTGGAGCAGATGTTCACAGAAATAACCTCATCAGGTCTGACCTTCCTTTGTTTTTCTTCTTTATGATTGTTTTTCACTGAATACATCACTGGTCACTGTGAGCTTATTTCTGTGTCCAGGCTTATGTCAAACTTATTTTCAACATGTGACACTTTTTACTCACATTCTGATTATAATATTTACATAATCATCATTCATATTCTTTACCCTCAAGAATCATATTTTCTTTTGTTTTGTACTAATTACATTTGTTTCACTAATGTTTTTTATAAATATGAGGTATCTATTTAAACAAAATATAATGTTACTTTCTCTCGTTTTAGTTCTTAAAAATCTTATTTTTTTTGTAATATTAAAGATCTGTTAGCAACTGAATACGAGTTAATACTTACTACATTTTTTTAACAAGTATACATTAGTTATCGATACATGCAGGCGCTAAATACTATTTAGCGCCGTGTATCATAAACTGATTTATATTTTGCTAATGGCAGGTTGTAATAAAATAATACATTTACGTTCCCTGAATTTTTAATTGCCTATAAAAACTGTTTTTATACTTCTGGAAAACATTTTAAAGGTGCATATTACTTTATATACTGATTACAATGCAAAAATATTTTCCAAAATTTGCTAAATTACTTGAAGTAAACGTTTTTCATTGGTAACCGCACTTTACGTGATAAATATATCACTTACCGAGTGATCTGCTGTGGCAATGTGCCTCAGACAGTATTGAGTAAAAGACGTGATGATATGTTTAATTATAAGCAAGAAATTTGGAAAAAGAAACTTAATTTTCAGGTACAAAATTTAAATTATGAACTAAACACCTAAAAATAAAAGAAAATGACATTCCTGAAAATTATGAACTAAAGTTATTATCACAGGTAATTTAGCGAGAGTCAAGAATTTATCGGTAATATTTCGAATAGTTGTTGCGTAGAAACGGACAGCCGAGTGTCAAAAATGACATAATTAGATCCAGACAGCGTAGTTGAAGGGATTTAAGTGTCATGTTTGACACGAGTTGCCGTTTCTACGCAGGAATTTTGAGGAATTTTATCTAATGAATTTATGGCTTGAATTATATTCCAGTTATTATTTCCTGAATTTATGTTTTAAATTGTGTCAATGTTAAAATTGCTTAGGATATGGTGCACGGATTATATTTTTAAATCGTGCTGTTGGTACAAATTTATGCTGCTGCAATTAATTGCTACAATTAATTGTATTTAGGGAAATTTATTCAAATGTCCTTTTTCTTTTATTTTTCTGTGCTTCATAGTTGAAGTTTGATGAATTGAACTTGAAACAATCTGTGGACACATAATTATATTTCCTCCAACAATATATATATACAGGGTGTTATATTTTAATAGACCCAGCAAATATCTCGCTTATTTATCAACTTAGCAATTTCTTTCATATAACATGATTTATACAGCAACATGTAAGCTAGTTGATGACGGATGTACATTCATGATATCATTTCCGGTTTATTAGTAATTAATGTCAACTTTGAAATTTCAAATGAAACATACTATATTTTTTTACAAATTTGAAAAGTGCATCAAATTCGCTTTACAATCATGTAAAATAATCCATATGTTACATTATTAAAAAGTAAAATGGCGGGCATTTTAATATACACCAAATCGGAAACAGAATAGTGAGCCATGACTGTGACTTGAAATAAAACAATTAACTAAAACAATTATAATTATTATTATTAAACGAAATAATAATTTTTTGTCATAATAATAAATAGAATAAGAATAAGGAACACTTAATAACAACAAAATGATTTTATAACAAATATTCAAAATGACTCCTAGCCTCTTTAATGCATTTTCTCCCGATTTGACCACTTGATTTTTTCATGGAGCTACATGAAAGATTTTGTTTGTAATGAACCAGTAATCACATTAAACGGACTGAAGAATAAAAATGATGCAGCAATTGAATCTTTATCTGCTAACCAAAAATAAAGGGCAACCTATTCTGTTTTAAAACGTTGTGAAAAATGTATTGAAGAGACTGGGAGCCATATTGAATATTTTTATAAAATTATTTTGTTGTTATGAAGTGTTCCTTATTCTTATTTTCTGTATTATTATGACAAAAAAATATTATTTCGTTTAATAATCATCATTACAATTGTTTTAGTTAATTGTTTATTTCAAGTCACAGTCATGGCTCACTATTCTCTTTCCGATTTGGTGTATATTAAAATGCCCGCCATTTTACTTTTTAATAATGTAACATATGGATTATTTTACATGATTGTAAAGCAAATTTGATGCACTTTTCAAATTTGTAAAAAAATATAGTTTGTTCCATTTGAAATTTCAAAGTTGACATTAATTACTAATAAACCGGAAATGATATCATGAATGTACATCCGTCATCAACTAGCTTTCATGTTGATGTATAAATCATGTTATATGAAAGAAATTGCTAAGTTGATAAATAAGCGAGATATTTGCTGGGTCTGTTAAAATATAACACCCTGTATATATATATATATATAAACTTTATAACTACATCTTTATAACGTGGGTCTTTTAAAATGAACTAAAATTATTTAAAATATAAATATAGCTTTTTACATATAAAAATAAAAATAATATTGAAGAACTTTCTTAAATTAGTGCAAAATTCTGTTAAAAAATTGTGATCTCTTCAATCTTTAATCAGTATCGGCAGAAGGATGTTTTTATGTCAAACCAAAATCCTAACTAATCCTGGCTGACTTGGAAGCCGTGATAGTGACGGCGTGTTCGTAGTGCCTCCTGCAGCGCTATCGCGGTCTTATCTGTCGTTATGGAAGGACGCTGTGCTGTCACTTAGTTGCACACGCCACGTGTGTAATTTGTACAGGGAAATTTAGTGTTAAATAATTACAGGTTTCCAACTCATTATCAGTGTGGTTTACGTTGAAATTCAAAGTTTTATTTAAATACTTTATAAATAGGTACAAGAACTTTAACAATTTTAGTTATATTATTTGTTTTGTTTATTGGTTAGATATTTAAATAAAATAAAATAAATATATCCTCACTCCTTTTATCCATTATTGGAGCTGACACTCTACCGTAGCAGATCTCGGTAAATGATATATTACCAGCCGTCAAATCACGGCCCCTAGAGTTGTTAGTTAAAAGGCAGCCACAGGAGTAGTTTTAGCGCGGGGAAAATTCAATGTCGGCTGTAGTAATTATTTTATATAAATCAATGAAATAAATTTTATTTGATTCAATTATTTATTTATTTATTATTCAACAGTAAACGATTCCCAATAACAATATTACAAAATTACAGAATAAGAGTACAAAACAGATAAATAATAAAAAATATAATGAACAAATAAAAATAATTACAAAAAATATTGCAAGCAGCTACCTATTAGTATTAACAACTTATAATTGTAGAGAAATAAATTTCTTTAAAAAATCTAAACAAATTTAATAAACGAGTATGATACAAGATAGTAGGTATTTAAAGATATAACAAAATTAAAGGCACGTTTACAACATCGCTAACAATTCCGTTACTTTCCTTTTAAAAGAACAAAAATTATCAGCCAAATCCAATTGCGAACAATAAATGTTGAAATTCCTGCATATTGAATTTAACGGACAATTTTGGTGAAAATCGTACGACACTAATTAACGACCAATAGAAACACTTATACGAGCATGGGTTACCTAGCAACGTCAAGATTTTCTTGGAAATTTTTCATTCCTAGACCAACCTAAGTGAAATTAATAAGTGGAAATTTTTATGTCAAATTTGACAGTTGGACAATATAGTGAAACGTCATATTGAATGTTTAGAAATTATAGTTTTATTTTAACCGAAGATTTACTTCTTACAGTATTCTTTGGTAATGATTCTTTTACAGCTTTATCAATATTTTGTAATGACAGGGAACCAAAACGTGACATTTTGCTCGAATTTTTCAGTAATTGTTTTTTGTTGTCAATAATTTTATTACGTTGCTATAGTTATACTTGTATTCCAACTTGATTATTTCGAATAAAATTTAAATATTAATTTATGTATTTTTGCTTTTTGTAGCGGTGTCGTTACGATTTTTTTACCGAATCTACATTCGAGCATTAATTCATATCCGGGAAATTTTTTGTCGTGCATTCCAACAACGTAATCGGGCCGATTAATACGTTGTTGAAATGCACTCCTAAAAATTTCCGGAAAGAATTAACGCTCTTATGATATTATAAGTGAGAATTAGTTCTAGCAAAATTGTACAGAAAAGTACAAGTATTATAACAAATATAGGAATGTTTAATTGCAAAAATATAGATGATTAACTTATAGTTAATCACTTTTAATCGGTAATAATAGCGAATTATATAATATGAATCAAATTTTTGTTTAGGATTGATGAAATAGGTGAATGTTAGTGCAACTGAATGTACAACCTAGAAATAAATAGATGAATATGTTTGAAGGTTTATTGCATGAACGAAAGGTTTCAAGTGTGAGAAATATACCGGGTGGAACATCATACCTGTGTACATAGGCGATTAACATGAAAAAACAGTTTTTCCGTGCGCATTGCTCCCCAAATTATTTTAGCAAAAAATGCTTCAAATAAATGTTGTAGAGCATAAAATTCTGCATTTAAATCAATAAACAGAATTACATTTACATGCGTTGTAACGACAGAAATTAAATTAAAATATATAAAAAATTACGTTCAAAATATCAAATAGCCATGGAAGTGAAACAAAAATAGATAGATGCTTGACGTTGTTCTGTCTATTTGATATTTTACCCCCGACAAAATTAATCATTCAATAAAATTCATACAAAAAACTCCATACCTATGATTACAATTTAATAATAAATAAAAAATTGTACATTTCAATGTAAAAATTATAACCTATCTATTATAATTCAAATATCAAACAATAATTCTCTCAATAAAATAATCACTACAATTTATTATTACAATAAATATTCAAATAAACCTCCATTTTCAGCCAAGCAATAACCAAGTCTATTGTAGAAGGAATGTCGTACATTAGCGAGCTGCCTATTTGTGATTAAGGCGCACTTATCCACGATAGCTTCTCTCAAAGAATTAATATTTGGTTGGCGTTGCTTATAAATTTTACATTTAAGATGACCCCATAAAAAAATCGCTAGGTGTTAAATCAGGAGATCTGTCAAACGTCAAGCATCTATCTATTTTTGTTTCACTTCCATGGCTATTTGATATTTTCAACGTAATTTTTAATATTTTTTTATTTAATTTCTGTCGTTATAACGCATGTAAATGTAATTCTGTTTATTGATTTAGATGCAGAATTTTATGCTCTACAACATTTATTTGAAGCATTTTTGGCTAAAATAATTTGGGGAGCAATGCGCACAGAAAAACTGTTTTTTCATGTTAATCGCCTATGTACACAGGTATGATGTTCCACCCGGTATGTATGAACGGAATTATGAATGTGAGTGAAGCGGAAGTGACATATCAGGATAGAAATGTATGATGAAGATTGATTACGTGGTGCATCTGATGAATAAATGTTTTCATGGAATATAGCGTATGTATGTTTTTGAATATTGAAATGATGTGGGGTGCGAAATGGTCTGTCAACCTTATTTTAAAATCCATCTATCTATGTCTTGTTTTATGACAATATAATTTTTTATATATTGCATTCTTGCGAAGAAGCAAAAAATAGTATCTACGTATATATTTTATAAATTTGAAATATAGAAGGCTTCCATAGTTTAATTTTTTTTGGTATCGAACAATTTTGTAGTTTTATTTGGACGTTGCGATAAAAGTACTTTATAAAATAAATCAGAAAACTTCTTGATGTAGGTATACCTGAATTTGACCTGCGAAATATAGTAAGTCTGTGATTTATGAAGCTATTTTTCTTGCTTGTTGGTCATAAAATACCCGAGATAAATAAGGGCTAAGAAGAAAAAATTCTACATTTTTGTATTAAAACAAAATTTTATTAGCCTATATTAAAATTTTTAGTGCTGCCCTTAAATTTATTGTCTTTTTAAAACACGCAAGCTTTACCTCAAATAAATTTTAATCCGGAGATCGCCATCGTGCATCCTGCATTTTTATGTTTACTTATTGCGAAGAATCAAATTGTTTATGAAAAGACATGGAAAATTTATATTCGTATAAGGTCCCTTTTTCATATAGTTTGAATCGGTAAATTCTACAATTTATTAATATTTTATACGTATTACTTATCTGTTAAGATTTAAATTGATAGTAACTACTGAGAAAATCTCCAAACTAGGAATTCCACTGAAATGAGAAATTTAAAGAAGTATTACTCAACGATTTTTATTTACAGCACAAGTTTAATTTTTTTGTTAGTATAACAATGCAGAACATTGCTTAGAAATTATATGTAAAATAAAATGAATAAATATATCATCTCACCTTTTACCTATTACTGAGTGTGGCTCTTTGCCGTGGCAGATTTTGGTAAGTGATATATTTTTTTGCGTGAAATACGATTACCAGTAGTCAAATCACGGTCCTCAAAATGTTAGTGGAGGGGGAGTCACAGGGGTAGTTTTAAAGTGGTGAACATTGTTTGTCGGCTATGGAAATCGAACCCGGGACCTCAAAACCACAGTTCGGCTCGATATCACTGTATAAAATATACTTTATTTCCACCTTTTCTGTATGTTAAATGACACATTATAGGCATTTATGGTAACTAAGTAAATAAATAATTACAGGCTTATAGACAAGACCTGTAAAATCTTACAAATATTATAAACTACGAAAAAGTTTCACCAAATTAAATCAACCCCTGCAACTCCCCCTCCATTAATATCTTCGGGGACAGTGGTTTGACGGCTAGTAACCGCACTTCACGCGAAGAAATATATCAATTACCGAGATCTGCTACGGCAGAGTGCCATATCTAGTAATGGGTAAAAATGCATGATGATATATTTAATTATTTATTTACGTAGGAGTTTAACTGCAATTAATACAAACATTACAAAATTATATTTCTGAGGTCGAGAAATAACTGTTTTTCTTTTTCTAACATCTAATTTTTCAATTGCTACTACAATTTCTTTATTCAAACTACCTAATATGAAACTCTATATCACTATATTAACATCAAACTTATATAATCCTTATTTACAAAATAATTGCCGTACTTAGCCATTTTGAATATTCAAGTCTATTAAAATAATTTCGTCCCTGTACATGAATTCAATAAAATGTAAAGCAGCTGTTTATTTAGAAAATGCAAAGCGTTTTAGCGAGCCACAGAAAGTAAAGCGAATTTCAGAATTTCACTCCTTTTCATCTAATTTAAACTTTTCCGACCACCATAATATCCAGTATACACGTTGAAATTATTATTACATTAACGTGGAATTTTAATGCGAGCCTTTTTAATTTTGAGCTGTTTTACAGCAAACTTTTGCGTAAAAAATTTTAAGCTAACAACGTATAGAGTTCTCGTATGTATGCCGGACCTCTGATGAAACAGCCCAGGATCTTTTCTCAAAGGTATTTAAAAATTTCCTGTAATTAATTATTTTTTAACTCTCTATAGACTGCTGCTAAAACATAAATGGAATATTAAAAACAATCTTATTACATTTTTTATTACTTTGTTATCGTTTTTTACTTCAGCAATGGTAGACAATTATAACTGGTTACAATTTTTTCTGCATTTTAATCATGTTTTCATCCTAGAATAATTTTCTTTTTGTTTGGACTACAAAATAAGTATAGAACCTATTTATTGGAATTATTAGGTTCACAGAAAAATATGACAAATTATTTTGGATACATATTTTCGTACGAAATACTCTCAAGAACAGTGTCGCGAACAATTTCTGCTGGATTTTGCGAATTTCGAGCACATTAATTACAAAGATTTTACATGTCATATTCGTGGGGGTAATTGAACATTTTCGTAACTCTGGAAGTGTATGTAAATTGTAACACGAGCAAGAGCTGGGCGAATAAGTTGATCTTACCGGACTGCGTCAATTGTAAAACGAAAGGAAGTCTTGAAATTTTATTAACACATTGCTATCAAATATTTTTATACTAATTGTACACAAAACGTTATAATTTAATAAGAAGATGGAAACAGAATTACTATATAAATTAAATTTTTATTAATTATAATAATTAATTCACTACTCAAGTTTAAATAAAGTAAACGCGAACACCGCGTGATGTGAAGAACTACATCTTCACGCTTTGAGTCAATGGACGAGACTGATGGTTTCCACCAAAACACTTGCTGTCCTGGGTACGATACCCACATCTGGAATCCATCCCCCACACATCGGGGTGGACACAGATGCCTCAAGTGTTTTGGTTATGTAGTCTGACACTCTGGCCCTGCAGATAACGCGAACATGAAATCTTGTTGGAATATTAACTATAACTGTCTCTTTTTATAATTTAATGCCCTATATTCGAAAACCAAAAGATCTCACACTCAGCCCTAATGGCACATGTGGTCACGAGTGTCAAATTACACGAAACCAATCTTATCTAAACGCAACATAACAACAATGAGATAGCTCATATTCTTACAAAATGCAAATTATTGTGAATCGCTCTGTAAAATATCCATTATATGTTTTTATATTTAATAAAGATTTCTCACTATGAATACACTTTTCGTAATCTTAATCTAATAACTGACCCAAACTGATGATTATAAATCACTTCACAAACAGATCAGATAACTGTTCTAAAATCATGTAAAATTCAACGAGCAAAACCGCTTGAGCGGTTATTCAATTAACTCATATATAATCAATATGCATAATTTCCGGCAGGGTACGGGGCAACTTGATTAAATCAACTCGGTGTGACAAACAAGTGAAGCGTGTCAGGCCTGGAGCTGGGCACTGGACTCTGGTCAGGTTAGGTTAGAGCCCCGCGAAGTATAGCAGAATCATTAGCCAACTGAGCGGCAAAGCACACAAACGTGGGGCGACCTGCGACATCCTAATGATATGTGAAACCGCAAACCATCGCTTCGTAGCTTCGATTGTCTATTGTCCTGGAGTCTGAAGCTGCTGCTGGGTTGATGGTTTGCACTCAGGCGTGTTTGCTTTGTTTGTGGATTTACCTGTATCAGTGGCGTCCTGCGAAATCGTAGGATTTTAAAATGCAACATTCATGTATATTATCCTCATTTAACTCTTTGCACTCCAGCCTAATAAGCAATAGTAGGAACCAGTAACTCCAAACAAATGCAGATCACACACATTGGAATGCAAACGTAAACACTTTTGATTATCTAAGACTTAAGAGCGCTGAGTGAGATCAACAAGCGTGTCGCAAATGCGGCGACAACGGATTTATTACTAACATTTGTATCGGTATTCAAATTTTATATGATTGTTTGATTAAAAATTAACCAGTTCCTATGGGATAGGTGGCTCAGTGGTATCGAGTCGGCTTGTAGATTTGAGAACTCGGGTCCGATTCCCACAACCGACAAACAATTTTCACCACGTTAAAACTACTCCTGTGACATCCTTTCCACTAACGTCTTTAATGGCCGTGATTTGACGGCTGGTAACCGCACTTTACGCGTATAAATATATCACTTACTGAGATCTGCTTCGGTAGAGTACCACACCCAGTAATGGGTAAAAAACGTGATAATATATGTATATATATTTTTATAGTGAATTTAAACATGTTAAAACAAAAGTCTTATTTGCTAATGTTTATTTTAGACTTTCTGTTTAAAATTGGGTATAACAGTTTTTTTTCTCCTTAAGCAACAATTTTGTTTCATTCTTCTCATATATCACAGTGAATGAAGCGTATTCAATGACTGAACAAACATCAAACAAAGTTCTCATTATGTTGCTTTAGGCCTGACACCTACACAATATAAAATAGAGCAGATAATAGAACAAGTTCAATTAGAGTCCTTTTACTGTTTTGACGCAATCCGGGATGAAATAATACAAAAATTCGTCTTCAATCTTTTTGCAAATATCTAAACATCGTATTTCTCTCTATATTTTATTTTTTATTCTAAAAATAATAAATGATTAAAATCGTTTTCCAAATTCGTTTTCTAACATTTTAGGAAACCATGGTTTTATGTTTTGAAATTTAAAGACAATATTTTTTTACTCCAATAGAGCTTAAAAATTTTATTTTTCCGGTGACTTTTCAATCCGAAAAATTTATTATTCATGTATGTAGTCGTCTCAAGAATATAACAAGAACAATGTATTATTTCTGACGACGGCAATTATACCAATACATTAAGTAACTTATTACAGTTTCCTTAATGTCCATTTATGTTTATGATTAAAAAATTTAATCTGCCGAAGCAGGTCTCGGTATGTGCTATATTCCTTCGCGTGAAGTGCGGTTACCAGCCGTCAAATCACGCCCCCCAAAGATGTAGGGTTGTATTTAATTTGCTGAAAATTATTAATGTTGGCTGTGGAGATCGAACTAGAGTTCTCAAGATCCACAGGCCGACTCGATACCACTGAGCCACCTACCCCATTTATACAGGGTGTTTCACAACTTAGAGCAAAAAATTAAAGGGTATATTCTGTACAACGTGCTCATCATGAAACAAAAAGAATTTTTTTTTAAGTCGCAAAACTATTTTCCATGTTTCCCAGTCCAAAATTTTTCGTTGCCACTGCCACTGGGTGGATGATTATGTTAAAGTTATTAATTAAATAAAATTCTATTATAAATAACTGCTAATGATTGAATTGTGTAATTATTCTTTCGTAGTTGATACCTGAGCGTATCCAGTGCAGTATTACAAAAAATGTTTTAGGTTAATAACCCTTAATTTTTAGAATTTAAAAAAATTCTTTTTGTTTCATGATCAGCACGTCGTACAGAATATACCCTTTAATTTTTTGCTCTAAGTTGTGAAACACCCTATATATATATATATATATGAAATTGAAATTATAATTGTCTTTATTTAACAATGAAAATCTATGAAAACCTTTCTAAACCTCTTATAGATCGATGGATAGATTTTTAAAATGTTTGATGATAACATATATAAAACCAATCTTTACTGTCTTCCTCGTTCCATCATAGTCGATACAGACAGAGGAACCATTGAAATAAATTACTGTAAGTTTGATTTTTCGTCGATTACAATCAATCAATCTTAGTTGTCCAATGTGGCCGCTACTTAATACAAAACAATAAATAAAAATAAAAACAATTATCGTTTATGAACAAGAATAAGAATAGTTTTTAAAGTATGCCTCCATCCATCTGTAAACATCAAAATGTCGTCATTGTTTAAGCTAAACGCCTTGAACGCCACTGACTTGCCCCAAACACAGAGACACAGACCCCTACCAAATGACAACGACGCATGGAATCACGCTCCCGTGCCCAATCGGAGGTCGAATTGTACCGCTGTTTGCCGTGTCTTTTCCTACTTTAATATTCAAAATGTGCGTAAAGACCCTTGGCCTGGATATTGTCACAACACGTGCCAACGGTTCGCAATGTTCCGAACGAGCCCCTAAAATAGAATGTATGATTTTGTGGAAAACGATTCTGGTGGTTCTATGTATTTTAATATTGTTTGTTTTTCAAGATACAGCCAAGAATTGGGAATTCTCGAAATGGTTGAATAAGTTTCTACTGAAAATTGGAATTTATATTAACCTGTTTCATTCGGTGCTTCAATGAGTTGAACTGCTATCATATTTGAAACATAAATGGATTTTTGTTGTTGTTGAATTGCTGATTTTACTAATATCATTTTTTTCTTTAAATATTTATGAACCATTTAGTTTATTAAAAATATAAATTGATACTACACAGCAAACGTTAAATCATTCCAAATTGTTGAGATATAAGAGAATAAATGTAGTTTGTTTAATGACCTCATAATGTATATACTAATTAAAATTGGTAATTTGAATTGAAATTTTAAGGTATATTTTTTTTCAACATTACTTGTTAGTTTAGTTGTGTTAGTACTCATTTCTCTCACTGTCCTCCAGCTTCTTGTAATTATCAAATAGTACTCGTACAATCTCTATTATACTAATAGAATAAAAAAATGCAGTCACGTGACAAATTTTACTGTTCTCAGTTTTCTGATTGTTTATTGATAAGGAAATATAAAGTTTTATGTTCTAAGTAAATGAGATCTGCTACGGCAGAGTGCCACATTAAGTAATGGGTAAAAGGCGTAATGATATATTTATTTATTTTATGCTTCTTTAGCGAGATATTGATATAAACATGCAGGATCTAAATTTTTGAATGAACTTAAGTAACAGTAAGTTCTAAATGAAATTTTCTATTTGATAACTACTAATTATACTTTACGGGGGCAAATATATATATACTCTATCAAGATTGCAGATCATGCTTAGGAATGGCCAAAATATTGACATATGAACATGCAGATGTGAATTTTTGGTTGAATCAGTTCAAAAATTGAAAATTTTTATAACATGGTTCTATATAGATCAGAGCACGAGAAATCGAATGGCGGTGAGCGCATCTTCATATCTCTTTTAGTTTTTGAGTTACAGCGATTTTTAAGGCTCAACTTTGAAAGCCCATAACTCGAAATCTAAAAGAGATATTGAAATGCGGTTTGAACGAGTGTATTTCCCTTGCGCTACTTAATCTATATGGCAATTTTGAAAATTTCGGAAAATTTACAATTTTTTTCAAAATTTTCCTTTATCAATATTTCAAAAAGTTGAAGAGATAATGCAAATCTAAAAACACCAGTTAATTCCTCTCGTAAAAATACATAGGTATGCAAATTTTCACAACAAAGTTCGCACGGATATGTTTTTTATTACAAAAATATCGAAAATGGCCGTTTTTTGAAAATTTCCAAGGGGTACCCCTTGGTGTTTTTACTGATTTAGGCCATTTTTCGATTTTTTGTAATAAAAACTATATCCGTGCGAATATTATACTAAAAATTTGCATACTTATGTATTTTGACGCGAGGAATTCACTCGTGTTTTCAGATTTGCATTATCTCTTTAACTTTTTGAAATATTGATGAAGGAAAATTTTTAAAAATTTTCAAAATTTCTATAGAAGTTAAGTAGCGCACGAGAAATACACTCGTTCAAACCGCATTTCAATATCTTTTTTAGTTTTTGAGATATGGGCTCTCAAAGTTGAGATTTTAAAAAAGTCAAAAATCGATATAACTCAAAAACTAAAAGAGATATTGAAATGCAGTTTAAACGAGCATATTTCTCGTGCTCTGAATTACACAGAAACATATTTTAAAAATTTTAAATGTTTGAACTGATTCAACCAAAAATTCACATCTTTTATGTTCTTACGTCAATATTTTCACCATTCCTAAGCATGACTATATATACATAAAAATATATCTCGTTTGATCACAGCCAATATATAGGTACATAAATATAATCTAGTTTATATATTTCACGCACTTAATATGAAATGCAGCAGAATTTTTTTATGAACTTACTGACATCTACAATGTGCCCGCAACATATAATATGATATACTGTGTTGACCATATTTTCGCGATTTACTGTCACATAAGGCATTTCGAAATTGAAAATCCATAAAACGGTTCTGAGTATTCAATATAAGAAGGATTTAATCTTCAAATCGATAACAAATATTTAGACGTAACGTTAAATATGTATGAAACTTTCTGAAAGCGTAAAGAAAAGTTAAACGGAAATTTGAGTATATTTCCGTTCATAAAACTTTGTAAAAAGCTCAATTTCAATTTACGAACAGTTTTAGTTCAAATGAAGTTTTCAAAATTAATTACATTTAACATGTGACTTTCTTTTATATACACAAAATGGTGGTATGAAATGAAGCAAGTTTTTTGCATGATTTTATTTTCTTTAGAATGCTTAGAATGTATTAAGAACAATGTTTTCATTTGTTCGATAAACAAAGAAAGGTTTTTATGCATGAATTACGAAGTTTAAAGCACGAGGCGGAGGTGAGTGTCTTAATCGCTAGGAGTGCATCATAGTATATTATGTAACAAGTTTTATTAACATCTTTATAGTTATACGAGTGTATAAAAAACGAGTATCTAAAGAGTGCATAAAACAAGCCACATACTGTACTTTTTCTACGATCGCAAATTAAGACAATAAAAATATAAAGTTTTATTAATTCTTATATTTATTGAAAAAGTAAGTTACAATGACAGATGCTAGAAGCTAACTTCATGCCGAGCTTAATATCTCAAGCCAAGACTAAAATTTTCGAAGCCACAACCTGTAAACATGTTATTTAGTGCCATGAAAACCAGTACGTTAAATGACATTTTAATAACGAAAGAAGAAAAATATTCTTCACACACTCGTATCACACAGTATTTTATCTATGAACTAATTAGAAAAAAAAATACAAGTACAATTTATTAGATAACCTTTTTTAGTTTTATATTAATTGTTAAATTTGTACAGTTGTTTATGCTACTAATTGCAATATTACAATCTACAATAAACTAGTTATTACTTACCGATATAAAAATGTAATTTAAAAGCATATAAGGACAAAACGGACAAAATCATTTATATGTTTTTTCTATTATTTGGTTTCAGGGAATCTGAAGAATAAATTTAATTTATTTATTTTCGAACATTAAATAATAAACATCAATATCTGATGGGTAATTTTATTTAAAAATTACTGGGAATATTAAATAAGTATTTCAGTCTTGTATGATGATGTTTAAAGCTAATTTTGTGTGGATACTTTTTGATGTAACTTAATGCTGACCTGTTGAACTTCAAGAAGAATACTTCTTTATACACAGCAGTTTAAGTAGAATATAAAATAAATGTTTCATGTAGATTATGGAACAATAAATAATATTTGCCACGTTAAAAAGCTCATATATAATATTATGAGAGTGAGAAACATCAAGAAAACACAAATATCACGTGAACTATTTTTCATGATAGCAGAATCCGTAGCGTACGGACGGTAGATTTATGAGACCGTATTCGTTTTTTTCTAGCTTCATGTACTTTTTAGAATGAAAACATAAAACAGTTCATTTGCGGAGATACGCGTTAAACCCCGCTAAACGCGGATAACAACGTTATAAACGATGTTACATTGTTACACAAAATAATTCGTTGTCTTGCTCATATTTTCGGTTTTATGCTATATTTAACCATAGGCGTGCATACCGACTTTATTAGGCAATGCACACACATATTTATTTATATTTTATAAAATTACATCTTAAAATATACAAAATATAATAAAAATTTTGCAAACTATACTATAACTAAAATATAGATTATTTTTCGAGTTTCTAATTTGTAAACCATATCAAAATAAATAACAACAAAGACAAAATTAATTGTCATCCATACACTTGGTGAAACTAGGTTTATTTAATATTTTTTATTAAACCTAGTTTGACAATTAATTTTGTCTTTGTTGTTATTTAAATTGCTATTGCGTAGCTTTTCCTTTTTTCGGTAGATGGCATTACTGGTTCTACAGAACTTCTCATGTCATCTTACCGTTTGTTAGAGATCTTATTCTCTGCTGGCACAGTCCTTCGTCACCAGCTTTTTCACGTAAACTTTGTTCTAGGTGAAGAAGTGAGTTATACCATATTGATGAGCTCTAATAAGAGCGAAACGCGTCTATGGTTACTAACTGTGCTGGCCAGCCTCTGACGATGCCCTCATAAGGTGACTTGGAGGCTGAATTTTGTGAGACTTTGTCAAGTGTTTATTTAATATTTTTTATCAAAATAAATGATTTATAAAATGAGTTGTTAAAGTTAAATTAAGATGTTAAACAAATGTTTGTTCCCTTCGCAACTTGTCATTTTTTCTTGTTACCGATTTTATAGCATCTGAAATTGTGAAAAAACTTATAGGACAACCGGTATTTCTAATATTAGCGTGTGCCCTCGTATCACCTTACATGCGCGACAAGCACGCCTATGTATAATAACTTGCGAGCTAATAAAGTCAAAGTTTATAAAATATTCAGGAATTCTGTAAGTTTCTATTGAATGCATCATCTTGTATTTTGAAAATTGCTTTATGTGGCTTATATATACTCATACATTGTAATATGTTAACATTTTATATTTTGCAACAAAGCTAATGTAATTTAAAAATTTCAGTAATTATTCAGGTTATGTAACCATAATAGATTTACTACGTTATTATGTTTTCTGCAACCTTAAAAATAATTTCTATATACGACATAATGTCGTTCCTGTTTTCACACTACCATTCATCTCCAGTTTTGCCAGGTCTATTATAATTGCAAAGACTGCATTTTTATAAAAATATAAAAACTAATAATTTATATTCTTCTTCGTTTTCTTACTATTTTCAGATTAGTAGGCTATTACTACCGGTTTAAATTTACGGTTTTAGAACCGAAATAATATCGGTTCAGTTTTGTCTTCGGTTACAGATTCAATTAAGGGGTAAGGCCACTCTAGACAAGGAAAAAAAGGGTAATTTTCAAGATTTTTTTAACGAAATCTAAACGTGCTGCTTAAAAACTGTTTTTGGATCTTTATTTAGTGCTCTTTAAACTTTATTTAAAATTTTTGTTTAAAGAAAATATTCAAAACATTCCGGGAACAGCAATAGACCTGGATCAAAAAGGGATATCTTTTATTAATTTCTGATGTATACTCTAAAAAACTACGGGCTGGATTTTGAAAATTTAGATTTTTAACAAAATGGCGCACATTTGAAAAAATAGTTCATTATTCGGGACTAAATTTCTGTATAAAAACGACCATAAAAAACGAATGAAGCACTATAAAAAAAGTCCCCGTAGTTTTTGAGTATTTTATATCCAGAATAAGAAATAAAAAGATTCGGCACGATCCATCAATTAGTATTTCAGTTTTCTTTTCGCCCGATATATATATATATATATATATATATATATATATATATATAAATACTAGTACTAATAGATATATGCTTTTTTCGATCTGAAATACTTTCGCGCGGCATTTAAATTAATTGTCCCATATTGCTAAGGGTTTAAACTATAATTTAAGCAAATAAAAAAAATAATGCATTTTTAAAAAATTTTCGAGTGGTTTAACCCCTTAAATTTTAGTTTTGGTTTTCGGTTTCCATATTTCATAACAAAACAATTCGGTTTCGGTTTTTGATTATAGTTTCATGAAAAGGTGAATATCGTTGCGGTTTTCGGTTATAGTTCGTTATGGAACTATAAATCGTTTCTAGACAATAACGTTGATCCTTTTCTGAATTCCTATTAAATTTCTCGTCTCATTTAACAAGTACAGCAATAAGATAACAAAGGGAAATCATGAATCGAACGTGGCGCAGTGGACAGGTCCACCGATTGATCAAGCAGCCTCGACGATGATTTACAAGCGAGCTCCATAGCCGGGAAACAGCGGTTGTTCTTTATCAATAGCTTCCGCAGCAAGAATTTTTTTTCCAAGTGAAATATCACAATGTTTTGTTTTTTATGACACTATCTGTTCTTTACTTCCATAAAGAAAACACATCTTTGTGCATTTGAGCTCGCCTGCCGCGTATATCCGTCGAAGCCATGAAATTGATCTGCGAGGTGGAAATTGGATATTCTTCAATTTATCTGTGATCCGAAGAATTCTTTTCTCTTTCTGGGCCCTAGAATTGTCGATTCTCTTATTAAATTATATCCTGCTGGGCAAAGTTTCTGAATTTCTAATACAAATTGGAATTTAATTCCATTGGTTTATTTTACTTTGTTCAGCGAAATCGATTATTTGTATTTTGCTGAATAATTATCTCTGCATGATATCAATTTTTAATTTCAATATTTCTTTAGAAACGATGGGGTAGGTGGCTCAGTGGTATCGAGTCGGCCTGTGGATCTTGAGAACCCTGGTTCGATCCCCACAGCCGACAAACAATTTTCACCAATTTAAAAAATCTACCCCTGTGGCTCCTCCACCACTAATATCTTTGGAGGCCGTGATTTGACGGCTGGTAACCGCACTTCACGCGAAAAAATATATCACTTACCGAGATCTGCTTAGGCAGAGTGCTACACCCAGTGATGGGTAAAAGGCGTGATGATATATTTATTTATTTTTTTTACTTTAGAAACGAGTTTTTCATAAATAATCCAGCGATTAATATGTCACATTAAATAGCTTTGTATATAATCACAATTTGTTGTAAATATAATTTTCCACTTATTAATTCATATACTTTTTATTCAAACAACAGATCGCTTTTAGATTACTACTCTATATTGCATAAAATATTAATATTACATTTTTTTTTTGAATAATTTGATATTATCGACGTACACAATATTTGCATTTATGTGTTATATCAGATGAGAGTTAATAACATGTTTCTTTAAAATAATATTATGCTACAGATCCATAGTATAAAAACTATACAGGGTGTTTCACAACTTAGAGCAAAAAATTAAAGGGTATATTCTGTACGACGTGCTGATCATGAAACAAAAAGAAATTCGAAAAATTAAGGGTTGTTAACCTAAAACATTTTTTGTAGTACTGCACTGGATTCGCTTTCCAATTAAACACAAACAATGAAGTAGGTATCAACTACGAAAGAATAATTACACAATTCAATTATTAGCAGTTATTTATAATAGAATTTTATTTAATTAATAACTTTAACATAATCATCCACCCAGTGGCAGTGGCAACGAAATATTTTGGACAGGGAAACATAGAAAATAGTTTTGCGATTTAAAAAAAATTCATGATCAGCACGTCGTACAGAATATACCCTTTAATTTTTTGCTCTAATTTGTGAAACACCCTGTATATCATTACGCCTTTTACCGCCTCTTCCCTAGCAGATCTCGGTATGTCATATATTTTTTTTACACAAAGTGCGGTTACCAGTCGCCAAATCACGGCTTCCAAAGGTGTTAGTAATTTTAATATGGTGAAAATTGTTGACGTCTGTGAGAATCGAAACCACAGGTCAACTCGATACCACTGAGCAGGGTTCGTAAATATCATGATATTTATAATAAATATCAAAATATCTGATATATAGGATATATATCAGATAAATATCACTTTTTGGATATTTATTTTTTAATTTTAGTTTTTGTACACATTTAGAAAAACTGAAAAATTCGAAAAATTTCACTTCTCCGGAGGCTATATCTCAAAAACTAAACAAGATATGGAAATGCGCTCAACGGCGTTGAATTCCCCGTGTCCGAATTTTCATACAATTTTATGCAATTTAATATTTTTAATTATTTCCTAAGGGGTACCCCTTTGGTTTTTTCAGATTTTAATTAAATTTTCCCAAAAATTCTTAATCGTAGGATTATTAAAACGAAAATTTACATACATATGTATTTTGACCCACTGAATCCAGTGGTGCAATCTTCAAATGCATATGACTTCTGGTTTTCGAGAAAATGTTAAAAAACCGCTTTTTGCGATTTTTTTGGCGGAAAATTGAAAAAAAAATAAAAATCGCTGAAACTATGTTTATAAGTTAACTGAAGCACGAGAAAATTAATGCCGTTGACCGCGGTTTCATATCACATTTAGTTTTCGAGATATAGCCTCGTAAAAGTAGAAAAACTGAAAAATTCGAAAAATTTCACTTTTCCGGAGGCTATATCTAAAAAACTAAACAAGATATGGAAATGCGCTCAACGGCGTTGAATTCCCCGTGTCCGAATTGACTTGTAAGCAAATTTTCATACAATTTTATGCAATTTAATATTTTTAATTATTTCCTAAGGGGTACCCCTTTGGTTTTTTCAGATTTTAATTCAATTTTCCCAAAAATCCTTAATCGTAGGATTATTAAAACGAAAATTTACACACATATGTATTTTGACCCACTTAATCCAGTGGTGCAATCTTCAAATGCATATGACTTCTGGTTTTCGAGAAAATGTTAAAAAACCGCTTTTTGCGATTTTTTTGGCGGAAAATAGAAAAAAATAAAAATCGCTGAAACTATGTTTATAAGTTAACTGAAGCACGAGAAAATTAATGCCGTTGAGCGCGTTTTCATATCACATTTAGTTTTCGAGATATAGCCTCGGAAAAGTAGAAAAACTGAAAAATTCGAAAAATTTCACTTCTCCGGAGGCTATATCTCAAAAACTATTTCATATTTTTATATAATGGATATATATCATTGCAAAAATATGACGATATATATCAAAATAAATATCATGATATATATCGATCGATATATATCTTCGAACCCTGCCACTGAGTCATCTACCCCATAATTAATATTTTAAGTAAATACAATTGATAAAATAAAATTGAATAATAATAATTGTTATAATTAGCATATGATTGAAGTTCCCAGATTTAAATCCTAGCAGTGTCTGAACTGTTCTCGTTATAATTAAACTTATATGGAAATGATTCTAAAACCCTTATTTATTTGAGTAACAATTTAAACAAAAAGCCAAAATATGTATTGTCCATATTGTGAATTATCGGTGAAACCTTATTTATTTGTTTCGGTTAAAAGTTAGATATTGTTTTATTTGTAAATAAAATGTTGATTTCGGATAAAAATATGTTGGCGGTTGGGGAAGCCACAATGGTAGTTTAAATGTGGTGAAAATTGTTTAAAACTAACAATATTAAATATCATAATCTAATATTAACCTGCCCTACAGCAAAATAAAAAGATAATCGTATAGTCACACGTTTAGCTAAACAGCTAAAGCAATGATTAATGTAGAATAAAGTTTTCTCTCATTCCGCCCAACATAACACTTCGCAACAAATTTCAAAGGCTTTGGATAAATTTAATTGTCTACAACAGCGTTTTCTACATACAAAAGCCAACAAATGTTAGTGTAGAAACAACAACCGTAGCATGCCACAGTCATGTATGAAAACACGTCATCTAGAACACAATGCTATATTTGTATGAAAAGTGTAACTGAAAATGAAGTCAGGATGAATGTAAATGAATGCCTCATAAAGGATTACTGACGTACCTACACTATCGCGCTGCGCCTGTGGGGAACACTGAGTTTTTGTGGGGATTTTCAATCATTCTGTTGAAATTATTTCCTCGAGTTTTTGTCCTGTTTCCTTTATACGCCATGTTTTTTTTTGTAAACTGCTCTAGTTATGTCTCACACAAAAGGCAAAAAAATGTTTATATTTCAGTAATAGGATTAAAGTTCAATAGCTACTGTAACTTTAATTAATTCAACTAAATGTATTAATCATTAACAATACATTACAGAACTTTAAAGAAAGTTTTGCTATTCAATCATGCAGGCATATTGTAACAATCAAATTTAAGGGGTAAGGCCACTCTAGACAAGGAAAAAAAAGGGTCATCTAAACGTGCTGCTTAAGAACTGTTTTTGGATCTTTATTTAGTGGTCTTTAAACTTTATTTCAAAAATTTTTTTAAAGAAATTATTCAAAATTGTCGTCAGAAATTTAAAAAAATGGCGACTCCTCTCGGCGCGTAGGGCAAATCGGGCGAAAACATTCCGGGAACAGCAATGGACCTGGATCAAAAAGAGATGTTTTCTTAATCTCTGATGTATACTCTAAAAAACTACTTGCTGGATTTTGAAAATTTAGTTTTTTTAACAAAATGGCGCACGTTTGAAAAAAAAAGTTCATTATTCGGGACTAAATTTCTGTATAAAAACTACCATAAAAAACGAATGAAGCACTTTAAAAAAAAGCCCCCGTAGTTTTTGAGTATTTTATATCTAGAATAAGAAATAAAAAGATTCGGCACGATCCATCAATTAGTATTTCAGATTTCTTTTCGCCCGATTTTGAAAATATGATTTCGAGAAAAACGCGTTTAAAGTTTCGAGTCATATATACATATACATATATATATATATATATATACTAGTACTAATAGACATATGCTTTTTTTCCTCTGACATACTTCCGCGCGGCATTTAAATTAATTGTCCCTTATTCCTAAGGGTTTAAACTATAATTTAAGCAAATAAAAAAATATGCATTTTTTTTCATTTTAGAGTGGTCTTATCCCTTAAACACAATGATGTATTTATAAATGTTGCATTTAATGAAAAGTCACACCCAACAAACCGGAATGGCGTTCCGGTTAGTGAAATCATATTAAATGTTATTCCAGTGCATGTAATTATATCCGTTACGGTTCGTATAAAAATAATACATTATTTAAACAGTTTGTATTAAGTGCCCGAAATGAGAGTTTTGTTTTCTAGCGTGTGAGAATGTCACTTTTAGTCGAGACAAAGAATTTACAAACAATATTTTTCTACATTTTTCGAAAAATAGAATAATTATTGACTTATTTAAATAAATTGAAATACAAACAATCAAAAATAATATGAATTTGGCACAATTGATGTGTTGTAATTAATGAAATGTGAAAAATAATAATTTGGGAGCGTGGGTGAAATACTCATTTTGCGCACTAGGGTGCAAAACAGTGCGCAAAATACGCATTGCCATGGTAATGTAAATTATACTAGCGCAACTAAAACGTATTTTCTTGATTATTATAACAATTTTTAATTGGCATTCTGATTCATGAAAATGTACATTTCCAGCCCTGGAATGTGTGCAAGATAAATAAAAACAAATACAAAATTAATAGTCCATCTGCTTAGTGAAACCAGTTTTAATAAAACATTTAAAAGACACTTGCAAAAGTTTCACAGAAGATAATTTTTTTTTAAATCTTTCAGAAAGAATTAATTACCGTATAATATTGAAAAAGGGCAACTTTCCCTTTATAGTTATTTAATACAAATGCAAAAAGTAGACTGAAAATTAAATTAAAATGCTGAATAACTCGTTTAATCTATTAAACAATGTAAATAGGAAGTAGAAACAAAGTAAAGTTATATTATTAAAAATTACAATGAAAGTATACGAATTTTCAATATTATCTCATATCGGGCAAATGATTAAAGACTAAAAAAATGTAAATATATATCTTTAGGGATCATATTTTCAGGTAAACATTTGCATAGATATAAATCTAATAGCAGCTAAACCGGAATCTGTTTTTACAAACTTTGTTTCAGCCTTAAATTATTTCCGGGAGCAAGGAAATCTTACGGCGACCCACAAATTTCTTACTTTTTATGTTACGTGCACCTACGTTCTGTCGTCGTTGAGAACATACCATAAAGCAGGAACGTAGTTAATCATAAGAAACTGATAAATTTTACGTATTGACTGGCGGATAACGGTAAACAGCTTCGAAGGCTGGTAGACTTCGAAATGAAAAAAGTGAGAAAACTTCTCATGAACTGCGAACAATATAATTTATGTCCTTTTTAGAAAGTTCCTTTTAATGTTTTTTGAATAAGAAATATGTTCACTTCGTGGCAAAAATATTTTATTTTTATGCTCATTTATAATTCATCTTGAATTTGGATTAACACAAAAAAGCTAGAAAAACTATACCACAATTAATCAAAAACTAATTTTAAATAAAACAACAAAATTTAAATGTTGCAAATTCATAATTGTAACAATTTTTTTACGCGGCATGGTTTAAATTATTTATATAGTAAATTTTTTATTACGTACATCACTACTTTTGTATTTATTTTCAGATGAATGCTATTAACATTAAAAGTTAAATAGTGTACACGAAAGTCTATTATTTTAATAAAAAAATATAAAATAAACACTTGGTTATGTTTCACAAAATTCAGCCTCCAAGTCACCTTACGAGGGCATCGTCAGAGGCTGGCCAGCACAGTTAGTAACCATAGACGCGTTTCGCTCTTATTAATTACTAACTGTGCTGGCCAGCCTCTGACGATGTCCTCATAAGGTGACTTGGAGGCTGAATTTTGTGAAACATAGCCAAGTGTTTACTTTATATTTTTTATTAAACCTTGTTTCACCAAGTGTTGGATGACAATTAATTTTGTCTTTGTTGTTACCTATTATTTTAAATTAATTTCAAGTTATTAATATTTCAACTTGACTCTAAATATAATTCAAATAATAATTCATCTATCTATGTTTTGTTCATTTATTTAAGTATATAATATGATAGTTAAATAAATAATTACCAATGCCATATGTAAATTTATTTCAATATTAGTTTAAAATTCAGCTATTAAATTGCAATATCATTTGCGTTTTAAATCATCATTGAATTTTATAAGTTATAGTAGGTTACATTTACATGAGAAACTTTTTCGGCTTAGTCAGACCGAGGACAATTTATTCATTTTGGAATATTATAAAAGTTTTACGCTCTTTTGACACTTACACGTAAAACGGACTCATAACTTACGCATATTTCTGTGAAGATAAAATGTTATTTAAATTCACTCCAAGTTTTGTTGACAGTAACAAAAATGTGAATTATGTTTTACGATTCGCTGGACGTTTGTGTGAAGATGTTTTAGAAAGTGAGATCGCAGTGTAACATCAGTTACGTAATATATAGATAATTTAATGTCTCATTTCATTCTCAGTTGATTTATTTGTATATCTAGATCAATGAGGGTTAGCTTTATCGAATAATGAACCTATCAGCCGAGGAACAGAATATAGTTATTTGTGTATTAAGATTGTAAAGTGATTCTTTGTTATCGTAATTGTAGCACGAGCCGAAGGCGAGAACTGCAATAGTGTAAGAGGAACAAAGACACTTTACGCTCGTGATACACACATAATTTTTATATGATTGCACCTTAAAATTATTAAAAAACGTATGCGTACTGAATATAAATTCATTCTGTTAACTGTCAATATGACAAGTTTCCGTTTTGTTTGTATCCCTGGTAACTATTGAAATAAGCGCGTATTTAATATCTTTTTCGCGCGTTGCCATTGGAAACGCGCACATTTAACGTCTTTTTCGATTGTTCCACAGAAAACGTCAACTTGACGATGACAAATGAGAGCATAATTGTCAACTTTTCATAGCAATCGTAGAAAAAATAAATTGTAAAATTCTTCTTCTTCTGATGGCACTACAGCCCAAATTGGGCCTGGGCCTACCGGACACACCGAGCCGCAGTTTTTAACACTGCTGTACTGCCGGTTTTCGTAGTCGAATGCTACAATATTTAAGGCGAATAAGTGACTAGCTTAAAATTACAAAATTTATATGAAAAAGTGGTATTTGTGATAAACAATTATTTCATTGCTATTGCTACTGGATCAAATTATTATGAAAATACCTGAACAATTTGCCAATTTATGGAGAGAGGCGTAAAAATGCTAAAAGAAATTAAGATATCGAAAAGCAGTCTCACCGAGTCACATTACTGGTTAAATTTAATGTATATCGTTTATATTTTCCTCCTTTTATTTATCATAAAATTGGCTTACTATTGTATTATGACAATTTCTGAGTACGGAACACATATATCTATTAGTAATATATTGCTGACACTGGGTCCAAAAGCGAAAAGGGAAAGAGAGTGAGATATATGCTATTTTATCTTTTTTCCATACTTGCTTCAAAATGCGCATGCCCATAATACTGGAGTACGATTGGCTGACGTCAATTTCTAGCATGTTAAAATCTAGCGCCATATTTTAAATTTGTTGAAACATATATTTTATCAATTGAAGGTCATATCGACTAATATAGCAGTACATATTAAATTATTTATTCATATTTTTTCCATAAGTTACATATTGCCTTGTTTTTAGGAAAACTGTGAACAAAATCATTCACATGTAAATAAAAATATTTAACATTCCGATTATTAAATCATTTAACTATCTGAACTAACTTGAGGAGATTTTGAAAAACACAAATAACAACTGACTGGCATAATAATAACGAAGAAGATAGTCTTTACACAAACAAATGTAGCAAACAGACTAATTCAAATTCACACAAGCGGTGACGAAGAAAACTATTCCAGTATTACGGACATGCGCATTTTGAAGCAAGTATGGACAAAGGTAAGATAGCATATATCTCACTCTCTTTCCTTTTTCGTTCAGATAACATTGCTGTTATACGGCATCAGCAATATATTACTAGTATATATATGACGGAACAAGTAAAAACATCCCTCGTAAAAATATAAAATTATTACAGATTGGAACAAAAAAATCTAAAAAAAGGTTACTCCATTGTATAAAATCTACAATATTACCAAAACAAAATAGGTTCTCTCTTATCGGAAACCGAACCGGTACATTCAGGGAATAACCCAAGCTGCATAGAAACCAGAAAACCAAATATTTAACAGTAGTTCACTGTGGCAGTTTCCACCCGGCGTTCATAGATGACGTCATCATCACTGTTTCCATTAAGTGAGAACGAAGTGTCTGCTCGGGAATTTGCTTTAAAAACCCTCGAGTCTTTGTGACCAAAGCAAATATTTGACATGCTACGGATGACCGCGAGCTGAAGCGATCGAAATATAGATGCGTTTGTATTCACGCGGTCCCAACGGCTAATACGAGGGGGATTGACTGGTATCGAAGCCTTCGGCAATATCGTTTCAGATCAGCGAAATTTGATCCTCTTGAACGCGGATAAGTCTGGGAAAAATGGTCATTAAAATGGGTTAGTTGGGAATAAAAAGTATTGTGCAGCTTTTATGTGAGGTCACAGGGTCGAAAGAGAACACATACATGCCTAATATATGAATACAACAAAGATTTAAGTAAATTTTTAGTGAACTAATTTTGTTTTTGTTTTAAATAATTGATCCAAAACTAAATTTGCTACAGCAGGTAAAAACCTAAGTCCCATTTCTACATCTACTTTTTGTTTATTAAACAAAAATTACCTTCTTTATAATAAAATTTTATTAATATTCATAAATTTCCTTTTGAAATGCTAGTGTGTAGTTTAATAATATCTCAATTATTGTCAATAGTTTCAAAAATTAAATCCAACGGTATATTTGTAAATATAGATTTTACATCAAGAGAAATTAAAACAGTTTAGTTCTATTATGATATATTTTAAATAAATTCAATATGTATTAGATAAGTTATTATTTAAAACAAATTGTTATCAATATATATTATAAAAATTGATATGTTATATAGGATTGGAAAACATTTTTGTTCAAATAAATGTTGAAGATAATGGGTTAACCATCGAAACGTCCAATAAATAAATAATAGTATTCAAGGATCCTAAAGCCATATATTCCTTCCCAAAATCTATAAATTCAAAGCAAACTTTTAGATAATAGGTTTCAATAAGTATATTATTAGAAAAATTTGACACAAATTTTGATAATTTAAAAGTTGGAGAATTTATTGCAGAGACAATTGACAATTAAAATGTTATTTATCGTACTGGTTTCCATGGCGCTAAATAACATCTTAATCACTGTCAAAGTTTATAATAAAAATTATTTTGTTTCGTTGTTTTTCGCAGCACTCTCAAATCTCAAATATTCTTTATTAAGGCCATTTTTTGTTTGCTTGTTACTCTTGCATAAACACAATTAAGCCACAAGTAGATACTCAGTAGATGAAGTTTTAATTATTTAACATTTTTTACTTCCTTGTACGAAGTAAAGGAAGTATTGTAATCGCGAAAATTTTCGGTTCTCAGATTTCAACGGAAATAGGTGTTTTGGCTGTCCCTGAATCCATTTTGACTAATTTCGTCATGCCGTCTGTACGTACGTACGTATCTCGCATAACTCAAAAACGGTAATCCGTAGAAAATTGAAACTTTATATTTAGGACTGTTATAACATCTAGTTGTGCACCTCCCTTTTTGGTCATTATACAACTACCGGAAGTGGTACTTTACTTGAAGCCTATAATAGATTTGCATGAAAAACTATATTCAAATATAATTTAAAACTTTCCAAATTTGGTATCAGATATTTTGTATTTACACTTTTGGTTTAATTTAATTAGAAAAGCAACAATCATCATATTAAATAAATACCATTGCATTTAATTTATTACATATTTCAATTGTACGCTCGATATGTACAGAATTATGCATTTAATATTTTATGAAAATAAAATATTACTTGAATAAATCTGATTCATATCAAACTTATCGAGATACTGTATTAAAAACGGAAAAAACAAAGGTTGTGATATGTATTTAGTTTGTAATTTCCGCCTTGTAAATTTGGCTTTATATAAAAGCAGTTATGTGAAGTTTAGAAAGTTGGTAATAGTTGTCGTAGAGGTGGCTAGGTGAGGCCACAAGAACACCAAACAGGCAATATCTGCTCCATGCTCCAGATAAGAGCAGTGGCTTCCACATCAAACTACACTTTACAAAGTTCGCTCAAAGCTCAAGCGCCACAAACTTTAAGAATATCTGATTTATCGGATACTGGAATCTTTGATGCGATCGGCGTGAGCTACGTTAACAGGCACAAATGCTTTGTGAGCAAATAAAGTCAGTGAGCTCGTCCTGTGACGCCCCAAGGACTCGCGACTCGTCAGTCGACACACGACGCCGGAGTCCGGGGACACGGACGCTGGAATGCTTTGCTTTGAAATGGAGCGATGTATGAAATATGTGTGATGCATATGTTCTGGTCAGTTGTTCAAACTTTTTCTTCGGGATTTTTGAATTTCGGACATTTTTTCTATTTCAGGAACTCGAGATATTTCTATTCAAATTCCTAGAAATTTCTGGACGAATTTTAAAAATTGATCTTCATACATTTATTTGGGTTTAATAAATTATTATAATTATATATGTTATAAAAATTACATAGCAACGAAGAACATAGTAAAGAACAAATGAACTCAAAGCATGATGACAGTTTTAATCTGACAAGTTCATTAAATTAATAATTAAAATTGCTTAACCAAAATTATAAATAAAAATAAATATATCATCACGCCTTTTATCCATTACTAGGCGAGTCACTCTGCCGTAGCAGATTCTGGTGATATACGAGTATTTCTTCGGATGAAGGGCGCTTACCAGCTGTCAAATCGCGGCCATAAAGATGTTAGTGGAGGGGTAGTCACAAGGATAGTTTTAACGTGGTGAAAATTGTTTTGTCACATTTTATTCAAAATAATAAAATAATAAATAAATATATCATCACGCCTTTTACCCATTACTAGGTGTGGCACTCTGCCTAAGCACTCGGTAAGTGACATATTTTTACGCGTGAAGTGCGGTTGCCAGCCGTCAAATCACAGCCCCCAAATATATTAGTGGAGGAGGAGCCACAGGGGTAGATTAAATTTGATGAAACTAATAATAACAATAATAATAAAAATTATTTTGTTTCTTTGTTTACCACAGTATTTTCAATCCCAAATTTTCTTTATAAAAGCCATTTTTCGTTTGCTTGTTACTCCTGCAGAAAAGAAAATCAATTGAGCAACAAGTATTTTTTTGTATTTATACTTTTGGTCTAATTAGGGAAGCAGCAATCATATTACAAAATACCATTGTATTTCCTATGTTACATATTTTAATTCTACACCCGGTATATTTTAGATACATTATAATTTTGATTGGGTAGCTTTTTTATGTAGGTACACAATAATACCATATTTATTTGTGAAATCACATCAAACAAAATACTTACTCTCTTATTAATTAAACATTACATCTATTAGTACACAGGAATCCAATTCTCTAACACAAACACAAAATTTAATTGGTTTTCCGAAATCGACTGCTAAACCTATCACTCAAGTTGCACAATGAACATCACTAGATCGAAAACAAAAGAAAGAGCAACGGCGTCAAAGCCACCGCCGATGATGAGAATGTCATCAGCACGGCGTTGAAGTTTAATATCTCCGATGTTGGAGATAGCACGCAGGAATGCGTCACAGCGCGGAAACGCTGTCAGAGGAGGCAACTTTCGTGTTTGATATCCGTACAGGCATATGAGCGCAGCCGACGCTTGCTTGACGGAGGCTTTACTCTTGGAGATGGAGGTTCTCATTTGACAAATGAAACCTTTAAGTTATCTGATCACGTGATCACTATCTTCATACAAGATTGCTGAAGATCATAGGTAAATTTACTTTTACTGTACACTTAGTCCAAGACAATGCAGTAGGTATTTATTTAGAAAATAGAAGTAGAAAGGTCATTTACATTTATTTCTTTTCCATTATACACAAATAAGTGAATGTCATAAATGAGTCTCGCTTGTTTATTTACAATTAGAACTGCTATGTTTCAGATTATGACTTAAAAAGCATATTTCAAATTACCTAATTTTTAATCATTTTCCAAAAAACATTTCTTCACAATAAAATTACTCCTTCATTTATATATTTGGGGACCGTGACTTGACGGTTGGTACCGGCACTCACATGCAAAATATATCACTTATTGAAATCTGCTAAAGAAGAGTGCTACACCTAGTAATGGTTAAAATACAGAATGATTTTGTTTTATTTTTTCAAAAGCATGATTTTTTTATATTAATAATGAATTCTACTTCACTTATATACTTAGCGTTTTATTATGTTCATTTCATGAGTATTTATATTTATGTTAAAAACTTAAAATTGGATTTTAAGAACAGTTTAAACAATTCTAGTGAACACGTAGAGTTTGTATCAGTTTCAAATAAACTCAGTCCTTTAACAAAGGAAGCATTTTTATTTCTTTTCTAACCGGAAACTCTTTGACATAGTTTAGGAGAACTGGCTCTGTTTAACAACTTATGTGACCTCCGAACTTTAAGACAGTTGAACGTAGTTACGATCCTCTGGTGGCTAACGGTAAACTGAGAAAATTGAATATTTCCTACCTGAGTGATATAATTATATTTTCCCGTTAAACTTAATTTATTACTTTGATCCGCATGTATGTCTAACAAAACAGAACAGACTCATTATTTATATCAAACTTTTATAATCTTTGACAATCATTTAAAATTATCTAAACTTCTTGAAAAACAGTTTAAACATACATACATAACATTACGCTATATCCCATCAAATTGGATAATTTTAATTGCCCACTACCATTCAAGTACAGTTTTGCCACCTTTGTTACGGCAGTAATTTACGGTTATAGAACCGAAATAATATCGGGTTAGTTACATTTTCGGTTACAGAATCAAATACATTTTCGTTTTGGTTTTCGGTTTCCATATTTCAAAACAAAACAAAATATTGATTTTTGTTTTCGATTACGGTTTTATGAAATGGTGAATATCGGTTATGGTTTCGTTACGGTTCGGGTTCCTGGTTTGTATATTAATTAATTGTCCATAAATATACAGATATAAATATAAAAAATGCAGAATATGCATCACACGTAGCTGCTGTTCAATTCTCAAAAAGTTTTAGAATAAAAGTAACATTTATCAAGTGCAGAAGCTTGAGCAGAAAGCGGTGCTCCTACGCAGCACTTGAAAAAGGAATGTGCATTACCAACTCACTGAATAATACTCCAGAGCATACGTCAAAAGTTCTTTTTATTACCGCTACCACTTTACACAGATTCTCGGCCTCGCCTCCTCCACAATAATTTAACGCCGCTAGTGCAGATGGAAACACTTCCTAATTTGCATTCTTCTCTTTCGCACGTAGTTAAGTAGTCCTTAAAATTAAAATTAAAGTACCTTTTTTAAGATTCGAAATAAGTAACTGTATTGTTTTCGGTTTCAAATGGTTTCGTTATATTTTATAATAATTTGATTCCATGGAAAAATAAATTGAGTTTTTAAAAACATTTATCGGAAATCAACATTTTATTTAGATAGATAAATATTTATTTAAAGCACAATACATACAAAGACGTTTAGACAAGTCAATTAAAATTAAATTAAAACGGATAAAACGATATACTTTTTCTCTTCTTCTGATGGCACTACAGCCCAAATCGGGCCTGGGCCTACCGGACACACCGAGCCGCAGTTTTTACACTGCCGTACTGCCGGTCTTCGTAGTCAAATGCTACATTATTTAAGGTGTATAAGTGACTAGCTTATAGCGCCCGAGTGTGATAAATACATGTAGCTGTATTTTATATTTTACGACAAATCACACATTGTCGACAGGCGGATTCGAACTGACGAACCTTGGTTCGGGTGACGTCACAGTATGTTAAGAGATGTGCCTTAACACGCTCGGCCACCGCGCCTGTGATATACTTTTTACTGAAATAAATAAATACAGTTTTTATAATCATTTCGGATTTGGGCTAATTATAATAATTCAATTTTATTGTATCAATTGTATTTATTTGGTATCGAGTCGACCTGTGGAATTGAAAACCCGGGTTCTATTTCCACAGACGACAAACAATTTTCACTACGTTAAAACTACCTCTGTGACTCCTGCTCCACAAATATCTTTGGAAGTCGTGATTTGATGGCTGGGAACCACACTTTACACGAAGAAATATATATTTTATCGAGATCTGCTACGGCAGAGTGCCACACCCAATAATGGGTAAAAGAGGTGCTGATACATTTATTTATTTTATATTAAATAAATATTATTCAAACTGTGTTACTGTAGAAGACTCTTTGAAAGAGTCATGGAATCATAAATAAATAAATAATGTAGTATATGTGCATCCAAACTATTTTCTAACTAGCTGGTTTTATTGAATACGAATGTACTGGTAAAACTACAAACCACAATTTAAATTCTAAAAGAATGCCGACATCAATCTTTTATTTGCAAAAGAAAGATAAAAACTTTGTAATGGAAAATTTCAGCTTTTGTCGAAATGGCGGAAGAATAAAAATTACCTTTCCACTTTAAATCAACGTAAATGACTGCGAAAAAAAATTAGTTACCTACTAGAAAGAATCTAAAATTGGCCCTACCATCTTGAATAGCTGGGCACATCGTAAGCTATTATTGGAATGGCAACACTAATGACACGACATTTGGCAAACCGTCTTCTCTTTCATTTCTAGCCCATCTTTTTCTCTTCGTTATAGCTGAGTTTGTGACTACTACGTGCTGGATGCAACAGAAGTCGGTTTGAAAGTTTCGAATTCTGTAACGATCATAACTCTTTAAAGGTCAAAGTTTATAGAAGTTGTAGTAGATTTCGAAGTACGTATAGTATATTTAATGCACTAAGAGTTAGGTTCATAGCAGCTGGACGAAGTTGCAACGATATTACGGTAGCATGTTGCTACATAGAATAGCTCATTATTCTCATAATTTTGCATTTTAATTTTGATTACAATTGTTACTGTACCAGTGTTCCAAAGATTTGTTATATATTGAAATTAATTTCAATAGTTACCAGGAATACAAACAAAACAGAAACTTGTGTCTTTGTTCCCCTTATACTATGGCATCTCTCGCCTTATCGTGTTCGGATAACAAAGAATCACTTTACGCTAAACATACATAACTAGTACTACGAATTTTGATCTTATGACCATCATCATCTGGCTAGTCATATTATAATCTTGTCTTTTGTCAGAGTTGAATTTATATTTGCTGTCGTTTTGTCCATACAAAATATGGGATTTCTAAATGACAGTGCGCTCATAGTGACGAAATTGTAACTACAACAAAAACAAAACATGAATAATAATAGAACTAATAACAACAAAGACAAAATTAATTGTCATCCATACACTTGGTGAAACTAGGTTTAATAAAATATAAACTAAACACTTGGCTAAGTCTCACAAAATTCAGTCTCCAAGTCACCTTATGAGGACATCGTCAGAGGCTGGTCAGCACAGTTAGTAATCATAGACGCGTTTCGCTCTTATTAGAGCTCATCAGTATGGTATAACGCACTTCTTCATCTAGAACAAAGTCCTTCGTCACCAGCTTCTTCACGTGAGCTCATCAGTATGGTATAACGCACTTCTTCATCTAGAACAAAGTCCTTCGTCACCAGCTTCTTCACGTGAACTTTGTTCTAGGTGAAGAAGTGAGTTATACCATACTGATGAGCTCTAGCAAGAGCGAAACGCGTCTATGGTTACTAACTGTGCTGACCAGCCTCTGACGATGCCCTCATAAGGTGACTTGGAGGCTGAATTTTGTGAGACTTATCCAAGTGTTTCGATTATATTTTATTTAATAGAACTAATATTTACAATAAAAAAGTTTAGAAAACTATTTTTAAGTAATAATTTACTAAAAGAACTTATTTGTATTTAGGAAAATTTATTTAATTATAAGAACCTATGAACCATATACTTAAATTTATACTTAAAAGTTAAATGAAACTAATACTAAAACTACAACTAACGACAATACCGAACTATATTCTATATAAATTCATAAAAAGTAGTACTAGGAAACAGAAAAAAAAAACAAAAAAGTAGAAGTGACAGCAATGGTAAGGTTATGGACACCCACTGGAAGAGTACCTTTATCTTAAGGTTGGCATATTGTGATCAACGCCAACTTCTAATAGTTGAATATCTCAATTCTATCAACGTGAAAATAGAAATAAATAAAAATAAATATATATATCATCACGCATTTTACCCATTGCTGGGTGTGGTACTCTGCCTAAGCAGATCTCGGTAAGTGATATATTTTGTCGCGTGAAATGCGATTACCAGCCGTCAAATCACGGCCCTCAGAGATATTAGTGGAGAGAGAGCCACAGGGGTAGATTTAAATTGGTGAAAATTGTTTGTCGGCTGTGGGGATCGAACCAGGGTTCTCAAGATCCACAGGCCGTGAAAATAGAAATTTAGAGAATTTAGATAAAAAATGAAATTACTTGAATATTGTAAGTAGCTAAATTTATAAAATAATTCTGGTGTTCAGCAAACGAATATTTACAATAAGTTATCGTCATAGTTAACTTGAACATAAACGAAAATAAATGCTTGTTAAACTTCGTCAAAGTTAGTTTCCTTCGTGAAGGCCGTACATAGTTATAAAGTTTTGATCGTTAATGTGGAATATTTCATGTTACGCAAAATTATCTCAAATATAATCATGTTGCAAATTATATTTAAACTGTTAAGATACCTACCTACTAAAACATTAATGTATTTCGTAGATTATATTTTTTGACTTGGAAACTTTTCAAATTTAGATTACATCTATTATACTGTTTAATTACGTGGTATTTAACTTTTTAAAAGCATTTTGGAATCATAATATCAATCAGTTTTATATGTTGTCAATGTTTTAAATATTCATATATACAAAATGTAATTTTGAATACTTCAAATAAATTCATTAATTATTTATTGGTATTTTATGAACTTGTGCTATAGTAATAACTAAATAATGCATACATAAAATTATACAATGTCAGCACAATTAACATTAATATGACATATGAAGCGGAATCATAACATTTCCATAAAAGTTGCATGCGTTAAACATATTGTAAACTATAAATATGTTTTTCTATTTTCTTTATTAAAATGTTATTTACCGTACTGGTTTCCATGGCGCTAAATAACATCTTAATCACATGTTGACAAGCCGTGGCTTCGAACGTTTTAGTCACGGCTTGAGATATTAAGCACGGAGTGAAGTTAGCTTCAGGCATATGTCATTATTACTTAACCTTACTTTTTAAATAATTCATAAAACTTTACATTTTTTTGGTTGTTTTAATTTGCAATCGTAGAAAAAGTATAGTATGTAACTCGTTTTATAAACTCTTTTATAGACTCGTAACTAAAGAGACGTTTATAAAACTTGTTAAATAATATACTATTATCACATTTAAAATACCACTGTGGCTCTCTTAAATTTTATGTTTGAGTTAATGACATAGAAGAAAATCGAAATAAAATGTTACGCGAAGTTATTTATATTACTGTCGAACAGGGTTGGTAGAAATTATGATTAAAAAAAATCTAAAATCACTGTTTTTTTTCCGAATGAATTATAAATTATGATTTTTGGATTTTTATTTTAAATTATATCATCAAATGGTGTAAAAGTTATTAGTATTTAACTTTTTATATGAAAAATTCTTTTCAAAAATATTTAGTTTCAATTATTATTGCACATTACAAGTTTTAATAGGTATTTATTCAACTATATGCTAACATGGTCGTACACGAAATTTCATGTTTTAATAAATATATATTGCAAATCATTTTGTCAGTTTTGCAAAAAACCTTAAAAATGTTTTTTAGACAATTGAATTTTTATTAGGACACTTATTTTATTCTGTACCAGAAATATAATTAAATTAATACCAAATACAACAAAAATCTAAAAATTATTTAACTCAATGATTTAAAACAAATCACACAGATTTGAATCGTAAATTTAAGTCAAATTTTAAAGCTGGTGCTTTTGAACATTCGATTTGATGTGTCGAATTTAAGTTTCTTTTGTGTCAATACTAGAGATGGGCGAATATCATCCGCGAATAGTCGAATGCCGCGAATATTGACATTATTCGATATTCGAGATTTTCGAATATTAACGTCAGTACAGCAAACATTCGAATACCTCGAATATCGCGTCATATGTTGACCTCAATTTTTGACTATGTTTTCCTTTATCATTTGTACATAAACTTAAAGCTATTTCAATACTTTGAAGTTATTAATAACAAAGATATTTTGTTTCAAAACCATGAAGACGTACCATATTTCAAATTTGTCTTTTTCTTTTTTGTTTGTACTTTTTGTTTTAATTTTATTTTATCTTAACAATTTCATTCAAATAATGAAAAGGACATAATTAAATAATTATTAATAATAAATAAATTAACTTTTAGGAATATTCGAATATTCGAGTACCTCGAATATTCGAGATCTGATTAATATTCGTATTCGATATTCGAATTCGAGAAATTTGATATTCGCCCTATGAATAATTTAAGACTTAAAGTATTACTTAAATGCCGATCGTCAGCACTATCTCATCATTCTATTAATCTAGTTGATAAAATGAATCTATATAGCACTTACTAACTAATATGGCCTGCTCCAGATCTTGAACTAAACATTCAATTATATAATTAAGATAAATAATGAATGTATATTGACTAAGTTTACAAGGTTTAACACCTGTAGTATACAGTATAAAACCAATATTTAATTGCATTGAATCATCCATATACAAATTGATTTTATCTTCTCTGGTATTTACATCGTTTACGAGGCGAATGTCGTCGGGCGCTGTAACAATTATTTGAAGTACAATATTCGAGGCGATTTAAGAGCTCTAAAAGCACGGAGGCGAATCTGCGGTAACTGGTTACTGGTTGTTAATTCCTGTGCGGTTGCATTAAACGTCTGTAATTTCCGGTGTAGTCCCGGTTGGCGCATGGTTACCGCGCCGGATATGCATTCTACGTTCGCGCGTACATTGCTCACGTCTCCAGTGGCGTACCATACAGGAATATGCCTCTAGAATAAATTATTAGTAGTTTGCAAGTTATTAAAGCTTTAGGGATGATGATGAAGTACTAAGTTAGTAAGTTATATCTTGTCATACTTATTTAAAATGTTTGACAAAGTGAAAGAGCTTTTAGTTTATTTCTCTTTCAGCTGCTAGTCAATATATTATTTATATATATAATTTAAGCTTCAAATTGAATTTATATTTTTATTTAAAAACATTACAATGACAGGAATTTTAAAACCAAGGCGAAGCTCGATTTTAATTTCCTTCACATATCAGTTAAGTTTCCATAAATTAAATAAATATATTATCACGCCTTTACTGGGTGTGTCAAATGATATTTGACAGCTGGTAACTGCACTTCACGCGAAGAAATATATCATTTACCAAGATCTTTTACGTCAGAGTGCCACACCGAGTAATGGGTAAAAGACGTGATAATATATAATATATATATATTATAGTTTTTCAAAATACAAATTGACGTATTTGCCAAAAAAAGTTTAATTCAAATTTTTATAGTTTAACTTGAACCACAGATTTTTTATAACCTTGTTTAAGACACGGTGCAAATTAATTAATTATTTAAACCAAACTTTATACCTTGCTTAGTTTTTAACCGAACTGATGCTCCTGGGCATTAGTCTGAATATAAGAACACACGATCAGTTTAAAGCTTATCAAAAAAATAGTGGAAATGTAAGTTTTGCGTGATGTTTTATTCTATCTAGAGAGAATTTTATTGCGCTATAAGACAATTTTTATTTGTACTATTCATCAAGCATTTGCAAACATAAGAGACAGACCGAATTAGTTACAGATTATTCAAGTTCAATGTCCAGTTTAAACTAATCGAATATGAAACTATTCAAATCGCTAAAACCTTCGGGTTAAAAAAAGCTCCGTGTTATAACCCCGTTAAATTATAAATATTTCTTTTTAGTTATTTAAGATTGTAATATTTTTGTTGCTGTAGATAATATTACGTATTAGTACTGAAACTTTTTGAACACGCCACTGAATGGTTTCCACCATTCCAGTCCTGCTGTTGCATTCCACCAGCAGGACACTGTCAGCTTGTCAACACCTGTGTGACAGGATACGATACAATTATATGCACTTGTGTACTTGAAATGTATGCATTTTATAGATTTGTTTAGTTGTGCAAAACTGAAACGAGTTATTTAGTGTATTTTTAGACTATTCACAGAATGTGTTTTATGCTCAACGGTAGTATGTAAATGTTAGTTAAATCTGAAACCAGATTTTGAAAATGATAAGTATTACAATTATTTATGAGGCCCGCTATTTGAGATTCACATTTTTTTAAGTCTGATATCACAAAAATTTAAAAAAATCATAATGGCCTAATGGTATTAATTAAAACTTTGCAGAATTGGACATTGATTTTAATATAGATGAAGTTTCATAAAAAATAAATTAAAAAAACTAGTAAGGGATCCCATTCTAATAATTAATAAATAATAATAATTAAACATATCTTCATGTATCTTCATATCTTGATATGTCAAATAAGAGTACCAAATTCATGTTATTTTGTCAATTAGTTTTTGTTAATTCAGATTTGTCCCAAATAAGCGCCGACTGTCTCAATTATCTAGAATCAACTGTTTTAATTATGTGGTTTATGGGGTAGGTGGCTCAGTAGTATCGAGTCGGCCTGTGGATCTTGAGAACCCTGGTTCGATTCCCACAGTCGACAAACAATTTTCACCAAATTAAATCTATCCCTGTGGCTCCCTCTCCACTAACATCTTTGGGGGTCGTAATTTGACGACTGGTAACTGCACTTCACACGAAGTGCCACACGCAGTAATGGGTAAAAGGCGTGATGATATATTTATTTTTATTTATAAACATATCTTCATGCCCTTTTAACCACTACTGGGAAAACGATAACTAATATATTGTTTCTACTTCCGTTATTAAAATATCATTTAACGTATTGGTTTCCATGGCACTAAATAACATCTTAATCACATGTTGACAAGCCGTGGCTTCGAACATTTTATTCACGATTTGAACTATTAAGCACGGGGTGAAGTTAGCTTTCTGCATTTATCATTGTAACTTAATTTCAAAAAAATTACTGACTAGTTTTATAAACTCTTAGATACTCGTTTTTTATACATTCCCTTCGCTCGTTACATAATATACTACTAGTATATGTACGTAGAATGTAATAAGATATTCAGTCATCAAATCGTATTTCGCAAATATATTAATAGAGGTAAAGTCACAGTGATATGGTCGATTGTAGGAATTGTACTCAGGTTTTCACAGTCTGTCATTAAAGTTGGCAGTATTCGAATTTATTTCTAAAATTATAGCATTCGAGTATTCATGTACATTAACATGTTTTAGTATATCATAAATAAAACATATGTTTCCTTCCCTTAGCAAAGAATCAGGCAAATCGCATCATCTTGTTAAATTATCATCGTTAACCCAATGGCGCCACCTGTCAAAACTAGCATTGTGCCGAACTGCGCATATCGTGTATCGAAGCCCTCGGGCGCTGCTAGAATATCAAACATTTCCCGTGATTTATTCATACTCCCTCGATGTAGCTGCGGTAACTAATGCTACGCACACTAGATTACACGATATAACTCGATTCACGCAATGGAATGATGACTATCGAGGTCAAGGCCGTTCAACCCTGGAGTATTAAACGCAATACCTTCAATGCTCTGATCTTTAATCATGTCTTAAGAGGGTGTCGCATTGTTCATAATGGGTGACTAATGCAATATTTATTGGATTGTTATTGTAGTCTAGTTGTGTCTCAGGGGTATCGTGTAGGCATTCACACAAACGACAAACAATTTTCACTACATTTAAACTACCCCTGTGGCTCTCCCTCCACTAACATCTTTGGGTGATTTGACGGCTGGTAACCGCACTTTACGCGAGGAAATATATTACTTGCCAAGATCTGCTACAGCCGAGTGATGGGTAAAAGAAATAAAAAATAAAAATAAATATATCATCACGCCTTTTACCCATTACTGGGTGTAGCACTCTGCCTCAAAGATATTAGTGGAGAGGGAGCCACAGGGGCAGATTTAAATTGGTGAAAATTGTTTGTCGGCTGTGGGGATCGAACCAGGGTTCTCAAGATCCACATGCCGACTCGATACTACTGAGCCACGTATTTAAACTACTCCTGTGGCTCTCCCTCCACTAACATCTTTGGATGATTTGACGGCTGGTAACCGCACTTTACGCGAGGAAATATTTTACTTACCAAAATCTGCTACAGCCGAGTGATGGGTAAAAGAAATAAAAAATAAAAATAAATATATCATCACGCCTTTTACCCATCACTGGGTGTAGCACTCTGCCTAAGCAGATCTCGGTAAGTAATATATTTTTTCGCTTGAAGTGCGGTTACCAGCCGTCAAATCACAGCCCTCAAAGATATTAGTGGAGAGGGAGCCACAGGGGTAGATTTGTTTAAATTGGTGAAAATTGTTTGTCGGCTGTGGGGATTGAACCTGGGATCTCAAGATCCACATACCGACTCGATACCACTGAGCCACCTATTCCATGGGTAAAAGGCGTGATGATATATTTATTTTTTATTTAAAACTACCCCTTTGGCTCTCGCTCCATACGAACCATTTTCGAAATAAAAGATTTTTAAAAGGGCTCGTCAACTTCACGTTTATTAAAAGCACACATAGTGATATTAAGTCCAATCGTATGTACTTCTTTTGTGCTTATTTATAAACAAAAGCACAAGGCTTAACTACCTCCGAGATATAGGATATTACCTTGTAGTACGTGCTAATGTATTGGCTGCAATAACATTTATCTTTTACTGCATACGCAATTCTGGGTAACTGCCATTTTTTGCTGTGATTTATGGTTACTTACTGTTATATAGTTTTAAAGCCGTCGTTTGCATGAGCTTACTTACCAAGCCAATGGAGTATATACTGTTCTCCTTTTAAAGTAAATGTTAGTAATAAAAAGTAACAATAATAAAATTTTCTTCCAGTGTAACTAACATACCAGAAAATGAACTGTAAAAGTAACATTAAGCTCAGAGAAAGAAAATTAACATATTCAGCAGTCATACCATTGAGAGAGAGATATGTTAGAGTAAAGTTTTATGTTCCGAAGCTATCAAGAATCGGTGTTAATTGCAGCGTCTTAATAACAACAGCTCGGTGCTTGCAGTTTGCTCTAGTTACCGTTCAACGCACACTTTGATACATAAATAAAATGGAGGTAAAAGTTCACTCATTACTCTTCATTAACGTTGGACTTTTAATTGCATCCCTTTAGCCTAGCATTAATGATTTTCTTTAACAATTTTCGAGTTTGTTATTTAATTAATTTTCCTCGTTTCCGAATTGGAGAAATTTAAGCTCCTCAAGTTATTTCAGTATAAATATTTATGTTTTCAAGACGATTAGAGAAAATTAATACTCGTAATTAATATGGCGGATATATTTTAGGTATAAATAAATTTATAATTTCATTAAGTAGGAATAATTACTTGTAGACTTTTTTACTGTTATATAAAAAATTCTTGTATTTCATTCAACATCGATAAGAATTATTAATTAATCTTTTTGTTTATTTTATTCGGTAATAAATCGTAACTATACGTTCTTTCAAATAAAAAATTTGATTTTACAAAACAAATTATAGCAATTTGATACAAATAAATTTGTTGATTAAAATGAAATTCATAAAAAGAACTGGAACATAACAATTCATGATTTTGAATGATATTTGAAATTTATATTTTTAATTTGAATGTCACTTATAAACTCGCTACAGGCACATTGAGAAAAATAATAGGATGAATATTTAAAATTTGAACTGAATAATTTCATGAATTTTAATATAACTGGAGACTATACAATATGAAACAGAGGTGTTAGAATTTTTTGTATGTCGGCAAATTTAATACATTTAAATTAAATAAATAAATAAATATATCATCACGCCTTTTATCTATTATTGGGTGTGGCACTCTGCCCTAAGCAGATCTCGGTAAATGAAATATTTCTTCGTGTGAAATGCGGTTACCAGACGACAAATCACGGCTCCCAAAGATGTTAGTGGAAGGGGAGCTACAGGGGTAGATTCATTTTAATGAAGTAATTTATATTACTAAAATAAATAAATAAATATATCACCACGCCTTTTACCCATTACTGGGTGTGGCACTCTGCCAAAGCAGATCTCGGTAAGTGATATATTTATACGCGTGAGGTTACCAGCCGTCAAATCACGGCCCCCAAAGATATTAGTGGAGGGGGAGCCACAGGGGTAGATTTAAATTGGTGAAAATTGTTTGTCGGCTGTGGAGATCGAACCAGGGTTCTCAAGATCCTCACGCCGACTCGATACCACTGATATTTTTTTATATAATATATAACTTTAGTATTAATAAAATCTAGCACAAACTTGACCAAACGGCAATTGTACGAGTATATTGGTAAAAAATTGCAATATTTTAAAAATAAATTTTCACTTCGTACAAAACATGTATTACCAACATAAAAAATCAAATGAAATAATATGTAAAACATGCAAACAAACAAGTACAACTTAAATGTTCTACTAAATCTATTAAAAATAACAGTGTAAAGCTCTAGCAAAGCCTTGAAGAGCATCAACGCAAGTTTAAGAAAACACCGGAAGATTTTATAAATTGTTGGTGGCTGTGAGTAGAAAAGCTTTACTTGCAAGTTGTCGCGCGCTCATTATGCAGCGTGCACTGCGACCGCGAGTCGTGGGCTGTGGGATACACGAACCCCCATTAGTTAATCTCGCTTGACTACCGTTGCTGCTTGTTGGTTATTACTTTGTCGCTCTTGTAAATTTCTAAAGACTTACATTAAATTAACGCAAACTAAATGTTGAACCTCTAGTAATTGCAATTTTAAATTATTTCTTCTAGAAACATTAAATCAAATTAAATTATACGGAAGAACATTGAGAAAAAAACACTGTTTATCCCTAAATAACTACCGCAATCAATAAATAAAATCGTAAATGTTAATTTACAATCGTATCTCGGCTAGAAATATTCATCGACTTTGGCAAATCTTACACGAATAATTTTTTATTTCCACATTCTAAGTAAATGACACTTTATGGACATTTATGGTATCTAGTAAATGAATAATTACAGGCTCATGCAAGACATCTGACACTAGTTGTTTTTTCATCAAACGATCACAATACTAATCGATAAAAGAACAATTTAACCACAGATGCTTTTGGAGAATTTTTTTGCCCTACAATAAACTTTTGACAAATATAGTGACAGACATGGAATAGAGCAGAAAAGACATAAAGACACGCATTATTATTTATGAATTTCAAAATAAAATTCTGCTTTTTATGCAGATTTGTGTAATAAAGTTTTAAAATTTAAAAAAATATAAACAGCAATTATTTATTTGTTAGTAATGTATTTAAGGAACATTCATTCATATTAAAGTCTTATATGTAGATGTAAAATGTAAAAAGAAGAAAAGAAATAAGACATGAAATATTTGTACTGCAAGATGAAGCTTTAGGTAAATGGTAGTTAAATATCAAAGAGCATATCAAAACAACAAGCCAAAGACTAATTTAAAACTTTACACCGGCTTCTTTCATTTCAAATTAGTCTGCGTTTAACTATTCAAAAGTGGATGGTAGTTTTAAACTTCATACGTTGGAACGTTGATATTCATTTCATTTTCTTATTTAATCAAAATGAAAAGGCGGCGAAAACTGAAACTAAAATAAAATGAAATTCCTACATTCTGTACCAGACGAATTATTTTATATAAAAGAACATAATAATTCCCCCATTCTGTAACTCGATCATTTATTATGTAACTTTTCAGAATTTAATAACAAATAAATTAAATATATCATTACGCCTTTTGCCCATTACTGGGTGTGGTACTCCGCCGAAGCAGGGCTCGGTAAGAGATATATTTCTTCGCGGGAAGTGCGGTTACCAGCCGCCAAATTACGGCCCCTCAAAGATGTTAGTGAAGGGGCAGACACAGGGGTAGTTTTAACGTGGTAAAAGTTGTTTGTCGCCTGTGGGAATCGAACCCGGATTCTCAATTGCCACTTAGTTACCTACTCCACAACTGCTATAGTATACTCGTAGAATGTGTAAAATATAATAGCAATTATAAAATAAATAACTTAGTCGGCCAGTGGAATTGAGAACCCAGGTTCGATTTCCACAGGCGATAAACAATTTTCACCACGTTCAAATTACCCCTGTAGCTTCCTCTCCACTAACATTTTTGGGGTTCCGTGATTTGACGGTACTTCACGCTAAGAAATATATCATTTACCGAAATCTGCTACGGCAGAGTACCACACCCAGTAAAGAGCAAAAGGCGTGATGATATATTTATTTATTTATTTATTTAAGGTAGGTTCGAAATGGTAATGATTTTAAAAAGAATTATGAAAAATAAATATCTAAGCACAAGTTGGACAAAAGAGGAGAATATTATAAATCAATTTTGACCTCCTATCAAATTATTTTCAGAGTACAGTAGAGCCCCGATTATCCGAACTAATTGGGACCGGACCTAGTTCGGATAATCGAAAGTTCGGATAACCGAAATGCAATATTTTTAAGGTAGGTTCGAAATGGTAATGATTTTAAAAAGAATTATGAAAAATAAATATCTAAGCACAAGTTGGACAAAAGAGGAGAATATTATAAATCAATTTTGACCTCCTTGGTGCTTCACGCTAAGAAATATATCATTTACCGAAATCTGCTACGGCAGAGTACCACACCCAGTAAAGAGCAAAAGGCGTGATGATATATTTATTTATTTATTTAAGGTAGGTTCGAAATGGTAATGATTTTAAAAAGAATTATGAAAAATAAATATCTAAGCACAAGTTGAACAAAAGAGGAGAATATTATAAATCAATTTTGACCTCCTATCAAATTATTTTCAGAGTACAGTAGAGCCCCGATTATCCGAACTTATTGGGACCGGACCTAGTTCGGATAATCGAAAGTTCGGATAACCGAAATGCAATATTTTTCGTGGTTTCAAAGAAAAAAAATTATTGCACAAAAAAATATGTCGTAAAAATCGAAATATATTCTCAAAACCAAATATAAGTATGAAACATTTATCAAAAGTATTCCGCATAATTTATTTTATGGCTTCGGTTGCATAAAACTGTCTATCTTCAATTGGCGAACGGTGGCTACACGTTTTTGAGCGGCCAAATCTCGCAAACGTTCGAATAACCGAGTGTTCGGATAAATGGATTCATCGTTCGGATAATTGAGGGTTCGGATAATCGGGGCTCTACTGTATATAGATTCAGCAGAATGCATTCGTTATCCAAAATCTGATAAGGGAATATTCTGAATGTATAAACAGTAAGTAGATGAAATGTTGAACATAGTATTCTTGACAAGATGGGTACAGTTTCCATAAATATTTTAATAATAAATTACATTGTAAAGTAGACAGTAGACGATTCCTGCGTCACTTAGCACACGGCCCACATAAAAGGATAAAATGGATTTTTACGATGGCAGCGCCGTTCTTGGAATTCTGAATTGATGTCGGCACTTTCTTCAAATATTCCAATTGTAGAATTTAATTGAATGTTCACGCCAGGAAGATTGAAGAAAGAAGTGGATTCAATAAATTAATATCAGTTCAATTTAAGAAAATTCAATCTATCCGAATACTTCAAAAGGAGACTAATCCTATCGATGAACAAACGAAACGAGGATAGTGCAATCGAACTTTCATCTTTCTCTAACTAATAAGAGATGTACTTGTAATTTGTTGGCAATTTCGACAACAAAATCAAATCTGCCTAACGTCATTATAATACGTATTGTCATGAAAAACTGCAAAATATGTTGTTAATAAAAAATATAAAATAAACACTTGGCTAAGTCTCACAAAATTCAGCCTCCAAGTCACCTTATGAGAGCATCGTCAGAGGCTGGCCAGCACAGTTAGTAACCATAGACGCGTTTCGCTCTTATCTCATAAGGTGACTTAGATGCTGAATTTTGTGAGACTTAGACAAGTGTTTATTTAATATTTTTTATTAAACCTAGTTTCACCAAGTGTATGGATGACAATTAATTTTGTCTTTGTTGTTATTTTTGAAATGTTTATTCGTATAACCGTGGTGAAATATGCAACTGAGAATAATGAAGAAAACTGATGAGTTTTTTGTACGTATTGTCATGAAAAACTGCAAAATATGTTGTTAATAAAAAATATAAAATAAACACTTGGCTAAGTCTCACAAAATTCAGCCTCCAAATCACCTTATGAGGACATCGTCAGAGGCTGGCCAGCACAGTTAGTAGCTCTTATTAGAGCTCATCAGTATGGTATAACTCACTTCTTTTCCTAGAACAAAGTACACGTGAAGAAGCTGTGTGACGGAGAACTGTGCTAACAGAGAATAAGATCTCTAACAAACTGTAAGATGACAATTAATTTTGTCTTTGTTGTTATTTAAATATGTTGTTAGTTTATTGCATGTTATACATTTTTATTCCACTTTATTTTTCTTGCACGCAATTTACTCTTGTAATTAATTGATTTATTTAAATTTTATAAGCATTACTAATACTACATACAAGGTCATGATCGTCACATAGGACTGTAACAAGAAAAATCATATTATTATAATTTCCTGCTCCCCTTATTTTGTTAGAGAAAAATAGCTTCAAATAAATGTTATAGAGCATATAAAATCAATACACAGAATTAATTTTGCATGCTTTATAACGCAAGAAATTAAATTGAAAATTAGCTTCAAAATAGAGATAGACCCAGTTATTTTATAATTACATAATTTGAGACTATTTAGAAAAAAAATGAATGCTGGTGAATTGTTTTAACTTTTTAAATGATCTAAATTGACTACTATAGTTTTTTTTTTAATTTATATATCGGACCAACTACTACGGTCATATGCCGATATGTCCTTTGTATGGTCGCCACGGGCGGGACCCGAACCCACGACCTTATGGTTGCGAGTCAGGCCCTCAGCCCGCGCGACCATCACGCGGGACAACTACTATAGTTATTTGTGTATTTAGAGTGTAATTGCAGCGCTGCAATAGTGTAAGAGGAACAAAGACACTTTACGCTCGTGATACACACATAATTTTTTCTACGATTGCATCTTAAAATTATTTAAAAACGTATACGTTCTGAAAATAAATTCATTCTGTCAACTGTCAATATGACAAGTTTCTGTTTTGTTTGTATCCCTGGTAACTATTGAAATAAGTGCGCATTTAATCTTTTTCACGCGTTGCCATTGGAAACGCGTGTATTTAACGTTTTTTTTCGCGCGTTGCCATTGGAGACGCGCAAAAATAGTTATTTACGTATCAAGTGCAGCATTCGCTTCGCTCATGCAGCAACGGACCACTCATTCAAAAAAACCCATTTCTGCACGAGTTGCGTACACTAATTTTTCTACAACCATAAACCATATTTTGATAAAACTAATAAAACAAATTTCAGTAATTGTAACATCTCTGATTTTTTTTATTAAATTAGAAACTTTAGAAAGATACCTGGTTTAATGTCTCCATGACAACTGACAATGACAAACTAACTCAATTATTTTGTTGATAATGAGGAAAAATTTTTCCGTGCTTTCAATTAAAAAAATGTTTGAATCGAGTGGCGAACACGTATTAGATTCTATAGACATTATAGAAGAAGCAAATGCTGCAACATTAAATTTGCTTCCATAAATATTAATAGAAAGTATACTGTATAGAGTTTATTTATATAAAATTACTTTTCTGCAGTAGTGCAGAAATAATTCACATTTTTGCACTAGTGCAAAAATCTGCTACTTTCATAATAAAAATAAGTTCAAAAACGCCTACTTTTTTAATGGTTGTAGAAAAAAGATATTTTTCGATTGTTCTACAAAAAACGTCAACTTTACGATGACAAATGAGAGCGTAAGTGTCAACTTTTCATAGCAATTGTAGAAAAAAATTATTATGTCTCTAAGTATTCCCGAAATTAATTGGCTTGACAATTACGGGTTTGATGTTTTTAAAAAATAAACGATAATTCTATTTAGCAGTCTGGTATAAAAATTTGCTTGTGTTATTGTCGAATGCTACAGCTAAATTCATTTTAAAAACTTGTGAAGAATTTTAAATACTCTCTAGAGAGACCAAGCAAAATTTAAAATCAGGAATAATCTAAAAAGTTTATAATATGAATTCGATTGAATGGAAGTGAAAAAGTTGATCAGCATTTGAAGAGACATCGTACAGCGTGCATCTCAAGCGCGCACAAGGACGGAGATGTCTTTTTTCTTGAAGGTATCGTACGTACGTTTGGTCATCAGACTTAACAACTCGATTTTAAGCCTTTGTGCTCGCCCTCTACAATGGCCAGGATCTTATTTCGTCGACAAAGAACGACATCAACAATTGAAGCCCAAGGGTAATCGAGACATAACAATGACATTTATCTCACTACTTGTGAATACTCCCGTCCGTTTACAGTAGCCGTGCTTCGAGCTCGTTGTCAACGAACGTCTCTGTTCTCGATGTTGGTATTAGCTATTCAACTGATACCATGGGCTTTATTCATAGTTGATGCTGTATGATGTATTATTGAGATGGGATATAGAGCTTTAATATGTTGATTTCCCTATCGACTACTGACTGCTTTGATTCTTGATTAAAAAATCTGATGTGGACACCACATGACTTCCTTGTACGCGTATTAAACTATAGATATATTTTTAATTGCAAATATTTGACATTAAATCTTTTATTTTTTGTTCTAATCCATAGCAAACTTAATTATTTTTTTTAAATCTAAAAATATATATAAAATAAATAAATATATCATCACGCCTTTTACCCATAACTGGGTGTGGCACTCTACCTAAGCAGATCTCGGTAAGTGATATATTTTTTCGCGTGAAGTGCGGTTACCAGCCGTCAAATCACGGCCTCCAAAGATATTAGTGGTGGAGGAGCCACAGGGGTAGATTTTTTAAATTGGTGAAAATTGTTTGTCGGCTGTGGGGATCGAACCTGGGTTCTCAAGATCCACAGGCCGACTCGATACCACTGAGCCATCTACCCCATATATATATAATATTTAAATTTAGATATCTCGTTTATGCAAAAAGCTAATTTAAAAATTCTTAATGTGCTAGACGCAGAATTTAATTCTCTAAAACTTTTATTTGCAGCATTTATTTCTAAAATTAAAATAATAACAAAATTTTCAAGGAAAACTGTTAGCAGCTTCATGTAATGTGCCACTTCCGGTTAGTCTATTTTATCCAAAATCTATTATGTTATTTCCATTGATATAGTAGTCTTATATACCAAATTTGGAAAGTTTTAAATTATATTTGAATATAGTTTTTTTATGAAAATCTACTATAGGCTTCAAGTAAAGTACCACTTTCGGTAGTTGTATAATGACCAAAAAGGGAGGTGCACAACTAGATGTTATAACAGTCCTAAATATAAAGTGTCAATTTTCTACGGCTTACCGTTTTTGAGTTATGCGAGATACGTACGTACAGACGAAATTAGTCAAAATGGATTCAGAGAGCCAAAATACCTATTTCCGTTGAAATCTGAGAACCGAAAATTTTCGCGATTACAATACTTCCTTTACTTCGTACAAGGAAGTAAAAAGGAAGATGTTTTACACAACATTTTTATTATAATATTCATAGTAACTAATATTCTTTTTGAATGGATATATAATACTGTACTGTAATTGGGATTAAGTTCCTGTTGTACAGCGTAACATAAATAAATATATGTACATATATCTTATTATCATAAAAAACCCATGAAAGGTTATTACGTAAATTTAAATTCAAGCTACGAAGTATCTTCTTGATTATGGAACAAAAATTAGCCTATCAGAAAAAAATCAGGCACGCAACATGAAAATTGCATTGTAACCATTTATGTAAACATAAAATGTAGTCTAACCGTAACTGGCGGATCCGTAACATAAATAAGGATTATGCATGAGGCTCAATATCTAGTTCATGTGTGCAAAAGTAGAAATCCGCGATAAATGTTCCAATAAAGTAGGATTCTCTACCCATGTCAATGTAATTGCCTCATGAAGTATTGCACTTTACATTAGCAAATATGTTGTTCGCCTTTCGGATTTCACTTTTCCTTTTTTATTTTAAAAATTAGGCAAAGCTGCAAATTTCAACAAATTAATGGTTCTATGAATTTACAGAACCTACTTAAATAAATTATTTGATTTAGAGGTCAAACAAATAGAAATATTTTAACAATAATATATCATCACATCTTTTGCCCATTACTGGGCGTGGAAGTCTACCGTAAATCTAGACTAATACGACTTACCTTTTAAACTGTAGTAATTTGTTTCGCATTTGTTTTAATTTCTATTTTATTTCAATTTTTTTATTTAAGGCTACGTATAACACTATTTCTAAACAAATACAAAAACTCACTTCACTTCACGCGAAAAAATATATCACTTACCGAGATCCACACCTAATAATGGGTAAAAGGCGTGATGTTTATTTATTTTACAAAAACTCACTTAAATATCTATTATTTTTTCATTTTCATTTACATTCTATTGCGAATTCTCTTTCAATTCAAGATTTTCAAATAAAACGGTTAAGTAAGCATTTCAATAGTGACGGTGTACTTGACTTGGTGTATACGCTTGGTTCGAATAGAGAAAATAGAAGCATTTACCTATGACGCCAAAGTCGGAAGTGACGTTTATGTCTAGCAATATCGCGCTTGTATCGACGACAAAGCAGTAACATTTATTGCACTTCCATTTCCTGTTTGTATCCTTCAGTTTTCCCTTTTAGTATCACTTGCTAAACATTTAGTTATGTACAGTCCCATTGCTATTTTACAAAGACAATGAAGCTTCAATTCATTTTTATAGTATTTTAGTAATTAGAATTAAAAATAATTTAAAGTAAATTATATATTTTCTTGAAGATACGAGTATTTGCTTCAATGTTGCTTTTTTACCAAACTCATTTACATTTTAATTAAATTTAACTCATTTGTTGCCAGTAAAATGTATATTTTATTTAATATGCTATTCTTTACAATAAGAATGTAGTATCATTTACAATAAAAGAGTTTTTTAAACATCACTAGTGATCTTGAGAACCCTGGTTCGATTCCCACAGGCGACAAACAAATTTTACCAATTTAAAATCTACCCCTGTGGCTCCCCTTCCACGAACATCTTTAGGGACCGTGATTTGACGGCAGGTAACCGCACTTCAGGCGAAGAAATATATTACTTACCGAGATCTGCTTACGGCAGCGTGCCACCCAGGAATGGGTAAAAGACGTCATATTTATTTTATTTATTTTTTTAATTTAGTTGTGGTAGTAACCGTTTCCCTCACTAGTGCTGAAAGTAAATAACTCGGGCAACGCCTTTTTTGTTTTTGATAGTTTAACTTTTTTGAAGTCCTCAAAATTTGTATTCGTGCAAAAATTGTTGTTTTACCAGGAGTCCATTCTTATTCAGAAATCCTATATTGATTGTCAGTTCGTGATAAATTTTATTTAAAATATCTACTATCTACTTTTCTTCTTGACTGTACTCTTGCTGGTGTTGGCAGTTGGCTGCTTTCAGCAGAAATCACGTGACTTTGCAATGCTACCTGAAAGATCGTACTAGCGTTAAAGTGTTTCGTACATTCAGACATTTTGACTTGCAGCTATTCAAACGCTGTCGGAATGACAAAGCGATTGTATATTGTATTAACGTAACCTGTTTATCAAGAAATGGACTTTTAAATGAATGTACAAAGGAAAATGGAAATGCTGAGTTATGGATTTCATGTGAATGGTTTTCCTTGTTTTTCTTTTTTGCTTGAGTATAATGCAGTTTCTATTAAAACTTCATTTTGTTGTAAATGAACTACTACATTTAAATTTTATACTTGTACCATAGGTGAATACTATGGAATAGTGGATTTTGAATTAAGTGCGCGAAATGTGTGTTTATGAGAATGTTACTTTTTGTCAAGACCGCAGGGTGAACACGCTAAAAACAAGAATTTCAGCCACGAAATACAAACAAAATTTTTTATACAACTGTCAAAAAATAATAATACAATAATTTTTGATTTAATCAAGTAAATTGAAGGAAAAAAATCAAAAATAAAATGAATTTGAAACGAGAAAAAATAATTTGAGAGTGTGCTCGAAATACTCATTTTGCGTACTATTGTGCAAAAGAGGACTCGAAATGTAATGTAAATGAAAAGAAAATCACGTACTTCGTGTATTGATATTAGTGAAAAACTGGACATTTTTGGCAGTTTTAGAAAAATGATTGTTTCACTGTCTACTTTTCAAAAAAAGATTTTAAACTGCAAACAATATATGTGTAACATTTTTCTCTCACATGCATATTTTGAACTTAATTTTAACCGTAACGAAATAGGTCAAATAAAATATATAGAACATATTGAATACCAAAATATAACAAGATATATCAACAAAATAAGTATAGTTTTATTACTTACTGCAATGGGGTAGGTGGCTCAGTGGTATCGAGTCGGCCTGTGAATCTTGAGAACCCTGGTTCGATCTCCACAAGCGACAAACAATTTTCGCCAATTTAAATCTACCCCTGTGGCTCCCCCTCCACACACATCTTTGGAAGCCGTGCTTTGACGACTGGTAACCGCACTTCATGCGAAGAAATATGTCACTTACCGAGATCTGTTTCGGCAGAGTGCCACACTTAGTAATGGGTAAAAGGCGTGCTGATATATTTATTTTATTTTTATTTTACTTATTGTAAGAAACTTCATTTATATCTTACCTATATACATAAATGTAATACGTGTACGCACCTTCGTTCCGATATTATTTTTTGTCGTGGCAAACATGAATGATTTGTTACAAAATTTAATTCTAAAAAGGAAAATCTTCAAAAAGTTTGTTTTCATTGAAAAGACGGTAAGGTCAAGCAGACTGAAATTACTCTTTTATATATTTATTTATAAATATTTGAATTTCAAACAATGTTTATAAAAAAAATTCCAGTGTATTAAAATGCGTATGAATAGATTCTCATTTCTTATAATAAAACAAAGTATCTTTAGAAACATATTTTTCCAAATCATTGACTATATCAAAATGAATATAATTTCTACCTTCTGACGAGCAAGTTCTTGAACATCTCGCTACCTTTTTTCTGAAATTGATTACTAAGACACCAGATCATTCAACTCGAAGCTTGCAGATAATTTCACAAGGGTGCTCATTATATTGTCCGTCAGAACGGTGGTGTATCTAGCGTTACGACATCATATCCGGAGCACCCGAGTTCGAATTCCATTCAAGCTATTACACCGTGGCTCGGTTACTCCAGACCCTGTACTGTAATTGGGATTAAGTTCACGTTGTACAGAGCAGCATAAATAAATATTTTGTTGTTGTTTGATTGCAGAAATATGTGTGCGATACTAATTTATTTACAGAATGTTTCAGTATTTTATAGCAAATTGGTTTTTATTGTTTGCGGCGAAAAAGCTTCCAGATTGATAATAAATTGAAGGGTCATCCGAGCTTCGCATGACAATCTCTTACATCAAAAACCTAATATCATCTGGCCGTGAACTGTACTGTGACAAATTCAAACTATTTATTATCTTCCATCTTTGCCTCGTTTGTTCCAACTCGTTTGCTCTTATTGATGTTTATGTCCCTTGGTTCCTTTTCTGCCAGATTTACGAGAAAGACCGTTTGGATTCTTCCTATTTGAAATTAAACGGTGTGGCCGTCATATTTTAGTTTTATTTTCTAAAAGAATTCCATGTGCTATAATTTTATTTTCCGGCTTTTCATTTTATATTTACGAGAATATTTCAGAGAAATGTGCAAATTTTTATATTTTATGTGTGGAAAATTAGATACGAAATATGTTTTAGTTTTTACTTCCTTGTACGAAGTAAAGGAAGTATTGTTATCGCGAAAATTTTCGGTTCTCAGATTTCAGTGGAAATACGCATTTTGGCCCTCCCTGAGTCCATTTTGACCAATTTCGTCGTGACGTCTGTACGTACGTATGTATCTCGCATAACTCAAAAACGGTAAGCCGTAGAAAATTGAAATTTTATATTTAGGACTGTTATAACATCTAGTTGTGAACTTCCTTTTTTGGTCATTATATAACTTCCGGAAGTGGTACTTTACTTGAAGCCTATAATAGATTTTCATGAAAAACTATATTCAAATATAATTTAAAACTTTCCAAATTTGGTATATAAGACTACTATATCAATGGAAATAATATAATAGATTTTGGTTAAAATACACTAACCGGAAGTGACACATTACATGAAGTTTTCCTTGAAAAAAATGGTATTATTTTAATTTTAGAAATAAATGCTTCAAATAAAAGTTTTAGAGAATTAAATTCTGCGTCTAGCACATTTTTAAATTAGCCTTTTGCATAAGCGAGATATCTAAATTTAAATAGTATATATTTTGTGTGTTTTTTTAATTAAGTTTGCTATGGATTAGGACAAAAAATAAAAAATAAAAGATTTTATGTCAAATATGTGCAATTAAAAAAATATCTATAGTTTAATACGCGTACACGGAAGTCATGTAGTGCCACATCAGATTTTTTTAAGCAATTTTAAAATAAAAGATAAAAAATAGTTATTTACGTATCAAGTGCAGAAAGATGGGTTTTTTTGAATGAGTGGTCCGTTGCTGCATGAGCGAAGCGAATGCTGCAAGACCGCGAGTTCAAAAAAATCCCTTTCTGCACGAGTTGCGTACACTATTTTTTCTACAACCATAAACCAAATTTTGATAAAAATAAAATATATCATCACGCCTTTTACCCATTACTGGGTGTGGCACTCTGCTTAAGCAGATCTCGGTAAGTGATATATTTTGTCGCGTGAAGTGCGGTTACCAGCCGTCAAATCACGGCCCTCAAAGATATTAGTGGAGAGGGAGCCACAGGGGTAGATTTGTTTAAATTGGTGAAAATTGTTTGTCGGCTGTGGGGATCGAACCAGGGTTCTCAAGATCCACAGGCCGACTCGATACCACTGAGCCATCTACCCCATCTTAAAATAAAAATAATAAAACAAATTTCAGTAATTGTAACATCTCTGAAATTTTTTATTAATTTAGAAACTTTAGAAAGATACCTGGTTTAATGTATCCATGACAACTGACAATGACAAACAAACTCAAGAAAGTATACTGTATAGAGTTTATTTATATTAAATTACTTTTCTGCACTAGTGCAGAAATAATTCACATTTCTTTTGCACTAGTGCAAAAATCTGCTACTTTCATAATAAAAATAAGTTTAAAAACGCCTACTTTGTTTAATGGTTGTAGAAAAATAATATTTCACGCCGATTTACTGCAGTATATGATATTTTTTTGCACATGAACGGTGAAGTGCTATTGTGCTTAATTTGTACTTGAAAATAAATAAATAATAACATTCAAAATATGTTACATTTCAGGAATTACTCGTATGTAACTATGTTCAGAAACTAATATTCATGTATTAGTTAACAATATACAATAAAGTCTGGCAACATGTAGTACCAATCTATTTCTATTTAGTGATATTTAATCAAAATCTCTGCCTCTAGCAGATTAATATAAATTATGTAGACACTTCAAACGCAATACTATTTACTTATTTATTGATTGAAATAGTTTGAAACTCTCAACGTTCATTTTTCTTTATAAGGTAAATGTAATTATCCAAAGTTAGAGATACTTAGTTTACTAACTAAACTTTGCCAATTACATGATATTTAATATTTAAAATAATTTATTTCAAATTGTCGTATGCAAAGAACATTACGTTAAAAGAATATTTAAATTTTCCTTTTGTTACTTTCTATTTAAAACGTGAAACAAGATTTATATTTAAATGCAAAATAAATATCAAATAAAATTAAAATTAGTGTCACATCCAGTAATGGGTAAAAGACGTAATTATATATTTATTTTACTTTATTTATTTGTACTATTTAAAATTTTAAAGAACTAATTTTATTTTAAACAGCACATTAAAATTTGATATTAAATCATTCTTTCTAAATAAAAACAATTTTAGTTTGTCGAAACAAATCATAATGCATAATTAGGAACTAATGTATAAATTCAACAGGATTTAGCACCTTAGAAAAGTGAACTATTATCTATGCTAAATATATAAAAAGTTTATCCATTTTAGAATAAGAGAGAGTCGTCAATACATGACTCTTAGTACGACAGAAAAGTTTAAAACTAGCATTAAATTTATTCATGCCCAGTTGAGAAGTTTTTAAAGTACAAAAGATTTTACAACAAGACTTTTCAAAGGATTTAGCGGATTTTCCTGAATTTCTGATAACGCAGCGAAAAGCTACATGATTTCGTCAAAGTGCGAAATTCAATTCTTGACGTATTTTCGTATTAAAACGTCGATCGCTCTTTCGAATGTAGTGGCAATATTGCAAAGCTGACATAAAAATCATAACCATGCAACATTAACTTTCATGGAAATTCGTCACCTAAAGTAAACGACATTTTCTTTTTGAGAATTAAATAACATCTATATTTTTAACATACGACACCTTTGACAGTATTATTTTATCTTTTAAAAACATATTTTTTAATTAGTGGCACTGGTAAATTATTTCAGAAATTAGTATAATTTCGAAAAACATCACATATCCAATAAAGTTATAGTAATTTTTTTAATAACCATTCTTGGAAATTCTTTAGAAAGATAGTATGTAATTTAAATACAGTTATAAAGAAAAGTTTAATAGAGTTTTTTGCACCTTTTTACTTGTAATAGTTTGTATACTAAGAGCTCAATGAAATAACTGAAAGTAATAATATTAATACTTACCCTATGTAATGAGAGGTAACGGGATTGAGAAATGAACTTTGATACCAAGGTGATGGCTGAGGTAGACGGCATTCTGAGAACGTCAAACACATTCCATGGACGAAGTATACACAATTTTATAAAACTGCAATATGTCCAATATAAAATTGTACACTGGGTTACAAATATAAATTAAATTTTTTTGAAGAAAAACTTTTTGACGCACTGGGTAATTGGAGAGTAAGCTGGCGAATGCATATATATTTTTTACATATAAAATATACGAAACAACCATTAGAAGTTTTTGGAATATTTCGGCTGGTGTTGCACTATTATTGCGGTCATGTCAGCTCGATCCTCGTCTCCGGAATTCGGGCGCTCGGACGCTTCAAGCTTGGATCGTAGCTCACTTCGTCGTTCGTATTCTTTCTTTTCCGCTGTAGCTGTCGCTGTCGCTGTCCGGTGACAAGCCTCATCATTTCGACTTGGACGTGCGTGACATTTTCTGCGTCCTGCAAATCAGATTTTATCAATTTTGTTACAGATATGAAATGAAATAAAGTTTTTGAATTTTTTGTTTATGTTGTTACATTTTAGGACTTGAAAATGGATGTGATTTTTTTCTTTGTTCGAGATTTGTTCAATGTTTGTATTAACATTTAATTTATCAGTAGTTTAATCATGCTTGTTTAATGAGTAGGTAATAATTAAGACATAACTATAATTGTTTTTCTTCCAAATTTATGGTTGTTTCATAGCAGTCATAAGCAGTCTTAGATATTTATTTATTCATAACACGGTGTTAAAATTATTGCAAAAGAATAAGGATATCTAAGAAGGTATTTATTTTCTGAAATTCGTAAAAAAAAATTGCGCATTACTTAAAACAAATATTTTTTGTGCCACTGGACTGATAGATTACAGTTATGAATACAAATTAGTAAACATTTAACATTGAAAGAAATATTACACAATTTTAATTAAGTTAAATTAATTTTAATCAATCCAATGGCACGAAAAAGGTTTGTTTTAAGCAGGGTTCGAAGATATATATCGATCGATATATATCATGATATTTATTTTGATATATATCGTCATATTTTTGCAATGATATATATCCATTATATAAAAATATCAAATAGTTTTTGTGATATAGCCTACGGAAAAGTGAAATTTTTCGTATTTTTAAATTTTTCTACTTTTCCGAGGCTATATTTCAAAAACTAAATGTGATATGAAAACGCGCTCAACGGCATTAATTTTCTCGTGCTTCAGTTAACTTATAAACATAGTTTCAGCGATTTTTATTTTTTTTCAATTTTCCGCCAAAAAAATCGCAAAAAGCGGTTTTTTAACATTTTCTCGAAAACCAGAAGTCATATGCATTTGTAGATTGCACCACTGGATTCAGTGGGTCAAAATACATATGTATGTAAATTTTCGTTTTAATAATCCTACGATTAAGGATTTTTGGTAAAATTGAATTAAAATCTGAAAAAACCAAAGGGGTACCCCTTAGGAAATAATTAAAAATATTAAATTGCTTAAAATTGTGTGAAAATTTGTTTATAAGTCAATTCGGACACGGGGAATTCAACGCCGTTGAGCGCATTTCCATATCTTGTTTAGTTTTTGAGATATAGCCTCCGGAAAAGTGAAATTTTTCGAATTTTTCAGTTTTTCTACTTTTACGAGGCTATATCTCGAAAACTAAATGTGATATGAAAACGCGGTCAACGGCATTAATTTTCTCGTGCTTCAGTTAACTTATAAACATAGTTTCAGCGATTTTTATTTTTTTCAATTTTCCGCAAAAAAATCGCAAAAAGCGGTTTTTTAACATTTTCTCGAAAACCAGAAGTCATATGCATTTGTAGATTGCACCACTGGATTCAGTGGGTCAAAATACATATGTATGTAAATTTTCGTTTTAATAATCCTACGATTAAGGATTTTTGGGAAAATTGAATTAAAATCTGAAAAAACCAAAGGGGTACCCCTTAGGAAATAATTAAAAATATTAAATTGCTTAAAATTGTATGAAAATTTGCTTATAAGTCAATTCGGACACGGGGAATTCAACGCAGTTGAGCGCATTTCCATATCTTGTTTAGTTTTTGAGATATAGCCTCCGGAAAAGTTAAATTTTTCGAATTTTTCAGTTTTTCTACTTTTACGAGGCTATATCTTGAAAACTAAATGTGATATGAAAACGCGGTCAACGGCATTAATTTTCTCGTGCCTCTGTTAACTTATAAACATAGTTTCAGCGATTTTTATTTTTTTTCAATTTTCCGCCAAAAAAAATCGCAAAAAGCGGTTTTTTAACATTTTCTCGAAAACCAGAAGTCATATGCATTTGAAGATTGCACCACTGGATTCAGTGGGTCAAAATACATATGTATGTAAATTTTCGTTTTAATAATCCTACGATTAAGGATTTTTGGGAAAATTGAATTAAAATCTGAAAAAACCAAAGGGGTACCCCTTAGGAAATAATTAAAAATATTAAATTGCATAAAATTGTATTTCTTGTTTAGTTTTTGAGATATAGCCTCCGGAAAAGTGAAATTTTTCGAATTTTTCAGTTTTTCTAAATGTGTACAAAAACTAAAATTAAAAAATAAATATCCAAAAAGTGATATTTATCTGATATATATCCTATATATCAGATATTTTGATATTTATTATAAATATCATGATATTTACGAACCCTGGTTTTAAGTAATGCGCATTTATTTGTGCGAGTTTCGGACAAATTTTTTAGAGTTATATTCAGTACATCAGACAATATATACCCTTTATTTTTTTCAATGATTTGTAAACACCTGGTAAATAAAAAATATATGATATTGAAAAATTTAGGAACAAATATTTCAATAAACAAAAAAGTTTGTATCTTTAGATACTTTTTACGGACTTCATCCGATTTAAATAAAAAAATTGTAAAGATACCAACACAGAAATAAAAATAATTTAGGTTTTATATTTTGCTTAAAAAATCAAGTTATGATAAAATAATATAAGGTTAAAAAAGGAAAATAAAAATATTAAGTCTCACATTTTTGACACGAAAAAAATTACACTTAATTTTATTTTCCTTTGGTATGTCAAATAATGAAAAATATCCAAGAAATATTTTTATTTTCATGTTAACCATACTTAATACAATATTTCTATTGGCTATTAAGTAGGGTCGTGGAATTTATTCTTAAAATTTGATATCATTTATGAATATATCTCGTATTTGCCTATTTCAAATATCAATTTCAACATTTATGCAATATATTTTAATGAAAGCTTTAAACACTACTACAATTTGCAAATTACGCCAATAATTTCAATTGCTTTACCGTATTTCGTTTGTAATTTCAGAAGCAATAATCATTACAATGGACCCGATAATCTTATTCAGTTGATTATGGTTGTTGTATGTGTTCGTATACAATGATCATTACCGAATATTCAATTATGTGTACAACCTTTACCATCAAATAGCTCAAAACAATGTGTTTATCGAATAGTCTACGGTTCTAATTACGTTCCCTTGCATCAATTTACTGACACTGACGCACATGTTCGCCATCATAAAGCTCCACGTTTATGAAACTGTAATATTAATTGTTCATGAAATAATATAGATTATAATATTGGACAATCCTGATCGAATGTTCAATTTGTTAACGACTTAAAATAAACACTTGTCTAAGTCTCACAAAAATGTTTATTTTGATATTTTATTATTAAACCTAGTTTCACCAAGTGAGCATTTAAAGACAATTAATTTTGTCTTTGTTGTTTTTTATTTAAATTGCTATTGCGTAGCTTTTCCTTTTTTCGGTAGATGGCATGATCTGTTCCACAAAACCTGTTCTTAGAGATCTTCTTCTCTGCTGGCACAGTCCTTCGTCACCAGCTTCTTCACATAAACTTTGTTCTAGGTGAAGAAGTAGGTTATACCATACTGATGAGCTCTAATAAGAGCGAAACGCGTCTATGGTTACCAGCTGTGCTGGCCAGCCTCTGCCGATGACCTCATAAGGTGACTTGGAGGCTGAATTTTGTGAAACCTAGCCAAGTGTTTAATTTATACTTTTTTTTTAATATAGATTATAATATTGGACAATCCTGATCGAATGTTCAATTTGTTAACGACTCAAAATTCTTTATTGAACCTAATAAATTAAGGGGTCATGAAACTTTCATTTATTAACCTTTAATGTTGAATGGAAGTGTTTAAATGGTATATTTATGATCGAGTCAAATTTAATTGCAGCAGCAATTTATTTACATTTACAAACAGTTCGTAAAGGCTGAAGCTCGCCTACTTAATCTGATTTTATTACATTAATTATTTAATTTTATATAATGTTGATAAATATTTTTATAAACGAGCTTTAAATATTAATAACATAATTTAGAAATTTAAATCTATATAACTACCTATCAAACGATATCAGGACTCTTAATACATTGACAATTTATTTTTAGATACGTTTGATTGAAATAACAATTATTAAAGGTTATATATAGGGATGTCAACAGTTTACAGTCTATAATAAAATGCGTTTGTAATAATAAGTGTGGTTACCAGCACGATTGAATGACATTGTTTATTGTCATAACTAGATGACTGTATAGATACTGTCATTTTCATATATGGTCGTGAGAAAATAGTGTAATATAGAACGAGTTTTATAAGATGTTTTTTTCGCACGTGTCCAAGTTTATAAAGTGAGCCACAGGCGAGTTTTCTAAAGAACAAGTGCGATAAAAGTGTAACAGTGGCCAATCCTACCCGATTGTGCCAATTGTAATAGTGGCCAATGTATGTGGCTGTACAAAAGCCACTTTGGCAGTGACACGCGAAAAACAGGGCACAACGGCCTTAATTCGCGCGGAGCCTAACTAATATTAGAGGGAACACTCCCAATAATAGTTCTAACGTTTTAACGAACAATCTCGGAAAATGACAGACGAAAGGATATTGGATATTAGCAACAAGGGAAAATGTACTTTAACTTCAACCAACCTTAACAGCTGTAGTTGATGGCAGGCTGCTCAGGAGTCATCAGCGGCTGGTGGGTCTCGAAGTCATCTGAGTGTCAACGAATGACAAACACACACACCACACTAAGGTAGTTTGGATAGGTACACTTTCCTCAAGAAACACAACCACTCTTCTATTGAGTTTAACACTATTTATTATAAATATATGATATATAGTTTACACAACACAGGACAAACAAATACAGAATTTGAGCACTTGCTCGTAATTAAATTATAGCAATATAATTTAATTACTCTTGAACTAAAAACAGTAGTTCAAACAAACTATAAACCAAAATAGTTTGAGACGATGAGTTGAACTTAATCACTAAAGCATTTCTAGCTTTCCCGAGTGATTATCAATCTACTGACCAGGTTCTTCTCAAGAGCTGGAGTCAACTCAATCACTAAAGCATTTCTAGCTTTTCCAAGTGATTATCAAACTACTGTCTCGGCTCACCCAAGGAGCTGGCGTCACAACAGGTGACCCGCATCCAAAGAGCTCGAGACACTTGAACTAATAACAGTAGTTCGAGACAACTTAACCACTAAAGCATTTCTAGCCTTTACAAGTGATTCACAACAATTTACTGATCAGGCTCTAGCTCATCCAAAGAGCTAGCGAGAACTTTACTAAACAGGCACACCAGCTCATCCGACGAGCTGGTGAGAACTTTAAACAATATCTTACTGACCAGGCACCAGCTCATCCGACGAGCTGGCGAGAACTAACTAAGCTCGGAGCAACCAGAAGGGTGCTGAGAACTTACGGGGAGATGCATTAGGTATCTTTATCAATGACTACGTGTCAGTTCCTTCTAGAAGGAATATAATTTGCATCATCTTGTCGGCAGAACAAAGATCTACCGCAGACGCTGAATAGGCAAAAGTCAATCTATATTGTTTATAGCTGAGGAAATTATCAATTAAAATAACAATTAATTCCAAGTAATTGAAGCTACAAATATGTTCATTCTAAATCAACAATAATAATTTAGTCTACAACTCATCAGCTAAAAACAATTATGAATGTGCATGATGAAATGCATCAACCGCGATACCGCATTGTTACAAAAGCCTTATAAAATAAGTTACTTATACTATTTTTTCTATTTTGCATCTTTTTATAAATAAATATTAAACTTAGTCTTTTATGTGAATAAGTTTTTATTGCAAATTTCGGTAACTATAACAGGTACCAAAGATTAATATAACAACCATTATTTTAAAGTATGCAAATGGAAAATGTTTCTGATCTAATTTATAAAATAAAGTGTCTAGAAGTTCTCCGAGTGCAACGACTAAAATAATTACTCTTTCTCAACTGCTTCTCGCATTAACGCTGCAGATAATAAATTATGTAACTAGTCGTAGCATTTCCAACAAATAATCACACTGTTTTTACATTTCATTTGCTTGAAAAGTTATAAAAGCAAATGCAGAGGCTACAAAAACATTCTCAACACGCCTATCTTAACATCCAACGAAGTAAGGAAAGGCCAAAAAGTATTTTGTTAATTAGGTGTACGAGTATGTACGAATAGAAGATATTCATTCCAAAGATTTGAGAAGACGTTTCAAGTAATTACTTTCGTTAATTACTATTTGAAGCTACAAAAAACTCATCAGTTTTCTTCATTATTCTCAGTTGCATATTTCACCACGGTTATACGAATAAACATTTCAAAAATAACAACAAAGGCAAAATTAATTGTCATCCATACACTTGGTGAAACTAGGTTTAATAAAAAATATTAAATAAACACTTGTCTAAGTTTCACAAAATTCAGCTTCCAAGTCACCTTATGAGATAAGAGCGAAACGCGTCTATGGTTACTAACTGTGCTGGCCAGCCTCTGACGATGCCCTCATAAGGTGACTTGCAGGCTGAATTTTGTGAGACTTAGACAAGTGTTTATTTAATATTTTTTATTTCAAAAATATATTTTCTGTCAAGCAAAAAATAACTAAATCCTTTTCCCAGTTATCACGCGAGCACTAGACCATCGGACGCCGTGTTGCTTGAAAAACTAGCAAAATTACAAAGCCGTGTCATCTGCCACTCACACGCCACCCTTGATCAGGAGCTGCGCAGAGAGCTAGAGCACAAACGAGAGCAACGAGCACAGCACAACTCTGCGTCCTTTCCACTAACCACTAACAAGCAAAAATGCTTATGGAGAATTTACTGACCAAGCTTGTTCTCACTGCCAACCACCACCAGTTGTCGGATGAAATCTTTCCACGGCCTTTCATGTCTTTGGATTTTCAACTTATTTTTGTATTTCCAAGTAAAGTGATTCTACGGATTTTCTGTGATTAATTTTATGAAGAGACGTCAGTTAGCAGAGTTACTCTAATATTTAACATAGTTTCTTATTTAAATTGGATTAAATTACTCGTATATATAATAGTAATTAAAAATATAAGTATTTTATTAAAACTCGTCTAAAATATGCGGTAAAATGAGAAATTATTTTTTTTAATATTTTTGATTATAATTAAAGTGAGAGGAACAACAATAAACAAAGAATAAAAAATAAACTGTTACATTATAAACAATTATAAATGTTGTGTTCTCCTTTTTCAGATCTCGGTAAAAAATATATTAATGTGTGAAATGCTATCAAATCATAGCAATCATCTTTATTTTTGTTTTCTGTATTATTATCATAAACATTTAATAATTCATTAAATAATAATAAATGTTACATTTATAAATTTATCAGGTAACATATCAATTATTTTATATGACTCCATAATCCAGTGATCCCAATAAAGATTAATTGCAAGCTTTTCATTAATTTCTATTAGTTTTAGAAAAGGATACATTATATTTTGTAATCAAAGGTGGTTGGCAGTAGAACAGTTTATAAGCTATACGTTGTCATGCTGTGATCGTTGTGATGAAAAGCAACTACTGCCAGTGTCAACAGTTTCATGAATTCTAGAAATAAATCATTTGAAATAATGGATTTAATTCCCGACGAAAACTTCGAAGGCGATTTGTTTGCAGTTCAAGAACATTTACAAAATATTGCAGATGTTGCAAATAATAAATTTAATTAGTTTATATTACTTTACAGGGCTATGCGCAGTAACTGTTCATTTACTTAGTTATCATAAATACCTATAAAGTATCATTTACATAGAAGGTGGAAATAAACGAAATTTCACGTACTTTTCAAAATTGTAAAAAATATAGTATGTCCTAATTCAAATTTCAAAGTTGATATTAATAACTGAAAATGGAATAATATATATATATATATATATATATATATATATATATATATATATATATATATATATATATATATATATATATAATTAATGTATAAATATTGTTATATGAAATAAACTCAGATTTTCATGTGCATAGTGCAATGTACTGTAGTTTGTTTAAATCATACACCATATGCTATTCTATCTCATAACGTATAACGATTGATAATATATAATAATATTTTAAAATACTGAAAGGGAATGTTCATTTTTTCTGCTTTTTTAATTTCTGGAAAATTTAATTTGGTGAGTTATTTCATTTAGCCATTAATGTGTTTATTTTTTCTTTGTAAATAATGAGAAAATGGTTAGTATTGAGCAAAGCCTTTTTATTTCGTAATAAATTTCCCTACAGCTAATTTAATAACTGTCAGCTTTTTTGTAACAAAATAAAAGAGAAATGTCTGTCGTTTCCAATTTAAATAAACGTGATCAAATTTCTCTATTCGAGCATCGTAACATGAGTTGTGAAGAAAAATAAAAATATAAAGCACATTATCGAATATTGAAATATTGGCTTAGTTTTACCATTCGTGATTCAGCAAATTCGGGACAGATTTTCGATTGTAAAATAAAATATTCGGTTTGAAGATATGCACCGGCACGTCCATATATAAATTGTTCATTTCGATGACTATTGATTTCCTATTATTACTGAGTAGATAAAGAGGTTTATTCTTTTATTTGTACTGCATAAACTACGAAGACTTGAACATTTCCGCAAGGAGCAATCCCAGAACGTAGAAATGCTCTTTTTATAACGTTCTTTATCGTTTAAATTTAATGACATAAATTTATTTTTATTATTTCAGTTTTATTCTTAGATCAATCTGACATTTACATTCCTCAAATGTAAAATAAAATTTATTTTATGTTCAGATTCTAGATGTAGCGAATGGGCGTCAAACTACCTGGATCTGTTTTGAATAATGTTATCATTACGAGATTTCAATTCACTAACTTCTAGCGAGATCGTGCCACTGGATGCCCCGAATATTATCATATATAATATAACAAGTAGTATGAAAATTGTTGAAAATATTTTGACATAAATTATGAGTTGTTATGGAAATGGAAACATAACGAGTGCGAAGCACGAGTTGTGTTTCCTATTTCCGTAACAACGAATGTATATTTATGTCAAAATATTATCTGTCAATTTTCATACTACGAGTTGTATTCGGCTTAAGAATTTATCAAACAAGAGTTAATTAACAAGAATAGTTAGGTATTTATTTGTACATTATTAATTATTTATTACAGTGATGAAAATTGTACGTTTTTTCAGTGTACATTTAATATTAAAAATTTTGACAGCAATTTTCAATTGACGTTTATGAAAATATTGAAAATATCATTTATTTTATTCGTAACCAAGGATATTATTAACAGTGGTATTTCCGTTATCAATTTCACTAGTGATGAATTTCCGACGAAATGTACATTTCATTGGTTCATTTTCCAACAAATTCGTGATCCTATTGGTTGACAGTGACGTGTGGTGAATTCTCAGTGTAATGTATATTGATTTGTACATGCTCTCCGATAGGGGATAAAGTATAGATTCAATATCGTTAGATCAATTGTTTTTTAACTAGAAGCTAAAGATAATTCTATATCCGTTATATGTTGAAATTTTAAATTAACTTTACAATAATGTTGTTCATTAAATAAACAAAAATTGTAAATGGCAACACCTTTTTTACATTTATAAATATCTAATATCTTTGGGGGCCGTGATTATATCACTTACCAAGATTTGCTACAGGAGAGGGCCCACACCCAATAATGGGCAAAAGGCGTGACGATATATTTGTTTTTATTAAATACCAATTTTTTCAAAACGTAAACGGTTTTACGTTTTCTCATTGCCGAGATAGTTGTGAAACAATACAATTTTTGAACAACATAAATATTTTCTAAAGCATTTTAAAAATAAAAATCTATTTATAAATGGTTCTTTTTAGCAAGTCTCATTTAGATTTAAAACCAATGTTTTAAATAATTCAAGCAGAAAAGTGTCGCACAAGTTCTGAAAATACCTTCGTCTATGTCAGTGATATCTGAAGACGTCTGTTGCTGCTGCCGGTGCCGGTCTACACTTCCAAGTTCCGCAGTCTTCGTCGCATCCGCAGAGAAGTGAGCATTCGCTAAGCGACGCGGAGACCGTTTATCTTTTATTCTGGTTTTACATGCAGGGCGCTCCTGATATCCTGGGCGGCGGCAAAAGAAAGAATCTTCGTAGAGTGAGCAGCAAGAAGCGCTTCTTTAAAACATATTTCAAACTTATGATTCTTGTAAAATAAATCAAGAGCTTATTCAGTTTTGGGTGTGGCAACTCGAAAATGCATTTCTTGGTACATTACATCACTTATAGTAAGAATGTACATGTTTTACTGGAAATAACTAAAGCATACTTATCAAACAGTTCTAGTTAAAAACACATTAAATGTAAAGAATATTTGCTTGATTTGTATCGAACAAATAAACCTCTTTTTTACTCCTTTGACATATATAACAGGGGAAGTATTACATTGGTGATTTTTACGGTCTCTAACATAAAAAACAATTTAAAAATTTATTTGTCGATCTATCTGTCCAACTATATGTAACATATGATGGAGTTTTGATATGAAATTTTATAATTAAGCATATAACTAAAATCTTTAATTTAACGAGTAGTACAACAATTTTAGTAATTAATCTTTTATAATTATGCTCATGTTTTACTTGAAACTTTCGAAATTAATATTAACTCTTTTATTATAGTTTTTTTAATATTTATAAAACGAGACAATCGAACAATTTTTATCAACAATTAAGGACATTCAATACAATCCGATGCAATGTTATTCAGTGTATTCTAGTTATCATAAACTTTATCCAAAGGTAAAAAGATCAATTCTCAATTATAGATTTCATAGCATTGTATTTGGATAATTCTGAATTACACAGCGGAATATTTTAGAATATACAATGATTTCAGTGAACATATTTCAGTTATTCCATGATTAATAAACATAGACCATGTCAAATTGGAAAACCATTATTCCTGACATTGACAACATAACAGCATAATACCTACATTGTTGTTTTTTGAAATACGTAAATTGAATATGCTAATGAAGCAACAGATGTTTCTGTAGTACAAGCAAATTCATAAAATAATTGTGTTGTCTTTATTTACTTTTCGACCGCTGTCTAATCAAACCTGTAAGATATTATTTTGTAAAAAGAGAATGTTAAAATATTAAAGATGTTTGGTAATAAGTAGAGATGGGCGAATATCATCCGCGAATAGTCGAATGCCGCGAATATTGACATTATTCGATATTCGAGATTTTCGAATATTAACGTCAGTATAGCGAACATTCGAATACCTCGAATATCGCGCTATATGTTGACCTCAATTTTTGATTATGTTTTTCTTTATCATTTGTACATAAACTTAAAGCTATTACAATACTTTGAAGTTATTAATAACAAAGATATTTTGTTTCAAAACCATGAAGACGTACCATATTTCAAATTTGTTTTTCGCCAACATCAGCCCGTACGTTTCACCTTAAATTTGAAGTTTTCGTCTTTTTCTTTTTTGTTTGCAGTTTTTGTTTTAATTTTATTTTATCTTAACAATTTCATTCAAATAATGAAAAGGACATAATTAAATAATTATTAATAATAAATATATTAACTTTTAGAAGTATTCGAATATTCGAGGTACTCGAATATTCGAGATCTGATTAATATTCGTATTCGATATTTGAATTCGAGAAATTTGATATTCGCCCATCTCTAGTAATAAGTATTTGATGTGCACAGTTTAAATCATATTATTGTTATAGTGAATGAATTTAGTTTCCTTTTTGATTATTTATATAATGAGAAATTGTAGACTTGTTTGAAAAACAGTCTGGCGACGCCCATGGATGAGTAGCGAGAAATTGGCACAATTCCGCTGAGTCTTTGGCCAGTTACACGCCTACTTCGTTCTTCTTTCCTCTCATTCATAACTGTGTCTTCGCATGAAGAATTCTATCAAGATTTGTGCAGATCATATTTTAGGAATTTTGGGTATGCTTGTAGATATTTTATAGGTTTTTATGAAAGACTATAGAATTACAATATTTTTTATTAGTAATAAAAGGTAATTATGAAGCATTAAATTTAAATTTTTATTATAAAGCAAAATTTTATTATTGCAAATTTAAAAAATAATGTATTGTGGTTATTTGCAGAGCATCTATAAAATTTTTATGAGTTTAGGGTTTCGAATCAAATACGCGAATCCGAATAGTTTCAGATTCATTATCTAGACCCGGAGTAGAGGAAATTGCCCGGAAAATATGACGAAATGTGAGTTCGCATCTCTCGGCAAATTTATGTAATTTTCCCGGGATTTAAGAGTTTTTTAAATATTTCGAGAAAACCTTTATTAACAGAAAATTATATTTATTTAAAATAAAAAATACCTCTGTAGCTCCCTCTCTACTAACATCTTTGGTGGGTGTAATTTGACGGCTGGTAAACCCAACTATAATACCACATCCAATTCGTCAGTACGTTGGTGTGGATAGCAATATGGAATTCGAATCCGGAGATCCCGATTTCGAATCTCACTCAAGCTAAAAATTATATGAACTACCACACTGCGGCTCGGCGAGTGCGGACCCTGTACTGTAATTGGGATTAAATTCCTGTTGTACAATGTAACTACGACAGTAAATATGCATTTAATTGTAATGTGAAAGACTGTCTCTATGTTTAAAATCCATTTTAAGTCTTTCAGGTTGTGGTATCTTCCACAATTTAAATAAGATTGTAGATGAGAACAATACAGTATAAAGATTAATATTGCTTTATAGCGACCCCAACCCACATTTATATTTGGAGAGATATGAAGCCATCCAGTTCAAACATTGAGAAAGAAGTGTAAGATTAAGTTTAACAGTTGCAGTAATGGTTCAATACATCCAAATATCCTTCTTTGTATTTGTTGCATTTATGACTTGACTAAACTCCTACTGTTTATCTAATGGCTTCGTCATTAGTACGATTTGTGCCCTCAATCACAATCTCATTTTCATCGGAAAAGTCATGACGTTATTAGCGGTTTTAGAAGGTAGAGTTGGGGCCACCTTCACCGGACCAGAGTGAAAGTTTGGAGCATCGCGTGCGCTCTGCGATTTAATTTGTGGCCGGTTGTTCCAGCGGTTCACTAAATTACTAATGAACGCTGATATATCCGAGTTTGCGTGCAGAAAACGCCACAGATTCCCGCGGTTTCTTGTCGCTGCTAATTGATTTACAGCTGCAATAGAGAACTTCGCGATAAACACAAATGTAATTAAGAATTCTACATTTCCTAATTAGCTTCACTTAATTATAATGTCAACTATAGCTACCGTATATAATTGCTTTCTTATCCTCTCTTGTACAATCAACCATATCTGAATCACGATCAAAATGGCGACGGTATGTTTAATTTTAATTAAAAATTAATTAATTGCTTCGAGTTTAATTTGTCTTTAAATACCTATAGTTTTTTCGATGGTCCTTGGGGAAATAATTGCTTATCTGTCTAATTGCAAAGCGGGACTATTGATTGTTTATTCTATTAATTTTGGTTGCCATATTACAAAAAATTTGGTTTTATAAAAAATATTAAATAAACACTTGGCAAAGTCTCACAAAATTCAGCCTCCAAGTCACCTTATGAGGGCATCGTCAGAGGCTGGCCAGCACAGTTAGTAACCATAGACGCGTTTCGCTCTTATTAGAGCTCATCAGTATAGTATAACTCACTTCTTCACCTAGAAAAAGTTCACGTGAAGAAGCTGGTGACGAAGAACTGTGCCAGCAGAGAATAAGATCTCTAATAAACGGTAAGATGACATGAGAAGTTCAGTCGAACCAGTAATGCCATCTACCGAAAAAAAGGAAAAGCTACGCAATAGCAATTTAAATAACAACAAAGACAAAATTAATTGTCATCCATACACTTGGTGAAACTAGGTTTAATCAAAAATATTAAATAAACACTTGGCAAAGTTTCACAAAATTTCTTCACGTGAACTTTGTTCTAGGTGAAGAAGTGAGTTATACCATACTGATGAGCTCTAATAAGAGCGAAACGCGGCTATGGTTACTAACTGTGCTGGCCAGCCTCTGACGATGCCCTCATAAGGTGACTTGGAGGCTGAATTTTGTGAGACCAAGTGTATGGATGACAATTAATTTTGTCTTTGTTGTTATTTAAATTTGTTTTAATTAATAAATTAGAGTAGTAGAAAAGGTACTTAATTTTGCTTCAGAAAATTCAGTATTCTATTCAGTGTCAATCATTGTTCTTGCAAGAATTCTGCATCAAATTATGTAGATGCAAGTTATATATTTAGTAATTCATACCCTGCAGTGAAACTTTTTGTGATTATCGTGTTTGTTTTGGTCATAAAGAAATGAAAAGTTATCTGGTGTAATTGTCTTTGAGATGTAAATTCAAGTTAATTTAGAAGTAGGTACGATAATATATAAAGGGTTTTGTTTTCATCCCTCTAAGTTTAAATTAATAATGATCTTGGTGCTGGAGACAGCATCGAGCATGACCGCGGGGGAGCGCGGCTGCGGGCACACAAAGCGTGTAAAAGTGTCTGTAACCGCGGACGCGTTCCAGAATTAATGACTCGAATTTAATGAATGTTCACAGCTCCACCGCACTTCGCTCACTCTCAGTGTCAATTTCATATCATTATTTTACTTCAGACTTACAGACAGCGCTAGTGTGCATCATTTCCTGACCCTTTCAGATAAAATACAGACACGATTGCCACAATAGTAACAACACAAAGATAAATAACTTTTGTTTTATGGTTGCGAAATAGAATGCTGTGGTATTCTATATCTGCGAAACTATGAATAATTATCAAGCTCTTATAAACGGAGCTAAATTTTATAGCTCAGTTTATCTTTGACTTGATAATAAAATTATATTTTCTTGCGAGCATATCAGTTAATGTGCTTGTACGTACTTAAAGTTAATAGGCAAATGCAAAATACATTTAATGAGAAGTAAATGTCTGGAAACAATTAAAATTATTATTATTATTTTGGGGGTAGATACCTCAGTTGCAATGCGTCGGACTTCCTATACTATTTCATATCTTTGTGGCTGTGATTTGACTGCTAGTAATCACATTTCCATGTATAAATCACATATTTAGATATGGTATACACAATAATGGGTAAAAAGACATAATAACATATTTATTATAATTTATAATTTTTTGAATGAAGTTTTAACACGCTTTATAAACACACATTAATCGTATTCCGTTTGCTATTTGTTTCAAGTCTAACTTATTTATACTAAAAGAGATTATTTATTTTTCATTTTATTTTACTGGCTTTGTACATTTTACCGACTTACTCAGTTTTCTGACAACAATAGTCTGTTTTTTAAATGTTTTGAACGTTTTTATAGAACATATTTAAATTTTACATTTACTCCTCCTAGTTAAAAAATTATTTATAAATATTTCATACAGGAAAATTGACATAAACTTTTGGATTTATTATTCAATTAATTCTCAAATATAATATAATTGTATCTTCATACATAATTTAGAATATTTAACAATGAAATTACCATGGGAAATAAATATGTTTTTAAAAAAATATTGCAACAGAATAAGTATTTATGATACAATTGTGTGAAGTAAGGTTTTTATGCATGAGTTGTAAAGATTAAGGTACGAGCAAGAGGTGAGTGCCTTAATTGCAAAGCGTGCATAAAAAATAAAATCAACAAATCCAATATATTAAATAACCTCTTTTAGATTTATATTAATTGTTAAATTTGTACAGTTGTTTATGTAACTAATTAGAATATTACAATCTGCAATAAATTAATTATCTCTTACCGTAAAGACTGAACGATTGTAATTTAACTGCATATTGCGACAAAATGGACAAAACCAAAGACAAAATCACTCAGATTAAAGTTAGTTTGTTGTGTTTGATTACAACGTTTTCGGTTTATTTATTATTTGTTGTTGCTAGGATATTTGTTAACAAAAATCGATTAATAATTAAACTCTCATTTAATTGTGTGGCTAGATATAACTTGGAAACAAACTTTATATATTCGTAGTTAAATACCTTTTTACATTTTGCTATATTGTTTACATCCTATTGTAGAAACTTATGCGAAAATTACATTCACGAGCTCATATGTATGTAGAACTACTTTTCCTGCGCTTCCAGTAAACATAAATGTATTATATGATACAAAATTAAGTTGCATAAATAATGAACGTAATTGAATTGAAGGACGACAAAAACTTACAAACACATAAAATTTCATTTTCAGAGTAACTGGAACTAAAATTAAAATTCAAAGCAACATTATTTAAATTTGCATGCACCAACGAAACAAAATTGCTTTGCAAACATTTTAATAAAGTAATACGATTTTATAAAATAAATTAACAATTGTATAAGGAGCGCAAATTAATAATTATATTTTTGAGCTGAAATGCTCGAATTGTACATTTAATTTTCAATTCACAAATAATAGGTTTTAAAATTTATATTGTTTCAATAAAATATAATTCCGAAATAAATTTGTATAAATTTTCTGTTGTTTTATATCTGAAATATATCATCACGCCTTATACCCATTACTGAATGTGGCACTCTTCCATAACAGATCTCGCTCCCAAAGATGTTAGTGGAGGGAGAGCCACAAAGGTAGATTTAATATGGTTCTCAAATAAAATATATATTGCGTGGCAAAACTTTTATCATAACCGTGCAAAAATGTTTTTCCAATTTATACGAAATTATTTTCTCAAATCGTGAAAAAATGTCTCTTTTGACCTAATGGTGAACGCTATAAAGAAATCACTCTTTAAACTCGTAAAATATTTTTTTTTGTGAACATCAATTTTGTCGTAACTGTTTTCTCACTTTACGTGGCGTATTAAAATTTCCCTCAACTGAAAAGACTTTTAACTTTTCGATTTTAAGTACCGTGTTTACGCTGAAGATTATTTGTATGAAATATTTAATCAATAGCAGAAACTTTTATCGCAAATCGTCGACTGAATTGCTAACTGCAGAAAGATAATTAGCGAAGTGCATAGTTTCAATTTACAAATGAGACATGATGAATGCTTAAACTTCAGCGAAAGAAATAATAAGCGCGAGTTAATTAATAGCTCTTCTGGCTTAAAAACGCAAAACAAATAATTGAAGTTTGACAATGAGAATTCCATTTATCTTATAGGATAATGTTATAGTGATAAATGTTCCACAAGTTTTATTAAGGAATCTATTTGTCATCTGTGGCTTGTAGAACGGCCAAATAATTTTACTGCGTTTTAGTATTACATCGCTATGAAGATAATGTGACAGTGATATTAGGTTTCTCGAAGAGATTTAGTAAGTCTGTAATGATTATACGTATTAGTTATTAGTATATATGTATCCGTTTTATATCTGAAATATAAATAAATATATCATCGCACCTTTTACCCATTACTGAGCGTGTCAGTCTGCCGTAACAGATCTTGGTAAGTGATATATTTCTTTGCGTGAAGTTCTGTTATTAGCCGTCAAATCATGGTCTCCAAAGATGTTAGTGGAGGGGGAGCCATAGGGGTAGTTTTAACGTGGTGAAAATTGTTTGTCGGTTATGGAAATCGAACCCGGATTCTTAAAGCCACAGGCCAACCACTAAAAATATATAAAATAGTATATTGTAATACTAGTGAGGAAAGGGTTTAATTGCAAAACGAGTACGAAAGATCTGGAGCAGGAGCGATAGCGAGTTTTGCAATAGCCCTTTCCTACGTGTGTTTCATATTACTTTTTTCAACATTAAACGTGAAAATTACATTTTTACGTTTGCAATACATGTAATTTAATAATTAATTTATATAAATCAAGGAATTTGTATTTTTGATAATGCACATGACATTTCCTTGGTTACCGTGTCAAATGATATTTTCCTCCTACAATTTAGTTGTGATAGTCAGGCCCGACGAGAGGGGAGGGTAGGGAGGGTAAAATACCCAGGGCCCGTGGAATTCAAAGGGCCCGGATGTGATGCTATTTTATAAATTGCTTTTAATTTTCTTCTATTTCATCAATTTTTTATATTCTTTACTAAAACATGTATAACGAAATGTCTGATACATGTTTTCTACAATTTATTACATTGTATAAAGTACTAAATGACGAAATTCTTGATCAAGGGCCCCAGTTGCAAATTTTAAATAAATTTATACACTATTCAAAAGTACATTATTACATTGTTGCATTTTTGTTTCTTATATTACTACATTGTATATAACACACATTTGTGCGTAGTGCTGTTTTGGTATCCCCTGCATTTATCGAATATGCAACTAGATATTAGATAGTCATACAGTGAGTATACAATACACATCGCTGCACCAATTAACCGATTATATTGTTCTAACTTTATTTAGCTATTAATAATTCTTATTGTTGTCATACATATATTTATAAATATTTTTTTTTTGGTATCCTATATTTAATTAATAAATATTCAAAGTTAAAAGCGGCCCGAATTTTTTTTCCCGGGGCCCGCTTTTCCTATCGGCGCCCCTGGTGATAGTAACCGTCTCTCTCACTAGTAAAAAAAGTTATTTGCTTTCATCACTAGTAAGGGAAACGGTTACTATCAGAACTAAATTGTATGAGGGAAATATCATTATTACAAGTAAGGTTAAAAAATAAAATTGTGACATCCTTTTACAAATTAAATAATTGATTTTTTTTAATATGTACATAAATTAATTTAGGGAAATTTTTTTTTGAATATTTTAAACTAATATGCTTGTAGATAAGGGGTTATGTTAGCTCAAATTTGGAAGCTTATTAATTCAACAAGGTGACACATAGCAGATACTTAATGCGCAGTTAAGAGTTCAAAATAACATAGCTTCTAAGTTTGGAAGTAGAAAGTAATCACAAGTTAAGGTGATTGCCGGTGCCACGCTAAACAGCAGTTTAGTAGAAATCAAACTACACTCGTAAATATGAAGTTATAATTTCAAACTTGATACCACAGTATAATAGAAGGATAAATGTATGGGGCTGACCAATTATTTTCAATAATTATAAATTTCTACTGTATTTAAATTTATTTCAAAAAACACCTAAAAAATGGTAGTTTTAATATTTATTTTCAACATGAAAAATGTACTTTATACAAAAAATTTTTGGGTCAGCCCCATAGCGCAAACCTTTAGGAGCAAGTTTCTAAAATAAAATCTGAAATATCTCATTTAGTTTAGCTGTGATTTGATTTCTACTAAACCCCTTTTCGCTGCTTATTTCAGAAGTCGGAACAGTAGAGTATGGAGGAGAAACTGTTAGGAGAGTATGTTCCCCCACTACACACGTAGCGTGGTGGGCTATGCTCTGCTCTGTATGCAGTGTACTGCGCTTTCAGTGAATCAGTCAAGCTGTTCTTTTCTGTGTTTGGGAGAAATTTTTGATATTAAAGCTATTGTTTTAAATCCAAAATGGGTAAAGTTAATCAAAAACACCTTCCGTTGACAAAACGACGTTTAAGTCGTAAAAATATTGCAAGGAAGTGTTATTTGAAGTTTAAACAGTAAATATATTTATGAAATTTTTAAATTTTTATCTACATTCATTTATAATAATAATATATTTATTTATTTAGCTTTAAGCTATTAAATACAAGAAAAATAACAATTAAATATCTCTAATTTAGTAAATAAGTTTGTATAAGATGGTAATTAATAATATAGAATAAAATTAAATTTCACATTACTGCTCTTAAATTTGTTTTAAAAGCTTTAATTGACTTTGAGCTCTTAATGTCAATCGGTAAGTCATTATAAATATTGAAACCTTTTATAAAAATTGATTTCGAAGTTGTAGCTTTACTGGTTCTTGGTACATATAAGTTACTTATTTGTCTAGTACGATAACTATGCACTTCATGAACAAATTTTACATTAGCACATAGATAGTTCGGTAATTGATTTGTAATAATTTTATGTATAAACACTAAGACATTAAATTCCACCAGCTTAGTAATAGTCAACCAATTTAATACATCTAACATGCTTATAATACTTGTGTAACGATCACATTTCAATATAACACGCATTGCACGGTTTTGTAATTTTTTAAGTTTATCCAAATCAGTACTATTACATAGAAATAAAATAGTCGAGCAATATGTAAAATGGGGTAAAACAATAGTATTATAAACAAGCAAGGTACTCCACATTGATAAATTTTTAGATATTCGTGACAAATAATTATTTTTTTTTGCTATTTTCTTACAAATATACTGCACATGTTTATCTAGTCTTAATCTGTTATCTATAATTATCCATAAGTATTTAATTTCATTTACAATGTATAATATTGTTCATATAATCATTCCAGGTCTGATGTGACTACGAATTGCGAACAATTGGTGGAAGTAGAAAAATCATCCCAAAATATTCAACTTAGTGTTGATGATTCATTTGAAGATTGTGGCGTGTATGTTGAAATATTCTCATTATAACGGAGTATTTTTTTTGTTCAATATCAAATAATTAATTCATTAATGCTTTATTAGGATACTAGAACCGGACAATATTTCTACAAATAAAATTAAATTTGAGGATACTGGAAGGTGTATTGTAGAAATTCAATATTTTTTCACCCAAGACCTTACTCATTATTTTATAGAATTTAGTTTTTTTTAATGAGCTTAAGTTTTTTGTATTTCAAATAATTTATAAAAACACTCTAGTTTTTCGCAAATTATTTTATTTTACCTTTCATCTAATATTATATCTAGATTTATATACTCATATTTTTGTATCTATTTCATTATTATTCCTACCCCCTCTCCTATATATATATATATATATATATATCACTTACCGAGATCTGCTTAGGCAGAGTGCCACACCCAGTGAGGAGGCGTGATGATGATGATATATATATATATATATATATATATATATATATATATATATATATATATATATATATATATATATATATATCATCACGCCTTTTGCTGTTCGCGATATATGGCGCTTTAATTGCGAAAAACACGCTTTTACTTTATTTTTCAAATCTGACCTTGAAAATCGTCAATTTGAAAAAAACTGTTTTTCGCGAACCGAGAATATTTTTTCAGACAAAACCTTCGTTTTTTATATCACGGGATCCGAATCTACAATAAAAACTGGGGGTTACCATTTAAGATTATTAAGTGACCACCCCCCTCAATCCCTGGGAAACTTTCTTTTGACTGGGTGTGAACGTAACTTTAAAAATTCATAACTTCCAAATTATTAGCCTTAAGAGTTTAAACCTTCAACATGCATAATATCAATCCTTTCCAAAATATTCACACGCGGCATGTATACCAAAATTGTGAACGGTACGAGATTACGCTAGAGGTTCTTAAAATTTAAAAATTTTAATTTTTTTTCTCATTCGTTATAAACAATTTATATATTAAATTAAGACTGTTGCGTGCTACATAGTATTAGGTATTGTCATCTAAAATTTGAATTTGATATTTGCAACAGTTCTCGAAATTTTAGAAGATAAGTTTTAAAAGAAACGCTTTGGAGAGTTCAATTCGTATGCAGTAAATAATCGCTGAGCTATTTAGTTACAGTGTTGTTCTCTGTGTTACTACTGTAAATTACGTTTGGCGGCTGTAGTAGGCGGTCCTTCTATTCACTGATAGAGAAAGAAAACTGTGAAGCATGTGTTAAACGGAAACAGTAAGAAATGAAGTTGTCGAACCGCAGAAATAGAGGGAGAACAGCAAACGGTTGTCCGAACTTATAACATATACACATCAAATCTGAATTCGTCCAGCGACCGTCAATCCTCTTAAAATATGCGAGTAAATATTTTGGGTATTTACTAACTTTAGAATTAATCTATTCTGCGTTCTTGTACTTTAGTACCAAAAGGATTTAAAGAACTCATCCCAGTTTGTTTTCATTTCGGATGAGAATTAAATAAGAACTAATTAATTCAAACGAATTTACGAGCATTAAAGGTCAAATAAAATTAATACTAGATCATTTATTCTCACCCTTAAATAATTTAGGGGTATATCTATAAGTAATAAATATAATTGAATATTTTGTAAGATAATACTAATATTGAATACTACAAGCGCGGTGACCGAGCGTGTTCAGGCACATCTCTTAACATACTGTGACGTCACCCGAACCGAGGTTCGTCAGTTCGAATCCGCCTGTCGACAATGTGTGATTTGTCGTAAAATATAAAATACAGTTACATGTATTTATCACACTCGGGCGCTAAAAGCTAGTCCCTTACACGTCTTAAATAATATAGCACTTGACTACGAAAACCAGCAGTACGGCAGTGTCAAACCTGCAGCTCGGTGTGTCCGGTAGACCCTAGCCCGATATGGGCTGTAGTGCCATCAGAAGAAGAATAAGAATATTGAATACTAGACATTTTGACAACGGTTACACAAATTTATGTCTCGTTCTAGAACATATTCTATTGGATCTAATGATCTAGTCTAAATCTTCTTCTTCTTCTTCTAATGGCACTACAGCCCAAATAGGGCCTGGGCCTACCGGACACACCGAGCCGCAGTTTTTACACTGCCGTACTGCCGGTTTTCGTAGTCGAATGCTACATTATTTAAGGCGTATAAGTGACTAGCTTATAGCGCCCGAGTGTGATAAATACATGTAACTGTATTTTATATTTAACGGTAAATCACACGTTGTCGATAGGCGGATTCGAACTGACGAACCTTGGTTCGGGTGACGTCACAGTATGTTAAGAGATGTGCCTTAACACGCTCGGCCACCGAGCCTGTCTAAATCTAGATAATATAATTTTCATTTCGAACAAAATGAGTAACAGAGTCTAAGATTAAAAATAAGCACTTGTATGAAAATGAAGCAGAGAATATAAAACAAGAAAATTGTTCTTTCTGTAGAAGAACTCATTTCTTCTTATGCAAATTAGTGTCTGTACGTCTGATGAAAATAAACTATGCCAAGGTCAAATCTTCTAGGTTAGGATTTTAGTTCTACATAGTGCAGTAGTATGTGTCAAGGTCAACCAATCAAATGCAAATGCATTGCTGCTAGCTTCCTGCTATGTTAACACGTTGTTGTAGAGAATATTTTCGATGCAAATAGATTCTGCGATATGCAGAGTGAACAGAAACATGAATAATTAGTTTTCAAATCGCTTTTACACGAGGAAACTTTCAGCAGGTTACGCCGTGAAATGTATTCATGTTTTATATTGTGTGCTGAAATTATTATAATACAATTTTCCTTGTAAATAAGAATGAACTTCGTTGTATTGAGATTTTTACATAATTTATTGGTACCAAATTGTTTTGACATTAACATGATCATTATTTTTTTAGATGATCAATCAGCACATATTTATCTATATTAGGAATACTTTTGAAAATGTCTTTTCATACTTCTAGTAATAACAAATTAAAATCGTTGTTTATTATAGCTAACTAGTCGATTTACAACTTGAAACTCAACTTTCTGCGATTTAAGAATCTAAAGAGAATTTTTGTCCTATACTTGCTTATAAATAGAGTTATTTTAAATATGTTTCAACTATTAAACATCATTTAAGTTATAAAGTTTGCGTAAAATTATGCAATCTAACTTTTAATTTTTGTGAAATATGGTCACTAGTCATTTTATAACTTTAAACTTTCTTAGATTTTATAAACTAAAGCGAACTTTTGTCCTTTACTTGCTTATAAATAGAGATATTTTAAATATGTTTAAATTATCAAACATCATTCAAGTTATAAACTTTACGTAAAACCTTTAAATCCAGCTTTTAATTTAGGTGAAATATGGACACTATTCGATTTACAACTTTAAAACCCGATTTTCTGGCATTTTATTTATTTATTTATTTATTTATTACAATTACACTGCCCTACAGGACGTGCCCAATAAAAGGACAGGAACAAAAATATACAAATATACAAATACATAAGTGCCTAAAAAATGAAAAAAGAAAATTAATAAAGAGTTACAGAGTATTATAATAAAAATATAACCAAAATTAATATAAATGATTTAGATTATTAACAAATATTTTTGTGTCATAAATATCTAATTGTGACTGTACAGAGTTATAAAGTTTACATGCGTTAAATATTGGTGACTTATATAGTGAGTTTGTATGAAAATTAGGTAAGTAGAAAGTGTTTGAAGACCGTGTGTTGAAGGCTGGGTAATGGAAATTAATGCAGTTTAGTAAAGCTGGATCATCAATATAGTTATGTATTAATTTGAATAGGAATATCAGAGAATAAAAGGAACGTCTCATGGAAAGTGATTTAAAATTAAAAATATTTAGTAGTGTATGGTAGGATACATCATAACTAGGGTAACTGTTCATTATTTTATAGTAAACGTATCTTAAGAACTTTTTCTGTGTCTTTTAGAATCTAAAGCAAACTATTTTACTTTACTTGCTCCTAAATAATTTCACCATGACGGTTAATTTCTTTCAAATCGAAAACAATAGTACCATGGTGCTTCAAGAGAGTACCTTTATAAAACCACTTCTAATTTGATGAATATATTATTAATTATTAACAGTATTATAATGAATCAGTCTAAAAATAAGCAATGACCTCTGTGAACTTATAATTATAAAATTGTACGTATTTCGTAAAGGTTGAAAAAAATATTGTACTATCTTTGTATCATCAGTATAGAAAGGGGATAATATTGATGTGAATTTCCCTAGTAATCATTTTTCTATTTCCTTTATACCAAAATAAATATGTTCTTTGATAAAAAAGCATTCATTATTATTTTTAAGGAAAAGATGACAAAAATGAGGCGGGGGAACTGTTACAAATATTTAACAATACATAGTATTTAGCACAAAAGTTATTACTATACATTAAAGTAATTTCTCGTGTAATTTTATTACTTCTTTTTGAATTTTAAATATTTGTTAAAGATATTTTTATATTAAGCAAATTAAATGAATGAGCAATGCTATATAAACTTTCCTTAATTGAAGTTGTTTTAATAAGTAGTAGAAGTAATTAACTTTTGAGTAGCTACACAACACAAGTAACATATTCATTTTGTGGAAAACAGTAAATTTACAGCATCTAAAATGTAATATCCATGAAACACAAGTATATTTACTCACCGAATCCAACAAACTTTCCTCACATAAAAGTAATAAACCGCAGGACTTAATAACATTTCGTTGAAATGTTTATTAAATAAACAAATCCGCTCGTTTAAGAGCAGCAAGTGGCGGTCGCAACGAGCGTCCAAAGTAATATATTCCACAACACGAAGTAACGAAAGTACAAAGTTAAAACGTTATCTTCAGATCTCTGAAAGAATGTCCCGCTGTTTGCCACAAGCAGAAGCAGCCGAGGAATTTGATAAGCGAGTTTTCGTGCGTTTTATCTGTTTAGTGTCGAGACAAAATGAGGTTCCGTCAGCAGCTCGCGTATGGCGGCTGATTGAATGCTGAGACCGTATTAAGCCTTGCTGATGCCTCGCCACTCGCTCAGTGGTTCAGCTGGAATGCCGATATATTGATCGCAAACGAGACCGTTGCTATGCACGCTAAATTATCTTCGTCAACTGATTATCTCTCTAACTAGGACACGATCATTTATTACAAGTTTTCGCGCAACACGTGCTGGCTATTGTCATTCTCTCGATGCCGATCCACGGCACCCGGGGTTATGTCTTATTGTCTACTCGCCGTTCAAGCCATTCAACTGAAACTACTTGTATTCTCAAATTGAAATTGATTTCCTGGAGTTGACTGGAATGGAATTTATGAAGATATCAGTCGACTGGTTTACTGGTTGCATCCGAAGCATCGCATACAAAACTTCACAAATCAAACAAAACATGCTGAATTTTTTCGTCGTAGAAAATTATCTATTACGTACAAGACATTCCTACAAATATGAACTAGATATTTGAATTATTATATAAGGCAAATATTCCCTAGACCAGTGGTTTCCAAACTGTGCGAGATTATTCCGAGGGGGGCGCGCTATATAAAAATATAATTGAGGCTTATGAACATATTCTCCATTTACATCATAGCACACACGTGTTTCTAACTCGCGCTCGCAGTAAAATATCCCTAGTTTAACAAACAAAGCCTTAGAAATTTTATTACGTTTCGTAACATCTTATTTGTGTGAAACAGGCTTTTCCGCTGTAGCTGTTTTAAAGACAAAATATAGAACTCGATTATTCGTTGAAAAAGAATTGCGAGTGGCGATATCTTCAATGACTCCCCGGTTCGAGAAACTGAAAAACAAGCGCCCAATCAGCACACTCAAAAATTATGATTATATTGTATTAAATATGCCTAATTTAAATTAAATATAATTTCCTATCTTATTACAATTTTATGTTTATAAATGTTGTTACATTATTTTGTTCTATTATTATGTTGGAATAAACATAATTTTAGGTTAAGAAAAAGATTTTTTATAACAAATATCTTATATAATAACAATATTTGTTTATAGTACTTATTTTTTTGTATTCTATAAAATAAATTATTTACGATTTTTGAAGTTAGGCTGTTATAAAAAATGAGGGGGGCGCGACAATTTTTTACGGAAAAAAGGGGCCGCTGAGAGAAAAAGTTTGGAAACCACTGGCCTAGACAATGAAATGACATTTTAACAACATAACAATCTGCACGAGTGGAACACGGGTGTAGATTACGTTGTTGGAATGCACGATAAAAAAATCCCGGATATGAATCAATGCTCGAGGGCAGAATCGGTAAGAAAACACAGTAAACAAGTACAAATAATTTTGGTTTTATACTTTGCTTGATAATCAAGTTATGATAGAATAATAAATCCATGGCAACTTGTATCAAGTAAATAAAATAACTATTTTTTCTTTTAACATATGACTTCGACTGAACGTACAGTAATGAAGATAATTTTAAAGTTCGAATTCGAATCCAGGCGTCATCCGAATTTTTCTTTCATAAAAATTTAACTTTAAAACTATTTTTTCTAGATAAAACGGAAGAAGGTAAATTCCCGCAATGTAGAAAAATAAGTAAATCTACTGTATGGTGCACAGTTTTAAAATTGTGTCAAAAAAAATATACAAGTTAGGTGCATCAATTTCCAGAAAGAAATTGAAGGACATATTAAAGGACTAGGAGTGAAAAATGTTTGGAAAAAATCTCTATTTGCACATTCTTGCTCAAATCGAGTCATCCTATGGATTTGAGAATTAGATTCCCACATTAAAACTACCCCTGTGGCTTCCCCTCTACTAATATCTTTGGAGGCCGTAATTTGACGGTTACTAACCGCACTCGTACTCGAGGAAATATATCACTTACCGAGATATGCTACGGTAGAGTGTGGTGTGATCATATATTTATTTTATTAATAATAAATGCTTTTTGTTTTGTGATAAGTATTATGAAATAGAATAAAATTAAATAAGAAACAGAAAACGTTTTCTACTATTTTATCTCTGAATTTACGTACATACACATCTTTCTTATTATATATAATGAAGTAGGTAGTAAAGTTAGGTATATCGTTTTTAAAGACAAGTAAATTTTCTTTGAGTTTTATTTAACTGCACATAGGAGTTTCAGACAGGAACGCATTTCATTGCACTTAACGACCGTCCTTTGTTGTCACTGAAGAAACAGACAATCGTCTTAAAAACGTCGCACTAACTTGAATTAAATGCATGTTGAAATTACGACTCTGTAAACTTGAGAACGTTCTTTCCATCAGATAGTCTAAAATGTACCTGTGCTGAATCCTGGTAAAAGAATGCCGGACAAAAAAAAAACACTTATTTTTTTAAACATTGTCGTTATATTTTACGGTTAATGAAAACCTATGGAAAGCTTTATAAACAAGTGAAGTGCAATAATAAAAGTTTATTTGTAAACATGAACAAAGGACAAAATAGTTATTTGTGTATTAAGAGCGTAAAGTGATTCTTTGCTACAGCAAATGGGTAAAAGACATGAAATATTTATTTTTCGTGAATTTTTGGTTGAATCGGTTCAAAAATCGAAAATTTTTATATTACGGTTCTATATCATTCAGAGCACGAGAAATCCACTCGTTCAAACCGCATTTCAATATCTCTTTTAGTTTTTGAGTTATAGCGATTTTTAACTTTTTAAAAATCTCAACTTTGAGAGCCCATATCTCGAAAACTAAAAAAGATATTGAAACGCGGTTTGAACGAGTGTATTTCTCGTGTGCTACTTAACTTCTATGAAAATTTAGAAAATTTTTCAATTTTTCAATTTTTCAATTTTTTCAAATTTTTCTTTCCTCAATATTTCAAAAAGTTGAAGAGATAATTAAAATCTGAAAGCACCAGTGAATTCCGCTCGTGAAAATACATAACTATGTAAATTTTCACAACAAAATTCGCACGGATAAATTTTTTATTACAAAAAATCGAAAATGGCCATTTTTTAATTATTTCTTAAGGGGTACCCCTTGGTGTTTTTACGAATTTTGCCCATTTTTCGATTTTTTGTAATAAAAAATGTATCAGAGCGAATTTTGTTGTGAAAATTTGCATACCTATGTATTTTCACGAGAGGAATCCACTGGTGTTTTCAGATTTCCATTATCTCTTCAACTTTTTGAAATATTGAGGAAGGAAAATTTCGAAAAAAAATTGAAAAATTATCAAAATTTTCAAAATTTCCATATAGATTCTGTAGCGCACGAGAAATACGCTCGTTCAAACCGCATTTCAATATCTCTTTTAGTTTTTGAGTTATGGGCTCTCAAAGTTGAGCCTTAAAAAAAGTCAAAAATCGCTGTAACTCAAAAACTAAAAGAGATATGAAGATGCGCTCACCGGCATTCGATTTCTCGTGACCTGAATTATATAGAACCATATTATAAATTTTTTCGATTTTTGAACTGGTTCAACCAAAAATTTACGTCAGCATGTCATATTTTTGTAACTAATCATATTTACTATTAATTAATGAAACAGTTATTAAATAACAAACTATGAAATACTTTCTACACAACATTCTTGTTCAAAATGGTATGAAAGTTATTATATTCGTAATTATTTATAGACGAAGCATTTTTGTTAAATTAACAGGTATGTATGAAAAAATAAAGAAAAGTTAAATAGATTTGGTAGTATGTTGAAACCTCATTTATTTGTTCAACTATTCCATTATTTACTTAACTAAAAGCGTACGCTATTCTACAATAGACCGTTCTATTTCGAAAACAAAAGTGTTATTTGAACAGCTCTAGGAAACTCATTCCATTCAAATCGAACGCAATACCATGTTTGTAGACTTGACGTTTTCCGGTAATATACCAGTGACTGTCGTGGTATTTTATTCTCACATATTTAGTTCGCTGAACCATCTCTATCTGTTCAAGTCCGTCCTCGTTTGCATATTCAAACATCGCTACTCTCGGAACTAAGTCCGTTCCTGCACGAATAATGACTAGTGGTTCTACTACACTCCAGTGAAATCCGATTTCAGGAAATGGACCTCGAATTATCTAGCTATAAAGGTGCCGCAGCGTTGCCGTTGTTTCATCACAGTTGTGTTGGGATTACTGTGACAGCGGACAGGAAATATCTGTCCTGAGTTCCGCCCTAATTTGCGCTTGTCCAAAGTGATAGACACTTAGATTATCCTAATAACTTTACTAGAAACTTATACGCTCCACTAGATTACTAAAATTCTTAATAAAAAACCCAGAAACCTACATTTTGGATAACTCAGGCGCGGTGGCCGAGCGTCACATCTCTTAGCATACTGTGACGTCACCCGAACCAAGGTTCGTCAGTTCGAATCCGCCTGCCGACAATGTGGGATTTGTCGTTAAATATAAAAAAAAATAAAGTTACATGTATTTATCACACTCGGGCGCTATAAGTTAGTCACTTATACGTCTTAAATAATCTGACTAAAGAAACTGGCAGTACGGCAGTGTAAAAACTGCGGCTCGGTGTGCCCGGCCCCTATGTTCCGAAACGGAATGATGAGACATCATTCATTCATTTTAAATAGATCTGGACATAACATTCTTTAAAGATTGTTAAATTATAACCCATGCTATTTTTACTTAAATCTCAGTCAGGAACCCGAACCGTAACGAAACCGTAACAAAACCGTAACCGAAAACCGCACAGATATTTACCTTTTTATGAAACTATAACCGAAAACTGGAACCGATATGTTTTATTATGAAGTATGTAAACCGAAAACCGAATCGAAAATTTATTTGATTCTGTAACCGATATTATTTCGGTTCTAAGACCGTAAATTTAAATCGGTATAAATAACGTACCTACTGATCCGAATGTAGTAAAAACAAGAAGAAGAATATACGTTATATAAATATTACAGAAATACAAATAATTTTTGAAAATTTGCGAATTAGTTCCTTAAAAAATATACTGTAATTGTACAGTGCGCGTAATATATAGTTTGTTTGATATAGGATAAATATATTAATTATATTTATTTTGCAATATAAAATAACGTATTTCTTTTCAACCGAACCCGTAAAAAACCATAACCGAAAAATACTGAAATCGTAACGAAACCGAAATTTATAAATGTCTTAATAACATAATGTTTCTAAGTATTAAGATTAATAAGAATGGTGTATTTGAGACGTTGTTTGATTCTAATAAGGAATCACATCTTGATCCAGAATAATATGAAGCTTATTTTGATTAACCCTGGTGTCAGAATTAGTTATATAAAAATGTCTTCGTCGAGTCGCGATTTATTCCCTGAATAATATTTCCTGGCATCCGGAAAATATCCCACTTTAGAATTCATCGCATAATATCATCTGCTTTTTTCTCAATTTTCCGCAAGCTCACTTGATTTAAATCACAATAACTTCACGCATGATAAGTTCAATACCCAATCACAGGATATTTTGATTCAATTACTTTCCCGAATGACGCATCGATTCTTTTATAATCCGGTCGTACTTGTATTACGGAGAACGCAGCGTACAAAATTAAAATGCCTTGTTAAAACGGAAATGTTTTTAGAGGCAATTTGAAATTTAAAATGTTTATTTTGAATTTAGAGTAGGTTGGAGATTACCTGAAAAAAATTCAAATTTACTTTCTTCAGCCTTCATAATATTCCAGTTACTTTTAATTGTATCTTATCCAACATTTATGAACTTCGTTTTTCTTAATTTACTTTATTATTAATATGTACTACCATCTAAATCTTCATGGCAATATACAAATTATATAATAATAACAAAAGTGTGAACCCTGGTTCGATTCCCACAGCCGACAAACAATTTTCACAAATTTAAATCTACCCCTGTGGCTCCCCCTACAATAACATCTTTGGGGGCCGTGATTTGACGGCTGGTAACCGCACTTCACGCTAAGAAATATATCACTTACCGAGTGCTGCTTATGGCAGAGTGCCACACCCAGTAATGGGTAAAAGGCGTGATGATATATTTATTTTTTTTAAGTGTTTATACTATTAAATTTAAAAATGAATTTAAAGAACTGCAGTTTCTAAAGAAAGATTAAGAATGTACTTTAAGTAATTTTAAGCTCTTTTTTTGTTCTTTATTAGAACTGATTGAAATCAAACTAGATATTTTATTATTTTGAAACTAATTAAATTTATTAATAATAAAACAACATTGTTCTGTTTTCTGCGTAAATACTACATAATGCAATATGCGAAGAATTAGCGATAATTTTAAATTCATCTTATTTTTTTTTGTAAGTACCAATAATTTTAAATAAAATGTACAAGGAGCTTCCAAATTAATCCTTTTTATAAAGCAGCGTCTTAATTAAAATGTTCATAGATTGACGTAAATTTGTAATCATCTAAATATCTTCAAAATAACAGTATGTAATTATAGTCCAAATTATTTAATATATATTTGGCAATAGTTAATATATTTTAAAATTATGTTTAAATGAAATACGTGGTTTGGGGTTATTTATTCGTCGATAATATTTGGTGAATATTTATTCCATGAAAAATCAAACAGAACATGCATGAATAAACATCGAATGAAAACAATTTAAACAGTAGAATTAATAATATGACATATTATTTATATTTTAGTAGTACTTTTATTATGTAAATTATGATGTTTGTATTAAATTGAATTTGTGTGTTCGAACCTTTAAACATAAATATTTCAATTTCTCTTTGCAGTTGGCTTTGAAAATGAAAATTTCATATTTAATTACCGATAAATGTAAAATTAAAATTATGTTACATTTATTTTCTGCTTAAAAATAAATTAATATAGTTGTCATGCATTTTTTTTTTAGGTAAATACTTTATAATAGAATGGAAAACACCAATTTATTATAATTAACTGTTAAATACCAAATATGATACCAAAGTTACAACATTATTGCGTGATTTATTTTGTCACCCTTTTCAGTTTAGTTTATCCAACATTCGCGCCTTTGGCTCGCGCTGCAATTACCGTGCTCGAGTAACAAAGAATCACTTTACCCTCTTAATACACAAATAGCTATTTTATTAAATATATTTTTATATATTTTTAATTTTTTTATATTAGTTGAATTTCAGGCTTTAATTGGAGTTAAAAATATAAAATTAATTATTCATTTTTTAAACCTTTTTTTTATTAAACTAAGAAGGCGATGTTTCGGCCTATATTTAGGCTATTATCAAACAATTTTAGTATAGAATAACAATTTAAATTTTACAATCAAAGGTAACATAATTTAAGTCAATTGAAAAATTAAAATTAAAAAACCAAGAGTCACATAATATTTTTTTATAGATTTGACCTTTGTATTTCATCCCTTGCAAGCGCCTAGAATCTAGTATTTTTATATTAAAGACACACAGAGATATAAATATGAAACTGAAAATGTACATTTGGGGTAGGTGGCTCAGTGGTATCGAGACGGCCTGTGTCTTTTTTTCACCACATTAAAACTACCTCTGTGCCTCCCTCTCCACTAACATCTTTAAGGGCCGTGATTTGACGACTGCTACAGCAGAGGATATATTTATTTATTTTATTTAACTAATCATTCGACTATGGCGTTTATAGTAGCATAATTAACATATTTTAATTCTCATATGATATGATAAAATGCGTAAAATTTATTCTCATAAAAAGCACGTCGTCTTGTATTATCGTCACATAAACATATATTAGCATTTCCTTGTTTCCATTAACAGCACTTCAACCTCACCTTGAAAACAAAATCAGTTTCCTTGCGCAAAATCTCATTTGTAATTTAAACTCGCTATTAGCATAACCAAGTTGATTAGCAAAAAAGGAGTATTTCTTACCCTATCTTACTTGACTTGCCATAATTTCAAAAAAAAGGAGAAAAAGAAAAATCTGTAACGGCGTCCCCCATTTAAATTATTGAAGTTTTCCAGGGGCGCGCTATTTAGTCGCCCCGTACACATCTGAGAGTCATTTCGCGCAGATGGCGGCACTTAGGGCCGTACAAAACACTTAAAATTAATGATCAGCCCTTGTGCGATTACTACTGGACACGGGTACATTCGGTTGCTACGTGTTATAAATGTGCATGCTTTTCAATTTGATTATTTTTCGGTATTTTCGGGTTTCATTTCGCTCCATTCGTACTGCAAACTGTGATCATTTGTTAGCTTTGACAGTGTTTTACTAGAATTACAGCTGTTGTACGTCATTTGAATTTAGATTACGAGGAAGTGGTAATTATTTTTAATTCTTCTGGTTGCTATAAACAATCTAATGTTTGCACATAGCTTTTCATTCAATAGGTACTTGAATACAGTTTGATAAAAGGGTTGATATACTGTTTCATAAATAATAGTATTCGATTTTCATTTTTCGTATTTATTTGTATGAATTATTTTTTTGAATATTTATTTATAATTCCTTTTATTTTTATTTTAATCAGGTACACATCCAATAAACTTCTTTATAAGTACCGCTGCTTATATTATTCAATATTTTTATTACCTACTTAAAAAAATTCAAGATGTTTATACAGAGTGATCCAATATGATTGAGAACGTCGCCTCATTCTGATTTTTTGTTTGCCGCATCGTTGTGATAATGGAAATTTCTATCTATTCGGGATGTTTTTGATTTTTTTGGACTTGTTTCTAAACGATCCCGTACATCATCTAAAGTAACTTGTGTGGGAACAGTGTCTGACTTTACATACACTTCCAAAGTTAAGAGAACCTTCAATTACCCTACAAATATGACATGCAAAAACTTTGTAATCAATGTATTCGAAATTAACAAAATTCTGCAGAAATTGTTCGCGACACTGCTCTAGAGAGTATTTCTAATCATTTCCATTATGCATCTTACGAGTAGTACGAAAATATGCTTTCAAAAGAAACTTATCTGTTTTTCTATAAACCTAACAATTTCAATAAATAAGTTTTGAAAATTACTTCATAATTCAGTTCTATATTTACTTCGTTGTCCAAACAACAAGATGTTAATATGTATCAATTCAATATCAATAAGGGAAAATACGACAACGCTACTAAATTATCTATATGTTATTAATTATGTAGATATTACCTACGCTTCCAGGGCAACTAATAATAATTTTTTCCACTTCCGTTAGGAAATAGACGTTTTATTTCACTTATTTGAGTTAGGTAATGAAATGCATTATTTAACTAGTGAAATAATGAGGTAACATAGCAACACATCACGTCTTGGTAGACGAATTCTGATGTGTTATTCTTTTATTTCTTGAATTTATAACTGTCATTAATATGTCAAAATTTCATAATTTCAAAAACGCTCTTTCATATTTTTTAGAAAGGAAGTAGAAAAAATATTGTATGAAACTAGTAAGGAAATAGGTTATTACCTTTCCTATGTGTTTACATAACTCGGCTACGCCTCGTTCTGCAAATTTCACATGCGTAAGGTAATAACCTTTATTTCCTAACTAGTTTCATAAATGGCTATAATATTGAAGAAGATAGTTTTAATAATAAAGCGAATTTTTTCAGGTCAGTCATTTTGGATCACTCTATATTTAAGGTATACCACAGCACTCATTTTTAAATTTCATTGTACAAGTTCCTCATTTGATATGTAAATAATTACACAATTTACAAAATATTATTAGGGTAGGAACAATTGTTACACATGATATTTCAAATATTTTATATTGATTACTATATTTATCAATAAAGTAAATTGATATTAATAATTATTTGTATAACTTGACGCCATTTTCTTCATTTTTAGGTGTAGTATTTTATTCGGATACATTTGAGTACGTGTTATATTTTCGCTTCCCCAAAGATGTTAATTCTCAAAATGTCATTGTATAATAAAATAATTAATTGAAATTTATGATGAAATTTTAAAAGTAAATTCAAGTTAAAAATATGTCGCTCTAGTACATTTATATAACGCTCCAGCATAAATATATTTTAGCATACCACATATGCAGTGCAAGTTTGAAATAAAATTTAAACATTGAAACTTTCGGATAAAAATCTTTCAAATAGAAACTTTCAATATCAATCACTAGATAAGCAAATACAAGGCGTAATTTTTATACCGCAGTTATTAACTTTGGGTATGAAATTTGGGTTTACATTTTTACAGTCCCACACAATAAATAAAGTAATAATAATAAATTAAAAGAATGATACATGTCGTGGCCATGATTTACTAATTTATTTCGAGTTAAGATTAACTTGCATCGCCTGTTGATTAATTATCGACTATGATATGAGTTTGGGTAGTAGATGAGTTTCGTATAGTTATGTATAAATTTGCAGTTTGAATTTAGTTCTCACCGTGAACATTGGCAATATGTTCATCATCAGAAATTGCCACTGCAGTAATTTCCAACTTGGAAAATTACTTCTGTAGATTTGTCTAAGCTGTATACCTGGCTGAGTATGCACAACTAAACACTAACTCCTAAATACCTCTTGTCACTTAACCGCCAAATGAGACTAGTTATTGTAACAATTTATTTTACAATGCTACTAAAGCCAGGTATCCTATGCTTGAATACTAGTTCTGGTTTTGCATTAAGCTGATTGCCTTTAGTTATACGTATATTAAACATAAAATACCTTCCTGCATTGTATACAATTTGTTCTCAATTTAGTGCAAAGTTTTGGTACTTATCTAAACGGACATGTAGCCAATCTACTCGTATTATAATTTAAGATACATACGTTCATATTTATTATTGTATTATGATCCATTGTTAATAATAATTATTATAAGTTCAATAGGTGTAGGTTTAGTTTTTAGTTCTGAAAATATTTTGTTTTTATATTTCGTTCAAAAATTAATAGAACAGATAATATCCACAGAAAAAAATTCAACATTATATTTCCTATACAGGGTGTTTCACAACTCAGAGCAAAAAATTAAAGGGTATATTCTGTACGACGTGCTGATTATGAAACCAAAAGATTTATTTTTTAAATCGCAAAACTATTTTCCATGTTTCCCAGTCCACAATTTTTCGTTGCCATTGCCACTGGGTGGATGATTATGTTAAAGTTATTAATTAAATAAAATTCTATTATAAATAACTGCTAATAATTAAATTGTGTAATTATTCTTTCGTAGTTGATACCTACTTCATTGTTTGTGTTTAATAGGAAAGCGAATCCAGTGCAGTACTACAAAAAATGTTTTAGTTTAACAACCCTTAATTTTTCGAATTAAAAAAAATTATTTTTGTTTCATGATCAGCACGTCGTACAGAATATACCCTTTAATTTTTTGCTCTTAGTTGTGAAACACCCTGTATAATAAGCTGTATAGTGATTGGCCTTTCCAATTAAAATGTTGCCCAACTATGTAAAAGTTTGACTTTGACTGGTATAAAGCGTGACGTTATGAGACATTTGTACCTATTATTCCTCGTGGTGGCCGAGCGTGTTAAGGCACATCTCTTAGCATACTGTGCCGTCACCCGAATCAAGGTTCGTCAGTTCGAATCCGCCTGCCGACAATGTATGATTTGTCGTTAAATATAATAATACAGTTACATGTATTTATCACACTCGGGCGCTATAAGCTAGTCACTTATAAATAAAGAAACCGGCAGTACGGCAGTGTAAAAACTGCGGCTCGGTGTGTCCGGCCCCTATGTTAAATGGACATCATATCATTCCTCGTGGTAGTTACCTTTAATAGCCAGGGCAACCACGATGATGGGTCCAGGGGACCTTCTTTTACTCAAGGACATTAAAACGCGCGACCTATGACCTCGGCGTCTGGCGTTGTCCAAATGTTATTTGAATGTTCCCGCGGGAGATTTCATGACAATCTTTGTACGTGCTAGAAACGTGTATAGTATTGTTGACGGTATCTTGAGTACGGTTAAATGTAGACAGCCAAGTTCTGCCCGCTAATAATTCTTCTTAATCTGACGTCTATGTCACTAGGGGATTTCTAGGTAAAAGCTTAACATGTTTCGTTCAGGGATTAAAATATGATTTCTGTGAAGATGTGTCAAAGTTTTCCCGCTAGCAATCAGGAAATTGAGGTTAAATCACTATGGGTTTTTGACTGTTACAAGATTACAAATAACTTATTTATTATTACATATTATCATCCATTATTTATAAAGTAATGCGGTACTCTAAAACTTTTATGTCTAGTATCCTATGTTTGCGGATTATTTGCATTTTAATCCGCAGTCTGAGTTGAATCAGAAATTCTAAATGAATCCTGCAAAGTAACTTTTAATTCATTCTTGAAAAGTATTTGTGGACAATGTAAATCATTGTAACATGGAAACTTCCTTATCAGCTGAATGAAATACTAATTGATGTTCTTAACGTGGAAGAGATTTTCGTGCCAGCTTTCCATCTCATTTTTTGCAATTACTTAAGCTGTACGATCACCAGACTTCTTTCAAATCAGTGCTTTGCTCATTTGCTGATTTCGAATTATGAAAATCTTTTATTTTACGTTTCTTTCAAGACATCTGAAATATTAATAAAGGTGCCGTTGAACATGCAAAGAAAGAGTCCAAACTTATAGAATTTTTATGAGAATCTTATTTTTGCTTTGTTTTTATTATTATTTTATTAACTAAAATTTAGTGTTTTTATATTGAGTAGGTTGTTCAGTACCATCGAGTCGGGTTCGATATCTAATATTTTTGAGGGCCGTAATTTGACGGCTGGTAACCGCATAAATATATTACTTACCAAGATCTGCTATGGAAGATCGCCACATCCAGTATTAGGTAAAAAACGTGATTATACATTTATTCATTTATTTATTCTATTAGTGTATAATTAATTAAAATTTAGTATTTTTAATGGGGTAGGTGCTTAGTAGTATTACAATTAAAAAAATCTGATGTGGACACCACATGACTTCGTTGTACGCGTATTAAACTATAGATACTTTTTTAATTGCACATATTTGACATAAAATCTTTTATTTTTTACTTTTTGTTCTAATCCCTAGCATACTTAATTTTTTTTTAAAAACTAAAAATATATAATATTTAAATTTAGATATCTCGCTTATGCAAAAGGCTAATTTAAAAATTCTTAATGTGCTAGACGCAGAATTTAATTTTCGAAAACTTTTATTTGCAGCATTCATTTCTAAAATTAAAATAATACCATTTTTTTCAAGGAAAACTGTTAGCAGCTTCATGTAATGTGCCACTTCCGGTTAGTCTATTTCAACTAAAATCTATTATGTTATTTCCATTGATATAGTAGTCTTATATACCAAATATGGAAACTTTTAAATTATATTTGAAGATAGTTTTTCATGAAAATCTATTATAGGCTAGATATTATAACAGTCCTAAATATAAAATTTCAATTTTCTACGGCTTCCGTTTTTGAGTTATGCGAGAATCAGGGTTCGTAAATATCATGATATTTATAATAAATATCAAAATATCTGATATATAGGATATATATCAGATAAATATCACTTTTTGGATATTTATTTTTTAATTTTAGTTTTTGTATACATTTAGAAAAACTGAAAAATTCTAAAAATTTCACTTTTCCGGAGGCTATATCTCAAAAACTAAACAAGATATGGAAATGCGCTCAACGGCGTTGAATTCCCCGTGTCCGAATTGACTTATAAGCAAATTTTCATACAATTTTAAGCAATTTAATATTTTTAATTATTTCCTAAGGGGTACCCCTTTGGTTTTTTCAGATTTTAATTCAATTTTCCCAAAAATCCTTAATCGTAGGATTATTAAAACGAAAATTTACATACATATGTATTTTGACCCACTGAATCCAGTGGTGCAATCTTCAAATGCATATAACTTCTGGTTTTCGAGAAAATGTTAAAAAACCGCTTTTTGCGATTTTTTTGGCGGAAAATTGAAAAAAATAAACATCGCTGAAACTATGTTTATAAGTTAACTGAAGCACGAGAAAATTAATGCGTTGACCGCGTTTTCATATCACATTTAGTTTTCGAGATATACAGCCTTATTCTTGTGACCATTGTATTCAATACAATATCATAAACTTTACAATTACGATTACAAGGTACTTTAAGACATTGTAATAATTTGGTATTCTCGTGACCACCTTGTAAACAACAAAATAAGATATTGTATGAATTACGATATTGTAATCTATACAAGTATGAAAGCAATAATAATTGTTACCAACATAAAATGCAATTGTTTTGATGGATGAAAAACTGTTTGAAATTATTTTAAAGTGATATTAAATAATTGAATTGTTGTATATTTACACTTAATGCTTTAAAATTAAAAGAACATTTAATAAAAATGTGGTATTGTAGAAAATAAAAATTATTTTTCATTTACGTGTGTTGGTATCCCATATTGGAACTTTGACGTTTGATAGTTATTTTTAACCTCACAAACTAAACAAAATCATGGCAACAAAGAAGAAAGTTAGTAAAACCCAGCAGCAAATATATTTAGAGTATAAACCAACATACTGTTTTACGAACTGGAAAATTAAATCCTAATATGACACCAGAGTCAGTAAAAAAGTTGTGGTTAGAACTCAAGCTAAAAATTATATGAACTACCACATTGCGGCTTGGGGAGTGCGGACCCTGTACTGTAATTGGGATTAAATTCCTGTTGTACAGCGTAACATAAATAAATAAATAATCTAAAATAAATTGTTGAATATTTAAAAGAAACCTAACCATTTAAATCTTTACAGTAAGCAACAATTGATAGCAATAATACCTTTAAATTTTTCGGAATACTTATTTCATCTCTTTGTGAATCTTTTAAATATGGTGCTATTTCCAAAATAATATCATGTGCTACTTGTCGCGAGAGCCTATAATTTCCTTTAAAAATGTTTTCGGGCAGTGTTAGTGGATCACTAGTATCCCTTAATTGTCTTCTTGAAACCCTTAAGTTTTGTCTTTTAAAAGACCACAAAAATATATAAATAAATAAATATATCATCACGCCTTTTACCCATTACTGGGTGTGGCACTCTGCCTAAGCTGATCTCGGTAAGTGATATATTGTATCGCGTAAAGTGTGGTTACCAGCCGTCAAATCACGCCCCCCAAAGATATTAGTGGAGGAGGAACCACAGGGGTAGATTTAAATTGGTGAAAATCAACCACAAAAATAAGGTTAATTATACATATATATTATTATTGTTATTATTATTATTATTACCTTCATTTTCAGTAATACATACCTATTTTCCTCATTTTGTAGAATGTCAATTAGTAGTAGAAATCCATCATTTGCCATGTTCCACTAATATTTCACTACTATAGTTAACATTTTTCAACAAACAATTTGCCTAGCAAGTCGTCGAAGTAGTTGCTGAGATTACAATAAGTTTATGCAATTATCTTATTCAATGCAATTGTCAGTTTTATAAAATTGGTCACTAGAATACCACACTCGACTATTTCTTGTAATGTATAAGATATTGCATTCTATGCAAGATCGTATTCAATGCAATGGTCACGTGAATACGAATTTTCATAATTATTGTAAAGTTTACAATAATCGTATTTTATAAGATATTGTATCGAATACAATGGTCACGAGAATAAGGCTGATAGCCTCGTAAAAGTAGAAAAACTGAAAAATTCGAAAAATTTAACATCTCCGGAGGCTATATCTCAAAAACTATTTGATATTTTTATATAATGGATATATATCATTGCAAAAATATGACGATATATATATCAAAATAAATATCATGATATATATCGATCGATATATATCTTCGAACCCTGTGCGAGATACATACGTACGTACATACGTACGTACAGACGGCATGACGACATTAGTCAAAATGGATTCAGGGAGGGCCAAAATACCTATTTCCGTTGAAATCTGAAAACCGAAAATTTTCGCGGTTACAATACTTCCTTTACTTCGTACAAGGAAGTAAAAAGAAATATTTCTTCGTTGAAAATCTTACATGATAAACTACGCACTGTTTACTTTTCCGCACTTAATCTCAGAACAAGAGAAATTAATAACACGATTTAGATGGTCAATAAAATACTGTACAAGGCGTTGTTTCCCACCAGCCCAGTGTCACGTCTTTGTTAGCAGCGCCAGCTGACGTCGAGAACGATTATTAGCTGCGGCGTTGCCAGCTCGCCATCGACGAGGCGTCAAAGTCTTCGTGGGCAACTGTGCTTTATGCTCAAAACGTGATTTGCTCTCCGGATGGTTAACTATCCTTGAGCCTCAGGTTCTGAGTCATCCCTTCCTTACACTTGGGTTCCAACAAGGTCTACGCCTACTGCGAATAAATCAAGTGCGAAACGGCAAATTATTCTTATTAATGGTTATACAGTGAATACTAATCTCATTTTAATAGTCTTTGAAGTGATTTTGAATTAGACACGGTTCGATAACTACTTGAAACCTGAGTACATGTGTGAAATTAGCAATTGTGTTTGGCAAATTTCTTGAAATCATTTTGCTTTTGTGTTTGATATTTGGTTCAGAAACAGATATATGCATTGATATTACGTTTGTAAATATGAACATATAGTAGAAAATTAACCAAAATTAGAACAAGTTTCATTTAACTAAATTATATCAGAAATTAAATCATTTGGAAGCCACCACATAAGTACTAATGTATGTTAAACCTAAAGATAGTATATCCCTAAAAAAATTCGGATTCATTTATCTGTTACGGTTTTAAACAAATACTATATAGGTTTCGGTTTTGGCGTCGGTTTCGGCATTTTTCAAAAACGTTTTTTTACGGTTTCGGTTCAAAATGTTTTAAATATACAGGGTGTTTCACAACTTTTTCTTTCTTAAATAGTCAAATGCTACATACAATTTTCTAATTTGTAGTCGAAGTATCAGTAATTTTTTTTCTACCATCAAAACAGTATATACAGGAAAATAAAAAAAAAAGTAATAAAAATCATTGCAAATGTTTTGTTAGTTAATTGAAGTATAACAAATTCATTGTAATTTAATGCATCTTCATATCTAGTTTAGTTTTTAATATACAGGGTGTTTCACAACTTAGAGCAAAAAATTAAAGGGTATATTCTGTACGACGTGCTGATCAAGAAACAAAAAGAATTTTTTTTAAATCGCAAAACTATTTTCCATGTTTCCCAGTGCAAAATTTTTCGTTGCCACTGCCACTGGGTGGATGATTATGTTATTAATTAAAAAAAATTCTATTATAAATAACTGCTAATAATTGAATTGTGTAATTATTCTTTTGTAGTTGATACCTACTTCATTGTTTGTGTTTAATAGGAAAGCGAATCAAGTGCAGTACTATAAAAAATGTTTTAGGTTAACAACCCTTAATTTTTCGAATTTAAAAAAAAATCTTTTTGTTTCATGATCAGCACGTCGTACAGAATATATCCTTTAATTTTTTGCTCTAAGTTGTAAAACACCCTGTATACAAGTACAGTATATTTTGTAAATAAGTAACAGATTTTCTAAAATTATTTCTGCAACCTTAAAAAATTATACAATCAGTTTCAGTTTTAGGTTAAGATTTCATAAATATGTGAAAATGGGTACGGTTTTCGATTACGGTTTTGTTACGGTTAGACCTAATTCTAAATTATATTATACAGCAAGCAGCAGTGAGTACAAAATGCAAAAAAAAAACATATAAGCAATGAACTCGTTAGCAGTAACAAAATGCAAATATTATCTTGTAAGTTGTGTTTACTTGCGGAATTTGGAAAATCACGTAATTACGAGGGGCAAGTGGAAAATGCAAATTGAACCGCTGGGGCGTAGCAGATAATTATCAAGAAGACCGTGATTATCACACCACCCAAGTATGTTCAAATGGAGTATTGTATTTGTGCGTGGCCATTTACGCACAGCGGTCTCATCGCTTTCAATATGCGTAAGGACCTAGTTTAAAATCTCAATCTTTTAGCATTTACCTTTCGAGTTTGAATCTCTGCTAGAACATTAACCGAACTAAGTAAAGTGTCGTAGTGTTTTAACACTAACCAGAAATTATGTTTTAAAAATATAAGAGGTGCTTTACCAAAGTTTACTAACAATTTATTTAAAGAACATTTTGTGATACCGGATAATATACTCAGGTGAATGGAGTTTTAACCTAACACTAGTTAGACAGACTGACATTAAAACTTTCAAATTAAATTGTTTCAACAGACATGTAGGATTTTAGTCATCATCATCTGTGGCGCTACAGCCCAAATCGGGCCTGGGCCTACCGGTCACACCGAGCCGCAGTTTTTACACTGCCGTACTGCCGGTTTTCGTTGTCGAATGCTATATTATTTAAGACGTATAAGTGACTAGCTTATAGCGCCCGAGTGTGATAAATACATGTAACTGCATTTTTTATATTTTACGACAAATCACACATTGTCGACAGGCGGATTCGAACTGACGAACCTTGATTCATGTGACTTCACAGTATGTTAAGAGATGTGCCTTAACACGCTCGGCCACCGCGCCTGTAAATTTAGTAAAATAAATATATCATCATGCCTTTTACCCAATACTAGATGTGGCAGCCTCCCGAAGCAGATCTCGGTAAGTGATATATTTGTGCGCGTGATTTGCGATTACCAGCCGTCAAATCACGCCCCCCAAAGATGTTAGTGGAGGGGAAGCACACAGCAAGTTAACAGATTGGCGTCGCCATAAAGGAATAAGGATTTAGTCATATCATATCAACATACTCAACAATTGCGCTCACACGCTCACACCTTCACAGGCTCAGTGAAACTCACCGTATCCGCCTCCAACGTAGTTCACTACAAAATACTACAAATCGAACCACAACTGTTCAATACCACGGCTAAGAACAAACTGAAAAAGAATTACACCTAACGTAAATTAATCTCTACATAACCGTCTGCTGGTGATGATCTAAACCTAATTAATCTAGTCAAAATTAATAATAAAATAGTTATTTAATACCTTACAGAGCATAATCGCTAATACTTGAATTTTTTGCTTCATTTCGTCGTGCGATAACTAACAACCTATCCTTGCTAGAATATTTGTTAACGGAAATCGTTCAATAATGAAACTCCCATGTAATTTACATTGGTCTTTTACGCAAGATTTGGTATATTTATACACGATTTAATTAATGTGATATTTCACAAACAATAATTTGTTTAATAATGTGTTCATTTTAATATTTTAAATTAAATTAATGTAATTAACTCGAATCTGAATCTTGTTTATGAAACTGCCTAAAAGTGATTAAAGAATTAAGCACTAAATAATTAATGTTTGATTATATTTATGAATATAAATTACTTACTACAATTGTTATGAATAATCTGTAATGAAATAAACGAGTATATGTAGTATATATTAATATTTAAAGAATTCTAGTTTATTATGCTGTTATAAATTACACTCATAAGTTAGAAGGAAATCTGAAAGCAAAACAAACAAGTTTTACGTAATAATCTGATGTGGTTCGCAGAATACACATTAATTTCATTTTCGCTACAACTTCTGCCCAAGGGATACCATGTATAATAATGTTACGTCTCGGATTAAATGCGTTGTTAGATATACGAGAGTTCTTACAAAATTAGAAAGACATACATTTGCCACATTTTTGCGAGAAATAATTTCATTTGCAGCTGAAACAAGTATTAAAACTTTTATAAATGTATTGTCAAATTTCAGAATTGTATGCACATATTCTCCCATACTGAGTAGTATGTACATTGAAAGAGGAGACTATGCTTTATTTTAAATGAAGGAACTCTGCTAATTAAAATATGACAATTAATTATAATTCCGTCTTTGTGATATGGTACAAGTTAAGCTTCGCATGCATAATGTCTTCTTCTACTGCTTTTCATTTAAATCATCGGAATAATGAATATCACAACATTCAAAATATATTGTAACAATCACCAATGCCCCCTGGTTCGTAAGAAACGCTACGCTCCATAACGATTTAAAAGTTAAGTCTGTAGAAGAACAAATAAAACACTACACAAATAAGTACGAATAAAGACTCAATAAACACTCTAACAATCTAGCTTTTAATCTGCTTGATAACTCAAATGAAGTAAAAAGATTTTCAAGAGCAAAACCCATAGATTTAGTGAAAACATAATCATTAAAACCTAAATAAGAGGAACCTTCAATGAACGGTAATCCCACGCAAGAAATGTACAATATACATAATACTGTATCAAATTTGCTGGTTAGCCTAAAGGCTAGTTGTAAATTAAAAATAAACAAAAAATAATAATAATAATAGTATGTTATGCATCAAGGGAGGAAAACAAGCCAACTTCACACAAGGGATAATCGCGCCCTCCCGTGAAGCATATTATACTTTTCGTGCACAAGTGCACAAAAATTACCGTCTTATCGGGACAAATGTCAAATATGGGTTGCTTAACTAGTTACCTAGGAAGCGGCTAATAATAGTAGTTCTCTAGGGAGAGAAACATCTCCCTAGGGAGAGTACATGCATGTTTATGCAATTAATTTTACGAATATCGGGAAAATTATTTTTGTATTGTAATTAGTACATACAATAATATATCCCTAATTTTATGCAATAATTTTGAAAATTCTGTATATCACTTGTCGTGATCTGCTACGGCAGAGTGCCATACGAAGCTATTATTTTTAAAGTATGAGTTGTTTGAAAATTTGGTTTGCCAAATATGTTTATGATTCATTATGTAATAAGTTTATTTAAAACTCCCTTAGTAACAATGACTGGTAGCACAATCTCTGTTTTTGCCTGTTTTAAGAGCAGTGTTTTTGGGTGTTTTAACATATTAGAGATAGCTGAAACACCCAAAAACACTGCTCTTAAAACAGGTAAAAACAGAGCTTGTGTTACCAGCCATTGTGTTTAACATTATCCATAAGAGTCAAATGGCAGAACATGTTAAATAAATAGTCTATTTCGAATATAACATTTGCATTTTTACTGTAATTCCAGCAATTAAAAACCAGCACATAATTCTGGATAGTATAAAAGCCAGGTATTTTTAATTAACAGACAAGTCCATAACAGTGAAATAAAATGATATTTGAGGCGTAAATTTGAATAATGAAATATTTAAAATTTGAATTAATTCTAGTAATGCATTCAGGTTGGATGTGTCAGTGTACGCTTAGAATCTATTAAGCGTAACGTCAGCTTGCATAAATGTCCAGCCTTCAGCCGGGACGCATATCAAACACTTCTAATTTATTCCGTAATTAGTGGCCTGCAGAAATCCTTGCCAGGACCTTTGTTCAGGCTACACGGAAATTGTCTGTCCATTCTCCAGACAATACTAAAACAATATTGAATTCGCTATAATTGCCATTATAACTTGCGCAAGTTTGTTTACAGCGAACTGGCTGGACAAAGCGTAAATCCTCAAATTGCTGCTGTTTATGTGTACGACTACAAGGCCTACAGCTGATGTAATGTACTTGTTTTACCGCATTCATGGCACCTGTTATATGTACGATGCGTGATCTTGACAGCTTCCGTGCTGATCTCAAATTATCTCAATTATGTATGAATTTAATTATTTATAATGTTGTAAAGTCCGGAATGATTTAAACCAATATTTTATTATTTTAATGTTTGTTTATTATGCTGTACATTAATTAATGAGTATTATTAAATTAAAATGTTCTTATATGTAGTACATGATATACAGGGTGAGTCTGGGAAGACGCCCCCCCCCTTTAACTTTTTTATTATGAGTAATAGAAAAAAATGGTTCATATGAAAGTTTTATTATTTTAAATATACTATTTGATGGCAGATGTAGATATGTTTTATAAAGTCAGGTTTACAAGATACGACTATCAACTTTTATTTTTTAAATAGCAACCTATAATTATTTTACTAAAATAAAAACCGCCATTTTTTTCTCTTTTCAACGGTGTATTAGTTTTTATTAATGTATCTGAAAAAATTCGAGAAAAATAAGAAAATTGAGAAATACTAGAAATAATTTTTATACAAATATTATAGGTGGCTATGTGAAAATAAACAAAATGTAACAGTGTTATACAACTTAACAAACTAAAGCAACAAATTCAGTAACAAAAACAACTTAAAACAAATGTTCAAAATTACGACCATGTTCTGTAATACAAAAATTTAAGCGTTGAACGTGATGTGTTCGAACATCTGCCAGCATGTTTCGCGAAATATTTTGGAAAGCATTTCGAATACGCTCTTTCATGTCTTCTGCATCTGTAGGTATCTTCTGGTAGACAAGATCCTTGACGTATCCCCAAAGAAAAAAGTCCATAGGCGTAAGATCAGGAGATTCCAGTCGATTCACCAATTATTAGAATCATATCTATTAATTCTTCTTTCGTAAACATTTGAAAACGTTTTTTTTATTGTTTGCAAAATAAGTTAAATAAAGTAACCAGCAAATGTATACTTTTTTGACATTAATTTAACACTGTTACATTTTGTTTATTTTCACATAGCCACCTATAATATTTGTATAAAAATTATTTCTAGTATTTCTCAATTTTCTTATTTTTCTCAATTTTTTTCAGATATATTAATAAAAACTAATACACCGTTGAAAAGAGAAAAAAATGGCGGTTTTTATTTTAGTAAAATAATTATAGGTTGCTATTTAAAAAATAAAAGTTGATAGTCGTATCTTGTAAACCTGACTTTATAAAAAATATCTACATCTGCCATCAAATAGTATATTTAAAATAATAAAACTTTCATATGAACCATTTTTTTCTATTACTCATAATAAAAAAGTTAAAGGGGGGGGGGCGTCTTCCCAGACTCACCCTGTATACATTAACCATTTATTTTTGTCTACAGAAATTTGTAAATATAAACTTGACAATGGCCAGTTAAAGCTTTCACATTATTTTACCTCAAAAAAAATTGTTTAAGATCGCCCTATCTTACAAAAATGACTTCAGATACCCCCGACTTTATTCTCACAAGCAACAGTTTGTCAGTTCAAACTTATATAGAAAAATTAATACGACTGTTTGTTTGGGTTGTTCGAAATCAACTGTGAGTTGTAAGTATTGTAATTAGAATTAATTTCCTATTGACTAGAAAATATATAAATAATCTTATATAATTTTGATTATATAACTCATAATTATATCAACAAATCATACTTACGACTGTTCCTTCATTACCACATATAGATAAACAAACATACCCTTGACGACGTGGTTTAATCATTTTTCTATATTCACCTGGTCCAAAAAAAAAATGAACGAAATAATGAAAAAAAATGAACTCTTGCACATCAAAAAGCATCGTCGTCATAGTAACAAAGTCGTAATTGGGTTCCTTATTCTACAAATTAAAGTCATTTCCAATGACAAAAATTTTATTTTAATTGTAATTTTGATGTTAATTCGTGTTGAAACGATTTCTGTATTTTTTCTTTATTCGTTATATAATCATAATGAATACAACACGGGTGTTCAAAATTATCAAAATATATTGTATTGATACACTCAATATATTATTTTAGAAAACCACTCGTCTTACTACACCCGCGATTTTTCAAAATAATACGTTTCGTGGCAACACAATATATTAGATAATTTTGAACACATGTATTGTATTATATATGCAAATTGTATTGTTTTAAGTTTACTTTAATATTAAAAATATTGTAGAAATAAATCTTGGTCTATAAATACATAGGAATTTTAAAACAAATATGGCTGTTAATTTTTTTTAACGGATGTTTATAAAATAATTTAATGCATAATCATAGTGTGCATTAATAGAGCCAACATACTGAGCCAGCTTTTACAAACATATGTTTGACATTAAAAAAAAAACGTAGTTTCGAACTCAACCATAACCAAAATCAATTTCCAAACGTTTTTGCTAGACTTTCCAGTAAGGAAAAGTTCTACTAAAAGTGATAAAAACTTTATTCGAACCGAATAGTAATAGAAAACCAATCGAGCTCTTTGATTTTTTCTTAAAAACTTTTAGAGTAACTGAAATTCAGTACATTACTAAACAACGATCCGTTAAGGTCTCAGTTGCCGAAGTGAAACCCAGAGCTACGGCCACAATCATTTTTCCAGCCGTCGGGCTTGGAAATTTACTTAGCTGTCCCTTCATGACGCGATTCATGTAAATCCGAGAACTTTCATGGTGAACACTGGTACAATTACACAATGGTATTAGTTGGTAATGTTCATATTTGTACTGAATAACTTTTTAGTATACTATTTTCATTTTAAACTGGAGGGATCGGAATAAACTGATTAAATGCACTGCAATTATGTTTACAAAGGAACTAAAAATATGACCAGTTATAATAACTGGTTTCACAAGGTTCGCACAGGGTTGTACAGCCCCATTCGCTGGTATTTTTAAATGGTTAATCATAGGAAAAAACAAGAATAATTTTTGGATGAATACGACTCTTAAAAATTTACCTGTTATGACCATCGTTAAGCGATTTGTGGTAGCCGCACTAATGGATTTCATTGTAGTTATATGGGACAGGGACGTTTAATCGTTTTATGCCGATCCCTCCAGTTTAAAATGAAAATAGTATAATTGCGTAATTATAAGAACTTAAACTCATGTAATTATCAAGTTGTAATTTAAAATTTGTTAAATTTCAGGTAACTATTTTATTTCCAATAAGTAGAAAATTAAGCTAGAGAGTTTGCGATCCAACGTATATAATAACAAAGTTATAAGTGTTATACAAAATTAATATATGCTGTATAATATTTATTTACTATTTGTTGAAACAAGTTGAATAAATTTGTGTTGGTTTATGAGTTTGTAGATTTATAGATTTGAATACAAACAAAACGAATTTTGCCAAAAATGCATATAAATTATTTTCATATATTAATTTTATTATGTTTAAATTTCATAAGCCTTTCAAAATTATCGACTAGATTTTTGAAGGCAATTTAAAAGAATTTATTAGTTATTTTCAGGAACCGGAACCGTAATGAAACCGTAATCGAAAACCTTAGCGATATTCACCTTTTTATAAAACCGTTACCAAAAACTGAAATCGCAATTTTTGTTTTGTAATATGGAAACCGAAAACTGAAACAAAAAAATTGAATTGATTCTGTAACGGAAAACTTAACTAAACTGATATTATTTCGGTTTTAAAACCGTTAATCGTAATCGAACACCATAATTTTTCGATTGAGCACTTGGTTATTTTTATATTTACTGAAACTGACACTTCGAGCAGAACATTATATGCAGGGTTCGTAAATATCATGATATTTATAATAAATATCAAAATATCTGATATATAGGATATATATCAGATAAATATCACTTTTTGGATATTTATTTTTTAATTTTAGTTTTTGTATATATATTTTGACCCACTGAATCCAGTGGTGCAATCTTCAAATGTATATGACTTCTGGTTTTCGAGAAAATGTTAAAAAACCGCTTTTTGCGATTGTTTTTGGCGGAAAATTGAAAAAAAATAAAAATCGCTGAAACTATGTTTATAAGATAACTGAAGCATGAGAAAATTAATGCCGTTGAGCGCGTTTTCATATCACATTTAGTTTTTGAGATATAGCCTCGGAAAAGTAGAAAAACTGAAAAATTCGAAAAATTTCATTTTTCCGGAGGCTATATCTCAAAAAGTAAACATGATATGGAAATGCGCTCAACGGCGTTGAATTCCCCGTGTCCGAATTGACTTATAAGCAAATTTTCATACAATTTTATGCAATTTAATATTTTTAATTATTTCCTAAGGGGTACCCCTTTGGTTTTTTCAGATTTTAATTCAATTTTACCACAAATCCTTAATCGTAGGATTATTAAAACGAAAATTTACATACATATGTATTTTGACCCACTGAATCCAGTGGTGCAATCTTCAAATGCATATGACTTCTGGTTTTCGAGAAAATGTTAAAAAACCGCTTTTCAATTCCATTTCATAATTTTATGTTTTTGAACATGAAAAAATGTGTGCAAAAGAAGAAAAAATATGTAATAGAAAAAATACCTTTATCACAGAGCAAAAATAAAATTAGCACATAAAAACACATATAAAAACTCGTAATAATATAAACAAACATTCCTTCATTTTATGCTCTCATTATTTCACACCTTCCTTACATAATTGTCGAAACTCGTGCACGAAAAGAGGGTACCGGTGTCAGTGTCGACAGTTTGAATTAGAACGATTAGTGTGGAATAAGTGGTGTATAAAAGAGATGTAATTGAATATGTAGTATGGCAGTTCACACCATGAAACGAAGCACGTCATGGGTCAGTGGCGAAAAAGAGAGATGTGCTGTTTCATCCCCTGCAGTTTTTACCAGAGTCAATTGAATCTAACTAAAAATATATTATTTATTATTATTAATCATACGGTGCAGCATGGACAACAACAGAAAGACACCGCAATAAATTAAGCAGTACAGAAATGAGATATCTAAGAAAAATAGAGGGTATAACGATTATGGACAAAATAAAAAATAAGGATATAAGGGAAGCCCTACAAATAAAACACATAGAAAATAAAATCGAAGAAGGACAACTGAGATGGTTTGGACACCTATCCAGAATGAAAGAACACAGAGCAACAAGAAAAGTATATGAAGCAAGGACATCGAAGAAAAAACGAAGAGGAAGACCAAGAAAAACGTGGACAGAAGAAGTGAAGAAAGCTCTGGAAAAGAGAGACATCAAGTGGGAAGTAGCAAAACACCTAACGAAAGAGAGAAACACGTGATGAAACATATGGAAAAGAAAGCCCATTGAAGAGGCAGAACGAAGATAACCTGCCCATGACCAGCCTTACACCCGAAAGGCCCTTGGATTAAGTATTATTATATCTGTAATTGCAGACATCGATAGTATGAATCCATATTTAGTCCGTTAATTATTTTGATAGGTCCCAAATGCATGTAAGTTAGTATTACACATGGCCAACTGCATTTAATTACGTTATCGCTAATTATTTTCGTTTCAATCCATTATTTTTCCATATAAAAATGCGCATTAACATTGCAGTAGTATGTAACGTTCGTTTAATAAATAGAGTATATCTAGTTATAATTACGATTGTAAAGTAAAAATTGCGCCTAAATCTCCAGGTACGAAACCTGGCACCATACCGTCCGCTAAGGACAGCAGGGGTCAACGGAAACGAGAAATGGCGCAGTCATTACGCACAGGCAGAGCCCAGCAGTACCGCCAACCCGGCAGCCCTCATAAAGCAAATCCCCTATCAGTTTAAAGTGCTAACGTTGCCTACAACAGCTAACCTAAATCCACTATTACACTCCGAACCTATGGGGCCTGTGTTTATGTTCCCGTATTATGTTGTACCTTAACAAACGTGTTAAGCACACGTAATGACCGCGAAGATGAGGGCACGCGCAGCGGTTCTATTAATTTTATATATGGTTGTAACTCATGCTTTTGCTGAATGCCGTGTGGTGTGGTGGTTACACTGCGCGATTTTCGCAATTAATTTCTCAAATTTAATCACAGGTTCGGTTGATCCAACTTATTTTATATTTTAATTGGGGGTTCTACAAATTTATCGATAATGCGATCATGTGTGAAAATAGAAACATATAGTGATATCGAGTGGGCCTATAAATTCTAGTTCGATTCCCAAAACCGACAAACAATTTTAATCACATTAAAACTACCCCTGTAGCTCCCCTACCACTAATATTTTTGGGAGCCGTAATTTACCGGCTGGTAACCGCATTTTATATCACTTACTGAGATCTACTATGACAAAGTTCCCACATCCAGTAATGGGTAAAAGGCGTGATGATATATATATTTTTTTAATGGTATCTGTTGTACGTTTTCGGAACAGTCAACTTATGAGGTCCTCGTCAGAGGCTGGCCAGCACAGTTAGTAACCATAGACGCGTTTCGCTTTTATTAGAGCTCATCAGTATGGTATAATTCACTTCTTCACCTAGAACAAAGTTCATGTGAAGAAGCTGGTGACGAAGAACTGTGCCAGGAGGCTGAATTTTGTGAGACTTAGACAAGTGTTTAGTTTGATATTTTATTATTAAACCTAGTTTCACCAAGTGAGCATTCAAAGACAATTAATTTTGTCTTTGTTGTTTTTTAGTTTAAATGTGTTGAAAATTGTTTGTCGGCTAAGGGTCTCGAATTCACAGGCCAACTGAGCCACCTACCCCATTATGTAGATAAGTATTTTCTTCATTCCTAATATTCTTGTTTTTTCTGCTATGTAAAATAAAATCTTTAACAAATGCACGAAGTTTCCTCGCTGCTATCAAAACTGCCAATTACGGTTGTAGTTATTTTGACATGAGGTATAAAATACCCTATTTAGCGTTCAATTTTCGCAACAAATGACAATATTGCGTAGCGGGGCGTGGGACAAGCGATAGACACAATGTCGCATCCCCTCATTAACAGCAGATAAGACGTTGGCACGGCCGCCGCTGTCGCTATCAGCAGGCTTGGCGAGGGTACTTCCCCACGCTAAGGTCAGATGTGTCTTCTCGACCCCCGTGTTACACGTTAATTGTTTTAGTGACTTGGGGTTCGAACACAACTTCAAGACTGCTTGCTTTAAATTTATTGATCGTGTTTAAAATGTGTGTTGACGTGTTACACAATTGCATTAAGTTGCGAACGTAAATTATGGAAGTATTATTATCATTCTGCGAACTTTATTACGGACGTTAGGTTTTTAGGTGAATATTAGTTATTAATTGATATATAGATCAGTACCGCGGTGGAACCGCATCGTACGGAAGAAAGTGAAAATGTGAACATGATTTCTATTCCTACAGTCCAATCCGTCAATGGAAATCAAATTAGATTCACATTCAAAATAAAAATTACACTGCAGCGCTGAACTTAATGCCATTGAGCGCATCTTTATATCTTGCTTAGTTTATAAGATGTGGCCTCCGGAAACTGCGTTTTTTTTTACAATTTTTACTAATTTCAGATTTTGTACTTTCCCGAGGCTATATATTAAAAATTAAACGAGATATGAAGTTGCCTTCAATAACAATGGCTGGTAGCACAAGCTCTGTTTTTGCCTGTTTTAAAAGCAGTGTTTTTGGGTGTTTTAGCTATCTCTAACATGTTAAAACCGTGCTCTTAGAACACCCAAAAACAGAGTTTGTGCTACCAGCCATTGAATTTGTTATGCTTCAATTAACTAACAAAACATTTGCAATAATTATTATTTTAAATTTTTTTTTGAATCTTCGTGTATTTGATGGTAGAAAAAAAATATACTGATACTTCGACTACAAATTAGAAAATTGTATGTAGCATTTAACTATTTAAGAAACCTGTTATGGAATCCCAATTTTTATTTGGCATTGAAGGTGATATCTTGAAAGCCCAGGTGCCTTTGCAGCTGATCCTGATTCCCGCCTGTATCACATACGTATATGGGAAAATAATTCTCATCCATCTTTTTCCTTCTTTGTATAAAATGCGCAATTTTATCGCTAGACTAAATTTACGTATCGCAATATATGTTAGAAGCAGGGTGTTCCATCTTGGCGCGATGATAGAATAGAAGCGCAAAATGGTAGCTAGTAAAAGTGACGGTTGCAGAACGCGTGAAAACGCTCCCCGAAACTTCAAAAGAACACTAAAGTGGGCAAGCACGGCACGGATGACGCCACTGCCGCCACGCGACGTCAAGCAGCGTCACGCGGCGATGTATAAATCACGCTCCATGCACAATCTCCAGCTAAAAGTGTTCCGCTGTTTGCTGGATTTTTCCAGGTTTAATATTCAAACCGCGCGTAAACTTGGACGCTGAAGACGATTACCCTACGTAAAAAAGGTAAATAAAAAGAAAAGTTCAGACGGACGAGACGAAATATGTGACTTGATTTGGTGTTTTTTTGTTTGTTGAGAGATGTTTGGAATGTGTACGCTTGAACAAAATTCACTTTTATTTCGTTATTAATGCTCAAATAAATAAAAAGTTTTCTAGTCCATGAATATGGAAAATGATTTAAATTTTCAACTTTTAATAAAACAGCAGATTTTCCTTTTTCGATAATTATTTCAAAAACTTAGGAATACTAACAGATAAAACAGACTTGCAAATTTGATTTTTTAAATTAACACTGAACTTACATCTGTAATAATTTAAAAATAAAAAATTCCTACTTCCTTTCGGAGGAAGATAATGAACAACAACTATCTAATAAGTAAAATACTAAACAGTTAAACTCACTCTTTACTAAACCCAAAAAGCGAGTTTGTGTTTAGCTTTATAATTAGAGCTTTGTAGGCATAAATTTATTTATAGATTTCATTTGTTTGATGTAGAAAAAACATAAAAAGTTTTGGTAAAATTGAATCATCTTAAAATGCTATATAAAAATAAATAAATATAAATATATCATCACGCCTTTTACCCATTACTGGGTGTGGCACTCTGCCTAAGCAGATCTCGGTAAGTGATATATTTTTTCGCGTAAAGTGCGATTACCAGCCGTCAAATCACGCCCCCCAAAGATATTAGTGGAGGGGGAGAAACAGGGGTAGAGTTAAATTGGTGAAAATTGTTTGTCGTCTGTGGGGATCGACCCAGGGTTCTCAAGATCCACAGGCCGACTCGATACCACTGAGCCACCTACCCTATAATTAAATAAATTACCAAACAGTATCCTAGATAAATATCCACGTATTATTCATCCAATACAAATTATTATTGAGTTTAAGATGAAAGAAAATCATAAGAATTTATTTAATTTCTTTAAAATCTTAACCACAATACAGTACAATACTTTTTGCTACACAAAAGATTAAGAAAAGAGTACTGCGACAGTTATGAATCCTTTAATTAATTTTAACTAAGCGTATTGCTAAAAATTGCCTGTTCTCGATAATAATTGAGGCTTGTGCTCGTTAAAACCCACAATTAACTCCTAAAAGCTTTATTAAAGTCACCGCAAGGTCTTCGTATAATTGCAGTCACCTTCAATAAACAAAGCCGTAATGAATTTTTAATAACGCTTGTTGAGTTAAGAAATGGTTATTAATTTTTGTAATGAAAAACAAAATGCAAGAAATGTAAGCGAATTTTTTACTAGTGTTATTAAAATATTTTATTTTCACAATTCATAAAAACTGAGATTGCTGTTTTATAGTCGTCTTTGAAACTAAAAACTCATGTAAACAAAAAATAACTAAATTAGTTTTTTTATTTGTGAAATTCAAATTATTTCTGATTAATTTTTAATTATTTTTCAACAAAAAAGTTAATCAAAAGTGTTTTATGCAAATTTCTGATAGCTTTTACTGATACAATAAATAATTCAGGATTATAATAAAATAAAAATACTCTGCCTAACATTTATTATTGTGTTTAAAAACAACGCTAAAATATTTGTATTTATTTTATAAAAAAATTTAACCACAGATTTATGACATATAAATGACAATAAATTCAGATTTTTGTTCGGTTTTACATTCCATGAAATTTTATGATATAGCAACAAAGCGAATGAAAATAAACTAAAGTTCCATAAAATTGATCGACATAAAAATAAATTATTTTGATTAATACTAGCAATAATGATAAATTTACAATAGACTATAAAAAATAAATATTCAATCATATTTGAAACACGAATAAAATTCAAGAACCTGCACAATCATTTGATCGCACCAAGTCCCAGCAGATCAATTAAATTAAATATACAAATATTAGAATAAATTCCCCAATTGCAGCACTTTAATTTTGTTTTATGGAAGGACATCATTAATTAAAACTCTTCAATTAGAAGGGGGAGAGAATTTATAAAGGTAACATTTTATTTCTCTGCTTTTTGTATTTAGTTCGTAACATGCGGATTCGATCGAAATTTAAAATGTTTTTTTTTGTAATTGCCTGATATTATTGCTTATACAGGATGTTTCACAACTTAGAGCAAAAGATTAAAGGGTATATTCTGTACGACGTATTGATCATGAAACAAAAATATTTTTTTTTAAATTCGAAAAATTAAGGGTTGTTAACCTAAAACATTTTTTGTAGTACTGCACTGGATTCGCTTTCCTATTAAACACAAACAATGGAGTAGGTATCAACTACGAAAGAATAATTGCACAATTCAATTATTAGCAGTTATTTATAAGAGAATTTTATGTAATTAATAACTTTAACATAATCATACACCCAGTGGCAGTGACAACGAAAAATTTTGAACTAGAAAACATGGAAAATAGTTTTGCGATTTAAAAAAATTATTTTTGTTTCATAATCAGCACGTCGTACAGAATATACCCTTTAAATTTTTGCTCTAAGTTGTGAAACACCCTGTATGTCACTAGTTGAACAAGCATTAAGTAATAACTCAGATGTTGAAGATCTGGTTGAATGATATATATTTTTATACGATTACTAGCCGCTAATTTATGTCCCTCAAAAATATATGTGAAGCAGGAGTTATAAAGAACAAGTAGGTATTATATTCCCTTGGGTTGAAGCAGCACGTCGCTAAAAAGACGACTCTTCTAAATCTGATTTCCTCGTCACTAGCATAGCACGCAAGCAACATCTTGGTGCTTTTATTTCTTGGATAGATTCTGTCAAGATTCTGCTGCTGTTGAAGATTCTTCAATTCAAAGTTCATACGGTTTAAATTGTAAGTCTTCGACTGTGAGCTTAAATTCCCTGAAATCTGAACCTACGTGCTCAAAATACATTCGTTTTCAAGTTTATTTAGCGAAATTCAGAAGGATTTCCTTACGATTTAACGAATTTTGTTTGAAAATGCTTTCTTAGAATTCCATAAACAATCAATACAAATATTAGTATTTCATTTCTTTTTACTTTCTTAGAATATAAAGCTAAAAATATAATACCGTTACAAAAAATATATCATCACGCCTTTTACCCATTACTGGGTGTGGCTCTCTGCCTATCAGATCCCGATAAGTGATATATTTCTTCGCGCAAAGTGCGATTACATGCCGTTAAATCACGGTCCTCAAAGATGTTAATGGAGAAGCCATAGGGGTAGATTTAATTTGGTGAAAATTGTTTGTCGGCTGTAGGAATCGAACCCGGGTTAATACCTATGTCATATATCAAATATTTTTGGCAAATATAAATATAATGAAAGTGTAGTTTAAAATTGTAATAAAATGAATAAATACTAATTATTTACAATAGTATATTAAAATACTAGTAAGAACAGGGTTTAATTGCAAAACGAGTACAAAAGTTGGAATGACCCTTCCCCTTGTGTGTTACATACTATTGTTTTAACAATAAACGTGAAAAGTACATTTTTACGGTTTGCTATAAAAGAAATTTAATAATTATTTTATATAAATCAAAGCAGTTGCACATCACGTTTCTTTGATCACCATGTCAAATTACATTTCTCTTACTCAATTTAGTTGTGATAGTAATCGCTTCCCTCACTAGTGAGAAAAGTTATTTTCTTCCATTACTAGTAAAGCAAACGGTTACTATCACTAATGAGTGAAGGAAAAAAATAAATTAAAATTTACTGCATTCATTTTATCTTTCCAAGAATGGTTATAGTACGTAATGGACAACTAATAATTGATTATTTAATTCTATACCAGAATTCTATCCTTGCCGTAAATTAACGAGAGAAATAAATCAAGCATCAAACTCAACACGCAAAGACTTTAACCTTTTCGAATTATTATTATTGTTTTGAAAAATCTATTTGCATACATTTACCTATGTAAATTTATTAATTTCACAGCCAATATGAAAAACAAATGAGACAAACGACTTTACTATAACAAATAAATTATTAATAGTTGAAATTAAAATTATTTTGTGATTTGTTCGTCTACCAAAATTCTTTGTAAAGTTGTAACAAATTATGTAGTTGAAATTTTGTTCTGTCATAAAATATGTGATAATGAACAGGACATTAAATACCTATTTGAATACCTATCCTTCATGTCGTCATTTATAAATTCCTCACTTGTTCGGATTTAGTTTCGAGGTTAGACCTCAAACCTTACCAAACTTCGTATATTTTATCCTACATTCGATTTCATGAATACTGTAAGATCAGCTCCATTTACCGCGCAAAGAATTATTTGCTCTCTGTTCCACAGCGGCATATATGCTATCTGCATCTCTTATTCATGGAAGATTTGACCTGGAAATCCAGTTGATCATGGAAAACTGATAAATCGCACATACTTGTCTCTGAATTTACCGATTATTACTTGACAGTCCAATAAATATTTTCTCAAGTCGTATAGAGTGTCATTTATATGATTCTCGGCTCATCTTAGTTATGATATGGCCTTATACATTTCGGAGAATTATGAGAATAATAAATGTCGAAAATAGCTGTAAAAATAAAATAATTATAAAAATTATTTAAGATCATTCTACAAATGTTTAAGCGACAAATTTGAATGATGCTGAGATTTGGATATACGTATTAGAGATGAACAACTATCGATAGTACTATCGATACCTACATCGATAGTTCTTTTTAAAAAAAGTACTATCGATAAGTCATTAAAAGAAAAAAACTATCGATAGTATCGTTTAGTAATTATTGTTTAGTAACTATCGTTTAGTAATTATCAATTGGTAACTATCGTTTAGTAACTATCGTTTAGTAATTATCGTTTAGTAATTATCGTTTAGTAACTATCGTTTAGTAACTATCGTTCAGTAACTATCGTTTAGTTGAAATTACCGACAGTTTTTCATCTCTAATACGTATGTCCATTTATTTCTAGAATTCAGGAATATATATATATATATATATATATATATATATATATATATATATATATATATATATATATATATATATATATATATTTATACATATATCGCCCATTAACTATTGTCCAAATGGTTATATTTAATGATATTCTGCTAAAGTAATATTGGAAACTTGTATTCTACGTACATTTAATTAATGAATAGTAAATTTATCAATAAATTCCAATATATTCAGCATAGTTTCCAATTATTGATTCTATATTTATATGGGGTAGGTGGCTCAGTGTTATCAAGTCGGCCTAACAACCTGGGTTCGATTTCCACAACCGACAAACATTTTTCACTACGTTAAAATTATCCCTGTGGTTCCTCCTTCATTATTGTCTTTAGTTGCCGTTATATGACTGCCGATAATCGAACTTGACGGGAAGAAAAATATCACTTACCGAGATCTGCTACTGCAGAATGCCACATCCATTAAAAGGCGTGATTATATATTTTTATTTATATTTCGATATACATAAATGTATTTATTTCTTATTAGCATAATACTAGTATTATAGAGGATATAATTTATAAATAGCTACTTTATGAAAGATATAAATAAAGTTCTACTTTACGAGAGCACCAATATATATTTTTAAAATAAAAAAATATAATCTCCTCCGTTCACCATCAATAACACAAAGAAGTGCTTGTTCATCTATTCCGTAGTATACTTATAAATTATTCCGGATTTATCGGTCCAGCACAATGGCGTAGTTCCGGGCGTTCATGTACGGGGACGAAGCGCGAAGGTAAAAACAAATGATCTATCCCCTTCCCGCCCAACAGCGCTACCAACTTCCGGCGGTATTTGGTCGCGCACAATTAGGTTCCCGGGAATGTTTTACTGGTCTTTGTGCCGTCCTCAACCTGTAAAAAAGTTTTATTTCTGACGGCTCAAACAGATGCTCAGGGAGTCATGAAATAAATAAAATTAGTTTTTGTTACGTAGTGCACTCTAAGTGGTAAACATCAGACATCCGTTTGCTCATTTTAGTTTTTGTTCCATTTACTCGGAAAAAACAGTCAAACATTAAATTTGCAACAATGTCACATGGTTTTTGTGCTATGTTGATGTTTGTGTTTAGAGTTTCAGCAAGAGAATATTTTAAATACTTTTACTCTTTAGTGTAGTTTGGTAGTTTAAAAATATTTGTCAAATATTGTTCTTAATTAGTTAGTAAAAACTTTTATTGTCACCAACATTTCTCACATTTATTTTTATGCATATTTGGCGTTGCCAGACATACAATAAAACCCTAATAATAATAATAAATTCGGAAATCATTTGAGAGCAGAATAATTATTTTAAAAATTATTTCATTATTTAAACAAGTAGTTCTTAACCTTTTTGATTCTATGCCAACTATTAATTGTCCGTCAGTACGGTGGTGTAGATAGTTATACGGAATTCGAACCCGAAGATCCCGAGTTCGAATCACACTCAAGATAAAAATTATATGAACTACTACACTGCGGCTCGGTGAGTGCGGATCCTGTACTGTAATTGGGATTAAGTTCCTGTTGTACAGCGTAACATAAATAAATAAATAAAAATGAAAAGTCGATTACTCCCACCTTACACATTTTTTTTTTCAATTCCTACTGGCAAGATTATATTTCGTCAAATCACTAATGATAAAACACAAATTATAATAATATTTTATATATTTATAAACCAGATAATAGTAGTTTATGTAACAAGTATATAATTTAGGTCTTTATTGGACGAGCCGAATTTGATGGCAGAGCGAGCGCAGCGAGCGAGGCTAATAAATAAGGCGAGTCTATAAAGTCCGATTATGTACGAGTTGCATACAACGTTTTATGTTCGACTGCATGAAGAATATTTTCTCTTAAAATATGATTGTCAATACCTATAATTAAAACATTTAATTGCATCTCAAAGTGTGCTTCGTTGTTATGCATTTGTTGCTTTATTTATCAAATTGTCAAAGTGAAAATAGTGTTGAGATGGATGAAGACATTGAAAACGTTCCAAAAGAAATAAAAGATCTTGCATGTAATGCAAGAGAATATCTAACAATTGTATGAAGACACATATAATACATACAGAAAATGGTGTTTAAATATTTCTTTTGAATTTTGTTTTAATGTGACATTGACAGCAGCTCAATTTTGAATTTTTATCGTACTAGTTCAATAAAGTACCCGATTATGGACAGTAAACAGTGTCGTAAAACAAGGTAATATGATGCAGTCGAACATAAACATTATTTTCTGTATCTAAAGTGTCGAGAAGTATATATTAAAAAACATATATATGTTTCAGATAGAACCAAAACTGTACAAAGTGCCAAAGAATTTCAAATCAGAGTAGAACATCTCATGTTCTTGTCTCGCCCCAAAAATTCAAACTAGTAGTATACTGGTTGAGTTTATCTTTGTTCCTGACATTCCTTAAAAGTTTCTTTATCTACTAAGTTCCATCGCCAGAATAAATCTCGTTAGCCTTCCTGAATACCGAAATTCTCCCTGGCTTGGAGAACTAAATATTTAAAATCGACACCGTACATGACGTGCTTGGCACGCATCTTGAAAATATCCACGTTTTTGTGTCTTTGCTCATGTAAACAAGGTGTTTGATGCGGGAATTTACTCTAAAAACCTCTGGAGTCTTCGTGAAAACTTCAAATATTTGAACTGCTCGAACCACTTCATTTCAAAACGATCAGCTTTTATATATTCACGCAAACATCAATACTGTCTCTACGGTGTTTGAATTATAACATTGCCTTTATATTATCGAAAACTTATTTTCAAATCATATTATGATAAGGGATATGTAAAATGCTATTTAGTTTTAGTCTGCAGATGAGCGAAAAGAAAATATTTTAATAATAATACTCAAATACATCTTTACATATATCTAAATCGATTTTAACATAGAAGTACTCTTATTGACATCAACTTATATTATCAGAAAACTAAATTTAGTTTTTTTAGGAAGAAATATAAACTTCGAACATTACTGCTTTATTTTCTGTTTTATATAGGATGTAACATTAAACGTATTTATTCTTTTGATATATTCATATTAGAATTAATTTGTCCAAAAAGTAGATGATTTTCACCATTTTTTCTTTTCTTTATTTAAACAACAATAAAACTTCTAAATGATATATGGGGATTAACATTGATTGTAAATAAAAATAATAATATTAATTTTTTGTCGGGTATTCCGATAAAATATATTGATTGAGTAAAAAAAAAACTAATCATTTCAGACTTCAGTTTCAATTACATTTATTAACAAAATATATATAATAGGGTTGAAACCCCTAAATTGATGGCAATGATTTGAATCATTTACCGATAAGAGGCATTCGCCCATTTGCAGAATTTCACCCCTGATTTGCGGTTACAACATTATATGAAATCCGGGGATGAAAGTGAATGTTATCTATATGTGGAAATGGTGTACAAATTTTAAAATACTATTTGGGAAAATTTCAAGCTTCTCAGACAAAGAAATAACTGCTGTACTTTGTGATATAGTCTGCATACCGTCACTATGTGGGCATTATTATCTACATTAGCATAAATAAATATATTTTTTTAATTTACAGGATTTTTGGGTCTTTCAGCAACTTGGCTATAATAAATATTTTCTACAAGAAATGACAAGCGTTACTATGATTGTTTTTGCAATATCCATTTTCAATGTAAGAATCTTTGAGAATAGACCGTATTTCGTTTGTTCTTTCAATGTCAGATTGGAATTGATGATGAAAATAAGTTTTCGTAACACATGCACAAGAAACACATTCCTATTCCCTTATTTTAGAGAGAGAAACACTGCTTTTCTCCCCTAGGACATTATGTTTCTCTCCCTAGGTAGGATGTTTCTCTCCCTAGGTAGCATGTTTCTCTCCCTAGGTAGCATGTTTCTCTCCCTAGAGACTACGATTATTAGCTGTTTGCGGCGTTTCCTAGGTAACTAGTTACGCAACCCATATTTGACATTTGTCCCGATAAGACAATAATTTTTGTTCACTTGTTACGAAAAGTATAATATGCTTCACGGGAGAGCGCGATTATCCCTTGTGTGAAGTTGGCAAACCTCGACTTCAGCTCGAGCCTTCGGCCCTCGCTTACGTCTCGGTTTGCCAACTTCACACACGGGAATAATTGCTTGTTTCCCTCCCTTGATGCATATCATACTATTATAATTTAGTAGTACGTGAGTACTTAAAAAATTTGTAATAGTATATTATATAACAAGTTTTCTAAATATCTCTTTTAGTTGCAAGTGTATAAAAAAACCAGTATCTAAAGAGTTTATTAAACAACAAAATCGTAAATTTTATGAATTATTTAAAAAGTAAGGTTAAGTTACAATGACAGATGCCTGGAACTAATTTCACTCCGTGCTTAATATCTCAAGCCGTGACTAAAACTTTCGACTTGTCAAAATATGATTAAGATATTATGTAGCACCATAGAAAACAGTACGTTAAATAACATTTTAATAAAGGGAGTAAAAATGTACTTTGATAACTAATAAATTATTATACCAAATGTACATTATGAACTTATGAATATAATATATATTAAGTATTAGTATAAGTTCCACTATATGTTTTGTAGCTTATAAGTGAAATACTACTAATATTTTTAACATTATTAATAAAATATTGTTTCGAATAAAATTTTATGTGAGTGAAGCAGGACTATAAAATATCGAATAAAATTTATACGTTCTTCGAAAGTTACAATACCTGAATTTACAGTCTAAATATAAGTTAATACATTGTAGAAAATATTTGAAACTACAGTACGACAATGGAAATGAATGTAAACTGAATAAATATTTACAATAGGTTATTTCAGGTGATAATATAATGCGGTCTTTATACTACCTAATCGTAGGAGAACAAGAATTTAAGCTATTGATTCTACACTTCAGCACAAATAATGGAAAGTAAACATTTCTGAAACACTCTTGTGTTCTTAGGCTGAAATTCGCTTAATGATAAATTCACGGGTAAACACATGTTTTATTATTATTTAATTATTAATTTGGTTTCAGTTCCTCATTAATTTATATGCACGTGTACAATCGTAAACTTAATTAAGTAATTTTGTGGTTAATGAACTTGGTAATTATTAACGAGAGGACATTTGATTTAGAGGAAAATTAATTTTGGAAAAATTAAAAATACAAGAATTGCAGAGAACGGTGAATTTAAGAAATTGCTGGAGGACATATGAATTCCTTGAAGAGAAATGTAAAGGAATAGCATTCAGATGTAATTACAACCATTATTCAGTTCACGGCGATATCTTAGACATATACAAACGGTCAAAAGTTTGAACTCTTGACCTTACGAACAAAGGCTAAGTTTCGACACTTTTATTTCCTGACGTTTTTATTTTCTCCATTATTGTTTATTGACCTATTTAAACATTGATTATCTACATTTCTAGATTTTATCATACGGGTATTAATTTTCGGTAGAATACTTAAATAATGTTTAGTATTTATAGTTTTTATATAAAAATGACATATCTTTTAATCTGCCAGCGTGTTATCATTATAGAAACAGGATAAATTAATTAAAATAAGAAATTAACAAATTACAAACATATTCTGAAATATTTAAATCAAATCAATTTAAAATTATTAATTTAAACGGCTTCAGACTCCGTTTATAATATTTATAAAATTAAAAACAAATGCTAAATAATTTTTAGTTTGACAGTTCTTATCATTATTATAGTTTTTTAAAGTATTCCTAAATAAATAAATATATCATCACGCCTTTTACCCATCACTGGGTGTGGCACTCTGCCGAAACAGATCTCGGGAAATGATATATTTCGTGAAGTGCGGTTACCAGCCGTAAAAAAAAACATGTACAATGTTAATAATGTTTGCGCAAACTGTCAAACTATTAAAAATTGTTTTGAATCTGTTTGTAATTACAAATGAGCACTTTTATAAAATTTTAAAATTTAATTTTTACATGTTACAAAAGGTGTAAAATATAATATTATTACTGCAAAATGAAATTATCATTAATTCTATCCAGATTTTTTTTCCAAGTACATTTCAACAACGTATTAATCTGTACGAGTATGCAGATTAAGTAATTGAAATGCACGATACAAAATTCCCCGGATATGAATTAATGCTCGAGGGCAGATTTGAAAAAAAAATCGTAACAACACCAACACAAAAAGTTAAAATAATTTATGTTTTATATTTTGCTTAAAACACCAACAAAACTTGTGTCAAGTAAATAAAATTGACAGTAAAATTAAATGTCAAACTGACATTTTTGATAGGTAAAAATGTCCACTTATTAATTTTGTTTAATTACATCAAGTAATGACAAATTTCCAAGAAATTTTTATATTACCGCGGTAACTATGTTTAATACAATGTTTCTATTGGCTGATGATTCGTGTCACACAATAGAGAATGAAATATAAATAAAATAAATAAATATATCATCACGCCTTTTACCCATTGCTGGGTGTGGCACTCTGCCTAAGCAGATCTCGGTATGTGATATATTTTTTCGCGTGAAGTGCGGTTACCAGCCGTCAAATCACGCCCCCCAAAGATATTAGTAAAGGGGAAGGCACAGGGGTAGATTTAAATTGGTGAAAATTGTTTGTCGGCTGTGGGGATCGAACCAGGGTTCTCAAGATCCACAGGCCGACTCGATACCACTGAGCCACCTACCCCACAGAATGAAATATTGCTATATTTATTTATGTTACGCAGGAGTTAACCTCAATTAATTGCAGTTCAGGGTCCAGACTCACCGAACTGTTTTTAGGGTCAGTTCGAGTCGAACTCGGAATTTTCAGTTTCAAATTTCGTGACACTAGGCACATTGAAATAATTAACATTGCATTTCCTATAAATCAATTTACCATCCTTCTATGATAAAATGTAATAGTTCTTTAATAATATTGGCTGTAGCACAAGCTCCGTTTTTGCCTGTTTTAAGAGCAGTGTATTTGGGTGTTTTAGCTATCTCTAACATGTTAAAACCGTGCTCTTAGGACACCCAAAAACAGAGCTTGTGCTATCAGCCATTGTTATTAGTTAAAATTTTCTGGGTTATTTCCTAATTATTATCATTAGAAGAAGTACGATAGAAAACACAATTTAGAATATGATAATTAGATACAAGAGTGCCCTACCCAATAATGGGTAAATGGCGTGATTTATTTATTAAGAAGTGTATATCAGCATGGCTTGCAATTTATTTCCTGCTTAGAACAAAATCAGTATGAATTGTTATATTTTCTACAAAACCATTAAATTTATATAATCACAAGCTACAAATCGATATTATGTAATGACCTCGAATTTTCCACGGTTAAAATGCTGCACGCACTTGCCTCAGATCACATTGCACTGAAAAATATTTCGAGTTGAACTGAATGACACTGTTTACACCTGCGCAGTAAGTAAAAAATTTATTAATAAGAAGTAATAAGTACTATTAAAAGTAAAGCTAGTCACTTATATGCCTTAAATAATTCGACTACGAAAACCGGCAGTACGGCAGTGTACAAACTGCGGCTCGGTGTGTCCGGATGCCAAGCTCCAACTAGAAGAGTGATGCAGAGAGAGAAAAATTAAAAATAAATGTGATTAATAAATTTCAAAAATAATTTATTTTAATTTCTTTAAATAACGAAAAATTTTGAACCGGCTACAAAACTTGTTAAATGATTTAAAAGATTCCCTCAAAATTTTGTTTTTTTGTTTTTCGAAAATTTCTTCTTCTAAACTTGTTGATTTTGAAAGGATAGTCAAAATGTTATGGTACTTTTTAATTTTGATCAATCCGTTTATAGCTTGAATAATTTGGCCCGCCACCACCATATCATTCAGTTCCAGAAGGCTGTTTGAACTATGTAAGGTTAAAATTTTGATGCATTTATCCAAATATATTGTAGATTCACTTTTAAATTTATTATCTCCAATGAGAATTACGTAAAATTTTATCCTGGTTGGGAGCCGAAATCTATTGAAAAACGTCACGACCTCTTCATTTATCCAATTTTGATATAGTGGCTTTTTAATCAAAAGTTTTCTATGGCAAAAAAAATAATCCAGTAATTTTGTATCTTGAATATTGCCGAATCTGTTCGCATTAGTTAGGGAAGAAAGGCACTTGCAAATTTTACCAAACGAACCATTTTCCAAAAAAGCTTGATTTTGTTTAATTTCTAGAAATTTAATAATAATATATTACTTAAATAAGTGGAAATTATATACGACTTACGTTCTCTTGTAGCCGGTATACCATGATTTTCCCATGAATATGTATAAAACTTGGAATTTTGCAGAGATATTACAGCTTCATTATTATTACATTTCAATTTAGAGTTTGTTTGTTGTTTCAATCCAAAACAAGAGCGCACAAAGTTTAAAAACTTATTCATTTCATGTAGTAGGTATAATTCGTCGATCAATATGTGTTATATGCAAAGTTTCCAAGGATACTACAATTAATATTAGTTGTGTTTGTTAAACATTTTCAATTGTAATTGTGTTTTCTATGGTTACCGAATCGTGTCCAAGAACCAATACTGCAGTTCCTGTATGATCCATTTATTAACGGACTATTAATAGAAAATGATAACTAACAGCAATATAAATTATGCTATATACATATCGGGTGGTTCCGGTTAGGGGTGAATAGAGAGATTTATACAATATCCTGCTCTACAGATAAAATTTAAAAATGTAAAGTTATTCAGAATTAAAAGTTGCATACAAAATGTATACATATAAATAAAAGTTTTGTATATTCCACAATTTAAAAATACGAATATTTTTATTAAACAAATGGCAATAGTCATCAATTTTTTGTTGGCTATTGCCCACTAATTTTATAAAAATAAAATAAATATATCATCACTCCTTTTACCCATTACTAGTAGTATATTCCGAAAATTAACCACGGTGCAGTACAATTTTACCACGGTTATGGTTAGATCTTAAATCTTGGTATTTATGAGATACAAGATTTAAATAAGAACCTTAAACTTTAGATTTAATTACAGTTTTATTCGTATTTGGAGTTGGATAGTTGCTCGATCGACATTCTTTAAATAAAGTGCTTTTATGAGAAAGAACACAGGAAATTTGGTTAGGATTAGGATTCAAATATCCGTTTGACACGTGCTCGCTTGCGTCAAAAATCATTTTACAAGATGGCGGCATTCGCAAAGCTGCTTGTCTGGCTCAACGCTCAACCGCGAACATCACCGATTCACCGCTCAAGAAGACTGCGGCCTGCGTAAGTAATGGGGTTATGAGTGCAGGGATGATAGCACTGTTTCGTGGAAAATGGATTCATCAAACAAGCTAAAAGATTTCGCGCGGTTATCCTTTTGAAAGCTTCAATGCTATGAATTCTTGTCGTGGGAAAAATGCTTTTAGATTTTATATCTCTCTATGTATTTGAGTTGAGAGGAATGCTATTTACTAATGGCGAAGTTAACGTTAAATGCAAGCATTAAAGTAATTATATGGTTTACCTTTTAAGCTGCAATGGAAGATTATTACTTAGATAACGAGAAGACGTAATGGTAATGGTCGTTTAGAAATGTCGTTCTTACTGACGAGGTATAAATAAAGTAAATAAAAATACTACACTTTAAATTGCTGTACGCTGCAGAAATCATTATTTTCTAATACTCCAGACAAGTGATCGTCAAACCGTAGCTTGCGAGCTAGTACAGACTTGCAACAGCATTTTGTTTGCTCATGTGAGAAATATATTCATTTTAAGTAAAATTAAATATTAATATTAAAATCGCATAAGTATCTAACTATTTCAAATCGTAATTCGTTATAAAATAAAGACAAATATATTAAAGTGCAATTCTCATATTATTCTGTTTAAGTATTAATAAACAATTTAATTAAAAGCATACATTTCCTTTTTACTGAAATTCATACGACATTAATTAATAGCCAATAGTAACATTGGCTGGTAACACAAGCTCTGTTTTTGTCTGTTTTAAGAGGGTGTTTTAGCTATCTCTAACATGTTAAAACCGTGCTCTTAAAACATCCAAAAACAGAGCTTGTGCTACCAGCCATTGTATTTAACATAGTTACCATGATAATTCAAACATTTCTTGGAAATTTTTCATTAATTGACCTAACTTGTTTTATGTCAAAAATATTAGTTTCACATTTATAAAAATATGTATATTGAAAATACGTGTTTTAGAAATAATAAATAATAAAAATCTTTATCATTTTTGTGTTTCATATTAAATTCTCAGACCTTTAATATGACAATCAATTTATTTCTTGAAGTTGTAATTTTTTTCTTGACTAGTTATTAAAAACTGGCTTCGGATACAGCAGATTTACTTCTTTTTCTATATTGCGGGAGTTTACTATCTTCTGCTTTATCTATATTTTATAATGATTCGGTGTCAGAACGTGAGAGTTTAGATTTTGCTAATAAAAAATAGTTTTATTATCAATTTTATTCAATTGATATGAGTAGATATTATTATATTATAACTTGATTACTTTAAGCAAAATATAAAACCTAAATTATTTTTACTTTTTGTGTTAGTGTCGTTACGGTTCTTTTATAAAATCATTAAAACAGTTGAAGTAATGCATCAAGATAATAGCTATCGATCACAAATTTCTCCAAGAACCAATTTTAGAATCTACTTTTTGAGATTCCGCTGAAATTGCTCTGTAATTTGTGTTAAAAATGTAGATGAATGAAATTTAGTATTGAACTGATTTTCTGCATGATTTACTTGACAGTGAAAATTTCTAAATGACGCAAAAAAAATTGCTGCTATGCAATTCATTCTAAAAATATAAAACCAGTGTTTAACAATTTTAAATAAATAAAACAAGAGTGAATAATAACTATAGAATATATCATATTTTGTTTCATTTTATTATACCTTTGTAGTTATATATCAAATGTATGTTTTTATACATTTTTAATTTCATTTTTAATTCCAACTTTAATTCTGTTATTGCTGATAATTATGACATAAAGTTAGGATGACACTCGGAGCTGCAAACATATAACCCATAAAACATGTGAAGAATTACAAATGTATGGAGAACTTTATCTTGTTTTGTAACTAGTTTTAATGACAATCATTTAAATCAGGAACAAAATGAGAGTTATATAATTAAATGGCTTTTCATGAATCTGTGTTTTAGATTATTTTGATTTGTTCTTAGTTCACTCTTATATTTCGTTAATAAAGTAGATGCAATATTATCTGTTTCCACGATCATTAATAATACATTCGTTATATGTTCGTTTCTACAGAGTGGTCCAAAATGATTTGAACAAGTTCATATTATTATCAAAACTATTTTCCACGGAACAAAGTTAATATTATGTGTCCGTCAGTACGGTGGTGTGGATAGCAATACGGAATTCGAACCCGACGATCCCGAGTTCGAATCTCACTCAAGCTAAAAAATATATGAACTACTACACTGCGGCTCGGTGAGTGCGGACCCTGTACTGTAATTGGGATTAAATTCCTGTTGTACAGAGTAACATAAATAAATACATATTGTAGTTTAAGTAAGTATAGTTATCGCCGCCCCATGTACCTCACACGCCTTGAATCCCCGGGTCGGAAAAGCCCTGCATTAGAGGAACAAACTATCTGTGAATCCCACTATGTATGTTGGTGATAACGTCTCCTGTAACTACTGTCAACCAAGGAGTGCGAATGTGTGAGTTGGTTCCGAAGTATAATTGTAAATGCTTCGTTGAAATGATATTTTGTGTCGCAATTTGACGGTTGGTAACTACAGTTCACGGGCATATAGTTATTTGTGTATTAAGAGCGTAAAGTAATTCTTTGTTACTCGAGCACGGTAATTGCAGCGCGAGCCGAAGGCGAGAGCTGCAATAGTGCAAGAGGAACACAGACACTTTACGCTCGTGATACACACATAATTTTTTCTACGATTGCATCTTAAAGTTATTAAAAAACGTAGGTATACGTCTAAAACTAAATTCGTTTTGTTAACTGTCAATATGACAAGTTTCTGTTTTGTTTGTATCTTTGGTAACTATTGAAATAATCTTTTTCGCGCGTTGCCCTTGGAAACGCGCGAATTTAACGTCTTTTTCGCGCGTTGCCATTGGAGACGCGCAAAAAAGATATTTTTCGATTGTTCCACAGAAAACGTCAACTTTACGATGACAAATGAGAGCGTAATTGTCATCTTTTCATAGCAATCGTAGAAAAAAGATATTATTTACTGAGATGAACTATGACAGAGTGCTACTGCCAGTAATGGGTGAAAAGCATGATGATATATTGTGAATTTTTGGTTAAATCAGTTCAGGAAATTGAATTTTTTAAAATATGTTTCTATATAATTCAGAGCACGAGAAATACGCTCGTTCAAACCGCATTTCAATATCTCTTTTAGTTTTTGAGTTATAACGATTTTTAACTTTTTTTAAATCTCAACTTTGAGAGCCTATATCTTGGAAACTAAAAGAGATATTGAAATGCGGTTTGAGCGAGCGTATTTCTCTTACGCTACTTAACTTCTATGGAAAATTTGAAAATTTTGAAAATTTTACAATTTTTTCGAATTTTTTTTTCATCAATATTTCAAAAAGTTGAAGAGATAATGAAAATCTGAAAACACCAGTGCATTTCTCGCGTAAAAATACATAGGTATGCAAATTTTCACAACAAAATTCGCACGGATACATGTTTTACTACAAAAAATAGAAAATAGCCATTTTGTTGAAATTTCTTAAGGGGTACCCCTTGACATTTTTACGATTTTTTGCCGTTTTTCGAATTTTTGTAATAAAAAATGAATCCGTTTGAATTTTGTTCTGAAAATTTGCATACATATGTATTTTCACGAGAGAAATTCACTGGTGTTCTCAGATTTTAATTATCTCTTCAACTTTTTGAAATATCGATGAAGAAAAATTTCGAAAAAAAATGGAAAATTTTAAAATTTTTCCAAATTTCCATAGAAGTTAAGTAGCGCACGAGAAATACACTCGTTCAAACCGCATTTCAATATCTCTTTTAGTTTTTGAGTTATGGGCTCTCAAAGTTGAGATTTAAAAAAAGTTAAAAATTGCTATAACTCAAAAAGTAAAAGAGATATTGAAATGCGGTTTGAACGAGTGGATTTCTCGTGCTCTGAGTTATATAGAACCATATTATAAAAAGTTTCGATTTTTGAACTGATTCAACTAAAAATTCACATCTGCATGTTTATATTTTGGCCATTCCTAAGCATGGCTGCTCTGCAATACCAGATTTTGATAGAAGATATATTATTTTATCCCCGTGAAGTATAATTAGTAATTATCAAATAGAAAATTTCATTTAGAACTTTCTGTACATCAAAAAATTCAGATTCTGCATGTTTATGTCAATATCTCGTAAACGAAACATAAAATAAATAAATTTGTCATCACGCCTTTTACCCATTACTGAGTGTGATACTGTGCCATAGCAGATCTACACATTGTAATTATTCATTTACTTAGTTAAAACTCTACATTTACTTATCAATAAACTGTCAGGAAACTAAGTAACATATATTATTAGTAATAAAAGTAAATAATGTTGTCAGTAGCCACCACAATTTCCAACGATTCTAAAATCATAATTAAAAAGCAGACGATATGAAGGCATAACGATATGAAACTGATATTGAATGCGGTATTCGATCTGTGAGCCTTCATTAAATCAGTCATTAATATCCAAGTTCGTTCGTGGTTCGACCACATCCAATAAATTGCTCCGACCATTGCTGCACTCAGAGTTACTATTCGATGCAAGTCTCATAATTACAACATGTAACTGTGTAAATGGGAAATACAAATGTCTACATCATTTTAATTCAGTTTTTTTCTAAAACAAAACAGCAACTTCAAACATAAAGATATACACGATAATTGAACTTTTATGCTAGCATACTTGGAGATCTATCACAAAATGAACAAATTCATATAGTTGCTTATCAAAAAAAGTAGACTATATAGGTAAAAGAATTAATAACAAAGTCTAGAAGTAAAATTAGTTTAGGAAAAACAAAAGTTAATTTCCTTGTAGATTGAATACGACTACCAATATGTATTTAGGTGTTAACGTAAAAAACAATTTTGTGTTTTACATCATGCCAAAATTTTCTTCCTTTGGCATTTTTTCATAAAATAAATATTACATTTTTTCAGCTTGTAACTTCAATTCGGAGACATACTGTATATTATAAAATTAATTAATATTCAGAAACTAACCAGTTCTGTAAAATCTTTGGATTTTTTACTTTATTTTGGAGAGAAAAAATTCGAACAATACCAAAATTTGAACACAGAAGCTTTAAGCACAATTTACATCATAATCGTTTTTGCTAATATTTGCAAACAATTCCTTTTGGAATATTTTCGACTAGAATATTAATGTTGTTTATTACAAAACCATATTTGTATCCCTAATTTAGAATGATTTATAATTTTAAAATAAATTGAAGTATTAATAATACGGTTAAATTAATCAAAACACCTGCGGAATTAATTTCGAAAAATATTGTTGTTTAACATACAAATTAGAATATTCACATAATTAATAACGACAGCTATATTATTAATTTAATTTCTACATTAATTTTCATAATTTAATTTGACAATGAGTGAATGAATACATGTCTATAGAATATAATTAATATTTTTAGGATGAAATTGTTTGTTAAAAATGTCAGATTTGCTTAATAATTTATCGGATATAAATAAGCCAATTATATCAAAATGTAAATTATGTTAATTTACATCAATTAAATAAATATATCATTACGCCTTTCATCTACTGGATGTGGCACTCTGAAGTAGCAGATCTCAGTAAGTGATATATAGATATAAGATATATAGATATATTTAAATTAATAAATACATAAATAAATAAATATATCATCACACCTTTTACCCATTACTGGGTGCGGCATTCTGCCGAAACAGATCTCGGTAAGTGATATATTTCTTCGCGTTAAGTGTGGTTACCAGCCGTCAAATCACGGCCCCCAAGGATGTTAGTGGAGAGGGAGCCACAGGGATAGATTTAAATTGGTGAAAATTGTTTGTCAGCTGTGGGATTGAATCAAAGTTTTCAAAGTTCATAGGCCGACTCGATACCACTGAGCCATCTACCCAATAATAATAGGTAATAATACTAAAATCCCATTTTAATTTCTAATATATGACATAAAGAAATGCACTATTACTAAATTTGAGTCAAACACGTGGTCACTGAACGCAAATACCTACTATTAACATGAAACAAATGAAACATAGTAGGCACATATTGTACAAAAATCTAGATAGCTATAAAAAATGTGTAAATATAAAACAACTGTGTATTTGAACCATAGTAAAAATCGTACGGCGAACGAAAAATTAATTAAAAGTTTTGTTTGACATTTACCAAGACTTGTAAAGTGGGTAAGCTTCTTATTTCATTTAAAATGCTGACTACAAGTGGAAAATTGCATTAGGTATTAAATTATATTTTAAAACTTCTTTAATAACCCTCTTGGATGGGATTAATTTTAGGAACGCAAATACGGACAATATGATGAATAAGAATATTAAAGAATTTTTACGAAAAGAAGTTTAAATTTGAAACCGACAGTACTTTTACAACGATATTCTGGTTTCCAACAGAAATCAAGACTTTTTTTCATTTTATTTTTATTTGGTACTGTGCACAACAGGAACTTAATCCTGTTTACAGTACAGTACAGGGGACTCAAGCTTACATTGGAGTCATACCTAGGGTTGTGCATTTGACCAGTCAAATATTTTTCGGTCAATTGACCGACTATTTGACCGGTCAATTGACCAAGAAACATTTAATAAAAATCACAATTAAAATTGTAATTTATTTATATAGTACTGTTTACTACATCCTATATTACTGAAAATGAAAAACCAACAACAACTAATAAACAAAACCACATTAAATTCAAAATAAAGGGGAAAATAAAGTAAAAGACGTAATGAAATGAAATAATATGTATTTATTTTATTTGTAAAGTAAAGTAAGCAAATTCTCCAGAACCCAGAATACCAAACTAGATATATTCATGTAATAATAGTAAGTAGCTATTTCTATTGAACAACAGATGTCATTTAGATTATTTGACCGTTTTATTTGGCTGTCAAATATTTTTAGTCAATTGACGGTCAATTGACCAGTCAATTGTCAGGTCAATTGACCACGGCACAACCCTAGTCATACCAGATCGTATTTTGTTGTAGCCGTAGAGAGTCAAATCTGAATGTACGACCTCTCACCTCATTTCTACATTGCGTTTTTATTGTATTCCAACTAACATAACATTACATAGTAAGAATCTAATTGTAAGTTTCAATTTAAATAAAAAAATGTAATTGAAAATGTATAAACGCCATAGTTATTATTAAATCTTTAGAGAAGTTGAGTATAATAAAATTATAATTATACCGAAATGAAGTAAAATCACAAATCTACAGGAACCGTGAAAAGTAATTTCAAATAGTGTCACTGGAAACTCCATTTCAACTCCGGAAGTACCTGAAATGAGTCGACACCTCTACCGGGTGTGTAATTAACATATATCCTGGTGTCATGCCATTCAAATATATCGTTTTAACTACGTTTCCATATGGCATTCGTACATATACGCTATCTATCTACTGCACGGGTAGGAATATAGTATGGTATCAAACGCATCTGCGTACCTGACAAGTAATGACGTTGAATGACGTCACAATGGAAATGGAGCACGTCAACGCGAGGAGCTTGTTGACATTACGTCATTGTCACGTGACGAGCACGTCACCACCGGTGAACTGTGATTGCGGAGCCATTACGTTGCGCTGCGACATATCGTATTCAAATTTGCCAGATGCATCCACGTTAGATTTCACGGGAATAAGATCCATTCATAAATACAAGCCATATGTCTTCCACTCTAAACTTTAATTATTTTGTTTACTATTAATTAATGCAGCCCACTCTCATTTACATTTGATTTAAGGTAATTGATAAATATTCGTAACCCAATGTATCTACCATTCTCATTTAAGTTTTCATTTTCTTCGTACGACTACGTTAGAATTTTATATAACTTTACACAATTTTCGAACATATTTGAAATAAGTATTTTAATAAAAAGTATAAAATAAACACTTGTCTAGGTTTCACAAAATTCAGCCTGCAAGTCACCTTATGAGGGCATCGTCAGAGGCTGGCCAGCACAGTTAGTAACCATAGACGCGTTTCGCTCTTATTAGAGCTCATCAGTATGGTATAACTAAACCTAGTTTCACCAAGTGTTGGATGACAATTAATTTTGTCTTTGTTGTTAGATAAGTATTTTACTGAGTAACTACGGTCGCGCCAGGCACCATAAACTCTATCTGTATTTGAAAAGTTTTCAAGCAATTTTCATCTTTCCAAGATATACTTTGTAATCTACGTAGAGAATACATTTGCTTGAAAACACAAAATTTTAACAGTAGCTGATCTCGGTAAATGATATATTTCTTTGTCTGAAGTTTGGTTACCAGCCATCAAATCACGACACCCAAAGAGGTTAACATGGTAAAAATTGTCTGTCGGTTGTGAGAATCGAATCAAATGCATAAACCGACTCGATAATGCAAAAATATAGATCTACTCTGCAAACAAGATTTAAGATTTTTATAATCCAAAGGTATTTAGTATGTGAATAATAGTTTTGCGGTTGATAATTTGACAAATTAAAATACGTGCTCATAGCTTATTTTTGTTGTTGTGAGATATAAATTTAATATGAGTTCTTGTTTCATTTGAAGGCAATTTCATTTTGTTATTTCAGAACTATGTAAGTACATGTGTTATTAAACTTTTTATTATCATTGCCACATCCTACTCCAATATGAAAACTAATACACACGACACTGCAAGAACTAGATTGGCGAATTCCGTAGACCGCTTGACGCCAACCAGCCTACGTCCGTCGTTTACGTGGCTGTCCGTGTCCACTCTCCTCGTTCGGCTAGATCCGGGAAAATGTGCTGACGAGACTGTTTCTTTTAGCCGCTGGCCGAATCCTAGCGGTCCCAAATCCAGCAGAACTCTGATAGCAAGACGTGCAGAATGCCAAGAATTCAACTTTACAATGAGATAAATTCATGCCGACCATTTGATTGTGAAATACGATGTGCGAGGAATGGACTTTTTGTGTTGGTGGTATTTTGATATAAGTTCATTCATTTTAGATTTGTAGACAGTTTGATCGGTGAACTTGATAGATTATTTCGAATTGTTTTTTGTTGTAACTGATTGGTGAACTCTGAACTTTCATTCGACTTTTAATGAGAAATATTTAGGTTTATATTGATTGAACGTTCTATATGACCATACAAGTACGTTTTGTTATTTACTTTATTTCTATAAAAAACAACAAAGACAAAATTAATTGTCTTTAAATGCTCACTTGGTGAAACTAGGTTTAATAATAAAATATCAAAATAAACACTTGTCTAAGTCTCACAAAATTCAGCCTCCAAGTCACCTTATGAGGGCATCATCAGATTTTGATATTTTATTACTTTATTTCTACTGCAAACGAGTGCGTTACCACGCTAATTATTCGTTTTCAGATAAACTCAAATTGTTGAAACTTGTTAGTATAACATAGTTCATTATAATTGTATTTAGTTAACAATACTCTTTGTCTGTTATCGTGCTGCAGACTGTATCTTAACTTGGGAGATATGTTAAGTTGGTAATTTACAGAATTTTTAGTGGATTTCATTTTCATGTTTTTCTCTATTCAGTGGCATTTTACAATTTAGTCAATTAATGCAATTATTGAATTAGATATTGGTACTGTCATTATGAGGTAGGTGGCTCAGTGGAATCGAGTCGGCTTTTGGATTTGAGAACCCAGGTTCGATTCCCATAGGTGACAAAGAATTTTCACCACGTTAAAACTATCCCTGTGACTTCACCAGAACTACCATCTTTAGGGACGTCTGGTAACCGCATTTCTCGTGAATAAATATATCACTTACCAACATCTACTATGGCAAGGAACCACACCCAGTAATGGGTAAAAGCCGTGATGATATATTTACATTTATTTATAAATAATAATATAAAGAACAATTTTATAAAGTTTAACGGAGAAACTAAATATAAAAAATCTAAAAATATCAATTCCATTATGCAATTAATTAATAACCGCGGACAAAGAAAAATCCGGAGATCTTGGTAATAAATTAGAAGTTGGCTCAGTAGGTAAAATATTAATTGTGCCTGGAATAAGTTGCTGAGGGTACGAATGGAAATAAGAGATACTGATTCTGAATCCCGATTATCTATTAATTTGTATAAAAAGTTTATCTATCAACATTGACATATAAAAGATTGTTTGATAAAATTTTAAAGATTTTAATAAAGTGTAAAAAGTAACAAAATGAAGTCTGTACAGAGATCCTATTTTTAATATACAATAAACAATTCTTAATTATTTTGTGGTCCTGGCAAAAAAACCTCAAAATTGCTTTGAATAAAACTATGCTTCAATTTATAAACCACTAGTTAACGCAATACTGAACTTTCCTAAACCAAACCAGAGGTCTACTGGAGTACGGTTATCGGTCTGCTCTACGCTCCTTACTCATATATAATTTTAGTATTTGTTGTAGTTTCAAGAACTTCTCAGTCACGCTTAAATCAAGTTTGTTGTTGACTTGTTTCTCGTCTAGACACCGATATTACTTGGCAATTTAAACTAAACAAAGGTACTCCCGGTATGTGACACATAAATATGTAATATTCCTAAACTTTATGTTTGCAATTTTATTATGAAAAGAATTTTACAAACAATAACTCAAAAACGTAATTTAATTTTGAATGAAATGGCTGCTAATAAGGGTCATGAATATGTTTTATAGGATAGGTGGCTTAATGGTATCAAATTAGTCTATTGATAATACCAAAAAGAACATAAATATTTAAATGAATAATTGATATGAACAAATAATTAGATTAATATTTATACATGATAAGTTATGAAAGTTACATTGGAATGAATGATTTATGAGAATAAATTAGTCAAAATAAAAAATGAATCTCAGTCATGACATTCGCATTAATCTTGTTCGTAGATCAGTTATAATTTGGAAATATTTACTGAATTTTCTGTTTGATAAAATGTTATTTAATTGTAGTTGTTCACGAAATATAAAAATCATGTCAAATACGTAATATACAAAAATTTGCTAGGTAACAAACAACGTTTTGACATTCAATTATAATTATTTTAAGATGTTATTTTCAAGGTTACAATATGAAAATAATATTTAATAAGGGCTTTAATTATAGTATTTATCATAATAGCTGGCAATGTATTTGACTGCAGTGTTAAGATTTCAGCACGAATGTTGTTTGGAAGCTGCTGGAATGTTTGAGGTTTGTTATCGTACACCCACTCTTTCAAGTAACCTCAAAGAAAATAGTCGGGTGTCGTCAAATTTGGCGAACATAATGGCCAATTAAAATTTGGATTTTGAGAAATTATAAAATTATACGATGTGTGTTGTATATATTTCCAGTGAAAATCGTACGACACTAATTAACGACCAATAGAAACACTTATACGAGCATGGGTTACCTAGCAACGTCAAGATTTTCTTGGAAATTTTTCATTCCTAGACCAACCTAAGTGAAATTAATAAGTGGAAATTTTTATGTCAAATTTGACAGTTGGACAATATAGTGAAACGTCATATTGAATGTTTAGAAATTATAGTTTTATTTTAACGGTCAGTATAATCAAGAAAGCAGTAACTAACGCATATTAATTAAAATTAAAAACACAATTGTTATAAGTAATGCTTCCTTTGTAAGAAGAATCTGATAAAGTGTTAGCAGTAGAAGAACAAATGATACTACCAGATTCAGGTTTTTTTTCATTCCTCATGCTTTCTATTATATTTTTATGATGTTCTGCATCCATTTGCAAATAATGCCGAATAGAATGCGCATTACTATGCCCTGTAACTTTGATGAGCTGTTCTTCTCCGACACCTTGCTTCGCCAAATTCGAGACCGCACTTGCTCTAACAGAATGATTGGTGATTTTAACTTTTTTTGTATCTATTCCAATCTTCTGAGCGGACTCAGATATCCAGGATGAAACCTTATTTCACCAAAACGTGACATTTTGCTCGAATTTTTCAGTAATTGTTTTTTGTTGTCAATAATTTTATTACGTTGCTATAGTTATAATTGTATTCCAACTTGATTATTTCGAATAAAATTTAAATATTAATTTATGTATTTTTGCTTTTTGTAGCGGTGTCGTTACGATTTTTTACCGAATCTACATTCGAGCATTAATTCATATCCGGGAAATTTTTTGTCGTGCATTCCAACAACGTAATCGGGCCCTTGTGTTCCACTCGGGCCGATTAATACTTTGTTGAAATGCACTCCTAAAAATTTCCGGAAAGAATTAACGCTCTTATGATATTATAAGTGATAATTTACTTGTCAAATCAGACATAATGATCAAAAAACAATTTATACATAAAAAGTTATTCAAATATTAACTCCCATCGCGACTTATGGAACAGCCTGTAGAAACATTTTCATGTTCCGTCAGATCATTAAATGTCATGATAATATCGTGTGAAAATAAGTTGATTTATACAAGAATATTATGTCATATCATCTACACGTTATATGATAAAAATTCGAAGTTTAACTGAAAATGTACGAAATTGAATTTCTATCACAGCGACATTTATGCACAAAGAAAATTCGCCATTTTAGATGTTTCTGAATGTCAAGCATTTTATTCTAACCATGTCAAAATATAATACAAAATCAATACCCGGAGCAACGTAAAAATGAAAATTCTATTTCCAGCGATGATGTTAAACATTTATCATAAATGTTTAAACATCAAAGAAATAATTTATTGCTTTGAGAGCTACACAATTCCGCAATAATCAGTCGAGTGCGTCATTTAATTTACTCTAACCATTTTCTAAAACGAAATATTACCAGAAACATTCGAATCATAATGAAAAATTGTCTTCCAGCGACGGGAAGTACTGGAACTAATCCCCAAGCAAGTTAATATTTTCGTAAAATCCGCAGCCGCGCCGTGCTTATAGCCTAATGGACCCTTAATGTAACTGCATGGAATACATTAGGAATAAAAAATATAAGCTGATTGGAATACTAAAACTTATTAACATATATTGCTCGCTCAAAGTTATTCAATATTTTTTAAAATTTCAAATTGCACATCAATATAATTTGCACAACCAATAAAAACATTGTATTAGGCATGGTAAATTTCTTGGAAATTTTTCATTATTTGAATAATCTAACTAAAATTAATAAGTGGAAATTATTTCATGTCAAACAAAGTATGTGAATTTTAAAGAGAGTATTACAAATGAAAAATGTTCAGTTGTTCTATACCAGAGATGGCGAACCTTTTTTGATGTCCGTGCCACAAAGTCATTATAATTCTTTTTTAAATAGGTAACGTGCCACAATAAAATTTCATTCGAAATGTTAGCGTGGTGAAACTATACGTAAGTATAATTAAATAAACAAATAAAAGCAATTCTTCTTTAAACAATTTTTTACTAATCAATGTTTTACAAAAAGCAATATGCTAGAAACAAAATTCACGTTAAAAACAATTGCTTTTAATATGATTTATGTTGCTGTACACAAGATGATAAAGATTTAATATCTGGTTCATATTTAGTTAATTTCAACAGTACGCATGCAGAGCTCGACTCATCCGTCATTCTATTCCTATATATTTTTTATAAAATTTAATTCTGAAAATAGCGAATCACATGCCCACGTCGATGAAAATATTGATAAAATTGCCTTTGCTAATATTTTTAAACAATTAAACGTGTCAGGAATTGAATTCCATTTAGTTAAAATTTCATCTTCTGCAATTTTATTTATTTTATCCAATAATCGATTTCTTTCAATAATTTCTAAATCATTTCTTAAACCAACACATTTTTGGTTCCATATGGTACTTGACTGAAATTCAACTAATTCCATTTCTAATTCATTAAAATTTAACCAGTCAAGGACTTTTAAATTTAATTTTTCAAATGGTATTGTATCAGGATATAAAATAAATTTTAAAGTTTCTTCAAATTCTTTAAACTGCGTAAATCTTGCAGAAAATTCCTGAGTCAGGGATTGAATTACCATTGAAAATTCTTTTGTTAATGACTCTTTATTTGGCTTTTCGTGACATTCACTTTCAGAAAAAATATTTTTGTGTCCGGAAAATGTTTATATGAATTTGAAAGAATATCACGATTAAAAAAGAGAAATCATGCGATATTTTAATAATATAATTTGACGGTTCTAGTTAACACACTAAGATAGGTATTCAGTACTACCAATTTATATCATAAATTATAAATTAAGTGTAGATTAATAATTTTTAATTCATTTCTGTCAAAAAAGATAACTTATACAAAAAAATAATTTTGATTTTGTGCGTGCCATCAAATTTTTCAAACGTGCCACTTGTGGCACGCGTGCCATTGGTTCGCCATTCCTGTTCTATACAAATAATTAAACATAAAAAAATCTTACTCACAGGAATTATTGTTTAGAACACTGCAAATATCAAATCGCCAAAGTTATGTATGAAATTCTTACCTGAAAAAGAAGAAAACAATATTTAGAAAATGAGGCACAATAGGTCAAAAATATTACAAATAATTTGTTTTATTCGTGGATATAACAATATCAAAGCCAATATTAATTAAAAAACTGTAAATTCATAACGCAAATGTAGAAATTAATGACGAAAATATTTCAAAGCTCTGCAAAAACTAATTACAAAGTTTATAACGTTTCGTGTGAAACTGGTTTTGATTGATTGCAGCGTACACACATGTGAGAGTAGTAACGATACATTATTTCTCCTACTTGACCGCGTGACATTTCTGAAGGGTTCTCATACATTTCAGAATCTAAATGTGTATATACCCTGTCATCCTCTCAATGAATACCGCGTATATCATTTTAATTAATTAATCTTTTTACATAGGTTTTCTGACTAACTTTTATAAATTAATTACAAAAAATAAAAGTTGACAATTTTAAATTTGACTTTGCTTTGATTTATTTTTAATTAAAAATATATATGTGAATGTATGATTTATATTAATTAAGAGAAGTCGGTTATTATCACTTAATTAAAATGAATGGTATAAATTTTAATCTTTTCGCGACGAATAGATTTTTCTTACTAATGAATATTTTTTTATTTTTTTTATGGGGTAGATGGCTCAGTGGTATCGAGTCGGCCTGTGGATCTTGAGAACCCTGGTTCGATCCCCACAGCCGACAAACAATTTTCACCAATTTAAAAAATCTATCCCTGTGGCTCCTCCTCCACTAATATCTTTCGGGGCCGTGATTTGACGGCTGGTAACCGCACTTTACGCGAAAATATATATCACTTACCGAGATCTGCTTAGGCAGAGTACCACACCCATTGATGGGTAAAAGGCGTGATGATATATTTATTTATTTATTTATTTATGAATATTTTTTAGCTGATGATGGTAAACTCGCATGGAATGTTCATTTCTCACTTTTATTAATTGCAACGGTCCTTTTCAGGACCACCAACACTTTTTCAAAAAGATAATTTCTTTTACTACAATTTATGAAAATTTTGTTTCATTTCCAAGCAAGGATATTCCTATTTTTAAGCTAATTTTCAACATTTTCAATTTAATTTCTGCCGTTATAAAACATTCAAAATTAATTCTGTTTATTGTTTTTAATGTATAATTTTATGATCTACAATTTTTATTTGAAACTGTCTTCTCTAAAATAATAAGGGAAGCACTAAATTATAAAAATATGATTTTACATGATAAAGTCCCCTGGTTCTAATATCGCCAGCACCACCCTGTATAATATATAACAATACATGTTCAAGTTAACTTATTATTAATTTCGGTTAAGCAATTTAATTAGGTTATTTACTAAACTTGTCAAATTAAGGCTATAATTTGCCATTTGTCATTTGCTTGTTACTCTTGCATAAATAACAATTGAGCTACTCATTAGATGCAGTTTTTAATACTTAACATTTTTTGTATTTACACTTTAAGTCTAATTTATTTAAATCATATTAAAAAATAATACCATTGTATTTCCTGTTACATATTTCAATTCTGCATCGGATATAGATTTTCCAGTTTTATAAACAAATTAAATAGTAATTTGTGTATTAAGAGCGTAAAGTGATTCTTTGTTACTCGAACACGGGAATTGCAGAGCGAGCCGAAGGCGAGAGCTGCAATAGTGTAAGAGGAACAAAGACACTTTACGCTCGTGATACACACATCATTTTTCTACGCTTGCATCTTAAAATTAAAAAAAAATGTTACGTACTGAAAATAATATTTTTCTATCAACTATCAATATGACAAGTTTCTATTTGTTTGAAGTAAGCTCGCATCAATATCTTTTTCGCACGTTGCCATTGGAAATGCGCGCAGTTAACGTCATTTTCGCGCGTTGTCATTGGAGATGCACAAAATAGTTATTTGTGTAATAAGAGCGTAAAGTGATTCTTTGTTACTCGAGCACGGTAATTGCAGCGCGAGCCGAAGGCGAGAGCTGCAATAGTGCAAGAGGAACAAAGACACTTTACGCTCGTGATACACACATAATTTTTTCTACGATTGCATCTTAAAGTTATTAAAAAACGTAGGTATACGTCTAAAACTAAATTCGTTTTGTTAACTGTCAATATGACAAGTTCTGTTTTGTTTGTATCCCTGGTAACTATTGAAATAATCTTTTTCGCGCGTTGCCATTGGAAACGCGCGAATTTAACGTCTTTTTCGCGCGTTGCCATTGGAGACGCGCAAAAAAGATATTTTTCGATTGTTCCACAGAAAACGTCAACTTTACGATGACAAATGAAAGCGTAATTGTCATCTTTTCATAGCAATCGTAGAAAAAAGATATTTTTCGATTGTTCCACAGAAAACGTCAACTTTACGATGACAAATGAGAGCCTAATTGTCAACTTTTCATAGCAATCGTAGAAAAATGTTATTATATGTCTCTATTTCAACACAGATGAAAACTTGTAAACTACAGTTTGAAAAAAGCTATAACTGATGACATTAACGTCAACACGATTACACTGGCAATCCGATGCGCGCATGTTTTCTTGCCGTGATCGTGACTATTTTATGGTGTCTGATAGCACCTAATAAAACGGGGAACATATACTGCATTAAGAGATCCCGAGACAAATACAACCAAATGCGATCTTTAATACAATTTTCAAAGTTTCTATTGACATGTAAACTAGACAGAAACACGTCGTAGAGTTTGATTTTTGTAAATAAATATATTTGCGAAGTCAGTTTGTGAAAATTTGTTGCTTTAAGGATGAGAACGAACACAATATATTTTCATTTTTACATACTATTACATTTAAATTTATATATGCGTTATTCATTTTAAATTCCTTTATTTGAATTAATAGTTAATAGGTATAGTTATTTCCTCGGCCAGATTTAATATTTAATACTATCTATAGAAATGTACCAGAACCATCTTATTTTTATATAAACACTTGTCTAAGTCTCACAAAATTCAGCCTCCAAGTCACCTTATGAGGGCATCGTCAGAGGCTGGCCAGCACAGTTGGTAACCATAGACGCGTTTCGCTCTTATTAGAGCTCATCAGTATGGTATAACCTACTTCTTCCCCTAGAACAAAGTTCACGTGAAGAACCTGGTGACGAAGGACTGTGCCAGCAGAGAATAAGATCTCTAAAGAACGGTAAGATGACATGAGAAGTTCTATCGAACCAGTAATGCCATCTACCGTGGATGGCATTGCTGGTTCGATTTATTGAAAATCTCAAAATTTCATAAAGTATTTTAATCTTATAATAATTATAATAGCATTTATTTACGGTAAGAAAACCTTTTACAAAAGAAAATTAGACAGTATTACATATAGTATAAATATTAAAAAATAAATAAATAATAAAAATTTAATTGGATAATATAATATTTTTAACGCTATGTTTAAATGTATGAAAATCCTCACCAAATATAGATAGATTTACATAATTGTCATTGACGTTATACGATATTCTGTTCAAAGGAGAATGATGAATATAATTAGTTTTTGCGTTATTCACTTTTAATAATTTTATATTACGAGTATGATACTGAGGTACTACCACTAAAAACATATCAAGAAGTTACGAAAGACTTTATAAACAAACACTAAATCTTCTAGTTATGTATACAGGCTGTTTCACAACTTAGAGCAAAAAATTAAAGGGTATATTCTGTACGACGTGCTGATCATGAAACACAAAGAATTTTTTTAAATTCGAAAAATTCTGGGTTGTTAACCTAAAACATTTTTTGAAGTACTGCACTGGATTCGCTTTCCTATTAAACACAAACAATGAAGTAAGTATCAACTACGAAAGAATAATTACACAATTCAATTATTAGCAATTTATTTATAATAGAATTTTATTTAATTAATAACTTTAACATAATCATCCACCCAGTGGCAGTTGGCAACGAAAAATTTTGGACTGGGAAACATGGAAAATAGTTTTGCGTTTAAAAAAAAAATCTTTTTGTTTCATGATCAGCACGTCGTACAGAATATACCCTTTAATTTTTGCTCTAAGTTGCTCTAAGTTGTGATACAGGTATATCAGGCAAATTTATTGTGTTAATTATGGTAGGAAAAGATTTTTTTTTGCTCCTAGATTTTTTCGGTTTGCTGAAACAATTTCTATATATACATACATTTATTTTCAACTTATTTTATTTAGATTTATTGTATTATTTATGTTATAATATTTGTAAAGTATTTTTTAAAAATTAATATTACTTAATTTGGTAATTTTATTAAACAAGTACAGCGTATAATTTAGTTTCTAATGATTGAAAATACAACTCGTGCAATTAATCTTAATTTTTTACTTGTAATCAATTTTATCATTATTTAGTTAGGCTAATTATACTTCATTACATAGTTAAGTAATTACAGCTCACCTTTAACAAGAAATTAACAAAGCACTATTATTAATCCCACTAAAATTCAACAGCAAAACATCCTTTGTGACTTGTTCTTGCACTTTCTTGTTACAAATCTACTTCGAGTTAGAGTTCCTCAGTTCTTCCCCCTTCGGAAACTACGATAAGGACATTATATTATTACCAGTTTACTATAAAACCTAAATTTGTCACTTTCAATTAAATATTAGATTAGAATTATTGTATATCATTTTAAACGTAAAAAATTATAAAATAATGCATTAATTCTATATAGGATGTTTCTATAACTCTTCATAAAACTTGAACGACGTATACAGGGTGGTGAATCGAATTGCGCACCATAGCGTTTTCAATGCTATTTTTCAAATGTTCAATTATTGGCTTCCCTAATTATTTTATGCAAAAAAGTTTCAAATAAAAGTTTTAGGGCATAAATTTCTACATCTAAATCAATAAACTTAATTTCTATTACATGCTTTGTAACGACAGAAATTAAATATTACAATGTCGAAAGTTGTGTTGAAAATACAGACAGCCATGGAATTGAACAAAAAATAAATAAATGCTTGGCGTTTTATCTGTCAAAACGACAACGTTGGACGTTTTATCTGTCAATCGTTGACGTTAAAATTTTTTTGCATATCTAAATTTAAATATTATGTATTTTTTGATTTTAAAAAAAAATTAAGTTTGCTATGGATTAGAACAAAAAATAAAAGATTTTATGTCAAATATGTGCAATTAAAAAAATATCTATAGTTTAATACGCGTACAAGGAAGTCATGTGGTGTCCACATCAGCTTTTTAAATCACGTCTAACGTGTGTGTATTTGTGGGAGGGGGCATGGGTGTGGTTAGGTTAGGACCCCCACATGTTTCTATTTTTCCCATATTTGTCATATTTTTTAGGATCTTTTGTTTCATCAATTTTAGAGCTGATCGACAATTTGACTCCATTTTCTGTTTTCCACTTTTTTTTCCACATTACAAGTTGTAGATTTGAACGAACAATACAGTTTCATTAACAAAATATAACATTTATAAAATAACAAACTACCAACCGGCAAAGCGAAACTACAACATTAAAATATCGGAAAACAAGTCACAAAACGCTGGTTCCAATATCAGGTTGTCAGTTCGTCAATAAACTAGTGAACGAACAGTGATCGCGCCCCAGCCCATTCCGCTGTTGTTCACATATTGATCGCGGCAGAACAATCCGCACGGGTAGAAAGTGTATACTCGGGCGGGTGCCGTAACGTGCACATAACAGCATCCGGATGCGGATCCAACAGTGGAAAATGACAGCGGAGGAAAATAATGTACCCGTGTCAGGTCAATGAAATCGTTGTTCATGTGATTTGTATTGCAGGGTCATGGAGAAGTGATCGGAGATAGTGCGGGCATATTGGAGATGGCGATGGTGAATCTGAAGATAGGATTCAGCGTATTCATGTTACATAGGTACAATTGTAATTGAATTTATCTATGACCATATATGTAAGTAGGCCATTAAAAATAATTTGAAAGAACAGTAAATGCTTGTTTACGGTTGCTAAGGGTTTACTGCACTAGTTGCGTAATGACAGTTGATGTTACAAATATAACCTAACAAACATTCTGTAATTGTTCTTATTATTATTTATGGTCGTAGATAATAGTTATTTACGTATCAAGTGCAGAAAGATGGGTTTTTTTGAATGAGTGGTCCGTTGCTGCATGAGCGAAGCGAATGCTGCAAGACCGTGAGTTCAAAAAAACCTCTTTCTGCACGAGTTGCGTACACTATTTTTTCTACAACCATAAACCAAATTTTGATAAAAATAATAAAACAAATTTCAGTAATTGTAACATCTCTGAAATTTTTTATTAATTTAGAAACTTTAGAAAGATACCTGCTTTAATGTATCCATGACAACTGACAATGACAAACAAACTCAAGAAAGTATACTGTATAGAGTTTATTTATATTAAATTACTTTTCTGCACTAGTGCAGAAATAATTCACATTTTTTGCACTAGTGCAAAAATCTGCTACTTTCATAATAAAAATAAGTTCAAAAACGCCTACTTTTTTTAATGGTTGTGGAAAAAGTATAATACACAACTCGAATTGTAACGCAATTATATTGCTCGTGAAATTACTGCACTCGCTGAGGCTCGTGCGCAAATTTTTCACTCGCACATAATGTGCTCTCCTTATGTAATATACTATTACCTATTGTGTATGTAATGTATTTTTGAATTATCATATATTAGATATACTACTGCAATATACGAATGATTGACCCTCGTGTGACTTAAATCTATCTTTCACGAAATACAATTAGTATTAGTTAGTAATATGTATACAGGGTGTTTCACAACTTAGAGCAAAAAATTAAAGGTTATATTCTGTACGCCGTGCTGACCATGAAACAAAAAGAATTTTTTTTAAATTCGAAAAATTAAGGGTTGTTAACCTAAAACATTTTTTGTTGCACTGGATTCGCTTTCCTATTAAACACAAACAATAAAGTAGGTATCAAATACGAAAGAATAATTACACAATTCAATTATTAGTAGTTATTTATAATAGATTTTTATTTAATTAATAACTTTAACATAATCATCCACCCAGTGGCAGTGGCAACGAAAAATTTTGAACTAGGAAACATGGAAAATAGTTTTGCGATTTAAAAAAAATTCTTTTTGTTTCATGATCAGTACGTCGTACAGAATATACCCTTTAATTTTTTGCTCTAAGTTGTGAAACATCCTGTATAATTAATGATATTTGGGTAAATCACGCAGTATCATTGTACCCAAAAAAAACCTACTGGGTAAATCAATTACATTTTAATTCAATTTATGAATGTATGTTGATGTTTTATTCAAGTCTTTCATATAGATGCATCACATTATATCCCATTAAATGAAGTTGAAATATTTACCAAACATTTATTTATTAGATTTATCCTGCATTGCCAAATATTGCTGTATTAATGAACTTGTAATAATGAACAGTATTATTTTTCTATCTTTTACTTGATTCTCTTGGTTGCGTCTCTGGATGGATCTACGATTCACGAACTACATAGGATCCTTCGAGGGATTGGAATTTATATAGGTTTCAAATTTCCGTAACGCGCAGTAGCTGATGTTGAATGATGTTTACTTTTCTGCTCTGTGTTTGTATGGTAATGAGAGTTTGTTAGTGTAAATTGGGTTTAGTACTAAATTACTTAATATGTTTGATCTAGTGGTTTGGTTTTGAATTTAAATTAAAATCTAAATGTTGTTTCGATGTCGACGATCAACATAACTTCAATAAACAGACTGTATAGACAGTAAATAATTAATTAGATATATCATTTATTACTCAAATACTCAATAAAGTATATTATTTAATCTAACCTAATTTTTTTTATGGGGTAGGTGGCTCAGTGGTATCGAGTCGGCCTGTGGATCTTGAGAACCCTGGTTCGATTCCCACAGCCGACAAACAATTTTCACCAATTTAAAAAATCTACCCCTGTGGCTCCTCCACCACTAATATCTTTGGAGGCCGTGATTTGACGGCTGGTAACCGCACTTCACGCGAAAAAATATATCATTTACCGAGATTTGCTTAGGCAGAGTGCCACACCCAGTGTTGGGTAAAAGGCGTGATGATATATTTATTTTATTTATTTACCTAATTTTTAACAACACACTATCGCAATTATATACTCATATACAGGGTGTTTCACAACTTAGAGCAAAAAATTAAAGGGTTTATTCTGTACGACGTGCTGATCATGAAACAAAAAGATTTTTTTTTAAATCGCAAAACTATTTTCCATGTTTCCCAGTCCAAAATTTTTCGTTACCACTGCCACTGGGTGGATAATTATGTTAAAGTTATTAATTAAATAAAATTTTATTATAAATAACTGCTAATAATTGAATTGTGTAATTATTCTTTAGTAGTTGATACCTACTTCATTGTTTGTGTTTAATAGGAAAGCGAATCCAGTGCAGTACTACAAAAAATGTTTTAGGTTAATAACCCTTAATTTTTCGAATTAAAAAAAAATCTTTTTGTTTCATGATCAGCACGTCGTACAGAATATACCCTTTAATTTTTTGCTCTAAGTTGTGAAACACCCTGTATATATGTATATATGTATATATATATATATATATATATATATATATATATATATATATATATATAATTATAATAATTTATAAAACAATTATTACCTACTAACATAAACTAAAAATATTTTCATTAAAGTATTATGTTAAATCATCATTTAAATATTTAATATAGAATCTAATAGTACCTATATTATTATAAGAAAATCTTTCTCGTTAATTACAAAGAAGTTTTGAAGTTATAATGAGATTAAAAGCAGTCTTAATGATTAGCTTAGTTTATACATTTTCTTGTTAAAATATATAAATAAGGACTTAATTAATAAATATTTACATAAGCTTTTATTTCTCTCCACATTTTCCCATCTTGAAAAGCTTGTATAATCTTCTAGATAAAATAGATAAAATACATATGTAATTTAAGTTGTACAGCAAGAATTGACAGATATGATAACTATTTTATATTTCTTATACATGAGTGTTACTTATCTAAATAAAGTATAAAGATATTTCATAAAACCGTCTTTAAAATTATATAAAAAATTGTATTATTTATATTTATAATAATGCTTGCATATTTGTGAAGTTGTAAATAAGCAAATTTATTGAGATTAAATATAAATTGTCTCTCATAATCAAATATGGCAGGTATTTTAATTACACCTAGAAAAAAATCGAAGAATTTTAATTTTAACAAGAACGTTAGGTTAAATTTTCATTAGAAATATCTTTTTGATCGATGCACGCGTAATATGGACTATCTACAGATGTCGAAATTTAAGATTAAGTTGGTATTTAATGCCAGGGAAACCAGTACGTTAATTGACATTTTAATATCGGGAGTAGAAGAAATCATGTAAAGCTTAAGTTATCAACAACTGTAATTTAAATTTCTGATGTATTGTATTTTCATGTCATTTGTCTAGTCTTGCTTCATATTCACTTGAATTCAATTTAACTTTTTTTTATTAAAAATTCTCAAATTAATGTCGTGTGGCTATACTAACTGCTCAGTCACAGGTACGGATCGGTCAAGCAGAATAACGAGAAAATTATAGGTAGGAAGGCATAAACCAGGACCCTTTTATAAAATATCTGAATTTACATTGCATTGAAATTCGAGGTTTAATAAACAAAATAATAGTTATAAAATAGTCCGTCAGTACGGTGGTGTGGATAGCGATACGAAATTCGAATCCGGAGATCCCGAGTTCGAATTGCACTCAAGCTAAAAATTATATAAAAAACTACCACACTGCGGCTCGGTGAGTGCGGACCCTATACTGTAATTGGGAATAAATTCCTGTTGTACAGCGTAACATAAATAAATAAAAATTGTCAGTTTTGAAAATTTAAGTATGTATATTATTATAATTACCATGACGTGGTAATTAATTGAGTAGAGCAGCCAATTAATATATCTATTTATTTAATTAACTGCTCTGGCCGATTAATTACCACTTCACAGTCTACCACCAGCGATAATCATCCTGCTTCAATTATATTTACTGTATTTTTAATTGGCTAGTCTTGTTGGCTTTTCGAAACATTATAAATACAGACAAACCGATAAATCTATAGTTTCTTAGAAAATACCAATACGACCGAATAAACGAAGGAAGTAAAATATAAATATGTAATATAAAATTAAATATAATAATTCGTAAACATATATATTTTTATAATTTTACCTACAATTTAAATGAAAAGAAAAATTAAAACCGCTTTTCTGGCTCTTCAAACAAAAAAATAGTAACAACAAAGACAAAATTAATTGTCATCCATACACTTGGTGAAACTAGGTTTAATAAAAAAAATTAAATAAACACTTGGCTAAGTCTCACAAAATTCAGCCTCCAAGTCACCTTATGAGGGCATCGTCAGAGGCAGACCAGCACAGTTAGTTACGAGTCTATAATTACTAACTGTGCTGGCCAGCCTCTGACGATGCCCTCATAAGGTGACTTGGAGGCTGAATTTTATGAGACTTAGCCAAGTGTTTATTTAATTATTTTTTTTAAATAGTATAAATACCTTTATTATGGTAAAATTAATAATAATTATAAGAGAAAACAGTTTAGAATTAAACTTAAATCTTTGAACATAATTTCCGCGGTATATTAAAATAAGGGTCAACTTATTTTGTGAATAAAGGAAGATAACAATCTACTTCTTTGTTATTTACTAAATATTTCATTTAAAATAATGAACAAAAGAATGAAAACAGGAGATAAACACAAATCCCTAGTGAAGGTTAAACGATAGCAACGAACTTCCCGACTTCCTATTGCTACAATAGTAATCGTCACATGCATTATTCATTGGCAATCATCCTGAGAAGGGAGTTTAGCAGGCCTACCATTTGATTTGTTTCGTCATTACAAAGAGCATTAATAAAACGTTTAAATTTATATAAAGTTGATGTTGAGAAATCGCGAAAGGCTCACACTGAAAATAAACGTAGCTAAAATTACGCATTTATCATAAAAACTTGTAAATCTCAAAGAAAACAGAAAGTTTAATTTCAGAATGCGCAAGAGCTCTTCAAAAACTTTGTAAGTCGTATTTATTATTCTTTACTAACAATATACATAACGACGTCGAGTTATATTTCTCAATATTTTTATATTTGAAAACGTGAAAAATATCTCTTTTTCCACAGAGAACATTTTTATTTCACACGACACATGTCATCATATATTAATAACTCGATGCGATTGAATTCCCGTAGATTATGCAAACATGTGTTGTTGATTGATTTATTTCAATAAATTGATATTGATACAGGTGCATTAAAATGTGAAACTGCTCATGTATAAATCATTACACCATACTCGTACATGCTGTGATATTAATATTGATGAAGGTCAGTCAGATTGCACTGTTATATCAAATTACTATTAGTAGGACAGTAAATATAATTTACCTACGTATACAATTTGTTTTCATCTAATATTCATAACGTTTTAAGTAAACAGTCATTGCATTTGTGGGATTATAACTCGAGATCTTCGGATTCGAATGCCTTAACTCTAACCACACCACCGTATTGCCGAATTATTTGTAATATTTAAAAATCAAACATGGCGGAGGTACTTTTTTAATTGTTCATTTAATAATTTAAAATAAAAAAATTTGATGTGGACACTACATGATTTCCTTGTACGCGTATTAAACTATAGATATTTTTTTAATTGCACATATTTGACATAAAATGTTTTATTTTTTATTTATATATATATATATATAATATTTAAATTTAGATATCTCGCTTATGCAAAAGGCTAATTAAAAAATTCTTAATGTGCATTTGCAGCATTTATTTCTAAAATTAAAATAATACCATTTTTTTCAAGGAAAACTGTTAGCAGCTTCATGTAATGTGTCACTTCCGGTTAGTCTATTTTAACCGAAATCTATTATGTTATTTCCATTGATATAGTAGTCTTATATACCAAATTTGGAAAGTTCTAAATTATATTTGAATATAGTTTTTCATGATAATCTATTATAGGCTTCAAGTAAAGTACCACTTCCGGAATTTATATAATGACCAAAAAGGTAGGTGCACAACTAGATGTTATAACATCCTAAATATAAAATTTCTATTTTCTACGGCTTACCGTTTTTGAGTTATGCGAGATACGTACGTACGTATGTACATACGTCACGACGAAATTAGTCAAAATGGACTCAGGGAGGGCCAAAATGCGTATTTCCACTGAAATCTGAGAACCGAAAATTTTCGCGATTACAATACTTCCTTTACTTCGTACAAGGAAGTAAAAAAAGATATTGAAAGGTTGGTTTTTTATACTAATTACTTGAATTTGTATAATGAACAATTCCAAAAACAGGGTTGGATAATATTCAGCAAATGAATACTTTCAAATAAACGCTTACATGAAAAATAATCGTATTTAGTCAAAGTCACAAGTAATCGTGTTCGTCATTTCATTAAATTCGCCAAAAGGGAGCATTTAAAAGACTAAATAGGCGGTTCGATTGAATGTAATTGAAACTCATTTGCTACTTTTTCCGCCGATAGTCTGTATCAATACCCGTCGCCATCCCCGAGCTTGACTCCTACCTACAGAAAAGCTTTTATGAAGTTTTGCATCGTAAAATTGGGGCATTTAAAAATTACTTTCACGTCACCGTGTATCAATGTTGGCAACGTAAAATTTGAAAAATGGGAAATTGAATTTCTTCCTCTTTAGAATATTGTGAATTCAGGCAGTTTGCTATTTATAAATAATATAAAAAATTATAATCTATGATAAGGCTAATAATTTGATTTTTGTTTTCTGTAAATTTGTAAATAATGAACTAAATTCATTGCTATTGTTCTGTTTAAAAAATTAATTTGATTAAATATTTCCAAAACTAAATAAATCGAAATTATTGTCGTACACAAGTGGCACATACTCGAGAAATGCCACTGACCTAACCGCCATCTTATCTACTATCCAATTTTATGGTTAGTATCATTAATAGTGTTTGTGCCGCCCGGAACAGTAAGTTCTAAATGAAATTTTCTATATGATAATTGCTAATTACTCCTTCACGGGGTCAAAAATATATCTTCTATCAAGATCTGGTATTGCAGAGCAGTCATGTTTAGGAATGGCCAAAATATTGTCGTATAAACATGCAGATATGAATTTTTTGGTGGAATCAGTTCAAAAATAGAAAATTTTTATAATATGTTTCTATATAATTTAGAACACGAGAAATCCACTCGTTCAAACCGCATTTCAATATCTCTTTTAGTTTTTGAGTTATAGAGATTTTTAACTTTTTAAAAATCTCAACTTTGAGAGCCTATATCTTGGAAACTAAAAGAGATATTGAAATGCGGTTTGAACGAGCGTATTTCTCGTGCGCTACTTAACTTCTATGAAAATTTTAAAAATTATGAAAATTTTCCATTTTTTTTCGAAATTTTTCTTCATCAATATTTCAAAAAGTTGAAGAGATAATTCAAATCTGAAAAGACCAGTGAATTCCTCTCGTGAAAACACATAGGTATGCAAATTTTCACAACAAAATTCCAACGGATTCATTTTTTATTACAAAAATTCGAAAAACGGCCAAAAATCGTAAAAATGTCAAGGGGTACCCCTTAAGAAATTTCAACAAAATGGCTATTTTCGATTTTTTGTAATAAAAACTGTATCTGTTGGAATTTTGTTGTGAAAATATGCATACCTATGTAATTTCACGCGAGGAATTCACTGGTGTTTTCAGATTTGAATTATCTCTTCAACTTTTTGAAATATTGATGAAGAAAAATTTCGAAAAAAATGGAAAATTTTAAAAATTTTCAAAATTTCCATACAAGTTAAGTAGCGCACGAGAACTACGCTCGTTCAAACCGCATTTCAATATCTCTTTTAATTTTCGAGATATAGGCTCTCAAAGTTGACATTTAAAAAAAGGTAAAAATCGCTGTAACTCAAAAACTAAAAAAGATATTGAAATGCGGTTTGAACGAGCGTATTTCTCGTGCTTTTGAACTGATTCAACCAAAAATTCTCATATGCATGTTTATATGTCAATATTTTGGTCATTCCTAAGCATGGCTGCTTTGCAATACCAGATAGAACATATATTTTTACCACCATGAAGTATAATTAACAATTATCAAATAGAAAACTTACTTTTACTTAAGTTCATCCAAAAATTCAGATTCTGCATATTCATATCAATATCTAATAAACAAAGATAAATAAAAATATCATCACGCCTTTTACCCATCATTGAGTGTGGCACTATTCCCTAGCAGATCTGCGCGCTGTAATTACTCATTTACTTAGTTAGAAAATAAAATTCTTTATTCCTGCAAAATCTTGCGCATATAATCTGGCGACAACAGCACTATGCGACTTATTGACAAAACAAAATCATATTTGTTAAATTTCAGAAATGTAGTATAATCAGAATAATTTTATATTAATTATTTTACTAGTAAATTAGTATAAGCAGTAGTTAGTAGACAGTAATTATTTTAAATTTTCTATAAAAAATTAAATGTAGGGCGCCCTTTTGGCTTGCCGCTCGTATGCCTCGCATGCCTTGCACCCCCGGGTTGGGACAGCTCCGAGTACGACAAACAAAAAACAACAACAGTCAAAGTTCATGGTGCTGCCAGTGCCATCTTTGGATGCAGGCATGCAGCAACTGGCCAGTGTTTTGTCAAGTTGCGTCTATGTAAGCTGTAAACTGGATGAAATACGGAACAGCTGTACAGGAACAGCTCCGAAGAAGCAACAGTAGCGCATTCTATGCTCAGCCACCCGGAAATGCGTCCACATGAAATTACGTCGCTCACTGGATTCAGTTTATCTCTACAAGTGGCTCAGATCACTGTAATAGTAGCTAGCAAATACTCGCAGTCTCAGGGAATACTGATAAGAGTTTGTGGACAATTTTGTCACAACATAAACTCAATATTTCTTTTCATAAGTATTTATATCTCTCAAACTATATATTGTGTGGGATACAAGAAATTATTCCGAACTATATCTGTGTTGTAATCTGGGATTCGAATCGTAACGAAACCGTAACCGAAAACCGCACCGATATTCCTCTTTCTATCAAATCGTACCTGAAAACCGAAACTTATTTTTAATTTTGAAATATGGAAACTGAAAACCGAAACGAAAATTTAAATGATTCTGTAACAGAACCGATATTATTTCAGTTCTAAATCTGTAAATTTAAACCGATATAAATAACGTACTGAACCGTAAATAAATGAAATCTAACCCCAAAATTGTTCGGTTCGAAGCCCTGGTTGTAAATGAAATAGCGCAACACTAAAATATCAACTTACAATATTGAAATACCAAATATTATGTTATAATAACGCACGGTATGGAAACTGTCATTTTCATATATGGTCACGCGAAAATAATTTAATATTATGTATTTAATATTTCATAGATGTTTACATATTTTAATGTTTCTGCAATTATAACAGAACTACATATTGCTGAAGTAAAGAATTTTTAGTTAGGTATGTATTTGCTGAAATGACTGTTTTTCTAATTTTTATTTTGTTTAACCGGCTAAACTTAAGATATCTAGAATATTTGAAAGAGAATTCACCACACGTCACTGTCAACCAATACTATCACAAATTTGTTTGAAAATGAACCAATGAAATGTACATTTCGTCGGAAATTAATCACTAGTGAAATTGATATCGGAAATACAACTGTTAATAATATCCTTGGTTACGAATAAAATAAATGATATTTTCAATATTTTCATAAACGTCAATTTTGAATATTAAATGTACGCTGAAAAAATGTAGAATTTTCATCACTGTAATACCTAATTAATAATGTGCAAATAAATACCTAACTATTCTTGTTAATTAACTCTTGTTTGATAAATTCTCAAGCCGAATACAGCTTGTAGTATGAAAATTGACAGATAATATTTTGACATAAATATACATTCGTTGTTACGGAAATAGGAAACACAACTCATAATTTCTGTCAAAATATTTTCAGCAATTTTCATACTACTTGTTATATTATATATGAAAATGAACTTGGTCAGATTTTATGCAATTTAATATTTTTAATTATTTTCTTTGGTTTTTTCAGATTTTAATTCAATTTTCCCAAAAATCCTTAATCGTAGGATTATTAAAACGAAAATTTACATACATATGTATTTTGACCCATTGAATCCAGTGGTGCAATCTTCAAATGCATATGACTTCTGGTTTTCGAGAAAATGTTAAAAAACCGCTTTTTGCGATTTTTTTGGCGGAAAAATGAAAAAAAATAAAAATCGCTGAAACTATGTTTATAGGTTAACTGAAGCACGAGAAAATTAATGCCGTTGAGCGCGTTTTCATATCACATTTAGTTTTCGAGATATAGCCTCGGAAAAGTAGAAAAACTGAAAAATTCGATAAATTTCACTGTTCAGGAGGCTATATCTCAAAAACTAAACAAGATATGGAAATGCGCTCAACGGCGTTGAATTCCCCGTGTCCGAATTGACTTATAAGCAAATTTTCATACAATTTTAAGCAATTTAATATTTTTAATTATTTCCTAAGGGGTACCCCTTTGGTTTTTTCAGATTTTAATTCAATTTTCCCAAAAATCCTTAATCGTAGGATTATTAAAACGAAAATTTACATACATATGTATTTTGACCCACTGAAGCCAGTGGTGCAATCTACAAATGCATATGACTTCTGGTTTTCGAGAAAATGTTAAAAAACAGCTTTTTGCGATTTTTTGCGGAAAATTGAAAAAAAATAAAAATCGCTGAAACTATGTTTATAAGTTAACTGAAGCACGAGAAAATTAATGCCGTTGACCGCGTTTTCATATCACATTTAGTTTTCGAGATATAGCCTCGGAAAAGTAGAAAAACTGAAAAATACGAAAAATTTCACTTCTCCGGAGGCTATATCACAAAAACTATTTGATATTTTTAATTTAATGGATATATATCATTGCAAAAATATGACGATATATATCAAAATAAATATCATGATATATATCGATCGATATATATCTTCGAACCCTGTTAGCTAATGATTATTTAAAATATATATATTTTCTTATCGTAAAGGCTTTTTGTCTATACCTACATTATTTTTAAATAAATTATTTATTATGTGCCATTTATGTTTTATACTAGCTTATATTTCAAATAAGTGTGCACTTAATCATTCATTTTAAGAAAATTCAATATCTATAAAAATAAACACGCATAACATACATTCCGGTTGTGTCATATATATTTATAACAGATTACTATGCTCACCAATTTATCACTATAATGTGTATCAACGACGTGATTTGAATAAATTACCTGATGTATAAAAGACTAAAATTACACAGATCACCTAAAGAATATAGGTAAAATATTAGCTATCATTTAATTTCGACTTTGATATATTTTTGTAAACAACTTATATTCAAATCATATTTATGTTTCATGACAACAGAAAATACCCAATAAATAAATTTGATTTTCATTCAATAACAGCTTGTTTTTCACAAAAACTATAATAAAATTCGTTGAAACCGGCCTCATTTATTTGATTTACGAGACAATTCCGTCGAAACAAACAATATCAGTACGTGATCATAACACCGTTTTATCACAATCTGATCTGCTGTAAAATCCTTGTACGCATTTTTAAAATGTGTTTGTTCCATGGTTTTGCCCAATTATTATGTATTCAAAGGTTTTTTGTTACCTGTGTGACACTAAATTATTATTATTTGTTGTTATTCTCGTAAAACGCGTTGTTTAATAGTCTTCAAGTAAGCACGCACATTTCACATTATGTTATTGGCATATAATTAGCACGGAAATTTAATATTTTAGCTTTATAAATATTATTTTCAAACGTAAATGTAGAAATAAAGATAATAATATATAATTACGTCTTTTACCTATTATTGAGTGTGGCACTATACCGCAGCGGTAAGATGTTAGTGGAGGGCAGGGGCGGATCTAGACTTCGAATTAGATGGAGGGGTCATGGAGTGAATTTTGTCTGGGGGGGGGGGGGGTTATTGTCCATTTTCTAAATATAAAAACCATTTGTATTTGCTCATATTATATTCTTGCTTTAAATAATTTTTAAAATCACATTAAATCATTTTTTCACCTCAAAAATTTCCTTTAAGAACGCCAACACTTTTTATACGAGTATCATAAAGTTTCAATATCTAAACGGTTCTTCGATAGAATACAAAAATTATTGAATTAGAAGTTGATTTTCTAAGTGCAAATGTCGGTAGTCACATATTTGACTAGGTCTTAAATAGAATACCTCTCCCATCTGCGGGTCGAAATAATATCCAAACAAAATAGTGGTTTTTGGCTATTTATTAGAATAATAAATCAAACAATAGTTCTTAATTATCATAGAATTTTAAGTTCTTAGATAATATTTTCTATTTAATTTGCTTAACAAATTGAGTTATCGTAAATAATGACATCATTATTATGTATTAGGGCCAACATTTAAAAAAAGTCCATGTTTAGGGGGGGGGGGTATGACCCCCATGACCACCCCCCCATGGATTCGCCCCTGGTGGAGGGGTATTTTTAGTGATGAATCTGGGTTCTCAAATCCACAGTCCAGCTCGATACCTCTGAGCCACCTAATATTAATTTGATTCTATAGTATAGTATTTGTTTAATACCGTAATAACTTCAACCCACAATAATTTGTTTAATTAATTTTAGTATGTTCAACTGATAATTCTCTCTTGCATACAAATTCAAAAACTGTATATACTCGTATATGCATAATATCATAACGCTATCGTCGATATCTCTCAAACTTCAGATATGCGGAAATGAAAACAGAGAACGATATCAACAATATTGTTCCAAACAAATATTTTTAAATCTGAAACTGTTTGCTATATGCAGCAATTGAAATAAAATTCACAATAACAGCAACAAAATCTAACTACATTCCAGTTGTCCGTATTTGTAATAGATAGAGCTTGCGCAGCTTACGAAGCTGCATTTTTAAGCTGATCTCTATCTGAGAATCAAAAGCTAGGATAGCGAGTGGTCGATTTACCCAAATTCGTTTGCAATGCCTTTGTGACCCAAAAAATGGCATTATTTGTATTCACGTCCTGGGGTACGGCTTGTTTGTAATGCGGGATTGTAGCTGAATGTATCGAAAATTCTGATTGAAAAATTCAATTTTGTTTACCTATCTTCTGTTTCAAATACGTTCGAATTTAAATTTTGCGTTCTACTTTTCTGGCTTGGGTAATCATCTACAGCTTTATGCTTTTACTTTTGTTTCGTATTTGTTTCGCTTTGTTCGTGTTTCCAATAATAATACTCTAATTTTTTATTCTGTTGATAATGTCCGCGAGGATCAAAATATTTCTATTTACAGTACGTTGTACTTTACTTCTCCATTTTCTGCATTTTCATTGACTGTTGACATATACATTAAAAACTCCATATTTTTGATACATTGTTTGTGTTTATTTCTTTGTCAGTGTTGCGTTAGATAACGATTATTATTATCTAGACCAGGCCAAACTTTTTCATAAGTGGGCCATATTTTGGTTGGAAAATTGCTCGCAGGTTTCTTTTCAAATGAATTTAAGATTTGTATTAAATCATGTGCATATATATATTTAAAAAAATTAAAATCATTGAATTGAGTTAAGATATTAATACATATCGTTCGCGGGTCGTAGTTTGGACATGGCTGATCTAGATATAGTAGATGGTAGATAGCTTATTTTAAATTATTTTGATAAAGATAATAGCTATTTTACCGTAAAAACCGTAACCGGAATAAGACCGAAATTATTATTTTTTTAAATCCGAAACTGTAACCAAAACCTATACAGGGTGTTTCAGGACTAGTGTAACAAACTTTAACAGCTTATTCCTGAGGTCATTTTGAGCCAAAAATGTCATATGGACATAGGTCCTATTCCTTCTAGTTACCAAAATACAAGAGGTTGAAGTTCTATAAATAACACGAAATTTTCAAACTTTTATAATCAAGATACTTTCGAAAAACAAGTGTTTTATTGATAAATCATACCTTATTTACCTTAATTAATTTTATTTATTAATATTAACATGCATACGAGTTCAAGGCGCTCATTTTGAACACTTGCTGTAATTTTTTTAAAATTTGTTATCTTATTTCATATTGTGTTAACCTATTCCATGTTTGGTTATGTTGTACTGTGTCTATTTAATTGTGTCATTTTATGTTTTGTTCTCTAAATCGTATTCGTTAATATTAATAAATAAAATTAAGACAAATAAGGTATGACTTTTCAATAAAACTCTCGTTTGCCGAAAGTATCTTGATTAAAAAAATTTGAAAATGTCGTGTTATTTATAGAACTTCAACCTTTTGTATTTTGGTAACTAGAAGGAATAGGACCAATGTTCATATGACATTTTTGGCTCAAAATGACCTCAGGAATAAGCTGTTAAAGTTTGTTACACTAGTCCTGAAACACACTGTATAATATTTTCAAAAAACGTAATTGATAAACGGAACTGATATTTTACAGAAATTTTTATAAATTTATATTATAGACTACTAAGTAAGGGTTTTATAATATAAGACTTGTGAAATAAAAATTAGTTTTCCTCTAAACAGCTATTTTTACATCGTGTAACTTCGATGTTATCACATTTATACTACATCATTTGTCAAAGCATCGAAGGAGCTTGCTGCCAATATTGGGATATTAGGCCAAGAACTAGCGACCCTGGCGCTAGCCTCGGTATCAATAAACCTTGTTGTCTACAACATTCACGTGATTAATCGCCACTTACACACAATTGACTACAAAGCGCCCAGTACATTACACCGTTCTATCTATTTTACCAAATTGATAGCTATTTGTATAAGGTATTCCACAGGGGTGAAAAGGTATTGTAAATATTTCGTTTCAAGATTAACTACATATAATTTGTTGTAAATAATTCAGTATTGCAATTATTCATATTTGTTTATAGAGTATAAACATAGAAAATGCAACGACAATAGTCAATAATCTCTAAGTAATATTAGATTTTTTATACATTTGTAAATAGCATTACAACTAGAGTTATTAAATTATCGGTTGTAAAGTAAGTATGCACGCAAGTAAAGCGTGTAGGTATGTATTACTTCTTCAAATTTGTTATAATAATAATAATAATAATTGTTTATTGCCCAACAGTTAAAACCAATTACAGGACTAATACAGAATGAGTATAATGTGTTACGTGTACAAATAATATCACATACAGGGAAGCAAAACAAACAAAATATGTATGCAGGGTGTTTCAGGACTAGTGTAACAAACTTTAACAGCTTATTCCTGAGGTCATTTTGAGCCAAAAATGTCATATGAACATAGGTCCTCTTCCTTCTAGTTACCAAAATACAAAAGGTTGAAGTTCTATAAATAACACGAAATTTTCAAATTTTTGTAATCAAGATACTTTCGGAAAACAAAAATTCGCGCAAATAGGGGATGGGAAGGTTGGCTTCTATTTGGATATCTGTCTTGGTATTCTCTGGACGCATAACGGGCATTACCATTACATTACATAAATAAAAATCATATCTGCATATTCAGCAGTACTATAACCATCCATTATGAAACAATAATACAATCAAAAGTACAACAATTACTAATTAAGACAAATAAGGTATGACTTTTCAATAAAATTCTTGTTTTCCGAAAGTATCTTGATTACAAAAATTTGAAAATGTCGTGTTATTTATAGAACTTCAACCTTTTGTATTTTGGTAACTAGAAGGAATAGGACCTATGTTTATATGACATTTTTTGCTCAAAATAACCTCAGGAATAAGCTGTTAAAGTTTGTTACACTAGTCCTGAAACACCCTGTATATTAAATATAAAGCCTAATGAAAAAAAAAACATAAATTTCTAAAAAAAAGCTAACAAATTAACATAAATAAGAACAAATATCAAATTACATGAGCTCAGTTTGACGCAGGAAAGTATCTAAAGTTCCGTAAGTGACACTAAAGATGTCTACTTGATCAGCAATCTTGTTGGCATTTTCACACATGACGCTAATGGGAGCCCTAAACATCAGATTGGTCTTGAAAAATTTCGACCGAAAGGTAGTACCGGAACGAGCTGACAGCCTAGGTACAAATACAGGGTGTTTCAGGACTAGTGTAACAAACTTTAACAGCTTATTCCTGAGGTCATTTTGGGCCAAAAATGTCATATGAACATAGTTTCTATTCCTTCTAGTTACCAAAATACAAGAGGTTGAAGTTCTATAAATAATACGAAATTTTCAAATTTTTGTAATCAAGATACTTTTGGAAAACAAGAGTTTTATTAAAAAGTTATACCTTATTTGTCTTCATTAATTTTATTTGTTAATATTAACATGTATACGAAATCAAGGCGCTCATTTTGAACACTTGCTGTAATTTTTTAAAAATTTGTTCTTATTTCATATTGTGTTAACCTATTCCATGTTTGGTTATGTTGTTCTGTGTCTATTTAATTGTGTCATTTTATGTTTTGTTCTCTAAATCGTATTCGTTAATATTAATAAATAAAATTAATGAAGACAAATAGGGTATGACTTTTCAATAAAACTCTTGTTTTCGAAAGTATCTTGATTACAAAAATTTGAAAATTTCGTGTTCAACTTCAACCTCTTGTGTTTTGGTAACTAGAAGGAATAGGACCTATGTTCATATGACATTTTTGGCTCAAAATGACTTCAGGAATAAGCTGTTAAAGTTTGTTACACTAGTCCTGAAACACCCTGTATATTAGTCTTACAAAGTAAATCAGGACAGTCCATATTGTAGTGTAATAATTTGTGCAGTAGAAGGACAGATGTACGTTTTCTAATAATGAACTCCGAAACCTATAGTATGAGAAGAAAAAGTGCAGTTGTTCATTTTTAAGCTGAGGATAATGAACAATTCCACACCGGCAGCTGGTTATTCAAGTGAACGAATGCATTTCAACGCGGCACAGTAAATAATGAGGCTCCATTCCTACTCGCTATCGTGTAAATGGCGTTAGCTTCCCAGAAAAAGAAAGAAAAAATCAATTCAGCTTAATAGTAACTTAGTTAGCAATGCCCGACCGATCCAATTCTAAATTATAGAAATGCGAATTTTTCTTATTGTCATCCTTTGTGTGATATTTCTGGATGACAAGGTCAGAATTCAGAGGCCTTGATCATTAGAGCCCTTATGTCTGGATGACGCTGTTACGTCATTTTCCTCTGCTTTGCTGAAGACTGATGCGAACGGAACGGGAAGGCAATTAAAGAGTGCTGACGTTTGTTCGGCTTTATTAGGAGCAAATTAGACCCGAATTCTTTCCTGCCTTTTGGTAACTTTGCTATTGAATTACATCATAATGTCAGATTATATTGTATTTGTACTATAGGCTGACACTAATTTTAAATTTACTTTTTGTTTATTTTGTCCAATTGTTTCTTTGTGTTTGTTCACTTCATTTTGTTTGTTCTTGTTGAAATTAACTCTCGAGGAACAACCTTAAATTAACGACTTCTTCAACAAAAGAATTTTCATTATTTCCTTTTTAATATTAACTCTTTAATTAAATACATTAAAAACAATTTAAAAATTATATTAAAATAAAGCTCTTACTCATATTTCAAATTCTTTATAAGAAGTAATTGACATAATATACTTCAAAATTTATAAACCTATTTGTTTTATCTTTATACATCCGGAACCTGAACCGTAATGAAACCGTAACCGAAAACCGCACCCATAATCATCTTTTTATGAAACCAACATTTATTGTTATGGAAACCGAAAACGGAATCAAAAATATAACCGAACCGATATTATTTAGGTTATTAAAACATAAATTTAAACTGGTATAAATAAAGTATTAAATCATACAAACAAGAATATAAGGTACCTATTACTTTTTATGTTTTTATAAAGTTGCAATCTTGACAGTCGTAAAAAGACTGGCAACACTGGATACGAATAGTAGTGTGAAACGTAAGCATACGTAGAAATTATTTTTGAAGATTTCAGAAATACAAGTAATTTTAGAAATTTACGAATTAGTTACTTAAAAAATATACTGTAATTGTACAGTGCGGGTTTTTGTAAAGACTTTTTGAAAGGAATCCGGACAAAACCGTTACCGAAAAAACCAAAACCGTAACGAAATCGAAACTGAAACCGAAATCTATACAATATTCTGAAAAAACCGTATTAGATGAACTAAACCGAAATTTTAGTGATATAAAAACCGTTACCCTTAACAAAAACTCCAAAATTGTTCGGTTCGAGTCTCTGTTATACATATAAGATTTAAAAATAATATAAAACTCAATAACATTATTCAATAATTTAAAAATAAAACCTGCTAGCATTTTATTGTGTACTCTACTCGTCAATTGATGAATTCTAGATATTCTGTTTGTGAAGAATTATGAACCTAAAAATTGAAGGAAATCAAATCTACGTAACCCACATGAAGTTGGTTCATCTGTAAAGCAGTACTGTATCAAAATGTGATTTTCTTTGGTAGAAAGTGGTTAGAATTTAAATTTTGGCGAAAAATGTCAGACTTGGAAACACAAAGATCCGATATCAAACAGCCATGTTCGATGTTATCGTAACCTGAAAAACGCAATATTACCTACATGTTATTACTAAATTTCGTTTTGGCGTTCTCATTTGAATATGATCTGAATGAGATTGGCGGAGGTAAATAAGGAATTTCGCGGCACGGGCGTGCTGAGACGAAGCTAAGTTGATTCGGCAGAGTCGATCCTCGATCGCGCATCGAAGGAGAAAGTGTGACGGAAGAGAATCAAAAGATAAAAGTTTTTTCGATATAACTTCGCGAGTTTCAGTTAAACCTCGGGCCATTTAACAATTGCCTCACGTAACGCAATCTAAAGAACAATCCGGTGCGAGTTTACATTAAAATTTTACACAATTTATATCGAATGCCTTTCGTCCTTTTCTTCGCCATTCAGCGCTCGACCTCACGCTTCAGAATGGAATTTTGTTGTACTAAATACGTGACTTTAAATAAATACCACCTGCGTTAAATTACTGCCTTTGTAATGGTTGGCGATAAAGCCCACACTTACTCAATTTGTAACCACTATTTGTCAAAGTTATTTTATATTACAAGTACGCAAGAATATTAAATTAGATAACAAACAATTAAAATATCATAACTCGACTCAGTTACTCTATGTTGATGGTGTGACAATGGCACGTGGTGTTTAAATATCAACTATCCATTCACTTATTGCCATTTGTACATTAATATTTAATTTTCGCTATCGAGTAAACCGAAACAAACGCATTTTGTCATGGACGTTTTATTTTACATTTATAAACGTGGATAAAAAGATTGCAATACAGTCAGTACTTTTATTATTTTACTAGCAAAAAGGATCTCTAACAAATTCTAAAAATATTTTGTTTATCTTCATTAAAATTACATTTTTCCATGACTGTCTTGAAATTAAAACTGTAGAAAATGTATGATTAAATTTTTTTGCTATTTGATTACATTATTTTTTTCTATAATATATCAAATTATTCTAATTTTTAACTTAATAAATTCGTCTATTAAAATTTTCCTACAAATTTAACATTAAATATATTAAAATGGGGTAGATGGCTCAGTGGTATCGAGCCGGCCTGTGGAATTGAGAAACCGGGTTCCAACAGGCGACAAACAATTTTCTCCACGTTAAAACTACCCCTGTGGCTTCCCTTCCACTAACATCTTTAAGGAGCGTGATTGATAGTTTACCGAGATCTGCTACGGCAGAGTGCCATAACCAGTAATGGGTAAAAGGCGTGATGATATATTTATTTAAATGTATTAAAAATTGAAGATATTTTCAAAGTGAACTGATTTGATAAAAGCAACAAAAATAAAATATGTAGTAAAACTAAATTAGTTTACACCACATTATGAATAAATATCTTGTTGAAATTAATTGTCATCAGTTATAGGCAGGGTTCGTAAATATCATGATATTTATAATAAATATCAAAATATCTGATATATAGGATATATATCAGATAAATATCACTTTTTGGATATTTATTTTTTAATTTTAGTTTTTGTACACATTTAGAAAAACTGAAAAATTCGAAAAATTTCACTTCTCCGGAGGCTATATCTCAAAAACTAAACAAGATATGGAAATGCGCTCAACGGCGTTGAATTCCCCGTGTCCGAATTGACTTATAAGCAAATTTTCATACAATTTTATGCAATTTAATATTTTTAATTATTTCCTAAGGGGTACCCCTTTGGTTTTTTCAGATTTTAATTCAATTTTCCCAAAAATCCTTAATCGTAGGATTATTAAAACGAAAATTTACATACATATGTATTTTGACCCACTGAATCCAGTGGTGCAATCTTCAAATGCATATGACTTCTGGTTTTCAAGAAAATGTTAAAAAACCGCTTTTTGCGATTTTTTTGGCGGAAAATAGAAAAAAAATAAAAATCGCTGAAACTATGTTTATAAGTTAACTGAAGCACGAGAAAATTAATGCCGTTGAGCGCGTTTTCATATCACATTTAGTTTTTGAGATATAGCCTCGTAAAAGTAGAAAAACTGAAAAATTCGAAAAATTTCACTTTTCCGGAGGCTATATCTCAAAAACTAAACAAGATATGGAAATACGCTCAACGGCGTTGAATTCCCCGTGCCCGAATTGACTTATAAGCAAATTTTCGTCCAATTTTAAGCAATTTAATATTTTTAATTATTTCCTAAGGGGTACCCCTTTGGTTTTTTCAGATTTTAATTCAATTTTCCCAAAAATCCTTAATCGTAGGATTATTAAAACGAAAATTTACATACATATGTATTTTGACCCACTGAATCCAGTGGTGCAATCTTCAAATGCATATGACTTCTGGTTTTCAAGAAAATGTTAAAAAACCGCTTTTTGCGATTTTTTAGGCGGAAAATAGAAAAAAAATAAAAATCGCTGAAACTATGTTTATAAGTTAACTGAAGCACGAGAAAATTAATGCCGTTGAGCGCGTTTTCATATCACATTTAGTTTTTGAGATATAGCCTCGTAAAAGTAGAAAAACTGAAAAATTCGAAAAATTTCACTTTTCCGGAGGCTATATCTCAAAAACTAAACAAGATATGGAAATACGCTCAACGGCGTTGAATTCCCCGTGCCCGAATTGACTTATAAGCAAATTTTCGTACAATTTTAAGCAATTTAATATTTTTAATTATTTCCTAAGGGGTACCCCTTTGGTTTTTTCAGATTTTAATTCAATTTTCCCAAAAATCCTTAATCGTAGGATTATTAAAACGAAAATTTACATACATATGTATTTTGACCCACTGAATCCAGTGGTGCAATCTTCAAATGCATATGACTTCTGGGTTTCGAGAAAATGTTAAAAAACCGCTTTTTGCGATTTTTTTGGCGGAAAATTGAAAAAAAATAAAAATCGCTGAAACTATGTTTATAAGTTAACTGAAGCACGAGAAAATTAATGCCGTTGACCGCGTTTTCATATCACATTTAGTTTTCGAGATATAGCCTCGGAAATGTAGAAAAACTGAAAAATTCGAAAAACTTCACTTCTCCGGAGGCTATATCTCAAAAACTATTTGATATTTTTATATAATGGATATATATCATTGCAAAAATATGACGATATATATCAAAATAAATATCATGATATATATCGATCGATATATATCTTCGAACCCTGGTTATAGGTAATTATACATGTGTATTTGGAAGTTCAAGTTTTAAAATTATCGCACCACTTTTAATTATTCATTATTTTACAAAGTTAATTTATTTTCGGCATGTTTTATAGTTTTTTTTAAATACCATGACCCAGTTATTGAAGTTACTTAATATGTATGTCTTAATTGGGCTGACTTACTTGTTCAGCAGGAATTAAAATAAAATGTAAAAAACAACTCAATATATAATATTTTAACTTCCTACCTTGTCCTCCGTTTCCTACAAATATTTCATAAATAATTATATTTTAAAATATATGCCGTAGATAGAAGTCATGCGATAATTTTATTCAGCAGTGTATTACCTACATGAAAATCTAAGTAATGGATAATAAGTTAGTTTTCCAGAATGAATGAAGAGAATATCCGTGAAATATCACATGAATATCGTATGAAAGTTACAGGAGCTTCCATAAGTTTCTCTAAGACATTGTCACATCATATATAAATTACGGTTGTAGCTATATATAACTCGTGAATGTCACAAACTATCAGTGCAACTTTATAAATTATTGTTCTCATAGTAAGCTTGTGAATGTGAATTATGGACCGAACTTTAACAATGGTTTTACTTCATATTTTAATCATTTGTAATATAACATCTTATAGCTTTCATTCACCCACTAAAATAAGTTGATTTTTATTGATATTGCTATTTTTTCATACAAAGTCTTAATTAAAATAAATATATCATCACGCAGTTTATCTATTACTGGGTGTGGCAATCTGCCTAAGCAGATCGCGGTAAGTGATATATTTTTTCGCGTGAAGTGCGGTTACCAGCCGTCAAATCACGCCCCCCAAAGATATTAATTAAATGCATTATAATTACAATATCATTCCGCTATCGGTTACTATACCGCGTTTAGAATTCAAATATGTAACATAGGAAATACAATAGTAGTTTTAAATATGATTGTTGCTTTTCATGCACCACGCACATTACTAGATGATAATGACCTCGGGCGACACCCATCTTTTGGGGTGGATATTGTCACCCTCTATGTATTAACATCCACTTAACAGCCTTTGTATATACATTACTGATATTTTAGAAATAAAATTAAAATATTTAATCCATTTAAAATTTGCACCCATGTTTTATTATTTTTAAGGATTTTAACTCCGAACTCTAGAATTCAATTTGAAGTCTCAGGTGTAAATGGTGTTCCGCCAATCTTTTCCTAATATGTTCACCAGACTATTATCATACATACATAACATCACGCTATATCCCATTAAATGGGGGATCATTTTGATCATATGCATTTTTAAGGGGTTAAAAAGAGGATGAGGGGATGAAATTACGATATACAACTGAAATATAGTTTTAGGTTCAAAACTAGTTACTCGGAAGTTTTTGGGGTCGCTGAATCTATTTTCGAGGTTACGGGGTTTTGAAGAGCCGATTCAGCGAGTTGGATCTTTTTGGTGATCGAGATCTGTTGATTCGGCTCAGGCAAAAGATCCGGCCAACTCTAATATGAATATTACAAATAATTAAAACACTCAAACAGGCCGATTCTCAAATGAGTCTTATTTATTTCCAAATTTTGGATTAGGCAAATTATGCTAAAATATATTTTCAAAATAGTTAAAATAAACTTTAATATTACATACATACATACATAACATCACGCTATATCCCATTAAATGGGGTAGTACGAACCCGTCAACATTCTCAACCTGACACACGATACTCGTTTCGACCACATTAACACTTCCTCCATACGAACTCTTTCTTTCCTCACAACCAAAATCCATCAACACACAACAAACATCCATTTATTCGCTCCTGAACACCTGTTTCATAAATCTTCACTTACACCCAGTTCTCTAACAACGAATCTATAAAGAAATGAAGGCAGCATCGCCTGCGCTTGTTTAAAAATACATTTAACACAATTGCAGTTACACACTGTACAGTAAAAACTGAATATGAAGAAAAAATAGTTGAGGAAGGAAGGGAGTATCTTTCTGCGCTTGTTTTTGAAACTGAATTCCACATAATTGCAGTTGGACACTCTATAGTAAAAACAGAAAATAAATCCGAAATATAAGAAAGGAAGGGACTATTATCATTCCTTTTATTCAATTCTATATCACATTTTGTAAATTATCCAGTATGTTGTAAAATAAAGGATAATTGTAAATTTTCTACTAGTAAATTTAATTTCAGAACAAAGGAAAAATGTAATTGAAATGCTTGCAGAGTTTTTTTTATTCTCTCCGTGTGCAGAAGCGTGACATAGGTGTAAGCGAGATAAACCGGCTTGTTTCGGTAAATAAGGCACAGGGTGTTTTCACGCCATATTATCGCATCGCCATGGTTCAGTGATTGCATAAAGGACGCTAGCGCCAGGACGTGACGGCGGATTGTTCTCAAGGTATTCGACGCGCTGCAATATCGCAGCAAACCGTACAAGCGGCATGCCCGTGGCAGCGTGCTAATTATGCTCAAGGATTATTAGTCCTATCTCGTCAACGGATCTCGGATCCGATGCAAGGTTTTCCTACAAAAATAGAATGTTTATTATATTTTCAAACGTCTGGGGTACGGAAATTATTTTGTATTGGTGTGCTAAATTGATTACAGCTTCTTAGAAAATTATTTCCTTATTATGTTCAAGGATTATTTTGCTTCCTTCTTCGCAAATAGAATTATGTTCTTTTATTTTCATTCATAAGGTTAAATATGAAAATTATCTTCTCAAATTGATATATTAAATTAATTACTAATTCATTGGAAATGGAAACTATGTCAACAATAATCTGTTATGTAAGATTTTATTATAGGATGAGGCTACTCTTACATATAATATCTATGAATAATAACAATTGTTTATAAATATAGTAACTCAATTTTTATATAGTTTACTTTTTAAACATTTCTTATAATCAATTTCTAAGTCCGTTTTAATAAATAAATATTGAAAATTATTTTATCTGTTATTCAAAAAACCTTTAAAAGTTTTTAAACAACTGAATATTTATTAAGACACTTGTTTTGTCCCGTACCAGAAATATAAATAAATTAATACAAAATATAAAAATAAAATAATAAAATAATTTAAATCAATGATTAAAAAAAATTACATTAACTAAAGTCCAACAAACTCAAATCATTATATTTTGTTTAACCATTAAATAAACATATCTGTTTTGTTTCTAAATTCCCACAATTATAAATGTATATTAATATAGAAATTGCAAAAAATAATATATATTTTTTTCATTAAAGAATTTGCTTTTCTTCTCCACTGTCCTTCATCCTCTTGTCTTAGATTAAAATATTTTTAAAACTATCACTCTAATCAATGATGTTAAGAGAGCGAGACGAAATTAGCTGTCAACAGTTTGATATGTTGAGTCTTCAGTAAAATAAAAGCTAGTTAATAATCTTTTAAATAAAAGTCCACAATTCGTTCATAATACGATTAAACAATTACAAATTTAATTAATTTCTAAACAGTGCGCGATACAATGGACATTTGATAATTATACATCTAGAATTTATGGTATGGAGAGCGAATATAATTTCTCAGTCCTTGAAAATGCAGATCAGCTCTGACCAAGGTCTTACTGGAGCTTAGTTGAAGAGCTTACAGTAAAGCTCTTGTGGTGAGGCTGCAGTCTGCTAAATAGATATATCATTATGCCTTTTACCTTTTTTGAGGATATTAGCAGAGACTGTGATTAGGCTGGCTTTAAACATAATTAATTTTGTCTCGTACGTACCTATACAACACTTTGAAATACCACACAGTAATTAAGAAACTATTTTATGTATCAGAATTTAAAATAGCTTTAAAAAATAATTACAGATTTATTTACTTAATTTTGAGTACGAATATTCTAATAAACTGTGCTTAAATTTAAATGTTAAATAGTTAATTAAAAGTGAGTCTTAATTCGTTTGCAGACTAAATCCAGATAAAGAATCATTTCTGCAATGAAGTATATTTTTTGTTCTATTTTGCGTTCACAAGGAAGTCATTACGAAACCTAGTTGCGTATCGAAACAGCGTTCATTACGACACGCAACATTTTGTTTTAGACGGTTGGTAGTAACGGATGACATACTGAACCTATCAAGCTGAGTACCTCAATAATTTAATATATCCTTAAAATCTGAACAATTGCATAAATGTCAATAACAGTTATCAACCACAACATTTCATAAACAAATTGTCATAAATTAAATCGGTTTAAAATATCGCAGATTTAAAAAAAATCTTAATTTATGAAAGAAGCAAAATAGATTTTTTTTTTAATAAAATCGATAGATTTAACTGTCGGTTCTCGTTGAAACATTTTATAATAAAATTAAATTAAAAAAACACTAGGTTAGTTTCAAATAATGTAAAGTTTATTTTACAATACAAGATATCTTGTTCACCTGATGATGGTCCAGTCGACCGAAATACGTATTGTAAAATAAACTTTACATTATTTGAAACTAACCTAGTGTTTTTTAATTTAATTTTATAATTTTTTTTTTATAAATAACTCATATTATAAGACTTTCATCGCACTTCTCCTTTAGAAAACTCACCTTCGGCCCGTTTTCTAAACTTGAATTTGTGTGAATAAAACATGTCTTATAAAACTCGATTTTAATATAGTATTTGTTTATTTAAATACCAGATTAAATTTATTGTTAAATAATGCAGTTATTGAATAATAAAAATAATTTTTGTGGGATCAATGTATTTTATACGTTTGCCTCCTATTTATGATTGTGCATCTTTACATCTAATAAGTAACACTACCCAACTGTCACTCACCGATTTAAATGAAACTTGACATACTAATAGAATGTTGAACGTGTAATACTTTGGTATTTTTTAATTTCATTTATGGCGATTCTTGCTTTTACCACCTTTCAGGAGTAGTTTGTACCTCTAAAAAGCAACTTCTGGAAGAAAAAAAAATAGGGGTTCAATATTTTTTACAGTTCTATTAAGGTGTCAAGTTTCATTTAAATTAGAGATGGGCGTATATCAAATTTCTCGAATTCGAATATCGAATACGAATATAAATCAGATCTCGAATATTCGAGGTACTCAAATATTCGAATACTCCTAAAAGTTAATTTAATCATTATTAATAATTATTTAATTATGTCCTTTTCATTATTTGTATGAAATTGTTAAGATAAAATAAAATTAAAACAAAAAGTACAAACAAAAATGAAAAAGACGAAAATTTCAAATTTAAGGTGAAATTTACAGGCTGATATTGGCGAAAAACAAATTTGAAATATGGTACGTCTTCATGGTTTTGAAACAAAATATCTTTGTTATTAATAACTTCAAAATATTGTAATAGATTTAAGTTTATGTACAAATGATAAAGGAAAACATAGTCAAAAATTGAGGTCAACATATGGCGCGATATTCGAGGTATTCGAATGTTCGCTATACTGACGTTAATATTCGAAAATCTCGAATATCGAATAATGTCAATATTCGCGGCATTCGACTATTCGCGGATGATATTCGCCCATTTCTAATAATGATGAATGACAGTTGGGTAGTGTTACTTGTAACTACTTTATGCCTCTGAGGCGAATAATTGTTTGAAAGTAATAAAATGAAGAAAATCATGCGCAATTATTATTAATTGAACAGAGAAACATGTTTTCATGGTAATATGAAAGACGATATTTAAGTTAACGTCGAAATATTGTTGTAGTTTTGTGTTTGGAAAAATATCCGTTGAAATAATTTATCTCCTCACTAAAATTCTCCGATCAGAAACTCCATCTGATTAAGTTCGCAAGTAAAACTATGTGAAGTCGGCTTTGGTGATCACATGTACGAGTATTCCAAGTTCGTTTCGCAAAATCCGATTTCATAGGCTTTGACCAGCACTAATTCAAGTCTCGTATGCAGAGACTAGAGACCGCTCTCCGGGTCTCTGGCTGCTCTTAGCTGTTGAATATGCTTAGGCAAAGTGGCAATGGGACGTTGGAGGTCCATAGAGTAATATAAACTTTATTTATGGATTGGATATTTTATAGACTTTTACTAAAGCTAATGAAGTTAATTTAAATACGGTTTTGAATCATTCGTGTATGCTCAGAACCAAAATGAGATAACTATATTTAATTAGTGTATAACTTTTATATTAAAACATTTCAATATGCTGTCTCTGGAAAATAGGAGAACTCTCTCGGATATGATTTTTAAGTACAAAAAATATTTAATAATTTAATATATTCTTCCCTAACTATCTCAAACTTTAAGATATCTGTCGACTCTAAAAACACTAGATTAAATAACTTATTTGTTGTACCTCGCTGCAACACAAATACCAAATACCGACTAATAGAATTATGTTCATCTACAAGTCTAGATTCGGTAGATTGATTTGTTCTCTCTGTCCCTTTATACATTTAAGAATGCTGTTCAAAACATTTTAAATCAATAATTGCAACTTGCTTATACTATACATTTTTTCTTTGTGTCTTTCATTTCACCTACTGGAATATGTATTGTTTTAATGAATTATTTGGCATATTGTTATTATTAATTTAGTGTGAACCTATTATTGGTCTGTATTTTGTACGACTGTTGGTTCTCTTTAAATAAATAAATAAATAAACTATTAATTGTCGTATATTAACTAACAAATAAAGGTTGCATTCTGGAAAATGTTATTCTATTTATTTTTCAGTTACCGTTTTTAATTGTTCGATATACGAGTAAAATTGATAATATATAAATAACAAAATTGTTATTTTTATTTGACTGCTTTATCGATTTTTCGGAATGCCCTTAGACAAAATAGCTAAGAAATCCTCCATAGTTCTGGAAACTTGTTGCCTAGTGCGGTACCTTAAGGGGTAAGGCCACTCTAGACAAGGAAAAAAAGGGTCATTTTCTAGATTTTTTTAACAAAATCTAAACATGCTGCTTAAGAACTGTTTTTGGATCTTTATTTAGTGCTCTTTAAACTTTAATAAAAATTTTTTTTTAAAGAAAATATTCAAAATTGTCTTCAGAAATTAAAAAAAATAGCGTAAGGCAAATCGGGCGAAAACATTCCGGGAATAGCAATAGACCTGGATCAAAAAGAGATATGTTTTCTTAATCTCTGATGTATACTCTAAAAAACTACAGGCAGGATTTTTAAAATTTTGATTTTTAACAAAATGGCGCACGTTTGAAAAAAAGTTCATTATTTGGGACTAAATTTCTGTATAAAAACAACCATAAAAAACGAATGAAGCATTTTTAAAGAAAAGCCCCCTAGTTTTTGAGTATTTTATATCTAGAATAAGAAATAAAATGATTCAGCACGATCCATCAATTAGTATTTCAGATTTCTTTTCGCCCGATTTTGAAAATATGATTTCGAGAAAAACGCGTTTCAAGTTTCGAGTCATATACATATATAAATACTAGTACTAATAGATATATGCTTTTTCCCCTCTGAAATACTTCCGCGCGGCATTTAAATTAATTGTCCCTTATTCCTAAGGGTTTAAACTATAATTTAAGCAAATAAAAAAATATACATTTTAAAAAAATTTTAGAGTGGCCTTACCCCTTAATTTAAAATAAAATAAACAAATGCAAGATAGCAATGTAAATAATTATTAAATATACATTGATGTAACATGTAACAAATAGATATTTATCAAAGTTATTTACTACACTATCAAATTTTCCGTCGCTGTCCTAATATCTTAGTTTTATTGATAGTTCTGGAAATTGAAATGGAACAGGTGTGGCAAAAACTGCTGACTGTACTCGAAATGAGAATGGATATTGGTTCTAGCTCGACTATATTATGTGTCACTGTGTGCTGTTGAATGTAGATATATCTGTTTGCATCGAACCTTAAACAGCTGACTGGCGACATCAACAGAGCACATTGTATAAAGTTTGAGTAGACGTGAATACAAAATGAAAATATGTTTGTCCATCGAAATGCAAATAATTTACTTCAGAATAGAAGCAAAACATAGTGTACGGGTCAAAGTTGATGTACCTGAAATATTTCATAAATTTATTTGTTAGTTGGTTAAAAAAATATATGTAAAATGAAAAAACGAAAATCAAAATACCATAATATCTAAATGATTTATTTAATAATAGTAAATATTGTGTAACTATTTCTTAATATGTATTGATTTTGCTTATTTACAGAGATTAGATATATCATTAGAATTAGAGTATCAATTTTCAGAGTGATCCAAAATAATTGAACCTGCCGCCTCGCTCTGATTTTTTGTTTCCCATATCTTTGTGATAGTAAATTATGACTGATTTCTTGCATTGGTCTGCAGTGAATTTATAGAAAGGGTAAATTTTATTCTATTCGGAATGATTTTGATCTTAATTATTTACTTGGAGTTGTTTCTAAACGATCCCGTATATCATCTAAAGTAACTTGTTTGATAACAGTGTGTCTCCCAGATAATTTGCTTTTACATACACTTCCAGAGTTACAAAAACATTTAATTACCCTAAAATTTTTGTAATTAATGTCCTCGAATTTAACAAAAGTTGCAATAGTGCAAGAGGAACAAAGACACTTTACGCTTTTGATACAAACAATTTTTTTCTACGATTGCATCTTACTTAAATTATTATAAAACGAATACGCACTGAAAATAAATTCGTTCTGTCAATCACAAGTTTCTGTTTTGTTTGTATCTTTGATAACTATTGAAATAAGCGCGAATTTAAAAACCTTTGTCGCGAGTTACCATTGGAAACACGAGACAAAGGTTTTTTTTTTCGATTGTTATACAGAAAACGTCAAATTTACGATGACAAATTAGAGCGTAATTTTAAACTTTTCATAGGAGTCGTAGAAAAATAATATTATGTATATCAGTTTAATTTTCCTTATATCTAAATAAAAAATTTGTATAATATCATGACAAATTTAATGTTTTAATTTTTTGTGTACACTTCTTTTGGTGAATAAATTATGTAAATAAGTAATCAATTATAAATATATTTCTACATTTCAAATCAATTTATACTTTGGTCAAAATGACAGAAAGTCACAGGATTAAATTTAAACAATTTCATTCTAATTTTCCATGATAGGCGATATTTAAGAAGAGAAGCAGAGCCTTTTCAATGAATTAAAATTCTTCAGAGTAAATTTATACCCGAAGGAATTTTATTAATTTAAATTTGTTGAACGGACTGAGTATTGATCGGACGAAAACGGAAGAAACTTAAATTATAATGCACTTATGATAGATATTTTATAGAATATGAACAATTAGATTACTTTCGTCAAGAAGGATATGTGTATTTTCTTTTCTCCAACGTATAATTTTTGATAATTACAACGAAAGATAATTTAGCAATGTTTGGAAAGCAACTCAACTACTAGTAAACCAATCCTAAACTTGAACTGCATTTTGGAAAGAAGCAACAAAGTGTGGTAGAATCCCACGTTAAAAAAGTCACCCAACACTGATTTTACTTTGAAATTGGGGAGTCCTCTGGACGTTAAACTTTTTTTGTGTATCGTGGCGTCGGCTGATTTGCATTGCACTATGTCTTTCATTTAAGGTATAAGCAGGTCAGTCCAGCTCTTGCCAGAAACTGCGCGGAGTGTAGTGTATTGTCTTTATGTCTAGGGTGCATGGTCCGGCCTGACGATTCTGTTCGGATATTCAATAATTATTATTAAATACTTAGCAGAATGTAAATAAACCAGGATTGGCTCTAGGACCCGCCATGTATCTCTAACAGAACAGAGAACAGAACAGAAAGCTTATTTAGCAATATCATCAATATGACTATAAATGTCAATTCAAGTGTTAGATCATTGGATGTAAATTCAAATGTTATTATAAATTAACTTCTAAAATGTAATTAAAAAAAATTGTTTGTATGGTATGTGACTTATCCACCAATGCTTAGAACCAGTGTCTTCCGAAAACTGGACAAGGTATGTCAGGATTCCGGTTACCAAATTTTGTGAAAACCGGATAAATGTAAATCCATAAATCCGGAATGAAACATTTTCGAATATTAACAGCTTTAATAGGTATATTGATGTTTTATTTTAAAATATTGATATCGTCTTTAATAACTATAAACCTGTCTTGCATGTTCTTATTATAGAATTTTAATTGTTTTCTTAATTTTTTAATTCGTAAAGAAAAGTAGTACTAAATTTGATTCATTAACTACGTTAATGAGAGAAAAAAAATAGTTCTGAATTAACTTCAAACTACAAGAAAATTCATTGCTGTAATTAGCAAGTTATTTAAGATGTATAATTTATGCGTATTACCGAATTTATACAGTTTACATTATATACTTTTAATTTTGTTAACATTTTAATCTCTTAAATTCAAATATGAAAGTTCCAACATTAAAGTTATAACATTTTAAATTTAAAGTGTATGTGTATGTAGCCTTTGAAGTAATTTATCTAGATTAAAAATAAGCTGATTATGCATAGTTTCCGTGCTATAAATTTATATTACTTGTTAACTTATTTTAATGTTTTATTATAAAGAAAAAATTAATTAAATTTCATTTTAAATTACGTGCATGATAAGTTAGGTAAGTACACAATAATTTAAAACCCCATTAAGATGATTATAAATTAATATAGAAACAGTTTTCCATATTATAATCTATGTTTTTAGAAAAGCATTATTTAAAAGAATATTAACGGAATAAAACGGAAATTAAGTTTTGCTTTAATTAAGTTTTCAATGAAACACGCACTACATTGTTATTGGACTATATTTATGTTCACTAAAATAATTTCTGCCAACTTTTTATACAAACAATTTTACCAAATTAAAATTTAATAACATACCTAATAATCCAAATTTATATATTTCTTTAGCAGCTTTGTGTAATTGATTGTTTTAGAACATTTTATTATAAAATTAATCAAAATTATTTTATTCTATTCTCAGCCTCATTATCATCTCTATTGGGCATCATATTAAGGGTGAAAAATATTAGCGTTTAACACTTTGTAATTAACATCGGGTGATAAAAATTTGACACGGACTCGGTGAGGCCGGACCTTGTATTGTAAATGGGATTAAGTTTCTGCTGTACTGAGTAGCATAAATAATTAGATAAATAAAATGAAGTACTTTTTTTTCTTACTTTGGGCCCTTTCTTAAATTATATGACCAACATAAAACTAGCCAGTCCGTCTTTGCTTTCCATATATAAAAGGTAAAGTTTCATAATTCAATTAAAAAAATTATAACGAAATGTAACAATATGAGCTATCTCATTGTTGTTATGTTGCGTTTAGGTAAGATTGGTGACTACATGTGCTATTAAGGCTGAGTGTGAGATCTTTTGATTTTCGAATATAGGGCATTAAATTATAAAAAGAGACAGTTATAGTTAATATTCCAACAAGATTTCATGTTCGCGTTATCTGCAGTGCCAGAATGTCAGACTACATAACCAAAACACTTGAGACATCTGTGTCCACCCCGATGTGTGGGGGATGGATTCCAGATGTGGGTATCGTACCCAGGACAGCAAGTGTTTTGGTGGAAACCATCAGTCTCGTCCATCGACTCAAAGCGTGAAGTTGTAGATCTTCACATCACGCGGTGTTCGCGTTTTATTTAATTTTAAACTAGGTTAGTGAATTAAGTATTATAATTAATAAAAATTTAATTTAAATAATAATTCTGTTTCCATCGTCATATTCAATTATAACGTTTCGTGTTACAATAAGTATAAAAATATTTGATAGCAATGTGTTAATAATATTTCAAGACTGTATCCATTCCTTTCGTGTTACATTTGACGCAATCCGGTAAGATTGACTTATTCACCTAATTCTGCTCGTGTTACAGAAACACTAATTAAAAATATGGTTTCTGTTCATCTTATCCTAGATGTGATGCCAGTATGGAACTTCAATTTAATAATTAAATTATTTTTCGTTACAATAATACTGATAAAAGATTTGAAATACATCAATATTTCTTGGGTCTCAGTAGTTTCTTTTTATTCAATAACATCCTTCTCGATAAAATGTTTCGAGTATCCTATCTTGCAACGTTCAAAATCGGAAGTACAAATTATAACAAAGTGCTAGATATCTTGCAGTGCTAGTTTTCAAGATATAGAAAATAATTTGTCGAAAGAAGCAGTCGACCGCTGGTCGCATTGCGATGGCCATGGGCGGTATGTCCATGACAGTTTCATTGTCACGTCCAGATGCGAGCAGATGCTGCAAGTATTGGATTTAAGTTATCTCTGGGGAACTGTAATTGACGTTATATTCGTTGATTTTTATTGATTTTCTTTATCTTGTTGAAATAGCTGTTGTATTTCTTCTTTTGCTCCACTATATTCTGTAACATTTTAAGATACTTACGGAATAAGTGAAGTAAAGACTTATGTTAATTAAGAATAAAGAACGTAGACACTTGATGTAGTTTCACAAAATTATTTATTAACAAGTTGATCGATTTCGGCTTATTAGGCCATCTTCAGAACGTTGACTGATTAAAATACAAGTTACACACAGTTTATATAGTACAGTGATTAACGGTAAAGTTCATTTACAAAGATCATAATACTATCAGAATGAAACAAATCCAACTGGTCATAGAGGACATTTAAGCCGCTATGAATAGCTTTATGAATTTCAAATGCTTCTAAGAAGTTCATTCTACGTCCTTTATTGGTAAAGTGTAAAATTTCCAAATTGTCAATGTTGCAGGTATGATTTTTTTCATTCAGATGTATCGCCATATCGGAGTCAGTTTTTTTAAATTTGAAGGATCTCATATGATTAGGTTTTACGAACATATGGGATCCTTCAAATTTAAAAAAACTGACCCCAATATGGCCATACATCAGAATGAAAAAAGTTTCTACGTTCTTTATTCTTATTCATAATGTTTCACCAAGTGCCAACGGCTCATACTTTTGATATTCTTATGTTAATTGGTAATATAGTTATTATACTCTAAGGCAGTGGTTTCCAAACTTTTTCTCTCAGCGGCCCCTTTTTTCCGTAAAAAATTGTAGCGCCCCCCTCATTTTATAACAGCTTAACTTCAAAAATCGTAAATAATTTAATTTATAGAATACAAAAAAAATGAGTACTATAAACAAATAGTTATTATATAAGATATTTGTTATAACATATCTTTTTCTTAACCTAAAATTATGTTTATTACAACATAATAATAGAACAAAATAATGTAACAACATTTATAAACATAACATTGTAATAAGATTGGAAATTATATTTAATTTAAATTAGGCATATTTAAAACAATATAATCATAATTTTTGAGTGTGCTGAATGGGCGCTTGTTTTTCAGTTTCTCGAACCGGGGAGTCATTGAAGATATCGCCATTCGCAATTCTTTTCCAACGAATAATCGAGTTCGATATTTTGTCTTTAAAACAGTTACAGCGGAAAATCCTGTTTCACACAAATTAGATGTTACGAAACGTAATTAAATTTCTAATGCTTTGTTTGTTAAACTAGGGATATTTTACTGCGAGCGCGAGTTAGAAACACGTGTATGCTATGATATAAATGAAGAATGTGTTCATAAGCCTCAATTATATTTTTATATAGCACGCCACCCTCGAAATAATCTCACAGTTTGGAAACCACTGCTCTAAGGTACTTGTATTTTCCAAAGACCGGAACCGTAACGAAACCGTAACCGAAAACTGCACCGATATTCACCTTTTCATGAAAGCGTAACCGAAAACTGAAACCGATAATTTTTGTTTTAAAATATGAGAAACGAAAATTTAATTGTGTCTGTAACCGAAAACGTAATCGAACTTATATTATTTCGGTTTTAAAACCGTAAATATAAACCGGTATAAATAAATGTACTAAAAAAAAAGTTGCAGTATATAAAAGCAAGATCGACATTATGGTGTACGTAGAAATTAATTTTGAAGATTGCTGAAAACAGAAATACAATTAATTTTACAAAATTTGCGAATAAGTAATTTATCATTCTAAAGGACAGAAATTGATATCGAAATCTATATATTTTCAAAAAACCGTAACCGATAAACGGAACCGAAATTTTACTGATATAAAAACCGTTAACCATAACTGAACCTGAGAATGTTTCGGTTCGAGTGCCTGGTTGTTTAATATCTGAAAAATATTTATTTAAAATAATAATTGAATGTAAGACCATCAATTACCAATGAACTATAAATCTGGATAATTTATCAATTTTATCACTCTGATGAAGTCATTAATAAAATATAGAAAAGTATTCAGATTCAGTAGATGAGCAGAAATTAATGATCAGCTTAGCATAATTCTTTGCTACATAAAACACAGCCGTCCAATTAATTCCATCCAAACAAATCACAATTAAAGCAGTACAGCTCCAGTATATTTTTTAATCTCTCATGATGAATCCATCTGTCTTGATTTTTAATTTCAACGGAAACGCTAGCATTCAGCCACTTCACATAACATTAATTATTTAGTTTATAAAATGCGTCGACCGCCGAGCTTACATCGCGAATGAACAGTGAGCAGAATTATCACGTAGGCCTTGGCTCAACGTCAGCGTTTTATTACATGGAATTCATCTCTGCAGTCCCTAGTTGGCTGTGCGAATTAATTTTACTCAACTGCGCTGCATCGGGATGAGTTTATTGTAAATGCGGTATAAGTCTTCGTTTAGCTGCCTGGTAATTGTTATTAATTTTAATGCCCATTCAGTTCGTGAACCTTTGATTTTGCGCTGCAGTGAGCGCGATTCACTTGAGCGCGCATTGCATATTGAATTCTGATGCAGCGTTCACAGAAATGGAGGTTGTAATTAATGTGTCTACTGAACTTGATGCCATGAAATATGTTTGTGTTTGGTTTAAAATTAGTTTCATGTCTTGTACTACATAATTGATTAGTTTATTATTTTACTCGGAAGTTTAGTGAGAAGTTCTAGATTTATTATTTAGTGTTAATTGAGATTTATTGCGCATATGTTAACATTTAATTAGGATGCACAAGTTTTTCATTCAGATAGATAAATTTAAAATGGATTTAATTTAGTTTTAAAAATGTATTAATTAAGAGGTGTAATTTTAACTTCATACATTCTACAAGGACTAAATACACACAATAATAACTTTAATTTTCACCAATTTAAATCTACCCCTGTGGCTCATCCTCCACTAATATCTTTGGGGGCCGTGATTTTACGGATGATAACCGCACTTCATGCGACAAAATATATCACTTACCGAGATCTGATTAGACAGAGTGCCTCACCCAGTAATGGGTAAAAGGCGTGATGATATATTTATTTATTTATTTTATTTAATAATAGCTATTAACATACTTGGTTTTCAAGTTGTATTTGCAAATTTTTGTTTCCCTTTCTTTTATATCAATAGTACGAGCACGTATATTATTGTGACCACGGCTCCCAAAGATGTTACTGACAGGGGAAACACAGGGGTAGTTTTAAAGTGTTGAAATCATTTATCGGCTGTGGGAATCAAACCCTGGTTCTCGAATTCACAGGATGACTTGATACCACTGAGCCATCTACCCCATCTCAGGAATTCTCAAGACAAAAATTATAATGCATAGAATACGATTGTCCGTCAGTACGGTGGTGTGGATAGCGATACGGAATTTGAATCCGGAGATCCCGAGTTCGAATCGCACTAAAGCTAAAAATTATTTGAACTACTACACTGCGGCTCGGTGAGTGCGGATCCTGTACTGTAATTGGGATTAAGTTCCTGTTGTACAGCGTAGCATAAATAAATAAATAAATAATAAGAAGAAATCAATTGGGCTATTAATCTACTAAAAGATGGTGTTGATCACGATATGACAAATTTGAGACAAAGATATACTTTTAGTTGGTCTCCATAACAGCTTAGCATTGCTGTCACTTATATTTTTTTTGTTTTGTATTTCCTAACCGTATTTTTTTTTTTATTAATCTATATTTAAAAAAGGTTTGTTCTATCGTTAGTTGTAGTTTTAATATTACTTTCATTTACTTTTTAACTTTTAGATACAAATTTAAGTATATAGTTCATAGGTTCTGTTTATAATGTAGGATTAATTATTTTACTATAATATTAGTTAATTATAGTCTTATTACCTTGTATTATCTTCCTTTTAAATTTATTTATTAAGTAATTAGTCATTAGGTTACTAGTAAACCTGTGTCGTAGTTTCAATTGAGCGCATTTTTATTTAAAAATCCCAATAACGATCGATTTAAAAAATATTACTAGCGAGGATTAGCAACCAATAAACAATCAGTTATTTGAAAATTGTCGACATATATACAAATATAAACACATGCGGTCACAGATAAAATCAAATCATAAATCATGAAACTAGTCCAAAATATAGGTCACACCTTCGAAAACTAGGTTAATTACAAATTTACTACCATTAAAAATAGAAACTGTTATTCAAAATTAAAATTCACTAGCGCTACAACAAACAATATTTATGCTAGAATTTACAATATTATTCCAACGCTCTCCACGAATGGATCACAGTGAATTACATTACCGTGAACAGTGCGCGCAAGGCAAAACATTCATTTTAGTTAATGATGACGTAGCAACGTTTTCTCTTCGCTCGAATATCACATTTGGGGATGGGGGCGTGGGTAGATAATTACTGAACACATGTTTCTCTGCCTCCTTTACTCTACGTAGCGTACCAGTGCACGTTATTTCGCTAAGAGATCGTATCCTTTACGGGAAAATATGTAGGATGAACATTTACCTACCTTATGTTCAAACTTCTCTAACCTTGACCCAGTGTCTTCTTTCCTAATTATGTGCTTTCTTTTATGTGATTTACTATTTTTCTCCTTGTTTTAAATCCAGATGAGCTTGAACTTAAAAAGGTAATAAAGTTTTGCTAGAATCTTTCGCAAAATTAGGAACGCGAATATCTTTTGGCTGTATTTGTTCTTAGTCAATTTAAATATTAACTTTCATAACCCAACACTAAAATGGAAATTAAAAAGAACTGCCAATCAGCAGTGGCGAAGCTACAAACCTTTGTGAAGACACTCGAGTGCCATCAAAATTCTCTAGTCTAGATTATGGTACTATAACCAAAACTAAAAGCGGTTGTAAAATAGTTATTTGTGTATTAAGAGCGTAAAGTGATTCTTTGTTACTCGAACACGGTAATTGCAGCGCGAGCCGAAGGCGAGAGATACAATAGTGTAAGAGAAACAAAGACACTTGACGCTCGTGATACACACATTTTTTCTACGATTGCATCTTAAAATGATTAAAAAACGTATGCGTACTGAAAATAAATTCGTTCTGTCAACTGTCAATATAACAAGTTTCTGTTTTGTTTGTAACCCTGGTAACTATTGAAATAAGCGCGCATTTAATATCTTTTTCACGCGTTGCCATTGGAAATGCGCGCATTTAACGTCTTTTTTGCGCGTCTCCAATGGCAAATTTTTCGATTGTTCCACAAAAAACGTCAACTTTACGTTGACAAATGAGAGCGTAATTGTCAACTTTACATAGCAATCGTAGAAAAAATATATATAGTATTGTTTTCCGTCGTGTTGCAGTTAAGTACATATTTTATCAACAGATATTTGTCTCAGATTGTTTTTTTGACATTTGATTATTTTTGTTATTTGTATCATTGGGCCAGAAATTGTCGTTTTGCGAGTTTCGAACCGATTTAAATGAAATTATTGATGTATTTGTCAAATATTAAATATTAGGGATTTTTTTATGTTGTGAACATCCGGACATTCGTAAACAAGGATACGAGAGTTAAATAAATATAAACAATTCATTTGTATTCTCACAAAAAAAAATTATGTTGAAATTGAAAGTTGATATTTTATAATGTCTACTCCAGCACATATGAAAGAAGTTGTCGAGAATGTTATTAATAATTTATTGCAAGAAAAAATGGATAATCGGATACCTATTATCCGTCAGTTCGGTGGTGTAGATAGCGATACGGAATTCGAATCGCACTCAAGCAAAAAAATTATATAAACTATCACACTGCAGCTCGGTGAGTGCGGATTCTGTACTGTAATTGGAATTAAGTTCCTGTTGTACAACGTAACATAAATAAATAAATAAATAAATATCTTTTTATTGGTTGTACACAACAAAATCAAAATCAAATATAATGACCTACATTTGAGTTACAATGAATAATTTAGCACTAAAATAGGTACAAATTTGTAACCTCGAAGCACTTAACACATAAAACCTAGTTTTTGCCGGGCTATGCCGAAACCAGGCTGTTTATGGTCGATTTTGAATTATGTTTATTTATATATTTAGTTAATAACGTAATTAGCTAAGAACATATTATTCAACAGGGCCTTTATGTATCTAGTTATACAATTATCACATATATTATTAACTGGAGCAATGTATTAATAATGAAGTACTGTACCCTAGATAAAGTCTAGTTTTAGTACTAAGATAATCATATTAAAATGTATTTATTTTGTTAGACAGATTAATTACTTAAGATAAGGTATTTTCATCTTTGGATGACAGCTACAGCACAAATACAAAATAAAGTAGAAAAAATTAAATTCGGTATAACTTTTACCACATGTAATTTCTGTAGGAAACTTTTTTATTTACCCTAGCGATAATTATCGGGATTGCAAAAGTGCGATAATAATAATGAAAGTTGACTGTTCTTGAGCTCCAACTCAAAACTAAGGTGTGTGTAATCTGAAAATTTGGAACATTCTGTATAGAACAAAGTTCCGGAAGTTGAAGCATATGTTATTGTCATGGCAACACCCTAAACTTCCTAACAAGGGACGCAGGTTTAAATTCGGCTTGGAACATGACCAATAAATTTTGCACTTTTGCACCTGTGGCTCATTCTTCACTTTTATTTTTATACAGCAGAAGAAGTATTTTATTAATATTTCTTTAAGAAAATTAAACAAGTTTTATTTAAGCGTTCATATTTTCATTTTATTTATATATCTGGGTTCATTATTGATATATAATTGATCGATGCTGCCTTCATTTCTTATAGATTCGTTGTTACTTCTCTAACAACGTAAGTGAAGATTTATGAAACAGGTGTACAGAAGCGAATGGATGGATTGTTGTAGCGTGATGATGGATTTTGGTTGTGAGAAAAGAAAGAGTTCGTATGGAGGAAGTGTTAATGTGGTCGAAACAAGTATCGTGTGTCAGGATGAGAATGTTGACGGGTTCGTGCTACCCCATTTAATGGGATAGTGCGTGATGTTATGTATATATGTATGTATGATAGCAAACTTATGCTTATTAACTAACTTTAGCTATCAATTGAAAAAAAAATTCAATATTATAGGTAGTACTATTTTTATTTAAAACTATAAAAATATCAGTATTTTGTACAGTATACATAAAATGTTATTCATTTTGTACGAGTAAGATAAATGAAAGTTTATAGTTTAGGCCGGAAACAAATACAAACGAGTGCAAAACTGATATTCCACTATGTTTTTTCTACGACGTTTGTTTATATTTTAATAATAGGTTTGTCCTGAATTCACTGTTTCAATATGACAATCTAAAAATTAATATCCACAACCCGTGAAATATGAGATTCATTTCTCACGTTGCCTTTGTTAACCGTGAGATATAAAAATGTGTTTATAATGTATTTCCGCAGCAACGACAAATAATGTTTATTTATATTTTATTAATAAATTTGTCCTTAATTCAGTATTTAAAAATGACAATCTTAATTAATATCCATAACTTGTGAAATATGAAATTTATATCTCATTTGCCTTTGGTAACCGTGAGGATATGAAAATGTGTGTATAACGTATTTCTGTAGCAACGACAAATAATGAATTCGCTATTTCAAAATTACTATCTTAAATTAATATCCACAACTCGTGAGATATGATATTTATATCTTATTTTCCTTTGGTAATCGTAACAAGTATGTAGTGAACAGATATGTAATAGTCCCCGAATAAAAAATATTTTTGTTAAAAAATAAATCAGTACCCACGTAAATAAAAGTATTTAAAAATCAAATTTTAAATTTTCATTATTAAATCAACAAACTGACAAAATAGACATTTCATATTTATTTACAAGAATAAATATAATTCGCCATGCAAATAAAAACCATATTTGTGTTTAATTAATGAATTTTCAAACAACATATTATTATATGTTTAAAATATGAAATATATCTATAAATTTCCATCAAAATATATTTTTACAATTTGTAGTATACAACGTCTCAAATTTATGAACTAACTAATTAATAAATAAATTAAAACTTGTTTAAAAATTATTAAATATATTATAAATGCAGGGACCCGAACCGTAATGAAACTGTAACCGAAAACCGTACCGAAATTCTAAACGAAAATTTAATTGATTCTGTAACCGAAAAAGGAACCGTACCGATATTATTTCAGTTCCAATACCGTTAATTTGAACCGGTACAAAAATCAAACTGAACCGAAAATAGTAAGAATACAAAGAAGAATATAAGTTATTGGTTTTATATTTTTATAAAATTACAGTCTTTACACTTTACAGTCGTAACAAAGCTGCCAACTCTGCATATTAATATTTTTGAAGATTGCAGAAAACAGAAATACAAGTAAGATTAGAAAATTTGCTAATTAGTTACTTAAAAAATATACTGTAATTGTACAGTGCCTACCTATTTTGAGAATTATATTCTTACAAATATACAAATTATATTTATTTGAAATAATGTGTTTATTCTGAACCGAAACCGTAAAAAACCGTAACCAAACCGTAGCGATATTGTACCGAAACATTTATAATTTGAACAAACCGAATCCGAAACTTATAATGTATTTTCAAAAAACCGTAATCGATAAACGAAATCGAAATTTTGCTGATATAAAAACCGTTCACCGTAACCGAATCTCAATTTTTTTTTATCCAATTTCCTGATTTAGTCTCTGAAACTTTTTTATCTTCATGACAAGATTAAGAAATAAATTCATAGAAAATGAAACTTGACAACTGAAGTGCTTGTTCTTCACATTTACAATAAACTTGCTTGTATAAGTTTGTATACTATACCGCAAAGTAAACATTAATACGTAAATACAATTTAATCTGCACAAATAAACATCATCTAGTTGTAAATAAATTCCGGTTAACATTAGCATTACACCGTTATCTTTAATCATGATATTCCGTTTCCTCTAAAGAACGACATTGTTATTGTTTATAACCGTTATATGCAGCGTCTATTGCAATATGTATTCCGCCAAGCATAACTTACGACAATTTACGACTTCCATACAACTCGTATGCGTGTCCTATGTAGTGCATTTCATAGATCACGTGATGTGTGTACATGGAACTAGCGTGCATTACAGTACGAGTAGTGTTGTGTCTCAGGCTGAGTATTTCCTATTTGCTTCAAATTAAATTTTCCTTTTAACATTAAAGTCATAAATTTAAGCAGTTTCCAGAAGACGATATATGTTTACATAATAAAATTCTAGATATTAATTTTCTTGTAGAACGAGATTTTCAACTCGGGAATTTAAACATTATTTCATTGTAAAGTAGGTACTTCTTGAGAGTTTGGAATTATTTCATTTTACGTTACTGCATAGATTTACGACCAATTGCCTTAAGAAATGTTAACAATGTTGTTAGATAAACGCAATAGCCAAGATGACGGACACAAAATTTTCTGATTTTTTTCTACTTCCGTTAGGAAATAGACGTTTTATTTCACTTATTTGAGTTAGGTAATGAACTGCATTATTTAACTAGTGAAATAATGAGGTAACTTAGCAACAGATATCTTGTAGACGAATTCTGATGTGTTATTCTTTTATTTTTTGAATTTATAACTGTCATTAATATGTCAAAATTTTATAATTTCAAAAACGCTCTTTCGTATTTATTAGAATGGAAGTAGAAAAAATATTGTATGAATCTAGTTAGGAAATAGGTTATTACTTTAATTATGTGTTTACATAATTCGGCTACGCCTCGTTCTGCAAATTTCACATGCGTAAGGTAATAACCTTCATTTCCTTACTAGTTTCATAAATAGCTATTATGTTGTTAGGTCGATAACAATGGTACAATAATATTTATAACAAATAATTCTTACTTTAAATTATAATATTTTAAAATACTGAACTGTATAGTATATTAAGAAACATTACTGGGTGTGGTACTCTGCCTAGCAGACCTCGGTAAATGATACATTTTTTCGCGGGAAATGCTGTTATCCGTCGAAGAAACACGGCCCCTAAATATGTTAGTGAAGAGGGAGCCACAGGGTTAGTTTTAACGTGGTGAAAATTGTTTATCTGCTGTGGGAATCGAACCAGAGTTCTCAAATCCACAGGCCGACTCGATACCACTGAGGAACCTATCCCATGCATATTAATTTATTGTCACCAGTTCTCGTTTCACATATTGCAATATGACATCTAGGTGATAAAACTTTCCAATAAATATTAGTGTCTTTCTGTTATTAAATGTTTACAATATATTAGTCAATTTTTCATTTTATTAATTTGAAAAAAAGATAGTTATGGAAGGTTTAGAACAGCTTGTGCTACCATTATTCTGCCATGCTTTATCAGTTTTTTTATTCGTATATAGCCAATATAAATTTGTAAATAATTCTACTTTATGTAAAACATTAATTGTTCTGTATTTTGGAAATGAATGTTGACTGTGTTATATGCATTAAAATTAAATTTTTATAATTTTGCAAAAATAAAATCCACAAATAGGCATTATTACTGCTGATTTGAAACACATTGTTTACACAAATAATTCGTTTCATTTTTGTCACTCCTTCTTTTCAAATACCCCCAATTCAGCATCAACATTTTCCCGCAATAAGCACGTTTTCCCTCGCAAACAAAATCCACACTTTCATATTTGTATGTATCAACACGCGGATTAAGGAAAATTAATAAAACAGGTGCGAGATGATTTTGGTTGCGTGTTCTAATTAAACACGCTTAGAGCATATGTTGGCAGACAGTGTCGTGCACTACAATTTTACGCAGGAAGTTCACTAGAAGTACTGCAGTACTCATAGATATTTACAATTCGTTCATTCTTATTTTCACTTACTTCAGGGAATAGCATTAATTTTAAAAGATTGTTATAATCTTGCTATCAACTGCTAAGTAATCATAATTCAAAAACTTTCTCCTCAAGTTTCTGAACTATGATTACAAAACTGTTTATCAAAATTACTGCAAGAAAAAAATGAAGGGTATATATTAGTTTTTATACAGGGTGTTTCAAAATTATTTGATGTTCTGAATACAACGCAATTTTCCGAAATTCACAAAACAAATAGTTCATTACTTTTGAAAACGTGATATTTAGAAAATAAAGAAACATTGCTTTTATTGTCCTTTTTTTTTCTTGTTACAAAATTGCCATGAATTTATTATTCTATCATAAATTGATTATAAATAAAATAAATATAAATATATCATCACGCCTTTTACCCATTACTGAGTGTGGCACTCTGCCTAAGCAGATCTCGGTAAGTGATATATTACTTCGCGTGAAGTGCGGTTACCAGTCGTCTAATCACGGCCTCCAAAGATGTTAGTGGAGGGGAAGCCACAGGGATAGATTTTAATTGGTGACAGTTGTTTTGTCAGCTGTGGGAATCGAACCAAGGTTCTCAAGATCCACAGGCCGACTCGATACCACTGAGACACCTATCCCATATAAATTGATTATTTTAAACAAAATATAAAAGCTACATTATTTTTACTTATGGCATTGGTAGCATTACGATCTTGTTACTGAATCTGCCCTCGAGCATTGATTCATATCCGGGAATTTTTTTATCTCGCATTAACACGTTGTTAGGATGCACTCAAAGATATTGCCGGAAAGAATCAATCAAGAGATTTATTTTACTATAAAACTGCATTTTTTATGAAAGTGATATTTGCAAAAAGGGGGCCTCAAGTGCTGAGGAAACATAGAAAACGTAACCCTCAAAGAGAAAAGAGGAAAGGACCACCTTGAGTATGCGTGCGTAATGGGAGGCCCGCGCGAGCGTCTCGCATCGCCACTGTTCCTGAGGATTTATTTTACGAGATCTCAGCTCTCCGCTGTGTAATGACCCACACGCACACGCACACGCACACGCGTGCGCCCGTGTCCGTGCTTTCACTGCTCACGGGAGTCACAGTTTGTTTGCCCTGCTACTCGACTTGCTTGTTCACTTGAAGAATGGCACTGAGAGAACAGCAACAACCACCCAGCATGAAATTCTCCGGTTTCATGAAAATATAGTGAATAGAAGTTCTTTTTTGTTGTATTTATCTTTCTGTTGGTATCTGTTTATTCGCTCCGAAACTTGCAGAAACTTGCAGGTTGAGATAAGGGATTAGTCGTACAGTAAATGTTAAAAGAGATTGAAGCATGAGACATATATTGTTATATTTACTTAATTTTATAAATGTTTGTTCATATTCTTCACAGAAGCAATAAACTAGGAATGGATAAGATGGATTATTTAAGAGATACTTATTTGTTGGATCAGAAAGATAAAAAAATTCGTTCATTTTGTGTCTATGTTTAAAAATTTGGTTTTGGGTTGTATAGGTACATAGTTTCACGTAAGAATATTAATCGATACAGAAACCGAATTAAATCTGATTTTTAAATACAACTTAATCTAAATTTTAAAAATTTAGTAGCTTGATTTAAAAATATCTTGATTTTTTCGGGAGGTACTTATTCATTTCTCGAGAATTTTAAATTAGTATCAATAGTACTGAAAATTCTCGGGAAGAAATAGAAGTCTGTTACTTTTATTTTTATAAAATTTAACTAACATCTTTGGGGACCGTGATTTGACGGCTGGTAATCGCAATTCATGCGAAGATATATATGACTTATTGAGATCTACTACGGCAGAATGCCACATGCAGTAATGGGTAAAAGACGTGATGATATATTTATTTTACATCTGAATTTATATTATCCTGCTTCCATTTTACTTTAATACCATTTTTTTAAAGATTTTCTTTGTTTGTAGATAGATCTATATTATTATGAGATGATTATTTTTTTTTATAAATATTCAAAAACGAATCTTGTTAACATTACAATCATTATTTTTATTTATAATTATAATAATGAATGAATATTTACGATATTAATTTACATATTTTCTTACATCGAAGAAGATTCTGATTCCAAGTAGTACATAAATTAAGTGGAAGTGATCTTGTTAAAGTAACGTTAGTTGAATGTGATATGGATCTATACGCTATAACAACAAAGACATTGTCGTCGTTTATTTCTAGTTCCTTGTTCCGCATCTCGTTATCCTAAATCCGAGCCCTTAAGTTCTCTTCACACGTGATTTAGTGTTCAATGACTACGAGACAGTAGCGACAAAGAATAACGATCATTTTTAGTGAAACATGAAAAACAAACTTCGCTATGTTATGAGGGGTCATTTTAGGCAAGTGAAATACATTAAACCAGAAATAACTACTTGTATAAACGAAGTTCTAAGACTTAGAATCTAAGTTAATTAATAACAATTAGGTATCTGGAAAGAATATACTAAATATCATTTTTGAAACTTTGATTGGGCCTAGGCTCAATATAAATTACAAATTTACTAACAATTCAAACAAAAAGACAAAATATGTATTGTCCATATTGTGAATACTCAGTGAAACTAGGTTAAATAAAATATTTACAAATTTTGTGAAACTTTACAAGTGTTTTTAAATATTTTACAAATTTAGTAGTTTGTGACTATAGTGGAAGACCATATTAGTAAATCAATTGGTAGTAAATAAATAATTGTTTAGATATACCCATATCTGTGTTAAAGACATGAAAGTAGAACGTAAATATGATGTCAGGGAGCTAAAATAAAACTGTAAAAACATGGGTTAAACCAAACAAATATACTTACCCCGAATAGTATTACAGTCACACGCACTTAAATCTGGTTTCTTGTTGGTCCGGCTGGAGCGTCCTGAAAAGAAAGAAACTACCATGAGCTCAAGCATCGTACCACACACAACTCTCAATTATTCGTCCATATGCACACAGCATATTAGGATCGACCCAGGACGAACAAAGAACCTCTCCCTCCGCGCACACAGCTTGGAGTACGAAAGCCGCACACCACGATTAACAATCGGGTGGCACAGGCACCGTACATCACGGGCCCCAGAACATCGCTTCACGCACACACCATCCTCGATAACACACAGTACATCGAGAACTTGCCATCTTACACGAGCGGCTTTACACAAGGCTTCAGGTGAAAGAGAGAAGTTGGCTTTAAGTCGCCAATGACTGTTGGTGAAAACATGAATTTTGGAGCTGGTTGACCAAAATAAAAACACCCCTAACCATGCCTGACCTAGTACAGAACTCATTTTTATGGTAAAAAGAAACCAACCGCTTGCTTGTTATGTCGAACTTGTACCGATGAACTGCCGTGTTTGCCAGAAGTCACTAGCGACCTACAGCCAATTTCAGTTCTGGCCGTCAACTACGGTTTAGCAGAGTTGAAACTCTAAACACCACCTCACCACTCAAGATGCAAGCGAAAGCTGGGCTCCTGAACTCAAACAGGGCACCGTTGGCACCAGGTCGGTTGCCTTCCTCCCGCACACAGCAAGTTAACAGGACGACATCGCCATAAAGGAATAAGGATTTAGTGTTAGGATATCATATCAACATACCCACAAGCTCACACTTTTACACACTCACAGGCTTACACGCTCAGTGAAACTCACCGTAACCGCCTCCAACGTAGTTCACTACACAACACTACAAATCTAAACACAACTGTTCAAAACCACGGCTAAAAACAAACTGAAAAAGAATTACACCTAACGTAAATTAATCTCTACATAACCGTCTGCTGGTGATTATCTAAGCCTAATTAATCTAGTCAAAATTAATAATAAAATAGTTATTTAATACCTTACAGAACATAATTGCTGACATCTGTAATTAATTATTTTATTTGTTTTAGGTAAGTGCCTTAAATCCACTGCTAGTCTACAGAATTCAGTGTCAGGTATTTCAATTTACTCTTGACTATTTTGCCGACGTTTATGTTGTTGAATAACTGGTTACTTATTTAAGATTATTTTTGTTTATTTATTAAAATGGAAATTTAAAAGACATATTTCAAATATTTCTCTATTTACCAATTCATGCATAACCTTCTCGCACAATTATATTGTATAGAGGTGTAAGATTTTCGTGACCACTTCCATTTTTTATTATTTCTAATAATTGAATCAATACTGCACTTCTTTTTAAATCATCAATTTTAACAACAATAATACTTTTTGTTGCCATATTATAAACCTCAAATTAAATGTCAAAAATTGTGGTTCAAACCAGTGTATTTTGGCATAAATTAATAACGTCAATAACGAAACCGTTTTGAATGTAATTAGGAATACGGAAAACTATTGTTTGCATTAATATAAATTTTTAAACGTTATTTTCGCAGCAGAAACAGTTGTATTAGATTAAAATTAAATTAAATTGCTATCACAAATAAATTGAAACTTTATTGTTTTGTTCAACTCCACTAATTAATCCTATTTACTTGGTTCATGTTCTATTAAATAATTCTATTTTACATTTTTATGTTGACAACAATCGATAAAGTAGTTAAATTTTCAAATAAAAATAACGTATGAGTTCTTTTGCGAATTAATTTTGTCGTGGAAATAGAAATTGCTAGTAAATAAACACTTGCATGTGATGAATGGTTTTTCATTCAATTCGTTGATCGCTTATACTCTCTGAAATTAAAAGCTGTGATATTTTTCATACGATATATTTCGAGTGAATTATTTGTTTTTCTTGCATTTTTATACTTGGGGGAAATATCTCATTTCATGTCATGTGCAACAGCTACGCAATAATTCTATATTAAGTTTTATTTTTTCGGGAGTTTTCTTTTTATTATTTCATTATATTATTTATTAAAATAATTGCAACATTTGAAATATATAAAATATTTTAGATATGTGTGTGAAGTGCTGTGGCTCCCCCAAGATGTTAGTGGAGGGGGAGCCACAGGAGTAATTTTAATATGGTGACAATAATCTTTGCTTAGAAAGAACTGAAATATTAATAGTTGTTTTTATGATCGTCGGTTGCTCTTACGTCAGTTTACCATATATATTTATTTTCAATATGCATAACAGGAATTGTAAGTGCACAAGCAACTGTTATCAGGTGTTTTTCAACTAAACAATTGAAAGAAGCTTTTCATTTGTTGAGTGAAAAGTTTACTTCTGTTCTTCTGTTTGTTTGAAATAAATGAATGAGTTCGTAAGTTTAGGAGTTCTCGCGCAAAGGTTCCGTGTGAATATATCGGCACACCCACACGTTTATTTTTAACTTTTTCTGATGAACATTTGTTAATGGATGAAATCTCTTCGATTACCTGTTTTGCGCTTTCACGTTAATTCAATGTCATGCTTATTGTTTTGTTGTGGAATAATTACATGTTTTTTTTCATTTTCATCTTTACGTTATCCAATTTATTAAAATATTATGTTGTATTTTTAGTTTTGTCTATTTTAATGTACGTTTACATATTTTTATTAAGTTTGATGTTTAACACACTTGTCAAATTATTTCCAACAGATTGAAAAGTCTGAAAATTATGAATTATTCTTAATATGCAATTATAAAGTAAAGTAAAGTAACTTAAATAAATTTGAATCTTTGCGTAATTACATAAAATAAATTAAATTTATTATTTTATAGAGCTATATTTTATTTATAAATAAATATATCATCACGTCTTTTAACCATTACTGGGAGTGGTACTCCTTTTGTAGCAGATCTCGGTAAGTGATATATTTATTCGTATGAAGTGCGGTTTCCAGCCGTCAAGTCACGATCTCCAAAGATGTTACTGGTGGAGGAGTCACAGGGGTGAAAATTTCTTATCAGTTATGGAAATCGAAACCCACGTTCTCAAATCAACACTCCGATTTGATACCACTGAGCCACCTACCCCATAAAAATATAAACTATGTGCCTCAGAAATGAGAAAAGAAAAATGAAGGTCTTGAAAATTGGACGAGAAATGTTTGAGATGATAATTAACTACTTGTATTTTGCATCTAGTGGCATCAGTAATGAAAATAAAACAACATTTTTCTAAATAATAGTTGTGTTTAGAATATCTTCTTTAGTTGAATTGTTAAATTAAAATAATTCTATGATTAAACAATACATGGTCCAAGACAGAATTAGCATTTCTTGCTGACATCTTTACAATTAGGTCCTTGAAAGCCCATCTACATAAGTTAACAAGGAGCACTGTTTTGTAGGAATAACGCTTAGTACTAACGTTACAAGAACGCCCCTTGCAAAACTACTACATAATAGATTCTGTTCTTTGTCGTAATACCGAAAACGTTTTAGTTAAACTCCGAATAATACACAAGTTTAAGTAGAATTTGTAGTCAAGATTATCCTTGAAAATTTCATGTATAGTACGTCTGGCAATCAATTGGAAAAATTACTTTTAAATTCCTCCATTCACACTAATTGATGCTACTGTTAAAAATTCTTGTTTTCAGGCAAATGTATGCTCTACGTAGAGTACAAAATATATGTAGGAAAGATGAAAATTGCTTGAAAACTTCAAATACGGATAGAGTTTATGGCGCATGGTGCGACCGTAGTTACTCAGTAAAATACTTATTACGTGATACTATTCTTGGTTTAGTAACGTGTACACAATACTGAAGTGTGCAACATGTAATATTTTGTACTAAATGTAAGCGAAAGTTACAGGATGATATTAAATTTATTCCTCTGGAGACCTATTGCCACATGTCAAAAAATAATGAATTTAATCTGAATTTTCATTATCAGGTTCATAAACTAACGAATTAATTATAATTAAATTAATAATAAATGTCTGGATAGATTCAACACATACAGCTTATTGATTTTTAATTGTTATAACATGTTCCAGATAATTATTTAGCAGCAGACAACACTAATTTAAAGTAGAGATAAGAACACGAATGATCTAATTTTTACTTCAAAATTTAATGAAGATTATTACTTTTACACCAATTGAATGTAAAAAATAAGAATATGGGTCGATATATCCACAGAAGAATTCAAAATTATACGTTAATACAATCCTGTAACTCGTGCAAAATAAGGCGAATGTATAGTAAGCTAAGCAGTTTAGTATTGTACAAGAATAGTATCATGGGATAAGTATTTCACTGAGTAACTACGGTCGCGCCAAACCTCATAAATTCTATTTGTATTTGAATATCTTTTAAGCAATTTTCATTTTTCTTAGATATATTTTGTAATCTACGTAAAGCACACATTTACCTGAAAACAGAGATTTTAACAGTAGCATCAATTAGTGAGAATGGAGAGATTTAAAAAAAAATTATCCAAATGATCGCTAGACGTACTATATTTCTACCAGAATTATATTTAATCAACTTAAAAGATATTAAATTTGAAGTATAGTTTTATTTATATGTCAAGTCTTCCTATGTAACAATTAGTTTTCTATCTATTGAACTGTTGAAACAAAGGAATTATGAAATGCTATTTGAAAATTTATAAAGAATTTTAATTTAGTATATTGTTCAATATTTCATTTACGATTGTGGTTTTCGTCGTTCTATATGACTTGTTTATTTGAGTCAAACAAAGAACAAAATTACAAAACAGAGGAAAAAATATGTTCAATACGTGGAACAGTAATGTTCAATAAAGGTTTTATAGGAGATTTTATTACAAACACACAGAAATATCATTTTTTATTATATGAAAGAAAAAAATGATATATCCTCAGTAATTTGACACTGAAACAGAAAAATAAAGGTGTTGACAACTAGGGATTATTTCCTCTTTTAAATTCAGTTCTAGCAACATAAAGTGTTTTATTACAAATATTTAATGAAATAATGTCATCTGTATCATCTCTGAAATCATAATATTACCTAACAGTTGTTCATCAAATTCAAGGCTTAAATTTGGAATAAGTCGGGTATCATAATTTATTTTATGCCAAATAAAATTTAAAATACTCTCAAAATGTTATAACGCAAACTATATTCAAGATATAATAATATGAAAATCTCGCGTTTTTATACCTGGTGATATAATATTTGGTGAATTTTCTAAATTTCGTAATAAAAATTAGAAACGATATCATATATTCACATATTTGTTGTTTTAATTCTTCAAGTTATTAAAATACATTCCACAAGCCGTTCGGTGCGTACAAAAAAAAATATTTCAGGGAGTAATCTGCCGAACAGGAGTTCAGAGAAGATAAGAACCAAACTTCAGTTATATATAAACCAACTTTTTTGAGTTATCTGGTCTGTATATTGTTATCAAGCATTAACCTATTTTAGGTGGCTCAGTGGTATCAAGTCGGCCTGTGGATCTTAAAAACCCTGGTTCGATCCCCATAACCGGCAAACAATTTTCACCAAATTAAATCTACCCCTGTGGCTCTCCCTCCACTAACATCTTTGGGGGCCGTGATTTGACGGTTAGTAACCGCACTCCACGCGAAGAAATATATCACTTACCAAGATCAGACAGAGTGCCACACCCAGTAATGGTTAAAAGGCACAAATATTTTTTTTGCTTAAATATGAATACACCGTTCATTTAACGATAAATTAGAACCAAATTCTCAAATTTTCTAATTCTATATGCTTTAAAACATAATTATTTCATCTTAGTACTATTGCACATTTTAAAGTTTTGATAATATAAGATTTAATTTGAAATGTAAATTTTTTAAATTCATACTGTATTCAATATTAATAAATGTGTATAAAGATAAAGGAGAGTATCCAAACCAAAGATGATAATTTTGGGCAGCTTAATGGAAAACAGTAATAAACAAATCTTGGTAATGTACACCACTGATCCAGTTTCTGTTTGTGTTTTGTTTACCAACCATCAAACCTATTTATCAACCGTAGCTTTACTTTCCTTGATTTCCATCACACAAAAGCCACATTTAATATTTCATTCCATTACCAGAGCCCAGTGAATTTGAAGTTTCAAGTTAATGATTACCAAGAACGGTCGGCTCTTACATAAAGCAGAAGTCGTAACGGCTGCAGGACTGCGGGCTTCAGGCGGGCGGTGTGAAATAAACCTCTGGTAATTCGCTACAGCGCGCACCTGAAAGATTAATGAAAGATCTCGCGCCATCTTCGCCGGGATATGAGCCATGCTACTCGGATTGCGGAAACAACCAAAATGGAAAATGAAATAGTTATGAATTACGAATGATTGTGTTTAAGTTACTAGAGCATAAAGTTATGATCACTAAAGTTGAATCCATTTGGTTTAATGTCTAAATATAAATGATTTTATTTGTTTCATTATACGCTATAAATGATTGTCCTTACTGTAAACATTAATGTGTGAACTACTGTTATCTTCAAGTTTATCGTTTTTGATGCATTTGACATTTATAATAATTGTACATAAGTATTCTTAACTTTTCATATTTTATTTCAAACTATAAAGTATACTTTACGACTAATTTTAATGTTTCTTCTACTGCGCATGTAAGTAAATGATCTATTATATATATATACCGGGTGTAACATGAAAACCTGGCCATAGGCGTTTAACGTGAGAAATCAGTTTTTCCTTGCGCAAAAGTGGCCAATTGATTTTAGACAAAAATGCTTCAAATAAAAGTTGTAGAGCTTGAAATTATAGATCTAAATCAGTTTTCAGATTTTATTTTGCACGTTTTGTAAGCGAAATAATCGCATTAATATTTTATGAGAATTTCTACTTTATAGCAGGGTTCGTAAATATCATGATATTTATAATAAATATCAAAATATCTGATATATAGGATATATATCAGATAAATATCACTTTTTGGATATTTATTTTTTAATTTTAGTTTTTGAACACATTTAGAAAAACTGAAAAATTTCACTTTTCCGGAGGCTATATCTCAAAAACTATATTGATATGGAAATGCGCTCAACGGCGTTGAATTCTCCGTGTCCGAATTGACTTATAAGCAAATTTTCATACAATTTTAAGCAATTTAATATTTTTAATTATTTCCTAAAAGGTACCCTTTGGTTTTTTAAATTTTAATTCAATTTTCCCAAAAATCCTTAATCGTAGGATTATTAAAACGAAAATTTACATACATATGTATTTTGACCCACTGAATCCAGTGGTGCAATCTTCAAATGCATATGACTTCTGGTTTTCGAGAAAATGTTAAAAAACCGCTTTTTGCAATTTTTTTGGCGGAAAATTGAAAAAAAATAAAAATCGCTGAAACTATGTTTATAAGTTAACTGAAGCACGAGAAAATTAATGCCGTTGACCGCGTTTTCATATCACATTTAGTTTTCGAGATATAGCCTCGTAAAAGTAGAAAAACTGACAAATTCGAAAAATTTCACTTTTCCGGAGGCTATATCTCAAAAACTAAACAAGATATGAAAATGCGCTTAACGGCGTTGAATTCCCCGTGTCCGAATTGACTTATAAGCAAATTTTCATACAATTTTAAGCAATTTAATATTTTTAATTATTTCCTAAGGGTTTTTTTCTGGTTTTTTTAAATTTTAATTCAATTTTCCCAAAAATCCTTAATCGTAGGATTATTAAAACGAAAATTTACATACATATGTATTTTGACCCACTGAATCCAGTGGTGCAATCTTCAAATGCATATGACTTCTGGTTTTCGAGAAAATGTTAAAAAACCGCTTTTTGCGATTTTTTTGGCGGAAAATTGAAAAAAAATAAAAATCGCTGAAACTATGTTTATAAGTTAACTGAAGCACGAGAAAATTAATGCCGTTGACCGCGTTTTCATATCACATTTAGTTTTCGAGATATAGCCTCGTAAAAGTAGAAAAACTGACAAATTCGAAAAATTTCACTTTTCCGGAGGCTATATCTCAAAAACTAAACAAGATATGGAAATGCGCTCAACGGCGTTGAATTCCCCGTGTCCGAATTGACTTATAAGCAAATTTTCATACAATTTTAAGCAATTTAATATTTTTAATTATTTCCTAAGGGGTACCCCTTTGGTTTTTTCAGATTTTAATTCAATTTTACCAAAAATCCTTAATCGTAGGATTATTAAAACGAAAATTTACATACATATGTATTTTGACCCACTGAATCCAGTGGTGCAATCTTCAAATGCATATGACTTCTGGTTTTCGAGAAAATGTTAAAAAACCGCTTTTTGCGATTTTTTTGGCGGAAAATTGAAAAAAAATAAAAATCGCTGAAACTATGTTTATAAGTTAACTGAAGCACGAGAAAATTAATGCCGTTGAGCGCGTTTTCATATCACATTTAGTTTTGGAGATATAGCTTCGGAAAAGTAGAAAAACTGAAAAATACGAAAAATTTCACTTCTCCGGAGGCTATATCACAAAAACTATTTGATATTTTTATATAATGGATATATATCATTGCAAAAATATGACGATATATATCAAAATAAATATCATGATATATATCGATCGATATATATCCTCGAACCCTGTTTTATAGTGATAGCCATGGAATTGAGACAAAATGATAAACAAATGTATGACGTTTTAACTGTCAGAAAAGTTTAGTTTGATATGGATTTGTGATTTATTTAAGTGACAAAGGTGATTGTTGTTATATCATTATTGAAAATGGATAATTTTATTTTATACCTTATGGTTGCGAGTCAGACCCTCAACCCGCGCGACCATCACGCGGGACACATTATATATTTATTTATTTATTTATTTAAAATTCATGTTCCTTTTGTGTTTTGCTATTAGCATACTAAAAGTATAAATGAAAGATAGTTTTGATAATAATACGATCTTTTTCAAGTCACATGAGGGTGAGTTAAATTTTGAATCATTCTGTATATTTTTATGTTTTTATGAAAGAAAAATTCGGATGACGCCTGGATTCGAACCAGGGACCCTCCGCTTGCCGGGCAGAGATGTTAACCGCTACACCACGTCACCTGTGTCCGACGTATGGCTTCAACCGAATTCTTCTTTCATAGTGTCTAACGTAGCAATCCAGGCGTCATCCGAATTTTTCTTTCATAAAAATTTATCTTCATTACTGTACGTTCAGTCGAAGTCATATGTTAAAAATTCATTCTGTATATTTTCTAGTAGATGTCCGTATTTATGATTTGTACGATAAATTTGCCACTATAAATTAATATATGTAACAATGTTACGCTGTCTTCTCCACAACAAATGTAGTGTAATAATGTTGAAGCTGTAGCTGAATGCCATTGCATATTGCACTTCACATGATGATATGTGAAACCGCGAAATGTTAAGATTATTACCCGTCATAATGAACTGTATTGGTAGTGCATGCGGTCGTCCATGCACATACGTTGATGACAGATGGAAACCACAATTATGTCCCTAATTGTGCCGCACCATATATGTGCCCACAGGCGACACCCGTCATTTCCAACTAAATTTAGATACACTGATTGTTGATATAAACCTGGAAATTGCTAAATTCACTCATTAAATAATGCAATAGCGATTGAATGAAGGAAATTGACTACTAGCCGTCCTAATATCAAAACACACTGTTTAGATTTCCTTTCAAATTAACTTCATATTCAAGAATTTGCATCTAATTTTATCTAATGCCAATTGGTTTGTTTTTGTCCATATATTTTTTCATATTTTTGTTTAAAGTTTGTCTATATTGTATGAGATAACTCAAATAAAACATAATATTACAACGTATGCAGAGCTGTGTTTTGACTTTTGTTGAACAAAATCTAATCCTTTTTCTATTTTATGTTCTAAGTTATACGATTCAATTGTTTTCAGTAAAGCCACAGCCAACTTTTACATTTCCCATAAATTAATAAAATATCCATTTGTTTTTGAGAAATTATATTTACGCATTTTAATTGTTTTTAAATAAAGCCTCAACCAATTTTTGTTATTTTCATTTGATTTTTTTTACTGAAAAGCAGGGATGTGCGTGTAGTCTACTGCAAGTAATCTACGCCATTTTCTTCGTGTAAACAATCATGTAGTCTACGTCTTCATTTTTCATGTAAACAATGAAGACTATGTAGACAATGAAAACACCTGTGTTCACTTAAGTCAGATTCGAAATTTTATCCCTAGAACTAGGGAATTTTAAATGTTGTTAGAGATTTTTATTTTTATTCTAGGGATTACATGAAAAAAAAATTAGTTGTGCAGGAAAAAACGTTCAAAATTTGTCAACTGGTTACTGTTAAAAATAGCGCCAAAGAAAACTCCGTCTGGTGAGATGGCGCGTTGATCGATTTTAAAAATATGACAGTTCGCCCAAGACCCAAGACAGACATTCGTCTAGTAATGTATGAGCACTTGCTTTATTAGTTTTATTATATAAAGACTGATAATGACCCGAGCTCACGAATACGAATACATGTAATAGTTGCAAAGGAATAAATTTAGGTTATGTTGAATATTACAACTTTCAGATGCATTGTCTACAATGTTTACATTGTCCACGCCGCTAGAATTGTCGACGTATTGTCTACGTGTAGATGTATACAATTAAAGATTACACGTAGATGCACATCTCTGCTGAAAAGTTAGATTTGTCACATCTCATTATATTTAGAATTGAAAAAATATACAGGGTATTTCAATTAAAAAAAGAAAATTGATGCCACTTCCGACTAATCCAAAATTGATATATTTATCATTTATAAATAAAAATATATGTAAAGTTTACGCACACAAATTTTCAATTTGATATCTTTATAAATAAATAAGTTAATAGAGATGCCCCGCTTTCTGTGGAGACCCGGTATATGACACATCCATGCTTATTATTTACGCCACGTCTAAAGAAATAAACAAATTATTTCTTATATTAGGTTAGGTGAATTTGAGACTCCGGATTTGATCCCCACAGCCGACTAACAATTTTCACCATATTAAAACTAACCCTGTGGCTTCCCTTCCACTAACATTTTTGGAGGGCGCTGAATTAACGGCTGGTAACCGCGCGAAATATATCACTTACTTAATGATGTATTTATTTTATTTATTTATTAAAATATAAATTATAAAATCATAATCTCATTAGCTACATAAATTTCATTAGCTCCTACACAATATAGTAGAACTTCATTTGCATTATATTATTAAGAGATTTAGTTGCAGTTTAAATTTACTACAAATTGGAGTACTGTAACTACAATTTCTCAGCAAATAATCCTTAAGGACATTATCATGAAATCTTCCAACATATCATGTTTAATTGGCATTTAAATACTTGTCTATTTCTGCTACATTAATTGTGAAGTTATGTTGATCGCAACATACTAGTTTCATAAATACATATTACCTTTAATTTATAAATAGAATAAGTATAATAATTGTAACAATTAATTTTGCTTAATTTTTAAAATTAAAATCGTACATTAATTATCAGCCCATAGAAATATCATCATCATCATCTGTGGCATTACAGCCCGAGATCGGGGCTGGGCCTACCGGACACACCGAGTCGCAATTTTTACACTGCCGTACTGCCGGTTTTCGTAGTCAAATGCTACATTACTTAAGTCGTATTTTATATTTTACGACAAATCACACATTTACGACAGGCGGATTCGAACTGACGAACCTTGGTTCGGGTGCCGTCACAGTATGTTAAGAGATGTGCCTTAAGACGCTCGGCCACCGCGCCTGTTCCATAGAAATATGGTATTATACAAATTTCTTTGAAATTTGTCATTACTTGCCCTAACCGTGACCAACTACATTAAATAGCGCAAATAATAATAATAGCCGTTATATTCCATCGTTTTGGGATTGCCTAGGGCCCCGTCTAGAACTAATCCGACACTGCATCCTGATTGTCGAAGATATACAAACTAAATTTTTATAAAATCAATTCTAAATACTGCAATAAATTGTCATATTCAAAATACACCAAGCGAAAACCATTATTGTCAGCTCATGCAACTTAAACCAGCAATAAATCTAAAATTGTTGCTGAAGTCGATACGGCAGCGCACATATGAAATGAGAATCAATGCATTTATCCATTACAATAACAAGAACAACTTGCAGCCCGGATTTTGAACTCGCATTGGCAATATATAACCTGAATCCTCTTCCCTGTCCACGTGTGATATATGGCTGATATCAATCGACAGGTAAACTACGTGTCGAGATCGTGTAAAACCTTGGCCGTTCTGCTACACACAGCGATAGAAAATATATTAAACTTGTCAACCCAAATTTATTGTATTTTTTTGTAACTGAATCATGTCACTGGCAGAATCGGAATTTTGATATCGACAAGAAAACTGCTTTCAAATATGCTACGTTTCATATAAGCTTAATTTCAGTATGACATATAAGTTACTTTATATTTAAACAATAACATTTTCAGTTTCAAATAATGTAAAGTTTATTTTACAATACGTATTTCGGTCGACTAGACCATCATCAGGTGAACAAGATATGAATGAATTTATACATTAAAGTAAGACTTATAAATAGTATACACATGAATTCTGACACAAGAAGTGGGAGATACATGATTGAAAACAGATGTAAGTACAATTAGTTTGGGAAAAATACATTTATGACCATAGTTGGAAGAAAATAAGATCAGACCGAAGAGGTAACTATAATTATTTGGATGGAAATTACATTTTAAACCTAGTTGTAAAGAGATTAAAGCGGACGTATTAAAGGTGAACGGTACAAATCTATTTGTTCATTCATTACCGTTAGCTGGTCCGTAATGGCAATCTGAATTTCCAAGGATTCTAAGAAATCCAACTTTAATCCCTTTTTACAAATGTGTTTGATTGACAAACTCTTATCAAGTAACTTAGGTTATTGTCAAGACAATGTTTAGCAACATTTGAAGACACATTATTATTTAGTAGCGCTTTCTTATGCTCATTGAATCTAATGTTGAAATTACGACCGGTCTGGCCTATGTAAATTGCTTGGCAGTCACTACAGCTAATTTGATAAACTCCACTATTTTGAAAAATGTCTTTCTTAATTATTTTGTTATTTACTATCAAAATTTTCAAAGTGTATGTGTTATAAAAGGATGAAATAATATTCTCTGAATGAAGTATTTTTTTAATTTTGAGGCTTGTATTGTCTATAAATGGTAGTCTTCTGTAAACAAATTGATGTACTCCTTTAATATTGTTAGTGTTATAAATTAGTTTGTGAATTTTGTTTCTATTGTGGTGTTTTAAAATTTTGTCTACCAAAGTCGTAGGATAGCCGTTATTAACGGCAATATGTTTGATAATGTCCAATTCTTTGAGGAAATTTTCTTGACTTAATGGTAAATGTGTTATTATAAAATGTTTCAATAACATTTTCATTTTAAAATAAATAAACTCGCTTATTTAGACAAATTAAATTTTAAACTGATTGGTAATTGAATCTTTATTTATTTATTACTAAACACCCTAGATGCTACTAATTTCCGCCAAGTTTGGGATGAGCAACATCCGTTACTTTTAAAGCAACAAATACCAAATATCCTTATATCCTACAACAATATCCTCTAAAACATAGACTCAAAAAGAATAAATGATTCCACATACATCCCAGAGTTTAAAACCTACCTGTACAATTCCAGTCTTCTCACACTCAACCTACCCTATAAAATCACTAGAATAATAAGGCCAACTACGTACAGCTAGCTTAAAAAACACCCATATTTTCCACAATGGATCTCTCCATAAATTCCTTCAAGAAACTATATGTACTTTATGTACGAACCGGATGACCTACAGCATTTTCTTTTCAAATGTCCCATCTTCTGCGCTCCGAGACAAGAATTCCTGGAAAACATACGACTAACTATCCATATAATGAAATTAACAAAGACCTTCTGTCTGACCTCACAATTAAAAAAAGTTACGACATTTATAATTATATAAATACTGCTCTCAAAATCAAATCTTTTATTATGAATGAATAATATTGTAAAATTAAATAACTATAGAGTAAGTAAACAATTTAGTCAAAATGTATTGTACTTACTGCTCCTTTGTATCAATTTTTTCTAATGTAAATAAACATTTATTATTATTATTACTATTATAAAAGTGACTTTATATTTAAACAATAAAATTTTCATTTTTAAATAAATAAACTCGCTTATTTAGACAAATTAAATTTTAAACTGATTGGTAATTGAATCTTTATTTTGCGAAATAATACAATTGTGCAAAAATATTATTGGCGTATTAAATTTTTCCACAGATAAATTTCAGACATATGTTAGAAGAGATATGTTTTAAAATAAACAAAATAAATATCATAATAAATAAGCATCTGTGTCATACATTTTCCAAGAAAGTTTCAATAAAATAAAGTTGAAAACTGACGTCTTCATAACACAAGTTGAAATTTAAAATAAGATATCCAACCCACGAGACCACATACACATTCTTTTCTACAAAGAATACTTCAGCAAACTTTAAGATTTATGTTCTTGATTGCTTCAGTTCTAAACAAAGTTGTTCGTGTAATTCACACAAATGTTAGTTTATACTCGTATACATATGATTCTTATTTGTCATTTTAACTTAAAAGCACTATTGATTTACACTGTTTACAGTTCTACATTGAAGTCTTGACTGTTACAAAACTTCCATAAATATCGGGATATATCAAATAATAAAGCCGATTCAAACTTTGTTTACTTTATTATTTTATACCTATATCTATATACAGGGTAGTCCATCAGTCTGTATATCTTTTTACTCGATTATTTTAATTATTAATGAAAGTTTCTATTACTTAAAAATGTCCACTGCAGTATTAGTTTTTCTACCGGGTGTTTCATTTCCGAACAATAATTTGCAACTTAATATTTTTAGAATGGATTGGCTGATCGTGTCACGTGTTAATTGATGAGGAAAAAGATAGTCGGAATTCGGACAGTAAATAATCAAGAACTCATGATATTTTTCGTTAACGTTTCGGTTAATTTATAACCATCCTCAGAACTACAAAGTTATGTAAAATTAATACATGTGATACAAATATTTTTAATGGACCACCATATATATTTTTGTAAAATTTTAAAAATCTTTTATTTCTGTTTACATATTATTTCTCTTTGAGCGACTTTGCAAATTCCATTATAAATTATATGTTTCAAGTACTATAATCGGCATTAATTGTCAGTTTTATGGGATTTGATATTATTTTAAAATATACATTCTGATCATTTAAAATTTACAATAAAGAACGCCAAAACATAGTAAACATTGTAATTTGATTACTTCCAAATTGTTCTACTTGTTTTTAATTACAATGGCTAAAATAGTATTACATTTTAATAAGGGCTGAAATTAAGATAGTTGAAAATATACTGATTAAGTTTCGACGTGCATTTCTTTCAACAAAAAAAATATATAATTTACGTTCTTAGGCCGGCACGAGCTCTAGTTTAACGAGTTACCAAATTTACGCGAGTTAAAAAAGACGTTCCCAGCCTGGGACTTTTTGTCACAAATGCACCCTTCAATGCAATTTTATGTGTTGAACAAATTTTCGCGGAACAAAAGAAATCACGTCGCGTGCTAAACCAAACTATACTCACTGACATAAATAAATAAATTTAGTCACTATGGCCCCATGCTTATTTATTTTGTTTTGTGACGTAATTTTCATTACAGGCCCGTTTTAGGGCTATAAAATTCTTACCGGCCAGAAACTAGGCTACAATGAAACCACCTGAAAATGGGTATTTTCGTTCCAGAAACACGCATTAAAAAGGGGTCATTTTAGTACACGAATGCCAAAGAAGAATATGTTAGTATTCCGTGGTAAAATGTGTCCATTATTTATTTACTCTCGTGTAATTTTCCAACGACTCTAACCGCATGTAGCATGTTGGTTGTTTGAAACTACGCCAACTTCATGTATATCAGCGAGGAGGCACCGTAACTCGGGGCTGGTTGGTAGGGATCTGGGACACATCGCGTGAGATACGAGACGGGTGACAAGTAAAGTGATACCGCCTTGTACTTGCACTCATTGCATATTCGCTTCACCTTGCTTAATGCAGCAGCCAGGAGTAATGATGGCTCTGTCTCCTGTTCCTGTCGCACACTTCACACTGCATTACCTAGCTAATTCCTGGCGTTATTGAAATTTCTACTTCGAAGCTTACCAGACTATTATTAAGATCATATCAAAGCTAAATCTAAACAATGTTACAGTTTATAATAACTTTCATGCATTGCTGCGATTATAATTTTCACAAATCTGTTTATTGTTATAAAATATTCCTAATAGTAATTTATGAACCTAGAGTGATAATTTGATGATAATGCACAGAGGACGACTGTTTCCAGCCCGTAACATCTGTGGTGCATACACGACTAGAATATGTATAAATAGTTTTAATTTATAATAATTATGATTATAGTAATGCGTACAAAAGTTGTATTACCCAAGATATTATTTCTTTATTTTGTTTATTCATCTTAAATGTCAGTTGCGTTACAGTTTTTATTTTTGGAGGTTTTGGAGAGAGAATGTATAATTTTAGAAGATATTTTAGGGAGAGCGAAGAAGATAATGTTGACATTTCTCGTTTTAATGTTAAAATTAAGTCAAAAGGATAAATTTCAAAGAAATAGACAGTTTTGACAGATTATGTTAGATAAATGATTTCCTCTTAGTGGTATCGTGTCGGCCTAATGAATTGAGAACCCAGGTTCGATTCCCACAGGCGACAAACAATTTTCACCACGTTAAAACTACCCCTGTGACTCCCTTTTCACTAATATCTTCAGCAGCGTGATTTGACGACTGGTAACTGCACTTCACGCGAAGAAATATTCATTCAATAATAGGTAAAAGGCGTGATGATATATTTACCAGCTGTTAAATCACGGCCCACGACGATGCTATATATTCTCGCTTTTTACCCATTACTGGGTGTGGTACTCTGCTAGCACATATATATCTCAGTGGTATTAAAGTGTTCTGTGGATTTGAGAACCCGAGTTCGATAATCAAAGCCGACAAACAATTTGCACCACATTAAAATTCCACTAACATCATTGAGGCATAGTTTGACGGCTGGTAATTGCACTTCACGTGAAGAAATATATCTGCTACGGCAGAGTGCTACACCCAGTAATAAGTAAAACGGGTGATGATTGATGATATATTTATTTATTTATTTTCGCATGAAAACTATTTTTTAAATCCTTAATTATTATGTGTTACTCACAACTTTATCCTTTTTGAATTATTGTTTATAAAAATTTGAAGTAAATGTCTGCATTTCGTAATATTTTCTTAGAAAAACAAATATTTGAAATCAAATAAACATCTTCTGTGAACACAAACAGTTTGAAATACATACTAAGGAATACAATCAATATCAATGGCATATTTGCTATGTAAACCTTGTCGTGGAACATATTTAACATAATTGAAAAAGAAATGAAAGAAATAAAATTGATTCTCTTCAGCTAAGTTCAAGAAAGAAAATCTTGATTTATGGATCTATTTATTTTATCTGTAAATAAATTACTTTTCCTACGATTATCTTACAAATATAAGCCAATGCTGAATATGATTGATCACAACGAAATATCGCATACTGTTCATGTATTTGTCATGTTAATTTCAATTTCCATCGAATTTTCCGAAAATATTTTATCATTTTATGAGGTAGGAAACTCAATGCTATCGTGTCAGTCTATCGATTTGAAAACCTGGGTTTGATTCCCACAGTTGACAAACTACCTCTGTGACATCCCCTGCACATAACATTTTTGGGGATTCTGTTTTCACGGGTGATTAGCGCACTTTGCGTACATATATATATATATATATTAAATTAAATATCAAATGTACCATCACGCCTTTTACCCATTACTGGGTGTGATACTCTGTTCAAGCAAATTTCTGTAAATGATACATGTATGTGCGACAAGTACGGTTACCAGGTGTTAAAACGCGGCCCCCGAAGATGTTATATAATCTCGCCTTTTACCCATTACTGGGTATAGTCTGATAACAGATGACCTGTGGATTTGAGATCCCGGGTTAAAATTAAATTAAATTAAAATTACCTCTGTGTTTCCCGGTTCATAACATCTTTTGGGGGTCATGATTTAGCGGCTGGCAACCGCAATTGATTTGAAAACATATATCACTTACTGAGATCTGCTACGGCGGAGTACCACACTCAGTAATGTGTAAAAGGCGTGATAATTTATTTGATTTTTTTTTATATAAACGAAAATATAAATTCGAAATAATCAAAATCATCTTTAACAAAACAACTTTACTTATAAATGCAAAATTATTTGTACAAATTGAAACACACGGAAAAATAAAACAAACCTGTGAGTTAAACAATATTCAAATTGTTTAAAAATTAAATTTAAACATTGTTATATAGTACCTATTTATACTATTTTTATTTTACATATTTTGTAAAAAATAACGACTATACAATATTTATGGTAAAAATAACAAATTGTATATAATCTTATTATAAATATTACCTTCCTGAGCTTTTTACAAAAACAGGATAAATTTTAATAAACTTTTCTTTGTGTTCAATGAACATAAAGAATTTTACGAACAAAGGCATTTTTGGCAAAAAAATATTTTATATTTCTGTAGTCAGGAGCGTAACATATTCCTTTTTTATTTAAATTGAAGCTATATTACGAGTTGTCTGTAATAACTCATTTTCCTTTTGTTAGGTAGATACTTCATATTATAAACGATGATTTTATTCGGCTTTTTACAAATATTTCACGTTCTAATAATTATAATAGCCGGTTTAATTTATAAATGTAAGATGACTAGTAAAAATCAAATTAAAAAAATATTATTTAGGATAGGTATGTAGATGAATCTACAATAAAATATTTTAAAAAATACATTTTCCAAAATACATTTTGCCAAGTGAAATTTCCGAGCCGCCGCTCAACATTGCGTGGAATTTGGTGATATTTTCGCGTTTGGAGTGTTTCAGTCTTTAAAACGATAACGAACAGCCCCTGTGCATTCCAGTGAAAAATTTAGCTTCAACTAAACAACAGTACAGAACAGTTGAATTCACTGCCCTGCCTATTCTTGCATTATAATTCTTAAACTTCGAAAATATGATAAGGTTATTAAATCTATGTTTATTTCTGGAATTTTGTTTCAATTCGACGTTTGGTACACGTTTAATTTTTTCTTGATGTTACTACATATGTTAAACTTATTCGATCATGCTATTATTATATTGTATTAACAAGCCAAAAAAATAATATGCGGCCATTTGTAAATCAGCGGATAAATTTATGTATATTAAATAAGGCACATCTCTTAGCATACTGTGACGTCACCCGAGCCAAGGTTCGTCAGTTCGAATCCGCCTGTCGACAATGTGTGATTTGTCGTAAAATATAAAAATACAGTTACATGTATTTATCACACTCGGGCGCTATAAGCTAGTCACTTATACGCCTTAAATAAACTGACTAAAGAAACCGGCAGTACGGCAGTGTTAAATCTGCGGTTCGGTGTGCCCGGCCCCTATGTTCCGAAACGGAATGATGGGACTCATCAAATAATAAAATAATCAAAATTATAAAAGAAATTACATTCATGTTTTTATTAATAAAAAATCACAAAGAATGAATACCATGTTAAATAATTCGTTTCTTATAAAATTAATTTTTACAAAAATAAACTAAATAAATTAAAACAAAGAAAATTTGATAAACTAAGTGACAAAACCAAGTAATAATTTTTAAAGATCTAATTGTTTAAACAAGTGAATTCATTGCATATTTTCTATGTATAATTATTTATTAATAAAAACATGATTAGTTTCTGTACTGATAATTATAGGACTATAATGAATAAGAACTATTTTAAAGAGAAACAAAAAGGTCTTTAAAAATTTACAATAATATATAGGTGTTCCATTAAAAAATATAAATTTACATATCATTGCGCGAAAATGGAAAACCTGGTAGAAAAACTTGGTACTGCAGATATGTAGGAATTTGTATTTAAAATAAGTTTAAATTAAAATTTAGCCTGTATATCATGTATCGACTTAATTTCACAATAAATGAAATTAATATTGTAATATTTATATAAAATATTTAAATATATCATCACGTCTTTTACCCATGACTGAGTGTGGCACTCTATATTTCTTCACGTGAAGTGCGGTTACCGGCCGTCAAGTTACAGCTCCAAAAGTTTTAACGTGGTGAAAATTCGTATATTTGCGAAATATGGCACTCAGAAATAGTATAATTTAAAATTGATTTTATTATTAATTTATTTGTCGAGAACTATAACGCCGTATAGATTTTCATTCTGTTGCCCTTTTTTAACTGTTTTATATAAATGAACTAATTTTTTTCAGTAAAATTTTAATATTCTATTAATAATATATATTTTATGTTACGTAACAATTAGCTATATTATTAGGTAGTAGTATTAAACTTTTTTTTAATTAGTTTTCATAAAGGAATTAAAAGCTAGTAAATTTAAACATCTCAGTCTTCTTTCGAAAAGTAGAAATTGTGACAGAAGAGAACTGAAACGAAGAACACGGTCACGCTTCACGCAGGCATTTTCCTTTAAACTTAAAGGGTGTCCATCCCTTGAAATGTCACATGTTTACATAGCAAATGACAAAGTTTTAGTGCGGGACAGAAACGACATCCAACAAACATAACGCAACGTTCCAACAGCGCTGTTCACGTGCAACCTGGACATGGACATGTATTTACTGTTTGGGACTAAATTCGTAAGCGCAGATCGGAGTAGGTTCTGAAACTTCATTACTCCGTTGTTCACGGAGCCATGTAAAATATTCATGAAACTGAACCATCTCAAAACAAAATTTATAATTAAAACTGACCGCGACTACAGGGAGATAGTTGGGTCCATTTGCAGGCCACGGACCGTCTCTTCAGTGGAATGGGAGCAGAGTACACAGTGCTGACATTGGATTTCAAGTCGTGCTCGGGTTTCAAAAACAATATCTGCCACTGTTACTTGATATTGGCGGTTGGTTTCACCTGTATGTTTACACAATGGAATTACTATTTTAGTCTAATTTTACATCAAAATTAGAGTTGTTATTACTACGATAATTTATATTAACAAATGGATTAATTAAGATTCTCATTGCAAGTATCAAAAATTTGATGTGGACACCACATGACTTCCTTGTACGTGTATTATACTATACCTACATTATTTATTATTCCACATTTTTGACGTAATTTGACATTGACATTACATATTTAATTTTTTCTTATTTTTCGTTTTAATCCACAGCAAACTTAATTAAAAAAAATATATATATATAATATTTAAATTTAGATATCTCGCTTATATAAAAGGCTAATTTAAAAATTCTTTATGTGCTAGACGCAGAATTTAATTCTCTAAAACTTTTATTTGCAGCATTTATTTCTAAAATGAAAATAATACCATTTTTTTCAAGGAAAGCTTCATGTAATGTGCCACTTCCGGTTAGTCTATTTTAACCAAAATCTATTATGTTATTTCCATTGATATAGTAGTCTTATATACCAAATTTGGAAAGTTTTAAATTATATTTGAATATAGTTTTTCATGAAAATCTATTATAGGCTTCAAGTAAAGTACCACTTCCGGTAGTTTAATAATGACCAAAAAGGGAGGTGCACAACTAGATGTTATAACAGTCCTAAATATAAAGTTTCAATTTTCTACGGCTTACCATTTTTGAGTTATGCGAGATACGTACGTACGTACAGACGGCACGACGAAATTAGTCAAAATGGATTCAGGGAGGGCCAAAATACCTATTTCCGTTGAAATCTGAGAACCGAAAATTTTCGCGATTACAATACTTCCTTTACTTCGTACAAGGAAGTAAAAATTATAATTACGATTGTAATAATTTACTTACATGCGCAGTAGAAGAAACATTAAAATTAGTCGTAAAGTATACTTTATAGTTTGAAGTAAAATATGAAAAGTTAAGAATACTTATGTACAATTATTATAAATGTCAAATGCATCAAAAACGATAAACTACAAGATAACAGTAATTCACGCATTAATGTTTACAGTAAGGACAATCATTTATAGCGTATAATGAAACAAATAAAATAATTTATATTTAGACATTAAACCAAATACAGATAAAATTAACATTTTTTAACTAATAGTACGGTAGAATTCAGTAATTTTCTTGCATTTTACATTTTATATAACGAAACCTTCTATTTTTTAATCTAACAAAAGTAGAATATACATACAGATGGGACACGGTAAATACGAACACAAGGATGTATGAATACATGACAGTTCAATTTTTATGCCAGGAATCTTGATATTGCTTGCAGTACTGTCACAAAACTACAATTTATGTATTTTCTGGACAAAATAAATAGACTGAATAAATAACAAAAGTAATGAGGTTTTAAAATGAATTTATCAGTAAAATTTCAACAGAATAAAATTCTTTTTAAAAAAATAAATATTTTAACAATGTGTCAGCTTCTTGACAGTGACAGTATTTCAAGTTAATAGCGTAGTTAGGCCTTGACATTGGAATAGTTACCAAAGGCGTCGAGCTGGAAGCTACTGGCGTATTAAATATTATAAATTATAATATTATAATAATGGGGTAGATGGCTTAGTGATTCATACAGCCAACAAACAATTTTTACCACATTAAAAATTACCCCTGTTGCTTCCTCCCCACTAACATTTTTGGGGCCGTGAATTAACGGTTGGTAACCGCACTTGACGCGAAGAAATATATCACTTACCGAGACTTGCTACAGAAGTGTGCCGCATCCAGTAATGGGTAAAAATACGATTGACAATTGTTTCAAACATGTACATATTGTTATATTTAGAACCAAATAAGATGTTCAACTGAATATCATCAATTTCTATTTAGAATATTACTAAAATTATTAACTGAAAGACTTATTGGTTAAAGTTTTTCATTTTAAAACTTGCACCGTGTGCACTTTTATTTTACCGCTAGTTTATTGCTTTTCAGCCATTGTAACTTGCAATCTAGTACTAAAATGCGTCTTGGAGAAGAGGGAGCATTTTACAACTTTAATATAGTGTTAGTATTAGTGCATAACCGTATTAACTTACGTAGAAAGCATTAACCTCCGCGGAAACATGAGAAAATATATTAGAATTTTTACTGTATAAACTTTAAGATTATATCTTTAAACAGCATGTTGCATAAGTATAGTTTGTTTTTATGTCACATCTAATCTTTTGATTACTGATGTATTTAATATTCAGTATTTTGCAGTTTCCACTTGTTTGCTGAATAATAAATCAATTCTTTTTTAGTTTAGACATACGACGCTAATAGAAACATAAAAATATCTTGGAAATGGAATGGTCAAAATATTGACGTATAAACTTGCAAATGTGAATTTTTAGTTGAACCGGTTCAAAAATAGAATTTTTAAAAAATATGTTTCTATATAGATCAGAGCACGAGAAATGCACTCGTTCAAACCGCATTTCAATATCTCTTTTAGTATTTGAGTTAGAGCGATTTTTGACTTTTTAAAAATCTCAACTTTGAGAGCCAATATCTCGAAAACTAAAAGAGATATTGAAACGCGGTTTGAACGAGCGTATTTCTCGTGCGCTACTTAACTTCTATGGTAATTTTGAAAATTTTGATAATTCTTCAATTTTTTTCGAAATTTTTCTTTCTCAATATTTCAAAAAGTTGAAGAGTTAATGCAAAACTGAAAACACCAGTGAATTCCTCTCGTAAAAATACATAAGTATGCAAATTTTCAGAACAAAATTCGCACGGATACATTTTTTATTACAAAAAATCGAAAATCGCCATTTTTTAGAAATTTCTTAAGGGGTACCCCTTGGCGTTTTTACGGATTTAGGCCATTTTTCAATTTTTTGTAATAAAAAATGTATCCGTGCGAATTTTGTTGTAAAAATTTGCATACCTATGTAGTTTCACGAGAGGAATTCACTGGTGTTTTCAGATTTCCATTATCTCTTCAACTTTTTGAAATATTGATCAGAAATAATTTCGAAAAAAATTGTTAAATTTTTAAAAATTTTCAAAATTACCGTAGAAGTTTTCGAGATATTGGCTCTCTAAGTTGAGCTTTAAAAATAGTCTAAAATCGCTGTAACTCAAAAACTAAAAGAGATATCGAAATGCGGTTTCAACGAGTGTATTTCTCGTGCTTCGAAGTATATAGAACCATTATATAAAAAAAATCTATTTTTAAACTGGTTCAACCAAAAATTCACGTCTGCATCCCGACGCTGTACTGTAATGGTAATAAATTCCTGTTGTACAGAATAACATAAATAAATTAATAATAACAATAATTTTTGAAGAGATGTTAATAGAACATTATCAAAGAATTAATTTGTTAACACTTCTTGTTTATAATTCGGAAGTACTTATAGGCATGTCAAAATATATTGATGAATATTAATTTCTTATAATTGCTCCAAATCACGCAACATTAAAATTATTGCATTATTCTTTAATTTAAATTGTTACACTTTATATTGAAAGTTACATTCACCTGTCCTTCCTCATTCGTTTTTAATTTTATTGGTGCAATGTTCATTTAATTAGTCAAAATAGTACAATGATGTTAGCTTTTAATTTCCAATAATATAAATACAAATATGGGTTCTTTGTTTTGGTAAATAATTAACATATTTCAAAGTTAAACTTTTTTGCAATACTTTTGCTTGAGATTAATTATGATTAATCAAAAATATATAAGTTAATTTTAATATAATAACCACTATAAAATGTTTCTTTGTACTTTTATAATATAGGGGCATTTAATAGTTTTATGCCGATCCCTCGAGTTTAAAATGAAAGTAGTCTACAAACATGCACAGATTGACAAATGTTTGAACACGTGTATCATACAATATTTTTTATTATCAATCAACATATCCTGCAAAATAGAGCTGAAAAGCAGCATTTTGATTTTGATTCATTTCATAATTTTGTGTATGTAATTTGATGTAATATCGTTTACGTGGAAATAGGTCAGCATTTGTTGTTGTGTACGTTAATATGTGGGTTCGTTATTTTGTAATTTGTTTTGATAAAAATGAGTAGATTAGAAGAGCAAATTTAATTGAAATTTGAAGAATTAGCTGAAAAAGTAGAATTGACATTGGGTCAAAGGATATCAATATATGAGAACATGCAGAACAAGAATTCCAAAACTGCAAATGAATGATAGATATACAGAAAACACAATTAGTTGATTTTGATTTAATATTTTGGGTTTCATGAAAATCTAGTATATGCAAATCTTTAACTCGATGGTTTCAAAATTGTACACAAAGTTAATGAACTTATTGTTGCACGCTTTTTAGTTTATTACACAAGAATTGTTAAAAATAAATAAACAAATATATCATCACGTCTTTTATCCATTACTGGGTGTGGCACTCTGCCGAAACAGATCTCGGTGAAGTGCGGTTACCAGTCGTCAAATCACGCCCCCCAAAGATGTTAGTGGAGGGGATGCTACAGGGATAGATTTAAATTAGTGAAAATTGTTTGTTTGGTGATCGAACCAGGATTCTCAAGATCCACAGGCTGACTCGATACCACTGAGCCACCTACCCCATACAAGAATTGTGAAGGTATAACAATAATAAAAAAAAAATATAAAATATTATAAATAAGACTGTAAAATGTATTTACTATTGTCATTAATTTGTTGTAAAGAATTCCAGTACATTTGCTAATCTTTTTATAAAAAGGAAAACCGAAAATTTCATTTGAGACTCCATAATATCCACTTTAACAGTTACCGTAATACCTAACCTACATGTTCCTCCCCTAATATGTCTTAATTTAAACACTTTCCCAACTTAAACTCCATCACAAACTTGAATCTCAACATTATATAATTTAGCACGCGACATGCATACGAAATAGTCCAAAATGAATATTTACTTTTGGTGTCTAGACAGGCCCGGGTTAAGACATATTGTCGCTAAGGTCCAGTGGCCCTGTGCAAAGAATCCCAGTTGATTTAACAATGAGAATAAACGCACGCCGGCGTAAACAACAACTACCCTTGTTTTCATTGTGTTATGATTTATAAATTGTTAACAAAGAAAACAATTATACAACAAATAATGTTGTAGAGAAAGGCAAACTTGCCAAGTTGAACAATTTTGTTGTTGAAAGAGAAACATACTTGGTTTCAGTTTTCATGGTGGATTTTAAATTATTATACAAGTAATAAAAATATTTTTTCTACGATTGCTATGAAAAGATGACAATTACGTTCTCATTTGTCATCGTAAAGTTGACGTTTTCTGTGGAACAATCGAAAAATATCTTTTTTGCGCGTCTCCAATGGCAACGCGCGAAAAAGACGTTAAATTCGCGCGTTTCCAATGGCAACGCGCGAAAAAGATTATTTCAATAGTTACCAGGGATACAAACAAAACAGAAACTTGTCATATTGACAGTTAACAAAACGAATTTAGTTTTAGACGTATACCTACGTTTTTTAAAAACTTTAAGATGCAATCGTAGAAAAAATTATGTGTGTATCACGAGCGTAAAGTGTCTTTGTTCCTCTTGCACTATTGCAGCTCTTGCCTTCGGCTCGCGCTGCAATTACCGTGCTCGAGTAACAAAGAATCACTTTACGCTCTTAATACACAAATAACTATTTTCTACAACCATTAAAAAAAGTAGGTGTTTTGAACTTATTTTTATTATGAAAGTAGCAGTGCAAAAAATGTGAATTATTTCTGCACTAGTGCAGAAAAGTAATTTAACATAAATAAACTCTATACAGTATACTTTCTTGAGTTTGTTTGTCATTGTCAGTTGTCATGGATACATTAAACCAGGTATCTTTCTAAAGTTTCTAAATTAATAAAAAATTTCGGAGATGTTACAATTACTGAAATTTGTTTTATTATTTTTATCAAAATTTGGTTTATGGTTGTAGAAAAAATAGTGTACGCAACTCGTGCAGAAAGGGGTTTTTTTGAACTCGCGGTCTTGCAGCATTCGCTCGTTCATGCAGCAACGGACCACTCATTCAAAAAAACCCATCTTTCAACACTTGCTAGTTCCATTAAGAAAAGTTCTCTGCATCAATTTTTGAGATTATGAAATGTCAATTTTTTCATAACTGTCATTCAAGAGTTATGTAAGGAATTCTTTACATAACTAGTTACGTAATGAATGTTGACGGTTTGAACTTTCTCAAAAATATTTTGCAAATAACGGAAAAAACTATTTATTAAAATTTGTAAGATTAATGTACATCTAATAATTGTTCTGGTATTAAACAGTTCACGGGTAAATTAGCAGATTTTTCAATATCAGAAGGAAGGTCTTTCTGGGATTCAGAACTCATTTTCAATGATGATATAAGTTTTCAATTTTAAGCTACCTACTCTATATTTTGTTTGACTTCTTTACAAATTAAGGCCAAGGTGTAACAGAACTGATCTGAAGATGAAACTCATAATGCAAATTGAAAAATGGCCTCGTTCTGGAAATAATATATATTCTAATACTCGAATGTTATTTCCGTGTTTATTTTACATGCATTTTACATTCGGTGTTTCGTTTCTATCGCCTTCATTCCATTTGTCATCTCGCTTCCAAGGTATTGCGTTTCTAGAATATCAGAAAGTACATATTATCAACTTTCTCTTTCAACTGTACTTTTAGAAATGTAAAACGGTAAACCGACTACTACTACTGTCACTTTGGTAATATTATATGCTTTCATAAATTTCATAAAATACGAGAAAATTATGGTTGTACTTATAAAACTTGTCAATCGTAATTTTCCTTCTACTTAATTATTAACAATGTTTATTTTATCGTTATAATTATTATTGTATACAGAGTGTTTCACAACTTAGAGCAAAAAATTAAAGGGTATATTCTGTACGACGTGCTGATCATGAAACAAAAAGAATTTTTTTTTTAATCGCAAAACTATTTTCTATGTTTCCCAGTCCAAAATTTTTCGTTGCCACTGCCACTGGGTAGATGATTATGTTCAAGTTATTAATTAAATAAAATTCTATTATAAATAACTGCTAATAATTGAATTGTGTAATTATTCTTTCGTAGTTGATATCTACTTCATTGTTTATGTTTAATAGGAAAGCGAACCAGTGCAGTACTACAAAAAATGTTATAGGTTAACAACCCTTAATTTTTCGAATTTAAAAAAAATTATTTTTGTTTCATGATCAGCACGTCGTACAAAATATACCCTTTAATTTTTTGCTCTAAGTTGTGAAACAACCTGTATATAAATTCAACTCATTAGTCATTAATCATTAATCTAAGTAGTAACACATATTATGTTATTTTAATAGATAAAAAATCTGTATTTAATTAAAATCATAAAAATAATACTTAACTTCGTTAATTATCATTACAAATAGTTATATTTACTTTAAAAGTACTAATTAGGTACAAACTTTGGACCTTAATATACATTAATAAAAACTTTTACAGCCATAAAATTTTAAATATTCAGTATAAATTCTTATACATGTTAGGTAAGTACCAAAGTGTTCATAACCGTCTGTGAGTTGAAGTACTCTTCAGATTAAAAAGTTTAAAACTATTACATTTTTATTAAATTAGTAATTAAAACTTTTACATACATTTGTATCTATGCACGATGTTTTTTTAGTCAATTGAATACAGAAATTTAAACAGTCGGCCAGTGGATTTGAGAATCCGGGTTTGATTCCCACAGCCGACAAACAATTTTCAACACATGAAAATTATCCCTGTGGCTCCTTCAACACTAACAACTTTGGAGACCGTGATTTGACAGCTGGTAACCGAGGTTAGCTCGCATAAATATATCACTTACTGAGATCTGCTACAACACAATGCAACGTTCAGTAATGAGTAAAAGGTCCGTCAGTACGGTGGTGTGGATAGCGATACGGAATTCGACTCCGGATATCCCGAGTTCGAATTGTACTCAAGCTAAAAATTATATGAACTATCACACTACGATTCCGTGAGTGCGGACCCTGTACTGTAATTGGGATTAAATTCCTGTTGTATAGCGTAACATAAATAAATAAATAAATATAATTTGATAAATTATCTATTAAAAGCGTCTTTTAAATGCATTTCAAACAAACTTTATTTACATCCTTTCGCAAGCATAAAATTGTAAGTATTCATTAAAAAATTACTATCCATGTTCGTACAAAATAACCCGTCTTAAATCTTCCTTCTCACCAGTATCCAGTTAACCTGATTCAGCTCCACAGCTCCATGCTCCATGCTCTATTCGAGGACATAGGACATGTGTTGGGAAATAGAGCGGCAACTCCTAGCAGGAAGGATGAACTCGACACTGCAAACGGCAACACCGTCGCATGATATATGGCGATGCTGGCCCAAGGGATCACACGATCAGAGTCAAATTGCTGTCAATGCTGTCTACCGCCCGGCAAAGTGCATATGTGTGGAACTGTCGCGCTTGAAAGGCTTTCATGGTGCGTTCCGGATTACTTATGTTTATGGATTAATTCGTCATGTTTTTGGTGAAGGTTTCTGAGGAGACTATTCCGGTAAATGATGGAGAAGTTTTCTAAAAAAATTGTATATCTTCATCGAAGCAAAATCGATCAATAATTTGACATTTATTTTTCTAAAATATATTCATATATAATATAACAAGTAGTATGAAAATTGCTGAAAATATTTTGACATAAATTATGAGTTGTTATGGAAATGGAAACATAACGAGTGCGAAGCACGAGTTGTGATTCCTATTTCCATAACAACGAATGTATATTTATGTCAAAATATTATCTGTCAATTTTCATACTACGAGTATTTATTTGCACAGTGATGAAAATTCTACATTTTTTCAGTGTACATTTAATATTCAAAATTGACGTTTATGAAAATATTGAAAATATCATTTATTTTATTCGTATATTAATAACAGTGGTATTTCCGATGAAATTTCACTAGTGATAAATTTCCGACGAAATGTACATTTCATTGGTTCATTTTCAAACAAATTCGTGATCCTATTGGTTGACAGTGACGTGTGGTGAATTCTCAATTAAATCAATTTATTTTGCTAGAAACTAAATACCCATTACTGAGTGTGGCACTCGACACGCCGATGGAAAACTCACGCTGAGAATACTGCCTAAATTCGCCGCACGTGGCGCGTGACGTAATGGCGGAAAATAGGGATCAAACACGAAAAGTCAAATGAGGGTATTAGTTGATGAGTGCAAAATAAAGTCAATTTTTGCAAACTTTTGAAATTAATTTTAGCATTAATGAAATAAGTGAAACAAAAAATAAATAAATAAATATATCATCACGCCTTTTACCCATTACTGGGTGTGGCACTCTGTCTAAGCAGATCTCGGTAAGTGATATATTTTTCGCGTGAATTGCGGTTACCGGCCGTCAAACCACGACCGCCAAAGATATTAGTGGAGGGGGAGCCACAGGGATAGACTTGAATTGGTAAAAATTGTTTGTCGGCTGTGGGGATCGAACCAGGGTTCTCAAGATCCACAGACCGACTCGATACCACTACCTCATATATATATGTGCTAGAAAATAATTTTGGAAATTCAAATTTAACCGGATATTTCAAGTTCCGTTTGGCCAGAAGCCATGCCTCTTTACTAAGCTGTATCAGTATATTGTCTAAATTATGTCTTTCCCTATTTAGACCTAACAAAAATTTCTTCCTCTTTTTTTTCTTTACTTTCTTCTTAATACACCGTAACGCAGTAGTAATTACCGATTGATCACACCACCCCTTTCTGATTTTCTATTTACTGGCGAATGACAGCTTGTATTTGCGTGCACTGAATTTATAGAACGGGTAAATTTGAATCTATTCAGAATGTTTTGATCTTAATAATTTATTTGGACTTGTATCTAAACTATCCCATACATAATCTAAAGTAACTTGTGTGAGAACAGTGTCTGTCTTGACATACACTTCCAAAGTTACGAAAATGTTCAATTACCCTACGAATATTACATGCAAAAACTTTGTAATCAATGTCTACGAAATTCTGCAGAAATTGTTCGCGACACTGCTCTAGAAAGTATTTCCAGTCATTTGCATTATGCATTCTAGTGAGCTAATATGCTTCCAAAACAAACTAGTCGTGTTTTTCTGCAATTTCAATAAATACGTTTTAAATATTCCTTCATAATTCATTTATCTTTTTATACTTTGTAGTCCAAACAACAAGATGTTAATAAAATATGTATTAATATTAATAAGGAAAAAATTCGGCAACGCTACTGATTTTCCCAAATGTTATTAATTATGTAAATATTACCTACGTTTCCTAGGCAACTAATACTCATTTTGTTCCGTGAAAGATAGTTTTCATAATAATGTACTTGAGTGAGTTATTTTTATAATGTTTTTATTTATGTTAAAAATTGTTTATCGACTGTGGAAATCGAACCCCGGTTTCTAAATCCATAGTCCACTGAACCACCTAATATAATTAATTGATAGTAGGCCAAACTACAAAAATATTCTATTTGTTTTATACATTAATATGTATAATGTGTTTAATTAACAAATATTTTATTTGTAATATGGATAACTGTAATTTATCGTGATTTATAATAAAAATAAATATGCATTCTAATATTGATTATCAGGATATATTTAAATTTATAATCATAAATTGGACATATTTGTGTTATTATTTATGCAGTTTTAATGGACAGTCTACATATAAATATTCATAATTTAAATAAAATTTGACAATCAAATATTTATATTTTATCCACACAAAACAAAATGTATAAATCTGTAAACAAATATTTATATTCTAATTAAAATGGGTTCATTATATTATTCATTAATAATAATATAGAAGTTTCAAATTACACAAACGTTAGGTTTTCATATAAAGTTGAAATGTATTTTTTTCTGTCATTTTAACCTCTCAAGTTATTGTTCAATATACTTAGGAAACCATATAGACGCTTGCGTTCAGTACATGAATATAAAATAGCTATTGAAACTTAGGTAGATCTAAACTTTATAAAACTTTTCTTAAAAGTACCTTCTTGGTCTATTTACTCACGTTCTTTTTAACTGTCGTTATGTAGGTATAAGTAAAACTTATATCCGTCAGACTTTTCCTAATTTTACCTACGTATATTTTTAAATTAGTCGCTAGGGCACTTTTCAATCGAATTGGAAATATAATATTCATATTTTATAAATATTTACTGAAACTGCATCTGAAGTTGTATTTTGCCAGGGTATTAGGTTTTACAGCAATTTTATGAAAAATTACTATTCAAAGTCAAATTCATATAACGTAAGGAAAAATTGAATTGCCGCAGTCATTGTTGTAGGTGGTCATATAAGGAGAACCAGCTAAAAAATTACAAAAACATCAAATTTAATTCTTACATTTGTAATATTTTCTAATCATAATGTGCAATTATAAATAAATACTAAGATTTAATTTCTAAGACACTACATAATTCTGTAGTTAGAGTCATGTAAATTTATTGCACATTTAAAATTTGTTTTTATTTCAAAAGTTAAAATTCTTATTCGTGATTTTAATACAGGATATTGAAGAATTCGTTTTACAAATTTCTTCAAAAAATAGAGAAGAACAAAATAAAAACTTCTTGTTATATTATATAGGGTTGGCTGTATAGTTAAAAGCTGAAAACTTCAACATATCTAAATAAATAAATAATAAATATATCATCACGCCTTTTACTGGGTGTGGCACTCTGCCTAAGCAGATCTCAATAAGTGATATATTTTTTTCGCGTGAAGAGTGGTTACCAGCCGTCAAATCACGGCCCTCAAAGATATTAGTGGAGAGGGAGCCACAGGGGTAGAAATCTATTCTTGTAATTGTTTTTAAAATTCCCAGATTAAATCCTAAAATGTTTGAACGCGCAATTAATGCGTCGTTTTAATATTCATTGTAAAAACCGTTTTTCAATGAAAATCGAACGACACTAATAGAAACATTGCATTAAAGTTTGATTACCATGAAAATATAACATTTTTTAAAATTTTCAATTGCTTGATATAAGCTAAATTATTCTTCCTCCACTAACATTTATAAGGACCTTAATCTAACGACTGGTACCCGCATTTCACACGCATAAATATATCACTTACCAAGACTTGCTACGGCAGAGTGCCACACCTAGCAATGGATAAAATAATAATTTTTAAAATAGCTCCCGCTAAGATAAATATCTAGCTTGTTTAACTGAAAGTTGTTGTTCATTGTGCATTTATGACTGAATATTTAATGGTTTAGCATTTATCTTTCTTCTTCAGTGCAGGGAAACAAATCAAACAATTGTCTAAATTCCTCGGAGTTTAAGAAGAGTGCAAATAAATTATGCATGAAGCAACTACCAAAGGAACATCAAATTCTCGTTCTTCTTTTCTTACCCTTTACCTTTTGAATATTATTTAGTTTTCAAATTAACTCTTTAATCCGTTTATGAAATCATTTACACATTTTAACTGGAGTTACTTCTGGTTTAAATAATTGTAATTTACTCTGAAAATTAAATTATTTAAATATTTAATCATTTTTGTATTTCATTTTGGTTTTTAAACATAAATATTTAATGTTGCTATATGTTGCTTGAATGTTGATAAATTGAATTATAGGATAAATAATTTACTTAATTATTAAGCTAATTTTAATTCAACAACAAATTCGCTACAAAAATATATTATTTCTGCAAAAATATTAGATTACTTTTGCTTTTTATAAAATATAAAATACAAACCATACATTAATTTTCAACAAAACTTGTTGTAATGTCTGAATTTAATTAAAAGTAGATCTTTTGATCTTTTCATCAATTAGCAAGAAAGCATCAGCATTAGATGCAAGAGCTTCTCCACATGCTCGCCTGGGACCATCTCACCGCAGGTGCGGTGTAAGCAGCCTCCAACCCTAGTCTGGAGTCCGGTTGATGCTCCGGTATAGCCACATACCGTAATCCAGAGATTCTCAAAGTTATATTAATTAATGCCCAAACTTGACTCAATACTTTGAATTGAAAATATTAAAACCCAATGTATAAAACCGATGTAAAATTTGTGTTTACTAATTAACAAGTAACGGATCCTGTGTTCAAATTTCGCGGACTTTAATTTATATTAAATAAATATGATTGTGTCTAATTGGTTCGAATTACCCTGTAGACATTCTACAGAGTTACAATATAAATCACCTTTTCTACGATTGCTATGAAAAGTTTCCAGGGATACAAACAACACAGAAAATTGTCATATTGACAGATAACAGAACGAATTATTTTCAGTACACATACGTTTTTTTAATAATTTTAAGATGCAATCATAGAAAAAATATGTGTGTATCACGAGCGTAAAGTATCTTTGTTCCTCTTACACTATTACTATTACTTACAGTGTTCGAGTAACAAAGAATCACTTCACGCTCTTAATACACAAATAACTATATTACACGAAACTTGAAAATATTAAGCATGGAATGAAGTTAACTTCCTGCATTTGTCATTGTAATTTAACCTTACTTTTTAAATAATTCAGAAAACTTTACTTGTTGTCTTAATTTGTAATTGTGGAAAAAGAATAGTATGTCATTCGTTTTATAAACTGTTTAGATACTCGTCTTTGTACAAACAAAACAACTCTTAACTAAAGAAACGTTTATAAAACTCGTTACATAACAGCTATTTATGAAACTAGTTAGGAAATTAAGGTTATTACCTTACGCATGTAAACACATAAGTACTTTATTTCCTTACTAGTTTCATACAATATTTTTTCTACTCCCGTTCTAATAAATACGAAAGAGCGTTTTTGAAATTATGAAATTTTGACATATTAATGACAGTTATAAATTCTTAAAATAAAAGAATAACACATCAGAATTGTGTTGCTATGTTACCTCCTTATTTCACTAGTTAAATAATGCAGTTCATTACCTAACTCAAATAAGTGAAATAGAACGTCTATATCCTAACGGAAGTAAAAAATATACTATTAAGTGCGGATAGTTTGAAATATTTAACATATAGCTAAGCATATTGTATATGTGCAGCTACGAATTGATTATAAAAGAAGTAAATTTTCGGGGATATTCAGTGTCATCTTTGAGAACCTCTGCATTACGAAGCATGGAGAGCATACGGTAGCCAGTAATTCCAGGGTGGTTTCGGTAACCGGAGGTAATTTCCGGAGAACTATGACCACGAGCGCCGGTCTGGCGTCTCCGGACATTCGTGCATAGTTCATGCGTATTAGAGGTCCGTTACTCACGTATATCACATGTGGCGGCTGTTATTGTAATAAACACATTAAATGTGTGCGTTATAAATGGATCTCGTACGAGATGAGGTACGAGTGCTGAGTACTGAATAAGGGAGGTGCGTTTAAGGAATGTAGCAAAGGGTGAAGAATAAGTAGGTGTAATAAATGAAGGATATTTCTCGTGACAGTGGTGTAGTGTTATTTAAATTGTAGGAAATACAGGAAGACTTATTCAATAGGAATAATGAGTCAGTACGGTGGTGTGGATAGCAATATAGAATTCGAATTCGGAGATCCCGAGTTCGAATCTCAATCAAGCTAAAAATTATATAAACTACCACACTGCGGCTCGGTGAGTGCGGACCCTGTACTTTGTAATTGGGATTAAGGTCCTGTTGTACAACGTAACATAAATAATTAAAAAATATATTTTCAAAAGTCTTTATACAAAATTATAAGACCATTATATTTTTTTTATTTGAGATACTTCATTTATGACCAGCTGCAGCACAACAACATAAATTTTAAAGTTAATTTAAATAAATAAAAGTAAATTAAATAGTAAATAATAGGTTACTCGTTGTTAATCCTTTTTATTAAATATTTAATTTCTTAACGTTTTGACCATACTTTAGTCATCTTCAGGAGCATCAATAAAACGTAAATTTTAACAATAGACACTAAAAGTAAGTATAAAAATTAACATTAACATTGTTATTAGACCAATAGATAAAATTGCATTTTTCTACAAATGCTATGAAACGATGACAATTACGTTCTCATTTGTCATCATAAAGTTTAGGTTTTGAGTGGAACAATCGAAAAATAACTTTGTTGCGCGTTGCCATGTAAATAGTATGTTATGCATCAAGGGAGGGAAACAAGCGATTATTCCCGTGTGTGAAGTTGGCAAACCGAGACGTAAGCGAGGGCCGAGTTTTGCCAACTTCACACAAGGAATAATCGCGCCCTCCCGTGAATCATATTATACTTTTCGTAACAAGTGCACAAAAATTATTACTTAATATGGGTTGCGTAACTAGTTACCTAGGAAACGCCGCAAACAGCTAATAATCGTAGTCTCTAGGGAGAGAAACATGTCCCTAGGGAGAGAAACATGCTACCTAGGGAAAGAAACATCCTACCTAGGAAGAGAAACATTATGTTTCTCTCCCTAGGGGAGAAAAGCAGTGTTTCTCTCTCTAAAATTAGGGAATAAGAACGTGTTTCTTGTGCATGTTACGAAAAATATATTAAATGCGCGCTTACTTCAATAGTTACCAAGAATACAAACAAAACAGAAACCGGGAAGTTTTTGTTGTATAGAGTAGCAAATAAATAAATAACTATGAACAACTGAAATAAAGATAATTAAAGAGGCTGTAAAATATTGCTGTTTATATTTCCAAATAGAGTCTGCTCTCTCCATATCGTATATTTATTACAATTTTATTTAAGAGTCTTTCCGGTAAAATATTCATAGAGGTACGTCTGAAGATATGTAAGTCGTACTCATATACAACGTAGGAAAATGAAATCTTCTTACGTCAAGGTAAAACGACTTATTTCAAATACAAATTTCAGTTCCAAGTTTTCAAATCTCCAGGTTAAATATGAAAACCGCTATCTGTAAATGTTTCTTTACCGACCAGCTTATCTGAAATATTCTATCTATGTTGCTACATTTGCCAGGAAGTATGAGGGCCTTGCAGGCAAATTGAACAGTTGAATTTCGTATTCACATGTATTCAAAGGTCTACCTACTTTGGCCCTGAAAAATTTGCTTATATTATATGGCGATTTCCACTCAAAGTGGGGTGTTCGCGTTATCAGACCTTATTATTCTGGAAATTGAAGTCAGCGACGAACGAGAATGACATCCAACGCAGACGCGACAAACACATAGGTGTAGGGAGAAAGTTTTCGCTAAAATCGTAAAAGAAATACATCTTGTCCGTTGGATTATTGGTTTTGAATTAATATTTGTTTTTGTCTCTTATTTTTAAATAGGTTATATACTGAATAATTTTTTTAATAAACTCTTGACAATATTGGAGAGTTTTCATGACCTGATAATATAATTTGAAATGCCTTCTGAAATATTCTAGCTGCGCTGCTGGAATTGGAAGTCAATAAAACGGTTTATATTTTTATAGATCTACTATGGGGTATAGGAATACGTACACGTATTTGCCATTTGTTTAATGTAATTTTCAAGTTATATCTAATACCACATTTCTATTCATATCGTGCACTTGAACTTGAAGTTTTTTTATGCGTTTTTAATATTAAATACCTATCAACGTAGCAACCACTATATTATTATTTTTTGTTTCTTACATTACCGTGGTATTATTTAAAAAGGGAAAAAGATCTTTTGTTACTTATATCTAAAAAGTAGAGATGGGCGAATATCATCCGCGAATAGTCGAATGCCGCGAATATTGACATTATTCGATATTCGAGATTTTCGAATATTAACGTCAGTATAGCGAACATTCGAATATCTCGAATATCGCGCCATATGTTGACCTCAATTTTTGCCTAAGTTTTTCTTTATCATTTGTACATAAACTTAAAGTTATTACAATACTTTGAAGTTATTAATAACAAAGATATTTTGTTTCAAAACCATGAAGACGTACCATATTTCAAATTAGTTTTTTGTCAACATCAGCCCGTACGTTTCACCTTAAATTTGAAGTTTTCGTCTTTTTCTTTTTTGTTTGTACTTTTTGTTTTAATTTTATTTTATCTTAACAATTTCATTCAAATAATGAAAAGGACATAATTAAATAATTATTAATAATTTTAGGAGTATTCGAATATTCGAGTACCTAGAATATTCGAGATCTGATTAATATTCGTATTCGGTATTCGAATTCGAGAAATTTGATATTCGCCCATTTCTACTAAAAAGTAATAATAATAATTCAAATTATTATTTTGAGTGACTTCATTTTACTTTTATCAAATTTTGACGATATCGAATTAAAAATGAAATTTTAATAGGTTTGATACTTTGTTTTTAAACCACACCAAGTATCGTAAATAAATATCGATAATTTACAAATAAAACAAAATTTTATTATTTATATACTTATACAAGTACCTATATATATACCGGATGTCCTCAAAAAATAAAGCATCCCTATTAAGACAAAGATAGAAGAGCGTACAAAGTAGAAATAATTCTGAATCGAATAGATGTGTTAAAGAAATAATAGAATTGAAAACTTAAATATCTTAAAAAATGGGGTAGGTGGCTCAGTGGTATCGAGTCGGCCTGTGAATCTTGAGAACCCTGGTTCGAACCCCACAGCCGACAACAATTTTCACCAATTTAAATCTACCCCTATGGCTCCCATTCCACTAACATCTTTAGCGACCGTGATTTGACGGCTGGTAACTGCACTTCACGTGAAGTAATATATCATTTACCGAGATCTGTTCCGGCAGAGTGCCACATACAGTAATAGGTAAAAGGCGTGATGATATATTTATTTCTTTATATTTATCTTAAAACCCAATAACATTTTTAAAACTTGGATTTTCTCTATTACGATGATATCGAGTGTAGTCTCAATATTAATGACATATTTACTAATTTGTGACTATAGTGGAGGACCACATTCGCTAGTTATTGTGTTCAAAACTGAGAATTATATCTCTTTCTACAAATAGTAAATAAATTTTCCGCAGTAACATGAATCCCATGTGACAATTTGAGTGGAGATGACAACATTGGGTGTACGACCCCCTGGAGGCTCGCATTGCGTGATTCCCCCCGTGGGGCGCGCGTCATACGCTAATACAATTATCCATTGAATGTCTGTGACGGTCGCCACCACCACAGTCACCATCGCGCCATATATCACCGAGAAAACTTAATTAATCGTGCGTAGCGACATCCAGCCGCTATCGTTCGACTCTTGACATGTCACTTACGCACCGTCGCTCATTTTTCACATTGCCACAGCCCACTATGTCGCGAGCCGCACTAAATGATTTATGAAAATAATTATAGCGTAATCTGGTTAAAGAACTGTCAAGTATTTCTGTATTTCTAATGTGATGGAAAAGTGCTGAAAATAGAATAACTAAAGTAGATCTTTATAACAGACGCGGTGGCCGACCGTGTTAAGGCACATCTCTTAAAATACTGTGACGTCACCCGAACAAAGGTTCGTCAGTTCGAATCCGCCTGTCGACAATGTGTGATTTGTCGTAAAATATAAAATACAGTTACATGTATTTCTCACACTCGGGCGCTATAAGCTAGTCACTTATACGTCTTAAATAATGTAGCATTTGACTACGAAAACCGGCAGTACGGCAGTGTAAAAACTGCAACTCGGTGTGCCCGGTAGGCCCAGGCCCGATTTGGGCTGTAGCGCCACATTTCTGTCTAGTTTTTCATTCAATTGTTATATTCGTGTTCTAATTATCCTTCTATTATAGAAGAATACATATACTTTATTTTGCTATTAGTTAAACATTTATTTCACAGTCCATTGATAGACTAATTGGGTATAATGCCTATGGCACACTGGTCGATGAGCGTCGATGAGCATCGATGAACTCCTCGATGAAACAACAGAACGCACTCTTCATTGACAAACAATGAAAGCTTCTAAAGTTGAGAAAGAAAAACTACATTTCAAAAATATGCTAACGTGAAGTGAGACACAAATGATACGAGTGAAATGAGATACGTTCGTTTCATCGATGAGCTCTTCGATGGAAATAGAGGAGCCTCTAATTTTCGTCGATGACGGGTGCGTTCTGTTGTTTCATCGAGGAGTTCATCGATGCTCATCGACGCTCATCGACCAGTGTGCCATAGGCATAAGAGATATTGCTCCGGTATATGTATCAGATATCTATCTAACAAATAAATAATATCGAAAATACTCCACAAAGTACCAAAATTATTTTGTCATTTATTGTTACAAAATATAATAGCAACAGATAAAGTATTTCACCTGACAGATAAATTTAAAAAAATAGTATCAAAAATGAGGCCCTTTATTAATTATTTTTGTTTTATGAAACATCATATACCTAAATTGAAAACAATGTACTGATTTTATAAAATTAATTCACAACAATAACAAACACTATTTTTTATTGAAATAAAATGAAATACATTTTTCGATTTCACGATTTAGATACGGAACAATACTGTAGTTCAGGCATGTCAAACTGGCGACCCGCGGGCCGCTTGCGGCCCAAATGAAGGTTTCTGGCGGCCCACATTTTCTTTTTAATTTATATATTAAATGCGGCCCAATTGTACAAAATTCATATTTACTTGCTGACCGATTTCCAAAAATTAGACAATTTGCATGTCAGATATGTGCAATGTTTGGTAGTACGTATTTATGTGAGCAATTCTTTTCCAAAATGAACAGAAACAAAACTCCCGAAATATCAAGATTGGCATACATACATTTGTCTTCTATAATGAACCCAACAAATTAAACCTAATATTGATGGCCTTTGCTGCAATAAATTTCAGGAAAGAAAAATTAAATATTATAATTATTTGTATTTTATATAAATATTAAAAAGTAAAAACTTTAAAAATATCCTGTCTTTAACCCAATACCCGCCGCAATTCAATGATCAATAAAAGAATACCTTTTCAGTAAAAATATCTTTATTTGAGTTCTAAAAAACAAGTTTTTGATAATAAAAGTTATACATACTTAAGTGTTAAAATATATCTGACCTTGAAATATAATTGTTAAAAACACCGAAATTCAGTAACTTTGAATATTTTTAAAATTATTGGTTTTGAAAATTGGCTGTGACTGGCTGTCATAACATAACTAATTAATATATTCATTAAAAAAAATATACATTTTAAATGTAAAAAAAATGATTACAGCCAAATATTTAAGCGTCCCAAAAATGGGACGTTCGCGGTTAATGGGTTAATATGAATTTTTCGTGGCAACCCAAACTCATACCTTTAGGATTCAACACGGCCTGCGCGTATCAATGAGTTTGACATGCCTGCTGTAGTCCTAGAAAAACTATAGTGTACAACTCGCATAGAATGTCCATTTCATCCTTGTTGTACAATATACTATTGAAGTAATACATACTTATTTTATTTCACTCTTACTGTTCAAATATTTTAACTTACGTTTTCATTTTTGTAATTAAATACGTCAGCTTCTTAACTCCTTTAGTATAATAGTTTTAAATGACGAGTTAGAGGCACCCTGGGCAGACAGAAATAAAAAAAATATATAAAATGCAAACATCTCTGATAATATCAGAGAAACTCATGGTAAATATTTTAATTTTTCCCTGTTTTGTTGGCAGGCATGTTGTACATCCCTCAAACCTACTGGGAAATTATCATGACATGTCAGGGGTCCGTCGCATAATATTTCGTCCGCAGAATATTAAATAACAAAGTTTTGAATAACATACCAAATAGTTGTGTAGTTAAGGTTCGCACAGTCATACAAAGAAATATTGAAGTATGTATTCGAACAGAGTCGCTCAAAAACGGATTGGTTGTATATAGTATTCCCGGCCTGAGAGAAGAGAAATGACATTCTAACAACTCGATTGCCCCAGAGCTTCAATTGTTGATGTCCGCTTTTGTCACTGAAATAAGATCCATAACTATTGTTCATATATTTACAATAGCATGATCACGCAGTTGTTTATTTGATATTCTCATTTTCAGGATAATCTAAATGTTTTTATTCCTTTGCTGAAATAGTTTTCAAAACTCATATTTAATTAAATATAAAACAGCCGACAAACAATTTTCACCAAATTAAATCTACCCCTGTGGCTTCGCCTTAACTAATATCTTTGGGGGCCGTGATTTGACGGCTGGTAACCGCACTTCGCTTCGACAGAGTGCCACACCTAGTAATGGGTGAAAGGTGTGATGATATATTTATTTATTTATTTATTTTTTGTAAATTCTGAAGCAAAGTACTAAATTATTTTTGTTGGATTACATATATAATACATACATACATACATACATAACATCACGCTATATCCCATTAAATGGGGTAGCACGAACCCGTCAACATTCTCATCCTGACACACGATACTCGATTCGACCACATTAACACTTCCTCCATACAAACTCTTTCTTTTCTCACAACCAAAATCCATCAACACACAACAAACATTCATTCATTCGCTCCTGTACACTGCGCTTGTTTCTGAAGATGGTCTCCACACAATTGCAGGTAAACACTCGAAACATCTAACCAATTAATCTAAAATCAATAATCATACGCTTGTCTTCATTCATCATATTTATCCCGCAATTAATTTTCTCCAAACATTCCTATCCTGACACACCACTTTTGCTTCAACCACATTCATAATTCTTTTCATACAAGCTCGTTTATTCTTCACGCTCAGAATCTTTCGCTCACGCAACAACCCTTAAATCATATTCATCCACTTGTTCCTAGGCCGTCCACGCAAACTTTCACCCTCAATTTCACCAACATACACCTGTTTCACCAATCTGTCATTCGACATACGTTCTACATGACCAAACCATCTCAACTGACTTATTCCCACTCTTCTTACAACATTCTTCCCAATCTCACATTCATCATACACCAATGTATTCCGGACACGATCTCTTCTAGTATATCCACACACACCCCGCAAATATCTCATTTCCACAGCAATTTTACGCCGTTCATGTTTCTTCATCCATACCCAACATTCACTACCATACATCAACGTATATAATAAGCAACTGAATACAATAATTATTAATATGTACGTATCAAACTTGAATATAATTCATAATCCAAGTATTCATTAAAATTTGAAACGAAGTTTATTAATTATAAATGTGAGGATATACTAGATGATTAGAAATATGACATAAAATAAGGATCATATTTTATAATTGAATTTACATTAAGTCTTTATATTAGGGTTTATCTCATGCGCCAGTTTATAAAACAATTCCATAGTTATTAAAACATAAAATTTATATTCCGCAATCCACATACGATGATTCAGATAAGACTTTAATAACGTATGTTGGACTAATGAATTCTCGTGAGCAATTTCTGGTTTATGTCTGTGCTTGCCTCCATGAATAATATTCATTACATACAAATTTACACTGAATAATGGCACAATTAAATAGCCGAATACTAACAAGGTCCAGTTTAAGACCCCGCTAATTATATTAACGAACTCTCTACTCACGAACTAGCCGTCGTTTGCATTTGCTTCGGCACTTTGTATGCAAATGCCATCGAATAAGGATTGTGAGCGACTACTACTCGCTTTGTTCGCTGTTTTACTTACATCAATATTTCTGTATCGCATATAATTTCTGAATGTTGGAGTTTTATAACTGCAATATTATTGGCGATTCTTATTGACTGTTATAGTATCATTTGGAAAATATTTATTGTACGTAGATTACAATATATACAATATATATCAGGGTTCGAAGATATATATCGATCGATATATATCATGATATTTATTTTGATATATATCGTCATATTTTTGCAATGATATATATCCATTATATAAAAATTTCAAATAGTGTGTAATAAATACAGTATACCTCTCATTATTACTTTCATTAATTCTGTTAAAATTATATTCTAAAGATAATTGTTATTTTACTAGCTTTTGACTAATTTTTATTTGGTACTCATTTTAGAAATACGAATCCTTTAATATGGTGGAAAAGTGTAACTATCAATGAGTCAGAGTGGCCAAATAAAAGTACATTTATTGAACTACGTGAACACTGCTGTAGTAACCACAGCAGGGCTGAAACGATATTTCTCCACTTTTGGCATTGTCCAATCTCAATTACGTAATCGTCTCGGTAACGACAAACCGCTAAATTAGTTTTTATGTTTAAATATTTAAACCAAAAAGAAACTACAAAAAAAAACTAATTTAGATTGGATTTGGCCAAGTGAGTCTCTATCTGCAACGCTATGTTCAGGAAGTTCATCAGATGATGATGATTTGCCCCTATTTAGGATATAGGATTATTTAAATATTCTTACTATTCTTAGTACTATATAATATTTGTGTATCCATTCAATGTATATTTTCTTTTTTTCATTACCTATGTTAATTTTTTATTTAGGAGTAATAATTTATTTTGTATTTCCTATTTTGATAATAAATGTGTACAAAAACTAAAATTAAAAAATAAATATCCAAAAAGTGATATTTATCTGATATATATCCTATATATCAGATATTTTGATATTTATTATAAATATCATGATATTTACGAACCCTGATATATATACTGGCTGTTTCACAACTTAGAGCAAAAAATTAAAGGGTATTTTTTTTTAAATCGCAAAACTATTTTCCACGTTTCCCAGTCCAAAATTTTTCGTTGCCACTGCCACTGAGTGGATGATTATGTTAAAGTTATTAATTAAATAAAATTCTAGTATAAATAACTGCTAATAATTGAATTGTGTAATTATTCTTTCGTAGTTAATACCTACTTCATTGTTTGTGTTTAATAGGAAAGCGAATCTAGTGCAGTACTACAAAAAATGTTCTAGGTTAACAACCCTTAATTTTTCGAATTTAAAAAAAATTATTTTTGTTTCATGATCACCACGTCGTACAGAATATACCCTTTAATTTTTTGCTCTAAGCTGTGAAACATCCTGTATATATGTAAAGCATTTAAATTTAGATGTATATATAAGGTTTTACTTTATTTAAATAAATAACAATAATAATATTGAATGTAGAAATAAAATATAAATATATGATATGGAAGATGTTTACAGTATGAAATTTGGAAGAAGAATGAAAATAAATAAATAGTTGACAGAAAAGTAAACATAAACAACAGAGTAATAATAAGACGTAACTTGGAGACGAAATAATGTAACGTCGCCAAACTACTTGATAGCGACGCTACATATATATATTGTTTGAAAACTTCAAATACAGATAGAGTTTATGGGGCCTGGCGCGACCGTAGTTACTCAGTAAAATACTAATCGTCTAATCCTATTCTTGGCTTAACAACGTATGCACAATACTGAACTGATCAACTGACTACACATTCGCCTTTTTTGCACAAATTACAGGATTGTATTAACGTATAATTTTTAATTCTTCTATAGATATATCGACCTATATTCTTATTGTTTACATTCAATTGATGTAAAAATTAATGATCTTAATTAAATTTTGATGAAAAAATTAGATAATTCATTTGATAGTCTCTACTTTGAATTAGTGTTGCCTAATAATTTTTAATAAATAAATATATCATCACGCCTTCTACCCAATACTGGGTGTGGCACTCTGCCTTAGCATATCTCGGTAAGTGAGTCTATTAACGCAAAAAATTACTTACAAACAAATACTCGTAATCTCGCTTGTGACACGGCACGGTCTACAAATTTACTGCGAATCGAATGGAAAAACTAGCTCAAAGTAATATTATTTTATTTATCTGGTAGATAGTCGTCCTTTGTCGTGCAAGGAAAAAACTAGAGATGGGCGAATATCAAATTTCTCGAATTCGAATATCGAATACGAATATTAATCAGATCTCGAATATTCGAGGTACTCGAATATTCGAATACTCCTAAAAGTTAATTTATTTATTATTAATAATTATTTAATTATGTCCTTTTTATTATTTGAATGAAATTGTTAAGATAAAATAAAATTAAAACAAAAAGTACAAACAAAAAAGAAAAGACGAAAACTTCAAATTTAAGGTGAAACGTCGAAAAACAAATTTGAAATATGGTACGTCTTCATGGTTTTGAAACAAAATATCTTTGTTATTAATAACTTCAAAGTATTGTAATAGCTTTAAGTTTATGTACAAATGATAAAGGAAAACAAAGTCAAAAATTCAGATCAACATATGGCGCGAAATTCGAGGTATTCGCATGTTCGCTATACTCCCGTTAATATTCGAAAATTTCAAATATCGAATAATGTCAATATTCGCGGCATTCGACTATTCGCGGATGATATTCGCCCATCTCTAGAAAAAACCTATTACTTTCTCAAAAAGTACTCATTTATTTCAAATTGACAGTTATTCAGGTTTCTAGAGAAATGTAAAAAAAAATCAGAAGTAATATATGTTGAACGTGATCTATTGGTTGTAGATATATAATTTCGTCGCAAAAGAATTGAAGAAACGATGAAAGGATTTCGTCAGATTGAGCGTGAAATAGTGTCGCCCTTGTGCGTGTTTAGGCCTTTTAAAAGCCACTTTATGTGTAAGACGGTCGCAGAACAGCGGTACCGCAGAGGTTCGCAGAATGACAAATCACTCCTCGTGTCCAGATTCTCGACGGCGAGACATAAATCGAACAGTATTGATCTGTGATCGGCCTTTATACCTTACGAAACACGTCGTTTAACCGACAGGTTTATCTCATTCAGCTTTTTGACGGACCGGCAATTAAGTGGCAAGGGTCAAGGCTCAGTCTTTGTTGCGCGTGACGACGCCAGCTTGATTGCCACTTTTTTCACGAGTTTAATCCGCGAATATATTATCCGTTTTATGCGCGACATTGGTCTGTTACTGGCTGACGCGATTTATTGACGAGACGTAAATTATATGTTCGCACGTGAATGTCAAACGATCACTTTCAGTTTCGATGTTTTGTATTGGATGTGGTGTGGAGTGGATATTGTTGCGTGTTAAGATGAATACGCTGAATAGGGGAAAGAAACTTTATGCTGTTTTTTTGTTTGCTTCAGAAAAAAGTCTGAAAGTATTTACAAGCTAAAAGGTATGTTCGTGTCACATATTGTTACCCATACGTAAATATATCTTCTATTAGGATACATTCATAGTTGAGACTGACACTAATGCAGCTTCTTATTTACTAATTCTTATATACGACTAATTTTATTTTTATTTGGACGGCCTCTAGGAACAAGTGGATGAATATGAGGGTTGTTGCGTGAGCGAAAGATTCTGAGCGTGAAGAATAAACGAGCTTGTATGAAAAGAATTATGCATGTGGTTGAAGCAAAAGTGGTGTGTCAGGATAGGAATGTTTTTAGAAAATTAATTGCGGAATAAATATGATGAATGAAGACAAGCGTATGATTCTTGATTTTAGATTAATTGGTTAGATGTTTCGAGTGTTTACCTGCAATTGTGTGGAGACCATCTTCAGAAACAAGCGCAGTGTACACTAGCGAATGGATGAATGTTTGTTGTGTGTTGATGGATTTTGGTTGTGAGAAAAGAAAAAGTTTGTATGGAGGAAGTGTTAATGTGGACGAATCGAGTATCGTGTGTCAGGATGAGAATGTTGACGGGTTCGTGCTACCCCATTTAATGGGATATAGCTTGATGTTATGTATGTATGTATGTTTATTTTCTCATGCACTGTTATCGTACAGACTGGTCATGTCAACTGAGAAGACAATTGCGCTATTTAATTTGTTAAAGAACTCATTTTGTTTCGTTCTTTTATATGTACAATATGTCACAAGAAAATAATAAGGTATTTCTCTTTGCCATTAAATATGTACTTGTCTTCCCTTGCAACACGACCTTTTACTTTATGCTCCATTAGTTCCGAAGAACTGTTAGAGAAGTAAAAGTATTTCTAGAATCTTAACATAAATCATGCATCTAATTGGCATCGACATCTGAACACTGATCTTTTTGAAACAAGTTTATATATAGATATGAATAAATATATTATCACACCTTTTATCCATTACTGGGTGTAACATCCCGTAGCAGATCTCGATAAGTGATATAAGTGCGGATGTGATCTATTTCTTTTTGTATAGATAATAAAAGTATCTATTTAAACTTACCTTACTGAATTTTCAATTGTATCTTTAGTTTGATAATTAAATATTGTTGGGTTGTATGAGAAAATCAGGAGGAGAATTATCTGTGCTTATGCTATTGAAAAGGTATTTAGTATAAATCCATAAATCATATATGTTGCATTCATAGCATCTAGTCTCGTGAGTTCACCAAACTTTGTCACAGCTTCCCAGTCACCCTTCAGGTGACCTCACAATCTGAATATTAATGAACTTGACAATAGAGTTTTATCTTGTTAATAAATGTAGATAATCAAGTGAACGCTGAACTTCATTGTTGGTACTCAGTTGCAATTGGTTCACACTACATTACCCCGAAGTTGGCTGTGGTCACGTGACGCTGTGTGACGTCACGAACACTTGATTAATGGTGTCACGTGATGGTCGGCCACGATGTATTAGTATCCGTGTTTCGGTGTCCTGCTCCTGCTTCCTGCTCTTCCTGCTGACTCCTGATTCCGACAACGAGACCCGCGGGACGAAGCAGTCACGTCGTGTCCACGAGATGCTCTCATTTTTCACTCCCATCCCTCGCTAGTATGCCTTAGACTTCACACTTTGTTACTTGTTTGGAGGAGTGTACTAACTTACGTTGCTATTTGCAAAATTACCTTAGATAAAACAGTTAAGTTGCTCGTTTATATTCATGATACGGTGTACGTATTTTTCTTTTTACAAATTTGGATCTATTGTGAATTTTTAAGAATTTACTGGCAACTTTTCATAAATGAGTACAAATTTTGACTTTACCTAATCCATTATAAGGGGTGGGTGGCTCAGAACCCGGATTAGTCTGTGGCTCCCCCATCACGAACATATTTGGAAACCGTGATTTGACGGCTGGTAGCTACGACAGACTGCCACACTCAGTAGTAGGTAAAAGGCGTGATGATATATTTATTTATTTAATTGTTTGAATGTAATTTATTAATTTAAAACAATTTTCCCTTCTATCTGTACTTGATAACTTCTTACAACAAACTTTAAATAAATATTTGATGCACTGTGTGTTTTGAAATCTTAAATTAAGTCTTTGTAGACCGGTACAAAAATTGTTATTTTCGTACAACCGGACGCAAAATAATATTTTTAATTAATAATACACAATTGATTGTTACATTCTTTCGGGCATCTCCAGACAACTGAAGTTGTATTATTAAATTAATTGTTAGTCATGCTTCAGCAAGTGCTGACTACGAGCTCTCTTACGTATTACAAATTTATTTCAGAATCTATTTTCGGATTTTTGTAACCTCAGATAAGAAAATATTTTACTTATTTAGGAATCTATTTCCGACCTACAATCCAACCTTTAATTTATGTCATGTAATATATTCATTTTGTAAATACCAAACATAATTTAATCTTAATAAAATTATGTCGTATTTCATTATAACTAGATATTTTAGTGTTATATTTAAAAATATACTGTTTATGAAAAAGTTTGGTATATAATTATAATTAGAGATGGGCGAATATCATCCGCGAATAGTCGAATGCCGCGAATATTGACATTATTCGATATTCGAGATTTTCGAATATTAACGTCAGTATAGCGAACATTCGAATATCTCGAATATCGCGCCATATGTTGACCTCAATTTTTGCCTAAGTTTTTCTTTATCATTTGTACATAAACTTAAAGTTATTACAATACTTTGAAGTTATTAATAACAAAGATATTTTGTTTCAAAACCATGAAGACGTACCATATTTCAAATTTGTTTTTCATCAACATCAGCCCGTACGTTTCACCTTAAATTTGAAGTTTTCGTCTTTTTCTTTTTTGTTTTAATTTTATTTTATCTTAACAATTTCATTCAAATAATGAAAAGGACATAATTAAATAATTATTAATAATTTTAGGAGTATTCGAATATTCGAGTACCTCGAATATTCGAGATCTGATTAATATTCGTATTCGATATTCGAATTCGAGAAATTTAATATTCACCCATCTCTAATTATAACTGAAAATTTTATTTATTATCTTTGTTTATCAACCGTCTTTCTTCAGGATGCAGTATCCAAAACTGTAACCATCGGAAACTAGAAATATCTTTAAAATAAAGTATTTACAAGCAATTACTCAAATGAACATTTTCACATATTTTCATTCATCATTTAAATTTAGCGAGTTAAACCTAGTATATTTCATATAAAAATTAGTATTAAGAGTTGCAAGAATGTGTATGTAATGAACTTGACAACAGCAACCTCTCAGACCTCATTATCTTGAACAAACGGCCACCACCCTTCTACCGTCCCAGTCCCAGATAAAATCCAAATCTAGGGAAGCTCTCCCGCTAGTGATCACGGCGCGTAACCACAAGAGAAGTTTTTCAGTTTGTTGTCACATTTTTGAGATTTACGCGGTCAAGGTGGTGGTGCTGTGCGATCACAGTTGGCTCATGTTACACGGATATCCACTCTGTTGTAATACATGTGTGCTTAATTCAATCCGTCTGTTGGCAATGTATCCTATGACGTCATCGTTCCTCGACTGCTTTGTAAGTGGACATGTGCTGTTTTGTACCTTGCTGGATTGTACCAGAAAAGTTTATCGTAATTTGTATTCATTACTGTAATCTATCAATTGGTTCGAAAAATATTTGCTTTCAAGTAATGTGCTTTATTTTAATTTATAATAATTTTGAAACAACTGAAATTTTGTGAGACTTAGACAAGTGTTACTTTAATATTTTTATATTTTATTAAAACTAATTTCTCCAAGGAACGGACAATTAATTTTGTCTTTGTTGTTTTTTTTTTTAAATTTTGAAACATCCTGTGTACAAATATTTTTGTAAGTAGTATTTTGCACCACCTTAATGCAATTATCTTGAGGCGAAACAAATTGAATTGAATTCTTTAAAACCTCATGTATCATGTGTATATAATTGAAGGCGATTACGTCCACACTTCACATATGCTGCATGTTTAAATGATAAAATAAAATATGACGCGAATTAGTAATAATTAAATCATGAGGTCGTGCGCTTTATGCTCTTTTGTGGAATGGAAATTAATTTCATTTTAATTAGCTTGTGTTATTGCAAACAATGAATTTTGAATGAATCAGAAAATTGAGAACTAATGAAATGTATGGAATATCGAAATGAAGCTAAAGATTTAATGTAAATATATAATATATTTGTAGCTACAATGATAATTTTGTGTTAATTTCTGAAGAATAAAGTCAATAATAATTGGCAGAAAATATTGTAATGAATCAATGTATTTAAATAAAACATAAATACATATAAACAGAAGTAAAGATTGAAATTCTGAATGAATTTATTGATTTTGTGGAGGTATTTGATTTCAATTTATATTTTATGTAAAATTAATGAAAATATTATCCTTGTTTAATTGAAATTTAAGCTGAATACTAAATTAATGTAAATAAAAAGCAATTGAAATAGACTAATGAAAAATAAATCATTTCACAACATTACCTAACAATTATTTCTTGCAATTAATTCAAATTCTATTAGCTATTAAAATATATAATATATCGTTATACGTTATATTTCAACAATACTAATGATATATTGCGTAAATTGTTTATAATATATATGGGGTAGGTGGCTCAGTGGTATCGAGTCGGTCTGTGGCTGGTTCGATCCCCACAGCCAACAAACAATTTTCACCAATTTAAATCTACCTTTGGAGGCCGTTATTTAACGGCTGGTAACCGCACTTCACGCGAAGAAATATATCCCTTACCGAGAACAGCACAAAAATTGCAACAATGGGATAAATTTGTCTTGCTCCAAATAAATCTCAACGCAGAATTAATCTTCCCCAAAATTCTATTTTCTTCTCATCAGAATTTTCATTCCATTTCCCTCCGTTGCATTCACAAAAGATTAAAAAATAATTCCATTGCTCTTCTCATTTCGCGTGGGAGTGTTAGTTCGAGCCGCAGCGTGGAAACATTAAGTTAACAGCATCACAATTTGTATCTCTAATAGCCTAGCCCGTAGGTGAGCGAACAGCAAGCGCTGTTGCCTCTGAAACCCTCTAAGACATAAATAAAAAGGAAGTAAAAGTTTGGCCATCACTCTTGATTAACGTGTGACTCTTAATTAGAGTTTGCCTGTACGTAGCGTCGGGATGGAGAATGTGCTTGAAGCGCACGCGCACACCGGATAATTGCTTGTGTTTCTTATGTTCCCGACAAGGGTAACTTACTTGTTCTTACACTGATTTAGATTGCAGTTAAATTGATTCAAACTTTTGATTAGTTTCAATCAGTTCCGTAATTATTTCCAGGTTTATTACTATTTAAATGCAATGCCATATCTTTATTGATTGAAGACAAAATATTGTATAAAATAACAGTCAATCAATTTCTATCTCTGGGTATTTTAGTTTTTGAAAGAGTTTGATATCACCCAATACAAATCTTATTTTCAATATGACAAAAAATATCTGCTGTAAACAATACTCTTCTAGGGATATTTCTAAAATATGAATAAGAAATACTGCTTAACTATGTGGTAATAATTGAAAATTATATTTATTATCTTTGTATTTCAACCGTTTTTCTTCAGGAAGCAGTATCCAAAACTGTAACAATAAAATATAAACTAAACATTTGGCTAAGTCTCACAAAATTCAGCCTCCAAATCACCTTATGAGGGCATCGTCAGAGAATTTTGTGAGCCTTAGCCAAGTGTTTAGTTTATATTTTATTAAAGCTAGTTTCACCAAGTGTATGGATGACAATTAATTTTGATTTGGTTGTTGTCAAAATTTGCATCATTTCTTGTTTTATCTTTGTGTAATTCTTATTTCTGTATCACTTTTTCCTATTCATTTTTTATATCCATATTTTCCACTATTATATTTTTCTACTATTAATTTAATAATTAATTGTGTCATTCTCGAAAACATGTTTCAGAAAAAAAATTGCGTAAACTACGTTTTAAAAGTATTTATCTTCTTCCTTTCCACCAAAAAGATCTATCAAACTTATTTGTTCACGATTATCTAGTCCTATGTTTGGAAAAACAAAAACAACCAACTCTGTATCAATTGATTATGTGAATGAAAATGCAGGAATTCCTTGTATATAGATTCACCTGAAACATTTCGTATCCAAATTTAGATTTAAAGGAATCGCGTCTACGTCCCTAATGAAAAGGAACGAAAATAAACGCTTATATGAGTGGATTAATTTCAAATTGATTTATGTCCACAATAAAGTTTAACGACGTTCTAAAAACAACTGCTTATAAAAACAAACAAGCGAAGCATTGGACATTTTAGAGAAAAAGAAAGAGATTAAAGTCTCCTGTCGAAATAAAACAGGGAAACGTTATCTCCTCATATCTCAAATTAAATGTTTATTGCTTTTCCGAAGTCATCGAACGAGGGAGAGAACCATTTTGTGTTGAAAGAAGATAAACTTTCAAGTTTTCATTGGCTGTAAATGTAATTCGATAAAATGCACTTGGCTAGGGAATCTGAAATCATCAGTATATTAGATTTTTTTATTACGTTTGCCTTGTTGCAAACCGAAACTCATACAGCAAATATTTGTTTTAGCCATATTCGTTTCGGGAGTTTTATTAAATTGTTTTAGACAGAAATATGGTTCTACGTTCAGAAATAATCAGACCTTTGGTTTTATGTTAAAGATTGCAGGAAAAGGAATTCATATAATATTTATAGTCAACACAAATATTCTTCAAACAATATTTACAGTGTATGAGAGTTCAAAATTAATAACAAGTAAAGAAAATTATAAAACAATGGGAGATAAGTACATATATATACATGAATATTAATTTAGAAATTTTGTCGATTATATACTTGTACATTCTTTATGATAATGATAAACGATTTAATTACTTGCCGTAGCAGATTTCGGTAAGTAATATATTTTTGCGCATGAAATTAAATCACGGTCCTCAAAGATATTAGTGAATGGGGAACCACAAGGGTTGTTTTAATGTGGTGAAAATTGTCGGCTGTACAAATCGAACCCAGGTTCTCAAATCCACAGGACGATTCGATACCACTCAACCAATACCCTTATAATGTACCTAGTTTATAAATAATCTGTTTCATATTTGATTCCAATAAGATAAAATTATGTTGTTTCAGGTGAATGGAGCATGGGCCTTGCCAGGATTCGTATGTGATTTCTACATTGCCATGGATGTCACGTGTTCCACCTCATCAATATTTAATTTGGTAGCGATCTCGATAGATAGGTAAGCCGACCAAATCATATTTCCAACTTTTACCAAGATATTTCTAGATTTTACAATATTGTACGCTTTGTGTAACTTTTACTCCGCACATTTTTCATTCTATCGATCTTACATAGAATCATAAAACTTAAAAGTTTTATTGTTCAATAAATATCAACGTAAAAAATTGTTCTTCTATTATTATTATTAATTTGCATTAATTTATAATATTTTTATTTTTACTGTTGAAAATTATCCTAAATAATTAGACCTAACTAGCTCCGTTAGTGGCTCATAGTTAAGAAATAAAAGAATTAATAATACCTACAAGCAGGGAGTCAAACCGAAAAATTTTGAGGTTCGGTTACGGTAAACGATTTTTATATCAGTAAAATTTCGGTTTCGTTTATTGGCTTCGGATTAAAAAAATATTATATAGGTTTTGGTTTCGGTTTTTTAAAACTATAAATTTCAATACTTTTCGGTTACAATTTTTTACGGTTTTACACAAATCTAATATAATTACTCGCTCTGTACATTTACATCAAATTTTTAAAGTAAATATTTTAATATTATTTATATATATGTTGTCTGCAATATCTCTCCGTACGTCTGGTCTCCTACTATTCATATCTAGTGTTATCAGCATTATTACCACTGTAAAGACTACAACCTTATACAAATATCTTATATTCTTCTTCTTTCGATTCAGTACATTATTTATACCAATTTAAATTTGCCTGTTTAGAACCGAAATAATATTGGTTCAGTTACTTTTTCAGTTACAGAATTAATTAAATTTTCGTTTCAGTTTTAGGTTTCCATATTTTAAAACGAAAAATATCGGTTTCAGTTTCATAATATCGGTGTGGTTTCCGGATACGGTTTCACTACGGTTCGCGTCGCTACCTACAAGAGCGATGATAATTAGCTAGACATTAAAATTACATGTTATGTACTAAACCTACCCTTTTAATTTGTTTATTAAACAAACTTGTGTCATGTCCAAACAAGAATAATAAAAATACTCCATTAATTCTGCTGCACGTGTTGCATTTAACATATAACATGTTAGATAGGAAGTTTCTTCTCACTGCTTATTTCCTGTTAGCGTTCGTAGCGATATGATTGATTGGTAGCGTACACATACTTGCTGCTCTAAGTACGATTGGCGTAGTGCAAGGTAACAATGTCATCAAGTTGTCGAGTGTTGCAGCAGACAGCTGACAGTCAACATCCCGGTGAAGTTAAAAGCATGTCTGGCGTTGTATGTTACCAAGTGCCTGATAAGATATGGCGTTTACATTCGTGCTATAATCATAAGATGCTTACGTACTTCGCTGTTGATTCTATACTTCCATTGTTAATTGTATGCGTCTATGTAGTACGTTATTTAGATGATATTGTGTGCGTTAATACAAATATTTAATTCTTTAAGAAATAACAACGAAGACAAAATTAATTGTCATCCAACAGAGCTAATATTATTAAGTTGTGTGATTATTAAAGGTAATCATACCTGTAGTTTTTGACTAAAGTTAATTTATATTATGACAGAAAAATTAACTTTAGTCAAAAACTACAGGTATGATTACCTTTAATAATCACACAACTTAATAATATTAGCTCTAAGCTTGGGTATGATTCCCTCATAATCAAAAACTGTGTCACTGTAGACGAACCCGGTTGTCAATGCCTATATAGGAGTCTCTCGGAACGAAGCTACGCTTAGACACTGTGACAGAAAAATTCAGTTGATGCCATATTTCGAACACATGTGACGTGGTGTAGCGGTTAGCATCTCTGCCCGGTATGCGGAAGGTCCCTGGTTCGAATCCAGGCGTCATCAGAATTTTTCTGTCATAATATAAATTAACTTTTGTCATCCAACACTTGGTGAAACAAGGTTTAATAAAAAATATAAACTAAACACTTGGTTAAGTCTCACAAAATTCAGCCTCCAAGTCACCTTATGAGGGCATCGTCAGAGGCTGGCCAGCACAGTTAGTATCCATAGACGCGTTACGCTCTTATTAGAGCTCATCAGTATGGTATAACTCACTTCTTCACCTAGAACAAAGTTCACGTGAAGAAGCTGGTGACGAAGAACTGTGCCAGCAGAGAATAATAAGAATAAGACATTTTTATATTTTATACTAGTAGATTAACTCAAATATGATTGGTTTCATTGTAGGCTTCGTGTACACTAAAATCCGTTTGTTCTTCTCTTATAATTTATCTTGAATAATAAACTATTCAGATCTTATAAAAAACAGTTTCGTATTTTTACTATTTTCGTTTTAGCACGATATTTATATTATATTTTAGAACCGAAATATCTTCGATTCGGTTATATAATAGATTAATTTTTCGTTTCGGTTTTCGATTTCCATATTTCAAAACAAAAATTTGACTTTTGGTTTTTGGTTACGGTTTCTTAAAAAGGTGAATATCGGAGCGGTTTTCCGTTACGGTTCGGGTGCCTATGTATGACTAACATATGAGACATCTGCTTTGGAATAAGCTAATGGGAATAATTATTGTAGAAATTCTAATTGCATCAAATAATTATACGGTTATATTAGTTAGTTTGTTTATATTTATTCTTTTCAACTTTTTATTAATTTAGTTTTCTTATTGTACCAGTAATGCCTCAGTGGTATTTAGTCGGCCTGTGGATCTTGAGAACCCAGGTTCGATCCCCACAGTCGACAAACAATTTTCACCAATTTAAATCTACCCCTGTGGCTCCCCCTCCACTAATATCTTTGGAGGCCGTGATTTGACGGCTGGTAACCGCACTTCACGCCAAAAAATATATCACTTACCAAGATCTGGTTAGGCAGAATGCCACACCCAGTGATGGGTAAAAGGCGTGATGATATATTTATTTATTTATTTTATTTATCATCTTGTCATCTGCGAGTTATATTTAAATTTTTACTATTATAATAAAAAACTTTCTTTATTACATATTTATAAATAATTTTCAGATTTTAATTTAGCTTTTTCTGGAAATAAACAAGCATCAATGATTTTAATTAAAATTCTTATTAATTATTTTTAAATCAAGTCGTTTTGAATCAAAATTCCCAGTTGAAATAATTCTGACATATTTTAATCTATATGTAAATTTAGTTTCGTTTGTTAAAATCAAAATTAAAATTGAAAATTTTATGCACGACAAATTTCGTTGACATACCATCATAATTAATTTTGTTTATCATAATTACGTTATTGTTCGCGAAACGACCTGTTTCCCAATGCATGTTTTTCAATAATACCTGAGCTCTAATACCCTGGTTCGCATTGCATTTCATGCAGTTTTTATTATAAAACTAATTTTATTGTATAATTTTTTAAATAATATAGCAAATATTACACTGCGATTTCTTCTTTATATTATTAGGCTACGTTTATATTAAACCGGCGATGGGCGTTAATTCATATTTAACTATTTATACTGAGGAAAGTTTTTTGCCCTTTGGCTCTTATCGCTGTAATAGTAATTTATGCATTAAGGGCGTTAAGTAGATGATAATGTTCAGAGAGCGTTGTCAAGGATATTATTTCTGTATTTCATTTTAAAAGTCAGTTGCGTTACATTCTTTATTTTTGGTGATAATGCAGAGATAATTTGATATTTCCGATATTTAATAAAAGCAAACAAGCTAATGACAAAATTTATCGTACAAATTAACGTAAATTCGTTTTATACTCTTTGTTTATTGTTATTTGTAATATCTTTATGATGTAAAGTTTATTTTGTGATTTCAAAGAATGCTATGTGCAATGTGAACACACGACTGTAACTTTTCATACCCATGGCGTTGTTTAAAAGAATTTCTCGTTGATATTTTTATTGGGTCAAGGAAACGAGCATTTCCTGTATCAGTGTTGCATTTAATGCAACGGGACAGTTCTCATAGAAAATTTGACATTTGAAAAGAAGTATAGACAGATTTCTAAGAAAGTAATATATTTAACGCGTGAAGTTTAATTACTCAGCGTCAAAATATGACCCTCAAAGATGTTAGTAGACAAAAAACCTGTAAAGTTGTCTTATTTTTTTGTTACCAGAAATTTGTAGATCAAAACTGCTGACATTGATTACATAAAAGCCAATAGTAGGATTAAATATATAATGCAGTTGTTAAATAGTACATTACGTTCCTAGGCCAGAACTATTTCAACGATTTGACAACTTTATTCGAGTTTAAATAGACGTTCTGGCCTAAAAACGTACTGGACTTTATGTCTGAAATGACCACGTTTAAATGCGTGTCTTCTTTTGTGACGTAATTATCATTACCGCCCAATTTAGGTCTATTATCTTCTGAACAAGACCATTTTCGTTCTAGAAACACGCATAAAAAAGGAGTCCTTTCAGTGCATGTCTGACAAAATAGTTATTTTTGTATTACGTGCGCGAAATAGGTGTTTTTTTGTTGCGGATGAGAATGTCACTTTCAGTCGAGACCGACAAACAATGTTTTTTTTCTACAACTGTCAAAAAAAGACTAATAATTATAGATTTATTCAAGTAAATTGTAGGGAAACAATAAAAAATAATATAAATTTGGTACTATTGATGTGTTGTAACCAGGGTTCGTAAATATCATGATATTTATAATAAATATCAAAATATCTGATATATGATATATATCAGATAAATATCACTTTTTGGATATTTATTTTTTAATTTTAGTTTTTGTACACATTTATTATCACAATAGAAAATAAATAAAATAAAATATTAACATAGCTAATGAAAAAAAGTAAATATACATTGAATGGATACAAATATTATATAGTACTAAGAATAGTAAGAATATTTAAATAATCCTATATCCTCAATAGGGGCAAATCATCATCTTCTGATGAACTTCCTGAACATAGCGTTGCAGATAGACTCACTTGGCCAAATCCAATCTAAATTAGTTTTTTTTTTGTAGTTTCTTTTTGGTTTAAATATTTAAACATAAAAACTAATTTACCGGCTTTGGCGTTACCGAGACGATTACGTAATTGAGATTGGACAATGCCAAAAGTGGAGAAATATCGTTCCAGCCCTGCTGTTGCTGTTACAGCAGTGTGTAACTGTTCACATAGTTCAATAAATGTACTTTTATTTGTCCACTCTGACTCATTGATAGTTACACTTTTCCACCATATTAAAGGATTTGTATTTCTAAAATGAGTACCAAATAAAAATTTTTGAAATGGTTCAGACTTTGCCGTTAATGACATCACAAATGGCACACAATTTGGATTTATGTCGTTGATGTGAAGTTAGTCAAAAGCTAGTAAAGTAAGAATTATCTTTAGAATATAATTTTAATAGAATTAATGAAAGTACTGTACTGTATTTATTATAGACTATTTGATATTTTTATATAATGGATATATATCTTCGAACCCTGTTTATAAGTTAACTGAAGCACGAGAAAATAAATGCCGTTGAGGACGTTTTCATATCACATTTAGTTTTCGAGATATAGCCTCGGAAAAGTAGAAAAACTGCAAAAATTCGAAAAATTTCACTTTTCCGGAGGCTATATCTCAAAAACTAAATAAGATATGGAAATGCGCTCAACGGCGTTGAATTCCCCGTGTCCGAATTGACTTATAAGCAAATTTTCATACAATTTTAAGCAATTTAATATTTTTAATTATTTCCTAAGGGGTACCCCTTTGGTTTTTTCAGATTTTAATTCAATTTTCCCAAAAATCCTTAATCGTAGGATTATTAAAACGAAAATTTACATACATATGTATTTTGACCCACTGAATCCAGTGGTGCAATCTTCAAATGCATATGACTTCTGGTTTTCGAGAAAATGTTAAAAAACCGCTTTTTGCGATTTTTTTGGCGGAAAATAGAAAAAAAATAAAAATCGCTGAAACTATGTTTATAAGTTAACTGAAGCACGAGAAAATTAATGCCGTTGACCGCGTTTTCATATCACATTTAGTTTTCGAGATATAGCCTCGTAAAAGCAGAAAAACTGAAAAATTCGATAAATTTCACTTTTCCGGAGGCTATATCTCAAAAACTAAAAATGATATGGAAATACGCTCAACGGCGTTGAATTCCCCGTGTCCGAATTGACTTATAAGCATATTTTCATACAATTTTATGCAATTTAATATTTTTAATTATTTCCTAAGGGGTACCCCTTTGGTTTTTTCAGATTTTAATTCAATTTTACCAAAAATCCTTAATCGTAGGATTATTAAAACGAAAATTTACATACATATGTATTTTGACCCACTGAATCCAGTGGTGCAATCTTCAAATGCATATGACTTCTGGTTTTCGAGAAAATGTTAAAAACCGCTTTTTGCGATTTTTTTGGCGGAAAATTGAAAAAAAATAAAAATCGCTGAAACTATGTTTATAAGTTAACTGAAGCACGAGAAAATTAATGCCGTTGACCGCGTTTTCATATCACATTTAGTTTTCGAGATATAGCCTCGGAAAAGTAGAAAAACTGAAAAATTCGAAAAACTTCACTTCTCCGGAGACTATATCTCAAAAACTATTTGATATTTTTATATAATGGATATATATCATTGCAAAAATATGACGATATATATCAAAATAAATATCATGATATATATCGATCGATATATATCTTCGAACCCTGGTTGAAACCAATAGAAGAACATGAAAAATAACAATTTGGAAGTGTGCGCGAAATACTAATTTCGCGCACTAGGGTGCAAAACAGTGCATAAAATATTCGTTGTTACGATAATGTAAATGATGAAAAAATCACGTACTTCGCGTATTAATAGTACATTTTTGATAGTTGTAGAAAAAGATATTTTGCAGAATCAAATTAATCATCACTTTGTCTGTTAATAATTATCTACATTTCTGTATGAAGTAAAATATAACAGCAAAATTAAATCCAGGCATTACCAATCCACACTCCTACCACTGAATCGAGCCAGCGTGACGTCACCAACAGAACACTGTCGCCCTTGGCGGTAGTGGTACAGGCGTCTGTGATCCCATGTCACTTCCACTAATGAAGTCATTAACGTCACTTCCCGTTCCTTTTCCACATATAGCACAATGCCGCGATGCGCACAAGAGCGCGTGCACGCCCACGCCACGTGATGTGATGTGACGATGGCTTATTCCAACCAAACTATTCCCTCCAGGCGAACGTCTAGTTATGGAATATCTTCGACAGATTGGAAAAATTTTATATCAAAACTTGAAGCTCTACCACAAGTAGACTAGATTTTTACCTACATATATCCTGTTTTGAGTATGTCAATTGGACAACCCTAGTATGTCATAATATTTCTGTATATGAATGATGGACATAGAAATAGTCTCTGACGATGCCCTCATAAGGTGACTTGGAGGCTGAATTTTTTATTAAACCTTGTTTCACCAAGTGTTGGATGACAATTAATTTTGTCTTTGTTGTTATTTAAATTGCTATTGCGTAGCTTTCCCTTTTTTTCGATAGATGGCATGATCAGTTCCACAGAACTTCTCATGTCATCTTACCAGTTTGTTAGAGATCTTATTCTCTGCTGGCACAATTCTTCGTCACCAGCTTCTTCACATGAACTTTGTTCTAGGTGAAAAAGTGAGTTATACCATACTGATGAGCTCTAATAAGAGCGAAACGCGTCTATCGTTACTAACTATGCTGGCCAGCCTCTGACGATGCCCTCATAAGGTGACTTGGAGGCTGAATTTTGTGAAACATAGCCAAGTGTTTACTTTATATTTTTTAATTAAATATGAAGTTATATATAATGAAAAATTGGTGTAATATTTTACACTTCTATATCTTATATTATTTTGTATACTTTGTCATACTGCGAATCCGTTTGACAGTTCCTGTTATAGATATTTTCATTCCTGCATTGTTCTGTTTTCTTCTTTTTTGAACTTCAGTAAAGCTCGTCAATTCAAGTGACTGACGTTCTAATTCCGCACACTTGTTGGTCGCTGCAATTTATCACTGTTTCCAGATTTCTCTTGGGGTAGATCGAAAATGAAATATTTTGTGACAACGCAATCAAATAAAACTTAGCTAATTGACTTTATATAAACAAATTCTTAAAGAACTTATTAACTACTGAAACTCATGGAAATGGCAAACTAAATCTAGCCAAATTAAATTTAAATTTAGTTATTTTTACAAATATACAAATTATATTAATTTTCAAATAATGTGTTTATTTTGAATTAAAAATAAAGAATCCTAACCAAAAAAATACCGAAATTTATAATTTAATAAAATTGAAACCTATACAATATTTTCAGAAAACCGAAACCGATATACTAAACCGAAATTTTACTGATATAAAAAACCGTTAACCGTAACCGAACCCCAAAATTGTTCAGTTCAAGTTCCTGGTCCAGAGATTGGGATATAATGTCAGACTGTCATATTATATTGCAGTGACGTGATAGTCGTAAGAATAATGTTTATGGCAATTATAAATAGCTAACAAAGTTTTGATGTAGTTTTATAAAATATAAGATACATTTATAATATTGTACAAATACAGTCTAGTAGCATGGTTCTTATAGAAATTGTGGCGACCTTAAATTTAATTTGAACTATAATATATCAATCACTGATGATAAAAGTTGAAATTTATTATTGTATTAAAGTGGAATTATTACAATGACAATATGTGAGTAAGTATAGCATTCAGTAGCTTAAAGAAAACCCATTGATATCTCATCACTTTAATTTACATTTACTTAAAATCGGGTAATTTGTAACTATGTTCTTATTTTATTTACTCTGCCTCAAATTGTAAAAGCAAGAATAATGATTGTTTGCAGGTACATCGCAGTGACACAGCCAATAAAATACGCGAAACACAAAAACAATCGGCGCGTGTGGCTCACTATTGCGCTAGTGTGGGTAATATCGGCCGCCATCGGCTCACCCATCGTGCTGGGGCTCAACAACACGCCGGATCGCGTGCCCGACGCCTGCCTCTTCTACAACAGCGACTTCATCATCTACTCCAGCCTCTCGTCCTTCTATATCCCATGCATCATCATGGTGTTTCTCTACTACAACATCTTCAAGGTAACGAACTCATTCTTATTATTATTAATTATTATTTATTTATTTATGTTACGCTGTACAACAGGCACTTAATCCCAATTACAGTACAGGGTCCGCACTCACCGATCCGTAGTGTAGTAGTTAATATAATATTTAGCTTGAGTGAGATTCGAACTCGGGATCTCCAGATTCGAATTTCGTATCGCTATCCACTCCACCGTACTGAATATGTAATATTACAAGTACGAAATGACATTTCATAGTTAACCTATTCAAATTAAATAAATGTGACATAACTTTGTCTTTTATAATAAATATATTGGCTGGTAGCACAAGCTCTGTTTTTGGATGTTCTAGAGCACTGTTTCAACATGTTAAAGATAGCTTAAAACAGGCAAAAACAGAGCTTGTGCTACCAGCCATTTTGATTAGCAAGGCACCATAGTACTTCTTTCAAAGAATCTTATTGTTGTCCATTTATATTACAGGCGCTCCGCAACCGTGCGCGCAAGCAACGGCTAGCCAAGAAGCCGCTACCGTGCGAAATCAAGCCGGGCTCGGTGATCGAGAATGTGGCAAGTACGCGGCGCCTGGCGGAGACGGCGCTCGGGCCGCCCAGTGCAGTCGACGAGCCCGCCACCAACACGGGCTCCGGCTCCGCCGATGAGGACGACGACGTGCCCGAGCCCGACTGCCACACCATCCCCAACGACAAGAGCACCGAGTTTATCCTGGCAACGGTTGTGGAGGAAGCCGCGTAAGTTTCTCATTCCCATTCCTACTGTTTTTATATTTTCTTATCTTAGTTGTAACTATAAAAATATACGCTATGGCAAATGACTTATTTCCTTTATATTGCGTTCTTATAATAACAAAAAGGACGTAATTATCATACATTGGAAATAAAGTATATACACAGTATTTAGTGCATTTACATTTCAAGAATTACTATTTATGGGGTAGGTGGTTCAGTGGTTTCAAAACTCGGATTCGATTCCCACAGCTTACAAACAATTTTCACCACATTAAAACCATCTCTCTGGCTTCCTATCACTAACATCTATTTGCCGTGATTTGACATTTTAAAAGAAGAAATATATCACTTACTGAGAGATCTGATACGGCAGCGTGCCATACTCAGTAATGGGTAAAAAGCGTGATGATATATTTATTTATTAATTATTTAGAAATACTATTATACAATGAGGACCTCTGAATTAATTATGTTTTAGTTTTCCAGAAAAAATGTTGAGTTCACTAGATACAGGCAAAAAAAACTAAATCAGTCGATTTCAAATAATTTCGTACATTGCGAGAAATCTAGTGGTGTTTTTCTAAGTTTAACTATGCCACTAATATTAAATCAGGTTTATATTATTTTAGTAAGCTTTAAGCTATGACATTTGTCGTACATTTATGTTTAATCTAGTGAATTTATTTGCGAAATCTGAAACATTTTCAAGTTAACCTATTAAAGTAGCAACTTATATCTTATTTAACAGAACCGTAATTTCGCATATTACTCGATATCGTTCTGGCGAGACTCCAAAACTGAACATACCGTATAATATTTTGATTTTATTCTATTTGCAATTAATACAATTTTGCGATTGCTTTGAATTTCTCTTTCGACAAGTACATGCCTACATTTTCTAATATCTCCAATTGGAAAAGCTTCTTAAACTGGTTTTATATTTGATTATTTATTGATGGAGGTATGTTCTATCATTGTATATTAAATAATGATAATTATTTCTTACAGGCAGTCCTTAAAATACATTATTTTAAATAATATATTTAAAGATAAATAAGTGAACAGTAACCACTTAATTTAAAAAATTTGTTTTTAAGACTATGTATGTATGTATGTTAAATATTATAGATTTAATATGTCAAACCTTTTACTTTTATTGACAGACTGTACAAAGAAAGCTGATCTAAATCAAATTATTATATTTCCATTATTTTATTGGCATCAATAGATTACCTTATTATATTTTTTTATGAATAAACTATTTAGAAAATGATGTTTAATATTATATTGACATTATTTTCTATAAATAGGTTATAAAAATAATGGCTGGTAGTACAAGCACTGTTTTTACCTGTTTTAAGAGCAGTGTTTTTGGGTGTTTTATCTATCTCTAACATGTTAAAACCGTATTCTTAGAGCACCCAAAAACAGAGCTTGTGCTACCAGCCAATGTGTTTATATTTTGCCCAGAAGTTTTCATTTCAAACAAAAAACAATGAAAACGAAAACGAATGTTTGAATTCGTTTCAAATATTCTGAAGGTTAGAGCTTCCCTTTGACTTTTCCCTAATAGGAATACATTCTATTGATTAACAGAGCAACAGTATTTCAGATCAAGTAATCCAAATAACTGAAAGTTTACTCGTAATCTTCTGTTAAGCTACTTTAAACGTAACTCCAATTTGGACCAATTATCTTAATTAAACAGATATCGATCAAAGTGAAATTGAAACCAATGAAACTTTTGCGTAGCGTATATCTATTTAGTAATGGTAAAACAATACGAGCACATATATTGAAATTTGAACCACTTATATTAATCTCTATTATTTATCACAAAATTAATTAATAATTTAATATATTTGTTTACTATTATTATTATTTATAATATTTTACAATGATATTATAATCGATTTTCAGATTCCATACTTCAAAACAAAAAATATCGATTTCGGTTTTCGGTTACGGTTTCATAAAAAGGTGAATATCGGTGCGGTTTTCGGTTACGGTTTCCTTATGGTTTGAATCCCTGCTTTTTATAGATACAAATTATAATAATCTAGTTGTTGTTTCTTGAACATATTAATAAATGTTAAAAAAAGAATGCGAATGAATACATTTAGTAATCTCGTAAAATAAAGTTTATCAAATTGTACCAAAATAATATGAACCCATTTAAAAAATAATAATGTTCCCAGATTAAAGAAACAACCGTAAAGTAGTAATTTAGAACCTCAAAACAATCTAAAAGTTCCTTTGTTTACAGGTTTGTTTGCAAATTCTTCATTAAGAGCTCGTGCATACAAATGGGAAATTTTGATTGAACCAGTTTAAAAATCGAAAAATTTTATAATATGGTTCTATATAAATCAGATAACGAGAAATCGAATACCGGTGAGCGCTTCTTCATATCTCTTTTAGTTTTTGAGTTACAGCGATTTTTGACTTTTTTTAAGGCACAACTTTGAGAGCCTATAACTCAAAAACTAAAAGAGATATTGAAATGCGGTTTGAACGAGCGTATTTCTCGTGCGCTAAAGAATCTATATGAAAATTTTAAAAATTTTGATAATTTTTGAATTTTTTTCGAAATTTTCCTTCCTCAATATTTCAAAAAGTTGAAGAGATAATGGAAATCTGAAAACACCAGTGAATTCCTCTCGTAAAAATACATAGGTATGCAGATTTTCACAATAAAATTCGGGCGGATACATTTTTTATTACAAAAAATCGAAAAATGGCTAAAATTCGTAAAAACACCAAGGGGTACCCCTTAAGAAATTTTCAGAAAACGGCCATTTTCGATTTTGTGTAATAAAAAATGTATCCGTGCGAATTTTATTGTGAAAATTTGCATACCTATGTATTTTCACGAGAGGAATTCACTGGTGTTTTCAGATTTCCATTATCTCTTCAACTTTTTGAAATATTGAGGAAGGAAAATTTCGAAAAAAATTGTAAATTTTAAAAATTTTAAAAATTACCATAGAAGTTAAGTAGCGCACGAGAAATACGCTCGTTCAAACCGCATTTCAATATCTCTTTTAGTTTTTGAGTTATAGGCTCTCAAAGTTGAGTTTTTAAAAAAGTCTAAAATCGCTGTATCTCAAAAACTAAAAGAGATATTGAAATGCGGTTTGAACGAGTGCTCTGAACTATATAGAACCATATTATAAAATTTTTGACTTTTTGAACTGGTTCAACCAGAAATTCACATCTGCATGTTTAAATAGACTACAATTTTTTTTGCCGTCAAATACAATTACCCACCGTCAAATCACAACTACCGAAAGAGAAAATTGTATTAAAACAGTACGATCGAAAATTGCAGTAACAACTTAAATTCAATAATAGGTTTGGACTATCACAGTAGTACTATTGAAAAACTCAATTATTAATTTATCTAGGTATATTTAATATATTACTAGAAATGAATAAATATCCCTAAGGGTGCTACTTTGATATAAATGTAAATTAGTTTAGCTGTGTACATAAATTTAATTCAAAATTCTTGTTGAATTTACTGTCGATCCGAACGACCCTTCAAGCTGGCGCGTTTAAACACAACAAGTTGACACTACCAAAACAAAATATTAGCTAAATATCTTTCAACGCGTGTAGTGGGTATCACAACATTTATTACCAACGCACTTAAAGACAGAGTCGAGTAACCCTTGCGAGGTCGTGGCAACGATAGAATTAATCACCTCCAGATTTACGTTGTCAGTGATTTAGCAGCGGCTTCGAACGACGAAAGAGTAGAGTTGCTTCCTGCGAATTCGTCCCGAACACACAATATTGACGTGATTTTAAAATTGTATCATTATTTTCATATTCCTTGTTTGTTGTTGTAAAAGCATTACTAGTTATTTTAAAAGTAACATTTAAATATTATATCCGTGGCCTTTTTGTTTCAGTTTAAGTAAAGCAGGGTAGTTTCTAAATAAAGTACAATTCAAAATTATACTTTATACTCTTTATATTCTTTGGTTATTTATTAAAGATATTCTCTATGGTAATTTGCAAAATGCCATGTCTCGAGTTTCGCGAAAAGCATCTAAAACATTTTTGAAGTTTCGTATTGTAAAACAAATACCTATCACAACAAAAAGAACATGATTGCATACAGAATTTCTAAAATTTAATTTATCAACAACATAGATTTTAAGTCGTTAAATACAATATTAAATAATTTATTATATTCCTTTTCGTACACATGCACAAGAACCACGTTCTTATTCCCTAATTTTAGAGAGAGAAACACAGCTTTTCTCCATAATAACATAATGTTTCTCTCCCTATTCTCTCCCTAGGTAGCTTGTTTTTCTCCCTAGAGAGATGTTTCTCTCCCTGTTTGCGACGTTTCCTAGGTAACTAGTTACGCAACCCATATTTAACATTTGTCCCGATAAGACGATAGTTTTTGTGCACTTGTTACGAAAAGTATAATATGCTTCACGGGAGGGCGCGATTATTCCTTGTTTCCCTCCCTTGATGCATAACATACGAGTACTATTATTCATTCGGCTACAACAAAATTTATCATGTTAGTAATAAAATCTATATATCAGTTTAGAATCATAATAAAAAATTATTAAAATTAATTGAAACTTCGGATTAACAAATTTATGAAGATTAATTTTCTAAAATTAGATAATTAACAAATGATTTGATCTGACAAAAGTACACCTCTTTCATATACTTAATTTGACATCTAAGACATTATTAGTCATCTATAACTTGCTCATGTAGAATAGTAGTGTTGATTCAAAAGATTAACCGATCTAAGAAATAGAAACTTAAATTATGTCCCACATCCTTTTCAAATCCTTGTCTCTCCTGCAACAAACGTATTCGATTGGCTTTCAATTATTTATTTATTATTTATTTATTTATTTATTCATTCGAACAGGCAATCGCCCAAAAATACAATATGTGCGTATAAGTAGTACGGCTTTACATATTTCATTTCACATGTAACATAGGATACAGGTCATTTCTCAGGAGAAATCATTTAATAGCATATTTTTGATTAAGTCTATAAATCTGGTTAACGTGGTTGAAATCAAGTTGCTGTTTACATCATTAATATTAAAATTTAAACTATTAAAGCGCCGACATATTCTCCATAAAGGAGCATGAGACCAGTAGTTTGCGGTACAATGATGAATACAAAATATAGGTTGAGCATTTCTCAGATTCCGTGACGGAATCTGCCAAGACAGTTTAGATAATAAAAACGGACAGTCGATGTTGTTATTAATTAATTTAAATAAAAATAATGTATCATTGTAATTGATATAAGACGCTAGTGAGCTTAACTTCGTTAAATTAGCAATAGTAAAATAATCATGCGTTATTTCAAATATTCAAATAAACAATAATACAATCTATACATTCTACAATAGTGTGTTTTTGAGAATTATGTATAGTACTTTGGGACATAGTCTTAGAAGACAAAACAGCGTTGTCGAGTTAAAGACACGAACTCCAATTTTGGATGTGCAACAGTGTAATCTGCCCTTTCACGTCTCTTTTTCTACATTCTACGCTGTTTATTTTATCGTCCTTATCAATTCATTTAAATAATGTTCTTGGGGAGAAGTTTTTACGAGATTTCTTGTTTATGCGTGTCTTTGTTTTAAGATTAAGTGAGTTTAGTTTGAAATGAAATAACACTTTGACTTTTTGTGTTTAGATTTGTTTTTCAAACTTTTTATTAAAAGAGTTTTTTTCATTTTTTGTTTTGCTTTAAATATATGTCAAAAATATTTGGTTAATTCTTTCACTTGATATATCCACCTTTGCAAAAATATCCGATTTGAAATATGTACACATAATTTAAGTTAGGTTTTTAGGTTTACAGTATAATCTGTCTGGAGTATAAAAGGTTCTCCACTAATTAATATTTTATTAAACTTTATATAAATTGAAAACAATATACAATTTTCGAAAGTCTTCATTAATATTCATAGACTTAATGTAATAAAATTCCATGTAAAAATTGAAACGCTTCGAACATCAGTAACAGCGACAATAACTTTTTTTCAATATATATAATATTTTTAGTGTGACATCCCATTTTACAAGCAAAAAGATTCAGGCTAAACCAGGACTCTTTATAGATTTTCGTTCCTTTTCTTTGTGCTCTTTCTTCGTGCTGCAGTTCAATTCAGCAACGAATCTGTGGGATTAAATTCGACAAATATTTTATAGTTTGCAGCGATAGGTTAGTATCTTAATCTTCTACAGCTGCTACGTCGTTTGTTTTATTTTACTTTCTGGAAATTGTTTAACCAAGACAATGCTTCCAATTGGTGGAATTACTCGCAGAGTACGAGTTACCTTTTATTCATTTGTTATTTTAACTATATTTCTACTCGTATGAAGGTTAGACAAAAATACTGTCTAGTTTATGACAATAATAGTATATTATGCATCAAGGGAAGGAAACAAGCGATTATTCCCGCGTGTGAAGTTGACAAACCGAGATGTTAGTGAGGGCCGAAGGCTCGAGCTGAAGTCGAGGTTTGCCAACTTCACACAAGGGATAATCGCGCTCTCCCGAGAAGCATATTATACTTTTCGTAACAAGTACACAAAAATTACTGTCTTATCGGGACAAATGTCAAATATGGGTTGCGTAACTAGTTACCGAGGAAACGCCGCAAACAGCTAATAATCCGTAGTCTCTAGGGAGAGAAACATCTCTCTAGGGAGAGAAACATGCTACCTTTGGAGAAAAATATTCTACCTAGGGAGAGAAACTTAATGTTTCTCTCCCTAGGAAAGAAAAGCAGTGTTTCTCTCTCTAAAATTAGGGAATAAGAACATGTTTCTTGTGCATGTGTTACGAAAATATTATTTTATCGTATACATATTATCATAAAATAATTTTACATTCGAGATCAGATACTGCAGAGTGCCACTTCTAGTCATTTAAATTATTTATATTGGTCCTGTAAGTATTGATTGAAAAGTGATTGATTCTTATGTCTAGTTTAAATTGAAACATATACATTTATGGATTGTTCTAAAATAGTTCTAGATTTTTTTCATCATTTTATAATAAAATGTAAGAAAATTGTAATAAGCAGGCATGTAAGAAAGTTGTGTGCTATCCATACCAGACATTTATAAATTTGTAATATATATTTAAAAAAGGATTCAATTATATAATAATATTAAATAAAGAAAAACATTTTGATTAATTTGTTAGTCTTATATTATAATTATTGTATTTTAAAGTGCTGATGATGAACTAATATTTTAGCTCAAAACGTCCACAAATAAATATTTTATAAAAACATTGGATTCTGAAGCCTTTTCTATATTTAATATTATATATAAATTAGGTATTTAAAATCATCAATGATGCACTCATTGTTATTCGCATGTTTACAATTCTACTCGAAAAGCTAAGCTCGAACTGCTGCAAAACTAATGATTCTTATTTCTTTACCTGACGTCAAAAGACAAATGGCATACTTGCTTTTGTTTCCATTTGAGTTTACTGTAAACTTAGAAACACAGAAGGCAAAAGTATTTTGAATACGCGAAACTCTTTATTCAATTCGTTTTAAATGCAAATCGTTCTGGAAAATTTATCTATTACGGATTTTATAAGCTACTTGAATACATTTGTTTTGTAAGTTGATATTTGTAGACGGCTGAATGTAACTTAAACGTAATGACGTGCATATATATGTACATACGATATGTTGTAATAGCAGACAAATGGACTGTTTACACGACATACGTGTCTTCGACTACTTTCTTCTGTTTTAGAATGCAACCTCGATTTAACTTACATTATTCTACATTTACTTATTTCAACTATTCTTGACATATAAACATATTAATTATTTTAAATGTTTCCTTCAGTTAAATTAGTTCAAATTGTTAACAAAATTGAGTTGTTTCGTTATTATTAATAAACATAAACATAAAATAATTGAGTATATAATATAGGTATTAAGAGTTTTACTTGAGTTCATCAACTTAAGTAACTAAGTTACTGTATGTTGGGTTCCATATAGTAAATAAAATAATCTGATATAGTAACGAAAACTTAGATAATTAAAAAATCTGATGTGGACACCACATGACTTCCTTGTACACCTATTAAACTATAGATATTTTTTTAATTGCACATATTTGACATTAAATCTTTTATTTTTTTTTCTAATCCATAGCAAACCTAATTTAAAAAAAATCAAAAAATATATAATATTTAAATTTAGATATCTCGTTTATGCAAAAAGCTAATTTAAAAATTCTTAATGTGCTAGACGCAGAATTTAATTCTCTAAAACTTTTATTTGCAGCATTCATTTCTAAAATTAAAATAATACCATTTTTTTCAAGGAAAACTGTTAGCAGCTTCATGTAATGTGCCACTTCCGGTTAGTCTATTTTAACCAAAATCTATTATGTTATTTCCATTGATATAGTAGTCTTATATACCAAATTTGGAAAGTTTTAAATTATATTTGAATATAGTTTTTCATGAAAATCTATTATAGGCTTCAAGTAAAGTACCACTTCCGGTAGTTGTATAATGACCAAAAAGGGAGGTGCACAACTAGATGTTATAACAGTCCTAAATATAAAGTTTCAATTTTCTACGGCTTACCGTTTTTGAGTTATGCGAGATACGTACGTACGTACGTAACTACGTACGTACAGACGGCATGACGAAATTAGTCAAAATGGATTCAGGGAGGGCCAAAACACCTATTTCCGTTGAAATCTGAGAACCGAAAATTTTCGCGATTACAATACTTCCTTTACTTCGTACAAGGAAGTAAAAACAACAAAGACAAAATTAATTGTCCGTTCCTTGATGAAACTAGGTTTAATAAAATAAAAAAATATTAAAATAACACTTGTCTACGCGTCTATGGTTACTAACTGTGCTGGCCAGCCTCTGACGATGACCTGATAAGTCGACTAAAGTCTAGACTCCACTACACGCGAGTCCCAAGCGGGAAAAAGTCGCATGCGTTATAATCAGTGCACTAGCCTCCATTGAGCGGGGCGAGTCCGCGCTGAATTGTTCAAACCTTAAACAAACTGCTAGTTTTTCTTCTGTAGATATGGCTTTCCTAAATTTTGTGTCCATTTTTTGATGCTGTCTTTTATATGATCGTGTATAAAATTAAATTGTTCGCGGCTCATTCGACAAAAATTAAAAAATTGTTTGTTGTATAATTTTGGCAATAATTTTATATAATGTCCGTAAAGTCCTCTTTCTTTATTAATGTTGCTCTCCCACCATTTACGTTTTCTTTTAAGATTTAATAAAATTAAATTACTTTTAAATTCATCATTGGAATCACTTGATTCTGAATCAAACAACAGTAAATAATTGCGATCCATTTTACTGCAGTCAATGGTACATACTAAGGTATCTCGCGTCAAGTGGAGTCGTACGCCTCGTGCGGAGCGGAATTCCTATTCGTTCCTATTCTGTACCAACCTCGCGCCTAGTCGAGTCTTAGCTTTAGAGGCTGAATTTTGTGAGACTTAGAGAAGTGTTATTTTAATATTTTTATATTTTACTTAGATAATTCATTTCAATTTTGTAAATTAGCCAGCTTACTGTGTGAAATATATTAAATGATTTCGACTCTAAAGCAATTCTACCAAGGAATCTGTGACTGTGAAATCTGCATTGGAATAAATGATGTTATTATTTGATTAATCAATTTCACTTCTTCCTTTGCATCCTGTATAGTCATTTGTCACAGTTTCCTTGTGTGAGTTCGATATTCTGATGCGTTTTTTAGTAGTATTTCTAGTGTGGTGGCGACGCTGGCGTCGCCCGCGCCTTTAGCAGATCCGAACGGCAACAACGACTCGGGCTATGCGGCTAGCCAGCCCGACACGGTGGGCCCCGATAGCCCCGGTCGCCGTTGCGGCTCCAGCAAGCACCAGGCTAAACGGAACGGCGCCGCCCCAGACACCGAGCTCAGGTGAGTGTTAATGTTGGTACATTCTCAAATTTTTTAAAAATAAATGCAAGATAATATACAAGATATTTTAAAAGTATTGCAAAATAATAGGGAGATATATACAGGTTGTTTCACAACTTAGAGCAAAAAATTAAAGGCTATATTCTGTACGACGTGCTGATCATGAAACAAAAAGAATTTTTTTTAATTTCGAAAAATTAAGGGTTATTAACCTAAAACATTTATTGTAGTACTGCACTGGATTCGCTTTCCTATTAAACACAAACAATGAAGTAGGTATCAACTACGAAAAAATAATTACACAATTCAATTATTAGCAGTTATTTATAATAGAATTTTATTTAATTAATAACTTTAACATAATCATCCACCCAGTGGCAGTGGCAACGAAAAATTTTGAACTGGGAAACATGGAAAATAGTTTTGCGATTTAAAAAAAATACTTTATGTTTCATGATCAGCACGTCGTACAGAATATACTTTAATTTTTTGCTCTAAGTTGTGAAACACCCTGTATATTTTTGTAATTTTAACTAAAATTTAAATCAAAAGAAAAGAAAAAATAGTATAAATACCTTTATTACGGTAAAATTTATAATAATTATAAGAGAAGACAGTTTAGAATTGAAATTAAATCTTTGAACATAATTTCCGCGGTGTATTAAAATATATATTGTTATCATTGAATCTATGACTAGTAAAATATCAATAATAATGATGTTTTCATTTAAATACTGATATTAAAATGCTCAGTCAGTAATTTAAACTACATGTCTTGTACAAATGTAATCTACAGCATAATCCACTTGGTTTCATATGCATGTGTTACTGCATTCATTTGTTTGTTTGTAGCACCAAACCACGGCTATTTGTAAATATTCGGAACCGCAGAAGTTGGATACAGCATGAGAACGAGCCGCACATTATGTAGGGCAGTTCTATTATCGCACTACCGTTGTTTCTCTTGTGATATTTTGAGCTTGTTGAATGTTACTGTAGCTGATGTAGTTGTGATTCCCGCCTATATGCGGTCGACAACTTTCCGGCACTAATTATTTGCGTCATTCTACAACTATAACTTTGGTCCTGTGTGTTCTACGTAATATGTTTAGATTTTCAGATTTAAATTATACAATGAGGAAAGTCTGCTCTTACTTGTTTATTTTGTTATTTATTATTGCATTTGTTTTGTGAAATTTGTATTTTTTGTCAATACGATTTTCATTTATTACACGTGTAATGATGCTTCCTTCATTTCTTTATATATTCATTGTTCGAGGAGTGGACGTAAGTGAAGGATTTATGAAACAGGTGTACAGGAGCGAATGGATGGATGTGATTAACGAATGAGCTTATATGGAAGGAGCGATAGTACGATTGAAGCGAGTATTGTGTGACAGGATAAGAATGTTGAACAAGGATTGATATTTTGATGAATCTGTTAGTGGATGTTTTATGAATGTTTCAGGGGTTTGTGCTAACCCATTTAATGGAATATAACATGATATTATGTATGTATGTATCCGTCAGTACGGTGGTGTGGATAGCGATACGGAATTCGAATCCGGAGATCCTGAGTTTGAATCTCACTAAAGCTAAAAAAATAAAATATATGAACTACCACACTGCGGCTCGGTGAATGCGGATCCTGTACTGTTAATTGGGATTAAGTTCCTGTTGTACAGCGTAACATAAATAAATAAATGTATGTACGTTTATTAGACTAATTCGACTAATTTGAATATATTATGTTAGTTCTGAGATTTATGATCTATAATTTCAAAACAATTGTAATATGTCTTATCATAAACCTTTTGTCCATTTAATTATAAGTCTTTTAATTAAAATAAATATATCATCACGCCTTTTACCCATTATTGGGTGTAACACTCATAGCAGTTATATTTTGCACTGGGAGTGGGATTATCAGACGTCAAATCACGGCTAACAAAGATACTAGTGGTGTGGAGGACACAGGGGCAGGGTTCGTAAATATCATGATATTTATAATAAATATCAAAATATCTGATATATAGGATATATATCAGATAAATATCACTTTTTGGATATTTATTTTTTAATTTTAGTTTTTATACACATTTAGAAAAACTGAAAAATTCGAAAAATTTCACTTTTCCGGAGGCTATATCTCAAAAACTAAACAAGATATGGAAATGCGCTCTACGGCGTTGAATTCCCCGTGTCCGAATTGACTTATAAGCAAATTTTCATACAATTTTATGCAATTTAATATTTTTAATTATTTCCTAAGGGGTACCCCTTTGGTTTTTTCAGATTTTAATTCAATTTTACCAAAAATCCTTAATCGTAGGATTATTAAAACGAAAATTTACATACAAATGTATTTTGACCCACTGAATCCAGTGGTGCAATCTACAAATGCATATGAATTCTGGTTTTCGAGAAAATGTTAAAAAACCGCTTTCTGCGATTTTTTTGGCGGAAAATTGAAAAAAAATAAAAATCGCTGAAACTATGTTTATAAGTTAACTGAAGCACGAGAAAATTAATGCCGTTGACCGCGTTTTCATATCACATTTAGTTTTCGAGATATAGCCTCGGAAAAGTAGAAAAACTGAAAAATTCGAATAATTTCACTTTTCCGGAGGTTATATATCAAAAACTAAACAAGATATGGAAATGCGCTCAACGGCGTTGAATTCTCCGTGTCCGAAATGGCTTATAAGCATATTTTCATACAATTTTATGCAATTTAATATTTTTAATTATTTCCTAAGGGGTACCCCTTTGGTTTTTTCAGATTTTAATTCAATTTTACCAAAAATCCTTAATCGTAGGATTATTAAAACGAAAATTTACATACATATGTATTTTGACCCACTGAATCCAGTGGTGCAATCTTCAAATGCATATGACTTCTGGTTTTCGAGAAAATGTTAAAAAACCGCTTTTTGCGATTTTTTTGGCGGAAAATAGAAAAAAAATAAAAATCGCTGAAACTATGTTTATAAGTTAACTTAAGCACGAGAAAATTAATGCCGTTGACCGCGTTTTCATATCACATTTAGTTTTCGAGATATAGCCTCGGAAAAGTAGAAAAACTGAAAAATTCCGAAAATTTCACTTCTCCGGAGGCTATATCTCAAAAACTATTTGATATTTTTATATAATGGATATATATCATTGCAAAAATATGACGATATATATCAAAATAAATATCATGATATATATCGATCGATATATATCTTCGAACCCTGCTGACAGGGGACATTTTAATGTGTAGAAAAGTTTGTTGGCTGCTAATAATTTCTACTAAGAACAACCTATATTATTAAAAGAACATGTGGCCTATATACTTAAATTTGTACTTAGAAGTTAAACGCTAAATGAATCTAATACTAAAACTACAAGTAAGGACAACACTGTACTATATTTTATATAAATTAATAATAAATAATTAGTAGCAAACACAAAATAAAACAAAAAACTAAGAAATATAAGTGACAATAATGCTAAGCTAAGACCAACTGAAAGTGTACATTTACCTCAAGTTAGTAGTTGAATATCCTAATAACCCCTCATTACGCTACCTGTTTGAAATCTGAATTGAATTGGCCACAAAGAGTAAATAATAAATTATTACTTGTGGCTGTGAGTAACGAACTACATTATCTATCGAGAAACGTACAGTTAATGACTAGGAAAAAGAATGAACCCATCAACAAATTATTCTCAACTTAATTTTTCAAGCGTCACAGCAACATTCAAACATTCAAAATTACGAAACTCTAGCGCTATTATTTAACTTCAACATAAACCGATCACAATTAAAAGCAGAGTACTTTCCCGAGGGAATGCAGTATAAAAATCCGGTAATGAAATATCAGATCATTAACTGAAAACTCAAATACAAATAAAACAAATCCATACACAGGCACAGGAAAGTTAATTACGCTAGGGAGCCTTGGCTCGAGTCGACAACGGCAAGGAAGACGCATATAGCGGGCGAGAGCATAATGTTCCATAATTGGGAAAGTTCGTGGTGTCCTACATCAGCCGTGGAGTGGCGGCTGCCGTTGCACACACGGCAGCACAGACCGGAGAAGCCGCTGTTTAGCCAAAGCTTTGCCAGAATTTGCCACGATGGCAGATAACTCTCATGTTTCCGCCGGAAAGAAATTAAAAGTGAATCAATGATCACAGAGATTTGGCTCATATGCTATCGATATTTAATTGCGTCATTTTTTTTATTAATTAATACTTCTTTAAGATACAAATACAATAAACATAAAAAATATTAAATAAAACTCTAGGCAAAGAGTTTTATTTAATATTTTTTATTATACCTAGTCTCACCAAGTGCATGAATGACAATTAATTTTGTCTTTGTTGTTACAATAAACATACTTGTCTTACAAGGTTCTATCTAGGATTGTGCAAATTTACGTTACTTCTACTTTACTACAATTTACCATTTATTAAAAACAGAAAAAATGTTATTTAACTGTACAAATAAAAGATTAAACATCTAGGAGAATGATTTTAAAATTCACATATTCCAATTCCGTTAAGGTACTATAGGTACTATTTAGTCGTGAGATTAAATGAAATTATAATTTTTATATTTGTATATTATTATAGGTATAATTAAATTAGTTTGCAAAACATTGAAAATGAAACAAACATTCGTGTTTGCCAGAAACGTATGAATAACTATTCAGAAGGCAAAATTATTAAATAATTTTATGGGGTTAGGTGGCTCAGTGGTATCGAGTCGGCTTGTGGATCTTAAGAACCCTGGTTCGATCCCCACAGCCGACAAACAATTTTCACCAATTTAAATCTATCACTGTAGCTCCCTCTCCAATAATATCTTTGGGGGCCGTGATTTGATGGCTGGTAACCGCATTTCACACGAAAAAATATATCACTTATCAAGATCTGCTTAGACAGAGTGCCACACTTAGTAATGGGTAAAAGGCGTGATGATATATTTATTTTATTTATTTATTTTGAACACATTATGATATTAACAAATTCTTACAACTGGAATGTATTTCTGAGAAAGATATTTTCTTTACACTACTGACCATAATAGTAAAGTGAATAAAATATTCAAGTCCTAATATTCTCTTTGTTCTATATGAAGAATAAAAATACTATTCTCTTCAAACTTCAATTATAAAATTAAAAATATTTTAATTTTTTATTGTAGCTTAAAAATGGCCCAAATTTTGGCCGAAACGTCGCCTTATTAATTATTTTAATAACAAAATGTATAATTAATTTAATTTTTTATTATTTTTGAAAAGCCTGAAATCCAACTAATATAAATTTTTTTTAAAAAATCTACCATTCGGCTTATTAAAAACGGTTAAATGTGAAAGAGAGTTTACTTGTAAATGCATACAAATTTTCTTGAGAATTTTTATAATAGCAGTAGCATTAAGACTATTTCATGAATACAAAATCTCGAATCGTATTTTCACGAACAAGCAAATTTAAATTTTAGCGATTGTCGATTGGAATCCATTTCATACCATTAGCTTAATTGCAAACAAAATGGAAGCCGATGAAAATAAAATACTTTAAATAATGGATACTAAGACATTTTTCCATTATTGTTAAGATAGAAATAAATTATATTTTTATTTTCTTCCAATAAACGAACAATTTATAACAGTATAGATAGAAAAGTTAATTATAAACCTTTCTTTCTTGCTGTTCATATTACCTACTTACTTAAAAATATATTAAAAAATCTGATGTGCACACCACATGACTTCCTCGTACAATACCTACATTTTTTTATTGCACATATTTGACGTAATTTGACATTGACATTAAATTTTTTATTTTTTTCTTATTTTTTGTTCTAATCCATAGCACATTTAATTACAAAAAACAAGAAATATATAATTTTTAAATTTAGATATATCGTTTGTACAGAGGGATAATTTTATAATTCTAAATGTGCTAGACGCAGAATTTAATTCTCTAAAACTTCTATTTGCAGCATTTATATCTAAAATCTAAATAATACCATTTTGTTTCAAGAAAAACTGTTAGCAGCTTCATGTAATGTATCACTTCCGGTTAGTTCATTTTAACCAAAATCTATTATGTTATTTCCATTAATATGGTAGTCTTATATACCAAATTAAAAAAGTTTTGGATTATATTTTAATATAGTTTTTCATTAAAATCTATTATAGGCTTCAAGTAAAGTACCACTACCGGAAGTTATATAATGACCAAAAAAAAGATGCACAACTAGATGTTATAGCAGTCCTAAATACAAAATCTCAACTTTCTATGGCTTATCATTTTTTGAGTTATGCGAGATACATATGTACATACAGACGTTACGACGAAATTAGTCAAAATGGATTCAGGGATGGTCAAAATGGATATTTCCGCATAAATCTCAAAACCGACAATTTTCGCGATTATAATACTTCCTTTACTTCGTACAAGGAAGTATAAAACACTGTTAAAAACAAAACAATTTCTTTTCTGCCTGCTCGGTTTTTGTAGATATTAACAAGTATTCATATCAAATTGCTTATTAATAAAAAAATCGTTACATAGGAGCTAGTAGTGAAAAAATACTTTATTATTGTTGTATATATAGGTAAAATACAATTAATTTTATTGACTTTCTACCAAACTAAGCAGGAATTTAGTCTCATTCAGGGACCTACTGCTTTTAAATAAAAATTCGTATAAATTAATCTCATACAAGGGTCTTCTTAGAATACGAAATTATGCATGTACATCGAATCAGCGAGGTTTGAACTTGCTACCAAGCTAGACATCGGTGACCTACTTACTTTTAATAAATTTTGTACATTTAAACACAGGCTAAATCCTCTAATTAAACTAGTATACAAACCACTCGATATGGCCACACATAAATGCATTGCTAGAAAGATATTGTTGCCATTCAATATTGTCGTCATCAGCCAGTAAACTCAATCAAATTTACAACAATGTAATCGAATCATTCTCTGAGTAAGAATAAATTATGTAGACTGTTAAATTATTTATTTATGCATTTAAAATAACATTCTAAACTATTATCAAAACTGTATATTGTTTTATGTGTGATTACAATAATAAAATGAATGCTTGTATGCGTAGTGTGTGCGTAGATGCGTAGCACGTACTTAACAGAAGGGAAACGCACAGGACAGTACTAAAAGATTCTAACATGTTTTATAATTATTTTGTGATATTAGATAATTTTTATAAAATTTGCAGCCATTATTATACTTTATATTACAGTACTAAATATTTTTATGTAGATCCAGAATTATTTATAATAAACAATAATGGTTAAAGTAGTTAATTTTTGATACATTAGTTTTAAATTTACAAGAATTTATGGATTATATTCAATGAACAAGTTTTATAATATCAACGCAATATAACAGGCTGTTAGCTGGTCAGAGCTGTCAGCCATTTTATGGCTAATTTGATTGATTTAAATTGATGAAAAAAATGCACCTACCTTTTGTTGAGCACCTGCAAACTGTCTCCAGGAATGGTGAAGACACTTCCACGCACTGTTGCACTATACACACTTTAATAAAACTACGAAAATCACTTAAAATTCACGCACTACTAACAGACATTTCACGAATTTTACGGACGAACTCGAACTGAACAACTCGAGCCATGTGGTCTCTAAAGTGAAACTGCGCATGAGCAAAACTGATTTAATTTATTTGGCAGTAAGTTAATTTTAAAAATTTTGAGAATTGAAAAGAAGAAAGGAAGGGTAATATAAAATAAAGAATATAGAAATGAAACTCAGTTTAAGTTTATAACAAATATATTTATATGAGCGTTTTATTGCATTTGAATTACAACGAAATATGAAATAAAATTTATTTGGTAAATAAAAAATCTGATGTGGACATCACATGACTTCCTTGTACGCGTATTAAACTATAGATATTTTTTTAATTGCACATTTTTGACATAAAATCTTTTATTTTTTATTTTTTGTTTTAATTCATAGCAAACTTAATAGAAAAGAAAACAAAAAATAAATAATATTTAGATATCTCGCTTATGTAAACGGCTAATTTAAAAATTCTTAATGTGCTAGACGCAGAATTTAATTCTCTTAAACTTTTATTTGCAGCATTTATTTCTAAAACTAAAATAATACCATTTTTTTCAAGGAAACTGTTAGCAGCTTCATATAATGTGTCACTTCCGGTTAGTCTATTTTAACCAAAATCTATTATGTTATTTCCATTGATATAGAAGTCTTATATACCAAATTTGGATAGTTTTAAATTATATTTGAATATAGTTTATCATTAAAATCTATTATAGGCTTCAAGTAAAGTACCATTTCCGGATGTTATATAATGACTAAAAAGGGAGGTGCACAACTAGATGTTATAACAGTCCTAAATACAAAATCTCAACTTTCTACGGTTTAAAGTTTTTGAGTTATGCGAAATATATACGTACGTACGTACAGACGTCACGACGAAATTAGTCAAAATGGATTCAGGGAAGGTCAAAATGGATATTTCCGCTGAAATCTCAAAACCGAATATTTTAGCTATTACAATACTTCCTTTACTTCGTACAAGGAAGTAAAAATGATATTTCTAAAAGTTAACCTTAAAAAATTGCCATAATTTTAAAACAAATTTATAACTTTTTGTTGAATAGTTCCATTATTTTCTGAACTAACAATTCTGTACCAGACCTATCTCATAAATATATTTATACAACACAAGTTTGGAAAATATAACGTAATAAAATACATACAATTGTCTAGTTTTTACTATTACCATTCGAGATTTTAATTTAGATATTAGTAATAAAAAGTATTGTTCTCTTTTTTAACAAGAATGTACAATTCTCATTATCGCAAATGAGTAATGAAAGATATAAAATCAAATAAAATTTCACATTCTATCTGCATTCTGTAATTCTCAACATTTGTGATCAGGGTTGGATTTAGCGGTGGTTACGATAGCTTTTGTCTTGCTCATTACGTATAAAAGGACGTTAAGATTTTTCTTATCTTTAACATAATATCTAGCTCATGAAGGCTCAGCGATTATAATTTGTATCATATCAAAAAATTACTAAAATAATAGTTATATATAAATAAATAAATATATCATCACGCCATTTACCCATTACTGGGTCCAATCACGGCCCTCAAAGATATTAGTGGAGAGGGAGCCACAGGGGTAGATTTAAATTCTCAAGATCCACAGACCGACTCGATACCACTGAGCCACCTACTCCATAATAATAGTTATATAATTATAGATAATGTAGAATTTATACATATATATATATATATATATATATATATATATATATATATATATATATATATATATATATATATATATAAATCGATGAATTGCGTATTTTGAAATGTTCAATTATTAGCTTCTCTAATTATTTTACATTAAATAAAGAAATAGTTTATTATAGATTAAAGATAACTTTTTTGACACTAATTTTCCTTTACCAGGAACCGGAAAAATGACGGAAATGTTAAATGGTAATTTTATTACAATCATTAATGCCATGAAATAACAAATCAAATGTACCAATTAAAAGTTATTGTTCCCAGAGCCGACAAACAATTTTTACCAAATTAAATCTACCCCTATGGCTCTCCGTCCAATAACGTCTTTAGGGGCCGTAATCAGACGGCCGGTAACCGCATTTCACGTGAAGAAATATATCACTTACTGAAATAATAATAATAATAATAATAAGAAAAACTTTATTTAGCTTAAGCTATACAATAACACCATAATAAAACGATAATATATGTAATTTGCTACGGCAGAATGCCACACCCAGTAATGGGTACAAGGCGTGATGATATATTTATTTATTTGTGAATGTTTTTGTTTATTTTATCACTAAAATCTATTCCCGGTAAGAATCTACAAAATTGCATTTATCAATACGATTTTTCTCATTTTTTTTTCAAATAGGGCATTATTATTTTTTGTTATGTTGGTATACTCTTTCGAATAGGATATAAAAAATCATAGCATGCCATTTAATATAATGTCCTCCTTCACTGTTACTGTTGATAAAAGTATCTGAAATCATAAAACCTCGAAATGTTTTATAGTTATTTAAATTAAATGATTATTTAATAAGATAATGTATATTTATTATCGATAGAAATAAGGAAAAGTATATTGAAAGTGTCTCCTCTAATGGTTGTCACTTCTGTTGCAGAACTGTGTGCACGATATCAGATGCAGCCGCCGATCGAGTCGACCGGAACACCGGCTCGAAAAAGGAGCGCAAGGCGACCGCTGCAGCCAGATTCACCATTTATAAAGTCAACAAGGCGAGCCGCAAGAAACGTGAAAAATCATCGGCCAAGAAAGAGAGGAAAGCAACGAAAACTCTCGCCATTGTTCTCGGTAAATATGACCATGTGCTCTTTATGGTTTATTAATGTCTATATTTTTGTTTATTTCTTTTTCCGGTCTTCTGAGAAACTTATCTGTTTGTTCTACTGGTGAAATGAGATTCTTGGTATTGATTTTTATTTATTAAAATGTTCGAACGATGACATTTAAATTAGATACAGTATCAATTCTAGGAATGTAGGAATGAGGCAACTTCAAAGATAAGAAATCAGAGACACAATCATAGAAAAATATTTTCGTCTCTACTCTTTTCGTAAAATTAAATATTTCTCAGGTCTTGCACACAATTATAAAGGTGGGACACATATTTAATATAGATCTCATTCAGTGACATATTGGTTTATTTTATTTATTAACACTATTTGCAGTATGGAGAGGTTCGAATTCGGAATATACGTATTCGAATACCGTAACGCTAACCTTTATTTGTCACCATTAAATTTAATGTTCTTATTATCCATATATACTTAGATTTTTGTGGATTAATATAAAAAAAAATTATTATGGAAAACTTATACTTAGTTTTTTAATATTTGAAATAAATTATTAAATAAAAAATATAAAATAAACACTTGGCTAAGTCTCATAAAATTCAGCCTCCAAGTCACCTTATGAGGCCATCGTCAGAGGCTGGCCAGCACAGTTAGTAACCATAGACACTAATTGTGTTGGCCAGCCTCTGACGATGCCCTCATAAGGTGACTTGGTGGCTGAATTTTGTGAAACATAGCCAAGTGTTTATTTTATATTTTTTATTAAACCTTGGTTCAACAAGTGTTGGATGACAATTAATTTTGTCTTTGTTGTTATATTATTAAATGTATAGGCGCAGTTTGTCAATTTTAATTGGCTATCGAAACATTAAAACTCATTTGTTATATATATTTGTACAACTTGATCAATTTTAAATTGCAAAATTTTGAGACAAGTACCTGTAAAACTATAATTTAAATAAATATTTTCTTTTATTATATTACTTGCAACAAAGAATAATATCAATTTAAATAAAAAAACAACAAAGACAAATTTAATTGTCTTTGAATGCTCACTTGGTGAAACTAGGTTTAATAATAAAATATCAAACTAAACACTTGTCTAAGTCTCATAAAACGCGTCTATGGTTACTAACTGTGCTGGCCAGCCTCTGACGAGGACCTCATAAGGTGCCTTGGAAGCTGACTTAGACAAGTGTTTAGTTTGATATTTTATTATTAAAGAATAATGAGCAAAATTTTGGAGCTTTTACTTGTACTTCAAATATTATATTTTCAGTGCTCAATTTTGCAATTTTTATGTAAAAAGTATAAAATTTTATACTTTTTATTAAACCTAGTTTCACCAAGTGTTGGATGACAATTAATTTTGTCTTTGTTGTTAATTTTTATGTCTCTATTAAAATTATCTGTTTGTTAAATATACGAAAATACATATAATTTACTTAACAATCAATTAATAAATTGAGCATTCATATTTTGATTGCGATATATTTAGTAAAATAATAATATAACTAACAATTAGAATTATTACTTAAATTTCTAGTAGTGATTACTCTGAGTTATGAGTGTGCCTGTGACTGAAAGATAATAATTAGAATAACTTTTTTGTTAAATCACTTTTCAACTCTTCAAAACGCCTCAACTCCAACTTATCACTTTCACTTCGCCGCACATCTGGTTGCTCGCTTGACAATTCCCTTCTTTCCGTAGGAGTGTTCCTGATCTGTTGGGTACCATTCTTCACTTGCAACATTATGGACGCCATGTGCAGTAAATTAGGGCTGTCTTGCCAGCCTGGCGTCGCCGCCTTCCTGCTCACCACGTGGTTGGGGTATATGAACAGCTTCGTCAACCCCGTCATCTACACAATCTTCAACCCGGAGTTCAGGAAGGCGTTTAAGAAACTCATGTCTATAGGACCCTAGAACAGGGCTGCCGGATCGCGATCATGGTAAACAAATGGCTGTATACAAATATGTTGATTTCATTTTAATTTGTTTTAAATGTTACCTTTAAAACTAAAACAAATATTTTATTTATATGAGACTAAAGTTACAAAACGATAAATATACAAATGTATAATTTGATTAGATTTTTCTTAGTATACCGGGTGGAACATCATACCTGTGTACATAGGCGATTAACATGAAAAAACAGTTTTTCTGTGCGCATTGCTCCCCAAATTAATTTAGCCAAAAATGCTTCAAATAAATGTTGCAGAGCATAAAATTCTGCATCTAAATCAATAAACAGAATTCCATTTACATGCGTTATAACGACTGAAATTAAATTTAAAAATATTACAAATTAAGTTGAAAATATCAAATAGCCATGGAAGTGAAACAAAAATAGATAGATGCTTGACGTTTGACAGATCTCCTGATTTAACACCTAGCGATTTTTTTATGGGGTCATCTTAATTGTAAAATTTATAAGCAACGCCACCCAAATATTAATTCTTTGAGAGAAGCTATCGTGGATAAGTACGTCTTAATCACAAATAGGCAGCTCGCTAATGTACGACATTCCTTCTACAATAGACTTGGTTATTGCTTGGCTGAAAATGGAGGTTTATTTGAATATTTATTGTAATAATAAATTGTGGTGATTTTATTGAGAGAATTCGGGTTTGATATTTGAATTATAATAGGTAGATTATAATTTTTACATGACCAACCCTATAAGAAATAAACGTTTCATTGAAATGTACAATTGTTTATTTATTATTAAATTGTAATCATAGGTATGGAGTTTTTTGTATGAGTTTTATTGAATGATTAATTTGTTGGAGGTAAAATATCAAATAGACAGAAAAACGTCAAGCATTTATCTATTTTTGTTTCACTTCCATGGCTATTTGATATTTTGAACGTAATTTTTAATATTTTTTAATTTAATTTCTGTCGTTACAACGCATGTAAATGTAATTCTGTTTATTGATTTAGATGCAGAATTTTATGCTCTACAACATTTATTTGAAGCATTTTTGGTTAAAATAATTTGGGGAGCAATGCGCACAGAAAAACCGTTTTTTCATGTTAATCGCCTATGTACACAGGTATGATGTTCCACCCGGTATATATAGTTGCTCTCCTTGAGGTTAATTTATTGTTAAATGTTTGTGACGTAAATTTAACTGTTTTTTACATACTTTCATTTTCGTATAGAGCAAAGTGAATAGGGTTTACAAAAATTCATAATGCGATTCTAAGATTTTTTTAAGGTTTTAAGTATTAAATTATTCATTCAAATAGTAAAATTCTTACACGAGTTATAAATATAACAATTTTAAATAATGTTGAAGCTTGTGCTTGTTCTTAGATGAAAATTCGATGGAACATTTCTTATTGAAAATATGAAATACGACTTGTGGATTCGACGCATACAAGTATGATGTATTTTTAATAAAATTGTTGTGTACATTATAATACTTCAAGATTAATAAATATTAAATTTAGTAATTTCATTTCGTTGTAACAAACAGAACACTTACGATTGGATTTTTAATATAAGCGTAATTTTAATTTATATTCGAAATTTAAAGTATAGGGTACACTTATATTTATTTCAAATTACAACGATCATTAAATTACGAATCAATACTATGAAACCTCTCAGGTAAATAACAAAATTTTAATAATATGTAAATCTAGTTGTATTTAATTTCAAATTGCTTATATCTTTATATCTTCGTAATTGCTGCAATTTCATATTTTCTTTTTTATTAGAAACAATAATTTTCAATATATTATATATTTCGATAATACTACTTTTATCCTGGCTCGTCAGTTTTGTAAACAAATTTATAAAAAGATTTACATTTATTATCTAACAAAATAAGAATCATCTACTATCTTAGTTCCTCATTTTTGATAAAAATTATTTAGAAAAATTGAGGAAATCTTATTCTTCTTCTTTCAATTTCAAGAGCGCTAGGTTTTTATTTTTTGTTTGTTTGTTTTTTAATAATAAAATTTTTAAGAAACTAAAATAACATGAAACAGTAATTGTACACTGCAATTTTATATATTTTTATTTAAATTAGATAAATGTGTATGTTATTATATCCGAAATATACGTAACTAATAATACTCGTATTTCGTTTATTATAATATTTACGTACAGTATTAATAAGACATTATAAATATTGTCGATTCCACAAGATTTCTAACATGTTCAAATTAAATTATACCTATAATCATTTTAGTTTTAATTTTTTTGAATATTTGTTTCTATTTTGTAGAAAATAATTATATTAAATATCATTAGAATATCGAGAAATATAATTATTATTATATTGAAAACCTGAAAATCAAATTTAAATTTAATATTATATAAATATGTACATTAAGATTATTACAAAGTGTAGAGTCATCATGATTTTGTTCCAGACACAAATATTCATTAAAAAATCTGGCTTTGAAAAAATCAAACATATACCGAATTTATTGAGAACATATCAAGTATTTGAACGACTCGTTACTATTGAAAACATTTTGGTTGTCACTGATCACATGTAAATACCGAAAAAAAAAAATAAACGCTGTACCAGTGAATGAGCTTTATTCTTTGGAGGCTCTTGTGCAGATCCTTGTGTAAATATACCAGAAATAATCGTAAATAGTAACTATGTATATAAAATATCATAGATGTTCGTTAGTTAGCTTAGAACATTGAACGTCGTAGATTAACATTTACTCAGTAAATAATAAAAAAAACTGTGCTTCATAATCCTGACGATACTGTCTACATGAGGGTCTCCACTGTGTAGAAACAATTAAGTATATAATAAGTGTATAAGAATAAAATAATTAATATAGCAATATAATATAAAATAGTTTTTATACTTCTCACAGATATCATGATCCATGTAAAAATTAGCGATAGTGATACTCTGTAGGTTCCCTCCCTTCTCCAATTCGTTTCTGTCTGTGATTTAAATGTAAGTTAATTTAAATATGATAAGAGTGAGATGTAAACAAAACGTACTGACTTAATGGCTTCTGTAACTATCGTTAAATTGCTACAACGATTTCGCGAGACACCTGAAACTATATTTACCTATAAATTGTTATTAGTTCAGTACGATTTTGGTGGGATTTGTTTTAATGTACATATAAGTAAGGTTATATGTTAATATTACTTCCAAAAATCGATTAGGTCATTTCTAAGCTCGTGATGATGTAGCATCACTTGAATTGTAAATATGTTGTAATTATGCACTGTAAAGATCTCATAACGTTTGTAAAGAACCGGAAACTAGGGTCGAGGAATTTGCGGACATATGCAGCTTCACGTACCGCTGTGTATGTGCGCTTGAGCCCCTTTCCTTGGCCACGTGTTTCTGTGTGTCTTCAAATTTCGCGCTCTCTGTGAAACCTTACGCTTATGATAATAATAATAATATTATGTTACCTATGATAATACAGGCATATAAAAATAATATTGTATGGATGATGTGCTATAAACTGTTACATTATTAGGCTGCAATACTGTTGTATCTAAAAATTATCTGAAATATGTAAATCTTAATAAAAATATTTCTTATAAAACTTATGTTTTTCTTCTTTTCTTACTTTATATTCAATATTTCATTTGTGCAACTAATGGTGCTATTCTGTAATTTTCTATAACGCTACAGTTCTGTAAATTTGAACAAAAGCACATAGATTTTTATTTACAAATACATTTAATGCCATTTGACAATCAAATATGATGCGCTTTTGTTCAGATTTACAGATCTGTAGCGTTATAGAAAATTACAAAATAGCACCATAAGTACACTAAATTTAAAACCGAATTATCCCTCAAATTATAAACGAAAATTTACGCTCTAGATTTCTTCAAACGAATATGGAATTTCTCATCAATTCAACAATGCAGTTAAGTAAAAATATTCCTACTATAAACTGATCTCTACAACAGTACGATGCTGTGTATACCTAGTTTATACGTACTTATTTAAAGAAAATAATATCAAATATATGGAAAATAATATTTATTTTTTTCTGTTATATATTTAATTTAACATAAAAAAAAACGCTACTATAGAAAAACTATAGAAGAATAAAAACATATTTACAACAGTCTGACAAATCTTAGAATATAACACACATGTCCATAAGAAATTAAAACCAATATTGTTAAGTAAACTGTTATCAAGATCAATTCTGATATACTAACACTATCGATAATAATATAAATAATTAATATCTTCCCATTTTATCTACTAGAATAAATCTTAGTAAAGATGAAAATTTTGACACTTAAATATCATCTCACATTTTAATCAAAGTTTAGTACTGTATTAGAAATTTAAAATAAGCTGTTCGTAGTTGTGACACATTAACAATGGAAATGACAAACAAACACAGTATCACATATCTTTGACTGTATTATACATAAAAGAATTGGCTCCAGTCATACTTGCAGTTAAACATCACCATTTACAATAATTGTGAATGAAAAATTTGGATCAAATTAGGCTATATTGATTTCAATTTCCTACGACTATTGCCCATCTCCTTTAAGCATAAGTAACCCCTGGTTTCTGCGCATAGCCTTGCGGTGCGTAGACTAATTGCTGCGTGGAGTGCTGCGCTTGAGGTGCTTGTACATACTGCACTTGCTGCGCACCGCGGGAAGCGGTGACGTAGTGTGGAGCTGGAGCAGCAGCAGGTTGATTCACATATTGGACTTGTTGCTGCGCGGGCTGTGGTGCGTTGTAGCCCTTGCCTAACACTTGGGACAGTAGACCCAAGTTGGAGTAGGACACGTGAGGGTTGCTGAAGCTGAAGCTGGATACACTGCTCGCAGGGGAATAGTGTGGTTGGACTTGGTGAGCTGGTTGGACTTGTTGTACTTGTTGGTACACTGTTTGTGTAGGGTAAGCCACCTAATAAATGTAATATATTTTTATTGAATCTAGTAATGTATTTTGCTGTTATTTAAAGCAGAGCTCCTCAAACTTATTAAAGATAGGGTTATATATATTACTAATTTATGGCCAATAGAAACATTTTTTTATTATTATTATTATCCCTTTTTACTCCAAAGGAGCATAGGGCACCGGTAGGTGATTCAAAGCAATTATTTGTTAAGGTTGCCAGCCTTATTTTGTTTTCATTGATATGTTTTCTACTGTTTTCTTCCATTTATCTTTATCTTTTGCTTCTTTTTTAATTTCATGCCAGAAACATTTTATTACCATGATAATAAACAAGCGCAGAGGGATGCTCCCTTCCTTTCTTATCTTTTTGATTCATTTTCTGTTTTTACTATAGTGTCCAACTGTAATTGTATGGAATTCAGTTTCAAAAACAAGCGCAAAAAGATACTCTCTTCCCTCCTCATATTTTTTTTTCAGTTTTTACTATTTATACTATAATTGTGTTAATGTATTTTTAAACAAGCGCAGGAGATGCTGCCTTCATTTCTTATAGATTCGTTGTTAGAGAAGTGGGCGTAAGTGAAGATTTACGAAACAGGTGTACAGGAGCGAATGGATGAATGTTTGTTGCGTGTTGATGGATTTTGGTTGTGAGAAAACAAAGAGTTTGTATGGAGGAAGTGTTAATGTGGTCGAAACGAGTATCGTGTGTCAGGATGAGAATGTTGATGTGCACTAATGCTCTATGAATGTTTCAGAGGTACGTGCTGCCCCATTTAATGGGATATAGCGTCATGTTATGTATGTATACAAAAAATTCTTGAATATTTTTTATTACTTGAACTAACTAAGCAAAATTAATAAGTGAAAATATTTTCGTGCCAAAACTGTCAAATTTACATATAAAAATTGTTTTATTTACTTTTTGATTTTTGTGTTTCACTAGTAATTGTTTATAATATCTGTAGGATCAAAATGTGATAAATTAAAATGTTTTTAATTTTTTCAAAATATGTGCAATTTTATTTTTTATAAAAATTTCATTTCTTGAAGCTAATTCAGATTAATGTAAGTAAGTATTTGGTGGTTGAGTAGAAATATTAGATGAAAACTAAATTTTTCTTGTGTATTTAATATACGTTATTTTAAATTAGTGTGTAAGTTTTCAAATATTGAAATAAAAAATTTGAAAATTATAATTTAAATTACGAATAGTAAGCAGATATATCCATGAGACATTGATTAATGTGTTACTGAATACGAGAAAGTAAAAGGAAATTAAACTGAAGACTGTCTCTATAATCAATTAAGTCTTGCTGCCTTGCACCAATTTAAATAATTACTGCAAATGTTATTTCACGCAAAATAGTTTCAGATAATATAAACAAACAAATGAAAAAAGAAAGAAAGTGAATGAATCATTCACCCATTAAATGACTTCACATTTATGAAATAAATTAAATTCATTTAAAATTCCGGACGTTCTAAACTGACCTTGATTATTTTGATCAGCTAATGAAAAAATTCGATCTCTCCAATATTCGTTCCGTGACAGTGAAAGTAAATTCATGCGATCTAACGTTCCGAGATCCGATCAGCTAGGAAAATGAACCAACTTTTCCTTACACATGACCTTCGGTTCGAACTCGTAGCGTGAGTACGTACTTTATACTGCCGCTAAATTGTTTTTAGCGGAAATTGTAATTAACATTCGTTCCACGCCTATTTATTGCCAATAAGTACATCCCCGATAGCTCAACTCATTTTGAAATTGTATACGTCAAATCTCACGCGTCACTAATTGTAAGTAGATATGTTATAGTTCACTTACTAATTTTAATTATTATTATATTACTTCATATTCTTCATTTTTACTGAATAATAACTATTATTTTGACATCTGGATATATTAAATTATTTTATCAAATATAATTAATAAACGAAATCCAGATTAATAAAATTGAACCGTTTGTATAAAAATAAATAAATATATCATCACGCCTTTTACCCATTACTGGGTGTGGCACTCTGCCTAAGCAGATCTCGGTAAGTATAATATTTTTTCGCATGAAGCGCGGTTTGTATTTACGTTTCAATTTACCAACTTTTTATTCACTAATCGTATTGAGAAGTATATCGAAAATTATAAATGTTGAATTTCTAGTAAAAAAAGAGTATTTCTTATGTTCTATTTACCGCACTTTCTTCTGCTTTCATAAAACAAATATCAATTTTTTACGATCAATATTTTCTCCGATTAAACCCTATTACTTTTTTTTACGACAATGATGACATACCATTAAAATAGCATGCAAGAAACAAACACGCACAACATTTATACACATTTTGCAATCTTACCTTCGCAGGAGCAGGAGCTGAGACGTATTTCCCAGCAACAGCAGCAGGTTGAGCAAACGCATACTTCAGTTCCTGCTGAGGTTGGGCGAACGCATATTTGACCTCTTGTTGAGGCTGAGAAAATGCGTACTTGACTTCCGGTTGAGCCACGTACTTCACTTGAGGTTGAGGCTGCAAGTTGTACCTGACACCTTGAGCTTGTGCTTGCGCCAAAGCGAGTTTGAGCTCGGGTTGAGCCTCAAACGAGTAGCTAAACTGTTGTTGAGGAGCAGGTCTTGTATTTTGAGTTTGATACACGTACTTTGGTTGTTGTACGGTGATTTGCTGCTGCTCATAGCTTACAGGCTGAGAGATATAGTTCACTTTAGGGGAGCCTTTGGTGGAGTATGCTGGGGCGGCGGTGGCAGCGGTGGCGTACACTGGAGATGCAGTTGCTGTAGCGTAAGTGGAGGATGGAACTGCGGTGTATGCTGTGTTACCGGCGCCATAGTTCTGTGCGCGGCGTTTTTCTTTCTCGGATGGTTTTACTCCCTGGACAGCTACTGCCACCAGCACTACAATGCACACCTGTACAAAACAACATAAATAAATAAATATAAATATCACGCCTTTTACCCATTACTGGGTGTGACACTCTGCCTAAGAATATCTCGGTAAGTTACATATGTTTGCGCGTGAAGTGCGGTTATCAGCCGTTAAATCACGGCTCCCAAAGATATTAGTGGAGAAAGAGTCACAAGGGTAGATTTTAATTGATGAAACTTGTTTTGTTGGCTGTGGGGATCGAACCAGGGTTCTCAAGATTCACAGACCGACTCGATACCACTGAGCCACCTACCCCATCAAATATAAAAACATCATAACAATTAAAATACAAGGAACACGAGACCAGTCTAATATCTACTACTTGTTACCAAACTAAATGTTACAATATAATTTGCGAAATTAAACTGAACAAATGATTTGAATACAAACATAAGAAAATACGTACAAATTGAAATAATTCAATAATTTATTATTCTGCGCTGTTCAACAGATATAAACCCCAATGCCAATAGTTTGTAGAATACTTCAAACTACTCAGATACAGGTTTTTTAATGAGTTTTTGAATTAGCGAATGCTGCATACAGTGCGCTGTTCGTAAAAATGCAATATTAACAAACTTTACATTAGGATTAAATTAAAGTAGAAGACGGTCGAAATTATGTTTTTCTACGATTGCTATGAAAAGTTGACAATTACGCTCTCATTTGTAATCGTAAAGTTGACGTTTTCTGCGAAACAATCGAAAAATATCTTTTTTGCTCGTCTCCAATGGCAACGCGCGAAAAAGACGTTAAATGCGCCCTTATTTCAATAGTTACCAGGAATACAAATGAAACAGAAAGTTGTCATATTGACAGTTGCCAAAATGAATTTATTTTCAGTACGTATACGTTTTTAAATAATTTTAAGATGCAATCGTAGAAAAAATATGTGTGTATCACGATCATAAAGTGTCTTAGTTCCTCTTACACTATTGCAGCTCGCGATGCAATTAAAATGTTCGAGTAACAAAGAATCACCTTACGCTCTTAATACACAAATAACTATATAGTATAAAGAGTTTACACAATTTTTTTTCCACATCATAGTTGAAAGTTCTGTTTATCAACAGTAGCGTTTAGATTTAATACAGTTAAATATCTTTCAAGATTGTTAATTCTTTTGGATTATTTTTGAATTTGTAATTTCAGCAACAACTGAAAACTTTCAGCAACAAGCTAATATTCCGTTGATTGAACAAGATCACAGATGTACTCACCGTGTACAACCGCATGTTGTAATCGAAACTATAAGTGAGAGTGAATACAATATGTCGAAGTGTATCAGCATGCTCTGCTTTATATACGGTGGGTCTGGGATGCTCTCCTTTCTCCAATCACCACGCCCAGCCCCTGTCAGTTCAGCAGGGACCGGAGTCAGTGGGAAAATTCTATAGATTTGACTTATTTGAGCCACTACGTGACGTGTGACAAGCTAAACATGCATAGTCACATGTCTTAAATATATCGCTATGTATAATATTCTGGAATTTCAATTGCTTTTTTCGCAGAGAGATTGCTTCCTAATGTTAATTAGTTCTTTTCTTTTAAAATAATCAATTCATATATATATATATATTTAGTGACAATAAAATACAGGGTGTTTCAGGACTAGTGTAACAAACTTTAACGCTTATTCCTGAGGTCATTTTGAGCCTAAAATGTCATATGAACATAGGTCCTATTCCTTCTAGTTACCAAAATACAAGAGGTTGAAGTTGAATTCGAAATTTTCCAATTTTTTTAATCAAGATACTTTCACAAGAGTTTTATTGAAAAGTCATACCTTATTTGTCTTAATTAATTTTATTTATTAATATTAACCAATACGATTTAGAGAACAAAACATAAAATGACACAATTAAATAGACACAGAACAACATAACCAAACATGGAATAGGTTAACACAATATGAAATAAGATAATTAATTTTAAAAAAAATTATAGCAAGTGTTCAAAATGAGCGCCTTGAATTTGTATGCATGTTAATATTAATAAATAAAATTAATGAAGACAAATAAGGCATGACTTTTCAATAAAACTATTGTTTTCCAAAAGTATCTTAATTACAAAAATTTGAAAATTTCGTGTTATTTATAGAACTTCAACCTCTTGTATATTGGTAACTAGAAGGAATAGGACCTATGTTCATATGACATTTTTGGCTCAAAATGACCTCAGGAATAAGCTGTTAAAGTTTGTTACACTAGTCCTGAAACACCCTGTATATACGAAGAATTGTCACTAATGATTATCTATATTGGCTGGAACCAATATCAATATAAAAATATTCTTAATTCATTAAATTGTAAAAATTTTAAATAAATTTATTTAATAAAAATTCGCAGTGAGACTTTAATGTCTGTTTATTTTTTTCGTCAAAAAATACATAACTACCCTTTTTTTCGGTTTCTTGATTTATAATATTAAAAATAATAATTTGTAGTAGGTCATTACATATTTGTCGGGATCAAATTCTGATACAGAAGCGCCGATATTAATTAACAAATTATTAATTCAGTATAAAATTACTGTAGTTAAATACGTATAAAACTTCATTACCTATTTACATATTTCGGTAACATAGAAAATATTATCATAAATACTTGATGAATATTTAGAAAGAGATACTTATTTATATAAGAAATGCATTAATTATGCTATTTATAAAAATAAAAGCACCTATTCATATTAGAATAACTACAGGATGTATCAAAATTATTGCATTAAAAATTAAAGATATATATTATTGTATGTACAGATTACAATGCAAAAATAAATTACAAATATATATTATGCCACTCGTCTGATACGTTACAGTAATGAATACAAATTAGTAAACACATTCATAAAGTAGTTTTAAGTGTTTCTAAAAAAAATTCTTTGTTATGGTTTGAAACCCATTCCTTTACAACACTTGCTAACTACTGTTTTATTCAATGAGAACTTCTTGCCTTTCAGATTTTTTGTTAGTTTTGAATCATTGTATAAAAGGTTTATGTTAACAAATAAGATTTTAAAAATAAAGAATTGAAGAGGTCACTAGGAATTCTATCTTAACGTGCTTTAAGTAAAACGAAACTGTGTCAAAAACCTACTCTGTAACTTATATTTCATCCTTAACTCACACCAATGTATGCTTTGATTTGACGGTTGGTAAAGTATTATTATTTATCATTGAAGTTAAAACATAATGGCTCGTACTACAAGTTTTGTTTTAGGGTGTTTTAAGAGCCCGGTTTTAAAATGTTAGAGATAGCTAAAACACCCAAAAACACTGCTCTTAAAACAAGCAAAACCAGAGCTTGTGGTACCAGCCAATATTTTTATTTTATGTTTTATGAATATATTTGTTTCATTGACGATAAAATAATTATAAGCCTGCCCTGATCATTTGCTCTGCAGTTGTCATTTCAATGCATGATGGTATTAGACAAATTCGCCAAGACAATTTCTGTAACACAAAACATAGGTGCGGTATATTCAAATAGAAAATTTCGTACAATGATTATTATGTAGGCCTTCTAAATTATATGTTGCGATTCCGGATTATATCAGACAGCATACATTCTAGAATTAAATCGTATTAAAGAGAAATACACTTGCTAAGTCTCACTAAATTCTAAACCACTTGCAAATATTGGCAGAAATTTTGTTCAAACAAGTCGGAAACAATTTTAATTAATGTGTTAATAAAGTTATTACTTGTTTCTTGGTTTCGGTTTCATCAGCATATTAACAAAATACAATTATGTAGCATTATTTTTTAATTATGTATAATTTTCAAAAAGCAATTTAAAAAGTAATTAATAAATAAAATTTGAAAGTAATAACAGGTGAAATAATTGTACAAAACAGTAATTTATATTAGATAGAAAACCTAACTTCTAATTAATGTTACGGGTATTTAGGGAAATTTGTAATTTTAATATGCATAAACGTAATACACAATTTGCTCCATAATGATAGAGGAGTAAATAATTAAGAAGTTAATGGAGGATCTTTCTATAAAGTAATTACTGCTATTTTAATATTGCGCTACACGGAGTAAGGAAATGCGTTTTACTAAAATGCAACAAAATAACAAAGCTGAAAATCATAAGAAAGTTTTAATGTTTTCCAATTATGTACAACAAAATGCAAATAGAAATCTTCTCACTTATTATTTATAATCTTCGAGCATTTAATTTGCTTTTTTACCTCACATATTCTAAAATACTATAACCGAAATAAACAGGAGAAATAACTTTAAAAAAATTACAGTCAATTAGTTAACACTTATTCTATTCCAGTAAAAAAGAAATAAGAAATAATACTATCTACACAAGATATATTAAATCTTAGTACTGTCTATAAGGAACAGAGCTTGTTGTAAAATACAATCACCCACTCAACGAAGTTTTATGTTTGTGTATTATCGTTAAATTGTTATTTTTAGAAAAGCTTCTTTAGTAAATAATTTACATTCTAAAGCATATATCTGTTATACCTACTTAACGTAGTGTTTTTCTTTTACTGAATTCATAAAAAGAATAAATGAAATTTCCAATCTCCTAACTATACAAAAAATATTAATCGTTAAATAAATAAATTAAATATATCATCACGCCTTTTACCCATTACTGGGTGTGGCACTCTGCCGTAAACATATCTCGGTAAGAGATTTATTTCTTAGCGTTAAATGCCGTCAAATCATGGCCCCAAAAGATGTTAGGGAAGAAGGAGCCTATATTCGCAATTATCACGGAAAAATGTTTGCATGTAGGGAAATTTGATTTTTTTAGCCTTTATTTGAAATACTTTCTTCTAAAATAATTTAGGATCGTTCGATAGCGAAACAGATAAGCACATTTTTTGTAAGATCATAAATTCTGAATCAATATTTTTGTATACTTTCTTTAGTTGAGTAACTTTTACATTTTACTAACGTATAATTTAATACATTTCAAAGGCTTCTTAATATACTTAAAGACCTATATTTGGTAATAATATTGCAATTGTAAATATACATTAGTTTTTAAATTTATTTTATTGGCAACAAATATATGAAACAGAAGACAGCCTTATACAGGGTGTTTCACAACTTAGAGCAAAAAATTAAAGGGTATATTCTGTACGACGTGCTGATTATGAAATAAAAATATATTTTTTTAATTCGCAAAACTATTTTCCATGTTTCCCAGTCCAAAATTTTTCGTTGCCACTGCCACTGGGTGGATGATTATGTTAAAGTTATTAATTAAATAAAATTCTTTTATAAATAACTGCTAATAATTGAATTGTGTAATTATTCTTTCGTAGTTGATACCTACTTCATTGTTTGTGTTAAATAGGAAAGCGAATCCAGTGCTGTACTACAAAAAATGTTTTAGGTTAACAACCCTTAATTTTTCGAATTTAAAAAAAAATCTTTTTGTTTCATGATCAGCACGTCGTACAGAATATACCCTTTAATTTTTTGCGTTGTGAAACACCCTGTATATATATAATTTAACACAGATATTTGTAGTAAAACAACTTGATACGCGGTCCGCGGTTTGTCATTGTATTAGAAATAGTCCCCGAATCGTGTTCTTTACGACATTTGCAAAACTAAAATGTAGTATCAATAAATCGGAATATTCCATGTACGTCTGTAAATATAATATTAATGTGATTTTCCTGCGATATCCGCATTGGAGACACGTGCTCGCCCTGCGGAACAAGCAGTTTTAATATCGTCCCACATAAATTTGTATTAAATGCGGAAATATACAGCAATGTCTTGGCAAGATGATGCATTTTATGTGACATCTTAAAATTTAATAACTGCATTTATATTAAAGTTTAAGTGAACAGAGTTGACTGGAATATCCAAATAGATACTATTTGTTGTCATAAATGTTTGAATCGGGTAATGTAACTATTTGGGTACAATATAATAAATGTATATACATTTGTAATATCACTACCGGATTAACCAATAGTGAAAGAAGACGACGTAATTCAGAGCGGCTCGATTCGACAAAATAGAAATTTATTGGTAAAATATTATTATTAAATGACTTTTTCACTATTGAATTTTTATTATTATACTTGATTGTGATTATTATATTTGTTAATTAATAAAAGTTTTAAATCAGCTGTTTTAAAGAGAAACAAAAGATTATTAAAATTTTGTACAAATATTTATCAGATTTGTGTTGCCTTGCTGTATAGGTATCACTTCATTTTTCAAACTCACCACGAAAATGTTTCACCAGTTTTTTATGATTTATAAATTTCTTATATAAGCAAATCCCTTAAACATTTCTACATCAATTTTCTTCATAATTAATAGACCAAAAACAAATTTAATTTCGTTTGAAAGTGCAGTAGTAATTAGAGAAACGATGCCGCAGGCCTGTTAAAGTTTTTTTTATTATTATATCGCTATAATGGAGTTCAGCACGACCTACTCTTCTATTTAACGACTGTTAATTAATTACAAAATTAAGGAAATATTTCAGACTAATTGTACCGGAACTTGCACGTGGACCAATTGTCATCGGGGACGTACTGATATATAATACTTTACCACATTGTAATATCCATTTCTAATAGATGTAGCTATACTAATAATTTTTTTGCAGAGGAGACACGTCATCAAAACCTTACAAAACGAAAAAAAACTTGTAGTATTGTCCGAGTTTATGATTAGAAAAGAGAAAAAAATAAATGCTTTTTTGCATACTATAAGAAAAATGCATTTTAATTAAATTTACAATTATTAAAAAATTGAACGTAATGTATTTAATGAAATTTTAATTTATTTAAAATAATTGTAGTTAATTTTTTATAATATTTTTTTTTATTATATAAATATAAATTTAATATCACTTTATATTCGATAAGTCATAAACAGTTTTGATAAAATTGTTAACATGCTAGTAAAGCTTCAACTTATGTTGATGAACAAGGAATACGTAGCAGATATCGGTAAGTGATATATTTCTTCGCGTGACGTGCGGTTACCAGCCATCAAATCACGGCTCCCAAAGATTGAAAATTGTTTGTCGGCTGTGGGAATTGAATCCGGGTTCTCAAATTTACAGGCCACTCGATATCACTGAGCTACCTATTTTATAATAATCTAGATGTTCTATATTGTAATTTAGAATAATTGCTTGTTATGCAACGAAACAAATTAATATCGCTTGTAAAATGTAGCAATAATTTCTCTTCGCAAAATAATGCCTCGTATATTATTATTATTATGATTTGTTTTTTAATTCGACTCAATAATAAATAAACGAAAAATTCTAAAATACCTGGGTTTGTTATTATATATCTGTCATAATGTTAAATGTTATTGGTTTATTTTGTTTATTAAAAACGTTTGCTTTATCGTATAGAAACAAAATTTGTGGTTATTTTTTGTAGGCACATTGCTATAAATCTGCAAACAAACCTGTTTTATTTTTCAGTTCAAAATTCTTTTTAATTGCTTTCATGTCTCATAATTCAATACAGTATGTTTACTTTTTAGCAAGGACCAAAAATTACCATCGTAATTTTTAAAATGCAAATTTACTGCTTGGTTGTTCATTTTTACAATGGACAGGAAATGTTCAAATTGTGATTCACTGCAAAATTATATGCCATTACTTTTGTTTTTAATCGAAGATAATGAAATTCTCATTAATTATAATGCAATACAATAATCTCCTTGAACCAAAATATTCTAAATATAAACTGATTTACCGATACAATGTCATGAAATTATCTATTGATGTAATTATTAGAAATTAAAAGATAATAATTAGGCCATTTGTTTTTCAAACTTGAAATCTTTCTTCTTAAAACAAAATAAGAAACAGGCTTTTAAAACTCAAAAATACACTTACATTTTAAAACAATATTTATGTGGAATTCACTTTTAAAACAAGAGTAGACGACACTCCCTTCCTTTCTAATCTGACTGATAAAGGAATGGAATCGATGGCTTTTCAAAAGATTTAGAATTATTTCAGTGCAAAAAATATAGATTTTTGCTTATCCTCTACAAACCATAACCTTGAATTGTAGATGTATGCGTGATGAAAAATGCATTTAACGAATAAATCTACCATCAGATGAGTTTTGTTAGTTTTTAGATTATTTATTGTAAATTATTAATCGAATACACAGATATACGGGGTAGGTGGCTCAGTGGTATCGAGTCGACCTGTGGATCTTGAAAACCCTGGTTCGATCCCAACAGCCGCCATCAATTTTCACCAATTTAAATCTACCCCTGTGGCTCCTCCTAGACTAATAACTTTGGGGGCCGTGATTTAACAGCTGGCAACTGCACTTCACGCGAAAAATATATCACTTACCGAGATCTGCTTCGGCTGAGTGCCACACTCAGTAATGGGTAAAAGGCGTGATGATATATTTATTTATTTTATTTTATATACACAGATATCTCAACATAAAATGATAAATGAATGTATCGAATATGTACGCGACTTTTTGAAAAATAATATCTACTTTTTAGTTTTTTATTCAAATAATTACAATCTTGAGTTTAGAACATAGCAAGCGTACTTTCCATCCAATAGTTAATACTATTTTTATGTATTAATTTTCTAGAAAAAATAATAAATCGTGAAAGTCGAGATTAAAACCTTCGTTGCTTCATTCCTATCAAGAACATAACATCTTGACATCTCATCTCATTTAATCTACCATTCAATATGCATACAACCTAAAAAAAAAAACAATAATCATTCGTTTAACACATCCCTTTACAACCATTACATTCTATAGTTCCATCTCTATACGCTACTACATAAGTGTTGAGATCGGTGTCTTGAAGACAAGAGCCGCGCGACACAGTTCTGGAAATACGAGACGCGAAACAATAAAAAGCGAGCGTGGATCTGGGTGGGCCGGTGTCTGCCGGTGCGAATAACCTCCGTTACGGCAAGTGAAACTGATGTCAAATATTTAAATCCGAACGCCAACATGAGTCGCCTATGGCTGACACATTAGTTCACTTGAGGATCCCGATGGACTTATTTGGCGCGTGTGAGATCAGAAGAGGTAATATTAAACAAATTATGTATATATACCCAGTGCGAAGAATTGAAATATGTAATAGAAAATAAAATGGTATTTTTTTAATAAAATTAGACGAAAAGTGTTATTACAAAAAGTGTTCAGTAATAAAAACTTCTCACTTGTTTTTTATGCAAGAGTAACAGACGACAAATTTACAGGTAAATGGGGGTAATTTTTAACAGTTATTGAATTAAAATTCCTATTTAAACTAAATAAAATTTTCATTTTTTGTGTTTGTGATTTGACAACTTTATTAAGATCTGCTGTCGCAGAGCTGCCATGTTCATGAATGACCAAAATTTTGACATATAAACATGCAGATGTGAATTCCTGGTTGAACCAGTTCAAAAAGTCAAAACTTTTATAATATGGTTCTATATAGTTCAGAGTACGAGAAATGCACTCTTTTAGACTATAGACTATTACACTTCAATGCATTGCTGAAAATATTATTTTATATGTTTACTTTTAAAATAAACGCTCTAATGTATTGCTGTCAAACTTTTTAACTGTAACTATGGTAATGATATATCCCTGTTTACTGATAAGAAAAACTCCCGGTATATGCTTTTTTAAAAATTATCTTTATTGAAGGTTTTAACGATTTGCTAAGGAGGCCAAAATTTCTAGGAACGGCACTGTATTACATGTTATACAATATTTTTTTCAGGAAATATAAATGAAACAAAAAACAAAATTAGGTACAGATATTGTAACAAAAATTTGATTGTTATGTCATACGTTTGCTAATGACAATGTACACAAATTACATGACTGCCAAAATTGAACCACCAAGCCTATTTAGGTGCAGTTTATAATAACGTAGTCTTAGAAGGCTAAAAATATTTGGTGCTATCTACCTGAATCAAAACCTTATATCTGCCTCCCTATACACTACTTCTATGATTGTCTGAGATACGTATTTTACTGCTTCGCACTCGTTATGTTTCCATTTCCATAACAACTCATAATTTATGTCAAAATATTTTCAGCAATTTTCATACTACTTGTTATATTATATATGAGAATTCACCACACGTCACTGTCACCCAATAGGATCACGAATTTGTTTGAAAATGAACCAATGAAATGTACATTTCGTCGGAAATTCGTCACTAGTGAAATTTCATCAGAAATACCACTGTTATTAATATCCTTGGTTACGAATAAAATAAATGATATTTTCATAAACGTCAATTGAAAAAATTTTTTCAGTGTACATTTCATATTCAAAGTTTTCATAAATGTAATAAGTAAATAAATACCTAACTGTTCTTGTTAATTAACTCTTGTTTGGTAAATTCTCAAGCCGAATACAACTCGTAGTATGAAAATTGACAGATAATATTTTGACATAAATATACATTCGTTGTTACGGAAATAGGAAACACAACTCGTGCTTCGCACTCGTTATGTTTCCATTATTTTCAGCAATTTTCATACTACTTGTTATATTATATATGAAAAACCTACATCATCCATCCCGATATGCAATTACAGAGTTTGCCATGGTACATTAAAGTTGAATATGCAATGTAGAACATTCTAATGACTAACTAACAACTGGTTATAAAATAAACAGAATTTTAGTTCATCTACAGTAATTTCATCTAAATTACCATAACATATTAACATTTAAACCTGGGTAAAATATGAAATACCCAAAGCTCCCAACATGTTAATTATTATCACTTACAAGTCCACATACATGTCTATTAGCACAATACATAATTTTAGCTAACATTAACCTAATTTACCAGAATATCATAAGATAAAAGTAGTTTCGAGGTAAAATGAAGCCAGCGTCGTAAGTTATTCGCCTCCCGAGAGCAGCCCGAGCTGCTGTCACTGGCGAGGTGTTCATGAAGTCACGCACTTTCCATGAATGTGCCCAGAGGGGCGCGGCAGTCTACATTGTTAAACACATACGCCCTAAAAACAAACGCTCAGCAAAGTCTTCTTGGTCTTACCTTTTTAAAATTTAATTGTGCGTTACAAAACCGACATCTCATTCAACTGCACTTTGTGGTTACATGCAAAGAGAATTATGAATTGCGTGCTTGAAATTTTTAGTGCTACTTAAATAAATTATACATGTGTTTTTATTTATGTAGTTGAGACGTCATTGCTTTAATTTCAAGTAGATGTTGCAAAACTTGCTAATTTACCAAAATTGTATTTAAAGAAATTTAATTATGTATTAAATGATACATGAACTATAATTGTTTTTCGCACACAACTTACAATTCAATAACCTCTAATAGCTGCAAGTAATAAGAACTGCTGATGTTACATAGTGAAACAAGTCAGAATTCGGTACGAGAGATACAGACGAATTAAATATTATCTTAATTAGCTTTTTAAAAGTTCTTATTAGTGGATATGTTTATTATAATAATTGTAACTATTGAGTTTATGGTTTCACTAAATTGTCGCCCTTTGCTTAGACAGTTTGTGTTGACATATTAAAGTAAATTTGCAGATATTCATTGATTATCTGAGTTTTTTTGTGAACGATATCACCCCTTACCCCTTTTCAATACGTCCTATAAAAATAACATTTTGTTAATCGAGACAAATCAACCCTTAAGATGTAGTTTTGCCATAATCATTTTGTAATAAGTAGTAGTACCTTGGTTTTTAGCGTGCAAGATGTAGTCATGTATCATCAGGGTTCGAAGATATAATATATCGATCGATATATATCATGATATTTATTTTGATATATATCGTCATATTTTTGCAATTATATATATCCATTATATAAAAATATGAAATAGTTTTTGAGATATAGCCTCCGGAGAAGTGAAATTTTTCGTATTTTTAAATTTTTCTACTTTTCCGAGGCTATATCTCAAAAACTAAATGTGATATGAAAACGCGGTCAACGGCATTAATTTTCTCGTGTTTCAGTTAACTTATAAACATAGTTTCAGCGATTTTTATTTTTTTTCAATTTTCCGCCAAAAAAATCGCAAAAAGCGGTTTTTTAACATTTTCTCGAAAACCAGAAGTCATATGCATTTGAAGATTGCACCACTGGATTCAGTGGGTCAAAATACATATGTATGTAAATTTTCGTTTTAATAATCCTACGATTAAGGATTTTTGGGAAAATTGAATTAAAATCTGAAAAAACCAAAGGGGTACCCCTTAGGAAATAATTAAAAATATTAAATTGCTTAAAATTGTATGAAAATTTGCTTATAAGTCAATTCGGACACGGGGAATTCAACGCCGTTGAGCGCATTTCCATATCTTGTTTAGTTTTTGAGATATAGCCTCCGGAAAAGTGAAATTTTTCGAATTTTTCAGTTTTTCTACTTTTACGAGGCTATATCTCGAAAACTAAATGTGATATGAAAACGCGGTCAACGGCATTAATTTTCTCGTGCTTCAGTTAACTTATAAACATAGTTTCAGCGATTTTTATTTTTTTTCAATTTTCCGCCAAAAAAATCGCAAAAAGCGGTTTTTTAACATTTTCTCGAAAACCAGAAGTCATATGCATTTGTAGATTGCACCACTGGATTCAGTGGGTCAAAATACATATGTATGTAAATTTTCGTTTTAATAATCCTACGATTAAGGATTTTTGGGAAAATTGAATTAAAATCTGAAAAAACCAAAAGGGTACCCCTTAGGAAATAATTAAAAATATTAAATTGCTTAAAATTGTATGAAAATTTGCTTATAAGTCAATTCGGACACGGGGAATTCAACGCCGTTGAGCGCATTTCCGTATCTTGTTTAGTTTTTGAGATATAGCCTGCGGAAAAGTGAAATTTTTCGAATTTTTCAGTTTTTCTACTTTTACGAGGCTATATCTCGAAAACTAAATGTGATATGAAAACGCGCTCAACGGCATTAATTTTCTCGTGCTTCAGTTAACTTATAGATAGGGTTCGAAGATATATATCCATTATATAAAAATATCAAATAGTCTATAATAAATACAGTATACCTCTCATTATTACTTTCATAAATTCTGTTAAAATTATATTCTAAAGATAATTCTTACTTTACTAGCTTTTGACTAACTTCACATCAACGACATAAATCCAAATTGTGTGTCATTTGTGATGTCATTAATGGCAAAGTCTGAACCATTTCCAAAATTTTTATTTGGTACTCATTTTAGAAATACAAATCCTTTAATATGGTGGAAAAGTGTAACTATCAATGAGTCAGAGTGGCCAAATAAAAGTACATTTATTGAACTATGTGAACAGTTACACATTGCTGTAACAGCCACAGCAGGGCTGGAACGATATTTCTCCACTTGGTATTGTCCAATATCAATTACGTAATCGTCTCGGTAACGACAAAGCCGGTAAATTAGTTTTTATGTTTAAATATTTAAACCAAAAAGAAACTACAAAAAAAAAACTAATTTAGATTGGATTTGGCTAAGTGAGTCTATCTGCAACGCTATGTTCAGGAAGTTCATCAGAAGATGATGATTTGCCCCTATTGAGGATATAGGATTATTTAAATATTCTTACTATTCTTAGTACTATATAATATTTGTGTATCCATTCAATGTATATTTACTTTTTTTCATTACCTATGTTAATTTTTTATTTAGGAGTAATAATTTATTTTGTATTTTCTATTGTGATAATAAATGTGTACAAAAACTAAAATTAAAAAATAAATATCCAAAAAGTGTTATTTATCTGATATATATCCTATATATCAGATATTTTGATATTTATTATAAATATCATGATATTTACGAACCCTGTGTATCATGTATAATTTGTAACTTAAAAATAATAATTTTTATTAATACATTTTATTTGTACATAAATTTATCTGCTGTTATCATTGACTTTATTTGATTTGTGATTTGGTCGCGTATTATTTTACTAGCTTGTCGGCAAGATATTATTTCTTCAGTAGTACAAAGATCTTATTAATTCTAATATATTAAATATATGTCTTCCATTACATTGCGAACGTTTAAATAAAAGAACGTTAAAGGAAAATATTTTGAATAAAACTTGTGTTTTTATTTTAATATTTGAGGATCTTTCACGAAGCATTTATAAAAACTCCTATTAATTTCTAATATTGCAAAGGAGCAGATATAACCTAATATCATAGTAGTTGATTTTCCCGAACTATTTAAAATAGTTTATCAAATTTGTGACATTAAAATGAGATAATTTCTAGTACGTAAGGTTCGTGTATAGGTAAATTAGGAAAAGAAAGAAGAACCAAGAAGTCAAGCAATCAAAAATCCACGGCAAAAGAACACAAAGTGCGAAAAAAAGTAGTCACTTTTTATGATGCGACAATTTTTTCGCCACTATTGCATTGAGCATTTTATCATATGAAATTATATTGCTCGTTTCACAATAAAAATTAAAAATTTCACTTCAATTCTGCGCTTGAATTTCATAAGATAAAACATTAATTCATCTTTTCCATCATATACCATATCGGTGGTAAAGTATTACAAATTTATTTATATAGAGGTCGAAATTTAAAGCTACGCCACTGTTCCTTTGAAACATTTTACGTAAAAAGAAATGTATTAATTTCTTTCGAGAATAAAATACTTTTGAGTATTATATAATTCCCTGACTTGTAGACCAGAAAATTGTGTTATAATTATGATTGTATTAAATTTTATACTCATGAGCAAAGTATTAAGGTTAAAAATATTAAGCATGATTCATGATTATAATTTGCTGATATTTTAATTTGTTCACCAGGAAGCTAAGTAATAATTCATAATTTCCATTTCTATTCATTATATTTAAATATCTGAATTAGAAGACTGCGTGCACATACTCGTAGTTATTAATATAATAATCAAAATAAATATGATTATTAAGAAATGACAGATTATTAATCAATATTTCCTGAAACTTTTGCTTGTCATCGTAGAAACCTGAAGTACTTAAACAACAATCCGAACAATTGTGTTCCGCAATCATATCAGCTACTGCCGTAATTTATACGAATGATATTATCTTACGAGTTAATAATCGGATCGAACTGTTATTAAAATCCTAGTCGGCTGATTTAACATCTGAACGCGACATACTATCTGCCATTGTTACCACGACAACAAAGGAAAAACGAAAGTGAACATAATACTGAATTGAAAGATATGAATTTTTGTTTCTTGAATATGTATGAACCAAAAAAATTGATTTGTACCTGATTGTAAGAACTGAATGGCACTTTAACACCTTATTATTTGACGTGTTCTATGTAAATCTGGATAAAATGGATAAGCTTATACTTTCTAATTATAATTTAGTGCAGCATAATATCTATTTCTTAATACATTTAGAATAATCATGAAATACTGATTAAAATCCAGGTGAAATCTCAAATTTATTCAAACTAATTTTTTAACTAAGACGTTGATAATGATGTCTTTTCAACATTATTTCTTTTTCTGTAGATGATTGATAAAATTGTTATCAAAATATAGAATAATCTAGTAATGTATTCAAAATTGTTGGCTTCAGTTTTGTAATTTTATTTAAACATTTTTTATACTGAAAAAATTAAAATAATAATTATACAAAACATACCGGGAGTTTTTTTTATCAGTAAACATAGGGATATGCCATTACCATAGTTACAGTTACAAAGTTTGACAGCAATGCATTAGAGCGTTTATTTTAAAAGTAAACATAGGGAAAATAACAATAATAGTTGTCAAAGTAATAAAACTGTCCTCTTTCAAAATTAGACCGGGTTAATAGGGGATCAAATAGTGGGGCCTTTTTATATAAATGGAAATTTAAATGGGGAAAATTATTTAGAGTTGTTACAAGAGAGAGTAATATTGAGGAAGTGTGGTTCCAACAAAATGTACGAAATTATCTGCACCGGATATTCCCCCAACGATGGATAGGACGAGGTGCAGATGTGGAGTGGCCTGCAAGGTCACCAGATCTTGCACCAAACGATTTTTTTCTTTGGGGCCACTTAAAAAGTAAATTTTATAATGGTGGTAGAATGAATGTAGAACAATTAAAACGTAGAATTAAGGTTGCATCGCATGCGATTCCTCCAGAGCAAATAAATAATGCTATAAATTTATTTTATAATCGTTTAGGCTATTGTTTACAGGTAAATGGGGTAATTTTGAACAGTTATTGAATTAAAATTAATATTTAAACTAAATAAAATTTTATTTTTTAGTAGTTGTGATTTGACAACTGGTTACTATACTTAACGGCTTAAAATGTATAGTTTATTAAGATCTGCTATCGCAGAGCTGCCATGTTCATGAATGACATATAAACATGCAGATGTGAATTCCTGGTTGAACCAGTTCAAAAAGTCAAAATTTTTATAATATGTTTCTATATAGTTCAGAGCACGAGAAATACACTCGTTCAAACCGTATTTCAATATCTCTTTTAGTTTTCGAGTTACAGCGATTTTTGTCTTTTTTTAAAGCTCAACTTTGAGACGCCATAACTCAAAAACTAGACGAGGTATTGAAATGCGGTTTGAACGAGTGTATTTATCGTGCGCTACTTAACTTGTACCGGTATTTTGAAAATTTTGAAAATTTTTCATTTTTTTTTCAAAATTTTCTTTTGTCGATATTTTTAAAAGTTGAAAAGATAATGAAAATCTGAAAACACCAGTGAATTCCTCGCGTGAAAATACATAGGTATGCAAATTTTCACATCAAAATTCGCACGGATACATTTTTTATTAAAAAAAATCGAAAATGGCCGTTTTTTGATAATTTCTTAAGGGGTACCCCTTGACGTTTTTACGAATTTTGGCCATATATCGTTTTTTTGTAATAAAATATGTATCAGTGCGAATTTTGTTGTGAAAATTTGCATACCTATGTATTTTTACGAGAGAAATTCATTGGTGTTTTCAGATTTCCATTATCTCTTCAATTTTTTGAAATATTTAAGAAGAAAAATTTCGAAAAAAATTGAAAAATTTGCAAAATTTTCAAAATTTCCATAGAAGTTAAGTAGCGCACGAGAAATACGCTCGTTCAAACCGCGTTTCAATATCTCTTTTAGTTTTCGAGATATAGGGTCTCAAAGTTGAAATTTAAAAAAAGTTAAAAATCGCTGTAACTCAAAATCTAAAAGAGATATGAAGCTGCGCTTTGCGCCATTCGATTTCTCGTGGTCTGATTTATATAGAACCACATTTTAATAATTTTCGATTTTTGTACTGGTTCAACCCAAAATTCTCATTATTTGTATGTACGAGCTCCTAAACAAAGAATTTGAAAATAAACCTCTACACAAAAAAACTTTTGGATTGTTCTAAATTTATACCTAACGTTTAGTTAATGTAATTTAAAGTAATTCAAATTCATTTAAATTGTTTAAACTTAAAATGTTTCTTTTAGACTATAGACTATTACACTTCAATGTATTGCTGAAAATATTATTTTCCCTATGTTTACTTTTAAAATAAACGCTCTAATGTATTGCTGTCAAACTTTTTAACTGTAACTAAGGTAATGATATATCCCTATGTTTACTGATAAGAAAAACTCCCGGCATAGTTAATTTAATATAATAACAGAATCAACAATCTAATAAATATATTAAATTAACTGCTAACAAAAAAAAAATCGAATTGTAGCGGGATTTGAACCCGGGATCTTTAGGTTTAATGATTAACGCATTGTTGAATTACTATTAGATTGTACAAAATTATTAGAATCAAATTTCTATTTAACTGAACACATAAACTTTCCAAAATTTCAATGGTGGTTTTTCGAAATCAAAACATCCTATACTTTTTTTTACTGTAAAACACTTAAATTTTCTTTTACGCTAAAATGTGCATTAAATATTAATTAAAATTAAAATAAAATATTAATTAAAATTAAATATTAAAATGATGAATTTAGTAAAATTTAATGAAGTACTGCGAAATAATACATTAATAAATCACTGCACTCTGCATACATCGGTTAGTAGTCGCAAATTTTTTTTAATAATAACATTTATTTATTTAGCATATATTATAATACGTAGTAATAGGCGCCGACTACGTAGGAAGGATGGGGCGATCGCCCCCATGGTATGATATTAAAAATGAGAAATAGAATTTAAAATTTAACACTATATATGAATTTATAAAGCACAACTATGCGAAGAAACATATATATGAAATAAAATAAAATAAATAAAAATAAATATATCATCACGCCATTTACCCATTACTGGGTGTGGCACTCTGCCTAAGCAGATCTCGGTAAGTGATATATTTTTCGCGTGAAGTGCGGTTACCAGCCGTCAAATCTCGGCCCTCAAAGATATTAGTGGTGAGGGAGCCACAGGGGTAGATTTAAATTGGTGAAAATTGTTGGTCGGCTGTGGGGATCGAACCAGGGTTCTCAAGATCCACAGGCCGATTCGATACCACTGAGCCACCTACCTCATAAAAAGTAAAAAATAATTTAATATATTATTATTTTAGTAATTAAGTACTTTATGTAATAATTATTAATTTACACCATTGTGCTGTGAATAAATTCCAAAATTTATATTTATTTATACTGTTATTATTCATTCGATTATTAATATTAAACTAATAAATAAAATATTTTGTTACCTACATCCACATTGTTTTCTGTAATTTTGTATTATAGTTTTGTTACTAAAATTATTAATTAGTTTCATATTTTGCCAATTTTTTCGCCCCCACAGTCAAAATGAAAAATCGGTGCCAATGCAGGCAGTACAGTTATGATAATTTTATTTGTAAACATAATATATTGTTAAGTTATTTGATAATAAAATCTACAGACTTAAAAATTTAATGAACTGCATTACTATCTTAAAAATAAAAGTTAATTATTTACAGTAGTTCTCGTTGTAAAATGATTACAATTTTAGTTCTCTTGTATCAATGTTAAGAAATGCACTCTGCATAAATACAGTCATTTGTTGATGCATACTTGGTAGTCTGGTGCTTCCCGGGACACGGTTAGGCCGAACCGATAACTCGGCCATGCGTTATGCGATTAGTTAAGATGTTACGATCATAATTTGATATTACCGTGGAAGCTAATTAACTTATAAATATTGTCTTTCGACTACCATTTTTGTTCTATAAAATAAGTAATTTGAATTTATTTTTTTCATTCGGCAGCAATGACACTTGTAAATTAGAGATATTTAAACAGAATGGTACCGAAAAAACTGTAAACAAAGTTTATTTTAATTAAAAATGCAAGTAATAATTATTAACTAATCTAATTGTATAAACAAGTGAATTAATGGCATACTTTCTTTAAAACAAATTATCTCAACTTTAGTACCGTTTCTAGCTTATAAAATCAACTTTTTCAAACCAAAAAAATAGTCATCATCGGAAAAAGAGCAGGAAAAAATCTATCGACATATATTTTTAAAATGAGGAACCACTGTTAATGAGTTTAACAGAGCGCGTTTTGGCCGAAAATGGGTCTCGCTGCGCCCCCATCCCTATATTCACACTATTGTTACAAAACTGAATATTTAATATTAAAAGTAATTCTTCAGATAGCTTATGAAATAAAACAGGAGCGAATGGATGGATGTTTGTTGCGTGATGATGGATTTTGGTTGTGAGGAAAGAAAGAGTTCGTATGGAGGAAGTGTTAATGTGGTCTAAACGAGTATCGTGTGTCACGATGTGAATTTTGACGTGAACTTAGTGAATGTTCTATGAATGTTTTAGGGGTTCCTGCTGCCCCATTTAATGGGATATAGCGTGATGTTATGTATGTATGTAAAACAAAAGTTATTGTTCATTTGGCAGATATCTATAAAATATGTCATCACGCGTTTTACCCATTACTGGGTGTGGCACTCTGCCGCAGCAAATCTCAATGAGTGATATATGTGAAGTTCGGTTACCTGTCGATAAATCACGACCAAATATTTTAGTGGTAGGAAAGCAACAGGGGCAATTTTAATGTGCTACCATCTACTTTATAAAATTAATTTTATTATAGAGAAAAATTTCGAACACCATTAAGATTTAAGCTAAGATCTTTTAATTTACGATTATGAGGTAGGTGGTTTAGTGGTAGAACCCTGGTTCGATCCCACAAGTGACAAACAATTTTCACCAATTTAAATCTAATATCAAAAGTATGAGCCGTTGGCACTTGGTGAAACATTATGAATAAGAATAAAGAACGTAGACACTTGATGTAGTTTCACAAAATTATTTTGTGAAACTACATCAAGTGTCTACGTTCTTTATTCTTAATTTAAATCTACCCCTGTGACTCCCCCTCCACTAATATCTTTGGGGGCCGTGATTTTACGGCTGGTAACCGCACTTCACACGAAATAATATATCATTTACCGAGATTTGCTTAAGCAGAGTGCTTCACCCAGTAATGGATAAAAGGCGTGATGATATATTTTTATATATTAAAGTCAAACATTTCCAATATTCTATCAGACCCAAACTCACAATCAAACATTCCAGTCACAACGAATCTCGATAAACAAGACAAAACCAAAACCTGAAAGTAAAACGTCGTTCTATTTGGAAGCAATTCTTGATTGTTCCGTAAAATATGAATCAAGGCAACAGGAAATGGAAGTTGTCGGGTGACGGGCAAGCCCTGTCACTTTCTTCGGTCGATGGTCGATGACGTGGTTACGCGGTTCCGGTCGCTTTGACCGGCTGCGACCGCTAGCAGGTGCGAGATGTTTCAATGGATCTCCGCAGTTGAGTGTGTCTGTTTCTCTACGCGTATCAAGTTGTTGAACTACATTGCAATGCCAGCTTACATTGACCTTCTTGATATCGTGTTTCAAAATAAGGATTTACTAACAGTAAAGAATTCAGAATATTATTATCGAAGGAGTAATTTCAAAATGTAAAACGGATTCTTTGCTTAGTGAAGCGAAGTAAACTATATGTTATATCACAATTCTTTTTATATTATTGTATAAACTATAGGTAGTTTAGATTGTTCAAATTATTATGGCTAGTTATTTTGGTCCTTTTAAAGTCTAATTAAATATTTGTATAATGATTTATCCATTTATTTATTTATGTTATTTCGCACAGGAAAGTAAATGTACTGGTTTTCATGGCGCTAAATAACATTTTAATCACAAAATGACAAGCCGTGGCTTCGAATGTTTTAGTCCATGCTTAAGATATTAAGCATGGGGTGAAGTTAGCTTCTTGCATCTGTCATTGTAATTTAACCACATTTTAAAATAATTCATAGAACTTTTTTTGAGGTTATTTGCGATCGTAGAAAAAGTATTGCATGTGAATCGTTTTATAAACATACTTGTAACTAAAGAGAATTTTATAAAACTTGTTACATAATACACCGTTTTTATTTGAATGGCATTTAAATCCGGATTTGAACACTGAAATGCTACCAGTAGAAAAACAAACATTTTAAATTAAATTCTTGAAAAGTTGAAAATATACAACTTCCATTATTTAAATAAACATCTTTGGGGGCCGTAATTTGACGGCGGTTAATCGCACTGCTTTGACATAGTGCTACACCCAGCAACAGGTAAATAAAAGATGATATTTTTATTCGTATTTATGACGTAAATTGTCCTCTTCGATAGATAGTCTATATCTGATAAAACTGGTCATAAGAGTAATACCTTAGATCTTAATATTTATTTCAAATAAGGAAAGCAGTTGCAGATAAATCGCTAGGAAGTGAAATTACGGGAGGTTTGATCGAATAGTGACTGTTATTGGTTTACTTATATATTATGAAAATATCCCGAAGAAAACTATTATTAAAAAGTATCCTTGCATTATTTCACTGTAACCACAAATAAGTATATAGTTCTTAGTTCAAGATGAATTTATAGAATCAGCTGAATTCTCTTCTCTAATTAACTTTCGATTTTACCTCACTATGACGTTCACTTTCATTTAGTGAACATGAACACCCCACATATTGCGATTCTTATTTTAATCAGATTTTATACAGAGCGATCCAAAATAATTGACCTTCACGTAACTTGAAAAAGTTTGCATTACAGTAGAGCCCCGATTATCCGAACCTCAGTTATCCGAACCCTCAATTATCCGAACGATGAATCCATTTATCCGAACACTCGGTTATCCGAATTTGGCCGCTCAAAAACGTGTAGCCACCGTTCGCCAATTGAAGATAGACAGTTTTATGCAACCGAAGCCATAAAATAAATTATGCGGAATACTTTTGATAAATGTTTCATACTTATTATATTTAGTTTTGAGAATATATTTCGATTTTTACGACATATTTTTTTGTGCAATAATTACTTTTCTTTGAAACCACGAAAAATATTGCATTTCGGTTATCCGAACTAGGTCCGGTCCCAATTAGTTCGGATAATCGGGGCTCTACTATATTATCAAATCTATTTTCCACAAAAAAAAATTGTATTAGTTGCCCTGGAAACGCTAGTAATATTTATATCATTAATGACGTTTAGATTTAGTGTTGTTGTATTTTTTGTCTTATTGATATTAATACATTAATTAATTTTATTAACATCTCATCTTGACTACAAAGTAAAATAAATAAAAATAAATATATCATCACGCATTTTACCAATTACTATGTGTGGCACTCTACCTAATCAGATCTCGGTAAGTGATATATTTTTTCGCGTGAAATTCGGTTATCAGCCGTCAAATCACGGCCCCCAAAGTAAAAGAACTAAATTATGAAGCAATTTTTAAACTTATTTATTGAAATTGATAGGTTCACAGAACAAGACAAGTTTCTTTACTTTATTTTTTTACTTTACTGGGGTGCATAATGAAACTGACTGGAAATACTCTCTATAGCAATGTCGCGAACAATTTCTGCAGAATTTTGTTAATTTCGAGGATATTGATTACAAAATTTGTACACGTCATATTCGTAGTATAATTGAACATTTTGGTAACTCTTGAAGTTTACGTAAACACAAATCAACTGGGAGACACACTGTTCGCACACAAGTTACTTTAGATAATGTACAGGATCGTTCAGAAACAACTACAAGTAAATCATTAAGATCAAATTCATTCCTAATATAAATTGGTATAAATTCACTTCACACCAATGCAAGTTATCAGTTGTACTATCACAATAATGCGGCAAACAAAAATTCAGAACGAGGCAATGGGGTCAATCATTTTGGATCATTCTGTACATCGCGATATTGACTTGAATTGTTAGTTTATACCCAAGCTACATATGCAACTTGAGTTACTTGTCCGTTAGAAGTGTCATATAAAAATTAAATTAATTTGATGTGAAAAAAATAATAAAATTACACATTACTATTTATAGGTATTTATATTGTGCACGTTTTTTATTTCACCAATTCCATGCTAAATCAAATATCTTTAATAAATATATCATCAAACAATTTACCCATTACTGGATGTGGCAGTCTTCCGTAGCAGATTTCGGTAAGTGGTATATTTTTTCGAGTGAAATGCGGTTACCTAGTTTCAAATCACAACCCCGAAGATGTTAGTAGAGGGAGAGCCACAGGGGTAGTCAGGGGCGTTCCAACCCAGGGTTCTTGGGGTTCCCAGAACCCGGGCGCCAGCATAAAAGGGCGGCAGACGGCTAAAAGTTAAAATAAATATGAGTATATTAAAAGAACACAAATACTGCGTCTTAATATTATTTGTAAAATAAATAAAGTAATTAAATGAATACCAAATGTAGGTACTTACTATCATACTAAGGCCTTTAATTACAAAAGATCGCGAAGTAATGTGATTAATGTTTGAAATATAAAGGTGACTGTCAAGAATTCTTAATATTCACAACAAATCTTGACGGTTATAGTGACAGCTTCTGTTTCTATGACAAAGCTGTCACAAAAAATCATAATTAGTAGGCGATTTTCTCGAACTATTTTCATTAATTTCTCTAATTTGTGGCATTAAAATGAAGTAATCTGTATGAAATAATGTGTGTGGATAGGTCTAGTATGGTCATGTGCAATATTATACCATAATTTTTTACCGGACACTTTTTATTTACAAAAAACCTTTTTTCCCATGTTATTTCCCTATGCCAACCTTTACGTGGAACGCGCGGTATAGTTATGAGTATTTAAGTATTTTTATTGTAAATTTAATTTACATGCATTGATATGTTATTTTGTTATTTGTATAATTGTTTGTGCTATTATGTGCAATTGTAAAATGTAAACTATATAGTTTTAATTAGGTTTAGGTATATTAGAATGTACCTATGTAGTGAACTAATTTCTTTTTTTTTGTATTTTTATTTAATTTTATGAGAAACTATATAATAAAATATTTATTTAAAAAATAGTTAGTTTTCTAGACAAACAATGTTCTATTATTCTACGCTAAGGTGAATAACATATTATTTGTCTTGAGTTTGCTTATTGCTCTAAATCTACACGCAAGTTTCGCATAGTACGGCGTCTCGGCATACTGCCTTACTCTTTCTGTATCGTAGAGCATAAAATTCCACGTATTTTGAGTACCATATCGCATTTTTGTGCTCCAAAATTTTCGCACGACTCGGGGCGCCACATTCTGCTTCAGAACCCAGGCGCCAAGTACCCCAGATACGCCCCTGGGGGTAGTTTTATTGTGATGAAAAGACTGACACGACACCACTGAGCCACCTATCCCATAAAAATATATCTTATATTTGCAATAATATCTAAATGGGTACCAAACGCCAAATGCCTGACTTTTTATCTCATTTAAATATAATAAAACCGTTGTGTTATTTTAGAAACACTTCATACAGAACCTCCGCAATTTATTTCAGCAATAAACTGAGACTGATGATTATATTTAGCAGAAAATATATCATTTTGATTAATTTAAATCCCAGCTCCCTTACGTGTCCCATACGACAGCAATAACTTAGTAAAATAATCCCTTAATGAAGTGCGAACATAATCGTTATCCTCTTAAGGTACAGATATAGGTCACACAGCATGTAGGGAAGGTCTCATTGAAGCTCACTGACATATTACCCACATTTGTCGTGTATGTATGCTACAGCAACGCCACAAGTTCCTCGTGGCAGTTTGATGAATCAGGCTGGCGCTTGTACACTCTGAGAAATGGTTGACGCGATCTTCTGACTTGTTACAACCACGTCCATTCCATGTTTAGATTAATCGAGTCTCATTAATTTTGCGGCTGCTCTGCACTGGACCTTTGGACGCAATGCGAATTCCCGGGAAGGCAAGAATTGCCGGCTTGAGCAAATTATTATTACATGATATATAATTGTGACAGTTTTGTATTTCTGCGACTGGCACACGATATTTTGTCGGAAATTTCGGTGATTTTTATTACTGTAGCGTCTAGTGTTTGTCGGAAGATTTGTTCTTGAAATATGAAACTTGTAGACTAAACACTACTTTACTTTTGTAATATAAGAAAACTTATAAATTTATCAAGATAATTGGAGTAGATCCGGGATAACAAGGAGGTAAAAATATAAATAAATAAATATATCATAACGCTTTTTACCCATTAATGGGCGTAGCAGATCTAGGTAAGTGATATATTTCTTCTCGTGACGTGCGGTTACCAGCCGTCAAATCACGACCCCCAAAGACTTTAGTGGGGTGTCAAAGTGGTATATTTAATTTGGTAATGTAACAAGGTAAAATTAATGACAACAAAGCAGATATTTATTTGTGATTTATTTCACGTGTTTTGTCATTCATTTTACCTTGTTACATTTTATTTATTTTTATTTATCTTCCCCAGCAGAGTCCCTCAGAGCCAGCACCATCCCCCGGAGCCGACAATAGCTGTCAGTCACATCAACTAGAAGATCCCCCCAAAAATAAAATAATATTTACTATGTATTGTATTAAATTGTACTTGTAATATAAATATTTGTCTTGTACACTATTAAAATGCCAATAAATGAATTGAAAATAAATTATATTCTTTTATTTCGTGGATACAAGTTAAATACAAAATAAATCTAAGATGGCCTGATGTGCTGTACAAAATATGACTGCTCTTCTACATCGTGTAAATTTATTGTGTCTACTTCGTTTTTCGGACATTAAACTGTGCGAACGATGACGTCATTTTTCAGCTATTCCGCACTCGGCGGATTTTACTTAATTGGCTAAATTGGCCTCCATTTTGCTTTACACCGAATTAAGAACAGTCTCATGTCACCCTCAAAAACGACAGAAATTCACAAAGAAATTAATCAATTAATTAATTAAGTTAATTAATTAAATTGATTAAATTTTCATTTTTTTTTGTGAATTTCGGTCGTTTTTGAAGGTGACATGAGGCTGCTCTTAATTCGGTGCAAAGCAAAATGGCGGCCAATTAAGCCAATTAAGTAAAATCCGCCGAGTGCGGAATAACTGAAAAATGACGCCATCGTTCGGTTTTTATTTTAATAAAATATGTAATTCTAGGTCCCCATTTGAAAAATAAAAGTTGATAGTCGTGTCATGTAAACCTGACTTTATAAAATTTTTCTATATGTGTCATAAATTTTAATATTTAATATACTAAAACTTTTCTATTTTTTATAATAAAAAAGTTAAGGAGGGGTTCGTCTTCCCAGGCTCACTCTGTATAGAAGGTGGAAATAAAATGATATATATTTATCGCTATCATTATAATTTAAGTTTGAAATTCTACTTTTGGTTGTGCAACTTATCATTATTCAATTGTTCATAATTAGGTAAGATATTAAAAGTTCTAGTTATTACTTTTTGAAAGCAATTTGTTTATTTATTTCATTGAAGATAAAAATGTATATTTTTTTATTTGCAGATTTGTAGTATTATTTTAATAGCACGATAAATGATACAAAACATTTGATTTATTGATTGTGTTTGTAGAAGTTGTGCAGAAGAAAGTTGCACTCGGACTTATAAAGAAGAATGAAGCTCTTGAGTTTGGAGCCACGTTAATCCCAGTTGGCTTAGTTTCAATTCCACGTTACGTTGTGAATCAGGGCATCAAGGGTCAAACTTTCAACTCGTCTTCTATTAAATAATACCTTATCAAGTTGAGTACTTCTTCAAACGTATTACGACTAATTTGTTACACTTCAACATCTTTTAAACTTAATTTGTATTTGTTGTATTTATTTCAAAGTGGTACATTTGTATTTTGTGACGTCTATTTAACACTAATTTTATTTAAAAAAATTAAATAGTTATTTGTGTATTAATAGCGTAAAATGATTCTTTGTAACAGGAACAAAGACACTTTACACTCGTGATACACATATAATTTTTTCTACGGTTGCATCTTAAATTATTATAAAACGTATGCGTACTGAAAATAAATTCGTTCTATCAATTTTCAATATGACAAGTTCCTGTTTTGTTTGTATCCCTGGTAACTATTCTGTTATTTCAAAATCTATGGACAGTACCCCAGTTACGACTCGGAATATGACTATGTCAGTATGCTTTCGGAACTAAATGTAGTGTCTCTAAGTAATAGGAGGAAAATGTTATCCTGTTTGTATTTATATAAATTGTTGAATGCTTACATTTATGATCCATGTTGTCTTGAACGTTTATCATTTAATATTCCACGCATTTCATCAAGAAGTAAGCTAACATTTACCTGTAAAACTGTTAAAACTAATTATCAACTGAAATCTCCAATTAGACAGCTCTGTAATATATTTAACAACATATCATGCAATATTGACTTGTTTGGTGACCCGTTACCTAAATTTCGGAGACTACTATTTGCTCATTTTGTTTTTTAGTTATTTTAATTATAAGCTTTTATTTTTGGTTTATATATAACTTTCTGTAATTTTTCTGTAATACTTATATCAGTTTCTAAAATTACTTTATGTTATTTGATCTATACTTATTTATTGATGCTTGATTTTGTAAATTTTTTGTTATTGTTACTATGTTCACTTTACATTATTTTTACCATCCGCATGTATATTTATATTGTTTTTGTGTAATCGTCCTGTAATTGGGATCTTGGATCCTGTTGGATTGATTGTTAATAAATAAATAAATAAATAAACTATTGAAGTTAGCGCACGACTAAGTTATTTTTCAATTGTTCCACAGAAAACGCCAACTTTACGATCAAAAATGAGAACGCAAATTTTCTTAGCAATTGTAGAAAAAATGTATTTCACACAGGTAGAAATAAATACATAAATATCTATACATAAAAACTGTCTTTTATTTAAATAAATCACATGAATCATTACAAAATTATGTACAAAAAAGCAAGCAATTCTTTTCATAACCTATGAAATAGTAGGCAATTATGGTATCTCAAAAATAGGTATTTACAATATTTACAATTAATTTACCATCCATGGCCATAGTATCCACCATAACCATGAAGCCCATGCAATCCACCATAATACCCATCATATCCGCCATATCCACCATATCCACCGTATCCTCCATATCCGCCTAAATGTCCAAAATCGCTATATCCATAATGAATGGGACTAGTGTACACCTTCGAATAATAACCATGTCCTAGGCCATGTCCTAGGCCATGTCCTAAACCTAATCCACTATGTCCTAATCCACCATGTCCTAGTCCTCCATGTCCTAACCCTCCATACCCTCCTAATCCATAACTTCCGTATCCATATCCATGGCCGTAGCCGTGTCCATATCCACTGTATCCAAGTCCATCATATAGGCCATGGTATGATGGAATGTGGCCAACAGAATAGCTGACTTTGGAAACGGTAGGGTACCCACCGCCGTAACCATAGCCATGGCCGTAACCATAACCGCTGCCGTAGCCTCCGTAGCCGATACCTAGTAGACCGCGTTTGGCGACTGGTTTTGGATCCTCAGGTTTTGGATCTTCGGCGACAACGAAGGTGATGGCGATGGTGAAAAATATCTATGAAAGGTTTTTACGAAATTTTATATTTATGTTATTTAAAATAGATAATAGATAATGCCAAGGGACTAAAAATTTTGTCAAGACAATCTAATCTAATAATTATTTACGTAACCTCTTATATCTGAATGTTTAGATCAGCTTTACCTTGAACTGAACTGTGTGTCACCAGCTGTCAAATTACGATATCCTTAGATGTGAATAACAAATACAAGAGAAAAAAGTGAAGCAAACATTTTTTGTAAAATTTTTATCTCGTATGTCGTCGCAGGAAGATGCAATTTACATTTTTAGCTATTAAAATTGATAACATAATTTTTTCTACTTCCGTTTTATTTCACTTATTTGAGTTAGGTAATGAACTGCATTATTTAATTAGTGAAATAATAACATAGTAACATAGTAACACAAAAAATTTAAGATATCTTGGTAGACGAATTCTGATGTGTTATTCTTTTATTTTTTCAATTTATGACTGTCATTAATATGTCAAAATTTGATAATTTCAAAAACGCTCTTTCGTATTTATTAGAACAGAAGTAGAAAAAATATTGTATGAAACTAGTAAGGACATAAGGTTATTATCTTACTTATGTGTTTACATAACTCGGCTACGCCTCGTTCTGCAAATTTCACATGCGTAAGGTAATAACCTTCATTTCCTTACTAGTTTCATAAATAGCTATTTCAGAAATCAAAAACAGAATAAAAAAATGGTTATTAAAATTTGAATATTCGAAATCATAAAAAGTAATATGAGTAGTTCTTTGAGTTGTAACAAACTTGTAAACAAGATTAAGAATGATATATAATTATTAACAATATTATGATCTGACAAAAATATAAATAGATATACAATTTCTTATTTACATTTTTTATTAATTAGAATGGCTTTATTGTTATGAATAAAGATAATATCACCTACTTTTTTTCAGATAATCGATATAATTTCAGTGAACGCCCATATACATAGAATGTATATCCGGTAAATTTAATTCAAGGCTGCTTGTATGATTTTTATAATTAGTGACTACATGTATGTTTATTGGTTTTAATTATCTAATTATTATTATTTAATAATATTGTCAAACATATTAAATTTTGAGGTAAAACATAATATTTTATTTTATATATATAAAATATTTTCTTATAAACAGGTTAATTAAAAATAATATTTAATAATTTGTTGAAAGTGTACTTAATGTAGAAATGATCAAATTAAGATTTAAAAATTTAATCTCTCTACTCACCCCATAATTAAATAAAAATATTTATAAGAAGATTACTTAGCAGTATCATTGAATATATAAACTGTAAAGCTGGTAGCACAAGCTCTGTTTTTGCCTGTTTTAAGAGCAGTATATTTGGGTGTTTTAGCTATCTCTAACATGTTAAAACCGTGTTCTTAGAACACCCAAAAACAGAGCTTGTGCTACTACCCTAAGAGTTTATATATTCAATGGCAGTACATATAATCGAATATATTTTAATGTTCATTATTTGAAATGCATATCATATTTATATTTCTGTTCAATATTGATGACAATATTAATTTTATATTTTTATCTTTGCTTTCGTTTGCATATTAAATCCACAATTATGTTTGAATGTTTAAAATATGAAGTATCTTTTATATTATTTAGACGTCAAAATAAAAATTTTTGTTTATAAGAATTTGATATGTAAAAGCTGCTTGAAACAGTCGGCACTTGATTCATCTGCATGCGCAACGTCTGTCTCATTACGGACAATCAAACCCTAACATCCACAAACGTCTTTCCCTCCATGCAAAAATTAATGAAACTTACCAGTAACTTCATTGTTGAGTGTTGTGCACAGACTAACTTGAAGTTCAACAGCCACCCGACGATATTTATACTCGACCACCGCGTTTCGCCCAGAATCCGTACGAAGTTCTATTGTTTATACCCCACCCTCGCGGTTGTAAAACGTGTCAACCTCTAGGTTAACGCAAACAAACTTATGCCCAGGGGAAGGAAGTTTAGATGCGTTGTCCACGCATTCTGCGATATGCTTCGTTGATTTGCTGACAATATTTCTTTCCTCAATGTCGTTTTTTATTCATATTTTTGACAATTAGCGGGATTTGTTTGAATGCGTCTTTAAGACCTTCGATGTGTTTTTATTTTCGCGGAGAACTGAAGGAGAAGTTCTGGATTAATTTGTATCATTATTTCTCGGTTTTCGTGACTTATTAGATGGTTTTCTGTGATTAGTCTCCTTGCAAAAACGCTGAGGAATTTCAGAATACTTCTCAAATGAGGTCTGCATCTGCCAAAATATTACTTAACATTGCTGTGTTCTTGTTTTATTAGCCACCTACTTAAATTAAAATAATAGGCACTAAACTACAAATTTAGTAGGTGGCTCAGTGGTATTGAATCGCCCTGTGAATTTGAGAACGCGAGTTCGATTCCCATAGTGGACAATCAATTTTTAACACTTTAAAATTATCCCTGTGGCTCCTCCTCTACGAACATCTTTGGGGATCGCGATTTGACGGTAGGTAATCGTACTTCATGCGAAGAAATATATCACTTTCCGAGAATAATTGCAGACAAAAATACTTATAGGTAGAGTTACAGTTAAAACCTGAGATAATTTTTAAGATTCGCAGACGCTTGAGGTTCTTTCATAGACCCCCTGTTAAGCATCACTAGTTTATTGGACACAAAATTCGTAAACGGTTATTTGTCGGGAATGAGAACAATCTTAAACTTTTCTTAAACGACTAAAGTCCGCTATTATGTTGACTACATTTGACGTTTTCAAAATTCGATTTAATATGAACACTTGTAATTAATGACAAAAAAATAAATATACCAAGATAATAGTTTGTTACTAATATTTTCAATTATATCTTTAAAAAAAGAACAAATAAATGAGAATGAACTACTCGTATTTTTCTCAAATGTGGTTCAGATGAGAAGAGAGTTGTTGAGAAATATACTGCATGAAAGGAACTGTTTTTGTCGTCTCGTCTTACGGCATCAATGCGTAACTTTATTATAGAAACAAATAATTGCAAATTTTGTTACAAAACTTAAGAATGTATTACAAGGTAATAATCTATTAAATATAACACAATTTTCAAGAAGAATTTAAATTATGGCTTGTTTTATTACTATTTAAAAAAATATTTATGAACTAATTAAATTAATTACTATTTTAGAGAAAACAATTTGACCGACGTTGAGATTTGCACCCGAATGTCTTTTCAACTAGACTATACTACTTCTAAGTTTAAATCTAGACGTCGTTTAAATTTGTCTATAAAATAATTTTTAAGTGTTAGTATTGGACATTAATAAATATTCCGACAAAAAAATGTAAGTTAATTAATTTTACTTAAAAGTGCAATAATACACAACTTTTTGTACATACATAACATCACGTAATATCCCATTAAATGGGGTAGCATGAACCCCTGAACCATTCACAGAACAGATTCATCAAAGAATTAGTCTTCGTTCAACATTCTCATCTTGACACAAGATACTTCAAATACACTAACGTTCCCTCCAATCAAGCCCATTCATTCCTCACACTCAATATCACCTATCATGCAACAACCCTGATTTACATCCATTCATTCGCTCTTATACACCTGTTTCATAAATTTTTCATTTACGCCCATTTCTCTAACAACGAATCTATGAAGATAAGAATGGAAGAAGTATCACCCTGAACAATTGCAGTTAGATACTCTATAGAAAGAACTTAAAAAAAGAATCAGAAAGATAAGGAAGAAAGATTATATCGTCCTGCGTTTGTTAAAAAATTATCATTCACTAATTTACATACATAACAAATATAACAAAATTTGAAGTAAAGAAACCATCATTATAAATTGTTATTTATGTACCACTGTTTTACCACACTTCACGCGAAAAAATATATCACTTACCAAGATCTGCTTAGGCAGAGTGCCACACCCAGTAATGGATAAAAGGCTTGATGATATATTTATTTATTTGTTTTATCATTAAAACTAACATAGAAATAAATATAAATATATATTACTGGGTATAAACTTTTACCGTAACATATATATTTTGTACGTGTAATGTAATTACCAGCAGTTAAATCAGGACCCACAAAGATTTAAGTGAAGGAGGGGCCATTAGGATAATTTTAATGTAAAGTAAAACAATCTATTTCCTAAATTACTTTTAATTATTACACTACTTATTAAAAAATAATAATCATAGTGACATTGTCTTTTCAAAACCATGTGTCGATTATATCAATAATGAGGTAAGAGCAACACACGGTTTACGCAACACATTATACAATGGTTCTTTGTCGCCAGAATTCACATGGTCTGTAATATTAATGTGTATACGGCGTGTAATTATTTACTAGCCAGATAGTAAGATTGTAATTGTTGTTTTTCACTGAAAAATATATGAATCAAATGCTTTAGTATTATAATATATTCAACTAATGTAAATAATATCTGTTCTTGCTGCTTTTATTCTTTGTACCTAATTGTTAGCTATTAATTTATATTTTATATTTCCTTTTGAAGTTTTTGTTTACATATTTAAAGAAGTACGTGTACAATATGTTATAGTCATTTTAACTTTGACAAACAGAGAAAATGTATTATTTCTCTTTGAAACAATTAATAAAATCATATTTATAAATTTTCTTAGTCATGACAAAAGAGAAACAATTATATTATTATTATTATTATTATTTACAAAAGCAGATAGCGGAGATGATAAAGCTTTGCTAAAGATACATGAGTAGTATTTTACATAATAAACCATAGTATACATACTTAAAGAAACTAAAGAACAAAATAAATACTTAGAAAATAGGCGTGGCATTAAATATATATATATATTGCAACACTTTGTATACGATATTTTATTTGATATTGTGACTATTGATACACATGTACATAGGAATTTTGAATCTAGAACATATCACAAAAGTTAGAAGTTTCGCATATCTCGTAAAACCGGCATATTTAAAAACATTCTATTCTGCAACTTAAATAAAATAAATAAATATATCATCACGCCTTTTACCCATTACTGGGTGTGGCACTCTGCCATATCAGATGTCGGTAAGTGATATATTTCTTCGCGTGAAGTACGGTTACCAGCCGTCAAATCACGGCCCCCAAAAATATTAGTGAAGGGGGAACCATAGAGGGAAATTTAATTTGGTGAAAATTGTTTGTCGACTGTGGGGATCAAGAATTTTTGGAAATACCGAAATCTTAACAACAATATTTATTATGAATTAAAACCAATTTATTTTGAACTTCCATTATCTTTATTAGTGAAAAAATACTTTTAACAATTTATAACACAACGTTTCGATAGCGCAAATCTGCTATCGTCATCAGGTGAACTGATACTACCAGTAGTATCAGTAGTATCAGTTCACCTGATGACGATAGCAGATTTGCGCTATCGAAACGTTGTGTTATAAATTGTTAAAAGTATTTTTTCACTAATAAAGATAATGGAAGTTCAAAATAAATTGGTTTTAATTCAAAGTGAATCATTATCTTATAAATTTAAAAATAAGTTAATATTTATTATGTTAGTGGAAAACGAGAAACGCGACAGTTCTAGTTGAATAGTTCATCGAAATTTGCTATTTCTAAGTTCGATTGGTTGAAGTTCATTACCAATCAGTTATGGATGAATAAATTTTAACATATTCATTTATTAAACTATTAATAGTATTTTGCTAATGAGTATTTGTAATGTACAAATACATGTAATTATATTATTCTTACATTTTTAATAACTGCAATTTTAAAGCATCTGCACAATTTAATAAAATGTTAATGAGAAGAACGGTGTGTTATTATTTGTGAAAACCTGAAAGAACAAAAAGTATGCTAGTTGAAGTTTGTAATTAAGTTTGATTTAAAAAAAAAGGAAACTTGGTGTTTACTTTCAATTTAGTTTGTTATTTCGCCTGGAGATGAGCACGGGATGTGAAATTTGATGGGTCACGTGAACAAGAATCAAATAGTAACGTTGAGACGTGAATGGTTGAGATCGTAATGGAAATTATATAATTTAACATTAATGGAATTGAGCGGAAAAATTTAATTTTATTGAAATTTTAAATACACATATTTATGTAACGTGAATTTAAGTCAAAATCAATCACGTACCCATCTCTAATTTCACGTCAATCATTCCTCATGCATTGTATTTTTATTTATTTATTAATACATTTATTAATACTGTATTTTACTTGAAACTGACAGGAAAATAAACATTTGCCTGATTTTTAAGACTCAGGAATTGCTTTGCATGCCTACTCAGGAAAATAACATATTGCCTGCCTAAAAAGGTAATTAAAGAAACGTAAGTGTCTAGTTATTTAGCACCATAAATTATTGACTGAATATGTACGTCAAATATTACTTTTAATTTAAATTAATTAAAAATATTCATTATTTGTTTATAAGTTTTAGATAAAACTATCTACTCATACTGTAATTGAACGCTTTCCTGACTTTTACCTAAATAACTATTTATATAAAATATTTGCGTCAATATCTTAAAGATACTCTCATAAATAATTGTTCTAATTAAAATGTGTTTGTCATTGAATTTTTATTTATTTATACTTCCTGCAATTAGATTTAAGAATATTCTAGTATACATGATAAATACTACTTTTATGCAACTTAATAAAAAATCAATATTATGAATAATTGTATATTATCTGTTATAAATAGAAATTAAAATTCTGCATAATGTCTTCCGCTTTACATTGTTTATTTATCGTTTCATTGCTAAATCAATAATAATTATACAATAATTGGATAATTACTACGCTAATGTTTTAAGAATATGTGAATTTTAAAAAGGAAGAAGCAATATTAATATATTTATCTATATGATAAATTCACAGAAATATTTGGTGGCATTTATTGTAGCGAAAATTTTGTGTGTTCCAACCTAGCTGACAACTAAAGAACATATTTAAATATATTATTGCTTGAACTACACACTCCATTATGTAGATTTTCTGTATAGAAATTAGGAATAATTTCCTGAAAATCTCCATAGTTTATATTCTAATAAACGTAATAAACAAAGTTTAAAAATACTCTGTCGGTTTGTCGGCAAGCGTTCTGTATGTATGCTCGAGATCTAAATTATTCGCTCTTTGTTGTTGTGTTTGAATAAATTTTTACAATTTTTGCGTAAACGATAAGTTTTATCGGTTTCGGTTTTCGGTTACGGTTTTGTAAAAAAGCATTTCATAAAATTAGTTATTCGGTGCAATCGAAATTGGAATACTGTTTACAAATCTGGAATCCAATCTACTAAAAGTATATTGATTGCATCTGCAGAATCAAAACTGAAAAAATATTGTCATAATTATTATTTTAATTATAATAACTATTATTATTAAAAATTCCTCTGTAATGTGAATTATAATAAATAAATAAAATAAAATGTAGCGAAAGCTCCAAATAATTATATAGCTGCACCTGGAATTGGTAAAACTCGCGATGATACTAATATATTTTATATATTCTTATTGCCATATTGTTACCTACAAGAATAATGTAACTAAAAAATTAATTTCAAATGCGGTAACAGAAATATAGAAAAATAATTATAAATGATGAATAAAGCGAAAGTACCAGAACCGTAACAAGGACGATGCACCCGCCCCGGGCGTAGCCGTTGAATTCATATGTTTAAATTTTTAATGATTTTTTTTTTAAATATACAAATTATAAATGCGTTATTGCAAACCTCACTTTGTCGGCTGTTTTTCTTTCATGGTTTTATATAAATTTATCTTTTATACATTTGTATGTCTTGAGAGGGAGGCCGCTATTTTATATTTTTACTTCGGGTGCAGAAATAACTAGTTACGGTTCTGGCAAGTAATATATCAAATTAATAAAAGAATATATGACAAGGATCAAATTATAAAATAAAAATAGAGTACACTTGAAGAATAGATATGTAAACAAATAAAAAAAGTTATCTTGAATGAACATATTTTTATTATTTTAATTGCTTATTTGCGAAATGGGGTAGGTGGTTCAGTGGTATCGAGTCGGCCTGTGGATCTTGTGAACCCTGGTTCGATCCCCACAGCCGACAAACAATTTTTACCAATTTAAATCTACCGCACTTCACGCGAAAAAATATATCACTTACCGAGATCTGCTTAGGCAGAGTGCCACACACAGTAATGGGTAAAAGGCGTGATGATATATTTATTTATTTTTTTTATTTGCGAAACGAAGATATAATTTTAATTTTGCTAATAACAACTAGAATCTTAACTCTTGATGACACATAATTTACAAAAAAATGAAAATGATTTAATAATACAAACAAATATACAATGCTTGTACATCAGACAAGAGAAATAGTTACAAAATGTTAGTTTTCATTTTTTACACTTACGAAAGTTCGGTTATTAGCGTGTTCAACAAAGTAGGAACTGTCATCTACTCGTACCTTACGTACTCGTAGTACGATGTAATACGCTACGCATTGCTGTGGTTAAGATTACTGGTTCAAAATATAATTAGCGTAATAAGTTTACTCAACAAGTGAGTATTTGGATGAAATGAGGCTCATCATATGTGATACAATGACATGTTACGTATTTTAGGTCATTAGTATATAGAATTTGGAACGTATATACAGCGTTTTTTGAAGTCTGCTTCTTGGAACAAACAATGATCAAGCTTTTGTGATTAAAAGAATCACATAAGTACCTCTTGTTTGAAATATTTATTTTTTATCTTTTACAACGTTTTTATTTTCAAATCCCAAAATTTAATATAATTATATTTTTTTCATTAGATTCTATTCGATTCTATCGATCCTATTACTCTTAATAAATAAAGACTATATAAAGGAATTGCCTGCGACGACAATGGTATGCGACGAACTTAATGACTAATGACTATTTTCGTGGCCAGCGTAGTAAATTAATTTTTACGGGCGAGCTGAAAAGTTTGTGGAGCAAGTCTCCATAATTTAATGAGCCTAGTAAAAAATATTTTATTTCCATTTATATAGTGTTTTTATTTAAATTAATTTTTATTAGTTTTATAAAAAGATACAATACATATTGTAATCAAAGGTTGTTGATGGTATGACAATTTATAATTAGATGTCATGGTTTTGTGATCGTTGTGATGAAAAAACAATTACTGTTAGTGTCAAGAGCTTCGTGAATTTTAGAAATAATTTGAAATAATGGATTTAATGCCCGACGAAGACTTTGAAGAAGATTTTCTTGCAGCTCAAGAAAATATACAAAATATTGCAGATGCTGCAAGTAATTACTTTCAATTAGCTTATATTCTATAAAATTTTACAGGTTTCTTCTATGAGCCTGTAAAATTCTACAGGACTACGCGCTGAAATTATTTATTTACTTATGGTGCTTTTCTGTAATTTTCTATAACGCTACAGTTCTGTAAATTTGAACAAAAGCGCATCATATTTGACTGTCAAATGGCATTCAATGTATTTGTCAATAAAAATCTATGCGCTTTTGTTCAAATTTACAGAACTGTAGCGTTATAGAAAATTACAGAATAGCATGGTTAGATACTATAAATATCTATAAAGTATCATTTATATAGAAGGTGGAAATAAACAATATTTAACAAGTCTTACAAATTGAGATTTTAATTTTAAGGTTAAGCTAGATTTTAAGAGTCGTCACTAAATTTATGATACATTAATTGAAATAATTTTCTACTCCAGCGCACAAAAAAAATAAGTTTTGAGGTCAATTTAACTAAATGAACATAGGGTAAACAAATTCCTCTCGAGTAGTGAATAATTTGTAATTAGCTCAGTACAATAAAATTGGTTTCGAATGAATAAACCGATAGATGCATTTCTTAGAATATGCAAATAATAAATTCCCGTTTTTTTTTTTAAATTTTACATGGTTTATAAAATATGAATATAAACACTTTCACATAATTATCCGACAAGGTCTTTGCTAAAGAGGTCTCTGCGTACGTCGGTATGCTGCTGTTTGTTACGTATATTAAAACAACATTGCCCTACTTAAAACAATACTTGTATAGTAATGTGCGTTCTTGTCAAGTAACTGCAATTAGATTATTATCAAATATGATAGTAATTATCTTGTCTTCATAATTTCGGGTTGTAAAATAATATAATATTACTAAAAATGTCTTCATTATTGTAATCATGCTCAGGAATTTTGAAGAATAGATTTTGTAATAGCTGAGAAAATTAAATATGTTATGCATATACGGAAAAGGCAGAGTGCCACACCCAGTAATGGGTAAAAGGCGTGATGATATATATATATATATATATATATATTTATTTTTTATTTTCCAAATAATTTGTTTTAAAATGATTGTAAGGAATCGTTGAACATATCAATATTATCAGTATCAAAATTATTAAATATAGAACAAATACGTCTTATAGGACACCTAAACTTATAATTAGTTCTTACAGTTGATAATTATGATTTCAGTGTAAGTGTTTCCATCTGTGGACAGAAAGCAAAACTGTACGGTAAGAGACTTCAACGCATGTATAGCCAAGGAACTCTTGTATTAATGTAGACGGCTTTCGCGAATGGTAAATTTTGTGCCAATTTCAGACGTTTAACGCTAGGTGCTAAGTATACTTTTTCCAAGCTAAAGAAAATTATGTTTTATCAATCTAATTAAAAGCTTTTATTTATTAACAAATTTATACTATATATTCTTATTTTAACGACATTTGTACAATCACTGTTGAATAGGTACAAAGTTAGGATATATTTAATTGTTTTATACTTATTTAATTAAATGAAATTAATTATAACCAATATATTTAAAAACTATTATTTATTCACATAGTTTATACTACATATATTTACTTTACTTTACATGAGTACAATTACGAGTACTATTGAATAGGTACAAAGTTAGAGGATATTTATTTGATTTTTGCTTTATTAATGAAATAAGACAGATAAATAATACAAAAATTATTAACAACAAAGACAAAATTAATTGTCATCCAACACTTCGTGAAACTAGGTTTAATAAAAAGTATAAAATAAACACTTGGCTAAGTTTCACAAAATTCAGCCTCCAAGTCACCTTATGAAGGCATCGTCAGAGGCTGGCCAGCACATTTAGTAACCATAGACGCGTTTCGCTCTTATTAGAGCTCATCAGTATGGTATAATTCACTTCTCTACCTAGAACAAAGTTCACGTGGAGAAGCTGGTGACGAAGAACTGTGCCAGCAGAGAATATGATCTCTAACAAACAGGTAAGATGACATGAGAAGTTCTGTGTAACAGGCCATGCCACCTACCGAAAAAAAGGAAAAGCAACGCAATATCAATTTAAATCTGCTGGCCAGCCTCTGACGATGCCCTCATAAGGTGACTTGGAGGCTGAATTTTGTGAAACTTAGCCAAGTGTTTATTTTATAATTGTTACAAAAAATATTGTTCGTTGGTGATAAACGAACATTAAATAAATAAAGAAAATAATGATTCTTTATTCAGCAAATTACTGAAAAGTAATCTCTATCACAGTATACACAGACCTTAATTAAATAATTAATAAAATAAAATACAAGTAATTAAAAAAGAGTACTAATTAGCTTTATATTATCGTAGGTAATATTTGTCTTGTTACATTTAAAAATAAATTATTTTCGATAATATATAAATACCAGATTATGTCATAAGAATTTAAGAAAATTTGTTTATATTTTCCAGTGTTTTGATTTTATTAAAATATTATAGTAATTTGCAGAGGTACTACTTTTATTGTCCACGTCAATCACTAATTTGCCTTACAAAACATGAAATCCATGTCCAGCCCCTCTGCCACCATAATCCACCCCCACTCCAAATCCGCCATAGTGCTTCCGATAGACTGGCATGTGCTCCACCACAGGATGCAGCACCACCAGCGCACTGGGCACCAGCAGGTGCTGCACTCTGCCGGGTATGAATATGTGGTTCTCGACATGGCCAGGGACCCAGTGGTCGCGGTAATGTAGCATGTGAGGTTTGGTGGCAGTAACGGCGACCATGGAGGTATTGTGTACCACGACAGATGGCAGGTGGATCGTCACTCCATGGATGTGAGGGGTGTGGTGCAAGGTAGTGAACTGCACGAAGCCGATTTCAAGAGGGGAGCGCTTTTGTTTCGTAGATAATGAAGGAATAAAGAGGATGAAAATCAAAATTGTTTTTATCTGAAATAGAGAAATTAGAATTGCATGATAATTTGGACGTCCTGTATAAGAATAATTTTATATGTTAAATCTCTATGTTTGCTCCTACTGAGCACCTGGTATATTACAGTTATTTGTGTATAAAGACCGTAAAGTGATTCTTTATTACTTTAATAGACACTTTACGCTCGTGATACACACATATTTTTTTCTACGATTGCATATTAAATTATTAACGAAACGTATACGTACTGAAAATAAATTCGTTCTATCAACTGTCAATATGACAAGTTCATATTTTGTTTGTACCCTTGTAACTATTCAAACAAGCACGCATTTAATATCTTTTCGTAACACATGCACAAGAAACACGTTCTTATTCCATAATTATAGAGAGAGAAACACTGCTTTTCTTCCCTAGGGAGAGAAACATTATGTTTCTCTTCCTAGGTAGGATGTTTCTCTCCCTCGAGACTAGGATTATTAGCTGTTTGCGGCGTTTCCTAGGTAACTAGTTACGCAACCCATATTTGACATTTGTCCCGATAAGACAGTAATTTTTGTGCACTTGTTACGAAAAGTATAATATCCTTCGCGGGAGGGCGCGATTATCTCTTGTGTGAAATTGGCAAACCGAGACGTAAGCAAGGGTCGAAGGCTTGTTTCCCTCCCTTGATACATAACATACTATTTCGTAACACATGCACAAGAAACACGTTCTTATTCCCTAATTTTAGAGAGAGAAACACTGCTTTTCTTCCCTAGGGAGAGAAAAATTATGTTTCTCTCCCTAGGTAGCATATTTCTCTCCCTAAAGACTATGATTATTAGCTGTTTGCGGAGTTTCCTAGGCAACTAGTTACGCAACCAATTTTTGACATTTGTCCCGAGAAGACAGTAATTTTTGTGCACTTGTTACGAAAAGTATAATATCCATCACGGGAGAGCTCGATTATCCCTTGTTTCGCTGGATGCATAATATACTATTTACGGCGTTACCATTGGAGGCGCGTGACAAATTTATTTGTCAATTTTTCCACAGAAAACTTTACGATGACAAATGAGAGCATAATTGTCAACTTTTCTTAGCAATCATAGAAATAAAATTAATATGCACAATTTTACTGATTTGTATAATATGAAATTGATCACAAATATCAAATTTCCGTCTCCTACGTGTGTTAAGCAAGAAAGATCAAGGTTAGTATAGAAGTGCACGTACTCGATCGACAGTTAATATAGAAACCGCGTTTACTTTCATCTGGTTAAAATGGAAGCAGCCTTCAATATTGTTCGGTTCGGGTCAGTATATTATTCGGCTCGATACAGCCGGGGAAATGGAGGTTGGCCGCAATATCAGCTAAACTAATACAGGACTTTGTTAAACTATTTTAACTCAATAGAATTTGGATAGAAATTCAATGTTTGAAACAGAAGTTCAACTTTCGTGAACCGGGATCCATTGTCAAAAATAGAAACGTTCGCGGCCCATCCGCTTGGAATTGTGGAGACAAAAAAAGAGTCAATAAAATATAAATTAAATTTTTTTTAGTACATTTAATTATTATATATTAACTTAGGTATCAAATTTGAATGAATAACTTTTTTAAATAAAAAACTTAATAGTCGAAAAATATAAATATTAAATATAAGATACATAAAGTTCTCAAAATGTTTAAAAACATACAAAAATAGAAGTAGTAATAGTATTGTTCACCGTACCAATTAAAAAAAAAAACAGAAGTATATCCGTGCCAGCACTAAGTTCAAACATGTTTTGGTTTAGTAACAAAGTATATTTGCTACTTACCCAGTAATTTGTTAGTAACTAACACGTAGTAGAAATAATATTTTTTATGTCAAATTTTTTGCCATTGTGCGTTTTTTGATTTATATTTCTTTTTCAATTTTATTGCGACTCAGATTTTGAGAATCACTGTTATAAATTCCAAGGTTGTATTATTTTTAATTGGATTTTTAAATATGTTTTAATTTATATTTCATTAAATAAATGTCACATCTGTATGATTCTGTTTGATGACACAGAGGACCAAAAGAAAAAATACTAAAATCGCTGCTGCTGTTTCCATTGAACATAATTATATGAACACGTTTGCTGCTTTGATTTATTTTATTGCGATGACTTTGAATTAATCTTACGCCAATTATGTATTATGTTTTAAGTTTTTTTACATCATACGATTAATCTATTAATAAATAAAACAATTATAATTTTAATCAATGTTATTGCTGCTCAACATATTAATTTAGTTTATTTAGTACATGCTATACCTTCAAATTTGATTCATTAATTTTTGTATATTGAGTTTCAATATATTGTTTAATTTGTACTATGATTCGTAAATGTAAACAAAAAGGGTAAAAATGAGTTGACTTGAATTTTATTCACTAACTACGCTTAACTTTTATTCTCTGTTATGTCAATTACATTTACTTTGAAAAATTCAAATAGGTAAACCTAGTAATAGTGCTATAAAAATGTAATTTTTATTTTAATTACAGATGAAAATATGCTTGTCTTTATTTATTTATTTATTTCAAATTTAATTCTTGCTTTTCAGCTTCGAATTTTTACAAAAACAAAATACAAATCATTTTAGTTGAGTGATTAGGTAGTAGATAATATTTTATTTAATTTTTTCGTCTTTCTTCTTCTTTGCTATGTATGTATCTATGTAAACGTAAATTTAGAGGTGTTAAAATATTAAAATATTTCAAGATTGGCACAAAAATTAATTACTTTGAATTGAATTGAATTTGACATGATTATGTTAAGGACACACAGCTGAATAAATTAATTAAAATTGTTTGTTTATTGATTAATTACGTAATATTTTGAACTTTCCTATACTTAAAAATGTTTCATAATAATCTTTCGAATGTAGTCTAGCAACAAAAATAACCACTACCAACATGCTAATACTATACTATTAAGTTATTTATAAACGTCTGACTCATCATAAAAAAATATTATTATATGATTTTAATTTGTTGTTTTACATGTATGTTAATTATTTTAATTTTGTAGTTTATATTGTGATAATAATTAGTTTGCAGCATATATTAAATATATCATTTGTCAAATAAATTGTAATTCCAATGATACAGTATTATAAAATTAGATTAATACTTATAAATCATAATAATTTATAAACATGTTCTAGTATTTGATACAACTGATTAAATATTATATTACGGTTATGTTTACCAGGTATTAATGCAGCATGCGGCCAGAATTTTTATGCTACTTGGATATGTAAGATTAGTTATCTTTATTGGTATTTCAATAATTGAGCGTATTGAATAAATTATTAAATAGTAATAACTCAAATATTTACTTTATAGTTAACAACATTGCGTAATGAATACGGAATTTCTATAAATAAATATAGCTATAAAAAATACTGGTTTTAATATTAAACATTAAATATTCGAACTTATACATGAATTATTTAGTTTGTTTCTATTATTGTTTATAATAAATTACCTTATGGAACTACTAAAATGACTTTTCGATTATTGTAAACTAACCAATAACACAAAGTTAATTCTAAAGGGAAATAATAATAATAATGCTTGTTCACGTTTTGGAAATCAATTCTTGAGTTTACAGAATACTCGTTCAACATACTTATGCCATTATACTCAAGAGTGCATGAATAGGTTTTTAATCAGAACATAGTAGAATTTGTGATATTTATGTAGGTAGATATTACAATTATTTGCAAATACTTCAATTAAATAAATCTAAAAGAATAAATATTAATAGCATCAATGATACCGGATGAATACTACTCTATTAATTTGACACAAGTTAACTTTAATATACATTCACAACGAAGCCACAATTATTTTTTTTACCAACTTTTCAGTCTGTTTTATTGTACAAAACAAAAAAGAAATATTTATAATTAGAAATAATATCTTTGGGGGCCGTGATTTGACGGCTGGTAACCGCACTTCACGCGAAGAAATATATCACTTACCGAGATCTGCTTCGGTAGAGTGCCACAACCAGTAATGGGTAAAAGGCGTGATGATATATTTATTTATTTTTATTTTAGAAAAAAAAACTTATTTAAATAACCTTGTTAATTTGAATATAACAAACTTTTTGTGATTTGTAATTAAGAATTGCTTCCTTAATTATAAAATTAAAATAATTTTTATTTAAAAATTGTAAATTAAAAAAAATATATAGGTATATATCATTACGTCTCATACCCATTACTGGGTGTGGCACTCAATCATAGCAGATCTCAGTAAGTCACATATTTTTTCGCATGAAGTACAGTTACCAGCCGTCAAATCAAGACCCCCAAAAGATGTTATATGCGCTGGAATTTGGACGTAAAATGATTAATAATTTTAAGCCACTAAAACTAATTATTAAAAAACTGTAGGTATTATTAATAAATATTATATTTATTTTGACTCATTTATAATATATAAATGAAACATAAAATATAATGTGTAGAGGGCAGAGGACAGAATTAATGTAGAACTTAGTATTGAAGTTGTTAGTTGTAAAGTATTGGCTGAAATAAGTATGAATATATAGGTTAGGTATATTGACTGACAGCTTACCAGTATAACTTTCCAACACATGTTTTCTAGCAAGTGTACCACTTAACTAAAACGTTAACAGTCGACGAAGTGATCTGAACTCGCTGCAAAAGCAGCCTGGTTCTATTTAGCAACACTTGATGAATGTACATTTACACCTTAAACGATTTCTACCTAAACGGTTTGCTTCGAAATGCGATTGTGTTCGAGTCACTACGAATATTCAATAGTTCAGCGACTTTCAATGACAACTTTTCATTAATATTTTCATTTTATGAATTGTGAGAGTTTTGTTTACACTTTTTGCGGTTGGAAATTCAGGAAAATCAATTACATATTTTTATAGCTTCTTGTTCCATTAATTTCTATTTACATTTACCACATTTCGTAATCCATATTTACCTAAGAATTTCATTGTATATATAATTATCGAATTTTATTGAAATCATGAATATTACCTGACATCAAATTTTAAAAATAATTCATAAACGTTTGACGGCGGAAAATATAGAATGCAAAATAAATGAATAAAAATATTTTGAAAATAATGTAGTATAATAAAATAATATCTAATATAGGATGACTATATTTAAAACCCAATCATTACGATTTTGAGAATCTGATTTGATCTGATCTGATTATAAACAAGAATATGCAGATTCTAAATAAATTTTGACATTTCAAAAACTTGTTTTTATCTTTTTTTAAATTAATACACATAGCTTCATTAGCTTCAACAGATATTCATCAGTTAGTTTATATTTTAATGCGATAGAATTTAGCGCTGAATTTTTTAATGAATAAAATTTTAAATATTTGCAATACGAAGAAATTAAATTACACATTGAATATATTAATATAAAATAAATATATCATCACGCCTTTTTACCCATCAATGGGTGTGGCACTCTGCCTAAACAGATCTCGGTAAGTGATATATTTTTTCGCGTGAAGTGCGGTTACCAGCTGTCAAATCACGGCCTCCAAAGATATTAGTGGAGGAGGAGCCACAGGGGTAGATTTATTAAATTGGTGAAAATTGTTTGTCGGCTGTAGGGATCGAACCAGGGTTCTCAAGATCCACAGGCCGACTAGATACCACTGAGCCACCTACCCCATTGAATATATTAATTCAAACTAAATCATTATTATTAAATTATTATTTTCCCCTTCCACTAATATTTTTCGGGGCTGTGATTTGACGGCTGGTAACCGCATTTCACGCGAAAAAATATATCACTTACCAAGATCTGCTTAAGCAGAGTGCCACACTCAGTAATGGGTAAAAGGCGTGATGATATATTTATTTATTTATTTTATTTAAATCATTATTGTTATGTAATAATTTTAGGTAGGAGCTTATGTGTTATTTTTCAGGATTATAGACTAGATATAATGACAATACTTTGTTAAAATTCCAACTAAGCAAAGTTTTAAATTTTAATGAAGTCGTTAACTATAGCCTTTTGAAAATGTCAAATTTTAAAATAAAAATACAAAACTTGACAAGTACAAAGAGTGATTAAATGAGTATTAGTTGGTTCAAATACAATGAAGTAGTAACAAGCAGATTATAAATGCTGTTAATTAAAGAGAGCTTTCGGAAATCTCTGCGCGGTAATCTGTTAGAGCGCATGTGCGTTAAGTTTTGCACGTGGCCGGATCCTTATAAAGCTTCCTCACGAGAATTTGTGTCAGTGTTCTGCTAAAGTTTGGTTGATCGTGAACTTGACATACATTATGCACACAGATTACGTATCAATATTTTATATCTGATGCTTCAGTGCACTCCTTAAAATTTATATTGTGCTTCAATTCACACCTTAAATACGAAATAATATTACTATTAATCACAATTTCATATTGTATTTGTTATTAATTATTGATTAAAATACATTTATATTTCTTATAGGGTATCTTAAGAAAAAAATTTGTGAGACTTAGACAAGTGTTTATTTTGATATTTTATTATTAAACCTAGTTTCACCAAGTTAGCATTTAAAGACAATTAATTTTGTCTTTGTTGTTTTTTTAAAGAAAATATATTGATTTAAAATTAAGAATATTATCCTTATATAAGAATAGTAAGATTAATATACATTTGAATGATTTTATATAAAGTGTAAACAGTGAATTAGAACTGGATTGTCCAATTACTCTTAATTAGCATACAGAAATTATAAAGTTTTTAATATTAAATTCCTGTGTATCTATATCTTGTCTAAGTACCTACACTTGAAAAAGCTTGCTTTTACAGAACAGAATTTAATTAATTGAATTCAAAGAAGTATTCGTGATTAAATTATGTACTCTTTATTGAAATGTAAACAAATAGAAATAAAAATAAATAAGTACCATTCAAAATATGATTGAATTTAATACATAAATATAAATTAATAATTTATTATCAATTTAATTGTCTGTGGACAATAAATTAAAAATCAATTCATTTCGCATCATAATCAAATCTTGTGTAATCAGCAAAATTTATTAGTATACTTATTATCGAAGTAAAATGTGACAAATTTGAAATATAGAATGAATCATTTATAAATTTTATAAATAATTAATAAATAATTTAAATAGGACAATATGAATTAATAATATAAGCTTAATGAATTTTACGTACATTCCAAATAAAATTATTTCTCATATATTCGCATTTGTATGTAAAATAAACTAATTAAAAGTGAATTATTGAAAATCATAAAATTACTCTAGATTCAGTGATTTTAAAATCTGGTAATACTTGATAATAAAGTCATAATAAGATATAAACACGGACAAATGTCTATGGTGCTACTTGAAGTTGTTGAGGCTAATGCAACTGTCAGTTCGAAGGAGCATGTAGCAGTCAGAGAAGAGGGGGAACTCTTGATGAGTCCCCTAGGATATGTTGGAGCAGCAATTGTCCTGTTTTGCATAGGGTTTTTTGGTTTTTTTCTTAACCTTTTTGTTATAATACTTATGTTCAGAGAAAAGCAGGTAAGATCATTTTGTGCTTAATGATTATTTTTAATTTTGTTTATTATTATATCACTTACCGAGATCTGCTACGGCAGAGTGCTACACCCAGTAATGGGTAAAAGGCGTGATGATATATTTATTTATTTATTATATTATAGTTTCGAATTAAAAACAAAAACAAAATGGACAACTGACAGGATTCAAAACGCTATTTTTACAACAAATTTCATATTTTTTATTTAATTTATTGTTGTTTCTTTTTATCAGGGGTCATGAAAAAACCAATTATGAAATCGTTTAAATTTTTACAATACGTAATATATCTAAAAATAAATGAAGAAAAATTATCATAAGAAACCTGACTTTTTCATATATTATATCTCATGGAAATAAATAATCTTGACATAAAATGTTTTATTCTTACTATAAAATGAAACCTCTCATTTCAGCAGAATCACTAACTTGATCCTGAACTAAAAGTTCAGCAATTAAAAGTCTGCTTCACAGGGTTAATGCTTCGAATGAAGTTAGCCTTTTTTTAAACAAGTTGCAAACAATGAGTTATTTACATAAATCCTAAGCCCTTACAAACTATCGATTATTATACTCATATAATGAGTTGCTTGCACGATGGATTAATTTTGTTACAACTTTTAATGTTCTTATTCATCTTTGTTCAAAATACCCTCCTTGTATTCAATAAACAATTACTCTGTTGAATTTTTTTTACAACTTTATGCATTTACAATGGGAGAACAAATAGAATTATTAATTGTAATTAATACAGATATTGAATATTTTATGTTAACTGATAACAATATAAAACATCAGACTTCATTTTAATTTCTTTTTAAGTCCGTATTTTCAATCATTGTCATGGATTCATATTTCCATATGAAGGATATCTTCAAATTAATTCATATTTTGAAATTAACACTAGATAGAAATATAATATTGCGAATTCTGATATAAAATGTGTTCTTTGAGTCGAAGATGTTACTATGAAAAATAAAGTATAAAGGTATTTTTAATGTTGTAATTTTTATAAGAAATGACTTAAAAAAATTATAAACATAAAATTTACTAGAAGATGGTAACATTTGAGGCTGCAAAACCGGTGAAAAAATCGGTTTAGTTTCGATATACGGTTCATACTTGGCGGTTCGCATTATTTGTCTTTAATTTTTTTATATATTTACAGGTATATACTTACACGTACCTACGTTATGTATTATATCTATGTAATATTTAAAAAAATATAAAATTCAGTTTCATTTTGTACCAACTAGTAAAACAAAACTTTATTTAATCTTAATTTAAATGATTATTTTTGTTCAAAAATAAAAATCACAGTATTTATTTAAAATTAAAATAGAACCTTTTATAAGGTATACTGGTAAATTTCTTTTAAAAAAATCAATAAATGGAAAATACAAATAATACTTAAAACAGACTTATTCAGCGCACATATAAAATTCTACCGGTTTTTATATTATTTGAATATCATTATAAACTCAATTTGCAGTTATGTTAGCAATTATAGTTGAAACTCAAAGAGAATTACGCCTACAATTATAATTCGCAAGCTACTTGCTAACCGCCAGCGTTTATTGGGTTGCTGTGTACCAGACGAATTATAACGATGATGTCTGCATTCACAAAGTTACGAATCAAACCTGGGTCAGAATCGATAACATAGAATAATTACTTCATAACATAAAAGCTAAATTGAATTAATTATTATATGCAAACTCTAAAGTTAATTAATTATTTTGAGAATACATGATCTTAATAAAATATAATTACATGGGGTTTTAAAATTGAATTTAAACTTTTGAGTTCTGAATGCTAATATAAATTATAACCCACAACTTTACTAACTTTGTTGCTTCAATGTTATTTTTATTCAAAAGTGCTGAAGCAAATTCAATTTATTTCTACTATATTATAGGGACATACGATCGGGTTTCAATTAAATTTAATTACATTCGATTTGATATTACTCATTTAAGTTAGTATATTTGCCGATTTAACATGCTGTACAATAATTTGAATTTAAAGCTTTTCAAAGTACTGACCCTTGTAATTACGTAAAGTGTATCGATTTTCTTAAATAAATAATTCATACTAGTAGTAATTAATATAAAATAAATATATTGTAAATTGTCAAGAATTTTTTTATATATTGCTATTACTCTAATTTAAATATACAGGCTGTTTCACAACTTAGAGCAAAAAATTAAAGGGTATATTCTGTACGACGTGCTGATCATGAAACAAAAAGAATTTTTTTTAAATTCGAAAAATTAAGTGTTGTTAACCTAAAACCTTTTTTGTAGTAATGCACTGGATTCGCTTTCCTATTAAACACAAACAATGAAGTAGGTATCAACTACGAAAGAATAATTACACAATTCAATTATTAGCAGTTATTTATAATAGAATTTTATTTAATTAATAACTTTAACATAATCATCCACTCACTGGCAGTGGCAACGAACAATTTTGGACTGGGAAAAATGTAAAATAGTTTTGCGATTTAAAAAAATTTCTTTTTGTTTCATGATCAGCACGTCGTACAGAATATACCCTTTAATTTTTTGCTCTAAGTTGTGAAACAGCCTGTATATATTATCATGAAAATGCGAATTTACGCCCCTTAATTTAAAAACCTAGCGGCGCCTTTGGTAAAATTTATATTGTTTTAAAACATTGAATTAGTATTTCTAGCAACAATAAAACCTAATTATGTTTATTTCATTTATCATAGTTATTGTAAAATTACAAAAGATAATTCAGAAAATTTATGACGTTTGTTCATTTAATTCTTATTTATTTATATAGGTGCATTATTGCATTGTGTGGTTGAGTTTTAACCGCAAATATACAAAGGTCATTAAATATTTGCAATTTGTTGACATAACTTAATGAACATGAATAAAAAGCTTTATGAAAATTCCATTATATTATATAACTTCATGTCATTATGCCAGTGAAAATAATTTTCTCTGTCTTCTGTGGTTTAGTAAGAAATTATCTGTATTTCACAATACTGTCAAAATCTGTAAATTACTTTATTTTTAATTTCTTATTTGAATCACTTTCACTACACTTTCATAATATCGACTATTCATTGTTGAAATCTATTAGAAAACTGTAAAAATATAAATTATAACGTAAAAATTGATTTATTTTTGCTATTAGTGGATTATTTTCATTGATAAAACTTTCGATGTTACCGACAAAATTAAAAAGAAAATTGGCCCCTAAAAGTTTTTGTTTTACATGCTTCTAAATTTTATAACAAAAAGAGTTGGGAATTAAAGAACTATCTTTCTTCATTACTGGGCTGTCATACAGAGAAACTAGTAAATTAAGGACAATTTTTTGTCTAAAACAATGCTACAAAGTTTAACTTTATGAAATTGTTTTGAGGATATTTTTGTGAAGTTATCAAGTTGTCTATTTATTAAACTGTGAAACATAAATCATCATCAGATTTGCTGTCACTGTACAGCTCACGTGAAAATGAAATAATTAAATTAAACTGCGAATTGTTGCTTTTCTTTAAATGAAAAGAATTTAGTTTTATAACATAATCTAGATAATTAATTTATAACAATGTCAAAATAGTTTAAATTTTAAATGTTTTTTGAATCTACCACTTTCAAAATATATTATTTTTTATAATAAAATTTTTGAAATAATAGTAAATTATGTTGCGACTTGTTTTTCAACATCTTCTATGAATAGATTATTCCAACATAAAAGAGATTAAAAATTATGCTCTTAACACAATAAGGCAAGAAAGATTAAATAGTAGTTAATTGTTAATTACAATTAAAACTATTTAGGTAATTTTACCTGCAATCAGAACCAAAATGTTTCGAAAATGATTTCGTAAATAATAGTGGAATGAGAAAAAATTTGTATATTTATTACAAGTGTCCTTTTAAAGAGAGAAGAAGAAGAAGAATAACTGCACACCAAATTCGAAAACTAACCGCACGCCATTGAGTTTCTCATTGTCCTAACAGAGTAATAAACTTGACCAAGCACAGGAAACTGAGAAAAGTCAATTTAAAAACATGACATGCGTTTTATTTTTATTTTGGTAAAACTAATTTAAGAATGCAAATTAAAACAATTTATTTAATTTCTCTAGCCAAACTCTTAATGCATTTTACGATTTCTAACAGTTTCTGTGTTGATCTGAATTTCCGCGTACTGAGTGTACATCAAACCACACATTAATGGCGTAAAATAATTGTTGTACAAATTAGCTAAACCAATTTTATAACCTTAAATACGAAAACCCTCATTTTTCATTTCTACACTTTAAACGATTCTAACACCATCTATCAGGAATTAAAAAAAGTCCCCAAGTAAACCCTAGTTTTAATATTTTAATATTCTATCCAAATCTGTAATAAAAATGGAGGTTCCCACATAAAATTACAAACTTGCCCACCTTTCTCTCCCCCTGGGATCAAGATTTTTTTGTTTTTATATAAAATATTGTATATAACACGTCAGTAAAGTGTCATTATTTGCCTCGAGCGATTGCATCCCTCGGGCTACGCCCTCATTATTTAATTTTCGCTCTCAGTAAATAATGACGAACTTTACTCCCTTGTTATATAAACTACTATTGAGTTTGTTTTATTGGTTGCAGTTGTGGACGCCTTTAAATGTGATACTCTTTAACTTAGTATGCAGCGATTTTTCTGTGTCAATTCTTGGAAACCCTTTCACGCTGGCTTCGTCCATAGCTCATGAGTGGATGTTTGGACCCGTCATGTGCGTTATGTACGGATTCTTTATGTCTCTACTAGGTAAATATTTATTTAATATACTATACTTGAAATTGAGCTATCTGATTCGTGTATTTTTCAATGTATTATATGGTCATCAATAATTTTGTCTCACTTGAGACTGTCGTAAATGAATAATTGAATTATAATGAATTTTTTAAATTTTTAATTTATTTGGATTTCAGGCTTTTTCAAAATTAATAAAAAAGTTAAAATTAATTATACATTTTTTATTAAGTAATAAATAAGGCGACGTTTCGGCCAAAAATTTAGGCCATTATCAAGCAGTTGGTGAATTAAAATTAAGATTACATAATTGAACAATAAAATCTTTTGAGGTGAACACCTCACGAGTCAAACAGTTTCTGTTTGACTCGTGAGGTGTTCACCTCAAAAGATTTTATTGTTCAATTATGTAATCTTAATTTTAATTCACCAACTGCTTGATAATGGCCTAAATTTTTGGCCGAAACGTCGCCTTATTTATTACTTAATAAAAAATGTATAATTAATTTTAACTTTTTTATTAATTTTGAAAAAGCCTGAAATCCAAATAAATTAAAAATTTAAAAAATCTTCCATTCGGCTTATTAAAAAAGAAGTAAAATCCCTTCATTTTACAAAATGAATTATAATGAAGTTAAATAATTTTTTCAACGGCGATTTTATGTTCTGTTTTGTTCTGTTAGAGATACATTGCGGGCCCTAGAGCCAATTCTGCTAAGTATTGAATAATAATTATTAAATATCCGAACAGAATCGCCAGGCCGGACCATGCACCCTAGACATAAAGACAATAAACTACACTCCGCCCAGTTTCTGGCAAGAGCTATACCTTAAATGAAAGACATAGTGCAATGCAAATCAGCCGACGCCACGATATACAAAAAAGTTTAACGTCCAGAGGACTCCCCAATTTCAAAGTAAAATCAGTGTCGAGTTTTTTAACGTGGGATTCTACCACACTTTGTTCCTTCCTTCCAAAATGGTTAAAGTTTAGGGCTGGCTTATTAGTAGTTGAGTTGCTTTAATTTTTTCAACAACAATTTTATAGTAAAAATTATTTGACATTCAATATATTCATTGAATTTATTACCATTTTGTATTTTATCCTTTTGGATTAATGAAAATGAGGACATAAATCTCCGAAACATATTAATACACGAAGTCTTGACTGTTTATCATTTTCGTTTTATTTCTAGATCACTCACTAACCAATAGTTTAAACATGTTTCTCGATTCCCCGTATGTCTTCATTAAAGTATGTTAATTTGAAGTAAAATATAAGTTTCCTTTTATGGAAAATATATTTTAAAATTTAATTAGGTATGTTATAGCAATATTTTATAATTAGATAAAACAAATTATTCTGGTTTGTGTATCTGGATTTAATCCTATTGCACCGAAAAATGACGATACATATTTAGTTCTAGAATTCAGTTCACTAATTTCTGTGACTTACTATAATTGTATTGAAAAATGAAAACTATAATATTACAGATTTACTTCATAATAAATTAATTTTCAGCAAATGTGTCGATATTCAAAGCCATACTAAATAGGAACAGAATTACTTTCAAACTTAACACTCCGACAACGCAATTACAATCGATAGAACTACGAGTATAAACAGTTATGAAAGTCTTATACCCCAAACAAATTCCTTGCTGCAATAATTATCTCTCATTTAATTTTTATCAAATTTGTCAAACCTTGTTAATCTATCTTTGGAATGATTCAAGGGGCAAACATAAATCACAATAACTTTGTAATTTTGCAGGAATAACGTCGATAACAAGCTTGACAGTTCTTGCGTTCGAGCGGTATGTGATGGTTTCCAAGCCGTTTAATTCACATCACCTCTCCCGACGAAGCGCCAGCTACATCGTGATAGGGATTTGGATGTACTCTGCGGCCTTGACAACACCACCTCTTTTGGGTTGGGGAGCCTATGTCAACGAAGCAGCAAATATCAGGTAAGTAATGTGTAACGATGTAGAATTGAAGATATGACAGTAAGAAAGATCCTATTTTCCTGATAACGAAAACGGCAACCTACATTAAAACCGTGAGTTGAACTCATTGATTTGACATCATTATTTTATTATTTCAAGTAAATATGGTAAAAGCTGTGGAAAGTTTTGTACTCGTTAATTCAATTCATTATTTTATTCTTTGTTACCCTTTACAAATATCAAGTTGAAAAATATACCGTAGATATACAATTCAAATTATTGTAAAACTTTTCAAGTTATGTCGATATAAAAAGCATAAACTTTTCTCGAAACAAAACTTTGAAAACATTTTATATTTTGTAAGGTTATTTCCAATAGTTAAAAAACTGGCTAATAGGAAAACAAATACAAAGTTAAAAGTGATTCTTAACCAAATAAAAATATTCATATAATCGCTAGAATATTCTCTTCTTTTTCTTTTAATATCTGGACATCATAAATTAGAGATATCCCGAAATTAGTACCCAACATTATTTTATGTAAATTGACAATGATTTTAATTGATCTATCAATATATTGATCAACTACGAGTAGAACTTTTTAAATTAAACAACATACTTGTTTTGAGTCACATGCAAAGTTTCAAATTTCGTGCAATTTTTACGAACTAATTATTATTAGAGTAAGTATTTCTTAAGTTTGACTAAATTCATTTCCACCCCTTCAATCAATTCATATTTTAGAGACAAATTAAATTATCAAAATAAATCTTCAATTACTCATCATGCATTAGAATTTTTACATAAAATTAACTTTCAAGAAACCAAAATTTTTGCGAAACCAACAAGTTTCACCGGAAGACTTATAAGAGAAGCCATTGAAATTTGTAAGGAGGAAAATAATATTAACAATTGTGATGGTTTGGAATCCATTGATTCACAATTTATAATTATTATACTACATATTTTTGTCTTTTTACTTGTCATTTTTATTTATATGTCATTTGTTTATTTTTATGTCATTTATGTGATATTTTATATTTATTTCTGTCCTGATGAAGGTATTTGTTTAAAGTACCGAAACGTCGAGTTTTTGAATTTTAAATATATACAGAATTAAACCAGAAGCCCCTTTTATTTAAATTAAACTTGATTAATTGAGAATATACTTTGCGAGAAATCTCGACGCCGCCCAATTTTTTTCTCTAAAATTATAATTCCAATATACTAGTCATGTTAAAATATATTTAACTATTGATATTTTATATTATTTTACTGATACTAAAAATGCAATCCACATTATTGTTTTATATTAATTAGTTTCAATTATTTCTAATTAAAAAAAATCAGTGCTCATAAGCGTTCATTACTCGGATGAGCACTTTTAAATTTCTAAAGATTATAGCTGGTATATATGTGTTCACTATTTCCTATATGTCTGATTGCAGCTGTTCAGTGAACTGGCAGGAACAAACGTTCAACACAACGACGTACATTTTGTTCCTGTTCTTCTTTGGCCTCGTTGTTCCCGTTTGCATCATCTCTTTCAGCTATGTGAATATAATAAGAACCATGAAGCAGGTAATCTAAAAATAACAACAGTGCGATGCCCACATTGCTCGTTCTCTATACATACAAAATACTGAAAACCTTGAGAATACATAGACAAGCGTTTTTATTAAAAATAATACTTTTTGCACTGATTTAACTTCATAAATAAATGGATTCTGTTAATGTACGCCCGCTACTAAGTTTTATTTAATAAATTGCAACAAAATGAACAAACATTGATAAAATTTATCGTTTAACATTTTCTATATTTAAATTCGTAATTGTATATAAATAAAACATATTTCATAATGCAGATACTTATTTTTCGTAAAACATGCACAAGAAACACGTTCTTATTTCCTAATTTTAGAGAGAGAAACACAGCTTTTCTCCTCTAGGGAGAGAAACATTATGCTTCTCTCCCTAGGTAGGATGTTTCTCTCCCTAGGTAGCATGTTTCTCTCCCCAGAGAGATGTTTCTCTCCCTAGAGACTACGATTATTAGCTGTTTGCCACGTTCCCTAGGTAACTAGTTACGCAACCCATATTTAACATTTGTCCTGATAAGACAGTAATTTTTGTGCACTTGTTACGAAAAGTATAATATGCTTCACGGGAGAACGCGATTATCCCTTGTGTGAAGTTGGCAAACCTCGACTTCAGCCCTCGCTTACGTCTCGGTTTGCCAACTTCACACGCGGTAATAATAGCTTGTTTCCCTCCCTTGATGCATAACATACTAATAAAGTGTCTTTGTATTTTTTTGTACACGGCTTGTCAAGCTGCCTAAATCAATTTGTAAAGTAACGTAGGTAAATCGATTCATGTTTCGTAACACTTAAGTTTTCAGTGATACATTTCAAAGAATGTTCTGCTCTTTAAAGAACCAAAAAAGTATCTCTAGAGAGTTTAAAATTCTTTAGAGACTAAGATGTTTATCCTTTAAGATGTTCTCACACTAAAGCAATATTCGACAGTAAATGATTAATGTAAATAGATACAAAATTGGAAATTGATTGCTTTGAAAGTAATTTCCGCAAGTTAAATTGATCTTTACAAGTTGTACTATGCGAAACAATTGTGTGGGACAATTTCAACATTTTGTATTTGCGTTCTTACCCGTTTATACGAGTACTATTACAATAAAATATAATTTTGGATATTTGTAAAATAACGATGATTTTCTGATTATAATTGGGATATAATTTAGTATAAACTTAAAGCTAACTTTAATGGTTACCTCTGCTACTAATTATACTTGACTATTGTATCACTATGTATTTCAACTAAAGCTGGGCGAGAACCGTGATATTTATGGACTCAAAATGGGTCATATAAGAACCACGTGATCTTCAGCACATTTATTTTTGTATTATTAGCCCGTGTAAATTAAATAAATAAATATATCATCACGCCTTTTACCCATTACTGGGTGTGGCACTCTGCCTAAGCAGATCTCGGTAAGTGAAGTGCAGTTACCAACCGTCAAATCACGGCCCCCAAAGATATTAGTGGAGGGGAGCTACAGGAGTATATTTAAATTGGTGAAAATGGTTTAGTCTGTGTGAGCGTGAATAATAAGAATCAGTATTTGGTAAACATCTCACTTCAGCCATTTTCACGTTGGCTGCATATAAGATCATTTATTTCACATATTTGCAATCTTTCATCATACACCAAACTTTCATTCACATCCATTCATTCGCTCCTATATTCCTGTTTCATTTATCTTCATTCTACTTACGCTCCATATGCTCAAATCTCTTCTACTCATTTATGTCCACATCCTCTAATAATTTAAAAAGATAAGAAAGGAAAGAAGCGACAATCTATGCTTGTTTACCACTTACAAAACTTATTTTTAGAAAGTACGAGATTAAAATAATACTTTGAAATGAATTATACAGATGATGGTTTAATTAATATATTACTTAGAATTAGTTAGATTAAAATTCTTCATTTCTTCATTAGTTAATTCGAACATAATCTGAATCCAAGTTTACCACTTATTTTACAGAATACAATGCGAATGGGCCGTGTTAATAAACTGGAAGGTCGTGTTACCAACATGGTGGCTATCATGATTTCTGCGTTCCTGATCGCTTGGACTCCATACGCAATCCTGGCGCTACTGATCCAGTTTGGGGATCCTGATTATGTGAGTCCTGGAATGGCTGTTGTTCCTGCTCTTTTCGCAAAAAGCAGTATCTGCTATAATCCACTCATATACGTTGGGCTTAATACTCAGGTAGGATAGCTGCATATTATTTACGGCGTAGGATACATGTAGATTTTTTTCTACATTCAGAAAGTCGTCGGCGGTTATTTTTCTTCATAACATTTCAATCCGCAATAATTTTATATATATATATATATATATATATATATATATATATATATATATATATATAATCATTCATTAAAATAATTGTTTCCAGTACATTATTGAGGTAAAATTTTCCTAATTCTGTATCATTATAAATATTTATGTAATTGTAATTATAAACTGCAATTTTAAATCGATTAAACTATATAGGAAATAAGGTACAAAGGGCAAGGTTTAAGCAGCCACAAGTTCAACATAAATCCAATAATCATTTCCTGAATTCAATACAAAACAAAATAAAGATACGATCACAATGCTTATCAAAATATGAACAATCCTATTTTTGACCTTGTTTGCAGAAAATTAAAAATAATATTTATACTAAACAAATGACTAACATTAAAATATATAATTATTTTGTTTATTGTTGGCAGACCTTCCTGTTGAACTTGTATGTTGAATTTATCCTCTAGTTCCGGTCTTCATGGCGGCAATTATTCGGTCTTCCTGATCCTGAAGCATCATTGGTGGAGAATGAAAACACGATGGCAGCGACTCATGTTCTTTCGCAGATGACACAAGAATCCGTAGAGGATAGGAAGAAGGGACAAATTTTACTTTTGGGTGAAAATTCCGCCATGAAGAAAAGTTGTCACTTACCTACAACAAGTTTATTAAAAATATCCCAAAGTGATTGTTATTTAAATCAGATCGGGAATTCAACTGTAACTTTTGTTAATAATCGCGGAAAAGCTCAAACTAAATTAATAGATAATTAATTAGTATCACAAATATCTGAAATCAAATGGATGTTTCTACTTACCAAACTTAATATCAAATTAAATATTTTTTCTACCCCATTTATTAAAATTTCATTTAACGTACTGGTTTCTATGGCACTAAATAACACATGTTGATAAACCGGCGCTTCGAACGTTTTAGTCACGGCTTAAGATATTAAGTTAGCCTCAGGTATCTGTCATTATAACTTAACCTTACTTTTTATATAATTCATAAAACTTCACATTTTTTAGTTGTCTTAATTTGCGATTGTAAAAAAGTATAGTATAAACTCTTTAGATACTCGTTGTTATGCACTCGTAATTAAAGAGACGGTTATAAAACTCGTTGCATAATATATTATTTTGGCCCATATTGAGAAAAAGTTTTAGTGACATCCATATGAAATAAGTAAGATTATTTAGAAAATTTATAGTGATATATTTTCTACTTTTAATTTCGTAACTCCTATTGATAAAAGGAGTAAATACCTTATTGATAATATTGTTATAGTTAACTCATTGTTTAATTTTAGTATTAAGTAATAAGTAATAAGTATATAGCTCAGTGGTAACGGTAATCTATGGACGTAAGAACCCGTGTTCGATTTTCACAGTCGACATTAAATTTATCTGCTAAAACAAAGAGTTGTTAAACCAAGAAATGATTAAACGACGCGAAGATATTTTCTTAAATTAAAGAAGAAAAGTACATAGTTTACTTGAAACTTTTTTTTAATTTCAATGTATCATAAAATTTGATTACATGTAATACTCATCTAAGTCACCGTTTTAGTAAATGAAAGTAAAAATATTGATCGTAAATAGTAAAATACGTAGGTCAAAAGTCTTTATTTTATTAATTATCCTTGGTAAATAATAAACAATTGGAAGCTTCGTCCTTATTTGTACGTCCTACACAATTTTATAATTAATTTGGAAAAATAATATTTTACGTCTCATATAAAAAAATCAATAAAAGGTAATTTGATGTCTCAATTCTCTCAAGACAATGTGTAAATATTTGAGTTAAATGTTATTTCAGCGCAAATTAAAATCAAATCTCATGTGCATATAGAGGGACCAGATTGTGTATCATATAACGTAATTGGTCAAATATATATTTAGGAGAGCTTTAATACAATTTAAATAAGGTACATTAATGAAGTTTTTAAAAAAGAATTAAAATGTGATATTATTTAGAGTAGACAATAAGAAATCTGTAAAATGAAATGAATAACTTAAAAATAAGAGGATAAATTAAAAAGTATATTAATTTCTGTAACTGTAATTGTGCATGGCATTATAGTTGTATTTTTAATACTTATAGTATTTTTCAAATATTTAATTTTCCATATAGTGGTGCTATTAGTGTTTGTGCTTATAGTACCATGATCGTGATAATAATTCCAATATTCGCAGTAGATATGATTTACAAGTAATTATACATAACGAATACTTATGTGTCTGTGTACTCATCCCGAATAGTGAAGTAAATATTCATGTTTAATCATTAGTATCTCGTGCTCAAATGCTTTTAATTCCAGAAATTACAGTAAATCAATACTCTGGACTAAGTACATATTAAATGGTCGTCTTCAAATTGTATATAATTAATGTCCCAAGAAAATACTTTATGAAGTTATTTTTAACCGTAAACGAATCAAATATGTTAAATTTAATTCTTCATAACTTTTAATTTAATTGTTCTTTTTCTTCTGATGTAATCACTAATTACGGATTTAATTATAGTCGTCGATAAATTAATTTTCAAAATGAACAGAGAATTTTTGTTAGGACAGTCTTTAAAGGCGATGTTTAATTTGTGAAGATAATTTTCAATTTATACTACAAGCTTTGCAAGCTTTAATTTTAGTTATTTCTAAATATTAATTGTGCAATCACACAACTCCAGGAAATAATGTTTTGCGCTACGAATAATTTCTGAAATTTCACTTACTGAAATAATTCTGTTTATGCGTAAATATTTAACAACAATTTATATCATTTCCATTCTCTAATATTAGTTGAATTATTTCTTTTGTAAAATACTGATAAATGTGATATCTCTCCCAATAAATATGTATTATATATGCTATTTATTTTCTGATTAATAAAAAAATATAAGTAGGTACTTTTAGACTGTTTTCTAATTTTAATTTTCATTTATGTAAATATACAGGATGTTTCACAACTTAGAGCAAAAAATTAAAGGGTATATTCTGTACGACGTGCTGATCATGAAACAAAAAGATTTTTTTTTAAATCGCAAAACTATTTTCCATGTTTCCCAGTCCAAAATTTTTCGTTGCCACTGCCACTGGGTGTTAAAGTTATTAATTAAATAAAATTCTATTATAAATAACTGCTAATATTTGAATTATGTAATTATTATTTCGTAGTTGATACCTACTTCATTGTTTGTGTTCCATAGGAAAGCGAATCCAGTGCAGTACTACAAAAAATATTTTAGGTTAACAACCCTTAATTTTTCGAATTAAAAAAAAATCTTTTTATTTCATGATCAGCACGTCGTACAGAATATACCCTTTAATTTTTTGCTCTAAGTTGTGAAACACCCTGTATAAGTTTACGATAGCTCTAGGTATATCTACAAATATACTAAATCTAAAAGGGAATCGACTAATGGAAGGTAAGTACTTTGCTTCCATAATATTCTATTATAATTTGAATTATTAGGTAAAATGAAAAAAACTAGAATTGAGAGCATCTCAATAGCCTGCTTAGTTTTAGAGATATAGCACCAGGAAAATGTTTGGAAAGTTCAACCCTTACAGAGGCATGTAGATCTTGAGAACCTTGGTTCGATCCCCACAGCCAACAAACAATTTTCACCAATTTAAATCTACTCCTGTAGCTCCCCCTCCACTAACATCTTTGGACCCGTGATTTGACGGCTGGTAACCGCACTTCACGCGAAAAAATATATCACACCCAGTAATGGGTAAAAGGCATGATATATTTAATTTATTGTATTGGTAACCGCACTCAATTTAAGAAATGGACTTCAACATAATAAAGAAATTAATATTAATGACTAATGCATTTTCTAAATCTGTTTATTTGTATATAATTCAGAATAATTATTCCATTCTAAGTACAAGACATTGTTTTTCTATTCACAACATTCAGTGAAAAACAAAATGAAAGCGAGTTTATTTAAAAAACAAAAGTGAAAATAATTAAAACCGAAACTTTATTGCTTAGTCAAGCAAAATAGCAAACTCGCATTGGAAAATTAGTGCTATTACGTCAAATCATAATTAAACGTTTTAATCAGAGCATATACCTGACTTAGTTTTATACCTATACTTTATTTATGGTTTACGGATATAGCTATTAAACTAAAAAGCAATCGAAAGTAATCACAAGTTTACAAAATCCTGCGCAAGTTATTTCTATGAGTAACAAGTTTCTCATTGAAGTATTTGCTAGACTTGAAATCCTGATTATTCTATTAAATATTTAATTATAATTAAAACAACAGCGCAATTATTTATTATTCATTGTCAATCTATGTGGTCTAGGTAAGGATTAAAATATTGTACTTCAATTAATACAGATAACTACAAGTTCTAAAATAAGAATCTATTGTTTTTAACACCAAATACAGGTCAGAATAACAATATTAATGATATAATAAATTTTAATACGCTTGGTTAATCGTTATCTTGTTGACGTATCGAAGTATTAGATACGCAATGAGAATACTAATGCATATAATATTTGAAACAAATAGTGCGTAATGCGTTGCTGCTTATTGTAATGACAATGAATTAAAACCATATTTCTATTTTCAATGCCAATGGTAAGACAAAAGACAATAATATTTTTTGTTGCCAGATATAAAGAACATAATAAATTTATTACCTAATTAGCTAAATAAATCTACCAATTAATATTTGAATTAGTACTGCTTTTATTGGGTAGCATATATTTTTTATGTAATTGCTACGTCCAAATATTTACATTTAATTCACATACACGTCTTCGAAATATACATACACTTTTTAATAAAAAGTTTTTTTTACAACCTAAATAATAATAATTTCAACGTTATGACGTATTAAGCAAAATTAATTAATATATATGATGAAATCCCTTGATATAATTACTATAATTATACTCTGTAAAAAAACATTGATTAAATGTTAAATGTTGATCTTGCAATTACAAATTTAATTACATAGCCTTCTTTCAAAGGGATCTCGTTTACAAAGTGGTTTACGTTTTTTTGTTTTAAATAAATTCATTGTGTTTGTTCTACGTACTGTAAAATTGTAAATTCTTTTTTCAAGTAATCTATTATAAAAATATATTTTGTGCATAGTTTTATTCATTAATTTGGTAGAATAATAATATAATAGTTATTTGTGTATTAAGAGTGTAAAGTGATTCTTTGTTCCTCTTGCACTATTGCAGCTCTCGCCTTCGGCCCGCGCTGCAATTACCGTGCTCGAGTAACAAAGACATTTTACGCTCGTGATACACACATAATTTTTTCTACGATTGCATCTTAAAATTATTTAAAAACGTATATGTATTGAAAATAAATTCATTCTGTCAACTGTCAATATGACAAGTTTCTGTTTTGTTTGTATCCCTGGTAACTATTGAAATAAGCGCGCATTTAATATATTTTTCGCTCGTTGCCATTAGAAACGCGCGCATTTAACGTCATTTTCGCGCGTTGCCATTGGAGACGCGCAAAAAAGATATTTTTCGATTGTTCCACAGAAAACGTCAACTTTACGATGACAAATGAGAGAGTATTTGCCAACTTTTCATAGCAATCGTAGAAAAAATTCTTTTTATTGATAAATGATAATATTTAATTGCAAAATGAACAATATTGATTTGTCACTGAATTACATAAATGTGAAATATTTTAAAAACATAATTCCTAGTTCATAAATCATAACAAAATCTTCAAAAATTAAATAAATATTATCAGTATAAATTTTGGATCAAATAGACCGGAACATCGCAGTAGGGTTGAAATTATGAAAGCAATTGAAAATAGAAACACTATGGCTGGTAGCACAAGCTCTGTTTTTTCCTGTTTTAAGAGCAGTGTTTTTGGTTGTTTTAGCTATCTCTAACATGTTCAAACCGTGCTCTTAAATCACTCAAAAACAAAGCTTGTCCTACCAGCCAATATGCATTTATAAAATAAATATATCATCTCGCCTTCTACCCATTACTGGGTGTGGCACTCTGCCGGAGCAGATCTCGGTAAGTGATATATTTCTTCGCGTGAAGTGCGGTTACCAGCAGTTAAATCACGGCCCCCAAAGATGTTAGTGGAGAGGGAGCCACAGTGGTAGATTTTTATCAGTATATAATAATATCGCAATGTACAACAAAAGTAATGTAATAGTTTCAATGTAACAGAATGACATCTCATAATTAATTACATGTCCTCGTTAATAAAACTTCTTCAAAATTAATGGTAACAAGTTTTGCTTCACTTTTACTAAATCTTGTTTTTCAAGTACAAGTGATATTGACCCAAAAATTATCGTATTTATAAATGATCGATTACGCAAACCGAGCCAAATATCAACTAAAAAATAAAAAAAGAAAGTGGACTTGAAATAAATTATATTAATGTTTGTAACGTTAGTTGCAAACTTGACACTCTTGCTCTTGGCAACTAATAAATTGATAATGAGAGTGAATTTTTAATGGCCCATCATCAAAATTCTGACCGTGATCATTCTGCTTCATTTTAATAACTTTTTAATTACGATTATGGCTTTCTTCTTGAATTTGAATGTCTATGCCAAATTTTATAAAAACATGTTAAGGTTATTGAGAATTTGGGACAAGCAACAAACAGAGTTTTGTAGGTAATATTAAAATTACATTAGAACATAATGTGCAATTAAGTTAATAGTTATTTATTATATTAATATCTTTATTATTTTTTGTTGAAAATAAAGAATATTATAAAAACGTTACTTTCATAAACATTCGTGTTTTTGTTCCAAGAGTAAGTTAATTAATTTAGAAAATCAATTAGAATATAACAAAAAGTCTCACAATAACTTATTTTTATTAATTATGTATTTTTAATGAAAATAGGTTAAAGAAAACATATATAACAAATAAAGTATAATATAAGAAATATTACACCTCTCTTAAATCAGTATAAATTAGATTGAGAATAGTAAATGTTGAAACATTTTCAATAGAACAAGTAACATAAATAACATGTTATTTCCAGTTATAAACTATTCATAAATTGACACATTTTTCACAAATTTAATAACAAAACCACGTTCAAATAAAATATGTCTCAGCGTCCTTCAAAAACGTAGTTTCGCTATAATAACAGACTACAGATCTGTGTCACGTATTTATATAAATATTAAATTCGGAGAATATTAATCAGGTATATTCCATACCTTCGTTAAGATTAATTTTGCAAAGTTCATTTCTTTCTCTCTTTTAAATTAAAACCTTAAACTTTTAAATTTAAACTGTTACACTCAATTTCAGCCGAATACAAATATTTTATGGATACAATATTTATAAATATACTTCTTTGTCAAAAGTATGTATTACTATAAAATATTAAAAAAACTGGTAGTAAATGCATTTAGCACTTCCTTCACTGAAGGTTCCAAAGCATTATCTAGTTTTCTAATTGTTAATTAACGTAGTTTATTTTATGCATTAATATATTATTAAAAATCTTAATAGAGGTTGAAATAGCAAATAAATACAAGTTTCTTACAGTGGAGTATCTACTAGCCAAGGCGAGGTATTTAGGGTGTTATAGTTCTGTATTAAAAATAGTATTTTCTACTTCTCGAATTCGAATATCGAATACGAATATTAATCAGATCTTGAATATTCGAGGTACTCGAATATTCGAATACTCCTAAAAGTTAATTTATTTATTATTTATTATGTTCTTTTCATTTGAATGAAATTGTTAAGATAAAATAAAATTAAAACAAAAAGTACAAACAAAAAAGAAAAAGATGAAAACTTCAAATTTAAGGTGAAACGTACGGGCTGATGTTGGCGAAAAACAAATTTGAAATATGGTACGTCTTCATGGTTTTGAAACAAAATATCTTTGTTATTAATAAGTTCAAAGTATTGTAATAGCTTTAAGTTTATGTACAAATTATAAAGGAAAACATAGTCAAAAATTGAGGTCAACATATGGCGCGATATTCGAGGTATTCGAATGTTCGCTATACTGAAGTTAATATTCGAAAATATCGAATAATGTCAATATTCGCGGCATTCGACTATTCGCGGAAGATATTCGCCCATCTCTACTTTATGCAGAAGAATGATGTCTCATAATATAAACTATATTAAGATGGGGGTGCACTGTGATTTTGAATGGGCCATGTAATGAGGGTGAGTGGTTTTTTCAAAAAAAAAATATAGGGTCAGAAGTTAGGATTCTAACATGAAAGATCCTATTTTTGTAAGTTTCTGCTGTCTTAATTATTTTAGAGAAAAAAACCTTGAAATATAGTTGAAAGAAAATAAAATTCTGCACCTAAATCATTAAAACAAATTAATCTTACAAGCTTTTTAACGAGTTTTAAAAACGTTGAAAATTCTTTCAAAAATTGCCATGGAAATTATCACAAATATTTTCTCTAATTTTTTTTTATCTCACATGTTTATAGAAAGTAATTGATTAATTTTCGTGCAAATTATGTAGTTATAATATAAAAGTTGAAAATAAAGATGTTGATTTTTAAATGACATGGCTGTGTAGAAGTACCAATATTACACAATAAAAAGTTACCAAAAACAGTTAAACAATGGCCTTTATTGATTGCGAACGTAAATTATATAAAAAAATATTTTTCCATTGGTTTTAAAAGGAAATCATGATGATACCCTTTAATAAATTTCTATACACGCCTCTGAGCTCATGTACAACGCATGTGAGCATGTGCATGATAATAAAACAGACACATACAACTTTCAGGAAACACAGTTTCCTATTTTTGTACTTAAAAAGCTATAAAATTAATAATAACTTTTATATCTCTATGTTAGCTATCTTTCTTAAAATTCTGTGTGAATTTGAATTATATTTTTAACTCGATCAACTGTTTTTGTGAGTGTTGTTTAAATTCTATTGAATGCAGTCAAATCTTTAATTAATTGTACAGAATATGTTCAAAACTTATAGTTTCAAATTAAGGAAATTTAGGAAAGTAGTAAAGCAAAAGTGATAAAACTGACATTTTGAGGAATGTCAACTATTTCTTTAAAAGTTGTTCAAATATTTAAGTATAGATCTTCAGACAAATAGAATCTTATGCGGGCCAGAAATTTACATTTATCTGTTTTTTTTCGGCATTACTTCATTGTCTGTGGAAAACCTAATATGAGCAATTATTTTAGGTGATTTTGATTAAACTTAGTATTGTTAAATAGAATTATTTATGGACCACCTTTGTATACAGTTTAAAAACTTTGTAACAACCTGTATATATTTAATTCTAAAATAAGCTTTAGTTTGTTTATGTACCATAACAACTGATTAATCTTTGTAAACATACAAACAAACAATAAAACAAATTGTCATCAAACAAATCTAAAATCATTAAAAGCAACCTCTTCCTCAATTACTAAAATCGGATAACATTTGAAACATATCAGCAGATCAGCAACATTATATTAGCGATGTATTTTAGTTTGTGTCGCATTCGCAAGTGCAGGTCCTGTCTCACCTCGCTTCACCAACACTACAGCCCATCAGACAACAATACTCAGTCGCCTGAAACGATCAAGCGTGCAGTGGGATTGTGGTAGTGGATGGACCGTTAACATAGCACAGACCCATTTCTCTTACTTTCAATGTGAGTACAGCTTGCCAACAGACAGTATTTGCATGTAGCGGTTACTCTTGATTTTGTGTTCGAAATGATTACGGTAATCGGAGTTTCTGTGGGTTTGAACTACAAGATTTTTGTAGACTTTTAAATTGAGTGGGTGTTGTTTGTGAAGGGTTTTTTTATGAAAGGTGTGGTTTTGTGATGAGGCTGGACAGGATTATAATTTGTCCTGAAGGATTCAGTGTTACAATACGGACATTTCATATTTATTTGGTTTCATTTTTTTATTGGTACGTACCTACTAATATTATTAAATAATAGATACAAATTATTATTGAATCAAGTTTCTACATGACGTTTTAATATTAGTGTGGGTATAATGAACTAAAATAACAATTGATTTGAAAAACAATAATATGGTTTCTTTTTCAATTTTTATCGCAGGAACTCAATATAAATTTGCACTGTAATACCTACTAAAATTTTTCATTTATAATTATATTTATTCATCTCAACAATAATTTTATAATTTAATAAATTATTGGTAAAATTCTGTAATAGATCTAGAAGTTTATAAATTCGTAAATCTGTAGATAATTACTACCAAAATCCATCAATTAATTATTGAAAATATTTCATAAACTCATAAGTTTCGTTGCGATTTTGTTCATCATTTACAAATTTGTGGATCTATAAAACTCATGGATTTACACAGAATTCCACCATATATAGCAAACTAATTTAAAACAGTAGACAATATTGATAATTAACAATATTTTTTTCAAAACTGATTTTAAAAATAAAATTAAGGTGGAAGCGCCACCAAAGCCCATTTTTTAAATTGAAATTTATGAAATTATAATATTCCATAATCAGTAACGCCTGTCTTACTTGTCCTTGTGTTTAATAATATTTGGTACCAATATTAATCTTTAATTAATTTTTAAATTAAGTTACCCTGTAATAAATAGCAACATATTCTCGATTAATATCTATTTTATAATGATTTTTAATTCAGAGCTGCAGAAATAAGTATGTTAGAGACTACGATAAGAAATATTTGCGATGTGAAATTATTTTCATCCTTTAGAAATATTTTTGTATATAACATAATGTGATTCCTAATTAGATGCACATGCACAATATAGTGAAAACTATCTCTGTGTTACCAACTGTCATCTACTGTCACTCGTCATAATAGAATCAATGACGATATGATTATAATTATGATTAGAAAAGAAAAACTACCGGTTTATTAACTATTGAGAGTTGTCGTCAATGAAACATATTTTTTTAAGAAAAAGAAATAGATTTGAATACAACTTTTAATTTATAGAATAAAATAAATATAACATCACATCTTTTACCCATTACTGGGCGTGGCACTCTACCTAAGCAGATCTTGGTAAATGATATATTTTTTCGCGTGAAGTGAAGTTACCAGCCGTCAAATCACGGCCCTCAAAGATATAAGTGGAGAGGGAGCCACAGTGGTAGATTTAAATTGGTGAAACATTTTTTTCGTCTGTGGGATCGAACCAGGGTTCTCAAGATCCACAGGCCGACTCGATCCAACTGAGCCACCTATCACATAATTAATTATTATTTTTATTTCCAATTTTATATGAAATTTTATCGTTTATTTACTTTTTTAAGAATAATAATGAGGAGACAACACTCTATTAAAAATTAACAGTACCTATATTTATGAGGTATCTTAATTTCATTTATGTGGTAATTAATAAATACATCTCTCACTTGGTTAATTATAGAAATTATTATTAACATTATGTATCAATTTCTGTGTTTTTTTGCGGTGTACTATTTAATGAATAATTTAATTATAACGATAGTGGAAAGTAATCCTAATATGCATAAATTAATTACATAATAATCTTATTACAAAATATCACATCGATATATTTCGTAATATTTTGCATAAAGGTCGATAACTTATAGAATGAAATTTGCAAATATTATTTTCAAATGCATTAATTTATTATTCAAGGATACAGAGGTGGTGACTAACTTTACCTTTCACAAATGTATAAACACAGATTATAGCGTGCACTAAATGTGGGAAATGTAATTTCAAGCTTATGTTACGTTCATTAACGCTAATAATAAACCATATTCACGGTCGCATTTTTGTTCTAAAACAAATTTGTTTTATTGTGAATGAATACTCATACTTTGCATACAAATATTTACGATTATAGGGCCAATTTAACCTACTGTACTACTATATTAATTATTTTATATTCCAACAAAGACAAAATTAATTGTCATCCATACACTTGGTGAAACTAAGTTTAATAAAATATAAACTAAACAATTGGCTAAGTCTCACAAAATTCAGCCTCCAAGTCACCTTATGAGGGCATCGTCAGAGGCTGGCCAACACAGTTAGTAACCATAGACGCGTTTCGCTCTTATTAGATATTATTTTATATTCACTCAAAATGAAATGAATGTAGACAGGACTCGCTTTGTTCATTGATTTAGTTTATAATATTTTAAATTATGGAATTTTTACACGCGAAGAAATATATCACTTACCGAGATCTATTCCGGCAGAGTGCAACAACCAGTAATGGGTAAATGACGTGATGACATATTTATTTATTTATGTTATGGAATTTTAGAAAACATGTCTATTATTAATTTAAATCTACACGTGAACAATTCAATGACTGTATTTAATTGCTCCAAAATGCTAAAATATCAAGATAGTAAGCAACTTTAAAATATGTAAGAATATATTACATTCCTGAGCGATCTTCCTAGGTTAAAATATTAAATTTCAAAACACGACGAAAGTAGGCGCTTACTCGTATTTACAAAGCATCGGAGCTAAAATAACATATGTTCTGGCAGTCTATAAATTGTGTAAATTAATGTACAACAAATGTAGTAATTAAATTTTATGAGCGAAATATTTTAATTATTAAAATTGGAAGAAACTATTATTTACATGCTTTGGGATAAAATTTTACGATCTTTTCAATAATATATTTTTTCGAAAACTGTCATATAAAGTTAAAATTTACATGACAATTATCAACACGCGAAATGAGTCCACAGAACGTAAAAGACTTTTTTGCATCCTGCAATTTTTTGATAGAAGAAAGGCTCACAATTTAATAAAATTTGTCAATTAATTTTTTTGCTTAGAAACAATACTTCTATTCTTTAACAAAATTTATATTTAATGTTCCAATTGAGCAATTATTCATATTTATCCCGCTTGAGGAAGCTAACTGGTTTACTGGAATAAATTCTTGAGAAATGCAATGCGATATGCAATGCGAATCCCAATAAATTGCAGAAAAAAATTAGAACGTTTGTTTGGTTTCTATTGCCAACCAGCTGTCAATTGCTGGTCAGAGAATACCAGATTTGATAGCAATTATACTACATACATTGTTGTCATGGAGATATTAGGTGTTACATTAATTAATCCGAAACATCAAAATTTTCTCATTACATTATTACTAATTTTGGGACATAGTTTTCGAAAAAACGTTGTTTGATACACGATTGCGAAATGCTTTTGCATTCTTGAATGCAAAAGTAACATTTCGCAATCTAGAATCAAAAATAACTACTCAACATAAAAATTTACATGCGGAGAAAACTCGTTACCACGAATCATAAATAACCAAGATGAGAATTAGAATCTTGTGATTGTGACCGTCGAATGAATTGTCAAGAATTCTTGGAGATTAGAAAACTGTTCTTTTTAGTTTTGCAGATTTGTTAAATGAAACTACAACGGTTATTGTTTTCAAAATTTGCGGTACTTACCTAATACATAAAGAAAATTATTAAGCTGATTATTATATAATTACTGTGTATGGAATGGATAACTACAAACTTATTTATTATGCTAATAAAAATTATTCAATATATTTACTTAGTAAAAACATTTTTAGTAACTAAATAATACTCAATCAGCATGTCAATATGAAAGTAACCAAAATCATGTAAGTGTTAGAAAAACTATAAACAACAGTAAATTAGTATGGTTTTTCATAAAGTTGGTAAGAATGACGTCATTTGATGACAATTTACAAATGTCAGTTCACAGAAAGTTTTTAAAAAAATTGTCAGCACAATGTAACAAATAAAATACAAATATGATAAGTGATTACTAGTTAAACATATGATGTGAACAAGAAAATATAAATGGTTTATATTTATCCATTCATTCATTGTTGCATAATGATAAATAAGTACCTCCAATAAACAGTAATCAGATTATAAGAAATGTCTTGATATATCGTAATGCTCTTTTTCACTTGAAAGAAATAATGTAAAAAGTCACTAACAACCACCATCAACAAAGTTAGGAAGTTGGTATTTCCTAGTAGTTTTTGTTATGACATTAAAATTATGTGTAGACTGGAGTAGCTCAAATAAGCATTACGTTTTGTTTTCACTTGCACCTATAGAAAGTAGTAGTACGTACAACGTGCAATATAGCGGACATATCGGAGATGTATTCACGTTTTCTTTCTTGTGATGCACGGTTGGCAATTACTGCTAAACGGTACACGGCAAATGCGGTAAAATGCACTTTCTCGCCGCAGTATATTATATTGGATAATAAAATGCGTAGTTATCCGGCAACAATGAAACAATTAAGCGGAAGACTATGTTGTTTCCACGTATAAAAAGTGTGCAACTTGACTTTGAAACAATGTTATCAACGTGTTCGTTTGTTATTAACTATAAAATAAACTGTTGTAAATTTGGTCAATCTATAATTCATACAGTACAAATTGTAATTTTATTATAATAAAATAAAGGAAATATTCTATATTTTAGATTATACGATAAGCTACAAATAAAAAATTCTATCAATTGTTTGCAGGTTATAAATATAATAATATTTGTTTAAAATAGGTTCAATTTAGGTTCACGATTGATTATACATTGTTGGTTTGGTTGTTATTGCAATTTATAGTAATTAAATTTTGGAAATGTTTATGATCTGGTTTACAAGATTAATTCTGTTAGAATAAAAACAAATATTTATATTGCTTTTAATCAGTTTCATGCTCTCCTGTTTATTTGTCGACAAAAATGGCAGAGCAGAAATTCGAATTGTAACGAAACCGTAACCGAAAACCGTACCGATATTTACCATTTTATGAAACCGTAACCGAAAACTAAAACTAATATTTTTGTTTTGAAATATGGAAACTGAAACACTAAAGGAAAATTTAATTGATTCTGTAACCGAAAACCGCACCGATATTTACCATTTTATGAAACCGTAACCGAAAACCAAAACCAATATTTTTGTTTTGAAATATGGAGACTGAAACACTAAAGGAAAATTTAATTGATTCAGTATCCGAAAACCGCACCGATATTTACCATTTTATGAAACCGTAACCGAAAACCAAAACTAATATTTTTTGTTTTAAAATATGGAAACTGAAACCCTAAAGGAAAATTTAATTGATTCTGTAACCGAAAACCGCACAGATATTTACCATTTTATGAAACCGTAACCGAAAACCAAAACCAATATTTTTGTTTTAAAATATGGAAACTGAAACACTAAAGGAAAATTTAATTGATTCTGTAACCGAAAACCGCACCGATATTTAACATTTTATGAAACCGTAACCGAAAACCAAAACTAATATTTTTTGTTTTAAAATATGGAAACTGAAACTCTAAACGAAAATTTAATTGATTCTGTAACCGAAAACCGCACCGATATTTACCATTTTATAAAACCGTAACCGAAAACCGAAACCAATATTTTTTGTTTTGAAATATGGAAACAGTAACACTAAAGGAAAATTTAATTGATTCTGTAACCGAAAACCGCACCGATATTTCCCATTTTATGAAACCGTAACCGAAAACCAAAACTAATATTTTTTGTTTTAAAATATGGAATCTGAAACTCTAAACGAAAATTTAATTGATTCTGTAACCGAAAACATAACCGAACCGTTGTTTTTTCGGTTTTCCAGTTCTGGTTTGATTCCATATATTTATTTATTGATATAATTCTGAAGTCTTTTTTGTTATGTATTTACAATTTGACTTTAAAATTAGTCAAACAATGTTTTCAGTTTTTATCTAACAAAATATAACTGCAGGAACATTTTACGTAAAACTCGATACCGATATTATTGTTTTATTATCATTTTACTAGTTATAAATTCTGAATGTAACTGTGTAAAATTAGTAATGCTAAGAGAACTTCTAATAGTAGCAAACGAAATGAATGAATAAATATATCTATACAAATATGATTTTAAAATGTATAATTTAAATTTTTATTAAGAGGTTAACGAAGGCAACTGTGAAGTAAGTTATAATCATTTTTCGAAAGAGAACTCGCTGAGATTTAAAAAAAGAAGGGGTAGACGAAAGAGGGGTTATTTTTATGTGGTGAAAATTTTAGTTTTCGTCTATCTCTTTGTGAACTAAGCTTGGGTTATTTTTTACTATATCGGTAAAAAAAATTTCTACTACCGTTATTAAAATGTGCTGTTGCTTAAAAAAAAAGAATTCACGCTTGTAAATCTTCGCTTAGTTTAATAACCCGGCAGTACCGAGTTTACATATTTTAAGATCTGACGAGATATTATTCTTGGGGTCCATTCAACTAATATGTTACTCATAAATATAATTATATTATTATTTACTATTTAGTATTCATAGTAGTATAACAGATAATAATTCATAACAAGTATTTTTGAAGTATGATTGTAAATGCTTCGTTTAAGAAATATTGATACATGAACGTGAATTTTTGGTTGAACCAGTTCAAAAGTCGAATTTTTTTAATGAAGTTCTATATAGTTCAGAGCACGAGAAATACACTCGTTCAAACCGAATTTCAATATCTCTTTTAGCTTTTGAGTTACAGCGATTTTTTACTTTTTTAAAATCTCAACTTTGAGAGCCCATAACTCAAAAACTGAAAGAGATATTGAAATGTGGTTTGAACGAGCGTATTTCTCGTGCGCTACTTAACTTCTACAGTAATTTTGAAAATTTTCAAAATTTTACACTTTTTTTCGAAATTTTCCTTGTCGATATTTCAAAAAGTTGAAAAGATATTGCAAATCTGAAAACACCAATGAATTCCTCGCGTGAAAATACATAGGTATGCAAATTTTCAGAACAAAATTCGCACGGATACATTTTTTATTACAAAAAAACGAAAAATTGGCAAAATTCGTAAAAACTCCAAGGGGTACCCCTTAAGAAATTTTCAAAAAACGGCTTATTTCGTTTTTTTGTAGTAAAAAATGTATCCGTTCGAATTTTGTTCTGAAAATTTGCATATCTATGTATTTTCACGCGAGGAATTCACTGGTGTTTTCAGATTTTCTTTATCTTTTCAACTTTTTAAGTTATCGATGAAAAAAAATTTCGATAAAAGTTTCAAAATTTTCAAAATTTTCAAAATTACTGTAGAAGTTAAGTAGCGCACGAGAAATACGCTCGTTCAAACCGCATTTCAATATCTCTTTTAGTTTTTGAGATATGGGCTCTCAAAGTTGAGATTTTAAAAATTAAAAAATCGCTGAAACTCAAAAACTAAAAGAGATATTGAAATGCGGTTTGAACGAGTGCATTTCTCATGCTCTTATTTATATAGAACCTTATTTAAAAAAATTAGATTTTTGAACTTGAATCAAAATTTTTTTTGTGGTGAAAATTTTAGTTTTCTTCTGTCTCCTTGTGATATAAGCTGGGGTTATTATTTTGCAATTTCAATAATTATTTTTTTATATTTTTGTTATTAAAATATCATTTAACGTACTGGTATCCCTGACGATAAACAACATCGTAATCATATGTTGACAACCCGTGGCTTCGAACGCTTTAGTCACTTGCGATATTAAGCACGGAGTGAAGTTAGCTTCAGGCATCTGTCATTATAACTTACTCTTAATATTATTCATATTACTTAAAAAAAACTTCTTGTCTTAATTTGCAATTGCAGAATAAGTATAGTATGTAATTTGTTTTATTAGTTTTATACACTCTCTTTGCTTTGCTCAGCACCAGAGATGTGCATCTACGTGTAATCTTTAATTGTCTACATCTACACGTAGACAATACGTCGACAATTCTAGCGACGTATACAATGTAAACAATGTAGACAATGCATCTGACAGTTGTAAAATTCAACATAACCTAAATTTATTCCTTTGTAACTATTACATGTATTCGTATTCGTAAGCTCGGGTCATTATCGGTCTTTATATAATAAAACTAATAAAGCAAGTGTTCATACATTACTAGACGAATGTCTGTCTTGGGTCTTGGGCGAACTGTCAAATTTTTTAAATCGATCAACGCGCCATCTCACCAGACGGAGTTTTCTTTGGCGCTATTTTTAACAGTAACCAGTTGACAAATTTTGACCGTTTTGCCCTGCAAAACTATTTTTTTAATGTAATACCTAGAATACAAATAAAAATCTCTAACAACATTTAAAATTCCCTAGTTCTAGGGATAAAATTTCTAATCTGACTTAAGTGAACACAGGTGTTTTCATTGTCTACACAGTCTACATTGTTTACATGAAAAATGAAGACGTAGACTACATCATTGTTTACACGTAGAAAATGGCGTAGATTACTTGCAGTAGACTACGCGCACATCCCTGCTCAGCACGTGTCAAAAAGCACGTAACTAAAGAGACGTTTATATATTATTTGTTTAACCAATATCCTATATATGCAGATTTGTTATTTTCATTGCAACATTAAGTATTTGTATGTTGTAAACGAATCAAAATATTAGTTTGTTGAATAAAGCTAACTTAGAAATTTAAGGAAAATAAAAACAGTAAGAATATGTGTTCAAATAGGTATATAAAACAAATTAATTATAATGGAAATAATTTGAATTAAAATATAAGCAAATATTTATATTTCTCTGGTCAAATGTATTAGTTTAGTAGTAGTAGTAGTATTTCGTTAGCCAACCTTGACACTGAGAGAAAGTAAGTCGCTCGCAACTGTTTATTTTATTTTAACTTTGAATAAATTTCAGTGTCAAAATAAACCATTGTCACAAATTTATTTGGAAGAAGACGAAAACTTTCTTATTTGCAAAATGTGCATAAACATTTTTAAACTTGTATTAATCATACTGATTTGAATGTGAAAGTGTTCTTCTTATTGTGATAAAGATCCACGATAGCGTTGGCTGCTGAGTGTTAATGAATAGGTGCTTCGTTTTCTCAGCCGCCTACCAGGAATAATATGGCAGTTATCGCTTTTATGCCAATTCCTCTAAGTTATATTCATTGATAACAATAAATCATTACTTTTTTATATACTTTTACGACATTTTAACATAGACGTTAAACATTTAATTAATTACTTAATTTTTTTTCATATTATTGAACCTATATTATAAATAAAAATAAATAAATCATCACGCCTTTTACCCATTACTGGGTGGGGCACACCTCCCGTAGCAGATCATCAAATCACGGCATGGGAATCAAACCCGGGTTCTCAAATCCACAGGCCGACTCGATATCACCTGCCAAAACTGCATTCAATGAAAAATTTTGTGTACACCTCGACCGTGAAATGATTTTATGTGCTAAGAAAATAGTTCACCTTGGTTTTCAACCTCGGGCTTCGAACTTTTTTTTCGACGCACACAATCATTTTGTAGATTAGATACTCGTACATAAATAATTTTTTAAATGAAACGTATGGTTTTAAAATTACATATATAGGGTGTTTCACATCTTCTGTAACTTATTTTAACCTATATAGTACTCAACGTACAGATTTTTAAACAGAAAGAATCTTTTCAAAATTCGAAAAAATAATTGCACTTTATATGCATTTTTAGTGCCACTGGTGGAAGAGTTATTTTATATCTATTAATAATTAAATTATAATTATGGGGTGAATGGCTCACTGGTACCACATTAAAAAAAAAACCCCTGTGGCTGCTTTTGTACTAACATCTTTAGGGGACGAGATTTGACGGCTGATAACTTCACTTCACGCGTAAAAATATACCAAGATATGCTACAGCAGAGTACCACACCCATTAATATATATATATATATATATATATATATATATATATATATATATATATATATATATATATATATATATATATAATTTAAATTATAATTATAAACCCTACAAAAATTCATGTATTCATTAAACACCCTTGAGATCAATGCTTATTAGTAGTATTACAATTATAATTTAATTATTAATAAATTAGAAATAACTCTTAAACTATTAATTTTGCGAATTTTGATAAAATTCTTTTCGTTTCACAATCAGTACGTTGAGTACAATATGGGGTCAAACTAAGTACTATAAGTTGTGAAAGATACTGTATATAGGTAGTGAACTATCGGTAGATTAGTAACAACCCTTCATAAATGACGTTTACTTGAAGATGGGTGGAATGGCGATATTTTATTTATTTATGAACTTACAGAGTTGTTAATCATAATATTACACTTTCTTGTGGCTAAATATAATCTGCTCTACTTATATATTTAAATAATTAACAGTGTGTAATTAATAGTCCTACATGTGCGTTTAGTTAAGCAACAGGTTTTATTTTCAGAGAAATAAAGAAGTATTTTCATATTGTGATTATATTAAAAGTGAAAAACAAATCTGAAGGAATTCATAATATTTGCAGTTACGCAACAACTTTCCCATGTGGATTAATTAATGAAGTGAGCGCGCTTGAGTTTCCGCATAAGAATCCAGAGTCGTCTTAGGTCAAGTGACATCAGTCCATTCGCATTTAGATTACTTGTAACTTGAAATACATCATTCATATTCTCTGTACTGTAGTTTACGTTTTAGTAACATAACTTTCTATTTTAACTCTCATTTAAAAACTTGCTAATGAGTTTTGTCATTTAAGATGACAAAAGATTTTGTGCTTTAAGTTTTTGAGTGTGAAAAAGGTGTGGCCTGATTTCTCTCGAGGCTGAATTCTACAATTCATTCTTTTCTGTGAATGTCTTTGGACTTCCTTATCAAATTTAGCAATAAAGTTATTATCCCTGATTCTCAATGTGTAATATTATTTTTTTTTAATTTAACACAATTATAATAATATATAACTATACCTAAAGTAATAATTATCAAAATTAATAGGGTTTAATTTATTTATGTTATATTTAAAATATCAGTTAATTAATCTCATCAAATAGCTAAGGTCTAATGTATTTATTGTCGTTATTTTACCTAAATATTCAAGATTATTTGTTGACAAAACATATAAAGTAGAAATTGTACTTAGGTTATGCAAAATATGTTGTAATCAGTAGAAAATAATAAATTTGTGGGTGTCAATATATATTCAATTTATCTTAACGTTTCAATAACACATTGATCTTCTTTGGGAGCTGCACAAAACAATATGGTTATTTTATAACAAGACAAACCAAATTTATTTAACAATAAAATAACAACAAAAACGTTGTTTTGTTTTTTAATTTGATTTTGTCATGATTTTACTAGTTGTTTTTGTTGATGCATTGTGTTGGTAGGAAGAATTGGTGTATTGTTCATCTTAAATTTGTTTGTATTTTCATTTTGCGATTATTAGTGACGTTATAAATTAATTTATATAATTTATTTCTTTTTATTATTATTATTATTATTTATTTATGCTACTTTGTACAAGAACTTAATCCCAATTACAGGACAAGTACAATATCATAAATGACATAAATGACAAATGAATATTACTCAGTGGTATCGAGTCTGCCTGTGGATCTTAAGAATCCTGGTTCGATTCCCACAGCCGACAAATAATTTTCACCAATTTAAATCTATCCCTATAGCTCCCCCTCTACTAATATCTTTGAGGGGCGTGATTTGAAGGCTGGTAACAGCACTTCACGCGAAAAAATATATCACTTACCGCGATCTGTTTAGGCAGAGTGCCACACCCAGTAATGGATAAAAGGCGTGATGATATATTTATTTATTTTATTTTATACTTACTGTTAACAATTTTGTTATAAAAACCCATGTTATATTTCTGTAGGTCCTGATGAAGACCAATATGTGGTCGAAACGTGGAAATAAATCAAATATTTATTAAGAAAAAGATTGACGCCCAGAAACTTATTATTTACTACAGAACTTTACCAATCTAGTAACTAAAGAAATTTTTTATGTTGTAATCATCATGTTACACGTGCAAAAAAGCAAAAATGTGTAGGTACAATATATTGCAAAATATAATCAATAATTCTATTCAAATGTCATTTTACCTAATAAAATTGAGCAACAACTGATATTTGACAATTTAATTTTAAATTCGCGCTAGAACTTTCTTTCCCATTTAATTTAAAATTCACGCCCCGATCCATCGTTAATAATTTTTATCACATTGATTTATACTAAACAGGCGTACGTACCTACCAACCCACCAATACCAATTCAATTTGATTACTTTCATACTATTAGATAATTTGTCGCGAGTCAAATATATGAAAGTCACTGGCCGCATTATTAACTGAGTCGTACATTGATGATATTTTTTCTGTTACTTATTAACAGTAAGGTGGACAAACTTTCAATAAAACGTAAATACTTTCTTCGTTCAGCTGGAAACGATTGTTTAATTTCGTTCTTCAGAGCAAACGGAGAAAGTTATGACTCCTTTGTGTTGTCAGAAGTAATCATAGAGTATTGCTTCGATAAATGAATTTGGTATTGACTTAAAAACCTATTTCGTGTACCGATATTATTGATAACATTTTGACACATAAATGAAAGTGACTAGAACTTTTATCAATTCCTCTATTTATGATAAATGTACTTGATATATGCTATGTAAATTTCTCTAAAACTCTATGTTGTGTATATCAAAATTTCTCTTATAGATTGAACACTAAATGTATTCCATTTTGTTTCTATTTTTGTAATCATGTTTTAGACGTTGAATATAAAGCTTGGAAATAATCATGAAATACCTATGTTTTATAAAAGAAACTTCTTGAATTATTATAATATAAACACAAAGTTACATTTTATACCACTTTTAAATATTTTTCTTTAAAATAATTCAGGAGTATGATATTGAAACATTAAGAAACAAGTGAACAATGCACAACACGTACATATATTTAGATATCCTTGAACTCTGCAATAGTATTTTGTTTTTCATTGTTCAACTACAATACAATCTACTAATTTTAAAATTAGTTCTTTAAAGCTGATAAATAATTGTTTAGATAACTCAGATTTTAGAAATTTTCTGACATTAGTTAGCTATTTACTTAGAAATGGGCGTAGTCACACTATAACTTATTTCTATACAGGATGGGGTAGGTGGCTCAGTGGTATCGAGTCGGCCTGTGGATCTTGAGAACTCTGGTTCGATCCCCACAGCCGACAAACAATTTTCACCAATTTAAAAAATCTACCCCTGTGGCTCCTCCTCCACTAATATCTTTGGAGGCCGTGATTTGACGGCTAGTAACCGTAAAAGGCGTGATGATATATTATTTTATTTTATATGTTTCACAACTTAGAAAAAATTAAAGGGTATATTCTGTACGACGTGCTGATCATGAAACAAAAAGATTTTTTTTTAAATCGCAAAACTATTTTCCATGTTTCCCAGTCCAAAATTTTTCGTTGCCACTGCCACTGGGTGGATGATTATGTTAAAGTTATTAATTAAATAAAATTCTATTATAAATAACTGCTAATAATTGAATTGTGTAATTATTCTTTCGTAGTTGATACCTACTTCATTGTTTGTGTTTAATAGGAAAGCGAATCCAGTGCAACAAAAAATGTTTTAGGTTAACAACCCTTAATTTTTTTAATTTAAAAAAAATTCTTTTTGTTTCATGATCAGCACATCGTACAGAATATACCCTTTAATTTTTTGCTCTAAGTTGTGAAACATCCTGTATATATTATAAGTCTATGCACCTGTCAAATGGTATAACAATCGGTTCGTTATTTATTTAACAATAACAACGTTATATTAAATAACTTACATTTTATTAAGAAATAAACAAATCCCATGTAAAGCTAATATATCAGTGTTTATTCTGTTAGCCACACGATATTGGTGATTGTTTTTCTTGTTTCAGAATGATGTTTCAGCACGGAACAATCCTGCTATTGGCAGCAGTGAATCTAGTCAGTATATGTTCGAGCTCCAACGTTTTAATGATAACACTGGGAGGAACAAAATCGCACAAGGTTCCGTTCTGGGAGCTCGCACGCGGTTTAACAGCCAGGGGACACAATATTACCTTCATCAGTGGTTTCACGGCAGATACACTTATACCGGGCGTTGAGGAAATTACGCCGGCATCTCTTGTGTTTTATATCAAGAATTTCACGAACTGGGATCTAGTGGGCAACAGAATGCGGGGGGAGGAACCTGTATCGCCGGTAGATATTTTGAGGTATCCTTTTCAGGTTAGTTTTTTACTCCTTACTATTATTTAAGTTACATTTTTAATTGGATCAATAAGGTAACATAGTTTAATGGATCCTATAAATATCATTAATTTGAAAAAATACAGTTAATAGTTATATTATATTAGATTTACGGAACAGGTGTACAGGAGTGAATAGATGGATGTGAATGAAGGTTTGTTGCGTGATGATGGATTTTGGTTGTGAGGAAGGAAAGAGCTCGTATGATGGAAGTGTTAATGTGGTTGAAACGAGTATCGTGTGTCAGAATGAGAATGTTGATGTGAACTGATTTTTTTATGAATCTTTTAGTGGATGTTCTGTGAATGTTTCCCCATTTAATGGGATATAGCGTGATGCTATGTATGTATGTATATATTACGGAGATGTACAGGTAATCTAACGAAAATACACTAGAGGTAAAAGTCGATTAACATAGAATAAGTATATTGAAAAACTAGTATTACTATGACCCAAAATGTAACATGTATACGAGCCTTAGGCGAGTTAACCAAAGTATAAGTATTACAATTGAATGTTGTAATACTATTTGTCCAATAACGCATTGATTTACTTTTAGATGGTAATAGATAATAAACATAAAATTAAATTCTAAATTTCCACAGTTAAATAGTAAAAGAAATGGATAAATTTAATTTAATGATAAATTGTTTCCGTGGCGTACAAATCTTGGTCAGCGACCAAATCGAACAAAAAACAAAAAGCTAACTGTTTGTGAAAGAAAATTTCATTTAACATCTCGATGGAAAGTAATGTGCCTTATAATCTCTAATTTTATTTGATTTTAATTGGATTTTAAAGATCTAAGTAATCATATAACGTATAATTCGAGATTTTTTATGAATTAATAATCATTAGTAGCCACGTGTTATTTTGGAATTGCAAATGAATGAATTTGGTATTTTAACATTATTTCATTATTAGTTTATTTTAAAAAATAGTATACTTTTCGGAATATTCATGAAAATGATTTAATTTACATAAATATATATATTTTTAAATATGTGCTATAATTTTATTTGATTTATTCCTTATTAAACAGTGGAGCTTGCATATTACAGAACACAACAGTCTGTATAATATTATATTATTCCTTGCTTTGATTAACATTTTTATGTCTCTGATCTATTTGAATTTATTCTGGAAGATTTTGATCTTAATCATTTATTTGGCCTTGTTACTAAACGATCCCGTACAGCATCTAAAGTAACTTGTGCCTTTACATACATTTCTAGAATTACAAAAGCGTTTAATTACCCTACGAATATGACAAGTAAAACTTTGTAATCGATGTCCACGAAATTAATAAAATTTTGCAGAAATTGTTCGCGACATTGAGAGTATTTCCAGTCAGTACAAAAATATGTTTCTAAAAGAAACTTATGTTCTTTTGTGAATATGAAACCCTAACAATCATACTTTGATTCTAATTCAATTATTAGTTGAAATCAAATTTACAATATGTGACAGACATTTTATATTTATTTGCATTTGTTTTAGAAGTAACTAGGATGTAATAACATTTAAAATTTATTTTAGCAGTAATAAAATAAGTACAATGAATAGTGTTATGCAACTGATTTAGATGCGGAATTTAAATCTTTTCAGCTTTTGTTTGGAATGTTTGTCTGTACAGAAACTAGAGAAGCAATGGAAATGAAAACACAATGTTCTGTGTTAATCGCTCCCGGCGCAAATTTCGTGAGATGTCTTATATACTATTTATTCGAACTCTAATAAACAATTCTATCAGTCAACAAAGTTCCCGCCTTATTCATTCTAACAAGTCAATAATAATTACAGTCGTGCGAGATGCTGCTGTCAGATCCAGAGACAAAGGATTTCCTACGATCACAGCATAGTTACGAGTTATTAGTTCTGGATGGTGCTTTCCCGGAATGTGCATTAGGATTTGCACATCACTATACTGCGCCATACATCTATATTAACACGGTTGGTTTCTACGTGGGAAGTTTGGCTTCAGCAGGAAATCCAGCTCCGTATTCATTTACACCCTTTTTCGGTAGGAAAACATTTACAATCATATTTATTTAAGTCAAAATATAATAGCATTTTTTTAAAGCGATTTAAGAACCTTGCTTAGCTAATATGTTTAGTTTCATATTATATGTAGTCAATTGAAAATTTGTTAAATAAAAATAAATAAATATATCATCACGCCTTTTACCCGTTACTGGGTGTGGCACTCTGCCTAAGCAGATCTCGGTAAGTGATATATTTCTTCGCGTGAAGTGCGGTTACCAGCCCGTTAAATCACGGCCCCCAAATATTAGTGGAGGGGGAGCCACAGGAATAGATTTAAATTGGTGACAGTTGTTTGTCTGCTGTGGGGATCGAACCAGGGTTCTCAAAATCTACAGGCCGACTCGATACCACTGAGCCACCTACCCCATTTGTTAAATGAGATATATTTTATCTCAGTGGTATCGAGTCGATCTGTAGATCTTGAGAACTCTGGTTCGATCCTCACAGCCGACAAACAATTTTCACCAATTTAAATCTACCCCTGAGACTCCCCCTCCACTAACATCTTTAAGGGCCGTGATTTGACGGCTGGTAACTGCACTTTACGCGAAAAAAAAATTACTTACCGAAATCTGTTTAGGTAGAGTGCCACACCCAGTAATGAGTAAAAGGCGTGACGATATATTTTTATTTATTTATATATTTTATATCTTCTATTTTTAGTACTGAAACTTTATATCAAAATAATAAATAAAATAAATAAATATATCGTTATAACTTTTACCAATTATTAAATGTGGTACGCAGCCATAGCAGATCTGTGTAATAGTATTTAATTTCAACAATTTAAATGAAACTTTATTTTGTTCTATAATCCCGTGAAAATTTTTTAAATAACAGTTAAATTTGGAACGAATGCAGTCTTATTTACTTGTTATAAAGTCACGTAGGCAATTTACAAGTAAAAGTGTTACTAGTTACGTAGCGAAGTATCATTTACTGCTGAACGTGCCACGAATTCTTAATTTCAACATTAAAACTTTCTGTTAATGTCAACAGTAAACCTTTGACAATTTAATAACAAAATTTTTATGTGAATTTGAGAACTTGAGTTCCATTTCCCAAACCGACAAACTTCACTCTAAATTAAAATCTTTGGGAGCCGTGATTTGACTTTACTTTACGCCAGTGGTTTCCAAACTTTTTCTTTTAGCGGCCCCTTTTTTCCGTAAAAACTTGTCGCGCCCCTCTCATTTTTTGCAACAGCCTAACTTCAAAAATCGTAAATAATTTACTTTATAGAATACAAAAAAATAAGTATTATAAATAAATATTGTTATTATATAAGATATTTGTTATAACAAATCTTTTTCTTAACCTAAAATTATGTTTATAACAACATAATAATAGAACAAAATAATGTAACAACATTTATAAACATAAAATTGTAATAAAATTGGAAATAATAATTTAATACAATATAATCATAATTTTTGAGTGTGCTGAATGGGCGCTTGATTTTCAGTTTCTCGAACCGGAGAGTCATTGAAGATATCTCCACTCGCAATTCTTTTTCAACGACTAATCGAGTTAGATATTTTGTCTTTAAAACAGCTACAGAGAAAAAGCCTGTTTCACACAAATAAGATGTTACGAAAAGTAACAAAATTTCTAAGGCTTTGTTTGTTAAACTAGGGATATTTTACTGCGAGCGCGAGTTAGAAACACGTGTGTGTTATGATATGAATTGAGAATGTGTTCATAAGCCTCAATTATATTTTTATATAGCTCGCCCCCTTGAAACAATCTCGTTGCCCCCCCTCCCCCCAGGGAAACCACTGCTTTACGCGAAAAATATATCACTTATCGAAATCTGCTACGGTAGATTACCTCATCAAGTAGTCGGTAAAAGTCGTAATGATATATATTTATTTATTTTGTTTTAATTCTAATTTCAGGTCGCGGCTTTACAGACTCAATGTCCTTCATAGATAGGATTTTGAACACTGCTTTCTTCATCGGAGCCAATATCGCGCATAAGATCGTTATAGAGTTCTTCGTGCAGCAAGTGCTGCGAAAACACTTCGGTCCAACGATTCCTGGAGCTTATGAGATGTCAAAGAATGTGAGCTTTATCTTACAGAATGCACACGCGAGTGTTTCTTATCCTCGACCTTATTTGCCGAATGTTGCTGAGGTGGCATGTATACATTGCAAACCGTCGAAACCACTACCAAAGGTAAGTTTAATCACTTTTATTAACTTCTGATATATGTATTAAAATCGTTAATATATGTCAGTACAAATAATGAAAAAAATGTCATATTAGAAGTTAGATATTAGTTATGTAAAGCAATTATAATAGTTATTTACGTGGCCAACGTAGTAAAAGTACAAAGTTATATTTTCACCTTCTCAACGTTTTTATATTAAATTTCTTTATTCATTTTATAAAAAGATACTTTACGTTTAGTAATCAAAGGTTGTTCACGGTAGAACAATTTATAGCTACACGTTGTCCTAGTGTTGTGGTATTTGTGATAAAAAACAACTACAGTCAGTATCAACATTGTCGTCAATTCAAGAAATAAATAATTTAAAATAATAAATTCAATGCCCTAAGAAGACTTTGAAAGCAACTTTTTTTGCAGAAAATACACATATAATGCAGATGCTACAAGTTATAGCGATCAGTTAAAATGATGCCAAAAAATTCACGTTTAAATTCATTTATAAAATTTTACATTTTAAGTGTTTTTAAAATAAATTAATATCTTGCTACTTACCCCCTAAATACAATGTAGACTGAAACATTTCAATTGGTCCCCGAAGCAATCTGTACCGCTGTCTTCGTAATTATTATCAAAATCTGAAACAAAACGGTACAAAATCAATTTTTGGGTGTTACGAGGGTGGGTTCTATTATATTTAATATGTTTAAATATTATAAAGAAAAAACATGAACTATTATCAGCTGAATTTTAATTTCAAGTATCTACAGGGTGTTTCACAACTTAGAGCAAAAATTAAAGGGTATATTCTATACGACGTGCTGATCATGAAACAAAAAGATTTGTTTTAAATTCGAAAAATTAAGGGTTGTTAACCTGAAACATTTTTTGTAGTACTGCAATGGATTTGCTTTCCTATTAAACACAAACAATGAAGTAGGTATCAACTACGAAAGAATAATTACACAATTCAATTATTAGGTGGCTCAGTGGTATCAAGTCGCCCTGTGGATCTTAAGAACCCTGGTTCGATCCCCACAGCCGACAAACAATTTTCACCAATTTAAAAAATCTATCCCTGTGGCTCCTCCACCACTAATATCTTTGGAGGCCGTGATTTGACGGCTGGTAACCGCACTTCACGCGATAAAATATATCACTTACCGAAATCTGCTTAGGCAGAGTGCCACATCCAGTGATGGGTAAAAGGCGTGATGATATATATATATATATATATATATATATATATATATATATATATATATATATATATATATACAATTATTAGCAGTTATTTATAACTGAATGTTATTTAATTAATAACTTTAACATAATCATCCACTCAGTGGCAGTGGCAACGAAAAATTTTAAACTGGGAAACATGGAAAATAGTTTTGCGATATAAAAATATATATTTTTGTTTCATGATCAGCACGTCGTACAGAATATACACTTTAATTTTTTGCTCTAAGTTGTGAAACACCCTATATATACCTTTTATACGGGTGGGATGATTAAATTAAAAATATATTTATATAAGAGTTTAGCTAGACAATAAATGTCTTTTAAAAATTGTTTGTTACATACATATTATTGTCTTTCCTAAAATTAAATTTGTTATTGTTCATAAGAACGAAACTTCGGCTAGACAAAATATATAAAAAGATCATTATTAAATGATTCTTACGCGCTTTTTATATTTTTACATTTCACATCATTATGGAAATAAATATGTCACATAAAAAAGTTATTAGTCCATTTTGCTATTGTAAACGAGACTTATGCTCATTATGAAATGTCTTAAAAGATGTTTTATTGTTATTCAACTCTTGTTTCTTTCATAATCGTCGACATTTTATTTTATATTCTATTATTGTAGAAATGTCCTACATAAGATTGAGGGTAATATTAAAAATAAAATACATATATAGTAAAATATTAAATATTGTATAGTGTGGTATTTATTTATACTTCAGTAAAATTTAATTTATATTGTAAATGTCAGATCACTTTTCCAAGTAATAAACAATACAAAGCATTCATATGAACCAACATTTAAATATTTTTAATTGACGATACGTGTTCGTAATCTTTGTCTTAAAATAATCATGATCTGCTGTATAACTAGGAGTTGGTACACCTGAATATATCGTATGTAAAGACACACTCGCACGGAGGAATATAATACTTATAATTTCATGATTTCATAGCACTTTACTAATACCTATATAATTATTAATAATCCATAATATCGTGCATCGATTGCACAATGTTTATAATAAAAAAGTAGCAAAACAATACTACCATCAATTACATTAAATTAAAGCTACGTTCATATAAAACAGTGCTTCTCAAAGATTCAGATTTACCCATTCCGGTTCCTCCAAATAAGAGACACTGGGTTTAAAAAATATATACCTAATATTGTTGTTTGAAAAATATGAGTCGCATTAGCCTTCGCGTAGGGTGAAATGTTTAGCTTGTTTTAGTTAATAGAAAAGGTCGCGAATGTTATTATATAACACAAACCTACCAGGAATAGAATGTTTTCCGCATTACTGTGAAAAATAATACAAGAAAGTTAACCAATACCTACTATTAAATATTTTATAATATAACAGACAGGTGATGATAAAGATAAACAGTAAACAATTATTTTGCAGTTTGAGGTTTAAAATCGGTATTTATAGACAAGTTAAAAATACAGACAAGAAGAATGTACAGTACCTTATGTGTGACATTTGATGGCGCAATATTTATCGTTAATACTTGTAACCAATACCTTCCAAATATAACTTCACTGTGTTAAATAGAATGCGGCGTTCACAAAATGTGACACGTTTACTCTTATCTACTAATACACTGAATTAAATAGTCATTTGTATTATCATATATTTCATGTACCTGGGCCAATCCCCCTCTCTCTGGCTACGGACCTGTGTACACTGGACGTAAATCAATTATAGAACATTGTGACGTGCGGTAATATTTTGAGGAATGGAAGTTGAATACTTATTTAATAAATTCTTTGATTACAATGACTAAAATAAATGTGTACTAAAATATAGTTCGTGTGAAATTGTTTTTAATCAGCAACATGAAAATGGACTATTTTATTTACAAAAATTGTTTTAAAAATGGAAATAAAACGAATTAAAACTTACCAAAAATCCTGAATAAATTTATATGTTGTCCGTCAGTACGGTGGTGTGGATTGCGATACAGAATTCGAATCCGGAGATCTTGAGTTCGAATCTCACTCAAGCTAAAAATTACATAAACTCCTATACTGCGGCTCGGTGAGTGCGGACCCTGTACTATAATTGGGATTAAGTTTCTGTTGTACAGCGTAACATAAATAAATAAATAAATATTAATTTGAATGATTGTAGGACTTGGAAGAGTTCATCAGCAGTGGCGGCGACAACGGTTTCATCTACGTGAGTATGGGGTCCTCAGTGAAAGCAGACAACATGCCCGAGTACCTACGCATGCTATTAATTCGCGTGTTCGAACAGCTGCCATATAGGGTGCTGTGGAAATGGGAGTCCGGCATGACCGATTTACCCGATAACGTGAAGATCAGCCGTTGGCTACCGCAGCAGGACTTGTTGGGTAAGACCAAGACCTGATTCTGGTTTGTAGTTTGCAATGAATGCGAGAGAGTTTGCGAACAAATATACACTACTTGAATTTAATCGATGGCATAATAAGTGAAATTTTTGTTATGAATGAGACTGGTGTATTAATTTTTATGACTTGCAAAATTATTTAGCACTCGTAATAACGTCATAGCTGACCTTAAAACTGTAAGCTTATATTTACCGTAAATTTAAATAGTAAATTGATAAATATTATTTCATTATTACAAATAATTACAACAATACAAATTAGACAAAATACAGTACGGTTTATAAAATTTGTTAATTTATTGAATTATTTAGATTAATGTCGGTATTGTTCTTTTTCAGTGTTGTGATAAAGTTATTCTTTATTTAACAATACAAATGGTAGGATAATTCACCCTGCAACAACTCTTGCAGTTACTTGAAACACTTGATTGATATTTAAATTATTCGTTGTTCTAATAAATTATAAGCAGATGCCAGAGTAAATTGCTTCGTTGTAGTGCTGCCGTGAGACTCCAGATCAGTATTGGTCTCGTCTCATGTCATTACGAAAAGGTGAAACGAAATTATACTTGAGTCTCGAAGTAAAACTCGAGAACGAGACGAAATCAGTATTGAGACTCGCAGAGGCATTCACGAAATTGGATTATTTAAATAGACTAATCTTTTTATTTAAACGTTCAATTAATTTTACATCAATAAATTCTAGCATGGAAATTGCAAAAGTAATAATACGTATTTGACTGAGTAACTACAGCCGTGCCATAAACTCTATCTGTATTTGAAAATGTTTCAAAATGACCTTAATACATGCATAACTATTAAAAAGATTGTAGATAAATTAAGGACCACTATTTCGACCTCTATATAATGCATCAAAATATATTCTAAAAATTTGCATTTTATAATTGTTTCTCTTAAATTAAAAACTAATTGGAGTAATATATGCATTTATTGTTTAATTTCGGTACCCCCTTTATAATTTCCAAACAAGGCAAATAATTATTATAAATAAATAAATATATCAACACGCCTTTTACCCATTACTGGGTGTGACACTCTGACTAAACAGATCTCGGTAAGTGATATATTTTTTCGCGTGAAGTGCGGTTACCTGCCGTCAAATCACGGCCCTCAAAGAAATTAGTGGTGGGAGAGCCACAGGGGTAGATTTAAATTGGTGAAAATAGTTTGTCGGCTGTGGGGATCGAACCAGAGTTCTCAAGAATTATTATAATACCTCATAAAACAATGGGGTAGATGGCTCAGTGGTATCGAGTCGGCCTGTGGATCTTGAGAACCCTGGTTCGATCCCCACAGCCGACAAACAATTTTCACCAATTTAAAAAATCTACCCCTGTGGCTCCCTCTCCACTAATATCTTTGAGGGCCGTGATTAGACGGCTGGTAACCGCACTTCACGCGACAAAATATATCACTTACCGAGATCTGCTTAGGCAGAGTGCCACACCCAGTAATGGGTAAAAGGCGTGATGATATATTTATTTATTTATTTTTTTAAAACAATTTATCAATAGATATTTTTTGCTTAAAGGCCACAGAAAAATCCGAGCATTCATCACTCACGGAGGCCTTCTAAGCATGTTCGAGACCGTTTACCACGGCGTCCCTGTTGTAACAATGCCAGTCTTCTGTGACCACGACGCTAATGCAGCCAAAGCAGAACTCGATGGCTACGCCATCAAGCTTGAACTACAAACCATCACCGCAGAGATTCTCCTCTGGTCTGTCAAGAAAATCATCCACGACCCCAAATACCGATCAGAGGTCAAGAGGAGGCAGATCCTTCTCAGAGACCAGAAGGAATCTCCACTGGAGAGAGCAGTGTACTGGACTGAATATGTGTTAAGACATAATGGCGCATACCACTTGCAGTCTCCCGCTAAAGACCTAAATATTTTACAATATTATTTAATAGACATTATTGCTCTCTTATTTGTTTTAGGTCTAATAGGGTTAATTGTTGGGTTCTTTGTGTTGAAATTCTTGTTTAGTTGGTTGACTGGAAATACTAACATTAGTTTAAGTATAGTCAAAGGTAAAAGTAAGGTTGAGTGATATATTTAATAAGTTAATAGATTGGTTGTTAAATTAATGACACCTGATTGGCTAATTTCAAATTATTTATTGTAAAAATAATTATTAATGAAGTACAAATGATTTATGTGTAATTAGAATCTCTTTTGTAAATATTTCGTATTTACAAATATGAGACAGAAAAATGTAAATAATGTGTTGTGTTTTGTATAAATAAATTTTAGTTGTGTGATGAATGAAAAAAATGTGTAAATAAAAAGATTAAATAATATTACGAATTATATATTTTATTTGTATTTCCCGGGCGCTATAAGCAACTCACTTTACGCCTTAAATAAAGTAACATCTGTCTACAAATACCGGAAGTACGGTAGTGTAAAAACTGCAGCTCGGTGAAGAAGAGGAAAATGTTTTTTCGTAACACATGCACAAGAAACACTTTCTTATGCCCTAATTTAAAAAAAAAAAACACTGCTTTTCTCCCCTAGGGAGAGAAACATTATGTAGGATTAGGTAGGATGTTTCTCTCCCTAGGTAGCATGTTTCTCTCCCAAGAGAGATGTTTCTCTCCTTAGAGACTACGATTATTAGCTATTTGCGGCGTTGAATAGGTAACTAGTTACGCAACCCATATTTGACATTTGTCCCGATAAGACAATAATTTTTGTGCACTTGTTACGAAAAGTATAATATGCTTCACGGGAGAGCGCGATTATCTCTTGTTTCCCTCCCTTGATGCATAACATACTATTCCAGATATTTGATCACCATTTGTTTTTATTTATTTATTTATTTAAATAACAGGAATACATTAATATTGTTTATAATTTTCAGTACAGCCAAGTATTTCAAACTAACTTTGCATATAATTTGTGAATTGTATATTGACATCACAAATAGTATTTATTATTTCATTCACATGAATTGTGTTTATATCTCACATAGTACGATTCATACATATAAAAATATATTACTAAGTTTAGAATCTATTGAGTTACATGCAATAATTTTTTAATTCTATAGTGATGTTATGTGAATATTGTGGAATAAAAAATACTACATTTTGAATATACTAAAACGAAATAATAAAATATCCTTAAAATTTGTTTAAACAATACTTGTACAAGTGTTTAAAATTAGATATACATATTTATCATTTGCATAAAAATGGACTCTTTAAACAATTTTAAAAGTTAAAGAGAGGTAACTAATGTACTAGTATAGTGTATTAAACAGTGTATTTGTTGTAAGTTTTTATATTCTACAATAGTTGACTATTAACAGATAGAAGATAATTAACGTGCAGTTAAATTTCGTTTTAATAAGATTTCAAATAATTTTTCTATAAATTCTTCAAATAAATGATATATACTCGTAGAGTTAAACAGGTATTTTATCACGTCTAATTGAAGTATTTTTTCTCAAATATAATTTAGAAATGTAACTCAAATTAGTCACTCTAAAAACTGTGTTCATACTAACGACTATTATTCTAAATAAGGTGGTGTTAGTATTTTAATAAGTATGTTTGTATCATTTTTACCACATACATTCTAATATCAATTACACTAGTCAATAACCCAGTTGTCATTTAAATTTTAAGTTTCGCTTAAATGACTAATATCGAAACGTACTGTCAAATCACGTAATTATTGTCAAACATTCGATTCAATATTTTCCTTTTGTATAAAACGTAATATTTAAATCACAGCGTTGATTGATTTTAGTTTGACAATTTCAAATTATTTATTCTGAGTCTAAATCATGTAAAAATTAAACATAAATAGTAATTAAAATTGGTTCAAATTATTCTTACCTGACCTAATTGTTTTATTAGTTAGATACAATTTTTTTGATTCTCTAATGGATTAATGATATTCAATTTCTACCTAAAACAATAACAAAATAAAATATGTTCCCCAAAATTAGATAACTTTTAGATAATTAAAATAAAAGTAAGAAATGTTATTTTGTTCTAACAAATATTTTTTTACCAAAACGAAAAGTTTTATATAAAAGATAAATGTGTCTAAAAGGGGGGAAAAGTAACAGTAATTGCTAGTATTTATGATTGCTATTACCGTTAACCGAGCTAATGACACTACTCTTTCTGGGTTCGTCCTTATCTGAAGCTCCGAAAGCTTTTGGAATGGTGTTTCCCATATTCGGATTGATGGTAAAGTTGTTCTTCTTGTGGAAATGCAAGAAACCAGCGATTCCCAAACCTCCGAGGGAGAGAGAGAAAATAAGCCATTTTATTACTTTCATTATACGAATCATTCGGAATAATGTGGAGTCTAGTTGGTGAGTAAATGTGATGTTTAAGTCCAAACCCTGAAATTATATTCATTTATATTACTTCGGGTAAATATATTATTTTTTCAGTAAGACTCGCCACTATTTTCTAAATATAGCATCTAAACTGACAACACTCCATAATTGCTATTAAATATACTTTTACTATGAAAATGGGTGGTTGGTTTTTGCTTCCATTTCTTTCTTGGTTACTTACATACACATTTTAAACTAGATTTTGATAGTAATTATGTAAGTTCTAGATTAATTTAGAAGCATAATTTAATATCCTAAACAATCATTTTAATATATATTTTTTAAAGTAATCAGGGAAGTATATTATATATGTTACGCTGTACAGCAGGAACTTAATCCCAATTACCGTACTCACCGAGCCGCAGTGTGGTAGTTTATATAATTTTTAGCTTGAGTGAGATTCGAACTCGGGATCTCCGGATTCGAATTCCGTGTCGCTATCCACACCACCGTACTGACGGACAAGGGAAGTATATTATTTCCCATGTTACTAGTCAATGGCTCAGTTTTCGTGGGACACTTTTTATTATAACTTTCAATTGTTATTGACTATTTTTAAATAAATAAATGCAATGTAAACAAATTAAATTATTACCTCTTCTACCCACATTAATGGTAACATGGCAGTCGGCAAATTTTTCATAAAATTAACTTTCGCAACAGGTTCAACTGGTAAACTGAATTGTAGACGTTTTCTTGCTGACAATGGACTTCCTGTCATCTATTCAAAAACATACAAATCAATGTTAAAAGCAAGAGAGCAACTATAAATTTTTAATAAATTTCATACCGGTTCAAATAAAATTGTAATCCCATGTTCCTTTTCATTAGGATGTAATCCTCTCACTGAATTCACGTAACTTTCGTCGGATAGATAGAAATGAGGAAGAGAGACCATGATAGGTGCTCCAACGCATTTGGTAAGATCCATGAGTCCTTTCTTCATACAAGTTTCTGGAGTCGTACAGAAACATTTGTCTTCCTTGTTGTTGCTCTGATCACCCAAATCTGCTTTATAGATGTCCACTGGGATATTGTTGTATACAGTGGAGCCCGTGTAATATGCTCCTAGTGATCTACACAGAAAATATAAATAAATAAAGTCTCTATGAGAGATATATACATATTAGTGATATTTGTATTCATTTGTCACTTAGGTACTTCAAACTATGAGTAAATCTAGTAATGTATGTCCTATAAGTTTTGGCACAAATTTCAAAGACCATAAAATGGACAATAAGAAAAAAATTGCAAGTTGCTACGGAAACAAAAATTTGTTTAACATTTTATTTAACTTGAACAGCTTAATTTTTTAAGTTATTTATATTGATATGGCTTACAAATTAGAAACTCGAAAAAGTATCTATAATTTAGTTGAACAAAACTATAGAAAAAGAAATAATATGTATTTTTGAAAATCAAAATCAATCCTGTAAAACTATTTATAGGACAATTGTTGAACCTTGCAAAAAGTAGAAGACCTAGTATTTTGACCAGAGTAAGAGTAGATGCACTTTTTAAAAAGGCAAAAACTGACAGCAATATCGAACATCTAAGAACATCATATCCAGACCACTGTTTTGGAATAGTTAAAAATACAAAAAAAAAGAAGAAAAGCCCCAAAACATACAGCCAATGAATCAACCAGAATCCCGATATGCTTAAAATTAAAGAAATGCGGTTACCAGTCGTCAGATAACGCCCCAAAATGTTAGTGGAAGGGAAGCTATAGAGGTAGTTTTAATTATTTTATATCGCTACAAATTATTATTATACTTTTTGTTGCGTCTTATTGCAAATCAGAATTCATAAAATGCAACCAACTCAATGAAGTAAGGAAAATATGTGAACTAAAATGTAATTACATTTGAAACACTGAATCTTTATAATTTATGTCACATTGGATCAATAATAATGAGTAGGAAATAAGTTGCATTGATATGTTATTTATAATATTATAAAGAAATGGTATCAGAACATAAATATCAAAACGAACAAAATTTGAATAATTACTTAGCAATTTTCCACCTTAATAAAATGCTTCGGAATTGTAAAGCTATATTGTAACAATTTTTCGAACAATATTATAATTTAGTTATGTTTGTTTAACAAGAAAATTACCTGCATAAATCGGGAGTATATGACCATAGTCCTTCCTCTCGTTTCAAAAATGGAGGAAAAATAGTAGAATCAGTTCCATGGTACTCATTACATTCTTTCGTACTCCAGATATCCATTTTCTTCGCACCTTCATATTCAACCATGTAACCCAAATCATGTGAATTCTTTATTCCTCTTTTGACTTTAAATCTTCCCTCAATTGTTTTATTTTTCTATAAAAACGACAATATAATTTAAAATTAATTATATGTACTACAAATATTACTTTATTGTTGGTTTTTATGAAATTATTAATAACAATTCATTTTACTAATTACAGTAAGTAAAAAAAAAACAACTATAATTTAAATACAGAATCTAGAGGTTTTATGACTCTAATAGACCTAAAAACATGTAATTAAAATAAAATAAAATGAAATTGTCATCTTAGTTAATTAGACAATATAAATATGATGTAGATATAGTCAAAACATTATACTGCAGAAATATGATTGTTAATTTTATATGTATTTAATCGCAGATAGTATCATAAATTTATATTTTTGTTTTGAAGTCTTACCTATAATTTAAATTAAACGAAAAATAAAATAAGCAAAATATTTAATTTTTAAATTGTAATGGGAGAAAAAATTAATACTTAATCACAAAGATGTTAATTTATTGGAATTGTCAAATAAGTAATAATAAGCACATAACATTCATTTAATATAAATAAATAAATATATCATCACGCCTTTTACCCATTACAAGGTGTGACAATCTGCCTACGCAGATCTCGGTAAGTGATATATTTTTTCGCGTGAAGTGCGGTTATCAGCTGTCAAATCACGGCCACAGGGGTAGATTTAAATTGGTGAAAATTGTTTGTCGGCTGTGGGAATCGAACCAGGGTTTTCAAGATGCACAGGTCGACTCGATACCACTGAGCCACCTACCCCATTTAATAATGTTGCTTATTATTTAGATTAACTATTATAACTATTTGAAATATTACTAGATTTAAATAAGAATTGCCTTAACTATTAAGTAGCTCTTAGTTGCTATTTCTTCTTATTCTACATAAAAATGTATATGATCATACCATGCCGAAGAACGAGAAGAGGAATCCATCTTCTCCAACCCTTTCCAAGTCTTTCGCTTGTGATTTAAGTTGCGTGCAAACAGCCTTTGCACCAAAATCTGATACGGAGCAGTTGATGAATAAGCCATCGAACAGAATCTCTCTAACTGTAGCCGTAACAAAAACAGATTCAGGTTTCCTGAAGATGACGTTCAAAGCTTTGCTAAGTAGACCCAACATAGCTGGCTTGTCGCGGTTAACAGCGAGCACCATTGTCTGCGGAAATATGACGCAAATAAATATTAACACAATATTTTGTTATTATTAGTTTTGATCATATTTCAAAATATTTGTTGTATGACTAAAATATAATAATGAAATAGATTTACATGTTAAGAATTATTTCCAAATGTGGAATAAGCTTCGATTTTAATTCACGAAATATATAGGATGTTTCACAACTTAGAGCAAAAAATTAAAGGGTATATTCTGTACGACGTGCTGATCATGAAACAAAAAGATTTTTTTTTAAATTCGAAAAATTAAGGGTTGTTATTCTAAAACATTTTTTGTAGTAGTGCACTGGATTCGTTTTCCTATTAAACACAAACAATAAAGTAGGTATCAACTACGAAAGAATAATTACACAATTCAATTATTAGCAGTTATTTACAATAGAATTTTATTTAATTAATAGCTTTAACATAATCATCCACTCAGTGGCAGTGGCAACGAAAAATTTTGGACTGGGAAACATGGAAAATAGTTTTGCGATTTAAATCTTCACAAGAACTTTGTTCTAGGTGAAGAAGTGAGTTATACCATACTGATGAGCTCTAATAAGAGCGAAACGCGTCTATGGTTACTAACTGAACTGTGCTGGCCAGCCTCTGACGATGCCCTCATAAGGTGACTTGGAGGGTGAATTTTGTGAAACATAGCCAAGTGTTTACTTTATATTTTTATTAAAATGTAATAAACTAATGTGAAGACGTTACAAAGAATGTTTACTAATTATGATCAAATGCTAATGTAAATTTAAATAATGAAAACTTACAGCCAAGAATGGATGAGGGATAGTGACAAGTTCATCTAAAGTCAGTTTTCCAGAATTTTCCTTGGAAAATACGAATCTTGTAACTGGATTAAATGATACTGTATCATCTGCGTCATTGTCGGAAAAGTTTACTTTTGATTTCCATTCCCTATAAAATAAGAATTACGAAAATAAAATATAATAATAAAATCTGAAAAATACGTGATGGCCAAATTGAATAATTAAAATAATGAATTATTACTATGGAAATATGAAACACAATATGTAGAACGGAGAATGTCAAATTAAATATACATAAAAAGAAATACAATATAGATTGGAAATATAGCAGAAAAACTTTGAGTTGGGGACAATAATTATCAGCATATAATATTGGTATGATTTTAATTATCACGAAAATGAATAATAGATGGAATCAATAATATATTTATTGTAACAACTTTTCAGAATCCTCGCAATCGCGGGTGAATATTTATGTGGGGAAAGAGCGAAGGAGAACATATGCGAGAGTGGAAAGTACAAAGAGATAACTATTACAATATGCAGCATATGACATTTTAAATTAAAGACGCAACATTTCGCATGAATTTTACACGAGTTATCGATGTTTTTTTTCTATATTTGTATGAATAGATCTTGACACGATTCTAATTCATTAATTCACACCTTTGCTGCAGTAAACCTCTAAAATAAGGTTACATTATTTAATTGTTGCAGTTAAATGAAATTAAAGACATAGATCTCAGGATCGTATATATATATATATATATATATATATATATATATATATATATATATATATATATATATATATATATATATATATATATATATATATATATATATCAACTTCATGTTATTGTATTTCTTATATATTTATTTCTATTTTGACATTTATTATATGAAAATCATAATGGATACAGACGATATTATTTCTGTTATTATTGTAGTAATTATGTTCGTTAATTTATATAAAACTAGGCAGTAAAAAAGGTTACATAAAATGATCTGGATAAATCTACCACGGAAATCTGCTGATTTTTATAAAAATTAATTTATTAAAATGATGGAAAGGAATATATGGCTTTAGGATCCTTGAATACAATGGTTAACTCATCATCTTCAGCATTCATTAGAAGAAATAAATAAATAATAGTATTCAAGGATCCTAAAGCCATATATTCCTTTCCAAAATTGAAACTCAGGATCTACATATTCTAAGCCAAATTTATTAAAATGAAATAAATAGTCATATTTTTCAATTTAACAGCTATTTTGTGTTCATTTTATAAATGAATTTATTGCATTGGTACAAAATGGTAACGATGACACATGAATACATCCGATCATAATCGATTTAATACCATAAACGTGATGAAATTAAATTTGGTTATATTCTATGTTTTGTTAAGTTATGTTGTTATATTACGATTTTTATGGAAACAAAGAAACATTAAATACACTTATATTTTTGTTATGTTATGCTGTATGTTATGTTTTGCTATGTAAAATCTGAATCAGCTTTTAACTAATTTTGTTAGGATATATTATAATTGCAAGATAAAAAACATTAAATTACTTGTTTAGCAGTCAATAAATCAAATAATATATTTAAACTTTTCAGAAATTTGGTACGTATAATTTGTGTCTCCAAATAAATAGATACATAGGAACATGGAGAATTATTTGTCAATATTATCTGTCCATATCCCTTATTTAATACATATTAACTCATTTTAATGCCACATAAGAAGAAATTAATTAGAATAGTTTGAGAAAATCATCTGTTAATTATGATTGTTTGGTGACAAATACGCCATAAAACAATATCTCTCACTGTGGGATTTAATATAAATATTAGAAATTAGTAGCTGAATATAAACTAAATCAAAATTCAGGATTAGCTAAATCTATTTCGAGATTCAGTCGACATGTTTTATAAACATATTATTTCTTATTTCTATAATTTACTTTTAACCTAAATTGGCTTGTTAGAGTTTACAAATCAACAATTTAATTTATTAGTTGTTGTCATTTTAAGATAGATACTTATATAGCAGACAAAATACAATACTTTTTAATTCTTATTGTATTTAGAAGAGGGTAACAAGTTTTAGTAGGTATTTATACAAATAATTTAGATTAATTTTATTTCGTACTTTTAAATGATTATAATCTGCATGAGTAAAAAATGTTTTTTGTTAAAAAATATGAACCAAATCTATACAAAACTGTTATTATTTATAAATGAATATACTTGAGAAATAATAAAGTACAAGTTATTAAACAATGAAAATAAAAAATGATACGGCTCTGAACGAAAACATGAGATATAAAAATTTCACAACACATTAATAACGGGGTTATGGCTGATGCTACATGTTTGTGTAGTTTTGCAACCCTCCCTTGTAAATATCAACGAACACATTGAGGACATACTAAAATGCATTGAAAGTAATGTAGAATTTATAGAATTTTTCATTAGTTTTGTAGCAAACCCCAATTAAATTTTCAGTACCTAATAATCATAATAAGTAATTGTACATTTATCTATTATCTAATATTATAATAGGTGAAACAATAGCACATTTCATATTTATACGTACATGCAATACTAATTATGGTAATTATTTTTACTTACTTTTAAAATGCTTCTTTTCAAATTATCAATATTTTTTAATGTCAAAAGGTCAATATAATCCGGATATAGATAAGTACTGATACAGGATGTTTATTAAATTATTTAAGCTTTATATATAAAACAAATATATCCCAAAATCATGGAACAATCAAACATTTTCTCATCATACATTTTAAAAATAACTAACATAGTCTAACAATTGATAATACTCACTCAAAGAAAAAGGGTCCAATCTCATCCAACATTGGAGAATCACCATTGCTGACATCTCTCGCATTCGTCACGTTGAAAATATATACTTTAAAGTCAATTGGGAACGGCACTTTACTCCACATACCTCTGATTTCACTACCTTCTTTTAGTTGTAATTGCTAAATAAACAATAAAAATGTTACTATTCCGGAAATAATGAATTTTCAAATGATTGGTACAAATGAATTCAAAATTATTTTTAGTTCAGTTATAAATAAATAACAAACTATACATTTAATAAATATGTTATTTATAATCTATTGTTTTATTATAAAATTAAACCTCAACAAAAAATAACGCAATAATAGATTCAAATAAAAATTTAAATCAATCTAATTTTTGTCAAAATTTTATTCAAAATATTTTATATTAATTGTCACTTTCGCAAACTTACAAATTTAAGTAACACCGGAATATTTGGCAATAATTATTGTATAATAATGTAAACTTTGAGATGCAGACAATGAAGAGAATACAGATAATAATCCCAAACTTACTTTTTTTATCATAGTTTTTAATAGAGCAGGAAATGCTGCCCAACCAAAGATCAAAATAAACACCATAGTCACCCCCGATCCAATAGCTATTTTTGCCGATAACTGCATGATTCCGAGTATTTAATGAAAACAATCTGGCGTCAGTTAAATTAAATTAAAGATAATTAAATCTCCAAAATAACAGAAATAATTAAGAAATAAATCTATGTAAAAACGAAATGTATTTGACAACTGCGTTAATAAGATGTCATAATGGTCCCTGATGTTTCCCTTGGCTCGTATCTGGAAACACTGACCATCTGAACGACTAGTCGCGGTTATCAGATGATTCATGATAACGTCACTTTATTAGAAGCGGGATGGAGAGATAGGTTGGAGTTATACAAAATGGAGGGCACTTTTCCCTTTCCTTCGTTTTTTATTTAACAATATTTCATTCTATATTTTAGAATTTATTCTGCATTTGCATATTACTTTTTTTACAATTACTTATGAAAATGCTACAATACTTTTTTTTGTAAATAATTTTTTAATTTTTTAAAGCGAATATAAAAGTAAATAAATAAATATATCATCACGCCTTTTACCCATTACTGGGTGTGGCACTCTGCCTAAGCAGATCTCGGTATAAAGTAAATATTATTTATTAATCTAGATTACAATACAATACAAGTTGAAGTCAGCGAAATTGGGCCACAAATAGTAATTAAGGTTTTTGTAAAACAATATTAAATAATGAAATGAAATAAATGAAATTAGGTCGCCAATTATTTAATCATAATATTCATATTTTAGTGGAGAGTGAATATTAGAAATAATTTTTAAATTATAACAAATATTGCAGGAGGATTAGATCTGAAAGCTTTAGGAACATTTAGTTTTATTTATCATTTTTAACGGAAGAAAGTTTTTTTTGTGATCCTTTTTCGTTTGTCTATATTTATATATTTTGCCTCTTGCATTTTCGTTGATACCGGCCATAAACTTTTGAAACTACTAAAAAATTTAATTGTTTTAGAAACAAATACGAACTTGAAGTCAAAGTGTGTCAAGCCACGGACAACGTTATAATTACAAACCACCGTAATATGAAGTTTTTAATTAAATTTTTAATCTTTTATAAAAACTAAATTTAAAATACACGTTATTAAAAACAATTAAAAGTAAATCATTAATTTAGAAAACATTATACATTTCTAGAATTATATAGAATTATTGTCTATTTGATGTAACACTGTTCGTGCAACATATTACACTTGGAGAATAATTTGCAATGTGATGGGAAAAGGGAATTAATTTTCTCTTCATCACAAAGAAAATTGCTTTATTACCACTATTGTCAGCAATGCATTTTTGATTCTAAAAATGATTTTATTGATTAAGGTTTTGTCAGTTGCTTACTTATATATTAATATAGAATACCATACTTTATTTATTACAATAAATACTGAAAATTATGTATAAAAAATCATTTTATTTCAAATTAAAAAATACATTATATATATTTTTTGTTTACTTAATTTAAGACATTAATAAAACGCAGTTTTGGGACTGCTGGTTGGTCCGATTAGCAAAAAGTAGGAAAAGCATAAAAACAAAAAAATTAGTTACAATAGTACATGTTAAAAGAACATTAATACAACTTTTAAAGAGTGTAAAAAAATGGTGGATGCGCCACCAGTCACAATAAAATTTAGTTTTTTCGGATGCCATAGATTTGGGCTGTTGAATAAATAAAAAGATATTGCATCTTGACAATTCTTTAGATTTATATTAATTATTAAATTTGTACAGTTGTTTATGTTACCAATTACTATATTACAATCTACAATAACTTAATTATTTCTTACCCATAAGACTGAAATATTTAAAACCATAGACAAAATAATTCAGTTTGACGATTATTTGTTGTATTGTTTGCAACGTTTTTTGTTTGTTTGTTGTTTGTCGTTGCTGGTATATTTGTTAACAGGAATCGTATAATAATAATAATGAAACTCCCATTTAATTTACATTGATTTTTTACGCACGAGTCAGCATTTTTACGTACAATTTAATTATTGTAATTTGTTTAATAAAGTGTTCACTTTAGTATGTAACTATATAAAAATATTTATTTGACTCTACAACATATTTTGCATGTATTTTGAAAAGAAGTACATCTGACTCCCATTCGACGTTTATATTTTGGTTAGATACCTATTTGTTTCAAAGAATTTAAAGGTTAATTAAAGAGTCTACAAAAACTAAAATGAATATTTATTATTACTGTGGTATTAAATATATTAAATAATTATTTGAATTGGAACAAAGTAAGCAAGTCAATCAATTTTCATTACTTTTGAAAGGATTATTATAAAAACGTGAATGAAACTATTTGTTAAACCCTGTAATATCTAAACTAGAAAGACATGTATATTGAGGGAAAAAATAATCAAAGAATAAAATAATTTATTTTCTTTAACAACTCTACATCAAGCAATAACATTATAAATTAATATAATTCCAATTTAATGTAGATATAGTATTCAATAATAAGTAGAATATTTACAGCCTTTAATAATATGCAAATAGTATTAGCCTTAAGTGACAAATATTATATAAAATTGGTACCTATATCTCATGTCAAAAATATATTTTCAGTTTTGTCACAATATATTTACGTACATATTTGATTGAAATACAATTTAGTAAATTAAATAACAATACAAAGTGAAACAAAAATAACATGTTTAATTATTATGACTATGTGAATCTTTTCCAACCATACTAGATAAAGAACTTATTATAGTGCTACTTTTATTTGAGTCTCTAACTTCATCATTTCCCAATTTTGGCATTGTTGCTCCAAGTGAAAATCCTCTCTTTTTACGCATGAACATATAAACAGAGCAAAGTATACCAAGTGTCGATAAAAATAATATTGTCCATTTGATTCCTTTATTTATTCTGAATACTAAAAATACTTGCTTGTCTAAATTGTTCAGGTATGTTGAGTTGAGAATAACAGCCTGAAATTAAGTATAATTATTGATCTAAATATAGTATAAAACCTGAATTTATAAGAAGTGTAGATGAGATTTCACTTGTAGTTGTTTGATTATGATGTTTAGTTTCGCAATTTTGAAAAATAATCAGATTTTGTAGTTGTTTAAGGCCGCTCCGGAGTACAAGCGAAAACGCTCAAATATGCTATCAACTTATCTGCTCTTCTAACTGACGAAATTTATTCAAATTTTATATAAATAATGATGATATAAAAATATTACCATTTGTCAATCAGTTTTTTGATAAAGTTTATAATAAACAAAATACAATCATTTTTATGTTTGGACATTATCAAACTTTTCACAGATTACAGAGTATTTCAATATACAATTTGTATATGAAATGAAATGATATAAAAAATAAAACTTTTTGTCAGTCAAATTTGTTTAAAAAGATCCCGTTCAAGAGAAAACTGTATATTTGTTTTCGATTTTTATATAAAATTTTCATGTTTTAATTCACAAATGTAGAAAACTATGCAACCAAACTAACATCTTGTGCTCTCGCAGCGACTATAATTTGAAAGCAGGTATATATTTATTGCTGGGTAACCATAAACTTTTACCACTACGGTCACAGAATATATTTTGTCACAAATAGTCTGAAGACAGACGAAATTCCTAGCAAATGTGATCTGAACAAGAAAAATAAAATCGAGAATCAACTAATTTGTGCAACAAAGAATTATGATAAAAATGTATTAGTTTTGGAATAATTATTTCTTCCCAAAATACAGAATTATTTTGCATTTTCTCATGGTATAATGCGAAGGCTTTAGAGGAACGAACTATCTGTGGATTTTACTATGCATATTGGTGAAAACGTCCCCTGTAACTACTAAGTGTCAACCATGGTGTGTGTGTGTTAGTTCAGAAGTACGCACGCAAAAACTTCGTTGAGATGACATATTGAACCGTGATTTGACGGCTGGTAACTGCAGTTCACAAGCGTCAATATATTACTTACTGAGATCTACAACGATAGTGTGCCACTCCCAGAATGGGTGAAGGCATGTTTATTTTTTGTGAATTTTTGGTTGAACCAGTTCAAAATTCGAAAATGTTAAAAGTATGTTTCTATATAGTTCAGAGCACGAGAAATGCACTCGTTCAAACCGCATTTCAATATCTCTTTTGGTTTTTAAGTTACAGCGATTATTGACTTTTTAAAAATCTCAACTTTGAAAGTCCATATCTCAAAAACTAAAAGAGATATTGAAACGCGGTTTGAACGAGTGTATTTCTCGTGCGCTACTTAACTTCTACAGTAATTTTGAAAATTTGGAAAATTTTGTTTTTTTTTTCGAAATTTTCCTTCATCAATAATTCAAAAAGTTTAAGAGATAATGAAAATCTGAAAACACCAGTGAATTCCTCTCGTCAAAATACATAGGTATGCAAATTTTCACAAAAAATCGAAAAATGGCAAAAATTCGTAAAAACGCCAAGGGGTACCCCTTAAGAAATTTCTAAAAAATGCCTATTTTCGATTTATTATAATAAAATATGTATCCGTGCGAATTTTGCTGTGCAAATTTGCATACCTATGTATTTTCACGCGAGTAATTCACTGGTGTTTTCAGATTTTCATTATCTTTTCAAATTTTGGAAATATTGAGGAAGGAAAATTTTGCAAACAAATGTAAAATTATAAAATTTTTCAAAATTTCCATACAAGTTAAGTAGCGCACGAGAAATACACTCGTTCAAACCGCATTTCAATATCTCTTTTAGTTTTTCAGTTATGGGCTCTCAAAGTTGAGCTTTAAAAAAAGTCAAAAATCGATATAACTCAAAAACTAAAAGAGATATTGAAATGCGGTTTGAACGAGTGCATTTCTTGTGCTCTGAACTATATAGAAACATACTTTAAAAATTTTCGATTTTTGAACAGGTTCAACCAAAAATTCACAAAAAATAAACGCCTTCACCCATTCTGGCAGTGGCACTCTATCGTTGTAAATCTCAGTAAGTAATATATTTATGCTTGTGAACTGCAGTTACCAGCCGTCAAATACATGATGTTATTCCTTAATATTTATATAAGCAAAGCAATTTCTCATTTCTGTACTATAAATGATTTGTTATTTAAATTGATATTGAGTACAGTTCATTTATTTTAATTGTTGATGTTTCTTATTTAATAAATATTTAAAAAATAGATAATAAATACAAAATAACGTGCAAATTCTGGGTTAGATATTTCGGAAGTTGAAGATAATACAACGAATATTTGAATACACAATAACAGCATTTAAAGAAAAATTACAATATCTAATAAATAGACCCTCGTCCAGCAGACCACGGTTCCAAGAACAGTAACACGACAAGTTGCCGGGTTCAGCGGGTGCATAAGATTTAGTGGCAAATACGAAAATTGTATTCACTCCGGAGCGGCCTTAAGCCGTAAATTTAGTTTGGCAAAGGGTAGCAAAACCCACAATTGTTTTAAATTTATTAATTTACATTTTGAAGATTAAAAGTCAAGACGTTTCAGAGATTATCAAGTTAATTAATAATAATAACAAATTTAAAATTATTACAAAAAGTAATTAATTAAGTGTGAATCACATAGTAGTGACCACACAAGAATCAAAGTTAAAACTAAAAATTACAAAAGTTTCAATTTTTTTTGTTATAACTTTAAACATGGGAGTTTAATTAATATTAGTAATTAAAATCGAACAATTATTCCCTAACTGATAATTTTACAAGAAGAATTTATTTTAATTCTTAAGAAAAAATAAGAAATTAGAATATAATTTATACTTACTTCTTCCAACCAAAGTACTGGTAACATAGATTCAGGTACATTTTGCATAATCGTAATGTTTTCTAATTTCTTCAAATGAAAACTAAATTGAAGCCTATTCACTGCTCCAAGAATAACTCCTGTAAACTGAAAAATAATTTGTTTAAAAATGAATACAAAACCAATGAAGTATATTACATTTAGAAATAATAAATAATAGAAAACTCATTTTCTCTTTATATTTTGGCTGTTTTGATTAGATTAACATTTTAATTATTTTAAGAATTATTTTCTCATCTTCCATAATATTATGTATAAAATCTTACAAAAAGAAAATGGTGCTTATATAATTTTAGTTAATCAATATTATTTGTGCCTCGGATGAAAATTTAAGAAAAGTATTTTCATCCATAATTCATCAAGTAATTAAACAACCTCAACAAATTTAACTGTACTTATATCATCTATATTTAATAACATACGTGTTCAAGAATATTAAAAACTTGAAAAAGTTTGCTAAAACACATAATTATTCTACATTAAATTATTTATTTTAATTGAGTACTGGAATTTGATATTCTAAGATTTTTCATTAAAGTTTGGGGGCCGTGATTTAACGCCTGGTAACCATACTTTACGGTCATAAATATATCACTAACCGAAATCTGCTACGACAGAGAGCCACACCCATTAATGGGTGAAAGGGGTATTGTTTAATTTCACTAAATTGGCATATAAATTATGTTATCTGTAGTTCATAAAGCGTGTGGATAGGTTTAGTATTATTATTATATTCAATTTGGTACAAAAATTATTTGCCAAACAATTTTGATTAGCAAAAAACTAATTTCCCATATCAACCGCCTCCATTTATTTTAGGATATATATAGTATACCTAGTAAGGTTGTGGAATTCAATAAACAGTTTTTGTTACCCTGAATAAATTAGAAATTATTACTAATGTCAAATCATACCATACTTTTTACTTCCTTGTACGAAGTAAAGGAAGTATTGTAATCGCGAAAATTTTCGGTTCTCAGATTTCAACGGAAATAGGTGTTTTGGCCCTCCCTGAATCCATTTTGACTAATTTCGTCATGCCGTCTGTACGTACGTATGTACGTACGTACGTACGTATCTCGCATAACTCAAAAACGGTAAGCCGTAGAAAATTAAAACTTTATATTTAGGACTGTTATAACATCTAGTTGTGCACCTCCCTTTTTGGTCATTATACAACTACCGGAAGTGGTACTTTACTTGAAGCCTATAATAGATTTTCATGAAAAACTATATTCAAATATAATTTAAAACTTTCCAAATTTGGTATATAAGACTACTATATCAATGGAAATAACATAATAGATTTTGGTTAAAATAGACTAACCGGAAGTGGCACATTACATGAAGCTGCTAACAGTTTTCCTTGAAAAAAATGGTATTATTTTAATTTTAGAAATGAATGCTGCAAATAAAAGTTTTAGAGAATTAAATTCTGCGTCTAGCACATTAAGAATTTTTAAATTAGCCTTTTGCATCAGCGAGATATCTAAATTTAAATATTATATATTTTTAGTTTTTTTTTAAATTAAGTTTGCTATGGATTAGAACAAAAAATAAAAAATAAAAGATTTTATGTCAAATATATGTGCAATTAAAAAAATATCTATAGTTTCATACGCGTACAAGGAAGTCATGTGGTGTCCACATCAGATTTTTTTGAATTACATAATAAGGAATTGAATTGCATTATTTGATACCGAGGATGAAGTGTATTTCACGAGTTGTCGTCGAGAAAAATATTTATATAAGGAATTAAATGCATTTCAGTCCTGTAGTATATACGCCATTTTTTGTACTTCCACTGACACATTTTAAAATAATAATTAATTTGTACGTTCTTCTCTTAGTTGAAGGATGACAATTTTACGTTTTGAGAGCATCGTAAAAAATTGTTTTACTATATATTAACCATAAGGAAAAAATTGGTAATATGGAAATAAACATGATATTAAGTATTTATTTGTTTAAAATAATATGCAAATATATAAAAGTTCTCATTTCCTCATATAAATTTCTTGTCTTGTAGCAATATAATAAATAAATAAATATATCATCACGCCTTTCACCCATTACTGGGTGTGGTACTATGCTGTAGCAGATTTCGGTAAGTAATATATTTCTTCGCGTGAAGTGCGGTAACCAGCCGTCAAATCACAACCCCCAAAAATGTTAATGGAGAGGGAGTCACAGGACAGATTTGTGGGAATCGAACCAGAGTTCTCAAGATCCACATGCCGACTCGATACCATTGAGTCACGTACCCCATGAGTTTTCGAATTTCCAAGACTTAAAATATGATACTATTGTCTCATAATTTTGACATGTGAAGAAAATATGTAATGGGACGAAAAATGTATCAAATCTGTGACAAACAAAAAATATCTCTAAATATATTTAAATTAGAAGGAAATGTTGAATTAAATTTTAAACACTTGAAATTAGTCAGATCGAACTACCGGCGTATTTATGAAATCAATAACCATAATACAACATAGGATACACGCTAGACAAAACAATATCAAACTACTGTGCATCAGATTTACGTGAAACAATAAATAGATTTAAACTTACAGGTTCAAAATAAAATTTGCTCTGGTGTACTTTTTCATCAGGACGAAGTCCACGAACACTTTCAAGATACGATTCATCAGCGTCGAAAAAATGCGGAAAACTGGCAATAATGGGTGCACCACTGCAGCGAGATAAGTCAATTGCTCCTTTCTTCATGCAGTAATGTTTAGTTGGACAATAACACTTTTCGTTTTCGTTTTTGGATTGATCGCCAAATGAAGTTGTGTATAATGCGGTATCAAATCCAAAGAATTTCTCATCTTTCACGTATATTATCGGTAGTTCTCTATAAATTAAATTGTTTATAATGTTTTTCAACATTTTTAATAAACAGCATTGTTATAAATTAAATACATAAATATATACGTGATTTCGATTTAGGATTTCGTAACGTATAACCGTATAACATATAGGTTATAAGTTTTGAAATATTTTTCAAAAACATTTTTATTCTTGCCTTGAAACGAAAAGCACACATTAAATAAAATACCCGAAACCTTTTGGCATTTTAAAAAATTTAATAAACCAAGATAAACTGAAAAGTATCAAATAAAAAGTTTAGTTACGAGTACTAAAACTCTCTTTTCATTAGAGAAATAAAATATTTAAAATGAGGTTTAAATAATAGATATGTAAGAAAATAATTTCAGTAAAACTTTAATTTCAACTTGTTCCAAATAATAATCTAAGAGAGTAAGTTATACAACTATTCTAACACTACTGTACTATATATGATGTGTTGCAATCGTAGTCGCTATTTCAACTTGAACACGACAGATATCGCTTTTTGTGTGTAGTGCGTACATTTTCTATTAAACTAATGATTGAAATCGTTTAATATTGTAAATATTCGAAACAATAAACATTGGCCAAAAGGGAAAAACTATTTCAACAAGACTTAGCGAACATAAGCACTGCATTCGACTGAAATCATCATCATCTGTGGCGCAACAGCCCAAATCGGGCCTGGGCCTACCGGACACACCGAGCCGCAGTTTTTACACTGCCGTACTGCTGGTTTTCGTAGTCGAATGCTACATTATTTAAGGCGTATAAGTGACTAGCTTATAGCGCCCGAGTGTGATAAATACATGTAGCTGTATTTTATATTTTACGACAAATCACTCATTGTCGACAGGCGGATTCGAACTGACGAACCTTGGCTCGACTGAAATACTTTAATATATCTTCGATTTCTACATCAAATTAAATTTAAAGATACAAAAATACATGTTTAATTTGGTCCAGGATTTTCGTAGGTTTTATTACAATGTTAGGTTTACATAAATATTATCGAATAACTAAAGGAAAGTAAATTTATGTAGATACACTATTTTCTAGTTATCTGAAATATTTCATATCGATAATTTTCCGCTATTTTCTTGAAACATTTTCTTCTAAAATACTTTATAAACGGTCGATACAGTTCCAAAAGTTGAAAATCGGTTTTAAATATTGAGATTTTACCTGCATATTAATGGCACGTATCCATAAAGTGTTTCTTTGTCGTCTAACATTGTGTGATACACTGAAGACTCTGTGCCTTTAATTAAGTTGCACTCCTTTGTCGGCCAGACTTTCATCGTTGTTTTGTTCTTGAATTCCACTACTTTATTTAAATCAAGAGGGTTCTTAGATCCTCGCTTTACTTTCATTGTATCTTCTAGACTCTCATTTTTCTGAAACAGGTACATCAAAGTTGAAAAATAATTAATGCGAGATTTAACATCAAATTAAAACGTACTTTTATCCGAGAAATAAAGTTTTTACAAATTTGTGCATCACTAACTTTAACACATATTAAAAAAAAAACATCGCTCTCTCTCTAATTGAAATACATTTCTTTATGTAATTCGATTTATTTTGCTGTTAATATTTTTTAAACATTCTTATGCAAGCAATCCATTTTGTTTATAATTTCTTTCATACAAGGTTGTATGTTCCTTCCACACATAATAAATTTGGACGTTATAAATAATAATTATAATCTTTGTAATAGACTTACGTATCCGAAGAAGGAAAATAAAAGACCATCATTAGGCAAGTGCTTCAACGTCTTCTCTTGTTTCATTTCAAAACAAGCAGCATGTGGAATGAATTCAGATCGATTGCAATTGATAAAAATTCCGTCAAACAAAATATCTTTTACACGAACTGTAATGAACATTGACGTCGGGTCATCGAAAATACCGTTGACAGCTTTATACGCCATTGGCAACATTGGTGGTGTGTCCTGTGCTGTTCGCAGTAACATAGACTGAAAGGAAAATGAAGTGAGATTGCTATGACTTCAGATATTCATATTTTAAACCAACCGGACCCGGTAGACACCCGACCCAACCTAATGAAAATTCAATCTAACCCGATTATTATATAACCTGAAGAAATGCCATGTTATTAATATATTTATTGTTTTGTACTAATAATAATTAGAATTGAATATTGAGAATAATTTTTAAAACATAATAATAGTCACACGAATAAGCAATCGTTAAGTAAGAAACTATCTTCAATCATTTATATCCATTAATATCAATAAATAAATAGCATATTTTAAGTAGCAGGTTTGTAAAATGACAATGAAAAAAGTATTAAATATTACAAAAATTTATTTGAATTTCATGCATCACGTTTCGTGTACGAGGTGAAAACAATGGCTGGTAGCACAAGCTCTGTTTTAGGGTGTTCTAAGAGCACAGTTTTAACATGTTAGAGATAGCTAAAACACCCAAATACACTGCTCTTAAAACAGGCAAAAACAAAGCTTGTGCTATCTGCCAATATTTTAAATTTCTTAGTTTTATTTTATAATCTTTACTTTCTATAAAACTAATATAAGTTGTGTATTGCAGCTTGCGTGAAACCGAAGATAATATGAAAACATAATTGATGAGACATTATGTATTTTGCACATTGATATTAATGAAAATTGTATAACAAATAAATAATTATTAAATTGAGCCATTTTTCTTATTCTAACAATTTTGTTTAAGGGGCAAGGTGCCATGGAAATATTTAATACATAGCCCATCAAGCGTTAGCTACGCCACTGAATATATATCTAATGATATATTAATGATTACAATCAAGAAAGTATAAAAAAGACAATTTTTTTCTGAATAATTATAAACAGAAGCAAAGAAAGAGCAAATGAGATAAGAAATAATCTAGCAACTAGAGAACTCACCATTATTAAGGGATGTGGAATAGTAACCAGTTCATCGCCAGTTAATTTTCCACTTCGTTCTTGATTAAAATACCATCGAGTTTTAGCATTGAAAGAAACAGTGTCGTCTGTTTCATTATCTACAAGATTTACTTTTGTCTTCCATTCGCTAAAATTGAATTAACTCTTTTGTTAACATGTTACCTAACGAATATATGTTTCAAATATTCTATTTGTTAGCAAAATAATTATTGAATTTGACATTTCAATTCAATAAACTTGAGTTAAGAATTTGTTAATAATACCAAAACCAGCCATTAATAAACTACTTGTATATCTTCGAGCAAAATGAGTATTCATATTGATTGAATTTTTAAAATATGATTTATTTTAATAATTAAAAACTCACTCGAATACATAAGGACCAATTTCATCCAACATGGGGGTGTCTCCATTCTCAACATCTTTGGAATTTGTAACATTAAACATGTAAATTTTAAAGTCTATGGAAAATGGTAGATTTGACCACATATCCCTTAAATCATTTCCAGGCTCTAACGTCATTTGCTGAAAAATACAAGTCAATTAACATTAATTTACTATCTAAAAAATTAGCATCAATTTCAATTTTTATAAACATTTTTCATATTATAATAATATAGAGCTATTTAACGTAATATAAATAGTCTGATTTATAAATTACATTAAATATTAATAATACTGTTTTAGTTTAATATGCACTAATCCCTAATGAATTCAAAATCTTACGTGTATAAATCAACTGATATAAATAATAAATCTAATTTAATAATTCAACTAATACAAATAAAACATGGTTGTGTTTAATATTAAAAAATTTGATGCTTCCAGTTTACATTTAACCATCAAATAATTATTAATTACTTAACAATAAAATTTATTTTAGTGTATCCAGATGCAAAATATTAGTTTTTATTGTTTAAAAATTAAGTATTTTTTGTTTAAATGTTGTAGATGTATAATTGTAAGTCAAGTTTAGTACTTTACTTGTTTACTTTACTCATTAATTAATTTAATAATAAATATTACAGACACTTGGTTTTATGGAAATCCAGATTAGAAAATATTATTTTCATTATAATTCTGATTTTTTATCAAAATATTAGTACAGTAAATTCACAACTTTTACCATTAATATGTCATAAAATGAAACAATTGTTTATTGTTAACTAAGTCGCTACGTATCATTTTGTACTAACTTGTTATATAAATTTTTAATGAAATAAATGAATACATTGAATTTTATGATGCGAATTTATCATTTTCTTAATAGAAAAGTTTATGTATCACCAAGATATTGCAGTAATTCAAATAATTTTAGACACAGTTTTAACTAAAAAATAATAAATTCAAGAAAACTTACACTTCGAATTCCAAACTTCATGATTGCAGGAAATGCCACCCATCCAAAAATAATAATAAACACAAATGCAGATCCAGAAATCACAGCAATCTTCATAGGTAACTCCATATTACCTTCTTATGAGGGTGCACTACCGATTCTAACTATTTCTATGCTACCAGCATCAAGAACTAACAAACACTCGACAATTAGTCACAGCTCGGTGGATTCTTATTCTGAAAAGTCAGTAAGATTCTATGATATTAACAAATAATTACTGTTTACTAAAATTACTGTCTTACGACAAGTAACTTTAGCTCATGCCTCGGTTAGAAAATCAGTAAGACTGATGCACAGGTATTGATTTTTTCTATAAATTTTAAATCAAGAGAAATTTAAAATAGATTGAAAAAAAATGTAACATGCAATATGTCACAATAACAATAAGTAGTTATATATGTATTACAAATAGGTATTGATGATTAGCTTTCTGCTTAACATTTATACGCGTGCATATCTTACAACTGCATATTCAAAACTAAATTAATAAACACACCTGTGAACTATATGGACATAAGACAACCAGAGGCGTCCGTCAAACAAATATAAAAGGTAATTTAATATTTGTTTTAAAGTATTACCTATTAACTATTAGTCATAGCCAAAGGAAATGCATGCTATTATATTTTGCAATACCAATAATTATCTTACTCATTTTATTCAAGAAAAATAAATAACATGAAATAATATTATTAAACTCATTACTATCGTTAATTGTTGTTGACTATTTTGTTGTTTTTTTGCTGTTACAAAATTGGTTGAAATACAAGTAGCAGGAAATTTAGTATTCATAGCATTTTCTCTTAAATAATTTATAAACTTTGGATAGCGGAAGTATAAAAATAATGAAATGAAAGAATTAAATGGAATTTATATTAACGAATCCAGTATTTATCATTTTAATATCAATATGTATTGATTTATTGTTTTATATTAGAGATGGGCGAATATCATCCGCGAATAGTCGAATGCCGCGAATATTGACATTATTCGATATTCGAGATTTTCGAATATTAACGTCAGTATAGCGAACATTCGAATACCTCGAATATCGTGCCATATGTTGACCTCAATTTTTGACTATGTTTTTCTTTATTATTTGTACATAAACTTAAAGCTATTACAATACTTTGTAGTTATTAATAACAAAGATATTTTGTTTTAAAACCATGAAGACGTACCATATTTCAAATTTGTTTTTCGCCATCAGCCCGTACGTTTCACCTTAAATTTGAAGTTTTCGTCTTTTTCTTTTTTGTTTGTACTTTTTGTTTTAATTTTATTTTATCTTAACAATTTCATTCAAATAATGAAAAGGACATAATGAAATAATTATTAAAAATAAATAAATTAACTTTTAGGAGTATTCGAATATTCAAGTACCTCGAATATTCGAGATCTGCTTAATATTCGTATTCGATATTCGAATTCGAGAAATTTGATATTCGCCCATCTCTATTTTATATACAAACATATCGATATGTTCCATTTTGTGCAATAGCAGAATCATTTTAAAGCAAACTTCACCAAATATTCCTTTCCTAACATATTATCTTTGCCTCATCCACATTCATACTAATTTGATATGTAAATAAATTTTCCTTATTTTTCAGTCGCGTTTAAAATTCTTATTCACTCATCTAAAACTTTTACTTTTCAAATTTTCAATTTTTTACACCCAAATCAAATAAAGTTTTGCCTATAAATCTACAGGTTTAGAATTTATAGTTTGCTTAATAACAATTATTTTGCCTCCAAAAAGTCCAAAAGTGCATTTAAAATTTAAATTATAATGAAGGATTTTTTATTAAAATCTTAACATTAATAAGAAGCTAAACTACAAGGACCATGTGCATATTGTAGTTATTATTTTAATATATTTGTCAACTTTATAAAATATTTAGGTATTAATATATTAAGACAAATACTTAACTGTAAATGTGAAATATGTTTGTAAAAAATTTAGACAGTTTTAAAAACTATCAAACAGAAACACATTTCCAAGTGATGTAAATATTTAGAATTATACTTTTCCTCACACAACGTATTTTTTGCAACTGTCACAAACAAAATTTCAGTTATTAGTGTATGACTGTTCATAAAATACTTCAGTACTAATTGCGGTTGACATAACCTTCGGGTTATTGTAATTATACTTTGATAACCAGATTCCATACAAAATAAAATACAAAACACGCAAATATGTACATTTCCTGCTTTGATTGCAATAATAATATATTTTTAGTAACAATAAAATTGTACATCATAAAATAAATGTATTTTTATTATAACATCATATTAAAGGAAATATTATTATGAAAATTTCTTATCCGACGCCTCTGTCTGTATGCATATATTTATAAAAACTGTTCTATTTTAATTACCCTATTATAATAATTACTACACTTATAACCAGAAGATATAATTGAAACATATTGGCTTTTAATCTAAAAATATAAGGTTTTTAAAATTGCTAGAAAATCTATAAGTAATTTGATATAACTCTTAACCTTTGACGTGTTACTAGAAACTATATAATTTCTAACTTGATACCTACCTAGTTAATTATATATGAACGATATTAATAAAATAATATGTGAATGCACACATGTCATTTCTTCTCAGTAACCAACTTTGTTTAAGTTGTTTCAAAGTTTATGTTTCGAGAATATGAAAATATGTGACATCCTACATGAAAATAAATAAATAACTTACGTTATTATTATAACTAATTAGTCTATTTTTAAAATATCAATTTCAATATATCTAATAAAGATAATAAATGAGATTATAAATAATACCTGAAAACATATTAAATTTTGTGGTAAAAATCTACTTTATTTGTTTTTGATTATTTGTCTTAAGTTTAGCAAAATAATTAACATATTTGGAATAATTTTTTTATTTACATAAATTAAAATGTACTTAATAATTTGCAAACATACATACATAACATCACGCTATATCCCATTAAATGGTAGCACGAACCCGTCAACATTCTCATCCTGACACACGATACTCGTTTCGACCACATTAACACTTCCTCCATACGAACTCTTTCTTTTCTCACAACCAAAATCCATCATCACGCAACAAACATTCATCCATTCGCTCCTGTACACCTGTTTCGTAAATCTTCACTTACGCCCACTTCTCTAACAACGAATCTATAAGAAATGAAGGCAGCATCGCCTACGCTTGTTAAAAATATATGATATAAATATATGATACTAGTATCGCACTATCAAGTATTAATTATGAATCATAACTTGTCAAATAAATGGTCACATCTTAAAATATAAGAAACCCGCAAAAATATTTTACGAGACTTGCGCATTGTATACAAGGCTATATTTTACCTACTAATATATTATTTTATTACTTCTTATCGAATTCCATTTGTTATTTCTATGACATTAATGTCACTACAAACCTATATATTTGCTAATAATTTTAATATATTGTATAATAATACTTACAAATAGATATTGCATGCTACATCATTTAATATGCTCATATAAGTATGTAATTAAACATCGATTCAATGAAAAAATAATAAATTATTTTACTGCATTAATATTTCAACGGATTTTTGTTCTACTTCCTACTTTATGTAAGTGGACAGTGGACTGATACAAAGAACAAAATAAATTTATAATAAACTATAAAGGTAGGTTGACTGTAAAAGACAAAATTCATTATTTTAAAACAATAATAAAACTAAATAGCATAATGCCTATTATTTTCCAAATTGAAATTAGGCATAACACCTCATATTAGTTATATTTTAGTACATTATATTCTTCATTTTGTTTGTATTTTTATTTATCGAAGTTAAATAGACAGTCGAGTAAATTACAAAAGTATCATTTTAGAAGACAAATATGTATTTAAAAAAATACATATTATCACACCTTTGGGCCACAGGGAGGCATTTTGTTCTAGCAGATCATGGTAAGTGATATTAAATTGCACGTGAAAAGTAAAGTAAATTATTCCTTTAATTATTATTGTAGGAAACACACTTTATTTATTTATTTAATTATATAAAACCCTTTTAAAACAAGTTGGCGTTTCTACAATTTTCAAACAATCTACTTGAAAACTCTTTCTCGAACACATATTGTAACAAAAATTAACATACATATGTATTTTGACTTGCTGAATGCTATATGTATGTCTTATAGTTTTTGAGATAAAGTGTAAAACTGTTTCAAAAATCGCTGAAACTTAATTTTAATATGACAAATTAAATGCAAGTGAGCCCATCTCAATAGCTTGCTTACGTTAGGATATAACCTCGGGAAAGTCGAAAATATGATGAGTAAAACGTTTGAAGCAACGGGAACATGTGATAAAGATGATGTTTAGCGCCATGGAATCCAGTACGTTACATAACATTTTAATAACAAGAAAAAGGAAATTCGTATTCGTATATAGTATGTTCAAAGATATTCCGTTATGGCTTTAAGTTACTAAGCCTGTGTTGAACCGCACACAGTAAGAGATTCTACCTGTTTGCGCTAAGGGTAGGATTGCAAAATATTTAAATTCGGAAATCTCTAATCTCTGTGCGGATTACGTATTTCAGATTTATTTGAAATAATAATGAATTCGCACATTTTTTGTTTTGTTTCATTATCAATAATAATATTTGTACAAAATTCTCTGTTTCATTATTATAATATATATAAAAATAAAATTAAATTGGGAAATACTGCATACATACCTGTCCTTGCACCCCTATAAATCAAGCTTAAATCCCTAACAATAGACCCGCTGAGAGGGCCATAACGGAGTATCTTTGAACATAGTATACACAAAAACTATCAATAATTTCAAACGCAAATTAAACAACAAAACTGTCTAAAAGGAGGAATCGCAAAGACATAGAAAATACAAGGAACTGAACGATATATGTACATAATCCAGTCTTAATAACTTAATCTCATTTCTGTAAGAGTTGACGACCTAAAATTCTATAAGATTTGGAAAAGAAATTAAAATATACCTTGAATAAGGATTAAAATTGTGCTTGCAATTAAAATTTAATGAGTTATTTAATGTTTAATATTTTGTACAGTTAATATTTAGTAAATATTAAATAACATAACAGCACCTGCAATTTATGTACAAAATTATACATTTAAAATATTTAAATATAATGTTAATCTTGATTATTTAATACAACTATAACATAAATATTTCTACAAAATAAATATAAATTTACATATCCGGGCAATACAAGTTAAATGAACTGTGAAATTACATGATCAATGAAATTAAAATAAATATTCATACAAGTACAAATAAAACTGATTATACAGGAAGTACTTAATATTTAATAGTAATCATGATGGTGTACATGATGAACTGAAGGCTCATGGTGATGGTGATGAACTACAGGGGAAGAATGGTAGGAATGGTAGGACGGTACCACGTGGTGATGCACCACTGGGTGGGACGAGTAGCCATAGCCGCCGGAGAAGCCTCCAAGATGTAGATGCAATCCACGTTTCTCCTTTATGGAGTCTTCAGCCAAAGCCACAGCGAAGAGGGCGAAGAGAAGAAACTGAAAGTTGGATAAGATGCATACAATTCTTTCTACGATTGCTATGAAAAGTTGACAATTACGCTCTCATTTGTCATCGTAAAATTGACTTTTTCTGTGGAACAATCGAAAAATATCTTTTTTGTGTGCCTCCAATGGCACCGCGCGAAAATGATGTTAAATGCGCGCTTATTTCAATAGTTATCAGGGATACAAACAAAACATAAATTTGTCATATTGACAGTTAACAGAACGAATTTATTTTCAGTACGCATACGTTTTTTAATAGTTTTAAGATGCAATCGTAGAAAAAATTATGTATGTATCTCGAGTGTCAAGTGTATTTGCTCCTCTTACACTATTGCAGCTCTCGCCTTCGACTCGCGCTGCAATTACCGTGTACGAGTAATAACGAATCACTTTACGCTCTTAATACACAAATAACTATTTAATGGTATATTTTATTATTACCGACATTTTTGAAAATATACTTTAATACTTTAAAAATTAAATGCAGATATCTTAATATTGTTCTGATTATGATACAAATTAAGACAACAGCTGTCTTGACAAGTGCTAATCTAATTTTTAGTAAAAGTCTAGATTTCTTGATCTAAATTTAAAATATGGAAATAATTTATAAAAATCAAATTTCAGTTGCCGGTCCTTTATATGAGAGTATATTATAATTATATATTAAATTGATAAATCAGGATAACATGATTTTGAAACAAGAAATATTTAATCAAGAATCTATCAGATCAAGAACTTAATTTTAAGCTACGTACACGAAAAGTTATTTTATTATATTTCTTTCAGAAGTTATTTCAAATTCTAATATACCTTGTTTAATTTTTCTAAAAAGTTTCTAAGAAAACTATTAGAATTTAACTTACCAAAAATTTCATGATGGTGATTTAAATCCCAGGTAGTTCTACACAACACTGATAACTTTTGGTAACTGAAGATAAATTTAAATCACACAGCTAGTCATATATATCTGCATGACCTGATTATATGATAATATGTGGTTGAACCAGTTCGGCACCACCTTCGAACGATCATGACATTATTTCTTTCAGTCATCTGGCAGTATAAATCTCCTTTGTGCCAAATTTAAAAGTGAATTTCGTAATCTAAACTCGTATTTTATTTGATATACTTAAATGAATTGAATATATATTTTTTGATAAATAAGCTAATAACAATTTGTCCTATTGTATAAACAATCCCTTTTACCCGGTTTAAAATAATATGTATTAGTTAAATGATTATTTTTAACAAAACAAAAAAATAAAAAATATGTGTATCAGGCTTAGGTATGCGTATTTGTTATTTACTCTATTTGGGAGAACTTGGCCATGAAATACTTATTAGATGACTAGAAATATTTCACTATTCTCAATGACAAGTCAAAGTAAATATAAATTACCTAATAATCAACTAGATTTTTCCATTAATTATACCATCTATTCCTACCTACTTAATATATACTTGGTTAGATCAGATATTAGAAGGTAATCATAAAAAATTGCTCTAATTAAATTACACAAATTAAAAATGAGAAATATTTCACGTTTTTATTGACATAGATTTCCAGAATATTTTTATAAAATGTGTAAATTCAATCATCGTACTATACGTACGGAATAGGATAAACATAGTAATACTCAAGTTATTTATATGGATAAGGATCGTAATGAGAATAAGGAACGGGGTGCTGATTATCCTCCATATTTTTTTTATATTGCTCGTCTGATTCCTTTTGTTGTTTTCGTTGTTTCTTGTAAACTTTTTCAAAATCGTAGTCGGCTCGGTCAGCTTGAACTGATACGAATATCAGTGCAATAATCATAATAATAGACAAATACTGAAAATAAATTCATGGGTTAAATATTACTACTATTATAGTTATTTACATTGCAAGACCGTTATACAGAAATTTACAGGCGAGCATAGAAAGGTAAGGTTATCTGTGTGAGCCTGTAAATTTCAGTTAACGGTCGAGTATTGTACAATGTTTTATGCATTTGAATCGCAATATATGTATATTTATTAAAATTAATTGCAATAGTATAACGTAATAACTAAAATGTTCAATCAAGGTAGACTTCGAAAATCTGACAGATTTTGTTTAATCAAAAAATATTTAAGTGTCAAACGTTTAAAATTAGATATGTTGTCATGATAACCAATGTCAACAGCCCGTTATAAATTTTACACTGGCTAGCACCTTATAAGTCTCGTAACCCCTAGAGACAGAGTTAAGTAAACAGTTCATTACGATTCAAATGTACGTAAAATTATTTATATTATTCTTACCCAAAGCTTCATTTTTTAAAAGAATTATTATGTGTTTGAATAAAATTATAATTTACAAATAGACTTTGCTTCCACTATGAAAAATTATTCAGAAAGAAAAGAAAAAATTCTAATATTTATACAGACTAGCTAGGTATTATCTATCTAAATGCATTAAAATTTAATTAAAAACGAATCAACAAGTCATTTTAATTATCAATATGGAATATTGTTTCAATCTGTTCTGTAATAGTCATTAAATACAAACTGATAAATATTTTAAAGTTCAATAAGTTTCTTTTTTCTCATCATTGTTATTAATAATTTTCAAATTATTATTCGCTGTTGTTGACATGCTAATTAAAGACTCTTACTAATGACGTCAATTACTAAATAGTTTTCATTGACAACCATATTAGACTCGAAAATATACTTATAAATGTATAGTCGATTCAGCGTTCATTTGTACAAAATACTTCTATTGTTTAAAAAGTGGGAAAAAATCAGTTTGAAAATTGTTTCAATATATAGTAACATATATAAATTAATAAATATTGTAGGTCTTTATATTACCAAAAATTTTAATAATTTATTACATAATTAAATTAATAAATTAAAAAATTACATTAAATATAAATATATATATACAGGGTGTTTCACAACTTAGAGCAAAAAATTAAAGGGTATATTCTGTACGACGTGCTAATCATGATCAAAGAACTTTTTTCAAATTCGAAAAATTAAGGGTTGTTCACCTAAAACATTTTTTGTAGTACTGCACTGGATTCGCTTTCCTATTAAACACAAACAATGAAGTAGGTATCAACTACGAAAGAATAATTACACAATTTAATTATTAGCAGTTATTTATAATAGTATTTTATTTAATTAATAACTTTAACATAATCATCCACCCAGTGGCAGTGGCAACGAAAAATTTTGGACTGGGAACATGGAAAATTCATTTTGTTTCATGATCAGCACGTCGTACAGAATATACCCTTTAATTTTTTGCTCTAAGTTGTGAAACATCCTGTATATATACTCAAAAATAATATCTCTTTTTTTATTGTATAATCATATTATTTAAGAGGTTCATGCACCTTCAACAATTATTATGTTAGTTAACTTTAAACTCTACAAGGTTCAATTTAATAAGATATGTAAATATAACCTTTGTGGGAAAGGAAATCAAGATATGTATATAGAAATACGTAAATACATAATTAAATGAGAACGTTGAGATTATCCAAGTCTTTTCCAATGTAATTGCATAGAAATTAATAATATAGAAAATTTATTTTGATGTTTCATCATTCAAATAAAAAATGTATGAACTTAAAAGAACAGCAAATCAATCAATATTGTCCACCTACGACACAAAATTAATAATTTAAATCTGTAATAATATTTTATCGTTGTACTGTAAAGTTAAGGAACTTTTAATTATTTCCAGGTTTATATCTTGTTTTTCTCATAATTAATAATATAATAACATCATCTAATTACTTTTCCAAGAAAATATTTTAGTGATTATTTTGATTAATAAAGTAATTTATTAATATGAATCATTAGTGTGATGTTTATATATTTTATAAGATTAATTCCAATCTAAAATTGATATTAATAGTTTCAAGATCAAGTTACATTGTGTCATTGTAATAATATAAACAATGTTAAGAATAAATCGTATTATTGATTAGTAATGTCATGATCATGTACGATAATACTTAATCTAAATTTGGCAAAATATTATTCTTAAACCCATAAGAATACAACAATAGTGCAATATGCAGTTATTGTTATTACCTTCGAACAGAAAACAAAAACAAATAGAAGGACACGCCTGCAGTCGCAACCCCTGATCAATTTTGGGAATTGAGCCGCAACCCCTGTTCAGAACACAAAAAATAAAATAAAATACCTAACTAAAATACGAGTACGAATTAAATTCCAGCTTCAGAATCGTCAGCCGAAAGGTCATTCAGCGGGGTTCGTCGAATTTTGACTTGGAACCGTACTTCAATGTTACAAAAACGACTGTTTCATTTAGTTTTTCTTTATATACACAAAATGTAAACATTGGACATTGATTTAAATAAGGTGATGAAAATATTCATCAATAAAACCGCAAAGCGAATGACAATTTTCGGAGCAATAGAGTAAAATTGTCTTTTTCAATTTATACAGATGTAAAAACTTTATAAAACTGTTACATTAAGTAACAAAAACAAATTATATTATTAATCTAATGTATCTCACCTAATTATTCATTTTAATTACCTAAATTTACTGTGTTCTATTTTTACTCCGGTCAAAAAATTTCGCAACCCCTTTCGAAAAAAGGTTCCGCGGTCTCTGCACGCCTTTACTTCACAGTAATTTAAAATACGAGTAGTATGAATAGGTATTAAATTTCCTTTTTTCAATTTAACATAAAATTTTAAATTATGTTTAAGTTAATAAAAGGTAACAGATTATGCGGGTGAACATGATTCAACCTATTCAAAATTTAATACACAATCTCTTGCATAAAATAAGTTATAAACTAGTGCCTAGTGCCATCTAGATTACGTGAACTAAAAACTAAACAATGGACTGAAATTTTGCGAAAACACGTGACGGGTATAAAGAAATGGAGCTAGCCGAGCGACTAGATTGCTGCTTTTGGCGGAACTTGCTTCAAATAAACGGAGGTGGTACTGGATGGCATCTTACAATAAGGAAGCTAATTGTTTTGCTGATGTCACAGCTATTTGATGTTTAATAAATCAGATAAAACCCAGGGTTAATAAAAAAGCGATGTAAGCTGGAAATGGGGTAGGTGGCTCAGTGGTATCGAGTCGGTCTGTGGATCTTGAGAACCCTGGTTCGATCCCCACAGCCGACAAACAATTTGCACCAATTTAAAATCTACCCCTGTGGCTTCCCCACCACTAACATCTTTGGGGGGCGTGATTTGACGGCTGGTAACCGCACTTCACGCGAAGAAATATATCACTACTACGGCAGAGTGCCACACCCGGTAATGGGTAAAACGGCGTGATGATATATTTATTTATTTATTTGTAAGCTGGAAACAAAATTAATGAATCCTAAAAAAATTACAAATATGGGAAAAATAATGACATGACTCGATTGACTTTGTTTGTTTTTCACTGTTTTATTAATCATGTCTAACGTGTGGGAAGGGGGCGTGGGTGTGGTCAGGTTAGATTTGATTAGATTAGATTAGGTTAGATTATGAGGTAGGTGGCTCAGTGGTATCGAGTCGGCCTGTGGATCTTGAGAACCCTGGTTCAATCCCCACAGCCGACAAACAATTTTCACCAATTTAAAAAATCTACCCCTGTGGCACCTCCACCACAAATATCCTTGGAGGCCGTGATTTGACGGCTGGTAACCGCACTTCTCGCGACAAAATATATCACTTACCGAGATCTGCTTAGGCAGAGTGCCACACCCAGTGATGGGTAAAAGGCGTGATGATATATTTATTTTATTTTTATTTTAGGTTAGATTAGGTTAGGTCAGGTTAGGACCCCCATATGTTACTTTTATCCCATATTTGTCATATTTTTTAGGATTAGGATATATACTTATATATAACTAAAGGCAGATTTTTTCATTGCCAGATAAAATTTCAATATAACTATCAATGAAATAAATAAGAAAATATTGCATCGAAATCATAGCACCAAAGGTAACAATTATACTGAATGTAATTTTCTGTTGCAGTTTTTTTTTCAATTATAATTTCGATAGTTATTGGGAATTTTATCCGCAGATGGAAAAACCGGACTTAAGAAAAATTTAAATATTCTTTCGAAAGTGATTAAATGCTTTTTGCATGACACCATCCGTTTGATACAAGGATACCTGTATACAGTTGTGTTGGCCTCTCACTACGTTCTGAACTAATCACAGACACACAGTAAAAACTCTGTAAATATAGAAATACCGTAATTCCATTGAATTCGAAATACACGTATATCGCATCCATCGCCATATAGTTATCCATGACGACATGCCACGAACATTCAATTATTAAATTTGTTAAACAAAGTTGTGTTGTGCTTACTCTAAGAAGTTATCAAAATATGTAAGTTTTAAATATAATTATGTATGTGTTTGTAAAATTAAAATAATGTAGGCATTAATTTATGACTAATAATTGCAAAGTTTGTATATAATAATATCTGCGAGTAAATAACAATAATAATAATGTGTTTAATAGGTGAGTAATTTGTTGATTAAAGTCGATAGCATTTCATTTTTGTTTAAAAATGATTCATATATGAGAGTTTTATAAGATATTGTATTTTTTATTTATTATTTTAAAAAGTGAAATAATTACACACAACAAACATTATTTCTCTTTGTGTTTGCATGTTTCAATATATTCAATTTAATTATAAAAATAAACAAATATTAGATGGTATAAATTAATTCCAAGACTAAATATATTAGTGTTTTTTATTCTTGTATGTATAAATCTCTTCAATGTTTCGCGGCATGTGAAATATTACACTTGAAATTACTCGTATAAAAGGAAGACGCAAATTGTGAAAAAGTTGAAGAAACATTAAATTACAGAACGCAAAGTTGAAAACTCGTACAGAATATATGATTTATTGTATATTATGTTATGGCTTTTAGTTTGATATATTTTGTTAAATTACATTACGAAAAACGAAACAATTTCAAATATTCATTTAATTCATGAGCATCAAATTACGATAAAATAAAACTAAAACGATAGGTACTGTGGAAATTAAATTTTAGATAATTACAGTGTATATTTCAAACCATGTTAAATTATTCATGGCTAACCATAGAATTAAGGTATTGTTTAGTTATACCATATTTCCGTAAAAATAAAATTAAAGGCTATAATTGTATCCCAAACAAGTAACAAGTATTAAGTATTAAAGTAGGTATCAATTAAAAATTGTGTCACCATAAATTAACTGATAAATTAAACGTTCTATTTTTAATTTTCATAATACACTAAAACTAATTACAAAAAAAAATATGTCGTCATCATAAATTGCTTCTAAGAAGTCTAAACATGTATTCTAGTAAAATATCGAACAAACATTATGGAGGAAATTATATTGAAAATAAAATATGTTTGTAGTTTTTCAAAACCTACACTCTTTTAGTCTATTCTATATTTATTCATTATATGTATATCATTTCCCGTAAGAATATATGAAAGTAATTTGAAATGTAAACGTATTATGGAATATAGATACCTAAATATGGGGTAGGTGACTCAGTGGTATCGAGTTGGTCTGTGGATCTTGAAAACCCTGGTTCGATTCCCACAGCCGACAAACAATTTTCACCAAATTAAATCTACCCTTGTGGCTCCCCTTCTACTAACATCTTTGCGGGACGTGATTTGACGGCTGGTAACCGCACTTCACGCGAATAATTATTTCACTTACCAATATCTGCTCTGGCAGAGTGCTACACCCAGTAATGGGTAAAAGACGTGATGATATATTTATTTATTTATTTATAACAGCTGTACAAGTTTAACAATCAATACGAATCTAAAGAAGGTTATTTAATAAACTGTATTTGTTGATTTTCTTTTTTTAATTAGTTCTTAGATAAAATATTGTATTATACAAGTATGTGAAGGGTTTTTATGCCCTCCTTGCAACTAAAGCACTCACTTCCGGCTCATGCCTTAAACTTCAAACTCACGAGTAAAAGCTTTACTTCACACACTTGTATCCTAAATAACTATTTTCTCCATTACAATGCAAAACTTAACACAATCCTCTGTTCACAGAGAACAATGTCGTCCAAGGTAGCTTCGGAGTTATCAACTATTTGCTGCGGCTGCAGCTTGAAGCATGGCACGGTGGCTATCGGCGTCGTGCAGGCGATCTTGGCCTTTGCCTTTATGATCCTTACAGCAGCTTACGCAGAACATCCGCATGAGCTACTTGATATGAGTGATCCTGGAATTGTTCCTGATGTACATAGTATGTTGTATAGTTCTGATAGCATCTCGTGAAAATGAAGTTGGGGTTTAGGTATTTCATTTCGGAAAACAACTCTGTTATACTTTGAAATGAAATTATTTGTTGTGATAATTATGGGATCATCCAATATAATTAGTGATAAAAATATTTAATTTCTATTTTTGGAGTTAATTATTTTTTCTACTTCCGTTAAGAAATAGACGTTTTATTTCACTTATTTGAGTTAGGTAATGAACTTAATTATTTAACTAGTGAAATAATGAAGTAACAAAGCAACACTAAAAAATTAAGATATCTTGGTAGACGAATTCTAATGTGTTATTCTTTTATTTTTTGAATTTATAACTGTCATTAATATGTCAAAATTTCATCATTTCAAAAACGTTCTTTCGTATTTATTAGAACGAAAGTAGAAAGAATATTTTATGAAACTAGTAAGGAAATTAAAGTTATTACCTTACTTACGTGCAGGGTTCGAAGATATATATCGATCGATATATATCATGATATTTATTTTGATATATATATCGTCATATTTTTGCAATGATATATATCCATTATATAAAAATATGAAATAGTTTTTGAGATATAGCCTCCGGAGAAGTGAAATTTTTTGAATTTTTCAGTTTTTCTACTTTTATGAGGCTATATCTCGAAAACTAAATGTGATATGAAAACGCGGTCAACGACATTAATTTTCTCGTGCTTCAGTTAACTTATAAACATAGTTTCAGCGATTTTTATTTTTTTCAATTTTCCGCCAAAAAAATCGCAAAAAGCGGTTTTTTAACATTTTCTCGAAAACCAGAAGTCATATGCATTTGTAGATTGCACCACTGGATTCAGTGGGTCAAAATACATATGTATGTAAATTTTCGTTTTAATAATCCTACGATTAAGGATTTTTGGGAAAATTGAATTAAAATCTGAAAAAACCAAAGGGGTACCCCTTAGGAAATAATTAAAAATATTAAATTGCTTAAAATTGTATGAAAATTTGCTTATAAGTCAATTCGGACACGGGGAATTCAACGCCGTTGAGCGCATTTCCATATCATTTTTAGTTTTTGAGATATAGCCTCCGGAAAAGTGAAATTTATCGAATTTTTCAGTTTTTCTACTTTTACGAGGCTATATCTCGAAAACTAAATGTGATATGAAAACGCGGTCAACGGCATTAATTTTCTCGTGCTTCAGTTAACTTATAAACATAGTTTCAGCGATTTTTATTTTTTTTCAATTTTCCGCCAAAAAAATCGCAAAAAGCGGTTTTTTAACATTTTCTCGAAAACCAGAAGTCATATGCATTTGAAGATTGCACCACTGAATTCAGTGGGTCAAAATACATATGTATGTAAATTTTCGTTTTAATAATCCTACGATTAAGGATTTGTGGGAAAATTGAATTAAAATCTGAAAAAACCAAAGGGGTACCCCTTAGAAAATAATTAAAAATATTAAATTGCATAAAATTGTATGAAAATTTGCTTATAAGTCAATTCGGACACGGGGAATTCAACGCCGTTGAGCGCATTTCCATATCATTTTTAGTTTTTGAGATATAGCCTCCGGAAAAGTGAAATTTATCGAATTTTTCAGTTTTTCTACTTTTCCGAGGCTATATCTCGAAAACTAAATGTGATATGAAAACGCGGTCAACGGCATTAATTTTCTCGTGCTTCAGTTAACTTATAAACATAGTTTCAGCGATTTTTATTTTTTTTCAATTTTCCCCAAAAAAATCGCAAAAAGCGGTTTTTTAACATTTTCTCGAAAACCAGAAGTCATATGCATTTGAAGATTGCACCACTGAATTCAGTGGGTCAAAATACATATGTATGTAAATTTTCGTTTTAATAATCCTACGATTAAGGATTTTTGGGAAAATTGAATTAAAATCTGAAAAAACCAAAGGGGTACCCCTTAGGAAATAATTAAAAATATTAAATTGCATAAAATTGTATGAAAATTTGCTTATAAGTCAATTCGGACACGGGGAATTCAACGCCGTTGAGCGCATTTGCATATCTTGTTTAGTTTTTGAGATATAGCCTCCGGAAAAGTGAAATTTTTCGAATTTTTCAGTTTTTCTAAATGTGTACAAAAACTAAAATTAAAAAATAAATATCCAAAAAGTGATATTTATCTGATATATATCCTATATATCAGATATTTTGATATTTATTATAAATATCATGATATTTACGAACCCTGCTTACGTGTTTACATAACTCGGCTACGCCTCGTTCTGCAAATTTCACATGCGTAAGGTAATAACCTTCATTTCCTTACTAGTTTCATAAATAGCTATCTCAAAACGATTTCAATCACAAGATATGAATGGGATAACGAGTTTATGTATTTTGATTAAAAGAATTTACTAGGAATAAATAAGTTGTGTATCGTATTGTAAATGTACAAATTACTTTTAAAACAATTCTAAACACTGACTTTTTTATAAACAATATATTGTTATTATAAATGAAACACATTTTATATATCTGAAAAGAGAGGTTAAAATATTACCTACAAATAATCGTGTGAAATGTTTTCAAAACTTCAACTAATTTTATTTTTGAAAAAATAAAATAAAAAGTTTTTTTCGTCAGCATATATTTAGCACTATAAATGAAATAAATATTTAATCCATTTCTGAAAATTTAAATAATAATTGGTTCAATAAAATAATTAATAAACACTTTTTAAATTACATAGATAGTACTTATGCTGTCAGATTATATTTTTAATATCTAAAAAAAATATTTTGTAAGTTTTTTCTTCGAATATTGATTTACGAATGATGATTACTTATCGTTAAAAGTTAAAATTTAGTGAATACATTACGTAGGTAGCATTGAAACATTTATCGCAATTTTGAAATTTAAACTAAATATATCATTTTACTTTATTGTGTTTTTAAAAAATACTAGTGTCAATAAACTTGTTTGTTTTATTTTAATATTTTATTTTCATTTTATATTTTATTCAAATAGGCATGAAATAGAAAGTTTACTATATGCTTAAAGATATGAATTTATTACATCTCATAATTAAGTATATTTGTATACTATTTTCATTTTAATCTCAAGGGATCGGCATAAAACGATTAAATGCACCGCAATTACGTTTGCAAAGGAACTCAAAATATGATCCGTCATAACTGGTTTCACAAGGTTCACACAGGGTTGTACAGCCCCATTCGCCGGTACGGTCAATCATAGGAAAAACCAAGAATAATTTTAGGCTGAATACGACCCTAGAAATATACCTATTTTGACCATCGATAAGCGATATGGGGTAGCCGAACTAATGGATTTCATTGAAGTTATATCGGACAGGGACGTTTAATCGTTTTATGCCGATCCCTTGAGTTTAAAATGAAAATAGTATACTATTTCTAATAAATACTTGAAAAAATTTCATTTTCAGCTCTGAAGGCGCTTCTTATTATAATCTCTGTGGCCAGTGCTTTACAATGCATTTTCTCTATTCTGATTATATTTGGAGCGGAAACGGTAAGACATTTTAATTAAATCTTACTCTGAACTGTATCCGAGTTACGTTGCAAATTTCACTTTTCATTCGACACGGTCTCATTTTTTCCTCAAATTAAAGTTTTGTCATAACTTACTTAAACCTGACTTATATCATACAAATTATTCTGAAAATCGTACGACACTAATTAACGACCAATAGAAACACTTATACGAGCATGGGTTACCTAGCAACGTCAAGATTTTCTTGGAAATTTTTCATTCCTAGACCAACCTAAGTGAAATTAATAAGTGGAAATTTTTATGTCAAATTTGACAGTTGGACAATATAGTGAAACGTCATATTGAATGTTTAGAAATTATAGTTTTATTTTAACGGTCAGTATAATCAAGAAAGCAGTAACTAACGAATATTAATTAAAATTAAAAACACAATTGTTATAAGTAATGCTTCCTTTGTAAGAAGAATCTGATAAAGTGTTAGCAGTAGAAGAACAAATGATACTACCAGATTCAGGTTTTTTTCATTCCTCATGCTTTCTATTATATTTTTATGATGTTCTGCATCCATTTGCAAATAAGGCCGAATAGAATGCGCATTACTATTCCCTATAACTTTGATAAGCTGTTCTTCTCCGACACCTTTATCAATATTTTGTAATGACAGGGAACCAAAACGTGACATTTTGCTCGAATTTTTCAGTAATTGTTTTTTGTTGTCAATAATTTTATTACGTTGCTATAGTTATACTTGTATTCCAACTTGATTATTTCGAATAAAATTTAAATGTATTTTTGCTTTTTGTAGCGGTGTCGTTACGATTTTCTTACCGAATCTACATTCGAGCATTAATTCATATCCGGGAAATTGTTTGTCGTGCATTCCAACAACGTAATCGGGCCCTCGTGTTCCACTCGGGCCGATTAATACGTTGTTGAAATGCACTCCTAAAAATTTCCGGACAGAATTAACGCTCTTATGATATTATAAGTGAAAAGAAAGAAAAGATTTCTTATTTACGATTAGCAGAACTCTTCAGTTTAGTAAATACTATGTATTGTAATCTATAATTTCGATTAGTTATCTGATACTAACAGGTACTATAATGAATTGTTTTATTATGTCAATATACAGGATGTTTCACAACTTAGAACAAAAAATGAAAGGGTATATTCTGTACGACGTGCTGATCATGAAACAAAAAGATTTTTATTTTAAATCGCAAAACTATTATCCATATTTCCCAGTCCAAAATTTTTCGTTGCCACTGCCACTGGGTGGATGATTATGTTAAAGTTATTAATTAAATAACATTCTATTATAAATAACTGCTAATAATTGAATTGTGTAATTATTCTTTCGTAGTTGATACCTACTTCATTGTTTGTGTTTAATAGGAAAGCGAATCCAGTGCAGTACTACAAAAAATGTTTTAGGTTAACAACCCTTAATTTTTCGAATTTTAAAAAATCTTTTTGTTTCATGATCAGCATGTCGTACAGAATATACCCTTCAATTTTTTGCTCTAAGTTGTGAAACACCCTGTATAAATCAATTATAAATATAATCATGTTATCGGATACAGAATGAATTCGCCTTATAAATATTTGTTTTGTTAGTTATTTCTTGTATATAATAATTGATTTATAATTAGCGAATCTAATTACTTAACCTTGAGTACATGATTATTACTACATTTGAATGCTTAAATCAGTCAATTTCTTTGTTCAACAAATGAATATTTTCCGAAAGGATTTGCATTTGAAGACATCATTTATATTTATTTCTACTTACCTTTTTCAACTATTAATTTATTAATACTTACGTTACTATTTTAGATAAATGAAGTATCTTCATTAAATACACATTACATTTTTATATCAAAATTTAACTTTCTGCAACGTTGAAGTACAAAATTAAACTAATATTTAACCTAATATATAACATCTAAATATAATTGTTGAAAACTATGTTTTAGAACCGACCGCTGCTGCTCTTGCCGTGGTTGATTTTTAACCCAATTGCAATTGGAATTTATGTGATTGGTACAATTGTTGGGCTGGTCCACCATAATGGAATCAGCAACACAGGTTTTGTTGTCAGCCATTTGGTTGTAGGAATCGCCATTTGTCGTAAGTTAACTCATTTATTTTTAAGGAAAATCGTAATTAAATTTGTGTTTGTTTCAGTGGTTGGAGCATATAAAATAATGGCAGTCCATAGTTATTACAAACACTTGAAAAGTTTGAATTTTTAAGACTCTAAGTTTTTAAAATTATATAATTGTTGCACAAAATACTCACATACGATAACAGTTACTTAATAAACATTTTGTAGGGTGTAGAAAATTATCAAAGAACATTTTTGAATGTTTAATTTTTGATTTTAGATAGACTGTGAAAGGAATATTAAATATAACTGCTTTTATTTTAATATAACTATAATTAAATAATAATCAATTTATACAATTTTATATGTACATAATAAATAAATACTTAAAACATTATAAATAATCGAATATCAATTTTAAAAGTGATTTTATAATGAAGTTTGAAAAGCTAAAGAATTAGTTCATGATACGAACATTTATTTTATGAGAATCTAATAATTTGAAGAAACACAAAAGTCATAGATATTTTAATAATATATTTAAATTAATATAATAAGCTCTTTAATGGGGTAGATGGCTCAGTGGTATCGAGTCGGCCTGTGGATCTTGAGAACCCTGGTTCGATCCCCACAGTCGACAAACAATTTCCACCAATTTAAATGTACCCCTGTGGCTCCCCCTCCACTAATATCTTTGGGGGCCGTGATTTGACGGCCGGTAACCGCACTTCACGCGAAAAAAATATATCACTTACCGAGATCTGTTTAGGCAGAGTGCCACACCCAGTGATGGGTAAAAGGCGGGATGATATATTTATTTAATGTAAAATGTTATAAAGAATACAACAAATTTACTGCTATAATAAATTAAATTCAATCAACAAATTCCAATAAACTTTATTTATTTTCTAAGAATGAATACATTCTATTTACTTTGGAAGTGAGTTTATTTGTTGTTTATAATAACAGACATAGATCTTAATGTACAAAAATAAATTACTAAAATAATTCGTCTAAATTTCTTGAGCACAACTAGTTACTTCTGCCTGTCTGGCCTCTTTAATATTTAAATAAATACTGTACACTATTAAAACTGAATGAGCTAGATGACCTAGAAACCAAAAATATGTAAGTATATTTAAATAATTGTTTATCAAACATAAATATTATAGATAGATACTCGACGAAATATCACGCAAAATAAATAATGTTAAAATGCGCTTTTCAAATATAAATGTTGGATAGTATTTACAAGAGATAACAATATTTGAACTAACCTGTTATAATAATAGCAATAACTAACACCAAGATGCCAGCTCCAATATTATCGTTCACAAATGTAAATATGCTTACAGCGAAGAGAAGGATAAAAAATAATAAACATCCTATCACAGCATAAATGCACCAAATTAGGAGTAGTATTGTTTTTTTCTGAAATATTAAAAATATTGTTAGTTATAGAACATTTTAAAATAAACGTATTTTAAACTTACGTTAAATAAACCTACTAACAAAACAATGCCGAAAACTGCAGGGATGCAAAATATCACTCCTAATACTATAAATATGTTTTTTGCAACTAAAAAAAATATGGTTGGTTATATCTGGTCGTGGAAAAAACTGTTTATTTAATAGATTTCATGTACACAATCGTAATTAAATATAGATTTTTATTTAAACTAAACTCATTTATACTACAAATAAATTAACATACCTTCTGAAGCAGCCTTTACATCTACATCAGTGGTGTTGTCATAAAGATCATCTACGATGGTACTTAAATAAAAACATATTACAGCCACTAATATTCCCAGTGTCTGTAAAAATAAATGTCTAAGAAATATTCAAAACGGTAAATAACAAAAATAAATATCACGTCATTTTATCCATTTATAAATGTGGCACTCCGCTGCAGCAGATCTTGGTCAAAAGTCCTTACATCATGCACACCATAAATGTCATTTAAATGTTTTGAAAATAAACTCTATATTTAGAAAATTACTTATGTAAAATAAATGTACATAATTTATTAATCCGAATATATATATATATATATACATTCTGTTTCAAAACTATTGCAATTTTTTTAATGGTATACAGGATGCACAAACATACTTAAAGGATTATATTATTTGATGTACTGATTATAATTCAAAAATAATTTGGCTGAAATTCGCAAAAATAATACACCTGTATTATAAAAAAAAATATAACCTATTTTGCAATTCTTGTAATTTTAATCAGAAATTATAAACCATTTACAAAACTCATTTTGTAGAACGAATATTTATTATATTAATAGTATTTTACATTTGAGGTGGAAGACAAAACTTAAAATCATCGAAGTACGAGTAGGTATGTATACTATTTTATTCACAATCATTCTTATTATTAAAAAAAACTTCGGATTCAATTTCCATCAAAGTTGATTAGTATTAGTCGATGTAAACAAATGTGTTTAAATGAAATTAATTAATTTGACATTTAGAGATTAATTTATTCAAATTATATTTGTAAAAATTGTAAGTAGTAAAGATGCCTGAAAGTTTCGACAGTTTAATGAAAGCTGCTATGGAAGTCATTGAAAATTTATTACCTCAGAAAAGCAAAGGTTTAAAGAAACAAAATGTAAGATACAGAATCAAAAAAAATCATTTTTGAATGATGCGCCGTTATAATTTCTTCCTAGAAAGTAGTTACATTATAATTTTATATTTTACTTATTAATTTATAATTTGACAACAATATTATATTTGTTTAAAGTTTACTTCAATGTAGATTTGTGACTGTGAGAGATTGTAATAACAGTTTGTAATGAAATATGTCCCAACCTCTAAAAGGTTAGAAATTGACATATTGCTATAGCGATTGTGAATAAAATACAACTACTACCCCTCTTTATTTCCTCACAGAGAAATTATTTGACAACTGGTATCCGCAGTTTCTGTACAAATATATGTATCTATATATTAAATCGCTTATCAAGAAATGTGTAATAAAGCAGACTACCATACGCAATCCTGAATAAAATGACGTGATGATATATTTATTTATATATTAAATACTAATAATATTAATTATTCTTACTAGATCAGAAAATGCCATTCGAATAGCCCATTGCTCCAAAGTCCAGCAGAAAGGACCACTTACTAATCTGGGAACTTTCATTTTTGAAAATTGTTGCTACTATATCACTATATCAATTCACACTGAAACTTCTGGCACTTAATGTACTCGTATATCAATCATCAGATTCTTTCATTGGTAACGGAAATGATTAAAAAATTTAAGTAAATAAGATAAAATAAATGGAGTGCGTCATATGTGAAACTATGAATTTGTATATAGTAGTGAATTTAATAAATAGTTTTGTGGCGTATTATAAAATTTATTAGCAAAAAAGGAATTATATTTTTTAATTATTATTTTAAATATAATAAACTGTTATATACACCATGTAATATCCTCAACCACAAACAAATGAAATTATTATAATTTCGGAAAATGTTTCAAAATTTAATTTGAATCAAATTGTGGTTCATTTTAGTCGAATGATATATTTATGTTATCACTTGTTGAATATTGTACTTTTTTTTAATTCAAATCTTTCGGTTGTAGACAGGGTATATAAAATCATGATTTAAATAAATTTTTTATTAATACAGTGATTTTGAACTAAATAAAGACATAATTTTAAAAAATCACATTAATGTGTGGTAATTTTAATGCGGTGCAAATTGTTTATCGGTTGTGGGAGTCTAACCTGGGTTCTCAAATCTGCAAAAACAAATAAGATAAAGCTTTTGCACTTGTGTTATAAATAACTTCTTTTTTTAATTTAAGAAATACATCATAGAGTACATCAACTTCTGGGGTTATTAGTACCCGGTACAATAGTTATAAGTAAATGTGTGGTTATTATTTATTTTACATTCTATATGTGTTTTAGTATGTTAATGTCTGTTAGAAATTTGATTGTGTTATATAGGTTGTTGATGTTGTTACCTAGGTTTTCTTCCATTGTTGCGAGTATGTTGTTTTGTGTCCTCTGTAGTGCGAATTTCGGGCATTCTATCAGGATATGTTCAATTGTGGTTTGTTTGTTGCAAATGTTGCATTTTTCTGGTTCTGTTTTCTGCATTAAGTGTTTGTGTGTTAGGTTTGTGTGGCCTATTCTAAGTCTTGTGATTTTTACTTGGTCTCTTCGATTTTTTAGGTTATTCCATTTTGATGTGTCTGGCTTGAGATCTCTAAGTTTGTTTCCTGCTATTCGAGTACATACAGAATTCCACTGTTCATTTATTTTTCTCTTGATTTTTTTTATAAATAACTATTTTAAAATATATTATAATGTCATAAAATTGTATCTAAATATGAACTTTCTTCAAAGTCCTATCTTCAATATTCATTTCACAATAAGTCATTACGGAAATGGTGTTACAAATTTTATTTTTGATTAAGTTATCTAATCTATAGCTATCCAAACTTGAAAGCACATTTGAGGAATTACGCTAATGCGCTTATCACAGAATATACAAATATTTCACAAGTATTTTTTGAAATTGAATTATTATACTAGTACCTAGTATCAGACGATAAGTAAGATAATTGTAAATAATATTTTATTTGAAGCGAAATTCCTGAGATCTTTTTAAGGGCTCCAGGGTTCCAAGTGAATTTTTTTATAATTATGGTAGAAGTATAATACCGACATTTTCATAGGATATATCACGGACTCAGTTTTTCATTTAGTAGGAGAGAAATCTTAACATATTAACATATTAACCCTGATTTTATTGTTAAATGTATATTTCATGATAAATGTTGATGCTCTCCAAACTGGTACAGCCTGACAAGAACACCAGCACCTCCTAGATGATAATGTGGTTGCAGGAGCTGATTCTATGTCTGTGATATTCTCTATAAATTTTCATGCAATGTACTAGTTACATTAGATTAACTGTTATTATTAATTAGTGGCAACATATTATTGCACGAATCTTGGTTCTTTCAAATAAATAATAAATAAATATTATCATAATATTTATTGAATGTATTCGTTTCTATAAAATGACTGTATAAAAATCTTGTAAAACTTCACAGAGTTTATTTAATTTTTTTTCAAGAACAAAAGAATTGTTTTAATAAAATTTAAAAAAATATTCTTTCTTGGAAATCACAGAAAATATATATCTAGGAGATAAAACAACTTGATAAGGTAAGTTAAATAAATTTATATTTGTATGTAATAAAATTTATACATATCGGCTTATCTACATATGATATATATTCTATCCAAATTATTAATTATTATAATACCTAAATAACTATACATATTACAAATATATAAGAATAATTAATAATATTTCTTAATAAGGACACCACCAGATCCTAATCCATGTCCGTAGCCAAGACTAACGCCCTTCCAATGGCCAAGACCGATACCATGTCCTAAACCAATACCGTGTCCAACATGTTTCCAACCGGCACTGTGTACACCATATCCCAGATTATGACTATTGCCAAAATGTCTTGGCACAGCCGCGGGGAATGGTTGCGGCGCCGGGAATGGTTGTGGCGCGGGGAATGGTTGCGGCGCGGGGAAAGGTACTGGCGCGGGGAATGGTACTGGCGCGGGGAATGGTGCTGGCGCGGGGAATGGTTGTGGCGCGGGGAATGGTGCTGGCGCGGGGAATGGTTGCGGCGCGGGGAATGGTTGCGGTGCGGGGAATGGTTGCGGCGCGGGGAATGGTTGTGGCGCGGGGAATGGTTGTGGCGCGGGGAATGGTGCTGGCGCGGGGAAAGGTACTGGCGCTGGGAATGGTTGCGGCGCGGGGAATGGTTGTGGCGCGGGGAATGGTTGCGGAGCGGGGAATGGTTGTGGCACGGGGTTTGATTGCGGCGCGGGGAATGGTACTGGCGCGGGGAATGGTGCTGGCGCGGGGAATGGTGCTGGCGCGGGGAATTGTTGCGGAGCGGGGAATTGTTGCGGCGCGGGGAATTGTCGCGGCGCGGAGAATTGTTGCGGCGCGGGGAATTGTTGCGGCGCGGGGAATTGTCGCGGCGCGGGGAATTGTCGCGGCGCGGGGAATTGTTGCGGCGCGGGGAATTGTTGCGGCGCGGGGAATTGTTGCGGCGCGGGGAATTGTCGCGGCACGGGGAATTGTCGCGGCACGGGGAATTGTCGCGGCGCTGGGACCGGCACTGGACGGTGAACGGTGGCAGAGCTGTGGCCGCCTAGAACGACACCACGATGGCCGTAAACATAGCCTAGACCGAAGCCGCCCAGCCCCAGTAAACCGCGCTTCACTTGTTTCTTGTCTCCTTCCGCAGCAGATTCGGCGAATGCCAAACCAACTATGGCGGCAACCACCACACAGATCTTACAAAAATTATATATTACGAAGAATTTCGGTCTATTTTAAATCTTCTCATTTCAATAGTATTATCATCAGAATAACGTACCACTTGGCTAATTGAATTTATTTCACTTTATTTACTAAACTAGTAGATATTGAATAAAATATTTAGAGAAAAATTTTTTAAATCACCGCTAAATAAAATTAGTCAAAGTGTACTACTGTAACAATTTATTTTATTTTATCAATGCGAGGGAATAAAGTGATCTTATGTTTAATAATTAAAAATATATAGAACGAATAAAAACAGTACCATAAATTAAATTGGTGTAATTTGTACTTTAATTTTGAAGCAACGTTTTTTTAACTTGTCAATAAATTAGTTACATAAAACTTCATACCAGCATTGATAAACGGAAATTGTGTATTTAATTTTTATAATTATTTTTGTTACACACATAAAAGAAGTATGTAGTAGGAATTTCAATATTCCTTAATTGTATTACAAATTTGGAGACAATTTCTTTGGTAATATTAAAATCAATACAGAAACATAGAAATTTAGTAAAAACGAAATAAACTATGAATTATGTATGAACGGTATTCTGATATAATTACGTAAAGTAACCGGTATTATATATAAAAATGAACCTACCTGGATGGCTCTCATGTTTCTTGTGAGTGATACAACGGTAGAATGTGTGACTGCAATCAGATATTCCCGATTTATATATCCTTACAAACGTAACACTGGTCAAGCTGCACCTACTCAGTCACAGACCCATTGCCATTGTTGAGATGAAAATTCGCATCATCGGATATGAACATGATCTTTTAACCTCACTTTCACTAATATGCAACCGGAAGGTTAGGATTTTCAGGTTTGACATTCTTGTGCCCGCTACCATGATGGCATATACAGAATGTTGAAATTTTTTGTCACGTTGTCTCTACGACTTGGCTGCTATTCCAATATGATGTAATATTTGAGAAATCTGATCATCTTGCTACTTATTTGCAAAATTTGACTTAAATATTACATTATATTATGTATTATTTTTTGTCCTGTAATTGGTTTACTGTTGGGCAAATAGACTTTATTATTATTATAAATATATTTTCTGATACTGAATAGTATTTATTTTGATAAGGTACTAAATTAATTTACGAGCTTTACATGCATTTAATTGTAAAAATTGTGCAGTAATTGCATAGTTCTATTCTGACCCTAGAATTAAACAAATGACAAAATGGTACATTTTATTTTAATGTGAAATAATTATATTGGTAAGTATGGCTACTAAATCTGCAACTGCTGCTCTATGAAAGCTAGAATCACACCGATAATGCATCAATGTCATTTCTTGTGTTTGGATAGTTTGATACACATAATTTGTATCATACCAAATATTTTTATGTAAATAACAAAATAAAAATAAAAGTTCTTTACGTATATCCAGGAGTAGCTTTTAATTTTCTTTTTATTTAAATAAATAATTATTAAATTATTTGTAGTAGTACGCACATTTTCAATATTTATAAGAATATTGCAAAAAATATGAGAAAAAATGATGTAACACAATTTTTTTTAGCAATTTTTAACTTTCAAATTTGCTGCGAGTAATATATTTGTAGAATCGTTTTTGGGTCATCGTTACAATAATTTTGTAAATGTCAAGTAGAAATCTTGATTTAAATTTATACAAGCGAATCTGCTAAAAACTAGGATACTGTAGCTTCTTTTGTCAAAATTAACCTAGAATTTAATTAGAGATTATTCTAGTCTAAATTTAGTTGCTGCTGCAGATACGATGTACATGATACCCTGTAGAATTGAGAATAACTAAAATGGAAAATAACAAAAGCAAATCTAGTCAATGAAATTATCCTTTCTAAATTGTGTTGACATATTCATTTAAATCTTGTAGGATGAACGTTCGTTAGTGATTATAATTTGATTAATTATTCCATTGAGATACAAATTATTTTCTGTACTACATACAATTCAAATTTAATTAAGAAATTCACAGCTTTCAAGATCAAGAATAGTTGTCATATTAGTTTTTTGTAGATATTATTATTATTATATACAGAGGGTGTTTCAAAATTATTGCAAAAACTTAAAGGGTATATTTTATTTGATGCACTGAATACAAAGCAAAAATAATGTTTTGGACGGCCTAGGAACAAGTGGATGAATATAATTGAAGGGTTGTTGCGTGAGCAAAAGATTCTGAGCGTGAAGAATAAACGAGCTTGTATGAAAAGAATTATGAATATGGTTGAAGCAAAAGTGATGTGTCAGGATAGGAATGTTTGGAGAAAATTAATTGCGGGATAAATATAATGAATGAAGACAAGCTTATGATTCTTGATTTTCGATTCATTGGTTAGATGTTTCGAGTGTTTACCTGCAATTGTGTGGAGTTCACCTTCAAAAACAAGCGCTCCCTTCCTTTCTTATCTTTTGGTTCATTTTCTGTTTTTACTATAGAGTGTCCATTGTAATTGTGTGGAATTCAGTTTCAAAAACAGGCGCAGGGAGATACTCCCTTCCTTCCTCATCTTTTTTACTTCATTTTCAGTTTTTACTATACAGTGTGTAACTGCAATTGTGTTAAATGTATTTTTAAACAAGCGCAGGCGATGCTGCCTCCATTTCTTATAGATTCGTTGTTAGAGAAGTGGGCGTAAGTGAAAATTTATGAAACTGGTGTACAGGAGCGAATGGATGAATGTTTGTTGCGTGTTGATGGATTTTGGTTGTGAGAAAAGAAAGAGTTTGTATGGAGGAAGTGTTAATGTGGTCGAATTGAGTATCGTGTGTCAGGATGAGAATGTTGACGGGTTCGTGCTACCCCATTTTATGGGATATAGCGTGATGTTATGTATGTATGTATGTATGTTTCAAAAATTTGCAAAATAATTGCACTTTACCTGAAGCAAACATTTTTCGAGCCACTAGGTTGATAGGTTACAGTAATGAATAAAAATAATTTAATTAAGTTATGCGAATTTTGGTAAAAAACTTTTTTCGTTGTAATCAGTATATTCTTAATTTTATTTTGTAATAATTATGAAACATCCTGTATTACCTATTATATTTTAGATGTTTTAGGAAATGTGAAGTATAAACAAAGAAGTACGGTTACACATATTTCTTATATTACGTACTCTAATTTATATTTAAATATGTAGGTATATTATTATTATATAGAAATGCAAAAATTATTTTGAAGATTTAATTTAGATATCTTATTTCTTTATTTTAGCAATAACTAACACCAAGATGCCAGCTCCAATATTATCGTTCACAAATGTAAATATGCTTACAGCGAAGAGAAGGATAAAAAATAATAAACATCCTATCACAGCATAAATGCACCAAATTAGAAGTAATATTTTTTTTCTGAAATATTAAAAATATTATTACTTATAGAAAATTTTAAAACAAACGTATTTAAAACTTACGTAAAAAAAAACCTACTAACAAAACAATGCCGAAAATTACAAGGACGCAAAATATCACTCCTAACACTATAAATATGGTTTTTGCAACTAAAAAAAAATATGGTTGGTTATATCAGGTCGTGGAAAAAACTGTTTATTCATTAGATTTAAATTATTATTTATTATTTAAAATGATGCGCCAATAAAAACTCAATAAAAAATTAATTTCATATACACGATCGTAATTTAATAAACATTTTTATTTAAACTTAACTTACTCATACTACAAATAAAATTAACATACCTTCTGAAGCAGTCTTTATATCTACATCAGTGGTGTTGTCATAAAGATCATCTACGATGCTACTTAAATAAAAACATATTACAGCCACTAATATTCCAAGTGTCTGTAAAAATAAATGTCTAAGAAATATTCGAAACGGTAAATTACAAAAATTAATATCACGTCATTTTACCCATTTATAACTGTGGTACTCCGCTGCAGCAGGTCTTGGTAAAAAAAGTCCCTTACATCATGCACACCATAAATACACCATTTAAATGTTTTGAAAATAAAGTTTATATTTAGAAAATTACTTATGTAAAATAAATGTACATAATTTATTAATCCGAATATATGTATACATTCTGTTTCAAAATTATTGCAAATTTTTTTAAGGGTATACAGGATGTACAAAATTATTTTAATGGGGTAGGTGGCTCAGTGGTATCGAGTCGGCCTGTGGATCTTGAGAATCCTGGTTCGATCCCCACAGCCGACAAACAATTTTCACCAATTTAAAAAATCTACCCCTGTGGCTCCTCCACCACTAATATCTTTGGAGGCCGTGATTTGACGGCTGGTAACCGCACTTCACGCGAAAAAATATATCACTTACCGAAATCTGCTTAGGCAGAGTGCCACACCCAGTGATGGGTAAAAGGCGTGATAATATATTTATTTATTTTACAAAAATATTTAAAAGAATATATTATTTGATGTATTGATCATAATGCAAAAATAATTTTACTGAAATTCGCAAAAATAATACATCTGTACATATTGATATAACAAAAAATTATAACCTGTTTTGCAATTCTTGTAATTTTTATCAGAAATTATATTCATTTACAAAACTTATTTTGCAGACCGAATATTTATTATATTAATAGTATTTTACATTTGCGGTGGGAGACAAAACTTCAAATGTCAAATAATGCTCAAGGCTGGAATGAAACTCATCGAAGTTCGAGTATGTATACTATTTTAATCACAATCATTCTTATTATCAAAAACAACTTGGGATTCAATTTCGATTTTTTCCATCAAAGTTGATTAGTATTATTCGATGTAAACAAATGAGTGTATATGAAATTAACTAATTTGACATTTAGAAATTCATTTATTCAAATTATATTTGTAAAAATTGTAAGTATTAAAGATGTCTGAAAGTTTCGACAGTTTAATGATAGCTGCTACGGTATTCACTGAAAATTTATTACCTCCGAATAGCAAAGGCTTGTAATGAAGTATGTCCCAACCTCTAAAAGGTTAGAAATTCACATATTGCTATAGTCATTGTGAATAAAATACAACTACTACCCCTGTTTATTTCCTGTTTGCTTATATATTTCGGAGAAATGATTTGACAACTGGTATCCGCACTTTCTGTACAAATATATGTATCTATATATTAAATCGCTTAACAAGAAATGTATAATTAAACAGACTGCCATACGCAATCCAGTATAAAATGACGTGATGATATATTTATTTATATATTAAATAATAATAATATTAATTATTCTTACTAGATCAGAAAATGCCATTCGAATAGCCCATTGCTCCAAAGTCCAGCAGAAAGGATCACTTACTAATCTGGGAATTTTCATTTTTGAAAATTATTGCTACTATATCACTATATCAATTCACACTGAAATCCCTGGCACTTAACCCATTAACCGCCAACGTCCCATTTTTGGGACGCTTAAATATTTGGCTGTAATATTTTTTTTTTACATTTAAAATGTATATTTTTTTTAATGAATATATTAATTAGTTATGTTATGACAGCCAGTCACAGCTAATTTTCAAATATTTGCAAAACCAAAAATTTTAAAAATATTCAAAGTTACTTAATTTGGGTGTTTTTAACAATTATATTTCAAGGTCAGATATATTTTAACACTTAAGTATGTATAATTTTTATTATCAAAAACTTGTTTTTTAGACCTCAAATAAAGATATTTATGTTCGACTGCATCATATTACCTTGTTTTACGACACTGTTTACTGTCTATAATCGGGTACTTTATTGGACTAGTACGATAAAAATGCAAAATTGGACTGCTGTCAATGTCACATTAAAACAAAATTCAAAAGAAATATTTAAACACCATTTTCTGTATGTATTATATGTGTCTTCATACAATTGTTAGATATTCTCTTGCATTACATGCAAGATCTTTTATTTCTTTTGGAACGTCTTCAATGTCTTCATCCATCTCAACACTTTTTTCACTTTGACAATTTGATAAATAAAGCAACAAATGCATAACAACGACGCACACTTTGAGATGCAATGAAATGATTTAAATATAGGTATTGACAATCATATTTTAAGAGAAAATATTCTCCATGCAGTCGAACATAAAACGTTGTATGCAACTCGTACATAATCAGACTTTATAGACTCGCCTTATTTATTAGCCTCGCTCGCTGCGCTCGCTCTGCCATCAAATACGGCTCGTACAATAAATACCTTAATTATGTACTTGTTACATAAACTACTATTTTACTGAAAAGGTATTCTTTTATTGATCATTGAATTGCGGCGGGTATTGGGTTATTGTACTCGGATATCACTCATCAGATTCTTTCATTGGTAACGGAAATGATTAAAAATGTAAGTAAATAAGATGAAATAAATACTATGAATTTGCATATAGCATTGAATTTAATAAATAGCGTTGTAGCGTATTACAAAATTTTTTACGAAAATGATTAATGCTATTGTTATCATAACACAATTAGCATTGACCCAGTTATCCCAATAACAAATAAGAAAAAGCTTTTGCACTTGTGTTATAAATAACTATTTTAAAATATATTATAATATCATAAAAATTGTATCTAAATATTAACTCTCTTCATATTCCTATCTTCAATATTCATTTCACAATAAGTCATTACGGAAACGGTATTTAATATTTTATTTTTGATTAAGTTAACCAATCTATAGCTATCGAAACTTGAAAGCGCATTTGAGGAATTACGCTAATGCGCGTATCATAGAATATACTGATATTTCACAAGTATTTTTTGAAATTGAATTATTATATGTAATAACCAGTATCAGACGATAAGTTAGATTATTGTAACTAATATTTTATATGAAGCGAAATACCTGAGATCTTTTAAGGACTCCAGCTCCAGGGTTCCACGGATTCCTAGGTTTTAGAATTGCTGCTCTAGGTATACAAATTATTAAATTTATTATTTAAGATTTAGATGAGAGTTTCTAGAAACTTTAAATAATTTATATTTAGGAATAATACGCTATTATGTGGTGTTAATAAATAAATACGAGTAATCGGTTGTACAGAAACTTCACAAATAATATTGGCAGGGTAAAACTTCGCTGATTTGATAGCTAGATAGTGTCCATTATATATAAATTACCCCTATGATTCCTTCATTAATAATATCTTTATTTGAGTTGACAAATATGCGACATGCTCTAAAATATATCATAAGGTAAATTTTCTAAACAAAAATAAATAATTGTTTTACATTTTAACAGTTTTCCTAATCTGTAAAATATAATTACATTATTAAAAACTGAAAAAAGCTTCTAGAACTGAAATTTTTTGTAATTATAGTAAATGTATAATACCGACATTTTCATAGGATATATCACGAGCTCAGTTTTTCATTTACTAGGAGAGAAATCTTAACATATTAACTTATTAACCCTGATTTTATTGTTAAATGTATATTTTATGATAGATGTTGATTCTCTCCAATCTGATACAGCCTGGCAAGAACACCAGCACCTCCTAGATGATAATGTGGTTGCAGGAGCTGACTCTACGTTCGTGATATTCTCTATAAACTTTCAAACAAACTGTTATTGTTAATTAGTGGCAACATATTATTGTACGACTCTTGGCTCTTTCAAATAAATAAATAAAAATATTATCATAATATTTCTTGAATGTATTCGTTTCTACAAAATGACTGCATAAAATCCTGTAGAACTTCGCAGACATAGAGTTTATTTAATTTTTTTAAATATTCTTTCTTGGGAATCACAGAGAATAGATATCTAGAAGATTAAACAACTTGATAAAGTGAGTTAAATAAATTTATTATTGTATGTGATGAAATTTATACATATCGGCTTATCTACATATGATACATTATTCTATACAAATTATCATTTATTATAATAGCTAAATAACTATACATATTACAAATATACAAGAATAATTAATGATATTTCTTAATAAGGACACCACCAGATCCTAATCCATGTCCGTAGCCAAGACTGACGCCGTGTCCATAGCCAAGACCGATACCATGTCCTCCGAGTCCTAAACCAATACCGTGTCCAGCAAGTCCCAAACCGGCACTCTGTACACCATATCCCAGATTAAGACCATTGCCAAGCCCCAATCCAACACCTGATCCCAGAGCCAAACCAGATCCCAAACCGACAGCCGGTCCGAAGGCGACGGCTTGCGGCACTGGCACGATAACGGGCTGGGGCACTCTAACAGCATATGGACGAGTCACTGTGACTGGATAGGGCTGAGGGACGGGCACGGCAACCGGCTGCGGCACTGGCACTGGTTGAGCGACAGGAACAGGCACAGGCACTGGACGGTTCACATGGACAGGATAAGGTCTTGGCACGGCCACGGGATATGGTTGCGGCACGGGAACCGCCACTGGACGTGGCACCTCCACGGGCACTGCGTGAGGCACGGGCACTGGCACTGCGCGGTTCACGGTCACCGGGTACGGCTGCGGCACAGGAACGGGCACCGCACGGTTGATGGTGGTCACGGTGGCAGAGCTGGGGCCACCTAGAACGACACCACCTAGGCCGAGACCATTGCCGAGACCATTGCCAAGACCAACGCCATTTCCAAGACCTAGACCTCCTCCTCCCAGTAGAACAGAAGAACTGAGTCCGCTTCCTAGAAGTGCGCCACCATGGCCATAACCATAGCCTAGACCGATGCCGCCCAGCCCCAGTAAACCGCGCTTCACGTGTTTCTTGTCTCCTTCCGCAGTAGATTCGGCGAATGCCAAGCCAACTATGGCGGCAACCACCACACAGATCTTAAAAAAAATGTATATATCAAGAAGAATTTCGGTCTATTTTAAATCTTCACATTTCAATAGTATTATCATCAGAATAACGTACCACTTGGCTAATTGAATTTATTTCACTTTAGTTGCTAAACTAGTAGTTATTGAATAAAATTTTTAGAGAAAAATACTTTAAATCACCGCCAAATATGATATTACTTTTATTTGAAAAATAAAATTAGTCAAAGTGTAATACTGTAACAATTGATTTTATTTTATCAATGCGAGAGAATCAAGTGATCTTATGTTTAATAATTACAAATATATAGAATGAATAAAAACAGTAACATAAATTAAATTTGCGCAATTTGTATTTTAATTTAGAAGCAACGTTTTTTTTTAACTTGTCAATAGATACATAAAACTTCATACCAGCATTGATAAACAAAAATTGTGTACTTAATTTTTATAATTATTTTTGATACACACATAGAAGTATATAGTAGGCATTTCAATATTCCTTAATTGAATTAAAAATTTGGAGACAATTTCTTTGGTAAAATTAAAACCAATACAGAAACATAGAAATTTAGTAAAAACGAAATAAACTGTGAATTATGTATGAACGGTATTCTGATATAGTTACGTAACGTAACCGGTATTATATATGAAAATGAACCTACCTGGATGGCTCTCATGTTTCTTGTGAGTGATACAACGGTAGAATGTGTGACTGCAATCAGATATTCCCGATTTATATATCCTTACAAACGTAATACTGGTCAAGCTGCCCCTACTCACTCACAAACCCATTGCCGTTGTTGAGATGAAAATCCGCAGCATCGGATATGAACATGATCGTTTAACCTCACTTTCACTGATTTATATATGCAACCGGAAGGTTAAGATTTTCAGGTTTGAGATTCTTGTGCCCGCTACTCTGATGGCATATGGTGCCAGAATGTTGAAAAGTTAAATTATTTTGTCACTTCGCTGCTAGTCGAACATGATGTAATATTTGAGAAATCTGATCATCTTGTTACAGATTTGCAAAATTTGACTTATATATTACATAACAAATTAAATTAACAAAAATATATTTTCTTATACTTTTTAGTATTTATTTTGATAAGGTACTGAATTAATTTACGAGCTTTAAATGCATTTAATTTCAAAAATTGTTTTCTGTTCTGACCCTAGAATTAAACAAATGGCAAAATGGTATATTTTATTTTAATGTGAAATAATTATATATGTAAGTATGGCTACTAAATCTGCAACTGTAGCTCTATGAAATCTAGGATCACATCGATAATGCATCAATATCATTTCTTGTATTTGGATAGTTTGTATCATACAAAATATTTTGATGTAAATAATAAAATTGAAATAAAAATTGTTTACGTAATATCCACGAGTAAGCTTTAAGTATTTTATTACAATAAATAATTATTAAATTATTTGTAGTAGTACGCACATTTTCAATATATATACGAAAACTGTAAAAAATATTAATAAACAGCATGTAAAGCAAATTTTTGTAGCAATTTATAACTGTCAAATTTGCTGCGAGTGATTTATTTGTAGAATCGTTTTTGGGTCATCGTTATCATAAATTTGTAAATGTTATGTAGAAATCTTGATTTAAATTAGTACGAGTAAATCTGTTAAAAACTAGAATACTGTAGCTCCTGTTATCCAAATTAACCCCGAATTTAATTAGAGTTTATTCTAGTCTAAGTTTAGTTGCTGTACCTGTTACCCTTAAGAATTGAGAATAACTAAAATGGAAAATAATAGAAGCAAATTTAGTTCGTTAAATTATCATTCCTAAATTGTGTTGACATATTTATTTAAATATTCTACGATGAACATTCTTTAGTGGTTATAATTTGATAAATCATAAATACAAATTATTTCCTGTACTACCTACATACAATTCAAATTTAATTAAGAAATCCACAGCTCTCATGATCAAGAATAGTTGTCATATTAGTTTTTAGTAGATATTATTATTATTATATAAACAGGATGTTTCAAAATTATTGCAAAAATTTAAGGGATGCACTGAATACAACGCAAAAATAATTTTTCTAAAATTCGCAAAACATTTTTCGGGCCACTAGATTGATAGGTCACAGTAATGAATACAAATTAGTAAACATTAAAATTAATTTAATTAAAGTTGTGCAAATTTTGGTAAAAACTTTTTTCGTTGTAATCAGAAAATAAAAATAAATAAATATATCATCACGCCTTTTACCTATTACTGGGTGTGGCACTCTGCCTAAGCAGATCTCGGTAAGTGATATATTTTGTCGCGTGAAATGCGGTTACCAGCCGTCAAATCAAGGCCCTCAAAGATATTAGTGGAGAGGGAGCCACAGGGGTAAATTTTTAAATTGGTGAAAATTGTTTGTCGGCTGTGGGGATCGAATCAGGGTTCTCAAGATCCACAGGCCGATTCGATACCACTGAGCCATCTACCCCATGTAATCAGTATATTCTTAATTTTATTTTGTAATAATTATGAAACATCCTGTATTACCTATTATATTTTAGATGTTTTAGGAAATGTGAAGTATAAACAAAGAAGTACCGTTACATATATTTCTTATATTACGTACTCGAATTTATATTTAAATATGTAGGTATATTATTATATAGAAATGCAAAATTATTTTGAAGATTTAATTTAGATATCTTACTTCTTTATTTGGTATTTACTTAATTTCACCATAAATGTGATCCATACACAAGAATGAAACTTTCTCTCAGGTTATCCAGATCTATACATATATTCCTTGTTCAATCGTGTATGCCGTAGTGTAAGTTTCAGTGCTGATAAAAAATAGTTGTTTATGTACCCATTGATATTGGACGTGTTTTATTTTTAAAGGAGTTATACAATAGAACAGAAATGTGAAAAAACACTTTCACTGGATTACGCGTTGAAAGGATAATAAATCTGCAAATTTATAAAATAATTATAACAACATTGTCAAATTAAATATACGAATCAGGTGTAAGGTGCATTTATAATAAATTTAACATTGTAGGTATATAAGTATAATGAAAGTCTTATATAAATAGGTAATAATTATTGTTGCAAAATAATAATTAAATTATATTCATAACAACGCTTAATGCAATTAATTATATAACTGCAACAATTTATTGTATCGTTATGAAGTTAAATAACTTAATAATTGTCATTTTTTGAACAATTACAAATCCTTAAATGCATCAATTTTAAAATAAAATTTTATATGGAAAGAAATAAGTTAAAACAACCTACTCGCAAATAATTTAAATAATAATACGATATCATCAGCGATATTAGACATATAACCTTATATGTTATGCCCCAGTTATTGTATAGATCAAGTACAATATAATTGCATACTGTAATTGAGGAGCAATTACGACCTACAACGTATCAGTGAAAACTTAATAGCATAATTATCTACTTCAGAAAGAAAATTATTGCAATATATGCTTAAAATATTAATAGACGAACCTATATCGGAAAAGTGACATTTAATATTTTAAATAGATACCTATTTAAAATTTCACAATTATGTTATTATTTCATATTCCACATTCTCGTGAAAAACGTTATTGGATATTGATTTTAACTATATTTGATATAATTTAATTAAACAGAATGAACTGTATTTTCTTTACTCGATTATTTTAAATATTACTGACTTTGTTAAACAAAGTTTATTTTAAATTATACCTACTTGCATTACAAGTTTTCTACCGGGTGTTCCATTTTGGCATAATGATATGCAACTTTTTATTTATTAATGGAAATCCCGCAAGTAAATACAAATATTAATAGTATAGAATTCATTGTAATCGTTTAAAATCTAAGAAATAATGTATTTTTTTAATTATAATTTCCAATATTAATTTAATAAAAATAAGTAGTATAATTAAAAAAAGAATAGAAATAATGTTCATAATTTTAAATGTCATTATCTCGTAACTATTTTGAGTTATTAGTTTGTTACTGTTAAAACAAATGTATATATAATAATAATAATAATATTTATTTGTACAAAAAGCTGTGCTTATTACAAAGAGTAGTATAGGAACATTGTGTGTATAAATAATTGTTACATGTATTTGGAATTATAATACATTATCTAGGTTGCTGTTGTAGTTGGTTTAGATTCAAACAATTTTTCACTTAACTATTTGCAAGTATACGCATTAATAGGCCCTTCGTGACACTTTCAGTGAAGTTTGTTTCTCACAATTATTGTTAAAGTATTATGTTTATAATAACTATTTATTGACTTAATTATTTGAGCTAGTAAGTTTCTATAAAAGATTTTAGTTTTAGAGCTGAGACTACGTAATTGAAGATATCATAGATCTTTGGTGAAGGTAGTTCAGATAGTAGATTCTGAAGTAGATTATCGTTCGACGTGTCATTTAGATACTTGTTGATAAATTCGAATCTTATTGGAGAGTATATCGGGCAGGAGAATAGAAAGTGCTTCAGAGTGTTTTCTTCGAATTTGTTACAAAGTGTGCATATATCTGTGGAGTTGAATTTAAATGATGTTCCTTGGAAGTAAATTTGGGTACAGTTTATATTAGCTATTCTTAATTGGCTGACGACTCTTAAGATTCTTAGGGATGCGTTGTCAGCTAGATAATTTGCTGAGGTGTTATATAGTTTGTAGTCAACGTGATGAGAAGAATTGGCAAGTCTTGTTGTGTCTATATCATATAGGTATTGCGAGTAAGCACATGTGATATTCTGGATTTCATTCTGAATACTTAGCGGGTTTTGTTCCTTCCATACCCAATGAAAATTAACATTTTGAAGCATTGATTGTAACCTGCTGGACCAGTTATATTTAATTAGCTTTGAATTATCTACTTTTTCTTTTAGTTTTTGCTCGCAATTCATTAAATAATTGTAGCATATTTTTACATAGCGAGATTCTGGCATTAGTAAAATTTTGTGCCACCAGCTTAGCATTTTATGCAATATATAGACTTCTACATGTATTTGTCCTGTTTCACGTCTGACTACGTAGCTGGCAGTTGTTTTATGCCAATGAAAAAGCGATTTAAAGAACTGACACTGAGTTTTCTCTAAGGCTTCTTTGTGATTTGCACTCCAGATTTCTGCAGCGTATAATACCGATGGACTAATTATAGTGCTATATAGTTTTATAATTGTTTTCCAGTCATATATTCCATTTTTCGCTAGTGTTTCCTTGATGGCACCAGAAGCCATGTTAGCCTTGGAGACTGTATTTTTGAAATGTTCGTTGTACAGCCCAGATGAACTTACAGTTACCCCTAAGTATACATAAGAGGATGTAAACGCAATTTCCTTATTTTGGCATTTATACATTTTTCTTGATTTAGGTGGTCTTCCGTTGTGAAAATGGATGATTTGTGTTTTCCTGGAGTTAATTTTTAATTTGTGTATATTGCAATATTCTTCAAGAGCGTTTAATTTCCTTTGAATGTCAATGGGTGTACGGCAAAATAATACGATGTCATCCGCATATTGCAAGGTCAAAATGTCATTTTTTGAACCTACCGAGACACCTTCCAAATTCTGCTTTCTGAGGAAGTCTTCCAAATCAGCAATGTATAACGCGAATAGTATAGGACTAGTACATTCTCCTTGTAATATACCTTTGGTTATTGGTAGCGGGTCGGATAATTCACCATTGATTTTGATTTGCAGCTCACTTCCATCATAGATATTTTTTAATAGCCTAATGATTTTCGTGCTTGTTCCTAAGTTATATAGTTTATTCCAAAGGATCGAGTGTACCACTGAATCAAAAGCTTTTTCGAAATCGATGAATATTGCGAAAATTCCTTCCTTTTTAAATAATAGTTGGTTTCTAGTGATTGTATCAAGAACAAAGAGATTATCTATGCACGATCGATGTTTGCGAAATCCTGATTGTGATTCTGGAAGTATATCAAAGCTTTCTGTCCATGTTTGCAGACGATTATTTATTATAAACGTAAATAGTTTTAAAATGGTGTTCAGCAGTGCTATACCTCTGTAATTATTTACATCTTCCCTATTTCCTTTTTTAAACAATAATGTTAGTTTTGTTTTCTTTAAGTCGTCAGGCGTGTTTTCTTCTTCTAAAAATTTATTGAAAAGATCTACTAGGATAGATATTCCATTTTCGGGCAGATACTTCAGATGTTCGTTAGTAATATTGTCGAGTCCTGGGCTTTTTCCTTTCTTTAAGTGCCGTATTGCATACTTTAATTCTGCATGTATAATTGGAGCGTCTAGGTAAGGGTGTCGAGCATCGAAATACTCTAGATTACAGGTAATTCTTGACCCAAACCAGTTTGCAAAATGTTTTTGCCATTCGTTGATTCCAATTGGATTTTCTTTATATGGAGTTTTTTGCAGGGAATTAAAAGTTTTCCAGAATAGTTTTGGATCCGTTATGTTCTCTAGTATTCTTTTTATATTTTCTTTGTGTTTTTTCTTCTCTATGTTGATACTGTTTTTATAGATTTTCTTAGTTTCGCTGTAAGCTGCTAGACTCTCCGAATCAAATTTTTGTTTTCTACAGTGTTTTAGAGCATTATTGCTATCCTTTTTTAAGTTTTTTATAACTTGATTAAACCAGGGTTTATCCTTGTTAGTAAAGCTTGATTTTGTATTAGTGTATATTTTAACTAAACCTGATTCAATTGATATATTTGTCATGTTGCTCTTTAAAAATTCATATATGTCTACTGCGGATTGTTCAGAAATATTTATATCACAGATATCCCTCATAGCATTTAGATAAGAGTTTGAGGTAGAGTTATTGTCGATTATCTTCGGTATATTACATCTTTTAGTAGATTCGCTTGTTGCATTGTTTTTGAATGTGCTATTTTTTATTTGTAGGGAACATATGAAATGGTCAGAGATTATGATATCCGGTAAGACATTTAAATCTGACACAGTACTAGCGGCATCGGCATTAACCCATATTAGGTCTATTATACTTTTACCGTTTTTATTCAAAAAGGTATAGGTTGCTGGTGAATCTCCGTTTGTTCTCCCATTTAAAACGTATAAATTCTCTTCTTCACACAGCTCTACTAGACTCCTGCCATTTTTATTAATTTTTGCATCCAGAGTTTGTCTGCAAGAGGATATATTTGTGAATTGAAACAGAATATCTTCGGCTTGGTTTAAGTTCCCTATGCGAGAATTGAAATCCCCCCCAATTATTAGTTTGTGATGAGGGTGGCTGGTAATAATATCTTTCAAATTGTCTGAAAAAAGTTCCATTAAAATTTGAAAATCATAACTGTGCGAAAAATAAGTTGAACCTAGAATAATATGTTCAGATTTGGTTTTAATTTCTAGAAAAATCCAATGAAAATCGATTAAAACTTCTTTAATAGAATACATGTTACAGGTTTTCGAGAAAATTAGTAGTCCTCCGATTGCTCTACCTGTTTTATGTTCCCTGGCTGCTTTATGTTGAAATACTGTGTAGTTTGATAGAATTTTTGGAGTTTCATTCAGGTTCCAGTTTAACCATGTTTCAGAAAGACAGATAAAATCGTGGCTTAATATTATTTCTTCTTCTTGTTTATTTAGTCTGGATATATTTCTGAACCCTTGTATATTCCAAAACATTATTTTTGTTTTCCTGCCGCTTGTATTGGGGAGTTTTTTGACTGAGAGTTCGCTCTTGTTGTTCTTTTAATGTGATAATCTAGAGGACCAGATTGCGTATTAATTTTGGTCTTTTTGTTTTTCCCAATGTCGTTTTTATTTGACTCATTAGCTTGCTTTTGTTCTGTTGCGCCATTTTCTAAGTTAAAATCTTCCAGATCGCTCGCAGTTAATCCTGAGTATAAGTCTTGAACAGATACAGATTTTCGTCGTAGGTTTTGTATTGGGGATTGTTGAAGTTCTTCTGCTTCTTCTTGAAAGTCAGAGATTTGATATTCGGTTCCGTTTATTATTAATTTATTATACTTTAATTTTACTGCATTCCCATCTTTCTTTGCCTTCATTAGATGTTTTTTTAGTTCCCTTCTTTCTTCTACGATACCGGGGGGAAAGTCATCTTCGATTCTTATTTTCGTACCTTTAAGTTGTTTTAGGTTACTTAATATATACAAATGTATATATATATATATATATATATATATATAATATAATTAATATAAATGTTTAATTATTTTAAATTTCATAATATCGGGAAACTTGTTTCACAATAATTAGATAATTCTAAGTTTATAAAAATTATGTTCTCTGATTTGAGTATCCTGGATTTGTATTGTATTTTCTGTATTTTCATATTTTAATTGTAACGTTAGTAAAGTAGTAAAGTTTGTCAATATATGCAAATGACAAATACCTAATTTATTCTCATGACTTACTTGAAAAATGTATGTTACAGTAAATATCACAGTTCCACCTTCTTACGATTATAACATTCTATTAATTCTGTGCTTCTAACTGGAATGCTTAAACTGATATTGAGATGTAACAAGAATAAAAATAAACTTAATTACATTATAAACGAGAACAGCAATAAATTTAATCAACGGAGAAACAAAGTATATATCTAAATAAGGTACATTTAAATGCTATTACGTATTATTATTCATTCATTTCTATATTAAAATAAAGGATCAATTGAAAAACAACTAGCAATTTTGTCCTAATTTAAAAATAATGAAACAATGAAAAGAACATAATAATATTGTTCTCTTTTGAAGGCACTCTTATTATTTTTAATACTGAATTACTGCACATGGTTTGATACTAATTAATAATAGTATCAATTTAAAATTATTAAGTGATTTATTTCTTCATAATATAAATTTTGTTTCGTATTTATCTAATCATTCATTTATCGATATTCTCCGCTATCGATCCTTCCAAAAATATTTTAGAGATAAATGCTTTCATGAAAATAATTAAGTTGTTTATATATTCTTTATTGCAACAATCATTTTCCAAAATGTGTGACAGCTGTAAATATATACGTCGTCATGTCAGTATTGTTTTCGTTCTTATTTATAAATATTTTATCGAATATGCGGATTAATACTATAATTACAGATTAGGTGTCATATCATTTAAGATAGTGGTAAATTTAGTTCGCACTTTAGTTTCCCATGAAAAATAAATATGTTTGACCTTTATTATTTTTAAATCCATTAATATCATATACATGTCTTTTTATGCAGGTAAATAAATATCGATGAACAATCTCTGAACTACCTTGAAATTAGCTCCAGAATACTGTAATGATATAAAGCCGATCAAGTAACAAGTGACCACAGTCACCACCGAAACAGAACATTAGATTGAATAAAAAATACATTTTCTTTACTATTTCATATATTATCTATGTATTATTTTGATTTTAAGTTATCTTTATCTAATGGATTAGTTACTGTGCTAAAAAGAACTTACTTCATATATATTCACAGACACATTTTACGATTTAAGTTTGAAGTTTGTTGATTTTTTGATAGCAATCTATTTATTTCTAGTATTAAAGTCTTCCATTATATACTTTAGTAGAAAGAAAATTCTAACGAACCTTAATTTCCTTTTACAAACTAAAATTTAATTTAAATAATATGAAGTTAGAAAGCTTCTAGTCTATTAACTCTATTTAAAGATTATATTAACCAAACTTCTAAGTTTCTTACAACATATATTTAATGTGTTGTGTGAATTTCACAATATTGTTTTACCCAAACTTGACAAGACATCAAGTTAGGTATAGGAGGGTACTCGTAGACTCCAAAGTAATAATCATAAATTAAAATAGACACAAAATCTAGTTTGTCTGTTCTATATTGAGAAACGTGGCATGATAATATATTTATTTATTTCGTTAACTGGTTAACTAAACACTGGCGGCATCAAATAGCAAATGTAGGTACAAAATGTAAGTATTACATGGTTATTTGTACGAGTTACAAAACCGTCAAATCATCAAGTGAGCTCGATGTAAATATATGAACATGCAGACGTGAATTTTTTGTTGAACCAGTTCAAAAATCGAACATTTTTATATTACGGTTCTATATAGTTCAGAGCACGAGAAATGCACTCGTTCAAACCGCATATCAATATCTTTTTTAGTTTTTGAGTTACAGCGATTTTTGACTTTTTTTAAAGCTCAACTTTGAGAGCCCATATCTCGAAAACGAAAAAAGATATTGAAACCCGGTTTGAACGAGCGTATTTCTCGTGCGCTACTTAACTTGTATGGAAATTTAGAAAATTTTTGATATTTTTCAATTTTTTTTCAAAATTTTCTTTTTGTAATATTTCAAAAAGTTGAAAAGATAATGCAAATCTGAAAACACCAGTGAATTCCTCTCGTGAAACTACATCGGTATTTTTAGTAAAAAATTCCAACGGATACATTTTTTATTACAAAAAATCAAAAAATGGCCAAAATTCGTAAAAACGCCAAGGGGTACCCCTTAAGAAATTTTCAAAAAACGGCAATTTTCGTTTTTTAGTAATAAAAAATGTATCCGTGCGATTTTTTTTCTGAAAATTTGCATACCTATGTATTTTCATGAGAGAAATTCACTGGTGTTTTTAAATTTTCATTATCTTTTCAACTTTTTGAAATATTAAGAAAAGAAAATTTTGAAAAAAATTTAAAAATTTTCAAAATTTTCAAAATTTCCATAGAAGTTAAGTAGCGCACGAGAAATACGCTCGTTCAAACCGCGTTTTAATATCTCTTTTTGTTTTTGAGTTATGGGCTCTCAAAGTTCAGCTTTAAAAAAAATCAAAAATCGCTATAACTCAAAAACTAAAAAAGATATTGATATGCGGTTTGAACGAGTGCATTTCTCGTGCTCTGAACTATATAGAACCGTAATATAAAAAATTTCGATTTTTGAACTGGTTCAACCAAAAATTCACATCTTCATGCTTCATTATTTACATCGAGCTCACTTGATGTTTTGACTGTTTTGCAGCTTGTACAAATAACAATGTAATACTTAAATTTTGTACCTACATTTGTTATTTGATGTCGCCAGTGTTTAGTTAACCAGTACACATTAAACAATTAAGCAAGAATAGTTTGTTAGTTAAACAGAAATGAAAGAGTTACAGGGATGATATATTTTGTAAAAGTAATAATAGGTTTCTCCACTATTGTTTCTTCAATGTTTTTTAACGAAACTTCATCTATATTTGAAACAATGTAAAGTTCTAAAAAATCTTAATTGATATCCAACCGTAATGTAAATTAAATAAACTTGAAAAGGAACAATCTTTAAAAAGGCAAGAAGGAATAATGTAGAGTTAATTTTTATTATTTTTCCCCTATATATACAAAGTAAATATTATTAGCAAAGGCTCCGACAACATTTTCAGGCAGGGCCTTCATGCCATTGTATACAAATGAAATAATATGAATAAAATTTGGCACAAGCAATTAAACATATGTTGTTAAGCTTTCAGATTCAATATTATTCATTAACTTCACCTGAAACTAGTTTTAAACATGTTATCGTAACGATACTCATAAATAAACATATTTACTCATGAGACGAGACCTTAATTCTGAAATATGATGCTATCAACATCACATTAAGTAATGTGTAATGTGTGCTATAAAATGTAAGTTATAGCAAGTTTTCATGTAATCTGGAGTATGAAAATTCTCTCTTAGACGTATATTTTCCGGATGCTGTCAATTTGAAGTTAGTGCTAGGAATTTCTAAGACGTGCATGTAAAGACGTGCTTAGAATAGGAACAGAATTTGTGTTAATTTAAAAGTTGTTCTGTACTTTCCTATGTATGAAAGTTTTGAACATGATCACTAATTACGAATTTTCTTTTCGTAGGCTTTAGTTTCTTTTACCATTATACATTATTGCAGAGATAGATTAGACTGATTTAAGTTTCAAGCTATACTTGCTACATTTTATATATTTTTTAACTAATTTTAATAATTTCTTCTCGAAAAATGTATTTTTAAAACTGTATAGGTACTATTAATTAAAGAAAATTTTGAATAAACATCCTATAAAATAACTTGTTGAAAATGTGGTTTTAATAGTTATTAAATATTATTTTTCTTTTTTTATTATATTCCACTAGGTATCAATGTTGAGTACGATAACAATTTTTATTATCTCGATAATAAATGACAGATAGTTTATTGTAAATGATTGAATTTATGAATATACAAGTAGATTTAAATAAATAGAAGTTTTGCGAAGTTAATATTAACAGAATTTTTACTGTACATATTAAAATACTACTTATTCCTTGTAATATTAACTTTCAGATCAGTTGGGTACATATCGGGTCAAGTAGGATACACATAATCGGGTTAGACCGGATATCCATCAGGTCGGGTCGAGTTGGACATCCACCAGACCTGGTCGGGTTGGATATCTATTAGGTTGGGTCGGATATCCATAGGATCGACTCGTGTTGGATACCCATCGGGTCAAGTCAGGTTGGATATTCATTGGGTCGGATCAGGTTGGATATTCATTGGGTCGGGTCAGGTTGAATACCCATCGGGTTAAGTCAGGTTGGATATTCATTGGGTCGGGTCAGGTTGGATATTCATTGGGTCGGGTCAGGTTGGATATTCATTGGGTCGGGTCAGGTTGGGTATCCTTCGAACTGATTACCCATTGGGTCTGGTCAGGGTGGGTATCTGTCGGGTTGATTTTCCATCGGGTCGGGTCAGGTTGGATATTCACTGGGTCGGGTCAGGTTGGGTATCCTTCGGACTGATTACCCATTGGGTCTAGTCAGGGTGGGTATCTGTCGGGTTGATTATCCATCGGGTCGGGTCAGGTTGGATACCCATCGGGTCAAGTCAGGTTGGATATTCATCGAGTCAAGTCAGGTTGGATATTCACTGGGTCGGGTCAGGTTGGGTATCCTTCGGACTGATTACCCATTGGGTCGAGTTAGAATGGGTATCTCAAATTCATATCACTGGGCCACATACCCTATGATTAATAGTTATTAAACTATTGTTTTATATTAACATAGGCTTATGATATAGAATAAATAATATTAAATATTTCCAAATCAAAATAGTACAAATATTAATAAGCCTTTAAAAATAATAAATTATCTGTCAAAACTCGTCATCTGGTAAACGGAAAAAATTTCTACAAAAATTTCTTAATTCCAAAATGAATACATTGTTTCATAATTCCTTAAACTGATACTGTGATTTATTTGTGTATAAATATTCAAATAAAAAATTTAAATGTAATTTTAATACTATTAAAAACCTAATTTTTTACAAGAATGTTGTGATCCGTGCTAGAGAAAGTACAAATACATCCGCTAATATTGGCATACAAGAGTGCACCTTTCTGTAATGTCCATTTTTGATGCATGTAAAGCATTACAATGAATTTTTTAATTCCGACAAAGGTAAATAATTGTACTATGCATGTTGCATATTTTATTGCGTACATAGCTCAATAGTATCGAGTCAAACCGTGAATTTAAGAACCCAGGTTCGATTCCTATACTCGACAAATAATTTTCACCACATTAAAATTAAAATTCTTGTTCTGTATTAACATTTTTGGGGAACGTGATTAATGCAGCACTTTAATCTCAAAAATATATCATTTACCCAAATCTGCTACGACAAAGTTGTCTCATCCAATAATGGACAATATATTTATTTATTTATGCATATTGTATTTCTGATAGTGAATAATATAGTATTATAACAGATAAACTTTTTTGACATCCACTTGACATTGTGTACATAATATGAGAACAAATTTAGATTCGAAATAGAGTTCTCCAATATAAACAATTCTTAATTGATGTTCATTAAGCGGTAATTATTTTTAAGAAAATGTGAATCTCAAACAACCGAGCTCACGTATAATTATAGTCATATACGTATATGATCCACTTCATCATTTAGAAAATTATATAAATGTAGTTTAAGTAACTTACGTGGCAAAAAAATATAAATAAAAATATGCATTGCTGTCAATTATTTCAGAAAGAAAAATAAATAAACTATAAGATTATCTTAGTCAAATATTTGTTTAATACTTGTACCATATCCTAATATACACCATTCAGTTTGACTTTCCCTTGACTGCTTTGTGTAAACCTAATCAAAGTTTCGAACTAGGCAGTATTTAATGACCATTTTCTCTAAGTAACGCATTAATTAATTGTTTGTCAGTTAGACGAAGACAGAAGACATGAATAGTAGATTATTAATTATTATTTATATATGTATACAACACAATATGTACAATTTGTTTTATTTTTAAGAAGTTTTTGTATCAATACGTGGAAATCTATAATTAGTCATTCTTTGACTGTTGGTTTCCCTCAAGAACATAAATAAATAAATTAGTTTTCAAATGTATGGTAATAATAGTTTAGCTAATATATTTCCTGCTTTCAAATGTTTTCAAATTATTTTAAAGAAAAGAGCCTTTGTTATAAGATGCATCCTTCAATTTTACTGGTTGTCGGATGTCAACATTTACCCATTAAAAAAATAGAAATTTTAAAAAATATGTCTTAATAGCAAATGTAGGTACAAAATTTAATTATTACATGGTTATTTGTACGAGCTACAAAACCGTCAAAACATCAAGTGAGCTCGATATACAACATGCAGATGTGAATTTTTGGTTGAACCAGTTCAAAAATAAAAAAATATATATATGACGGTTCTATATAGTTCAGAGCACGAGAAATGCACTCGTTCAAACCGCATTTCAATATCTTTTTTAGTTTTTAAGTTACAGCGATTTTTGACTTTTTTCAAAGCTCAACTTTGAGAGCTCATATCTCTAAAACGAAAAAAGATATTGAAACACGGTTTGAACGAGCGTATTTCCCGTGCGCTACTTAACTTGTATGGAAATTTTGAAAATTTTTGATATTTTTCATTTTTTTCAAAATTTTTTTTTCTTAATATTTCAAAAAGTTGAAGAGATAATGCAAATCTGAAAACACCAGCGAATTCCTCTCGTGAAACTACATCGGTATGCAAATTTGTAGTAAAAAATTCCGAAGGATACATTTTTTATTACAAAAAATCAAAAAATGGCAAAAAATTGCAAAAATCTTAAGGGGTACCCCTTAAGAAATCTTCAAAAAACGGCCATTTTCGATTTTTTGTAATAAAAACATTATCCGTGCAAATTTTTTATTGAAAATTTTTATACCGATGTAGTTTCACGAGAGGAATTCACTGGTGCTTTCAGATTTGCATTATCTCTTCAACTTTTTGAAATATTAAGAAAATAAAATTTTGAAAAAAATTTAAAAATATCCAAAATTTTCAAAATTTCCATACAAGTTAAGTAGCGCACGAGAAATACGCTCGTTCAAACCGCGTTTCAATATCTTTTTTCGTTTTTGAGTTATGGGCTTTTAAAGTTGAGCTTTAAAAAAAGTCAAAAATCGCTGTAACTCAAAAACTAAAAGAGATAATGAAATGCGGTTTGAACGAGTGCATTTCTCGTGCTCTGAACTATATAGAACCGTAGTATAAAATTTTTCGATTTTTGAACTGGTTCAACCAAAAATTCCAATCAGCATGTTTTATTATTTACATCGAGCTCACTGGACAGATCTGTAAGTATTTTTATGTAACTATATGTACATATTCTTAAGTTCATATACGTATAGTAATGTAATAACTTTACCAAATTAATATAATTAAATACAGTTATGTTAAAATTTGACAAATTTATTTGGTGAATGTTTTTGCTATACTACAAGGTCGTTCAGATCATCTTAGATTAACCTAATTTTTCTCTCAAACAAATTAAAATTTATTGACTTACGTAAACTCTACACATCAAAATACAATTAAGAAAATCAATCGAAGAATGTTTCTTAACAATTCAATCATCAATCTGTTATGAAAGAGAAGATTAAATGGAATAAAATGCAAGACATTTCGAAGCAGTTTACATATATTAACGATTTACTACCTATAGTATTTTTTAATCGCTTTCACATTGACATTGGTTTAGAAATGTAAATGTTTCATAACTTTTACCACTTTATTAACTATTATATATGACATTTTTTCAAGGTTGTGATAAAACTCGCGAGTAGCATATATATATATATATATATATATATATATATACAGGGTGAGTCTGGGAAGACGCCCCCCCTTTAACTTTTTTATTATGAGTAATAGAAAAAAATGGTTCATATGAAAGTTTTATTATTTTAAATATACTATTTGATGGCAGATGTAGATATTTTTTATAAAGTCAGGTTTACAAGATACGACAATCAACTTTTATTTTTTAAATAGCAACCTATAATTATTTTCAAATGTTTACGAAAGAAGAATTAATAGATATGATTCTAATAATTGGTGAATCGACTGGAATCATGAGAAGGGCAAAAAGAATTTACCGGGAGCGGTTTCCTAGACGTCGGCAACCGAGTTTAAGATCACTGAGGAGGATTTTTACCCGATTTCGAGAAACAGGTTCAGTAGAAAAACCAAAACGAAATACATCTAATATTATAGTAAATGAAGAAACCGAAATTATGGTTTTGGCTTCTGTTTACGAAAATCCTCATGTCAGTACGAGGAATTTATCAAATTTAATTGACATTAGCCAAAGTTCTGCGTCTAGAATTTTAAGAAAACATAAATTTCATCCTTACCATATTAACCTTACACAAGAATTGCACGGTGAAGATTTTAATAATAGAATTCGATTTTGCAATTGGGCGATGGAAAATATTAGACGAAATCCGCTGCTATTATCTAATATTTTATTTACGGATGAGGCTACTTTTAAAAGTAATGGTTGCGTAAATAGGCATAATATGCATTATTATGCAACTGAAAATCCTCACTGGATGCGGAACGTCGACAGCCAGAGGGTATGGTCCTTGAATGTTTTTATTGTTTGCAAAATAAGTTAAATAAAGTAACCAACAAATGTATACTTTTTTGACATTAATTTAACACTGTTACATTTTGTTTATTTTCACATAGCCACCTATAATATTTGTATAAAAATTATTTCTAGTATTTCTCAATTTTCTTATTTTTCTCGAATTTTTTCAGATACATTAATAAAAACTAATACACCGTTGAAAAGAGAAAAAAATGGCGGTTTTTATTTTAGTAAAATAATTATAGGTTGCTATTTAAAAAATAAAAGTTGATAGTCGTATCTTGTAAACCTGACTTTATAAAAAATATCTACATCTGCCATCAAATAGTATATTTAAAATAATAAAACTTTCATATGAACCATTTTTTTCTATTACTCATAATAAAAAAGTTAAAGGGGGGGGCGTCTTCCCAGACTCACCCTGTATATATATATATATGTATGTAATGAATTTAATTCCATAAATTATGTTAGTGATATTTAGTTCAAATTCATAATTTATTATAGAGATATATCACTAGCTTACTTTTAAAATAAAACAACATGTAAATAAACAAATCAATAGTAGCTAAGCTCCAAGGATAGTTCAAAATGTATTTATTTAAATTTACAAAATTTTACTATTATAAGTGTTAGGTTTAAAATAACACTGACACAGTTACATTGTTATGTTTAAACGAATATTTAAATTCTCTTATTATACATCCTTAACATTTGCTGTGAACCTAAAATTGGAAATACCGTAGACTTGATTATGTTTTATAAACATTAATTTTTAAAATATATGTCAAAATATGAGGTCAAAACATTAAATATGTCACCATAAATTGAATACTAATTTTACTAATTTAAAATTTCTAATTTTATAAATCAGAATATGGAAAATAATTAACATGAAGGATTTTAAAATCATAAATATTTTGAATTATATAATTAATAAAATATCTCTGTTTACAACCAGCGTTATTCAATATTGCAAACAAAAATTCCCTAAAACACGTTTTGTAAAACAAGAAGAAAAATTAATATTTGTGTGAAACTGGAACAGTTACGTTCGTTGCAACATGATACATTCATTTCAACAACAGATCGTATGCAAAGTTGAGAAAATTCTTCCCATAGACAAATGTAGCACCTATTATGTGTCACGTGAATTTTTTTTCTTTTAGATAAACGTAAGATTTTCACATTTCATTCATTATAAACAACATACTTGTTTTCACAAACGGAAACAAATTGAAATTTGTTTACTCTATATGGGTATAGAGGAAACTATCCGGTTACCAGATTCACTTTAGAATTAAAAGAAAATAAATAGTTTCCCACTAATATAAGAATATAAAAGAGTGCGTTGCCAAAACATGTTTACAAATGTATATAAATACATCAGCATTATCGTTGTCTTTATAATTATTTGAAATTTTAATCGGTTCTTACCTACTTATTTTATAACACAAAAAATATAAAATAAATACGACTCCCAAAGATTTTAATAATCGATGTGGCACATAAATATTTATTTACTTTATAACAGAAATGAATTAATTGTTATGTCCTGGCATCATTTAAATAACGATAAGTAACTTTATATTGGTAAAGTGTAACAACTAATATAATCACACACAGAAAGTAAGCCAAAATTCAACAAGAATAAGTATCATATTAACTAATTCGTCTTTTTTTAAATTCATTTTTTCATAAACAAACTAAATAAATTATAACAAAGAAAAATTGATGGACTAAGTGAGAGAAGCAAGTAATAATTATTAATGTCCTGACAGTAATTAATGTAATTGTTTAAAAAAGTGAATTCATGGCATACTCTCTGTGTGCGATTATTTATGAATAAAAACATAATTATTTAGTTTCTGTACTGATCATTTTAGAAGTATAATAAATTAGAACTGTTTTAAAAAGGCAATGTTCTATTTAAAAATATAAAGTTGCATATCATTGCACGGAAATGGAACACCCGGTAGAAAAACTTATACTGCGGATATTTGGGCATTTTAATTTAAAATAAACTTTGCTTGAAAATATATTAACAATAATTAAGTAAAAAATATACAGTCCGATGGACAAGCTATACAGGGCTTACCGAAAATATATATACCCGTATTAGCGAATCAAAACAATGAATCAAGCTCAAAGCTTAAGCCTTATCTGTTGAATAATTAATTATATCCAATTGAACTTGTTAATGAGCTAAATATATCCCCATACTATAAATTAGAAATCAAAATAAAATGATATTATTTGAATACTTTGGAAACATGAAAGTATATCAAATGTCACTGAAAATGTAACTCGATCCACGTACAATCATAAAAACCATCTCTTGTTATCACATTTATATGTATAAGCAGTATATCATTTGCTTATAGAATCTGAAAACGTTATAGGTACACCACAAAACCCTACCTGCCCTCTGATGACGTCTGACAAGTATATCACAAGTTTAGGCGGTCACAGAGAAAGTATCAAATATTGCGATACCATGTGTCCATGGTGTCATGGTTTTCATAGTCCTAACTCAAGTGGAGGACTAGTGGGGAAGTTAGTATAATAACAGGAACTGCTTTTTGTATGACAGTTGTGTTTTCTCACCCTCAGTTCTATAACTTGCTTTGGAGACATGAAGACTCTGGTACGTATTTACACACATAACCAAAAAAATATTTACTTAGTTTTTGTATTAACGTTGCTAATTATGTTCTAGAAGCTCTAAATACATCATTTACAATTCTAAAGTGTATTTTGTTATTGTTCACATTATTTCAACTTCTTTTACATTTTTTTAACAACAAAAGTAATTTTTCTCTTCTCGAAGATTTTTTGACCACTCATTTCTTAATACTTTTCTAAAGAAATCATTTAAATCTTTGTTGTATTTAGAATGTTAAGGTTCATAACATAAAATAAATTAATCATGGAAATTCAGTTAAAATCTATTTATGTTCAATTAAAATTAAATATATATATCATCAACAAACAGTTTTCACCACTTTAAAACTACCCCTGTGGCTCCCACTCCAGTAACATCTTTGTGGACCGTGATTTGATTTACGCGAAGAAATATATAATTTACCGAGATCTGCTACGGTAAAGTACCACACCTAATAATGAGTAAAAGATGTGATGACATATGTATTTTATTTTCGTTTATCTATTAAATAGAATAACGCTTGTGTCTGAATTTAAAATGAAGGAAAAAAACTTAGTTTAATTAATTTAATAAAAAATAAGTAATCTTATAATAATGATTATTGTACTGTTTGGGAATAGTACTTATTAATTTATAGAACTTATTTGATTTAGTCGTTGAAAATAAAGTAAGTATTTGTTTAAACTAAATTCAAAAGTTAATTACTTTTTTTTATAATTATTATTAATTAATAAATGATGATGATATGTAAAATAAATTATTACAAAATTTTTATCAAGGTATATGTCAATGACATAATTTTTTAAATAGCTATGCATATTTCCCAATAATGAATTTCAAATTCTACGAGTTATGTCAAAAATAAATGGAACACTAATAACTTATCATCTACCTTGGCATATAATATTCTAAAATGTAATTAATATTACATTCACAAACTTGAGAGTTTTATGCTAAAAAGACAAATGTAGAATTTTGATGAACCAACACTTTTCAAGATCGATTAAGTTTACAATGTATGCATCAGACGTGTACTTTCTCTGTCGTAGCAAAATTCATTGACAGCAAAATGCAAATTTCATTCATTTTAATTCATCGCATTATGCCATCATAGAATACCACTTCATATATATTTTACAGAAAGATCGTTTGAACTCTAAATAATTTTTAAATTTTATTTGTTCTACATTTTTATAATACAGATACTTTCTGTTGATTTAGTTTGTTATATTTATTTATATATGTTTTGTTGTTATTTTTTTTTGTATTGTTTTTTCATATGCCCTCTGTAATTGGGACTTTGTCCTGTAGAGAACTTAATAATAATAATAATAATAATAAATAATAATAAACAAATAAATATAAAAACTATGTTTTCTACATTTATACTATGATAAAATATCACAAACAAAAGAAAAAAATATGTTTATGAAAACTTCCTCCTCCCACCGTCAGGCGACAGAGAATTGCCAATCAGAAAATTTCACATTATTATTTGCTACCCTCCTACAAAAATTACAGTCCTACGAACCTGTTAGTAATGTAATATACTATGGATGAGTCTATTATATTGGATAAATAATATGCATTTTCATTACAGCTGTGCATCTCTTTGCTGGTAGCCGTCGTGGTTACAGAAGTAGTGGACAAGCAAGCAGAGAAGAACCACAAGAAACGTGGCGTATTCGATTTGGGCCTACATGGTTCTAGCTTAGGTTACAGCTCCGGTTTGGGCCTATATGGCTCTAGTTTGGGTATCGGTTCCGCTGCTCTTCTAGGAAATGGATTGGCGTTAGGAGGCGGTTCTCTGGGAGGAATTGGTTTCGGTCATGGAGCACTTCTGGGTAACTACGGTCATGCCCATTCCAACACCCATACGACTATCACTAGAAACTATGCGGTTCCGGTTCCGGCTCCGTACCCCGTGCATGTGGAGAGAAGAGTTCCTGTTCCAGTGCCACATCCTGTTCATGTGCCTGTTGATAGACCTTACCCCGTTCATGTAAGTCATTTTCGATAAGTAGATATTGCTTTAATTTAGATAATAGTTTAATAGATTAATTGCTGGTTGAATCAAAGATATAGACTAGAAGTAAGTCATCCGGGGCCACTTTGTCACATTCTGCCTTTTGTAGTATTTTTTGCGGCCTTATCATATATTTTATATTTTGCTAGTGATTAAAATTCTCAATTTATTTTTTAAATAATAAAATAAATATATCATCACGCCTTTTACCCATTACTGGGTGTGGCACTCTGCCTAAGCAGATCTCGGTAAGTGATATATTTTTTTCGCGTGAAGTGCGGTTGCTAGCCGTCAAATCACGGCCCCCAAAGATATTAGTGGAAAGGGAGCCACAGGGGTAGATTTAAATTGGTGAAAATTGTTTGTCGGCTGTGGGGATCGAACCAGGGTTCTCAAGATCCACAGGCCGACTCGATACCATTTAGTCATCTACCCCATAAATTTATAAATTTATTTTTTAAATTCATTTAATAATACTTTAGTGGTATCGAGTCGGTTTGTGAATTTGAAACCCGGGTTTGATTCCCATAGCCCACAATCAATTTTCACCACGTTAAAATTACTTATGTGGCTCCCTCAACTAATGTCTTTGAGGATCGTGATTTGACGACTGGTAACTGCACTTCACGCGATGTAATATATCACTTACCGATATCTGGATAAAAGGTGTGATGATATATTTTATTTACTTGGTTGTTTTACAATTCAAGGATGAAACGATCATCACAATATTCTATATTATTAGGTTAAGTTATGTTAGTTACGACGTATTTCGTCAGTGGCGCTAGTTGACGTGCTCGCTCTGTAAATTTGAAACTAGGAATTTTAATGACACAGCCATAATAAGCGTAGCGTAATTTAATGAAGCTGGCTATGGTGAAAGCATATGACCGGAGTTCATAAGGTCCCAGGTTCAAATTCTGGCGGTGTCCCAATTTTTCAGTTTATAATTTAACTTAAAATTTGTACTATAAAAGCTATTGTTGTATTACATTTGATATAATTATAATGTAGTCAAAAATATTTGGTTCTATTTTAAAATATAGTTTCATTTCTGTGTGTCTAATTGATATGAAATGAGTTATAGCTATTTCACATGTTAAAAACTATTTTCTACAATACAAAAATTGCAAATATCTATTATCCTTTGTCTGCTTTAAGATGATTCAACATGAAAATAACGAAATCTAATTCTATTCTCTCTTTCTAGGTGCCTCGTCCATATCCTGTAGCCGTGGATCGCCCCGTGCCCGTACCGGTGGATCGTCCATACCCCGTGCCAGTGCCCCATCCTGTGGCAGTGCCCGTACCCAGACCAGTAGCTGTGCCCGTCCCGGCGCCGTATCCTGTGCGAATAACTCAGCATGTACCCGTCGCTGTACCGCATCCTGTGGCCGTTCCTGTCATCAAACCCGTCCTGGTTCATCATCATGGCCATCATTCAAATCTTTACTCACATTTCCATTAAACACAACAGTCTAGCCATAAGTGTCTTAGTGGGTAGTTAGTCAGGAAGATTATACTAAGTAGTTAAACCATCAAACTCTTCTTATTTAAAAATGACAGTAACAATTTGCCATATATTATTTACTAATGTTAATATCAAAAAGATTGGAGACTTGTAATATCATTTTTAATTAAAGAAAATAAATAAGTTAAATACTCGTACCATCTTGATAATTGATAAATGAAGATATAACAATATTATGAACTACTTAGAATGTCTTGAATTTAGTATAAAATCATCATAGTTTAAGCATATAAAATTTGCTAGGTTAATTTTTACAACATATTAGAATGGCTTCAAATGTATTGCTTGCCAGAATGATTGTAATGGAATGTGTTTTAAATAAAGGTTAAATATTAAATTATATTTTTGTCGATATTCTGTTAATTTCTTAATCCTACGTAAGAATTATTTTTAAAATTTGTAGAAATATATTTATATTTGAAAATATCTCCGTTAACATTATAAAATAATTACTGAAAATAAATAAATATATCATCACGCCTTGTACTAATTACTGGGTGTGGCACTCTGCCGTACCAGATCTCGGTAAGTGAGATATTTTTTCGCGTGAAATGCGGTTACCAGCCGTCAAATCACAGCCCCCAAAGATATTAGTGGAGGAGGAGCCACAGTGGTAGATTTAATTTGGTGAAAATTGTTTGTCGTCTGTGGGGATCGAATCAGGGTTCTCAAGATCCACAGGCCGACTCGATACCACTGAGCCATCTACCCCATTAATCCTATGTAAGAATGAAAATTAAGTTTAAAATTTGTTGAAATATATTTATATTTGAAAATATTCCCGTTAACATTATGAAATAATTACTATAATATGCAAAAAAAATCTTATAAAATACTAACCTCAATTAAGTGAATTAATTTTAGCGGATTTATTTAATACTTTTTTAAATCTAAAGACATGTTTTATATTCTTTATCATCATTAAACAAATTAATCATAAATTAATTGAAATATTGCAATTTTTATATTCAAGATAAAAGATAGACATCCTTAATATTCAATTTAAGAGTTTAAAATATATATAACCTAATACACTTGCATGTAAAGACAGTTGCGTCTTATTATTTAAAGTATACAGAATTATACAGAATGTCAGACAAAAACTATTTACGTTTTTGTGCTATCATTGTTTTCCTGGCTAATTAAAAAAGAAAAATTTAAATAAATGTTGTAGATGATTAAATGTGAATGTACTATCTATGTAAATCAGAAGTATATGAGTAGTTAGTCGGGTTTAAAGTTGATACTTTTGAGTAAACAAGGTGTCAACAATTTGAAAGAAGGCGACAATGAAACCACCTAAAAAGGACTTTTTTTGATCCAGAAATACGCATTAAAAAGTCAGTTCAGTGCACGTGCGACAAAAATAATTTATAGCCCTAAAAATGGCCGGTACAATAGTCCTAAAACTGGGTGGTAATGTTAATTACATCACAAAACAAAAACACGCATTAAATAGAGGTCATTTCAGTGCACTTGTCAGCCATACAATTATTTATTTATTTATGTTATTTATGTTACTCTGTACAACAGGAACTGAACCCCAATTACAGTACAGGATCCGCACTCAACGAGCCGCAGTGTGATAGTTCATTTACATATCTCTTTACTATAAAAGCCTGTGCATTTATATTTTCTCAAAAGTTATTAATTAGCTAGCAAAACTGTTTGATTGCTTTAAATCACCCACTCTATAGATCAAATTCTGTTATAGAAATCTTAAACTTTTTCTTGTATAGTTAATATTTCATGAAATTTAATCAGAACCACTAAAAATCAACCACCCTGTATACATCAAGGCTATTCATATCTCCTGAGGCTTTCCGGATACCAAATTTAGTAGCATTAGATAATATTACTCTTCAATACATGAGAGTGCGAATTTAGTAATTATACATACATTATACTCTTATATGATTATTCAGAGAATTAAAAGATAAATATACATTGATATATTTACACATTTATTACTATTTAAATATCATTTATTATTGTCAATTTAACAATTGTTAATTAACAATATTTCTCTTTAACATTTTATCAACATAGTGAGGTATATCTAATATCTGGTAAGTTTGTTGATAACTGATCAATTACTTACTCAAAGATCGACTTTAATAACGTATAATTCGAAAAATTTAAATAAAATAAATAAATAAATATATTATCACGCCTTTTACCCATTACTGGGTGTGGCACTCTGTCATAAGCAAATCTCGGTAAGTGATATATTTCTTCGCGTGAACTGCGGTTACCAGCCGTCAAATCACGGCCCTCAAAGATATTAGTAGAGAAGGAGCCACAGGGGTAGATTTAAATTGGTAAAAATTGTTTGTCGGCTGTGGGGATCGAACCAGGGTTCTCAAGATCCACAGGCCGACTCGATACCACTGAGCCACCTACCCCATAGATAAGGTAATATCAAATATTCCTGTTCCGCTACTCCGGGACTTTGTCCTACGCAGGAATTTATTTGTTCCTGATAATAACATGGAACTGAAATAATTCGAATATTTGGACGAACAATTGTGAATGCATTTGTTAGTAAGTGTTAGTATTTATCTTTTAGTTTCTCCGTAGTCATTTGTTGACTAATGCTTAAAAGTACAATAATGTAATAGACGGCCATAAAAATAATATTCGTCCTTGTTAACAATAATTTGTATTTACACGTCACTCAATACAATAATTACATATACGAGTAAATTTAAGTATAAATTGAAGTAACGATAAAACTAACATAAGTTATAGTTTGATGTTCACCTGTATAGACAATGAAAATTTTCATTTGTTTATTATATCTCCACAGCGTAGTTGCGGTATCGGTAAGAAGTGAACATCATTGGAACAATGTGTGTCCTAACAATCTTGATTATAATACAAAATATTTTAACAAAAAATGTTGGTACAATTCTGATGTAGATCTTCAAGTTGTAAGTAAAATATAGTTAACCATGTTTTTATATATTTTCAAATAGTTAACATTATTAATGGCGTTGAATATTTCTAGCCAGAAATAATACAAAAATATAATTATCCATTTGTAAAATACGATATTATTACCGACGATGGATACAAATTGCCATTATTTAGAATTCCACATGGAAAAAATGCTACACAAGATAAGAACAAAATATCTCAACCAGTTCTACTTCTACATGGAATATTTTGCAGTTGTGCTCCCTTTGTCACTTTTGGAAATGAATCTATAGGTCAGCAATAGTGTATACAACATAACTCGGAACACAAGAGTTTAAATATGTGAGGAAATTACATTTTAGAACTAGAGTACAAGATTAAATAAATGTTTAAAATGAAATTTAATTTTTAAATGTTTGCACGTCTGTAGTGCTTAAATATTTGGAAAATAAAATATGACATTTTCTTAAAAACTCGGATTAAAGTAAAAATAAAACAAATGAAAAAATTAAATGTGACATTTCTGTTAAGATATTAATAAATAAATATATCATCACGCCTTTTACCCATTGCTGGGTAAGTGATATATTTCTTCGCGTGGAGTGCGGTTACCTGCCGTTAAATCACGGTCTCCAAAGATGTTAGTAGAGGGGGAGCCACAGGGGTAGTTTTAACGTGGTGAAAATTGTTTGTCGGTTGTGGGAATCTAATCCGGGTTTTCAAATCCACAGGCCGACTCGATACCACTGAGCCATCTACTCCACATGATCATTGTTATAATTGTTTATACATTGTTATAAATCAGAATTAAATATTCAAGTATTATGATTGAAATTGAAATTTTATATTTAAATTTTTATGGCCCTTGGATCTCGACGAAAATACTATATTTTTTAAATATCTCCTAGTACTACAGAAATGCTGTTACATTAAATTTAAACATTTCAGAAGTAAAATTTCATATTAAATATCTTCATATTATTGTACCTTTAGTATAAAATGTCCACACATATTTAAAATTGTATACTCTGCATTAGGGTTGTGCATTTGACCAGTCAAATATTTTTCGGTCAATTGACCGACTATTTGACCGGTCAATTGACCAGTCAATTGGCCAAGAAACATTTAATAAAAATCACAATTAAAATTGTAATTTATTTATATAGTACTGTTTACTACATTCAATATTACTGAAAATGAAAAACCAACAACAACAAATAAACAAAACCACATCAAATTCAAAATAAAGTAAAAGGTGTAATGAAATGAAATAATATGTATTTATTTTATTTGTAAAGTAAAGTAAGCAAATTCTCCAGAAACCAGAATACCAAACTAGATATATTCATGTAATAATAGTAAGTAGCTATTTCTATTGAACAACAGATGTCGTGGCGGTTCCATTTAGATTATTTGACCGTTTTTTTTGGCCGTCAAATATTTTTGGTCAATTGACCACGGCACAACCCTACTCTGCATCTCGTTGCATACACTGTATATTTATTTCTTATAAAACTAATATTTTAGCGCTAAACGCTGATAAATAAGTTTATAGAAATCGATTATATTTTGTTAGGATTTATTCTCGCAGACGAAGGATACGATGTTTGGTTGGGAAATACACGTGGAAGTACATATGCCGAAGGACACGTCAATTATTCTACTCATGATATGCGATACTGGAATTTTAGGTTAATTTGATAGAATAATTAAACAACACAAGTAAATTTAGTGATTAGATACAATTAGGACGTTCGAAACCACGAATTATCGCTTTAATCATTCTAAAATTAAATATAAAATCGATAATTTGAAATTAGAATCATTAAATTTCATTGAATATTTTTTAATTGAATGACACGAATCAAATATACAGACTTTACTCACTTGTCATTCCAAACACTTGAAATTAAATTTTCATATGATGTTCAAAACTGAATTTCGTGTCACTTTTGATCCACTTTTGGCTGGGCAAATGTTCAGTAGTCAAAATAAATCAAATAATTGCATTAAATTTAATCTATTGAAGTTACAGTCACTTGCAACAAGTACTGAATATTTATTCTTTATATTCATTCTTCAATTAAGCTACACCAAACATTCCTAACCTGACACACCATTTTTGCTTGACCCACATTCATATTCTCTTTCGTATGTAAGGCATTTATTCCTCTCACTCGGATTTTGTCATACATACACCAGTGTTTTATTTAAGATACGTTCCACATTAATGACTGATATTCATACAACCACTATTCTTAAAAATAATAATTAACACCATTATATTTCAGTTTCCATGAAATAGGCATCTTTGATGTTCCAAAATCGTTAGATTTAATTTACAACGTTACGGGTAGAAATGATATTATTTTCGTTGGTCAATCAATGGGTACAAATGATCAATTAGTCTATGCTTCTGAACTACCAGAGCACGCTAAGCAAAGAGTTAAATTTATGGTATATTTGGGACCAACTGCATTTTTACTAGACGTAAAAAGTATTGTTGCCAGTGTATCTCCATTCTGGCCTGAAATACAAGTGAGTAATTTATTTAAAAAAAAAAAACGATAGTCCAAGAATTATTAATAAAAAATAATTACAATTAAAAACATCAATATATCTTATTACGCTTTTATATCTTTTTTGACATAGACTGTGATCGAAACTAGATCTGACATATTACAATCCGTTATCAAATTTGTTATTAAACCTTTCAAAATAATTTGAAATTCATGTTAGTTTCACATGTTTTTTTAAATATTTTTAATATATATCTTTCTATAAGTGAAATTCATAAATTATAATATTTAGATTTAGATTAAGGCTTATTAAAATTTTTTAAAAATATAGAATATTATATTTTTCTATTTTGCGTTCATAACGAAGTCAATATTAAACCCAGTTGCGTATCGAAAAAGCATTTATTCAATACGGAACATTTTGCTTTAGACGATTGGTAGTAGCGGATGACATATTGAAAATGTCAAGCTAAGAATATCAAAATTTTTATATAACCTCAAAATCTGAATAATTGTATGAATGTCAATAACAGTTACCATCCACAACATTTCATACACAAATTTTCTTAACTTGACTCGGTTTAAAATACCGCATATTTTTGTAAATTTTTATTAATAAAAGAAGCAAAATATTACAATAATAGTATAAATTACTCATTTTATAAGACTTTTATCGCACTTGTCATTTAGAAAACACGCCTGCAGTTCGTTTTATAAACTTGAACGCATGCAAAAACAGTCTTATAAAACTCGTTCTTCAATATACTATTATACAATCTTTTTATTTATGTTAAGGAATAGTACTTTATAAGCAAATTTAAAATACAATATTGAATTCTAGGAACTTGCTCGAATATTTCATATAGGAGAATTGTTATCAAAAACTCAATTTCCAAATTGGCTTAATAAAAAGATATGTCTTGAATCAGGGTTACAGGCATTAAATTGTGAAATATTAATGATGTCAACAATGGGTTTTGATTTTAAAAATTTTCCTCCGGTAAGTTTCAAAACGAATTAAAAATATTAATAAAATAAAACGTCAACTATTTCCAGGAAATTCTACCTATTATATTAGCTCATTATCCGGCAGGAACTTCTGTTAAAACTGGAGTTCATCTAGCTCAAAATTACATGAGTAAACGATTTTGTAAATTCGATTACGGACACAGAAATAAAATAGTTTATAACTCAAGTAAACCACCAGATTATGACATGAAAAAAGTACCTATTCCTGGGGTTATCATGTATGGCGTTAATGATTATTTGGCTACACAAACCGTATGCAAAAAAGAGTAAAAATATTTTTTTTCTACGATTGCTATGAAAAGTTGAAAATTTCGCTCTCATTTGTCATCGTAAAGTTGATATTTTTTGTGGAACAATCGAAAAATATCTTTTTTGCGCGTCTCCAATGGCAACGCGCGATAAAGATTATAAATGCGCGCTTATTTCAATAGTTACCAGGGATACAAACAAAACAGAAACTTGTCATATTGACAGTTAACAGAACGAATTTATTTTCAGTACGTATACGTTTTTTAATAATTTTCAGATGAAATCGTAGAAAAAATTATGTGTGTATCACGAGCGTAAAGTATCTTTGTTCCTTTTGCACTATTGCAGCTCTCGCCTTCGGGGCTCGCTCTGCAATTACCGTGCTCGAGTAACAAAGAATCACTTTACGCTCTTAATACACAAATAACTATTTTCTACGATTGCTATGAAAAGATGACAATTACGCTCTCATTTGTCATCGTAAAGTTGACGTTTTCTGTGGAACAATCGAAAAATATCTTTTTTGCGCGTCTCCAATGGCAACGCGCGATAAAGATTATAAATGCGCGCTTATTTCAATAGTTACCAGGGATACAAACAAAACAGAAACTTGTCATATTGACAGTTAACAGAACGAATTTATTTTCAGTACGTATACGTTTTTTTAATAATTTTCAGATGCAATCGTAGAAAAAATTATGTGTGTATCACGAGCGTAAAGTATCTTTGTTCCTCTTGCACTATTGCAGCTCTCGCCTTCGGCTTTACGCTCTTAATACACAAATAACTATTTATAATACAATATAAATGTATGTTATAATTTTAGGGCGCTCTAGCATTATACAATGCACTCCCAAAAGGTAATATACTTTTTAAAATAAATGATGAGATATTTACCCATATGGATTTCTTTTATTCAAGAAATGTTGTTAATGACGTTATTAATAATTTGCTACAATTTATGAATAAGTATAAGACAACAATATAAGTGTAATCTGATATTGAAGGCCGCTATTATTAAGCATATTTATATTTTAAATGCTGTTTAAAATGAATACATTATAGTCAAAATTTAATTGTACTAAGCGATAAATAAGTATTTATATTTTAGATAATATCGGCCTTGTGTAATTTACCTCATAAGTGAGTTTAAAATTTGTATATTTATATTTATTTGTTAAAGATGAATAAAATTATCAACACACTATTTACCATTTTTTAAGTGACAGGTATGCTGTGACAATTTTCAATACATATTAATTTTAATTATGTTACAAGCCGTTATATTTCAAATGTTAGTGGGAGAGAAACCGCAAGGGTATTTTCTGTTTACAGTTCTGTCAAACTTAATTCACAAGTAACTAAGCAACATACCTAACAAAACAACAGAGACGCTAAATTTTAAATTTACAACGTGCCCGATGGAAAATTAAATTAAGTACTATATTAAGATGAGTTTAATTATGTAATTTAATTAAGGGTGGTATTTGCAATCAGAACTTAATTTAAAGTTCGTTTTAAGAATATCATAATATAACAGTGAAGCAACAAATGTTCATGGAGATAAGATGATTTTTATAAAGTCAATTATGAATGCCGCGCTATCTTTTGAATTTAATATAGCTCTGCATTTCCAGATGACATATTTTTAGACTATTTGCCCATATTTAATTGAATGACTTTTTCATCTTCTATGAGGTAATAGAATCATACTTGTTTATGTTTATACAATTTAATTAGTAGCATCAAATATTAAATTACGAACTTTTTATTACAATATTTCGCAAATACTGTTACATATGATTACTTTCAATTTTCGATATCACGCAAGGGATTTATAGAAAGTAGGGTCTGACAAATAAGAATTCAAAATATAAAATATACTTATTAATAATGCAAAGTATGTAATTAGATCACATAAAAATTATGACAATTTCCGTGTTATGTGCGATGCACTAAATCATTTGTTTTTTGTCACGCAGTGTCATTACATTTCGTAAGTTACAAGTTACTTTCTTTGGCTAAATACTCAGAAAATATTGTTACAGTAAAACCTTTCACCATATCCAGAAATCTACGTACCTATGTTATCAGATATTTGTTTATTTGTTTTACTTAATTTATATGAAAGCAATAAAAGCAAGAATATTTTGAAGTTGCCAAACTAGTTTTTGATATAGTAACGGATTTTTTATTGCGGATATTTGCATACATTTTGGTTATTAACCTATATTAATGACATCATAAACTCATTTTTTGATTGCGACATTTTTTTCTGTGATGTGTATTTATTAAAAATGGATAATCATAATTTAAAACAGTGACATAAGCAATTACTTTTCTAGTCGTAAAGGAATTTGAATAATACTAGACCGGTAAACAAAATATTTCATATTTATTTCTGTAATAAAAGTTATAAGGAGGGCAACTATATATTCTAGTTTGACATAAATAGATCATTTTTTGTCCCAGCGTCCCTTCCTCGTTTTTATATATTTTTAATTATCTATCAAATTTAAATGAAAATGCCTAATATAAATACTGCACCAAAATCAATTTTGTTTTTCAATAAAACAAGTAAAATGACGAAGAAACAGGTAGATATTCTGAAGTTGAAGTTTTGTTAAATAATTAGGGACAGATATGGCTGCCTTAGGATGCATTTATTTATTCATTTTGTTTATGAAATGAAATAATATTTAATGCTTGAACTACTATTAATGTCTGTTAATTTTTTTTAATAATTTCTTACTTAATTTAACAAAAAAAAACTACATAAGTTACAACAAATAGAATATAAGCACGACAACATGAAACATATGTTACAATATACACTCTTTTATGTATTATACGAAGCAATCACATAACAAAATATCGTGTGTTCACTTATGTAAGCGTTAGATCATTAATTATGACGAGTGAAAGATAAACTAGATTTAATTTGTATTGTAGGAAGTCAGAAGAATGTCAAGAGATGTTTTCTAGCACTGATGAAAGATTTTAATTTAGAATGAAAATTTAGGCAATTTAATATTAATGTTACACGAAATATTATAGATATTTTGCATGTTATTATAATATGTAAATAAATATATCATCACGCCTTCTACCCATTACTGTGTGTGGCACTCTGCCGTAGCAGATTTCGGTAAGTGATATATTTCTTCGCGTGAAGTGCGGTTAGCAGCCGTCAAATCATGGCCCCCAAAGATGTTAATGGAGGGGAGCCACAGGAATAGATTTAATTTGGTGAAAATTGTTTGTCGGCTGTGGGGATCGAACCAGGGTTCTCAAGATCCACAGGCCGACTCGATACTACTGAGCCACCTACCCCATTATATAATATGTAAATTTAAATATAAGTTTATCGTATAATAGAAAAATAATTATTAAGAATCAAATTAGTGATAATAACATTCAACATAAATATAATAGCTTATTAATATAAAAATAATAAAAACTAATTTATGTTTGCTTCATTAATGAAAGATATTTAAAATTTAAGGATTATCTAAATTACAAGAGGTAAATATAAGTACTGAAAAAAATAACTGCACAATGATTTAAAGATTTATGTTTAAAAATAACAGTGTTATCGGCACTTTTAAATGGATGTCATAAAATCAAGTTAACAAATAATATGATTAAAATATATAAATTGGACAAATTATACATTGAATTTTCGACCGAAAAATAAGTTATTACATTATTTAAATATAATTACCTCTAGAATAATTAACTCTACATTTCAAATTAATTGACATAATAGAATATTAAAACATATAAGGGGCCTTGCGAAACATTACTAAAAATTGTTATCCCCACTAACATATAAATAACTATAAGCTAAATTTCTTAGGATCCCAAACATTAGAGTAAGTTTTCGCGTTAGTGCCATGAAACTGTTAGTACTTCGAAGGTTATTACAACAATTGATAATGTAGTGTCTTTTACTTACGCATAAAATTTTGCACTCGTATTTATTCATCTTACAATGAGCAGAACATAATACTAAGAATGTGCGGCCAGCTTCAAATAGACATGAAAGTTTTTGTCGGATTAGTATGCTGTGTTTTAGTGACAAGTGCCGAACGAAACAATGTGTGCTCGAAAGTTTATGATTATGATTTCAAATGGTTTAGTAAAAATTGTTGGTATAATTCCGATGTTGATTTATCTGTTGTAAGTACACTTACATAGTGATATCTATTATGTCAAGGTTAAAAATAAGAAAGAAAAATTGTTGTTGTGATTGTTAATATAGCAAGTTTTTATAAGACTATATTGACAATACACTTTCAATATAATTAAAATTTAATGACTTTATTATTTATTCTTTTTAAAATTACATTGTAAACAAGGAAGTCATTCTTTTCATATACATAGTTTATTTATTTCAAATAATATTAGGCATTATATATACTATATTAAAATGATTTTTAAACTAACCTACTAGATACATATTTTCAGTCTATGATAGACCAAGAAAACCCAGAAAAAAAACACTTTAAAAATAGCAATGTCCTATTATTACGACAGCTAAGATAATGTTATAAACATTTCTTATTAATGTTACAAAATTGTTAATAATTTGATATTTTCAAAGAGTATGTTACTTCGCTGAGATCCATGAAATTAAGACAATTTTTATTGAAATTTAACATTAAAAAAAAAAAATGTATATTAGCTGCATGCTGTCAGTATTTATTACATTTTTGCAACCATACCTCGAAAATGAAGAGTCAATAATCATATCTGAAGTTTAGCTACGTAACCCAAGACTAATTATTAACGAATACGATTTAGAGAACAAAACATAAAATGACACAATTAAATAGACACAGAACAATATAACCAAACATGGAATAGGTTAACATAATATGAAATAAAATAACAAATTTAAAAAAAATTACAGCAAATGTTCAAAATGAGCGCCTTGAACTCGTATGCATGTTATTATTAATAAATAAAATTAATTAAGACAAATAAGGTATAAATTTTCAATAAAACTCTTGTTTTCCGAAAGTATCTTGATTACAAAATTTTGAAAATTTCGTGTTATTTATAGAACTTCAACCTCTTGTATTTTGGTAACTAGAAGGAATAGGACCTATGTTCATATGAAATTTTTGGCTCAAAATGACCTCAGGAATAAGCTGTTAAAGTTTGTTACACTAATCCTGAAACACCCTGTATAAACATTATGAGTATATTATACAAAATAATAATAAACATATATATCCTTAACCAATTTATCCATTATTGGATGTGACACTCTGCCGTAGCAGATCTCAGTAAGTAAATATATTTTAAAATATATTCGCTACTAGGTGTGGTACTTGACCGAAGCAGATCTTGGTAGGTGATATATTTTGCTCCCTAAATAATATATTCAAACACGTGAAGTGCTGTTACCAGCTGTAAAATTACGTCCTCCAAAAAATTAAATATTTATGAAAATCTTGGCAATAATATAGGTACGGAGTTTTATATAGTAACAAAAATATATTGGATAAATAATAATGTTACAAAAATTATCTGCAAATAATTACAAACGTTTTAATATGAAATATATTTTTTGTTTACAATTTAAAATATCTATCTAATATAGTTTAAGAAATAATTATATAGTACTTAGATTGCAAACTTAAAATCTATTAATGAAAAATATACGACACTCAAATAGTAAACAGGATCTATTTTACAAATTGAATTTTTAAAATATTTGTATAAATTTTTGTAATATTTAGCCGGACATAATTATAAAATACAAATATCCGTTGGAAATGTATGAAGTAACAACACAAGATGGCTACATATTGCAATTATTTAGAATACCTTACGGAAAAAATTCAGTTAAACCTAAAAATGAAACACTTCAACCCGTTTTACTCCAACACGGAATATATGCAAGTTCAGCTCCATGGGTTATTGCCGGCAACAAATCTATGGGTGAGTAACTTTCTTATTTATCACTTTTCGTTTTTGAAAAACAGAAAAATATGAGATAAATATATATTTATTCTATCAATTATTACATTTACTACTTACTAGCAAACATACATATTGAAAATCATATGATAAAATTAGTTTTACTACTTTTACTATAACTATAGTTGCATGCACAATGAGCGCAACCTGGAAATTCTATAGTTTTTTTAAAATATTTTAAAATATATTTCGGGTACAACATTTGAAGCCTGTTTTACATTATACTTTTTTAGTGGACATGAACTAGACTTAGAAACTTTGTTTATTTCTTTGGAGACATTACAATTTATATTCGCACATTTTAATTTCTTGATTGATGACAAATTATTAAAAGTGAAACAAAGTCGGATAGCAAATAAAACGGCGGTTAAGTTGGTAAACACGGAATCCGGATCTAAGTTTTAAAGACGTTTCTAGTACGAAACTTAAATGAAAGATGTAAAAGTTTGTAGCCAAAAAAAAGAAGTAAAATAGGCGCAACTTTTTTGTGGGTTTATAAAGAAAAATAAATTCAATTGTTATATGTTAAAAATTATTTATTGGGCATGTGTTTGTTTATTGTTCATTTAAATTTTGTATCACACTATGAAAATAGAGAAATATTTAACTCTTGAACGATTTATTATATTTTTAAATGATTTATTAGTAAGCCAGTAAATTGTGTGATTACTTTAAATAAACTGTTATAAAGCTAGTAAACTAATAATTTGTAATATGGAGACCTTCATTGCAAAATTCTGTAGACACTACTGAATATACTCTATTGCTCAAAAATATTTTTATATTTGTATTTATGCCAAGGATAAAAAAAACTAAATTTTTACTTTTATGAAGTAAAGTAATTCATTTAGTATGTTGACTAACCAGGCTGTTATTTTATGGCATCGTTCAAAATTTTAATAATTGAGCCAACACTTTTGAATTTACGTGCAAAAAATTAAGCCGTTATGTGACCTTGGATTAGATACAAAATGCTAAATGAAAATGTGTTTCTAGAAATGATTATTTATTAATATATTGCACCGATCTAGATAATTTATAACGTAATAATTAGTAGTTTTGGAATAGTAAGATATAAGAAATATTTTTTGTACTATATTATTAATTAATCTATAGTTATTAGAATATTTTGTGTCCATATTTATTTTATGCATTAATGTATTAATGGACCATCCTTTTTAACCTATTTTGAAATTTTGATCTGCGTTGTCTAGTTGATAATAAATATTTACCTGGAAACGATTTAAATTCATGTCTAATTTGTCTATTGATTAGAACTTACTAATAAAAAAATTAATACGAAATGTTGTGTATCAGGTTTTATCCTAGCTGACGAAGGATACGACGTTTGGTTGGCCAATTCTCGAGGAAGTACATATGGAAGAGGTCATATCAAATTATCAGAACAGGATTTGCGATACTGGAATTTTAGGTTTGTCATTTATGTAACTGACTAACTTGTAACATAAATGAATGTGTTATAATCTATAATGCATATTACATGCACTGTAATTAAAAGTCTTACAGGTATTGGACACGCACATACGTAATTGTTATTATAATAGAGCTATTAAATTTAAATTAACTCAAAAATTAATTGCATTTAAACTGTAATAACTATTGTGTAAATATAAATGTAATTTAAATCATACAAATTCTGTCTTTTAACTAAAAAAAACTGTAATTATTGAAAGAGTTTACAAAGTTTATTTTCATCAGTATACAAACTACTGTTTGCAGCAGTGTTTTCCAAACTTTTTTAAACATAGCACACTTATACACAGTTCGAATTTTTATTCAGCGCATCATGATTTTGTTATAAAAAAAATAAATGAAATAGCTAAATAGCTATTATATTTTATTTAATATTCTGCATAAACAGTAAATTCAAATTATCACATGAGTTGGTAATAAAAGTTTTGCAAATTAAGGATGGGTACATCGTAACAGATCCACTCAATTGAGCCGGTTCAGTACCGTGAACAAAGTGAACCGGATCGCTAAATAAAAAGATTCGGGTCGCGGGTCACTGACTGATGCAGGACAGATTGCTAGAACGAATCCGATTTCACTAAGAAGATCACATAGTGATTGGTACTGTTAAAAATTGTCTGTAAACTGTAAACTATAGGTACATCTGTCAAAATAAACTCTTAATTAAAATCTCATTTGTTTTGCTATATCATAAATTTAAGAAAATGACCAATAAATATTTACGTAATTTTTTTTTGTACCAGGTAGAATAAAATTATAAATATTAGTGTCAAAAAATGCAAACATTTTCTCTCTACTATAAACTATTTAACTTTTTTATATACAATAATAAGTGAACATTTCCAAAAGCTTTGAAAACGCTATGGTGCGTCTTTCGGTTCACCATCCTGTATAATTAAACATGTGCAAATAAATTATTACTTATTCTAATTGCATAAACTACAAATTTCGTTTTAATAAAACTAACTTAAGTATACCTACTTTGATGATCTAATGGAATCAATTTATAATATTTTGTATGATCATGAAAAATTGTGTTAATAACGTCTTCAGCAGTTGTAAGTGGGTAACAAGGTTACCTATTTTACGTATTTACATAATGTTCTTATTCTTCATAAAAGTTTTTAAGTAATAAATGAGATCAAATATACTGATTCAAAAACTAAGTAGAATTATGATGAAACTTCACATATATATGACAAGCACGTTTCAGACTTACTCTATATATTTCTAAAAGAATAAATTATTGCATTTATGAACATGTAGCAGATAAAAAGTGTACAGAGGATATATATTTTTTTAATATCTCATTAGTTGCAGGTTTTTTACCGAATATTAGTGACAATTGTTTTCAAAGTAATTAAAATTTAATAGAAATCAATAAGTTATATTAATATCATCTTGCATAACAACATATAATAATAATTTGTATTTAAGAATGAGACATGTACCTTGTACCTATATACCTATATACATATATAATAATAGGTAATTAAATTATTAAAGAGGGCATAAATAATTTTTAAAACATTTATTTCAAATTGAAACCTATTATTTTTTATTGCATATATATTAATATTTCTCAAGTATGACGTAATAAAGATGTCGTATAAATATTTATCTTTCACAAAGTATGTTAAGGAATTAGTAGTCCTCCATTTAGTTAAACATAATAATGATTTTTTTTTAATATGTAATGATATCCGCAAAATTAATTGCACATTACTTGAAACAAACATTTTTCGTGCCAATTAACTAATAGGTTTCTGCTATCAAACAATATTAACCTAATGTAAAGAAAAATAGTCTAAATAAAAGATATAATGAGCTAAATAATTCTATCACTTTTAGTTATAAAATTATAAAAACTTTATCTTAATTTCAGCTACCATGAAATGGGGATCTACGATATTCCAAAAACCCTAGATTTGATCTACAAAATAACCAACAGAAAAGATATTATTATGATTGGCCAATCAATGGGGACAAGCATTCAATTAGTATATGCTTCAGAGTTACCGGAACATGCTAGAAGAAGAGTTAAATTCATGGTGTATTTAGCCCCAACACCTTTCTTAGGTTATAGTAGAACGCCTATAACCCAATTAATCCCCATGTGGGCACCAGTATATGTAAGTATTAAATCAATTCTAAAAGAATAATTCTTGAATTGAGTCATTTCTTAATGCATTTTATATTTTTAATTAAATATGTAGTACCTGATTACTAGATGGTTATTTAAAAATCATTTTAATTTCACCCTTTTAAAAAAACCTGAAGTTAAATATATATTAAATTATATAATATATCATTAACCAAATAAGTTAAATTCAATTGTTAATTTGTTTGTAATAATATATAAATAATTATCCCAAATGGTATTCTTGTCTATAAATGTCAAAATTATTACAAAAAATTTAAAGGTATATATTATTTGATGTACTGATTACAACGCAAAAAAGAATTTGCAAGAATATATGCAATTTACTTGGAACTAACATTTTTACTGCTACTGGACTGATAGATTACAATTATGAATAAAGATTGAGAACTTACAAAACTAAAATTAAATGAAATAAATTTGACTGTCTACAAATTTTTATGTATTACTGTAATCTATTAGTCTAATGGCACGAGAAAAGTTTGCTTCAATTAATGTCCAAATATTTATGCGAATTTCTGTAAAATTCTATATGGGCATTTAAATAGTAAAGAACTATTATTTAGCTCTGTCTCTAGCAGTTACGAGACATTTAATGGGCGAGTCCATGTAAAAATTATAACAAGCTGTTAACATGGATATCATGACAACATTAAACAAAATCTATCAGATTTTCATAGTCTACCTTCTTGAACATTTTAGTTTTGCGTTATACTACTGCAATTAATTTTATTAAATATAAATATATTGTCATTCAAATGCCCATAAAACACTATACAATGCTTGACCGTTACCTGAAATTTACAGCTTCACACGGATAACAGATTATATATATATACAGGGTGTTTCAGGACTAGTGTAACAAACTTTAACAGCTTATTCCTGAGGTCATTTTGAGCCAAAAATGTCATATGAACATAGGTCCTATTCCTTCTAGTTACCAAAATACAAGAGGTTGAAGTTCTATAAATAACACGAAATATTCAAATTTTTTTAATCAAGATACTTTCGGAAAATAAGAGTTTTATTAAAAAGTCATACCTTATTTGTCTTAATTAATTTTATTTATTAATATTAACATGCATACGAGTTCAATGCGCTCATTTTGAACACTTGCTGTAATTTTTTTTAAATTTGTTATCTTATTTCATATTGTGTTAACCTATTCCATGTTTGGTTATGTTGTTCTGTGTCTATTTAATTGTGTCATTTTATGTTTTGTTCTCTAAATCGTATTCGTTAATATTAATAAATAAAATTAATTAAGATAAATAAGTTATGACTTTTCAACAAAACTCATGTTTTTCGAAAGTATCTTGATTAAAAAAATTTGAAAATTTCGTGTTATTTATAGAACTTCAACCTCTTGTAGTTTGGTAACTAGAAGGAATAGGACCTATGTTCATATGACATTTTTGGCTCAAAATGACCTCAGAAATAAGCTGTTAAAGTTTGTTACACTAGTACTGAAACACCCTGTATATATATATAATGAAAATGTTTTTGAATTTTATTTTGATTAAGGTTATGTTACAAAAATCTTAGCCCTCACAATAATTCATATTGAATAATATAAAAAAATAAACATAAATATTGGATCAGTTTAAATCTGTCTCCCTGTACAATGCTACACTGCAATATTAAATCAAATGGAGTATATATAATTCATCAATTTGTACTTACATTTCGTAGAGCCGGATGAGAAATGAAATTATCCATGATCCACGATAATGAACTTCACAATATAACACAATATATTTAACACTTATGATTTATGTTTATTTTAATGTATAGACACTACACCAGAACCATATTTTAAAATTAAAATCATATCCTACATAGAATTATTTCAAGTGAATTCAGAAGATCTACACTCAACAATAATCTGCACTGAACTAAACGTATCTAATTTTGATTGATATTGACAATGAATGTCATTTAGAGTAGCGCGCAGCGTGGCGAGCTTCCTAATTATCTTGAACGAACCTGCATTGAGCATTTTACGTTAGATTACTGTATGTACCTAGAGACTGCTAATCGGCTGTATCATGTAACACATCGTTAATAATAAGCGACTTCGATAAATTTTAACTATCAACTGTATTTTTAAAAAGATAATTTTTAAATAATTTGAATGTTTGACAATTTTTATTTTTTTAAATCTAAATTTTTAGGAGTCAAATGTCAAATTACTAGATAATTTAGTTGACAGCGGATATCAAATTTTGAAACTACTATACTAACTAATCTGATTTAATATATTTTTTCTACGATTGCTATGAAAAGATGACAATTACGCTCTCATTTGTCATCGTAAAGTTGACGTTTTCTGTGGAACAATCGAAAAATATCTTTTTTGCGCGTCTCCAATGGCAACGCGCGAAAAAGACGTTAAATTCGCGCGTTTCCAATGGCAACGCGCGAAAAATATTATTTCAATAGTTACCAGGGATACAAACAAAACAGAAACTTGTCATATTGACAGTTAACAAAACGAATTTAGTTTTAGACGTATACCTACGTTTTTTAATAACTTTAAGATGCAATCGTAGAAAAAATTATGTGTGTATCACGAGCGTAAAGTGTCTTTGTTCCTCTTGCACTATTGCAGCTCTCGCCTTCGGCTCGCGCTGCAATTACCGTGCTCGAGTAACAAAGAATCACTTTACGCTCGTAATACACAAATAACTAATTTGATTAAATTTATACTACTATAGTATTGTGAAATTTGCTTTTTGAAAATTTATTAAAACATGCACAAATATAAGAAATAATTTGAGATTACAAATTACCAAATTCCCTTTCCACTAACATCTTTGAGGGCCGTGATTTGACGGGTGGTAACCGCACTTCACACGAAGAAATATATCACTTATCGAAATCTGTTACGACAGAGTGCTACACCTAGTAATGGGTAGAAAGCGTGATAATATATTTATTTATTTTAATTTAAATATTATGTATAAATGTAACATGACTTATAATCAATTTTTTTGTTTTTCTTTATAAATTAATTATGATATTTTTTACAGAAATCTTCTCGGAAACTAGGAGTTGGTGAATTATTATCCAAGAGGCAATTTCCGACAGAATTACTATCAACTTTTTGTCTTCAGACAGGCGTTCTATTTGTATCTTGTGAACTTTTTATGTTTACTATTTTTGGAATTGATTTAGAAAATTTGTCTCCCGTAAGTAAAGAACAACAAGTATTCGATAAATGGAACATATAATATAGAATATACGAGTAAAATTAACTCAAAGTGTGAGATAGTTAATTCAGATAATATAGATGTAAACCATCATACTATGTGCCATAACATTTATTCAACATTTTTAGATTCACTTAATCTTTACCATCATTTTTTTAAGTTTCCAAATTTCTTAGTTGTATATAGATTTTCTTTCTTAATTTGTTTAATTAGTCATTTAACGTTTCTTATTTTGTAAATTATTATATTTGTATATATACAGGGTGTTTCACAACTTAGAGCAAAAAATTAAAGGGTATATTCTGTATGACGTGCTGATCATGAAACCAAAAAGATTTTTTTTTAAATTCGAAAAATTAAAAAAATTTCACTTCTCCGGAGGCTATATCTCAAAAACTAAACAAGATATGGAAATGCGCTCAACGGCGTTGAATTCCCCGTGTCCGAATTGACTTATAAGCAAATTTTCATACAATTTTATGCAATTTAATATTTTTAATTATTTCCTAAGGTTGTTTTTTTAAATTTTAATTCAATTGTCCCAAAAATTCTTAATCGTAGGATTATTAAAACGAAAATTTACATACATATGTATTTTGACCCACTGAATCCAGTGGTGCAATCTTCAAATGCATATGACTTCTGGTTTTAGAGAAAATGTTAAAAAACCGCTTTTGCGATTTTTTTGGCGGAAAATAGAAAAAAAATAAAAATCGCTGAAACTATGTTTATAAGTTAACTGAAGCACGAGAAAATTAATGCCGTTGAGCGCGTTTTCATATCACATTTAGTTTTCGAGATATAGCCTCGTAAAAGTAGAAAAACTGAAAAATTCGATAAATTTCACTTTTCAGGAGGCTATATCTCAAAAACTAAACAAGATATGGAAATGCGCTCAACGGCGTTGAATTCCCCGTGCCAGAATTGACTTATAAGCAAATTTTCATACAATTTTATGCAATTTAATATTTTTAATTATTTCCTAAGGGGTACCCCTTTGGTTTTTTCAGATTTTAATTCAATTTTACCAAAAATCCTTAATCGTAGGATTATTAAAACGAAAATTTACATACATATGTATTTTGACCCACTGAATCCAGTGGTGCAATCTACAAATGCATATGACTTCTGGTTTTCGAGAAAATGTTAAAAAAACGCTTTTTGCGATTTTTTTGGCGGAAAATTGAAAAAAAATAAAAATCGCTGAAACTATGTTTATAAGTTAACTGAAGCACGAGAAAATTTATGCCGTTGACCGCGTTTTCATATCACATTTAGTTTTCGAGATATAGCCTCGGAAAAGTAGAAAAACTGAAAAATTCGAAAAATTTCACTTTTCCGGAGGCTATATCTCAAAAACTATTTGATATTTTTATATAATGGATATATATCATTGCAAAAATATGACGATATATATCAAAATAAATATCATGATATATATATCGATCAAAATATATCTTCGAACCCTGTATGTAAGTAATAGTTCAATATTAAAGATTGCATTAATTTCTTTCAGGAAATATTTCCAGTGATATTAGGTCATTATCCTGGAGGATCATCAATGAAAACAATTGATCACCTTATTCAAAATTTAATCAGTAAGAACTTTGCCAAGTACGATTACGGATCAACATTAAATACAAAATATTACCAATCATCTAATCCACCAAGGTACCAGTTATCAAGAGTAGAAATTCCTGGCTTTATTGTATACAGTGTTAATGACTTTCTAGGAACAAAAGAGGTACTATAAGCAAATTATTTTATTATTACCGTTATTCAAAAATTTAATAATTATTACAATTTTAGTGTGCGATTCAACTGTACGAAGAACTTCCAAAAATTAATAGTATTTTTGAAATAAAAGATACGAGATATAATCACATAGATTTCTTTTTCGGTAGAACTGTTGTCGAAGAAATAATAAATCCTACATTACAAGTTATAAATAATTATAAAATTACGTTATCAATATGACAGTAAAGAATTATATAAATTTATATTAATTAAGGACAAAGTATATGAATATATGCAAAGCGTTGTTGCCATACTGGTTGCAGAATTCAAAGAAATATATATTATAAATAATTGTATTATTATTGTAAATATTTACAAACATATTAAATAATAATATTAATTTAATTAACATAGGAATGTAGAAGGATAAATTGTAATACCAATTATGTGTTCTTGTAAACTTTAATGTAATAGTATATTAAGAGCAAATTCTACATACATTATAAAAGAATATTTGTCATTATATCATTGATTAACATTTATATATTTCTCAGAAATTGGTCTGTTAAATTACATTTAGTACAGAAACAATATTAAAAATATAACAACATATACAAGTAAGGTCTTTTGACATGAAGTAATTCATATTGTTATAAATTAAAAACATATTAATATTTATGATATTACATTTACGTTAAATTTTGAACGTATTTTCATATATAATTTAACAAGTAGTATGAAAATTGCTGAAACTATTTTGACGAGTGCGAAGCACGAGTTGTGTTTCCTATTTCCATAACAACGAATATATATTTATGTCAAAATATTATCTGTCAATTTTCATACTACGAGTTGTATTCGGCTTGAGAATTTACCAAACAAGAGTTAATTAACAAGAATAGTTAGGTATTTATTTACTTATTACAGTTATGAAAATTTTGAATATGAAATGTACACTGAAAAAATTGTTTCAATTGACGTTTATGAAAATATTGAAAAAATCATTTATTTTATTCGTAACCAAGGATATTAATAACAGTGGTTTTCCGATGAAATTTCACTAGTGATGAATTTCCGGCGAAATGTACATTTCATTGGTTCATTTTCAAACAAATTCGTGATCCTATTGGTTGACAGTGACGTGTGGTGAATTCTCATTTTAAAATAGTAGATCATTCTGTCTTGAATAAATTTCAATTTCACGCTTGATGTATTTCATGAAAAACTTTACAGTTTCCACATGTATCAGTTGATGGAGTAAATTAAAATTACACGTGTACAAATTTTAAGTATATAGCATTTTGTTAACGTATAGTAGACCACTATTATAAGAATTATTCAAAAGTGGTTTATCACAATCGTAATCAAATATAGGTAAATTCATAATACCGATTTACTGCTATCACTATTTCTCGTTTCAAAATAATAATTATGGCACCAGATGTTAAGTTAAGTATAACAATACGCCACTAGTAATAAATTCAAATAGATTTAATACCAATTACTTGAATCCAGAATTAAAATTGAATATGTACTATTTCAATAGGTACAATAAATTTTTTGTTAATATTAACTGCGCAAAACTACTATTTTTTAAAATTTACTCATATATTTATAAATTAAATGTCGTTTAAATACGATAAATTCAATGCCGTTTTGCGCATCTCAATAGCTTGCTTAGTTTTTAAGATATATGAGACCTTGAAAATGTCGAAAATCTAATTTTAACAAATGTTTTAAAGTTCAACTCTTCCGGAGGCTATATCTCAAAAACTAAGGAACTATTATGTTACTGTATGAAACAAGTAATTTTAAAATAAAATGAGCTAGTAAATTCAATGCATGCATTGAACTATTTGCTAAACGAACGTGGACGTGATAATTTGATACATTTTATGTAATTTACCTGTTATAAGTAGACATTACGTGCGGAACTAAAGACTAATGTGTTTCATTTCATAATTTTAATCTTCAGTTCTGTCTACTATTTCTAACATGGAAGTAGATTCAGTCGAAAACTTACAGCTACATTTGTAATGAAAAAACAAGTAGGTTATGTGCAGTTTATGTAACTAGTGAGTTACTTTTTACCGTTAGTTAAAATAAAAAAGAAAAACAGAAAAAACTCATGCTAAACATTGAAAGAATATGTAGTTATTTTTAAATTTTTTTCATTATTATCAAAAGGAAACATTAGGACATTTTATAACATACATATTTGATTACATTTTGAAGAATGTTTACAAAAAAATGGACCTCAATTTGAATATATCGTCACCCCTAAACATTTTGCAAACCTTTCTCCATTGTCCTCAATGCCAATGCACTCTTCACACACAAAGTCATTCGTCAGTCAATGTACAGTTAGCTGGCCATGTAAGTAGGCCTTGGGAGGGCACCGGCACCGGCACCGGCACCGGCGACCGCCATGGAGGCAGATGCACTCAAGTTCACGGTCGCAGTCTCAGTCAAGTGACTTGAGTCGGTGAGTGAACTTGAGGAAAGTGCTAGCAACACTAGCAACATGGAGCGACTGACATTTGTTTTACTCTGGTGTGTTTTCAATTTGACAAGTGTGCTTTCCACTAGATACGTGCCGAAATGGAAGAAACAGGTTGGTTTGGTTAGTTGTTATTTATGATTTTTTAATTTAAATGAGACATGATCTTTCGGCTAGCTGACTGATTGGATAATGGATAAAGAAAATAGTCTGAAATGCAATCAAATTATGATGTTGTATGTAGTACTTTATGTAGTATAGTTACATTATTTTCTTTATCTAAATATTTGTAATTTTTAATACGATAGAAGACCATTAGTTATAAACTATAAACAATTAAGTACTTTGGGAAAAATTCTGAAAGCTTCTGAAAAGCCAGGGGGACAAGTTGACCCCCAATGGATGCCCATCTCTAGCAGTATTGCATTAAATTTAAATAGTTATATCATTACGCCATTTTACTCATATCTTAGTAAGTTATTTAGATAATTAATGCTGTTAATAAATCTGTAGTCAAACTTTATAAACTATTCGAAGAATTTATTTTTGAATGATAGTGTTTTAGTTGTCAGTTACAAGATGCGAGAAATGTAATTTATGTAACATATTATTATATAATAGATTAAATTTTAATCGTGATTTGTTTAAATAAATAGAATGGTAAATACTTACCAACTCATTGTTATAGCATTAATAAAGATTATTTTAATTTGTGATCTCAAAATACAACTTTCTTTTCACTCTAAATATAAACATTCGTACCATAAATGTATAAGTTATAAAACAGCTGGGAACGATTATTTTCTTCGAAAGTAGGAATAATTTTTTTGGACCACATGTTACGTAAATTTGTAACATTACATTAAACATTTAAATATGTTTATGTAACTACGTACCTAAGTTGTTTACTTCGTTTTGAAAATATGTGTTATTGTAGTTATATAATTTAGAAATTTTTTGAAATAACGACATATTTTGTATTAAATAATACATATTTAAATTTCTTGATTCATGATTTTAGCACATTTAATGCAGGAAAACAATAATCATGCTTCTAAAGAAGACCATTTATAATTGTTATCAAAATGATTTCATACCAATATAATATTTTCTTTTATTTCACTAATTATTCATTACTTCTGGATCAGGATTATTCCACTATCTAATAATGTATTTATAGAATGAAATTGGGATCAAAGGTATTTGTATTTAATATAGATATGTACAATACTTTTTCGTAACACATGCACAAGAAACACGTTCTTATTCCCTAATTTTAGAGAGAGAAACACTGCTTTTCTCCCCTAGGGGGAAAAACATTATGTTTCCATAGGTACCATGTTTCTCTCCCTAGAGCGATGTTTCTCTCCCTAGAGAGATTAGCTGTTTGCGGTGTTTCCTAGGTAACTAGTTACGCAACCCATATTTGACATTTGTCCCGATAAGACAGTAATTTTTGTACACTTGTTACGAAAAGTATAATATGCTTCACGGGAGGGCAAGATTATCCCTTGTGTGAAGTTGGCAAACCTCGACTTCCGCTCGAACCTTCGGCCCTCGCTTACGTCTCGGTTTGTCAACTTCACACGCGGGAATAATCGCTTGTTTCCCTCCCTTGATGCATAACATACTATAACAATTATAACATTTAAAAAATATAATATGATTTAATAATGGTCTTGAATTATTGAAAATAGCAGTTTACATTAATTTATTTATGGAAACGACTAACGAGTACCTTTTCTGTCGTCACGTGTGCACTCGCAAATTAACATTTTTTGAAAAATGAATTTTGAATTATTGAAAATAGCAATTTGTGTTCATTTATTTATGATAACGATTATCGAGTACTTACTATATACAATTATACCTTTTCTGTCATCACGTGAGCACTCGCAAATTAACAATTTTTGAAAAAGGAATCTTGAATTATTGAAAATAGCAATTTGTGTATTAATTTATTTATGGTAACGACTAACGACTACTTACTACATACTATTATATCTTTTTCTGTCGTCACGTGAGCACTTGCAAATTAACAATTTTTGAAAAAGGAATCTTGTTTACAATTAATATTTCAGCGAAATTTATTATTATACAGTATCACAAAACATAAATATAAAAATTTAATAATATAATAAAATTTAATACCAAAAAGGTAATGGTAAATTAATATAAACATAAAGTAGGTATATATCATAAACTTTTTGGGTCAATGTAAAATATAAATAAGTATTAGGAAATTTGGTTCTATTCACATATTAATTTCAAGAAAACATTTATCAAACACAAATTAGACTTACAAGTAGGCAAAGAATAAAATAACAATAAAAGTGTAATATATTAAACTACTCTTTACAGATCTTACTTAAAATTGTATTTTAGGACAGAATGTAAAAAACTAAAGGTTCATAAACGACGGTATGTGAAATAAAATGACCTGGTTCTGAGACTGAACTAGGCTTACGGCTCTCAGTTCTCGACTTGGAGAAATGTTTTGACGTGTGACTCAGAGGTGAAAGAACTTCTTGACAAGAATATAAATGAACACACAGAGAGCTCCGTATAACTTTTTCCTTGTTGGATATTGATAGACAAACAGAAACTTCTAGAATATTCATTATGGACTAGGGAACTTGTTAACTTGTTCCATTCAACATCCGTTTAATTTATGTATCTAAAGCTATTGTTCTGAAAGTGGAGTACTTTATTCTTCAAAGGAAGTCGTAGTGCATTTACCCAAGAAAGAGTTTGGAAGATTAAATGTCGCTGACTTAATTTAACTTAGTCAACACAAACATGCTGCTTAGATCGCCCATTTTCGTTATCACTTCCAGTTACAATTTGATGTGCAATAAATGTCATATTTTCAATTGTTCGCTGATTGTTATATATCAACATGGGGTATTTTTATGTTATACGTTTACTATACTTTACCTTGTTAATGGATTGTTCTGTTAGGTAATAAATTATTATTATTATTATTAACTAAACAAAATATACGTCCATGTCTGAGTTTTTCAGAGTACCCTGTAGGCCTTGAGAATTGTAATTGGGATTAACTACTGTTCAGAATTGAAATACTATTACGTACTTACTAACTTCTAAAATATATAAAATAACAACAAAATACATTTGCCTATTTAATGTAACTTAAAACTAAAATCTTACCACGACTATACATTGATTTATTTTCGGACTATACTAATAATCTGTATGTGTATACTAGTCTGTTTTTATTTTCAAAAACAAAATTTAAAGTAGGGTACATTCTTATATGGAGTAGGTGGCTCAGTGGTATCGAGTCGGTCTGTGGATCTTAAGAACCCTAGTTCGATCCCCACAGGCGATAAACAATTTTCACCAATTTAAAATCTTCCCCTGTGGCTCCCCCTTCACTAACAACTTTGGGGGCCGTGATTTGACGGCTTGTAACCGCATTTCACGCGAAGAAATACAGGGTATTTCACAACTTAGAGCAAAAAATTAAAGGGTATATTTTGTACGACGTGCTGATCATGAAACAAAAAGAATTTTTTTTTAAATCGCAAAACTATTTTCCATGTTTCCCAGTCCAAAATTTTTCGTTGCCACTGCCACTGGGTGGATGATTATGTTAAAGTTATTAATTAAATAAAATTCTATTATAAATAACTGCTAATAATTGAATTGTGTAATTATTATTTCGTAGTTGATACCTACTTCATTGTTTGTGTTTAATAGAAAAGCGAATCCAATGCAGTACTACAAAAAATGTTTTAGGTTAACAACCCTTAATTTTTCGAATTAAAAAAAAATCTTTTTGTTTCATAATCAGCACATCGTACAGAATATACCCTTTAATTTCTTGCTCTAAGTTGTGACACACCCTGTATATCACTTACCGAGATCTGCTTAGGTCTGAGTGGCACATCCAGTAATGGGTAAAAGGCGTGATGATATATTTATTTATTTATTTTACATTCTTATATAATTTGTTGTTTTCCAGGCCTGTGAAGTCCCATCCTCCCAGAATGAGCACAGCCATTACATCTGCGACGATAATGGAGAAGTGCGATGCTTGCCTGGCTGGACTGGGGATCTCTGTGACGTCCCTAAGTGCAGGAAGGCCTGTGACCCCATGCAGGGCTACTGTAAGCGTCCAGGGGAATGTCGGTGCAAGCTCGGTTACTATGGCGACAAGTGCAACAAGTGTATAGCTTTGCCGGGCTGTCAGCATGGATACTGCAACACGAGCTTTGAGTGTATCTGCCATGAAGGCTGGGATGGATTGTTCTGTTCTGAACGTTAGTATTTTTGAATACTAAAAGTTTTGTATAAATTGAATTATTAGAATGCTCGTTTTATGACTACGTCCAACGATTATTTGCAAAATTTACTTTTAAATCATTCGCACTAATCGATGCTAGATTATATTAATATATCTAGGAAAGATGAAAATTGCTTGAAAACTTTTCAAATGCAGATAGAGTGTGACCGTATTTACTCAGTAAAATATTTATCCCGTGATGCTATTTTTGGCTACAAAAGTGTATTTTACGAATTCGGTGATTTACATTACTCGCGTGCTCTAAATATGATCAAATAAATATTTTATAATAATAATAGTTTTATGGCTTATATTTGTCATTAATTTAGTCTGAAAACTAACCATATTCAAATTCTATTTGAATTTATGAAACATTAAACATGACCCCAAATTAGTAATAAAAAACAAAGAAAAATTATTGTTTGCCGCTAATTAGTGCACTAATAACATTGACACATTGATCCTAAACATATAAAATATATGTTTTCAATTTACTTTTACTGTAATTTGCCTACATTTTTTTATTAATTAATAAAAGTTTTAATCATTTTCGTATAATTAAAGTATCTATTATTGCCCTCGGATCTAGATCCTTAGTATAATTTAGTAACTATAACCTAATTTAAGATATTTTAATTTGTTTCAAATATTTGTAAATAAATAAAAGATTCCAGTACTCGCTAAATTCAGATAATTACGGTACTTAAATTTTGCTATTAACAACAGCAGTAACGTACCATTTTATAGAGGGTACAAAAATAGTTTAATAAATGATAGAATCCCAACATATAATTTTATTTTATAAAAATAAGTATTATTTTCATATATTTATACATCTACCAAAATAAAACCAAGAGATTAAATTATTTTTCAATTAACTGAAGCTTCTATATTTTGCAGCAATTTGTCGTAGTGACTGCCACAACACCAGAGGTTACTGCGACATGCCTGGAGAATGCAGATGTCGATTAGGATGGTCTGGACCTACGTGTAAGGACTGTCAAGTTTTACCAGGATGTCAACATGGATATTGCACCAAACCTCTGGAGTGTAGATGTTTTCCTGGATTCACTGGACTCCTCTGTCAAAGTCGTAAGTGTTTCTCTATTAAACATAGAGTGCATTATTAGATACATACTTAATTAATTCTAAGAGCTCTTTTAATTTATTTCATTAGGTACCAATACTCATTGTTTGAATATGGAAGTATATTTAATTAATATTTTCTACTCACGTTAGTAAAATGTCATTTAACGTACTGGTAAATAACATCTTAATCACATGTTGACAAACTGTGGCATCGAATGTTTTAGTCACGGCTTGAGATATTAAGCACGGGGTGAAGTTAGCTTCAAGCATCTGTCATTGAAACAATCTTACTTTTTAAATAATTTACGAAAACTTAAAATTTTGTTGTTGTCTTAATTTTAGATCGTAGAGAAAGAATAGTATGTGAATCATTTTATAAATATTTTATTTATTTGTTTTTATAAAAAGAACTAAAGAGGTGTTTATTAAACTTGTTACATAATATAATATCATTGGTATATAGCAGTAAAACATATTAAATTTTTTACAGCTATATTAACTATGTTCAAATTTTAAAAAATTGATAAAAATATACAAAAAAAATGCTTATTGAACTACGAGAAGTATTCTACAATGGATGTGAATTATTAACGACAAGTGATTTAACGAACAAACTATATTATTCATAATTAGATTTTATATTTCATACTAATTTTATCAGTAAATAAGAAACTATCGATAATTACTTAAAACTGATAGAAAATTTAACATTTTACGAATAATAATTACATGTTTACTAAAATTAATTTGATTATTTTGTACTTAATCAAATGTATGTATGTACCTTTTACTAGCAATTATACCAACCTTTCCATTTATCAAATGTAAAAGCAAAAAGTATCACAAAATCTAATTATCTTAAAATGAACTCAATCACTACTTAAAATTTTTGTAATAAAAAGCTTACAGTAAAGTCTAGTCGTACTCTATACAAGATTAATTATGTTTTACGATTCACTGAGTTTAATAGAGGCGTGTTGCAAAATCTAGAGTGGAGATACGAAATAAAATAAAATAACTGCTAATTATTTTTGCTTGTTTTAGCAATCTGCGCGGAAAGTTGCCATAAAGAAAGGGGTTATTGCAGGAAACCCGGTGAATGCAGGTCAGTACAATATTTATAGTTTATTAAAGTAGTACTTCAAAATTATTTGCTTGATGTAAAATATGTTTATATAAATTAGTATTTAAGACTGTTTTACATTATTATGATTTTATCAATTTATATTCAGTAATATAATTTGTTTTTCTACTTCCGTTATAAAAATGTCATTTAACGTACTGGTTTCCATGGCGCTAAATAACATCTTAATCACATGTTGAGAAGCCGTGACTTTGAACGTTTTAGTCACGGCTTCAAACATTAAGCAAGGGATGTAGTTAGCTTCAGGCATCTGTCATTGTCTTTTTAAATCATTCATAAATCGTAAAAATAATTTGCGATTGTAGAAAAAGAATAATATGTGACTCGTTATATAAACTCGTCAGTTACAATTAAAAAAAAAACTAGCAAAACGAGTTTATAAAACGGTTATATAATTTGTTACATAATATACTGTTATGTAATGTAAATTTTACTATGCAATGCTTAAAATGATAAGATCAGAAATATGTATTAATAATATTAATTTTTCAATATTAAATTAAAATGCTATATAATTAAATAAATTGTTTTTAGATGCCGAGTTGGTTGGTACGGAAAGAACTGTGACCAATGTTATCCCTACCCCGGATGCGTAAATGGTTCGTGTCGACGACCCTGGGAATGTAACTGTAAACCTGGATGGGGAGGAATGCTTTGTGATGAAGGTAATTTATAAATATTCCAATATTTCATTGGAACATTTAATTTGCAATTATAAACAAAATGATAATTTGATATAAATTAGACTTTTATATTTGTTCTTAAAATGCCATGAAGAAAAATGGGACTATTGGAATTGCTTTCTCATAACATATATTTTAAAATCTGCCGGAACATATCTCAGTGATATATTTATGCGCGTGAAGTGTGGTTACCAGCCGTCAAATCACGACTCTTAAAGATGTTAGTGGTACGGGGTAGCTACAGGGATTATTTTAATGTTTATCCACAGTTCGATTCGATACTAGTGAGCCCCTCAAACCTCTTATTATATCGTAATAAAAGCCAATACAATCAAAACTCCTGTTTGAATTTTTACATTAAAATCCCCACAGCCGACAAACAATTTTCACCAAATATTTTATAAATAAATATATCATCACGCCTTTTATCCATTACTGGGTGTGACACACTGCTTAAACAGATCTCGGTAAGTGATATATTATTACGCGTAAAGTCACGGCCCCCAAAGATATTAGTGAAGGGGAAGCCACAGGGTAGATTTAAATTGGTGAAAATTGTTTGTCGGCTGTGGGAATCGAACAAGTATTCTCAAGATCCACAGGTCGACTCGATACCACTGAGCCACCTACTCCATAAGTAAATATTTTGTTAGTACTAATTTAGTTAATAATCATAATACTTATCGTAGACTTCAAATTTGAATAACGACTTACTGTCGTTAATATTGGTATATGTACATTTCTAAAATTAATCTTTAAAATCATAAAGAAATATCTAACTTATTTAATTTGCAAATACTTCAGAGCTAACATTCTGCGAGAACAACCCCACCGCTTGCGAAAACGACGCCAAGTGCATCTCCCTCACCGCCGAAGACGGAAACTACCGATGTTTGTGTCGAGAAGGCTACGTGGGTCGAAACTGCGAAATCTCAGAATTGCAACCTCCAGCTCTCTTCCGTCCGAACATCACAACTACAGCTAAACCACTGGTGCCCAGTACAACGAGTACAACCACGGTTGTACCCACCAAGAGCAGCACTACCACGGAAATCCAACCGATGATTGTGACTCCAGAAGCTTCGGTGGAGACGAGTGATAATGATAATGAAACGGTGTAAAATAGATTGATAGATGTTTGTTTATTTTGGATGATTCAGGCTGATAATTATAGTTTAATAATAGGTTAAGATTATTTATTATTTCAATTTTGAACAAATCAATTGTTTAACTTTAATAATCTCATTTAAATTATTTGCTATGATAAATTAAAACACTTATTTATTCTTTAATTTATAAAGCAGGGTATATATTTAATTATTTATTTATTATTTATTTTAGATTAATCAATTTATTTATTGTGAAGTTTGTAACTGTTTTATTTTTATAATTATTTAATTTATTAATTTCAAAGTGTTTATTTTTTTGCGTTTGCTATAATATTTATTTAAATGAAATATAATGAATATAGAATTATTAATACATACTTTTGTTAAAAAAAAATATACATTTGAATTATAGTTAATAAGATAATTGTCTGTTCATTCTAATAATTTTATAGTTGGAAATATCAAAATTCTACAAATTTATGAATAATTGTTCAAAATGTTCTGTTTTCTAAATATTTGTAGAAAAAATAATAAATTCATTTATACAATTTCAAAAAATGTTTTAAGTAAAGCTAGTTTTTTTAAATCAAATTATGGTTCATTTAATAAATCCTAGCATTTACGAATAAATCGTTATCCAACATTTTACAGACCAACAATTTTTACAAGAATAATTGTATTTAAGGTTCAGAAAAACGTTTCGATTTACCAAAATATTGAGATCGATGACAATCACCATCACAATAACTTATAATAGAGGTCTCGAGGAAGTAAAAATGCTATTGTCAATGTCAGGAAATGATAACCGAAAGGTCTTGTCGTAAACCAGTTTCCTGAAATTTAATTCAACACTGGTGATCGATTAACATCTTTGTTGTTCTTACGAAATCTGCTTGCCAGAAACTGGATGATTAATATTCGGGTAACGATCCTAGATACTTTACATGTGAAGTATACTGCACAATACCAGTACAACTTTATGCCTAATTAAAGTAGCCAGGCATATCATCAGACTCAATTTCTATAATTAATGTTCTAAGACATTTTTATGATAATATATTATCATGTTTTATTCGTAACTTTCACCCTTGTACAGCAAGGAGTTTCAGAATGTAATGCTGGCATTCAGGGATTAACAAAATTCGTATATTTCTAAGAATACGAGATAACAAAAACGTATTGAGTTTAAATATAATCGAAGGTCTAATTACACAATCCGTTTAATTTGATAAACACGGCATAATGACTGGTAGCACAAGCTCTGTTTTTTCCTGTTTTAAAAGCAGTATTTTTGGGTGTTTTAGCTATCTCTAACATGTTAAAACCGTGCTCTTAAAACACCCAAAAACAAAGCTTGTGGTAGCAGCCAATATGCACAAAACGAATGTAAATAAAATTGTATTTTCTTCTTCTTCTTCTGTTGGCACTACAGCCCAAATCGGGCCTGGACCTACCGGACTCACCGAGCCGCAGTTTTTACACTGCCGTACTGCCTGTTTTCGTAGTCGAATGCTACATTATTTAAGGCGAATAAGTGACTAGCTTATAGCGCCCGAGTGTGATAAATACATGTAACTGTATTTTTATATTTAACGACAAATCACACATCCAGTAAATTGTATTTTACTGTCTATTATTTATTTATTTTTACTCATTACTTACATTTACTTATTTATTACTCTGTATAACAAGAATTTAATCCAATTACAATATTGGGGACTTACAACCTATAATGAAATCTAAACCTTTCAGATAAAATAATATTTTCATTTGAAGAACCCTGGTTCGATCCCACAGCCGACCAACAATTTTCACCAATTTCAATCTACCCCTGTGGCTCCCTCTCCACTAATATCTTTGAGGGCCGTGATTTGACGGCTGGTAATCGCACTTCACGCGAAAAAATATATCACTTACCGAGATCTGCTTAGACAGAGTGATACACCTAATAATGGGTAAATGGCGTGATGATATATTTTTTATTTATTTTATTTTTCATTTGGAGAAGGAATTTTCTTGATGTTAATATAAATATATCATCACGACATTTTAGTAGATTTCGATAAGTGATATATTTCTTCGCGTGAAGTGCGGTTACCAGCCGTCAAATCACGGCCCTCAAAGATATTAGTGGAGAGGGAGCCACAGGGGTGTGCGGTTAACAGCCGTCAAATCACGACTCCCAAAGATGTTAGTGGAAGAGAAGGTACAGAGGTAGTATTAACATAGTGAAAATTGTAGTCTGTGGGTATCGAACCCAGGTTCTCAAAACGGAGCCACCAACCCCATAATTTTCTTAAGTATACTGTTATGTGAAATTTTTATATAAGACGAAATTTCTCCGGTATCGATACAACTATAAACAGATAAATCCTTCAAAAGCTCAGCACGTTCTCAAATGCAGTTCACAAATTAATTACACAACACGATACAGTGTTTATGCGCATGCGTGTAGGACATCGATGTCTTTGACCTGACCGAAGTGTGCAGACATTGTTCGGTGCTTGCGTGACCACTTTCTTATTTCCGGCGCGGCGGTGAGAACCAATTCCGTATAACTTAGTGGTTGGAGTCGGTGTGTTACCTTGTTGTACACAGTGCCAGGGAACTTATTTATGTTTTTGTGTATGGTTGCAAAATGAAAAATGTCAGGGGATTATCGTATATTATTAGCGAATTTTGGAAAGTAATTTATTTGTTTCATTGCAATTCTTCGAATTTAGATGGCGAACTTTCCAGTTGTGTGCTTGTACTTTCGGAAAGAAATATTTAAATGGATTGTAAGGACATAATTTTTATCTTCATTGTTAATTCAATGGTATCTGAACGATTTATTTTCATGATTTATCACTTTAACGAAAAGAAAGTTTTACGTGAGTCACATGTATCAACTAGATTGTAGTATACTAAAACATATTTGCAATACATAGCAGGATATAAATATTAATCATGTTCTTATATTTTTGTAAATTAATAAGAAAATATATACAGATAGAATACAACGAATGTTAAATCAATAGGTTAATAATAGTTATTGTAGTTTTTGTTAAAACAATTAATTTTGTCTTTGTTGTTATTAAATTGCTATTGCGTAGCTTTTCATTTTTTTCGGTAGATGGCATTAATGGTTCAACAGAACTTCTCATGTCATCTTACCGTTTGTTAGAGATCTTATTCTCTGCTGGCACAGTTCTTCGTCACCAGCTTCTTCACATGAACTTTGTTCTAGGTGAAGAAGTGAGTTATACCATGCTGATGAGCTCTAACAAGAGCGAAACGCGTCCATGGTTACTAACTGTGCTGGCCGGCCTCCGACGATGCCCTCATAAGGTATCCACGAAAATTATTGCATTTCGGTTATCCGAACTTTCGATTATCCGAACTAGGTCCGGTCCCAATTAGTTCGGATAATCGGGGCTCTACGTATTGTAACCAATGTTAAAGATTCCATGTATCGAATAGTTTTATGAAATTTTGACGGATTTTAAATTTAAATTCTGGATTCCAAAAATCATTAATTAGAACTTTCAATTTAGATACAAAAGTAAGCTAGAAATACATGAAAGGAAATTAAAAGTTTGTTATGCCATAAACTTAATCTATATTAAAAATGTAGATGACAAACAATTTTAATATCGTTTGCCGTTTATAATATTATTATATAAAATATCAATTGCTTATTGATTTTTCAATTGCAATTAATAGTAATAATTTTCATATTTCAATAATGTGAACTTTAACAATCTATAGTTACATAATTGAGAAAATTATTATGTTCGTGGTTTTATTTTATTTTGTTATATATAAATATAAGAAAATAAATTATTACCTGTTTCTAAATAGGTAGGTACGCCTGTTTACTTGGAGTCTTCAAGAAATAAATTTAAAAAGGGAACTTTTCGAATCATACTTCTAAATTTACTACCTATCGGATTTTGTTATTTTGTACTGAACAAAAATTTGAACCTTAAGTATTTATAAATTTCAGGGTTCGTAAATATCATGATATTTATAATAAATATCAAAATATCTGATATATAAGATATATATCAGATAAATATCACTTTTTGGATATTTATTTTTTAATTTTAGTTTTTGTACACATTTAGAAAAACTGAAAAATTCGAAAAATTTCACTTTTCCGGAGGCTATATCTCAAAAACTAAACAAGATATGGAATTGCGCTCAACGGCGTTGAATTCCCCGTGTCCGAATTGACTTATAAGCAAATTTTCATACAATTTTATGCAATTTAATATTTTTAATTATTTCCTAAGGGGTACCCCTTTGGTTTTTTCAGATTTTAATTCAATTTTCCCAAAAATCCTTAATCGTAGGATTATTAAAACGAAAATTTACATACATTTGTATTTTGACCCACTGAATCCAGTGGTGCAATCTTCAAATGCATATGACTTCTGGTTTTCAAGAAAATGTTAAAAAACCGCTTTTTGCGATTTTTTAGCGGAAAATTGAAAAAAAATAAAAATCGCTGAAACTATGTTTATCAGTTAACTGAAGCACGAGAAAATTAATGCCGTTGAGCGCGTTTTCATATCACATTTAGTTTTTGAGATATAGCCTCGGAAAAGTAGAAAAACTGAAAAATTCGAAAAATTTCACTTCTCCGGAGGCTATATCTCAAAAACTATTCCATATTTTTATATAATGGATATATATCATTGCAAAAATATGACGATATATATCAAAATAAATATCATGATATATATCGATCGATATATATATATATATCTTCGAACCCTGATTGCAATTAATTGTTTTTTTTTGCTGTTACGCGTTTCAAATGTGAAAATAATAATAAAACACTTTAAATTTTCTAGACATGTTTTTCTATAAGCAATTTCATTTTTAATAGTGTTTCAGATATTTTATTGTAACAAAAAATATATCATTACTTCATTTTTCCAGTACTGGGTGTGGCACAGATATTGGTAAGTGATATATTATTTCGCATGAAGCACGGATACCAGTCGTCAAAACACGGCTCCCAAAGATGTTAGTACAAGGAGAGCAACAGGGGTAATTTTAATGTTGTGAAAATTGTCGGTTGTGAGAATCGAACCTAGGTTCTCAAATCCACAGGCCGACGCGATACCACTGAGTCACCTTCCTCAAATAAAATTTATATGACTTCTCTATAATTCAAGTTCTTTTTCTTCAAAATTCTTCAAGACTAATTGACATATTGTACTTATAAAAAGAAGTTTCAGTTTTAAAAAGTCAATTGTTTGTCTTGGGCCCTAAAGATCCTGCAATTTCAGATCCTCCTTACTATAGTGTTTATTATCTTATTATGTATAAAATGTATTTATCTAAATATATTAAAACATATTAAAATTATATATCCATTGTGTAATTTCTCTTACTTTTCCTGATACAGAACATAACTTTTAATATATAACAGTTATACCTGATGAAGCGTAATAATTTCCTTAATGAATACAAGAATTTTCTATATATGTTAAAAGAAACTGACCACTGATAACTTTCCCATCATCTATACAACCATAAAACTAAAAATTTATTACCCACTAAACTAACAAATGCGTAACACTGTAATACTGTTCACCTAACCTACAACACCATAAAAAGATTACGGAGAAAGGTAGAAACAAAATACGATCACATAGCACGCTAAGTGAATAATCAGATGTCAAATGTGTGTTTTTACGAATGATTACGGACAGCGATTGGCCAAGTTCTCAGTCCAGTTCCCGTTAGGAGACCAAGCAGCCAGCACTGCGATATATATCTGCTGCTCCTTTCACTGTTCCGGATGGGTGTGGTAGCTTGCTAACAGTGCTGAGTCAGAGTCTACTCTAAATTATACCGCAAAGCGCATCTTGTGGTAATTGTGATAATCTTTTAACATTAGCACCTGCATCAGGCAGATTGTAGGATTTCCGCTCTGCTAAGTACATTTGCATGGTTTATATAAAATGTAATGAATAGCGAAAGGTTTTAATACATCTTCAGGAAACTCGTTTTTTTTTTAATTTAGTAAAAAAACTTAATTAACTAGAATAATTAATGTCATTTGTACCACCTAATGTTAAATTCTAAACTGAGTATTTACTATGTTCAAAGATACTCCGTTATGGCCCTCTCAGCGGGTCTATTGTTAGGGATTTAAGCTTGATTTATAGGGGTGCAAGGACAGGTATGTATTCAGTATTTCCCAATTTAATTTTGTTTATATATATATTATAATAATGAAACAGAGAATTTTGTACAAATATTATTATTGATAATGAAGCAAAAAAAAATGTTACATGAAAGTAACATTGTATAACAATTCGTCATTTAGTTAAATAATGCAAATAAACAATAGTGTCATATCTTATTTTCCCTAATATGTAATAATACCGGTTTAATTTTGCGAATTCATTATTATTTCAAGTAAATCTGAAATACGTAATCCGCACAGAGATTAGAGATTTCCGAATTGAAATATTTTGCAATCCTACCCTGAGCGCCAACAGGTAGAATCTCTTACTGTGTGCGGTTCAACACAGGCTTAGTAAGTTAAAGCCATAACGGAGTATCTTTGAACATACTATATATGAATATCATTGTATACTATTTTCATTTTAAACTGGAGGGATCGGCATAAAACGATTAAATGTACCGCAATTACGTTTACAAAGGAATTCAAAATATAAATAAAATAAATAAATATATCATCACGCATTGTACCCATTACTGGCTGTGGCACTCTGCCTAAGCAGATCTCGGTAAGTGATATATTTTTTCGCGGTTACCAGCCTTCAAATCACGGCCCCCAAAGATATTAATGGTAGGGGAGCCACAGGAGTAGATTTAAATTGGTGTTAATTGTTTGTCGGCTGTGGGGATCGAACCAGGGTTGTCAAGATTCACAGGCCGACTCGATACCACTGAGCCACCTACCCCATAAAAATATGACCCGTTATAACTGGTTTCAGAAGGTTCGCACTGGGTTGTACAACCCCATTTGCCGGTATTTTTAAATGGTCAATCATAGGAAAAAACAAGAATAATTTTAGGCTGAATACGACCCTTAAAAAATTACCTGTAGTGACCATCGCACTAATAGATTTCATCGTAATTATATGAGACAGGGATGGTTAATCGTTTTATGCCGATCCCTCCAGTTTAAAATGAAAATAGTATACGTGGTTCATTGGTATCGAATCGGCTCGAGGATTTGAGAATAAATTTAAAAATATTTCATCTTTTAGAATAATGAAAAATATCCTATCTATCAATACGTAAATATTTCAGTTTTAAACCTTTTTATTTTATTAAATACACAACCGGATTTAATAGTCCAGTGGTTAAGGCAACGGATCATTGACGCACAAACTAAGTAGCAATTAGAATTATATTCGTGACCCAACTATTAGTGATACCTAAATTGCTCTAAATGCATGTCTAAATTTAAAAGTATACTTAATTATATTATGTCAGAAAAAGCAAATTAAAGAAGAATATATTTAAAAAGCAATGCAAGTGTTTTCCTTCATTCTTCTATTTATAAAGATTTGATTGCATTGTTTGCTTCATTAATCAAATTAGAAAAGTTTAAATTGTTTGTCTTTTGTTTATTGTGTTACCTGCTGTTCAAAGTTTAAGAAGAAGAAAGAAAGGAAGACAAAGAAATGTCACAAAATTTACCAATATACGTGAATTTACTTGCTGATCTATTTAGAGTGTAATTGTAATCTAGTTTTTAACAGCGTATATCTTATCAGTCTTAAGATTTGAAATTTCCATATTTGTAATTCAGGACAGTTGAATATACTTGCAGCACAACTTTATGCTAATTTACAATATTATGCAAATTAAACCACTTGAAACTTTGAATGAAAGTGACACTACTGACACCCATCTTTACTTAGCGGGTGGTTAACCTTTAAGTTATGTAAATAGTAAACAAGTATACCAGTATTTGTTTAACTTATGCTAATTAGTTCTAGCAATGGCTAACAACTAATTATGCCTTAGAACTTTTCACATATCAACTTACATTTTTATAAATAAAAAAGAAAATTATTATGTTGTTTGCTATTCTATTTACAAATACCATAAGACCGTATTTACAATTATAATTAATCTTAAATAGAATTTCATTACAGACAGGACAGCTCAAAGACCTGGGTACCCTTCTAATTAAAATCCGATGTTATTCTAATTTGTTAAGAGTCTATGACAACCATGTTTTTATTCAAGATATTTTATTTGTTAATATTTGTAAATTTTTCTGGGACTATAAAGAAACTTTGCAGTTCAAGGTCTTCAAAATTTTCTACATACAGTATGTTTCAAAAAAGTTGCGCCATATGCAAGACTTTAATTTAGAAAACCTGGTTTTTGTCAGACGTGCACTGAAATGACCCTTTTTTAATGCGTGTTCTTGCATAGGTATGGAAACAGCAGGTGATAGACTCATTAGAAGAAATACAGTAGCACAACTAATTACGTTTCAGTTAATTTAATTAATTTAAACAAATGTAGCTATAAAAAAGATTGTAAAATATCGATTATTCAAGGCTGAATTGAAATTTAAAAATTAATAAAAGCAAACAAAACAAAATGTGTCACAAATTAACGTCTAATTAATTTTTGAATAAGAAATAAAATTTATCAAGGAACTTGCGAAACAACAAAAGCAATTTAACAAGTAATTTTTAAACGGAAATTAGAAATTTCTTCATAAAAATGTAAACGTTTAATAACATCAGTAACTAACAACGAACCTGGTCTTGTAATAATCCGTCATTATAATAAAACAACAACTGATTTCTGCAAAAATATGTTAATAACATACAAGGTCATAAGAAAGTACCGCACGGTGTATACTTTGCTCTTGCAAAACCAGAAAACTCACTGTACTGTTAAATTACGGTCTTGCATCATTTTGGCAAAAACGGATAAATTGTATCAGGTACATTCATCTTCGAAGTAAGACGCAGACTTTGTCGGAAATCTGAAACGCAAGGAAATTTATGTATAATCATGATAAAGTCTTTGTTCTCGACGACAAAGTATAAAAAAATAAGATATTCTGCAAGATAAATTATGAGAACTTTGTTTTTGTTTTTTGAGATTACAGATAATCTGATGTTAAATCTTTCGCCTTATTATTCCATCCTAGGTGTATTGTTTAGTTGAATGGAAATTATGTAGGAAAAATAATATTTCTTTTGGTATTTAAATAATCTTAATTGGAGTATAGTTGACGTTTTCTTAAACCACAATTCGTTGATTTGCTATAATAATAAATAATGGATGCAATGTCAAGGTTTACAAGAGATAGCAGAAAGGCATGAATATAAGTTTCAATTAAAAAATTGAATTAAATTTGTATGCTATTTAACGACAGAAATTATAAATGATAACGTCTAAAAATAGTGATAATAAAAGAAAATTTGTATTATTAATTATTAAAGTCTTGTTTTACACTATGTATTTTTTATTCACTAAATGTCGCCCATTTTTACTTTGAATAAATGTTATAAATTTTTTACTGACAAATAAATAAATATTAGAAATTATTTTAACAGATAAAACATGAAATATTTGTTTATTTTTCAGTTTGAGGCTTAGAGGCAATGTATTAGATTAGATTAGAAATGAGAGTCCAAATTCAATTTTCACAGTTGAAAGTATGCCTTGAATTCATTTGTTTAAACAACTAGATTAGTTACTTTCAGATCTTTAATAAATTATTCTTGCTTCTCTCACTTAATTCATCAATTTTTCTTTGTTATAATTTAATTAGTTTGTTTACGAAAAAATTAATTTTACAAAAGACGAACTAGTTATAACTTGGTATTTTTTCCTAGTGAATTTTGACCTACTTTCTATGTGTTTGAGAAACAAAAGATCTTTAAAATATTTCATAAATATATAAGTTGTTCCATTTAAAAATATCATTGTTAGAAAATGAAACACCCGGTAGAAAAACTTGTACTACAGATATGTGGACATTTTAATTTAAAATAATCTTTGATTTAATTTTTTTGGAAATATTTAAAATACACGAGTAAAAAAATACAAGCCGATGAACCATGCTAAATGTTATTTATTTTATATTTTTTGAGATTTTTTTTTACATATTATATTGTGTGTAAACAGAGTGTAAATTAAAAAATGGCCATAGTGCGTTTAACCTGACAAATTAGATTTTCCAAATTTTAGATAAAAATATTTCAAATAAATGTTGTAGATAATTAAATTATGCATCTAAGTTAAAAATCAGATTTAATTTTCGATATTTCGTAACTAAAATATGTGTATATCCAACTTGTACAAATAAGTATATATATATACAAAAATGATTCAATTATGTGCCAAAAAACCTCACTATAACCAAGATTTATTACAGTAGAAAAATAGATAAAATACCATGAAAAAATCTTGAATGAATAAATTCAAAACTAAGAAATCTTCACCTGTACCCAGCTTGTGTTATTATGATTCAATGGACGTGAAAAAACTAATAAAAGCGACTTTCATCTGTCATATTACGTAAAATAATATATAAAATGACGCGCTACGCTACTATAAATCAGGATTTCTGTTTATTCTGGCACAAAAACTAAATGTAACAGCAAGTCTCTCTCTATTGAATACCAAGTGATTTATTAGCCAACAAACATTTCCCGCACTTTTCTCATCACAAAATAACATTTAGTTACAATCAGGAAACAGGGAATTCAACGAATTCGCTGATTAAATACACAGATGTTTGAAAATGTATTAACAATTTTAATGTATTTTTCATCTGACTGCAAGAATGCAGCTGTGATTCCAAGTGTAGATTAATTTAAAACAGTTACATTATTGCAAAATTGTTACTTGAGTAAGTAGAATGATATAATGATTTCTAGGAATATAGGGTAATCGGCACTTGCTGAAGAATTAAGAGAGGACATTTCAAATGAGAATGTCCTTCTATTATAAGCAGAACATATATTTTGAGTTTTTAGGAAAATCGTTTCAACATAAGATTGATTATCATCTAATGGACTGAATTAGAATGTATGTGTACTTTATTAAGATGTACATTTTTATTTGATTTAAAGTCTCGTATTCAAAATATATAACAATCTGATTCTCAAATGTTCAAATAAGTTTTAGCAAATTTTTGGATTGGCTTAGCTAATTCGATTTGATAAAATTATTGATTATATTAGAGTTTATTTAATCTTAGTATAGTTTAGTTTAATTTGACTAATCCAAAATTCAGGATAAATTGAAACTTTTTTGAGAATTTTGCTGAAAATGAATTTGTTAATCTATAGAATTTATAAATAAAATAAATAAATATATCATCACGTCTTTTATCCATTACTGGGTGTGGCACTCTGCCGAAGCAGATCTCGGTAAATGATATATTTCTTCGCGAGAAGTGCGGTTACCAGTCGTCAAATCACGGCCCTCAAAGATGTTAGTGGAGGGGGAACCACAGGAGTAGATTGAATTTGGTGAAAATTGTTTGTCGGCTGTGGAGATCGAACTAGGGTTCTCAAGATCCACAGTTTATTTAAATGAATTAATTAATTGAAATAAATCATTCGATAGTTCGAAACATTTTGTAACTACTAATTCGATAGTCAAATTTATTCGATAGCGCCCATCACTAATACTATATACCATAAATCAGGTAAGGGAATATACTGAGTGACGACTAATGATAATTTTTCAGAGCTCGAAAGATTAACTTGACTTTTATATTATAATCAATTAATAACCAATAATTAAATTTTCAAACATAATAAAAGCTACATTATATAGAGATGCACATTTAAAAAAAATTGTAACGCATCTCAATAGCTCAATCTGATATTGAGAGATTTTTGGAAAGTTCAACCCTTCCGCAGGCTATATCTCAAAAGCTAAGAAAGATATGAAGATGCGCTCAACGGCATTGAATTCCCCGTGTCCGACTTGACTTATAAGCAAATTTTAAGCGATTTAAGTTTTTTGGTTATTTTTGAAATTTTTCTAAGGGGTACCCCTTGGTGTTTTTACGATTTTCAAACAATTTGCTCTAAAACTCTTTCTCGTGCAAATATTGTAATGAAAATTTACATACATATGTATTTTGACTCGCTGAATCCAATGGTGTAATCGCCAAGTCCATAAGTCTTATAGTTTTTGAGATAATGTTTAAAAACTGTTTTAAGAAAAAAATTTGGAACAAAATTTTGAAATTTTTAAAATCGCTGAAAACTTGTTTATAATTTAATTTAAACACGAGAAATGCAATGCCGTTGAGCGCATCTCAATAACTTGCTTAGTTTTTGAGCTATAGCGTCGGAAAAGTCGAAAATCTGATGTTAAAAAATATTAATTTTAATACAGTTTCAAAGGGCTATCATCAAACACAATTTGTATCTAGCTTCACCTTAATTAAATCTATAGAGTAATATACTTCAAAATAAACTATTTGCGGTATAAACACTTGAGACTACTTCGAAGACATTTAAATAAATTATACAATTTTATGTTTACGAATTGCAAAACATGAAGTACCTACATGCTCTTTTAACCTAATTTATATAAATTTATAATCACCAGTATTCATATTATTAAGTATTTGATGTGTAGGAATGTTTCGCTCTATTTATTTCCAAGAATAAAATTTATTCTCGATCATAAACATTCATTGAAACAAATATTAACAACTGAGACACAGATGATGGAATTAGATTAGATTGAATTGCAGATCTGACGAAGAAATATGTAAAATATATTCTTACATCATTAATTACTTATATTAATTTATTACACATTCTTTAATATACCTTGAGCTAAATACTAAATAAATTACAGAATAAACAAGTGAACAGATGTAATAGATGAATGATAAAAATGTTCTCACAAAAATTTTATGTTAATTAGGTTCAAGTTTTATTGTAATATTTTTGTTATGTAATCTTTAAAACACTGCTCTTGTCTCAATTTGTATTATTCCAAATGAGTACTACAATTTTAATTTTATATGTAAAGGATAAATCTTGATATTTTGTTAATTTTTATATTTACTTATTGTTATTTAGAGTAATCGTAAAAGTCAAATATAAAATAGGACGTCAAACAAATAAAAGCTTAATAGTGGAATATATAAAAATTGAACAAATTAAATGGCATTAATTTTGTTTTTAATTATGCTATTCTGCTCGTCTTATAAATGTAAAAATACATTTGACACTTTTTATAAATGTATAAATATTATCGTTGTATACAGGTGTTTTAAAATGTTTGCAAAAAAAATAAGAATATGTATTATTGTATGTACTGATTACAAAGCAAAAAGAATTTTTCAGAAATTCGTAAAAATAATTGCACATTATTTACTATTTTTTATTTTAGATTGTGAGACGGTTTTGTACGTTCTGTTAGTAAGATATTTTGCATACAACAGGAATTTAATCTCAATTACAGTACAGGGTCCGCACTCACCGAGCCGCAGTGTAGTAGTTCATATAATTTTTAGCTTGAGTGCGATTCGAACTCGGGATCTCCGGATTCGAATTCCGTATCGCTATCCACACTACCGTACTGACGGTTCTTATATTAAAACGATATGAGAAGACTGGAATAAAACAGGACAAGATCCTAAAGGAAAGAAGGTAAAGTACACCGATTTAAATTCAAAACACGACAGCAAAGTTCCTTAACTTTGCCTATATCACAAAATCAGCCGGTTACTATTTGCACGTGCTCTTGCTGATTGGGACGAGCATCTATGTTGCAAAGTTATTTTAACAGGTAAAACAAGAATAAAATTATAAAGATAATTTAATGAAAAACGTTAGATTTCGCGAAGGTGCCATTATGCTTTAGGATGACATCAATTGGAGCAGTCGCCTGGAGCTTATTAAGATTAATTTAAAAATAAATGCAGAATGATACATTTGATACATCATTGTATATTTTCTACCGTATGTTATGGAAATTTAGCGTGTGCTCAGTAACTAATGTTGCAACTTTTATCTAATTCAATCGAAGTGGTATTTATTTATGTTACGCTGTACAACAGGAACTGAATCCCAATTACAGTACAGGGTCCGGACTCACCGAGCCGCAGTGTGGTAGTTCATATAATTTTAAGCTTGAGTGAGATTCAAACTCGGGTCTCCAGATTCGAATTCCGCAACGCTATCTACACCACCGTACTGACGGACAAGCACTTATGCTGACTCCACCATTGTATTGAGAATATTGATCTGTCTGTTCTAAAAAAAAAATTCTATTAGATCTGGTTTGTATCAGTGATAAATATGTAAGATTTACCGATGTATACTTCAGAGTCTGTCGATATATTTATTATTAAATTATTAATAAAAGAATGAGTTGTCACAAAAGAAATAGACAGAAATATAAGAAAATATACAAGTAACTTAAACAGAGAAATAATTAATTAATAAACGCTTAAATCTAGGTAAGGAATCGCCAAATATGTCAATGTCAATGATACATGATATACTATTATATGCTACACAGAGTTGTCTTATAGGGGATTTCAATTCATAATTAGTCCTAGCTCTTTTGCAATGAAATAGTGCTTTATTTCTTGAAGTGACCCGTGGAATATGAAATAATATTAGCTCAAGACTACATGCATCATCAATATTGTTATTAATTAATTTATATAAGTAGAGAGATGATTGTAAAGTTCTTCTGCTACTTAATGACATTAAGTTCACTTCAGGCAATAAATTAGAATAGTCTTGGTCCCAACTAGGATATTGTCCATGCTATTTAAAATAACAATATTTCATAAATTTATGCTGAATAGACTCAATTTTAGCTACGTATCTGTTATAAATTATAACATCTCATAAATTATAATTATATCATTAATATCTCACTGAAAACTCATGAAGTTATTTCTAAAAGGACATCAACTTTCCGTTTCTGCACATCATCATTACCACCCACTTTTAATCGAAGGCTGCAGTTCTCCAAGTACCATTTAATCAGATAACTGCATTTTAAAATTACCTCATTTAGCGTAATCTCTTTAAATCCATGTACTAATAATTTACCTTCGTTACGTTAAGAGGGAAAGTACCAAGTGTCTCCTTGCAAGTAGAACCAGTTTACAGTGTTTTGCTGAGATCCAGATCCAGAGTGCTTCGATTCTCGCCCTCCGCCGCGCCCTCTGTGTTCTTGAGACACTCACACATGGACATAATGCATATGTGTGTTGTTGTTAAGATGTGGGGCACGTCCACAATGCGGAGACAGAAACGAAGATATGCGTATTCGGGTTATACTAGTATATAAGTGAAACTAAACTAATCGTAGGTATCAGTTTTCTGTGACCATTCGAACTGTTAAAGATGAAAACATTGGTAAGATCGTAGGGACATATATCATCACCTACGCAGCGCGCACTGACATATTGAATTTGATTTTTAGTTACAAAACTTTATCATACACGAAGATATTTCTGCTTAGTATTTTGTCTTTTAACTATCAATCAGTTATATAAGTAGGAAGTAAAAGGCCCTTGACAAAAACTGTGGAATGAGTCTTTCTATACTAATTTTGGATGTAACTTTGATAAAATTAATTAAAATAATTTTGATAAAAATTGCTGCGTTTGTGGTACATTTTGTTTTTGTATATAGTCACTTTTGTCCTAGATACTCCCTACAAACAAAAATGTAAATAATTTTGTTTGTTTCTTTTAATTTCAATACATAGCCAATTTATTTTTTCTTGTGCAGATTTCCGTAAGAAGAATATTTTAATAATTACATTGCATAGAATATGTATGGACTATCTTTATGAAGGAATTATGTATACAGACAAGTTATTAGCAGTACACAATAATTGACATTTATATTATTGTACATGTCTTAACTTAGTTTACGCAATGTAAGGTTTGGAATCTTCTTGATATGAAAATATGACATACTTAATCAAATTTATCCAGTTTCAATATCAAAGATTATAATATCTATTTTTCATATATTATACTTATTAATAATTTTACTGAACGTAGATAGATGCAGCAACATAATTGAAATTTTAAATTAAAATAAATATATAAAAATCTAAATAATTACATGTTACAGGACATACAAGCATATAAAAATAGCTTTATTATTGCGATTGACCATTGGCCATTTATACTTTAAAACTTTAACAATCTGATTCTCAAATGTTCAAATAAGTTTTAGAAAATTTTGGATTGGCTTAGCTAGTTCGATTTGATAAAATTATTGATTATATTAGAGTTTATTTAATCTTCTTTGAGAATATAGTTTAACTTAATTTGACTAATCCAAAATTCAGGATAAATTGAAACTCTTTTGAAAATTGGGCTGAAAAGGAACTTGTTAAACTCTGTAGAATTTATAAATAAAATAAATAAATATAACATCACGCCTTTTACCCAGTACTGAGTGTGGTATTTTGACGTATCAGATCTCGGTAGGTGATATATTTCTTCGCCAAATTGAATCTACCCTTGTGCCACCCCTCAACTAATGTCTTTGAGGGCAGTAATTTGACGCCTGGTAACCGCACTTCATGGGAAAAAATATATCACTTACCGAGATCTGCTACGCGAGAGTACCACACCGAGACGTAGGTAAAAGACGTGATGATATATAATTAAATATCTTAGAAACTATTAAAAATTAAAAAGTTAATACAATTAAGAAAAACATAAAAAATTAAGTTATTTTATTATCATTGTCACATTTATGAACAATTATCAAAACACCTTTAATTAAAAATTAAATTAGGATAAGTTCTTTATAAATGTCTATATCTGTTTGCTACTAAATTAATTCGATATCAATTTATTTCTATTAGGTAGTGGTAGCTCTTCTAGCCGTATCAGCCTGCCACGGCAAAGAAACCCTAAAACCCAAACGCGGAGTCTTCGGCGAGGGTCTGCTTCTAGGCGCAGGCCATGGCTTAGGTGGCTTGGAACTTGGTCACGGCGCCATCGACTTAGGTCTCAATCACGGACTTGACCTCGGCGGGTTTGGACACGGCAACTTAGATCTTGGAGGACTCGGACATGGCGGTCTAAATATCGGCGGGCACGAATATGGCAGTCTAGCTCTAGGTGGTCTCGAACATAGCGGCCTCTCCCTCGGAGGCTACGGCGCTGGCCACTCCATCGACCTTGGCGCCACCATCAACAAGCATATAACCATCACCAAGAACATCGGTGTTCCGGTACCGCATCCCGTACCATTCCCTGTGGTGAAGAAATATCCTGTTCCTGTTCCCCACGCAGTGCCCGTGCCAGTAGACAAACTCTACCCCGTGCAAGTGCCGAGACCATATCCTGTTCCTGTGGAGAAACCCTATCCTGTAACCGTGGAGAAACCTGTTCCGTATCCCGTGGAAGTTCCTGTCAAAGTACCTGTCAGTGTTCCTGTAGCAGTACCAGTCCCGAAACCGTATCCTGTGCCAGTTCACAAGGCTGTACCTGTTCCGGTTCCTGAGCCAGTCAAAATTCTGAAACCTTTTCCTGTGGCGGTGAAAGCAGCTCCTGCTATTTCTCTGGGATCTGGATCGTTGGGATACACTCATCTAGGAAACGGAGCCTATGCGGTTGGTTCTGGATCTCTTGGATATTCTGGACATGGTTTAGCTCTGGGATTGGATACTATTGGACATGGTTTTGATTCTGGGCTCTCCTCTAAATTGTGGTAGAAATATGTGCAAGTTATACTGGAATAATTGTTGTATAATAGGTCATTATTCACGGTCATTTATGTATATTTCATTGTGTCATGTAGGTTAAATTATATATTATTCATGTATATTTCATTAAAATAAATATTTTATTTTTATAATTATTTTATTGTATTTAATCTTCTTCTCTTTCTATGGTACTACAGCCCAAATCGGGCCTGGACCTACCGGACACACCGAGCCGCAGATTTTACTGCCGTACTGCCGGTTTTCGTAGTCGAATGCTACATTATTTAAGCGCATAAGTGACTAGCTTATAGCACCCGAGTGTGATAAATACATGTAACTGTATTTTTATATTTAACGACAAATCACACATTGTCGACAGGCGGATTCAAACTGACGAACCTTGGTTCGGATGACGTCACAGTATGTTACGAGATGTGCCCTAACACGTTCGGCCACCACGCCTGTGATTGTATTTCATATGAATTTTCTATTAGTTCTATATTACAATTTATTCTACGATCAAATAAAAATAACTCATTATTTGGTTCGACAAAATGAGACAATATATTTTATTTTAATACTACTTCTAATAAATTTTAAATAGACACCTAATTCACAGTAGGTATCACAGAGTAATGAATAACGCGAAATTAATAACTTGATAATTACAGTAATTTATTTTAAACTTCAGCGCTAATATTGTTTTCAATAAATCAGTTCATCGTTTTATATAACGAAAATAACGGATAATAATTGAATTATTAGTAATAAATCTAAGATATAATTTCCCAGGCACAGGTAAATCGAAGTCGCACAATTATCTTTCTATTGCCGACATAAAATATGTGTCAATTAGTATTATTAGTACTTTTTTAGAAGTATAAAGTATAATGGTGTAGGAAGCCACGGCGTTGTCTTGCTTCCGATGTGGGCATTCCTCTCACTTTCGCTCTTATTTATCGAGCAGAGAAAAAAAGTCAATGATCTCCTTTTTATGACATGCAATCTGCCTAGATCAAGGTGTGCCATGAAATTTGCACCCAATTTAATTTTTCTATCCACACTCAATCGTAATTAACTTTAGTAAAAAATATAATTGTTAATTTATATTCTTACTTTCTGTAAAAAATAATTTTATGAATAAATATAAATAGCTTCAAGTAAATTCCATAATTTATGATGTTTCTAAACTGGAATGTAATTAAATCTATAGATATTATTAGTACATTTGCAAGAAATTATTTTCTTGACCCGTTTACATGACGCAATCATATTTTAATGATTCTATTTTTTAATTGATATTCACAATTACCAATATTTGCATCAATATATTATTAACAATTAATTCAAGAAAATAGTTTGTAAAGATAGAATATAGATATAAACAAACAGAATTTAAACCTTTCTTTAAATTTCTATTTAATAATATATTTGTCTCAATTTAAAAGACAAAAGAAAATAACAGTTACTAAAACAATATGAACTAGTGCAATTATAAAAATACCGACATAGAAATCTTATTGTTGTACACATTTTAAAATTTCTCTAAACAGTTATTATATACTTAAAATGGAATTAATTATGTCGGAGACAATTTTTATTAGAACTAAAAGAGACTGTAATAAAATATTAAATTGCACTGAAAACGCCATGAAAACAAAATAATAAATTTTATTAATAGATTTAATGGTTTGTGAAAGTAAAATTAAATTGTGATATGTAAACAAAATAAAGTATAAGATACTAATTAATTAACTTGCATCTTAAATAACTTAATTAAAAACACATTTTTATTTAATTTGTATAACAATATCGAGTCGGCATCGAAGATAAAAGAAATGAAATACTTTAATTTAAAATGGAACACATACTTTCTTCCTTTCATTCTGATAAAGAAATAAGAACAAACTGAAAACAAGTTCACAAAAAAATGTAAATGTCAGCGAGTTCAAAGAAGAAAGCATAAAATTCACTGCCAAAACTATCGACAAATAATAGTCAGGTGAACAAGTGAGTGCCTGATATAATTGCATTTCTATCTCGCCTACAGGCTCTATGAAGTGCCCTCGGTGGTTCGTAAGTCGCGTTACATAACACACCGAAAGTAGTTCATCTTTCGTGAATTTCGTGTAAATCCACGCGGCGTGGCAATGCGAGAAAGGAGATTTGTCCGCAGCGCGCCATGGACCAACTGGATGCCGTCTATGAGAACATCCTCCCCCCTTGGCAAATCGGGTGAGCCACAAAACACATTTTAGCAGTTTGCAGTAAGAGTTTGGTTTGTATATAAACCAGGGAGTGCACAACTGTAGCATCAGTCTTCTGTGATCACTTATTCGTGTAACGCCATGAATACAACGGTAGGTGCAGTGGCACTATTCAGATCATTGCATTCATCTGCAATTATCTTCATAAATATTCCAAATTTGTTCGGTTGCAACAATCACTCATTCTAAATTAATAGATATATTTGTTATAATTTGAATCCAATTGATATTTGAACAGTTTTTAATTATGTGAATGTTTTAATTTTGTTTTTGGTGTGTTGAAGATTTTCATCGCTCTCCTAGCTCTCTCCGCGGTTCTCGCGGAAGAGGAGGCAAAGAAAGGACAGAAACGTGGAGTCTTTGGTGAAGGCTTAGGTCTTGGAGGATCCGGTGGTGGATACGGCGGCGGCGGCGGCGGTGGCGGCTATGGCGGCGGTCTCGGCGGCGGTCTTGGCGGAGGTCATGGCTTAAGCAGTGGACTCAGCGGTGGCGGTCTGAGTTTGGGCGGCGGCGGCGGTCACAGTTTTGGCGGTGCTGGTCTCAGCCTCGGTGGAGGCCATGGACTCAGCGGACTTAGCCTAGGCGGTGGCGGCGGCGGCGGCGGCGGCGGTGGAGGAGGATACGGCGGTGGATACGGAGGCGGCTACGGCGGCGGCATTGGAGGAGGCGGTGGTATTGGCGGTGGTATCGGCGGAGGTGTTGGTCATGGACCTATCGATCTCGGTCAAACCGTCCACAAACATTATACCATCACCAAAAAAATAGGAATTCCCATTCCTCAGCCGTACCCCGTGCACGTTGAGAAGAAGATTCCAATTCCAGTACCCCACCCAGTTCCCTACCCCGTTGACAAACCTTACGCCGTCCACGTACCCAAACCTTACCCCGTGCCAGTAGAGAAGCCCGTTCCTTACACCGTTGAGAAACCCGTCCCTTACCCCGTGAAAGTGCCCGTGAAGGTGCCCTACACTGTCAAGGTACCCGTGCATATACCTAAACCCTACCCCGTTCATGTAACCAAGCACGTGCCCGTGCATATTCCTGAACCCATCTTCGTCAAGAAGCCCGTTCCAGTGTACGTGAAGGCTCATGGTCAAGATTCTGGATTCGGTGGTGGATTAGGAGGTGGATTTGGCGGCGGTCTTGGCGGCGGTCTTGGCGGTGGATTTGGCGGACATGGCCTGGAATCTCTGGGTGGTGATCTGGGAGGACATGGACTCGGCGGCGGTCTCGGCGGCGGTCTTGGAGGCGGTCTTGGAGGTCATGGACTCGGCGGTGGACTTGGCGGTGGACTTGGAGGTGGGCTTGGCGGTTCCGGTGGACACGGTCTGTCTCTCGGCGGAGGATATGGCGGTGGATCCGGCGGTGGATACGGCGGTGGATCCGGCGGTGGTTACGGCGGTGGCTCTGACTGGAAAGGCCTGTAAATATCTGTGATCACTAGACATTCATTCACACTATTTTATTCTTCATACATTTCAATCTGTCATTACATCATATTTACTAGTCCATGTACACATACAAGAAGTGACCATAAGTGTAAATCAATGATTTTTTAATAAAACATATTTTTTCTACATATCTGACTTTTAATTATATTACTTTATGTACTTTTCAGGATTTCAACTCAGGATCTTTTAACCTCAATTTATAAAAGTTGTAACACTATTTCGGGTAAAAAATATTGTTGCTACAATGAAGTTTCCATAGTCTAATAATTTTTAAAGTATCTATTCTGGTTTTCCTATTGCAATCATCCCCTAAAATTAAACTGTGTTTATTTATTAATAATAAAAATAAATATATCTTCACGCCTTTTATCCATTATTGGTTGTGATACTCTGCTTTGGCAAATCTCGGTGAGCCACAGGGGTAGTTTTAAAGTGGTGAAAATTGTTTGTCGGCTGTAGGAAACGAACTAAATTTTAACTAACTATTTATTTCTGGTAAAACAGGGCTTTTGTGAACATTATCATTTAAATAATTCTTCGTAAATTTAATATAAAATATCACCTATTTATTTACCGATAATTAACATATGGATTTAATTTTCCTAAGTAACAGAAGACTAAAAAAATTAATGAAAGTAATTAAATACATATTATTTTGTAATACTTTAGACAGTATTTATAGCTCAAGTGGTAGATGAGTCACCTAGCATGTGAAAGGTTCAAATCCCGGCGAATGCTCATAAATTTTCAAAATTATTTCTAATCGTATTTCTTGTTATTGTTATATTTGGTATTTATTTTGTGGAAAACATAAGTATATTGGAATTTATGTAATATATTTGCATTAGTCATATATTAGAATAAAATATTTTTTTATACGTATAATTTTTCTGTTTTAAATTTATAAAAATGATACAATTATTTTTTTTCAATTAATATATTCTGAATTGGGGCAGAAACACTATTACACTGTTTCAAATGTCAGCCTTAAAAATTTGTGACAGTGATAACGCTGAACCAATTATATAATTTCACATTTTTAAATAAATTTCTAAAAAGTATTATGAGAAATTTTCATTACACCGGTTCCTCATTCTCTGGTATAGGTGGTTCGTACTCAATATCGTATCAAACTATTTTTGAAACAATGTACAACAATATCAATACGTTAATCGATTTTCAAGATATAAATTATCTTGTTAAGGAATATGTGAAAATTAATAAGTTGTATATTAAGCATATACTTAACTATAAGTATACTGTAATCTATTATATGAAATTTAGAAAATATCCACTAACCTGTTGTTATATTAATGTCAAGAAATCCAGGTTAAAAAAGAGTAACTTCATTTTTATTTGCAACAAAATTAATTAAAATATTTATTAATTACAGAAAGTATACATGATGACTAGGGACACAAATTTAAGATGAAATAAGAAAAGAAGACTGAATATCAGTCTTGTAATCACCAACTGGTAAAATTACCAATATTCCATTCAGTGCCAGCTGCTGTGTCCACCGAATCCAGAATCGTGTCCACCGAATCCACCATCGTGACCGCCGAATCCAGAATCGTGTCCGCCAAAACCAGAATCCTGTCCGCCGAAACCAGAGTCGTGTCCGCCGAAACCAGAGTCGTGTCCGCCGAAACCAGAGTCGTGTCCAGAGAAACCTCCGTTGAATCCACCGTGTCCAGCGAGAGACGAGAAGTCCTCAGAGTGGTCGTGACTCTTGATGTACACAGGCACGGGTTTCTTGACGTAGACGGGCTCGGGGATGTGCACGGGCACCTTCTTGATGACGGGCACGGGGTAGGGCTTGGGCACGTGCACGGGTACTTTCACGGTGTAGGGGACCTTCACAGGATACTTCACCGGGTAGGGCACATGCTTCTCAACGGTGTACGGCACATGCTTCTCCACGGGGACGGCGTAGGGCTTGGGCACAGGCACGGGGTACGGCTTGTCGACAGGGACTTTCACTTCCACGGGGTACGGCACTGGGACCTTCTTCTCCACATGCACCGGGTAGGGTTTCGGCACTGGCACGCCAACCTTCTTGGTGATGGTGATGTGTTTGTGGTACGAGGAACCCAGGTCGATGGGACCGTGATGAGATGAGAAGTCAGCACCAGAAGAACCGAAGTCGGAATGTCCTCCAAGGCTCAAGCCGGAGTCATGGCCGCCCAGGCTCAGACCGGAGTCGTGGCCGAAGCCTTCATCGAAGATTCCGCGCTTTTGCCCTTTCTTGGCCTCCTCAGCCGCTAGAGTAGCGGACAGAGCTAGCACAACGACAAAAAGCTACAACAAAAAATAAACAATTATAATTACAATATAGCATAGAAACTCAAAAAATAAAATACTATTATTTGTTTACCGTGATGGTCTTCATGATGTGAATGTATCTGGTGATCACAAGAAACTGATACCATATGCGCATTCAGAGCCACTATTTATACAAGCTGTGTCCGAAATCACGAAATAAAACATATGTAGTTTCATTGTTCCGGAACGTAGATTCTCCTTTCTTCATACTTTATGTAAATACTCTTTAGAGCGTAAGTTTTAGTATACCTGTTATGTATTAATTACATTTTTTCTTATAAATAAAATTCTACGAATAATTTAATAAGAGTTAAAATTTAAATATAATTATGGCTATTGACTTGACTTGCCTATAAGTGTTACTATCTGTCGGTTATATTATGAAAATATATTTCATATTTGCTAATTTCTTCTTTTTTAAAATATAATTTTTGTCACTAACACCTTTAGGGGCCGTGATTTGACGGTAGGTAACCGCACTTCACGCGAAGAAATATATCACTTACCGAGATCTGTTTACGGCAGAGTGCCACATCCAGTAATGGGTAAAAGGCGTGATGATATGATATTTTATATATAATTTTTGTCAAGGATAGTTTCGCTCACCCTTATTTTTTTTTTCTATTTATAAAATGCTGACCCAATAAAGAACAAACTTTAAGCTATAAGAAATTAAATAAGAAAATAAATAACAACAAAGATAAAATTAATTGTCATCCATACACTTGGTGAAACTAGGTTTAATAAAATATAAACTAAACACTTGGCTAAGTCTCAAAATTCAGCCTCCAAGTCACCTTATGAGGGCATCGTCAGAGGCTGGCCAGCACAGTTTTAAGAAAATAAATTTCAGATAGCAATTGGGAGAGAGTCCAGCAACCCCTTAGAGTCACCCTGCGGGGAAGATGTTATTAAAAAAGCTATGAAGTTGCTTAATAATATTTTTTAAGAACTATACTATTTTCACAGCTCTCTAAAGATGGAGGGAGCAGGTTTAATTTTGTGAAAATTATTTGTCGGCTTTAGGAATCGAACCCAGTTTCTCAAATCTACAGTCCGATTCAATATCAGTGAACCAGCTATTCCATATTGTAAAAATTTCTATTTAAATTTGCTATTACATTAGATATCGTATAAAACTAGTCGTATTAAAACATACATTTATAGTACAAAATTTGTAAATTCGATAGATTTAACTGTCGGTTCTCGTTGAAACATTTTATAATAAAATTAAATTAAAAAACACTAGGTTAGTTTCAAATAATGTAAAGTTTATTTTACAATACGTATTTCGGTCGACTAGACCATCATCAGGTGAACAAGATAAGAAATTTCTTTACATTATTTGAAACTAACCTAGTGTTTTTTAATTTAATTTTATTACAAAATTTGTGTTTATTAAAGAACCATAAGAGATATGAAGTCGGTTAAATTGAGGAAAAGTTTTAGCATTAGTTTCTTACTTAATATGTATTTGAAAAAAAAATCATAGGTCATTAAATATGAGCCAAGATGTGAAAATAGCGATTTTTGTCAAATAATTTTAATTTTAAAATAGTAGTAAATATAAAAGAGAATTTCAAATAAAAATTATAGGTATTACAGTCCTCTTTACACTAGAGAAATAATATATTTTTAGCTGTCCATTTTTGAGATATGACATGAAAACACATTTAAAAAATGGAACGGATAGTAAAAAAATATACATATGTAAATAGTATATTTTTTTCTATTTCAACGATGCCAAGTTTGCTTTGTATTTTTAATTTTTTTAATTCATCAGTAAATGTGTCCAATAGGAAATCAATACATTTTGATAAAAATTAATGAAATAACTTGTCATCCTTATTGTTTCTATGATATACTAATTCATCAAACTATATTTACTTGAGCAAAGAAAAATTTAATTCATAGTTTTCTGAATTAACGTTAAATAATTATATTTGTGATTATGATAATTAAAGTAAACTTACAATGTGAAACAAATTTTTAAGTAAGTAATTTTGTATTCTGTTATTTTGTATGCTAATTTCTGGAACAATTAATATATGTTTATATAGTGGATGTGAATTTTCATTTTGGTCTGTTTTAGATTTAGTTTTTATATTATAATAAGAATGTTTTAAAATAAAAAGTAAATAGAATGAATCAAATAAAATTCTCTATAAACAAGCAATTTTAATGAAAAAGTTGTTATCTAAATGAAACGTTTATTTCTTTAAGACTAGGGATTCTTATATAAATAAAGGAAAATAAATAGTACATATATTTTGAAGAAAAACATTTATTGAGAGCAATTTGAAATTAGAAAATACATCATTCGATCATGAGAAGTGCGTTGAGATCTTAGTGTTTGTAGCTGACGCTGCTGAAGCTGCTGGCACCACCATAGCCGCTGGAGATTCCATGACCACCGAATCCACCGTCTCCGTATCCGTGTCCACCTCCATATCCACCTCCGTAACCTCCTCCATAGCCACCGCCGAATTCACCTCCAAGTCCACCGCTAAGACCAGCGCCAGCACCAGCTCCAGCACCTCCTCCACCAATAAAGACTGGTTGAGCCACGGGCACGACGACGGTCTGTGGCACTCTAACAGGGACGGCTTGAGTGATGGTGACAGGGTAGGGCTGGGGCACGGACACAGGGACAGCTTGTTGCACTGGGTAGGGCACGGCCTGTGGCACGGGTACGGCCACTGGACGGTTCACGTACACCGGGTACGGGCGGGTGACGGTGACGGGCACGGGTTGTGGTACCGGCACGGGCACAGCACGAGGGACGGGCACCTGGACAGTCTGTGGCACGGGGACAGGCACTGGGCGAGTCACGGTCACAGTGTACGGCTGCGGTACAGGCACGGCAACGGTCTGCGTGATAGTGTTCACTGACGTGCTGCCACCACCGCCGCCTCCTGCACCACCGCCGAATCCTCCTCCGAACCCACCTCCTAGACCACCGCCAAATCCGCCTCCAAAACCACCGTCCTGGCCGCCGCCGAAGCCGCCTCCATGTCCTCCGCCGTAACCTCCTCCATAACTGCCGCCATATCCTCCGCTTAATCCATGGCTGGTACCGCCGTACAGCCCTGAGCTATAGGCTTCTCCGCAACGACCAAGGGTCGCTGCAGCGAAAACCAAAGCTACAATCTATAGAAAAATAGATATATTTTTTAATTTTCAATGTTATTTCATCGTTTCCAATACAACTTACCATAAAGGTTCTCATTATGATGTTGAAGAAGACACTGTGATGATCGAATGATACCCCATACTCCAATTGTTTGGTATATATAGCAACCGTACCAAACTTTTACTTACAATATGTATGCTTGGTTGACCACGTGTGCGAAATTTCAGTCACAAGTAAAATTTCAAGATCATTAATTTTCTTTAGATTTCTTTAAAACATTTGTGAAATATGGAATACCCATATTCGATAAGTAACAAACTCTAAATTATAATATAAGAATATTTATAATATTGGCATTAAATTATTAAAAATTATTATTAATAAAACTAAATAGGTTCCTTAAAATAATATAAATTTAATTCAAGTTGCTATTACTGCACTGGATTTATTAAATAAAATTAGTTTTAACATATAAATTAAATTCTAATAGAAGGTATTTCAATTGTATCTTTGATTTATTTAATAAATAATCAGTAGGTATAATTTTTAAAATAATATTTAATTACAGGTTAATGAAAAACAAAATTAAAAAAAAATGATAAATTAAAAAATAATTCTTTTTGTTTAATAAATATCTATTTACTAACATACAAAAACAAAATAAGTTAATTTAAAATTCCGGTTCCTTGTAAAAGATCTAATTATTTTTAATACAACATTCCTTAAATATAAAATGAATTTTGATAAAACTCAATATACAAAAAATGGTAACAAAAATATGAATACTTCAATATATTTTAATAATAGGTAGATATCTACATTTATTATTTTGTTTGTATTATTGTTAGTTACAAATTCATGTAATATAGAATTGCCTGGTTTATAGTATTGTTATATGAATAGAAATTAATTGATTTGTAAATGTCTGAAACAGATTTTTAAATAAAAAAATAATTAGTTCCGGAGCAGTTCACATAAAATTTTTTATTGTGCAGGTATAAATACTTTCCGTTCCTCGGTAGAATACATCAGATTCCTGTGATCATCCAATCCATTCACATCATGAGGAACACCACGGTAAAGAAATTATTGTACCTAGTTACGTTTCATTGTAATTAAATATATATGTTTTTGTTGTTTCAGTTCTTTGTCGTTCTGCTAGCTCTGTCCGCTACTTTAGCGGCTGAGGAGGCCAAGAAAGGTCAAAAGCGTGGAATCTTCGATGAAGGCTTCGGCCACGACTCCGGTCTGAGCCTGGGCGGCCATGATTCCGGCTTGAGCCTTGGAGGACACTCCGACTTCGGTTCTTCTGGTGCTGACTTCTCATCTCATCACGGTCCCATCGACCTGGGCTCCTCGTACCACAAACACATCACCATCACCAAGAAGGTTGGTGTGCCAGTGCCGAAACCCTACCCGGTGCATGTGGAGAAGAAGGTCCCAGTGCCGTACCCCGTGGAAGTGAAAGTCCCTGTCGACAAGCCGTACCCCGTGCCTGTGCCCAAGCCCTACGCCGTCCCCGTGGAGAAGCATGTGCCGTACACCGTTGAGAAGCATGTGCCCTACCCGGTGAAGTATCCTGTGAAGGTCCCCTACACCGTGAAAGTGCCCGTGCACGTGCCCAAGCCCTACCCCGTGCCCGTCATCAAGAAGGTGCCCGTGCACATCCCCGAGCCCGTCTACGTCAAGAAGCCCGTGCCTGTGTACATCAAAAGTCACGACCACTCTGAGGACTTCTCGTCTCTCGCTGGACACGGTGGATTCAACGGAGGTTTCTCTGGACACGACTCTGGTTTCGGTGGACAGGACTCTGGTTTTGGCGGACACGATTCTGGATTCGGCGGTCACGATGGTGGATTCGGTGGACACGATTCTGGATTCGGTGGACACAGCAGCTGGCACTGAATGGAATATTGGTATTTTTACCAATAATTGGTGATCACAGAAGCTGTCAATCTACCATCTCTCTGTATAACTTGTGATCACATATCATCCTCTCTATTACTGTTACTCTTTTGTTAAATTTTTTAAATAAAATCTTTTATTTAAATACTGCTATTATTAAAATTGGTACCTTCCTACTAACATCAAAGTAAAGAAATTTGTAGATACGTTCTAAAATTATTATTTAAAAAAATTACATAAAATAATAATAATTAACTTTTAATACATTCTTTGAATAAAAATATTAATATTTGGTCGAAAATCAAACTAATGAACTTTTGTTCAACAACAAATTTAGAGATCTTATTCTCTGCTGGCACAGTCCTTCGTCACCAGCTTCTTCACGTGAACTTTGTTCTAGGTGAAGAAGTAGGTTATACCATACTGATGAGCTCTAATAAGAGCGAAACGCGTCTATGGTTACCAACTGTGCTGGCCAGCCTCTGACGATGCTCTCATAAGGTGACTTGAAGGCTGAATTTTGTGAGACTTAGATAAGTGTTTATTTTGATATTTTATTATTAAACCTAGTTTCACCAAGTGAGCATTTAAAGACAATTAATTTTGTCTTTGTTGTTTTTTATTAACAAATAATTTTATGCTAATTTTGACTCGGATGGTAAATCCGAACTTCGTTTTAGATGTTTTAATCGAATCTTGAATTGGATCGGATTCAGGTATTGAATTAATTTTGTGTGAACTTATTATAAATAACTTTAATTGCAATAACAAATGAAATGTAATACGCAACCTGATATATAGCTACTTGCATTCTATCGCTCGAGTCATTCATTCGCATTAAGGTTCGTGGATCCAAACTGAGAAGCCGAGAGCTGAACGGACTGAACTGCTGCACTGACGAAAATCGTGGAGATGTATAAAGTGTACCGGGTCTCGAAGGACCTAGACAGTAAGTCGGATCATTTTACGATCGAGATCCACTGATGCGGCTCACTCAAAAGATCCGACATGCCCATCTCTAATGTTTAATTTATTAATTTTTATTTTATTATTTCTTATAACTAGAAATGGTTTTTACTTGTTATATTTATTTGTAATGCTAATCTAATAAAAGTATTTATTAATGTTATGGCTCCCCCTCCACTAACATCTTTGGGAGCCTTGATTTGTCGGCTGGTAACCGCACTTCTCGCGAAGAAATATATCATTTACCTAGATCTGCTTAGGCAGAGTGCCACATCCAGTACCTAATGGGTAAAAAGGAGTGATGATATATTTATATTTATTTATAAATTTTAAATAAGAATTTTACTAAAATATCCTTTTACTTGTTAACAGTAAACTCTTCCTATAATATAAAGCTATAAATGTAGGTCACGCCCACTTTTGAAAAAATCCTTGTAAATTCTTTTCCCCCGGAAATGATTTTCTGGATCCGCCACTGAGTTTTAGCATGTTTACTGTACAGTAATTCAATTTCAGGATCTTTGAAAAAAATTATATTCTAATTTCTCTTTTACAATCTACGATATTGTTATCTTTTAATGTTTTAATACTAAAGTCATAAAAATGAATATAATTACGAGTACTATAGATAGATACTATTCATGTAATATTTTATCAAAATGATGATATAAACGTTTATGTTATCTGTATAATTAGTAGCAAAACTCTAGAAATCTAGAATCACTTTTCTGTCAATCATACTCGTATAGATGTAACTAAGCCATAAATATTAGGAATAAGAAGATGTAAAACGAATAATTAAATTAAAAACTATTTTTTATTTCAAATACGATAACAAAGAACACATTTTAATAATAGAATGAAAATATAAAATAATAAATGAAAAACATGAACAAGAACATTAAGATTTACCAGCTCTTCCACTCAGAGCCGGATTCGAAACCATGTCCTCCCAAAGAGAAACCAGAGTGAAGGTCCTCTTCATGATGGTGGCTCTTGATGAACACAGGCACGTGCTTCTTAACGAACACAGGATGAGGAATATGCACGGGTACTTTCTTGTAAATGTGCACGGGGTATGGCTTCGGTACATGGACGGGTACCTTGACGGTGTAGGGTACCTTGACGGGTACTTTCACTGGGTAGGGTACATGCTTCTCGACGGTGTAAGGAACAGGTTTATCTATATGAACAGGGTATGGCTTGGGCACTGGCACAGGGTATGGTTTGTCGACGGGTATTTTTACTTCCACAGGATATGGTACTGGAACTTTCTTCTCCACATGCACGGGGTACGGATGAGGAACAGGTACTCCTACTTTCTTGGTGATGGTGATGTGTTTTTGCACGTGAGAACCCAGGTCAATAGGTCCGTGATGATGATGGCTGTCCAAGCCGCTCAGACCGATGTCCAGACCATGGCCGCCGAAATCGTGTCCGCCAAAGTCGTGTCCGCCGAAGTCATGGCCTAAGTCCACCAATGAACCATGGCCCAAGGCAAGACCTTCACCGAATACACCACGTTTGTCTTTTTTCACCTCCTCCTTCGCGTATGCCGTTGAAAGAGCTAGGATAACTACAAACGCCTGCAACAAACAAAAAGTATTTTATTTTCACAATACACCAAATTATAAACAGACAAAATACTGGCGATATCCCAATTTGACTTTTTTACATTAATTAAATATTTACTTCAAAAAATACTAATTAAATATTTTTAATTATAGAGTAGGTGACTCAGTGATATCGAATCGGCCTGTGGCTCTTGAGAACCCTGGTTCAGTTCCCACAGCCGACAAACAATTTTCACCAAATTAAATCTACCTCTGTGGCTCCCCCTCCACTAACATCTTTATTGTCGCAGTAAATGAAAATTTGTATTTGTTGAATATATGCTCTAATTTGAATATGATGTTTATTAATTTTCTGACACATGAGCTCTCACTTGAATTTACTAACAAGACCGGAACTATCTATAACTTTGTTCCACTTTGCAGTTTGAATTTACTCCAAATCAAAAATGAAATAATATTTATAATAGTACTTACTACAAATTTTAAAAAAATTACACAGTTCAAATATTACAAATATAGGGCAGCAGAAATTATCATTTATAATCTTTCTAGAGCATTAATTCTTTTTTTTTTAGTTCAACAATGTAATCTGCACGATTGGAACACGAGCGCAGATTAATACGTTGTTAATGAACACAAAAAGTAAAAATAATTCATGTTTAATATTTTGCTTAAAATAAACAAGTTATGATAAAACAATATGTCCGTGACAACTTGTATCACGTAAATAAACATGAAAATAAAAAATAGTTTTTAAACGTCAAACTGTCATTTTTGACAACGAAAATTAAAATTTGCACATATTAATTTAGCTTAACTATGCTTAATACAATATTTCTGTTGCCTGTTATTAGTATCGTACGAGTTTATGCTTAATAAACAAAAAATATCACATCTAAACTATAACTGTAATAATTGATAGTATATATTATTCACAATGAATTCAGAGTGAAAAGAGCAGCTCCACATAGAGTAAAGAGCAGTATTTACCGTGGCGTAATTCATGGTTGTAGAGAGGTAGACGAACGAAAGAAGACTGATAGTTTAACTGTGCGTTAACGATGTTTATATACTGTTTGCCGAAAGCTGTATTGCTTAAATTTTGTTACACTTCAGCAGCGTGTACAAGGCTTCCGGAATTTCATTCGAAATTCGGATAGAAATTTTATTTATACTAATTAATGTTTATGCGTTTATCATTTAGATTTCTAGTTTATAGTACCAGTATCTTTCATAAACCAGTGGTGTAGTTAGTTGTCAATGTTTCACATTTGATAACAATAATTATAGACACAAAAATATATACGTATCTGTACGTATACGAGGAAACTTTCTTACTTATTAGGAAATTTCTATAACATTATCTAAATTTATTAATAAGATATTTCTAGATGTTACATATTAATTAGAAATAAATAAATATATCATCACGCCTTGTACCCATTAGTGGGTGTGGCACTCTGCCGAAACAGATCTCGGTAAGTGATATATTTCTTCGCGTGAAGTGCGATTACTAGTCGTCAAATCGCGGCCTCCAAAGATGTTAGTGGAGGGGGAGCCACAGGGGTAGATTTAATTTGGTGAAAATTGTTTGTCCTACCTACCCCATAATATGAATAGAAATAACAAACATTTCTATTTGAAACTAATATGACACAGTAATTTATGCTCCAAGGATGTTAGGTACATGCTAATGCACAGAGGGCGACGGTATTCATCCCGAAGAATAATTATTATCCGAGGTCATTATCATCTAGTAACGTTTGTGATGCATACATGATTTTATTTTTCACTAGAATATGTAGAATTAATGCCCGTTATGCGTCCAGAAAATACCAAGACAGATATCCAAATAGAAGCCAACTTTCCCATCCCCTATTTGCGCGCATTTATGTTTTCCGAAAGTATCTTGATTAAAAAAATTTGAAAATTTCGTGTTATTTATAGAACTTCAACCTCTTGTATTTTGGTAACTAGAAGGAATAGGACCTATGTTCATATGACATTTTTCGCTCAAAATGACCTCAGGAATGAGCTGTTAAAGTTTGTTACACTAGTCCTGAAATACCCTGTATAATATGAATTGCGTGAATGAAATGAATATTATTAATAGACCGGGCGTTATAAATCATAATGCCTACCTTTGGTCGTTTTGAAGTTGTTACTTCGTATCATAGTAATTAACAAAAAATAATGGAGTGAAAAGTAATAGTTATTTCCAATAATAAATTTGCTAAATTAATATGAGTTTTCAACTTCATACAATGTGCTCTAAAATTAATTCAAATAATTTTCTTAATATAATTATTTTTATTACAAACAAACAAAACCTTTAGTGAACATTGACCATCCATTGCGATATTCTGAAAACACTAACATTGGTACACAATGTACACATACTTTATTGTTGTTGCAAAATATTATATACCCTGAAGAAATATTTAATTATTGTATTTTATAATTATATAGTAGAAAAATACAAAAGAATCCGTGTATAAAGTATATGTGTATATGATGAAAATAAATATACTCGAATAATACATTCATAAAATATCAGATGTAGAAATAAACAAATTTCATTTAAAAATATCTGTAAGAGAAATAATTTAAGTACGCCTTGTGTTTTCATTTTCACTTTCATTTCCGTAAAAAAATAAGAATAGTAAATTTTGGCTTAAAGTGTGGGTAATGTAATATTTAAGATATACATTAAAATTCAAGTACATACTTTATCTGGATGTAGTAATACTTTTTCCGAAATTAGATAATTTAGATGAAAGTGTCTTAATTAATTGGCATATTTATGTAGGTCGATCATATGACAAATTTTTCATTTAATATGTAATCGAACGCTCGTTTTATCGATTATAATTTTCTTATTTGATTTGTGAGTTTGACTTTTTGAATAACTATGTTGACAAATCTATATTAATTAATTTTTATTCTTTTACTGAGAGTAATAATTTACCATATTTTATTTACAGTATTTCTCAGAATAATAATTTAAATTATATATTTTTATTATTTTAATTTCGTATTAAATCAAGCAAATAATTATTTTACTGTTTTATTAAGACATAAAAATGAACTAAGTGTTTAATTGTTAAACAGCATATTGTCAAGAAAATTTGTTCTACCTTACTTTCTCATAATATTATTGGATTAGAAATATCTCCAGGGCATCAGAAACTAATTTAAAGAGAAATCGTACTATAGAGAAGACTGGAGACTAAAGTAATCCGTTTTAATACGCATTTAGGGACCAAAATAGCAATTAAATATTCAAAATTCTAGCTTTAGATAATATAGATTTTTTTTCCTGACTTCCTAGCGGACCATTTGCCAATGGTCATAAACGTGACGTAACGTGGCCAACCCCATCCCCTATGTCTCATTTCGTCACATTTTTGAAACCCCCTCGCCAGATTGCGTGACATATTATGTAAATGGTGTCTTATTATACATGGTTGAATTCAGAATGTAGAACTCAAAATCCGAAAAATTTACAAAATCTTCCAGTTACAATAAAAAAAGTTGGGATCACTTCCGGAGACACCGGACATATATTTATTTTCACTTTTTATATTATTTGATGTAATTTCTAAATCTGTAATATTTGGGATTTTAATTCATACTATACTTGTTTAAAAGTAAAATTTGTAATACATTTTTCATATTTGTGATGTTTACAATTGATAAAGTATGCATATTTTAATTATTAACTTCATCTTCAATCATTACTCATTATTTAAAGTTGTATAGGAAAATAAGATATATGACAAAGGAGCGTAGATCGCAGGTTCAAATCATGTATAGGTGTCGTGGTGATGAATGTTTTTATTTAAACGGCAATTTATGAACTTTGTAATTAATTACTTGAAGTCAATAATTATAAAAGACTACACTAAATTAAAAGAAAGAAAACTTTTTTAGATATTTATATGAGGCAACATGTTGTATCAATTATAAATCTTTAAATTGTGAAGACACACGACGGAATCATATCCGGAATACTGTGTTGTGTAGTAAATATGAAACTTAGAAGGATGTTGGCAAAAGAGTTAATTGAGATGGTTTGATAATGTTTAATTAAAAAAGGATATGTTTAGAAAATATGTCAAGGATATGTATTATTCTACTGTATAATAATAAACTCTGATTATTTAAGTAATTGTTGTCATTTTTATTTAGGTAAAAATAAACGATATATTCATATAAAAAGTAAATTTTTATTTATAAAAATATAAAAGTATCACATAGATCTGTACATGGACTAGTAGATATGAAAAATAGATTAAACGAAAACAGAAACAAGAAAAATGATAAAGAGAAATCTAAGTAAAATCGAATCACCAGCCATGGCCGTGTCCACCACCGAATCCACCATCAAAACCTCCTCCAAAACCACCATCACCATGCCCATGGCTCTTGATGAACACAGGCACGGGCTTCTTGACGATGATGGGCTCAGGAACATGTACGGGCACGTGTTTGATGACTGGCACAGGATAGGGCTTAGGCACGTGCACAGGTACTTTCACGGTGTATGGGACCTTCACAGGGACCTTTACAGGGTAGGGCACATGCTTCTCAACAGTGTAGGGCACAGGCTTCTCCACATGAACAGGGTAGGGCTTGGGCACTGGCACAGGGTACGGTTTATCGACGGGAATCTTCACTTCCACGGGATATGGTACAGGGATTTTCTTCTCAACGTGCACGGGGTACGGTTGAGGAACAGGCACTCCGACTTTCTTGGTAATAGTGATGTGTTGCTGAATATGTGAACCAAGATCAATGGGTCCGTGACCGATACCGCCGCCACCGCCGCCGCCGAATCCTCCTCCAATTCCACCGCCGAAACCACCGTCCAGTCCATGTCCGCCACCCAGGTCCAGGCTGTGGCCATCTAGACCGCCACCACCGAAATCGTGTCCTCCAAAATCAAAGCTTTCTCCAAAGACTCCACGTTTTTTTCCTTTTTTGGCCTCCTCTTCCGCGTAGCACGCGGATAGAGCTAGGACAACAATGAAAATCTGTAAATAATAAACACAGAGTTAAGAATAATTCACTGATTTGTTTAACTTTGGTGCCTTACTGTGGTAGCCTTCATAGTGTTGTTAGAACGATCACGAAAGACTGATGTCTTACCATAAAGAAAGCGGCGTTTATATAGGTACTTGCATCGTATGTAGCGTAATATAACGCAATACAGGTATTACACTCGACTCTTCAAATGCAAGAATGGAGGGGGATGCTGTATCTTGAGCGCATTATGATAATTGATGCGCTGCAATCGTTTCTTCAATTTTCACGCTGAGATATTATAGGATTTCAAACCTGTTCTAGTTTCATATCGGGTGATAATATTGCTTATACCATAACTAGCATGTTATTGCGTATTTATCCGCAATTGGCAGATTATATTACGTTCACATAAATTCTGTTAAGCTGCTTGCATATTTATTCATTTTAGATAATTTAGTATAAAGTTTCTAAATGAATAAGAAAGAGTTCCTTGTGTATCACGTCTTCATACACATATTCATGTAAAATGAAATCGAGTTAAAATTTCTGTAATGTTATACGGAAACGATTAAAGCAGACGACATAATTATTAATTTTGAAATTATGAAATGTTAATTTAAATTAATATGAAAATGACTCAACATATTTATTTCATATTTTTTTCGCAATTTTTGTTGCATTTATTTAATGAAAATTGTACATGTTAAGAATCATGCTTATGAATAACATATAACTTCAGTTTATATGTATAAATATTTTTACGTAACAATGAACAATTACTTATATAATTACTAACATTATGGTGACAATAATTAATGCCAACAATAAAAATAATTTATAATTAATAAAATGCATTACTTTACAGTTTTGCAATAAATGATAGAAGATTTTTCTACCCTACTCAATATAATATTATTGTAAATATCTTAAAATATTTTGTGTAACTTATATTTATAAAATAAAATAATAATACATTCTGTTCATTTACTGTAAAAGCAATATTTAGTAGTTCGGAACACTAAATGTACATATTCCAACGAAGCTAGATATTCATTGGATGGAACTCTAAAACAATACATTATAAAGATGAAATGAGAATTTTTTATTCTCGTCGCTAAGATATCTTAAGTTTTGTAATTTATTAAAAACTTTAAAAAGTGGCACTCATACGTGTGCCACTGGGACAACGAATGTAATCAGGGCTATAAGTCGAGTTATAAGTTTAATAAGCATTAGATATTTTGTATATTATCTACCCCTGTGACTCCCTCTCCACTAATGTCTGTAGGGGCCGCGATTTGACGGCTGGTAACCGCACTTCACGCGAAAAAATATATCACTTACCGAGATCTGCTTAGGCAGAGTGCCACACCTAGTCATGGGTAAAAGGTGTGATGATATATTTATTTTATTTTATATATATTTTGTAAGACAGGCCGAGCGTGTTAAGGCACATCTCTTAACATACTGTGACGTCACCCGAGCCAAGGTTCGTCAGTTCGAATCCGCCTGTCGACAATGTGTGATTTGTCGTAAAATATAAAAATACAGCTACATGTATTTATCACACTCGGGTGCTATAAGCTAGTCACTTATACGTCTTAAATAATGTAGCATTCTACTACGAAAACCGGCAGTACGGCAGTGTAAAAACTGCGGCTCGGTGTGTCCGGTAGGCCTAGGCCCGATTTGGGCTGTAGCGCCACAGATGATGATGATGAATTTTAAAAAGAAGGAAGTATATGTAAATATGTATCATCCCGCCTTTTGTAGAATGGTAATATATTTTTGTTACTAAAGCAATTGCTATAAATTTTATTCAGATACAAACATAGTCGTGCCTATTTTCGTTTTATCGCGCTACACTTTCAGTTTCATATTCAATATCTATAAAATAAAAATAACGTAACGGTCAATTTGCTCACAAAATGAATCACAGACATGCCAACCTTATTACCACAAATAAACAACCGAGTGTGTGAAGAAAGAAGAAACATAATAAGGAAGTCTTCCGTTACGGTACGGAAACAGTTCGTCCCAACCATCTGTCGTTCATTCGTTGCTAATATAGGCGCACCTTTCTAAGACGCTTGCGGCTGCGTTTACGTTAACGTTAACGATAACGTTACACTTCGCTGTGATTCCAGAGTAGAAATCGAAATTTTTGCCATTGTACGCACTCTGCTCGACTAGCGTAACGAAACTATGCGGGGCTTACGTAACAACGGATAATTAAATATTAAATTATTCTTATATTCTACAAATATGGGTCTATGAAGAAATTTTATCATTCGTCCATTGATAATTGTATATAATAATAAGAAAGAGTTTCGCTTTTATTTCTGAATGAATTTACTGCACACTTTTTTTCTCACTGTTTATATATATTTTTTATCTAGATATATCACTTACCGAGATCTGCTTAGGCAGAGTGCCACACCCAGTAATGGATAAAAGGCATGATGATATATTTATTTATTTATTTATATTATTATAAAATTGCAGATACATTTTTCTTTAAAGTTTTTAATTAAATATTAAATTTATATTAATTCATGTTAATACTAATCACTCAAATGAAATATTAACTATTTAAGTCATAATTATATCGAAAACAGTGCTATAGTTATTGTTTCACAAAATTAGGACGTATTATTTTGTCTTGATCTTGATAAAAATCAAGACAAGAGCTGTTATATACCTTGACAAAGATTGTTATACCGGATGTTTCACAACTGGCACTCATTTAACCCCATATAGTACGCAACGTACTGATTATGAAACAAAAAGGATTTTTTTAAACTGCACATTACTTGCAGTAAACATTTTTTGTGGCACTGGAATAATAGGTTACAATAATGAGTAAAAATTAGTAAACATAAAAATTTATTTATTTAATAGAAGTTGTGTAACAGGTCTATCAAAATTTAATAACATTTATTTATTACTATAACCTGTCAGTTAAGAGGCACGTAAAATGTTTACTTCAAGTAACGAGCCATTATATTTCCGAATTATTTTTGTTTACTAAATTTGATTCATTACTTGAACCTGTCAGGTCAGTGACATGAAAAATGTTTGCTTCAAGTAATGTGAAATTATTTTTGTGAATTCCAAAAAGTTTGAAGAGCACTGGTTTAAATCAAAACTAAGAGGAATTAGAGAGCAGTAAACATTTATACGACAAAGAAATAGATAATATTTCCGTGTCATTTTTTATTTGGAAAGTATGGTGTGCGCCTATCTAAAGAATAAATTTTAAGTAATGTATTTATTTTTTTATTATTTTATAATTTATAAATTTTACATGTCAAATTAATAAACTCTAAACTACCGTTTTAAAATATTTTTTTAATCTTAGCTACAAACCTTCTTTATTGCTATAATTGAAAGCATACTATTTCATAAATAATAAAATTAAAATATTGTTCTATTTTATTGTAGCAATAATAAAACCAAATACGATTTAGACATTCATAAACTTTTCAGATGAAATACAAGATTAAAATCAATCTGATGCTTACAATACTTGTATAATTTTTAATAAAATAAATTTGAAGAACGATAAATGTTTAAGATCATCCAAGCCTGTCAAGAAAATTGCAAATGTGCACGTAATTAATTCTGAAGTTTCATAATTATGTTTTCTTTGTTTTCCATTGAGTATATTTCTAATGCTTACACAGATACAACGTTTTTGCAATTTTAATTAACGGAAAAAATATAATTAAATGTGACATAAGATGAAAATCCAGAAAATATAGGAATTTCCTACGAGTACCTATATAAGGAAATAATGCTTGTATATCATAAATGTTGTAGGTTTCATAATGTTCACATCTTTCAGCATGAAATATTTGGTAAGTTTTTAACTATTACAGTTTTATCTAAATTATTTTATGATTAGAATTTTTTAAATCTAATTTAAAATACATAAGTTACAATTTAAAATTGGCTGGTAGCACAAGCTTTGTTTTTGAGTGTTTTAAGAGCACGGTTTTAACGTGTTACAGATAGCTAAAACACCCAAAAATACTGCTCTTAAAACAGGTAAAAACAGAGCTTGTGGTACTAGCCATATTGTTTAAGCAATAATACATATAAATAAATATTTCATCACATCTTGAAACTATAAAGTGTAATTTTTAGTTATCAAATCTCGGCCCACAATAATGTGAAGAGGAAGTATAAGTTTAATTTTAATGTAATGAATTCCAGTTGTCCTTAGCTGAAGGGATCAAATTTAGGTTCTCAAATTTACAGTTCGACGCATTGAATAATTATACTTATATTGTAAAAATTGGTAAAGTTTTTTTAACTTTTTATTGAGTGATATGTAATCGGAACTATCGTATTTATTTACACATGTATCAAATCAGAAAATAACAAAAAATACTTTTTAACAAAATAACTATTGGATCAAATAAAAAAAGTTTTAACACGATTATTTAAAAATTAATATTAATGCATTTCAAAATATATTTAAACACAGATTTTCATCATTGCCTGCATGATACTGCAATGTTCATCTGCCAAACATCAAAACAGAGAAAGAAGAAGCTTCTTCAAATTCTTCTTTAAAAAAGGTGGTAATTTCGGAGGCTACGGTGGAGGCTACCCTAATTACAACTATCAATCAAGCTACCCTGCATATAACTATCAACCTCAACCAGTATACGACACGGGTTACTCTACATACAATACTCAATATTTTATTAATCGGCAAATACCGGTTGCGGTTTCTGTACCACAACCATACCCGGTAACAATAGAACGGAAAATTCCTGTTCCGGTTGAAGTTCCGGTTAAGGTCCCAGTGCCAGTGCCACAGCCTTACCCAGTTACTATAGAGAAACAAGTGCCTTATATAGTGGAAAAACGGGTAGAAGTACCAGTAACAGTTAAAGTTCCATATTTAGTTAAAGTACCAGAGCCGTATCCGAATCCTGTACCAGTGACTGTTACGAAACAAGTGCATGTGACGCTTCCTCAACCAGCGATTGTCAAACAAGATGTTCCGGTGTATGTTGGGACTGCTGGTGCTGAAGGTAACGGGGGTGGATACGGATACAAGGGTGGACATGGATATGGGGGTGGCCACGGATATGGAGGTGGACAGGGATATGGAGGTGGACAGGGATATGGCGGTGGTGGTGGAGGATTTGGATTTGGGGGCGGATTTAGTTTTGGAGGTGGAGGCGAAACTTATGGTAAAAAATGGTAAAACTATAATGAGCTTCTCCAGTATAATAGACACATAGTATTTGTGATTCAAATTCAATAGTTCATGGTTGGATTGCAACCATTATATTTTATTGAATTACCAATTATGAGTGTACACTGCAACTGACTTTTTGGTTACTAAAACTTTAAAGTTAACTATTTTTAATATATAATCACTTGCTTGACAATGGCTATAAACTAAGGCCAAAACGTTGACAATATAATAAAATATAACACCTGCAATCCAACAATGATCTTTAGAATATCAATATTCCACTATAAAAAATAATTGATTACTTTTAATGTCAAAATAATAATAATAATAATAATAATAATGCTTTATTCGTTTTAAAGCTTGCGCTTTATACAAAAAGATTGATAACAGTTTGCAGCAATAGTATACATAGTATAAAAGTAGCAAAATTATAAATATAATACTTATATATAATATACATGAATAACTAATGTTAATAATATTACATGCAAAATTCCATTAGCTGAGCATGCAAGAAGATTTCAACTGGTATTTATTTGAGTCTTTGAGAGTTTGAATATATCAGATTTATTCATTCAAGCAAAAGCTTCTTATACACATTGCACTAACCACAAAGTAGAAGATGTTATTTATTTTATTTTTATCTAAATTTGTTAGAATATAATACCATCCGCTATCAGAAACTTCCTGGAGATAACCTGATATAAATTTTTGTCTATAAGATGAATAGATTGGACATTCTGCAAACACATGGAATAAATTTTCCTGTTTCTGTGTATTACAAATTTTACACACATTTTCTGCCTCTATCTGATATTTTATTTGGTTTATAATAATACTAAAGTTATTTTTGCGGGCTAGTCTTAGTTGTGCAATGACTCTCTTTTTGTTAAATGCCATGTTTATATCTAAATAGTTGTTACCGGAATTATACACAAATGGATAATAGTTGTTATATGTTGAGTTATTTGCTTTGACAATATCTTTGTGTCTAGTTACGGTTTTGTGTTCTTTTATGACTTGATCAACTTCATCTCGAGATATACTTTGTTTTTCCCAGATCTTGGAGAATTTTAGAGCTTCTAGAATTGCTTTTAGTTGAGAAGACCAATTATAGTCAGTTTTGTTATTCGGACTCGTGTCCAATTGTATTAGCCGGTTATAAATACTTTTAGTAACCCGTCTTTCGTCTAATTTAAGGATTTTAGACCACCAATTTAGAGTTCGTTTTAATATTTCCGTGGCTGTGTGGTCCACATTTGCTTCTAGCCTGAGCATATAATTGGGTGTTGTTATAGGACATTGTAATATACGTTTACAACAATGATCTTTAGAATATCAATATTCCACTATAAAAAAGAATTGATTACTTTTAATGTCAAAATAAAAGTGATCAAAAATACATTTGGTTGAACTTTGTGCCAAGAATGAAAGTCATAAAGATAATGTCAACATATTTTGTCATTACTGTTGTCACATTAAATAAAACAATGAACAATCAGCCAATAATAAGTAAATTTTTAATATTTGTTTTTATGGAAATAAATTATTTGACAATACATACAATATTACAAGCCGAATAGTAACTTTAAAATATCATACACTTCACGAATCGTCAGAATTAAAAAAAAAAATAAATAACAAAAAATAATCGAGAATATTACTGGGCTACACAAAAACACAGATATAATTTAATAACTCCTAACAATTTTCTTGTAAATTATTATTATATAAAATAATATAAATGTTATTTAAATAAGTACGTAGGTAATGTATTTTTATGATATGTGTTTATGTTTTTTATAAGTATAGAAGTTAATATTGATGACAATAATTTATGATTTCAAATTTATGACTTTTAAATATTTTGTCGTATACATTGCAAACATTCCTTTTCTATTTAATATTGAAATTCCAGTCTGTAATATATTGAAGTAATTACATTTATTATGAAAATAGCGATTCCTTTCGTGCGCTTGAGAACGCGAAATTCAGTAAAGTGTGACAGTTAACGCTTGCAGTAATTAAGACAAAATCTAGAAAATGAACTTTATGCTACGTAAACAAACGGAAAATGATTTAGACCAATTAGTTATGTAGATGAACACGATATCTTGAAACTATAACTATAAATAGTGTACGAAACCATCAGCAATTCAGCACACTTCTGCAATTCGTCCGACCATCAACAACAGCAACATGAAGTTTCTGGTAAGAACAAATAAAACAATTTCTACATTTAAAATATTTTATTTAATTTTGTTACTTATGTTAGGTCCTGTGCGCTTTGGCGTTCGTCGCTGCCGGAGAGTCGAAGGTGACCGAAAAACGCGGCATCGCGAGCTACGGCGGCGGCCATGGAGGCGGTGATTTGGGTGGTTATGGCGGCAGTCATAACGGCATCTCAGGAGGCTGCGGTGGAGGTCATGGAGATGGTGGACTTGGAGGCGGTAACTGCGGCGGTGGTGTAGGCGGCGGTATCGGCGGCGGTGTCGGTGGAGGTGCAGGCGCAGGCGGTCTTGGTGGAGCTGGCGGCCAGGTGACCATCACTCAGCAGGTCCCAGTGCCTGTCCCACAACCGTACCCAGTACCAGTCCAACGTGACGTCCCTTACCCAGTCCAGGTGCCGATTAGCGTGCCCGTAGACAGCCCTTACCCCGTGCAAGTACAACGCCCCTATCCCGTGCCTGTGGAGCGCCACGTACCCTATACCGTGGAGCGTCAAGTGCCCGTACCCGTGTACGTGCCCATCCGCATCCCTGTGCCCGTGCAAGTGCCCGTACCTTACAACCGCCCCTACCCCGTGGCTGTAAACCGCCCTGTTCAAGTGCCCATCCCTGAGCCCGTCATCGTGCGCCAACCAGTGCCTGTCATCATCAACGCTGGTGGAGCTGGTGCCGGAGCTGGCGCCGGTGCCGGTGCTGGTGCTGGTCTTGGCGGTGGATTCGGTGGTGGACTTGGAGGTGGATTCGGAGGGGGTCATGATGGTGGTTACGGAGGTGGTTACGGAGGTGGATACGGTGGTGGATATGGAGGTGAACACGGTCAAAACGGAGGGTACAGCAGCTATGGACAAGGTCATCATTAAACAGTGTCTGCAAAGCAGGAAGAATTGCAACAGCTCTTAACGTAAGATACCACTTGTTTTCTCATCTCATATCTTGTTAAACCTTTAAATCTGTGATTAATAAATACATTTTTCATTCATAATCTTTTCTTTTATTCACCATTTAATTGACTAGATATCTAGAACGATTTATTGTTTTCGTTTTACATTCCTACTATCGAAGGTAATGTAGGTAACAAAAATAAACAGACTTTTAAGTTTAAATTTTTACTCAACTGCTAACTTTCTAACTAACTATTTGTTACTAAGCTGTAGAATTAACATAATAATAAATAAATTAGGTAAATAGGTAAACAATTTATCACAACTAATTAACCGGAGGTTCAAATAATTAATATCTACAAAATGTGTTTTATATTAGATAATACAGACATTCCATCTAAATCGAATTCACTTTGCATAAACATAAATACATAAAATTGCGTTAATGTAAAATGCCATGACTCCATAGCGACATTTGATTGCACGGAAAAGACATAAATAATTATACAGTTAGCAAGGAAGTTGTTAACGATTTTAAAATAAAATGAAAATGACAACGTCAACGTTTTTATCCGCTATACTGGGTGATAAAACCATAAAATAATTAATAAAATTGTAGTTATAACACCGTTTATTTTATTGTTCAAAATATAGAAACCATTTCATTCCAATAACAAATTTAACTATGCATATTAAGTAGATAATATAATTTTTATTAATATCTATAGAAAGTTCATTACTTCATCAATGGATAATTACAAGTATTTAAAATTATCATTTTTTTGTTATTAAATTTAACCTAATTTTAAAAATAATTCACAAAACTTATTATTTTATTGTCTTAATTTACGATCGTATAAAAAGGATAGCATGTGACTTGTTTTATAAACTTTTTTATACATAAAAAGAAAAAAACTCGCAACTAAAGACACGTTTATAAAACATGTTACATAATTTATTATTATTATATATTTAAGTTCATAATAGAATTAGGTCATTTAAAAAAAAAACATTAACAGATTTGCCCCAACTATGAGTGCATTATGTTTTATCAGATTCGATACATGCAAGGAAATTACATGAGTAATTTTCACCACGTAAAAATCAGTAATTGAATACGAAAATAAATTTCAAATTTTATTTATTGATTTATTTATGTTACGCTGTACAACAGGAACTTAATCCCAATTACAGTTCAGGGTCTGCACTCACCGAGCCGCAGTGTAGTAGTTTATATAATTTTTAGCTTGAGTGAGATTCAAACTCGGTATCTCCGGATTCGAATTCCGTATCGCTATCCACACCACCGTACTTGACTGTTCGAATATGTTTTCACGGAGCTACTTACCCAGGACCCCGTTAGTAATTTAATTCAATCATACCATTAGTAAACTCAGTGAAGTATCAGTAAGAAAGTGTAAAAGCAGAATAACTGTCTTCATCATTTTATTCCGAAGTAAACGTACGTTTATCATGATTGACTGAACGGTAAGCGCCCTGTATAAATAACTAGTAATTAGCATAAACTAATCGTATATCGAATATTTGCTGCAAATATTTCACTTGAGGGGGGTGTGCAGCGAAAGTGCATGGAATTCCATATTCAATTGCGTATCGAAAATTGCGTGCAGTGGAAGTGACTATATATAAAGTTTCGACACACTATTTACCTGACATTAATCAGTTTTGCCCACAGTTTTACTATGATAACGCTGGTAAGTTTATGTTGATAATAATTCATTAATAGAACAAAATACAAATTAATAAACTTAGGCAAAAACTGGCTGTGCGTTATGGGTTTTGATAAATGATGAATTGATATACTTATAAACAGCCAATATACAGGGTGTTTCAGGACTAGTGTAACAAACTTTAACAGCTTATTCCTGAGGTCATTTTGAGCTAAAAATGTCATATAAACATAGGTCCTATTCCTTCTAGTTACCAAAATACAAGAGGTTGAAGTTCTATAAATAACACGAAATTTTCAAATTTTTGTAATCAAGATACTTTAGGAAAACAAACATGCGCGCAAATAGGGGATGGGAAAGTTGGCTTCTATTTGGATATCTGTCTTGGTATTCTCTGGACGCATAACGGGCATTACCATTACATAATCCATAAATAAAAATCATATCTGCATATTCAGCAGTACTATAACCATCCATTATGAAAGAAAAATACAATTAAAAGTACAACAAATTTTAATTAAGACAAATAAGATATGACTTTTCAATAAAATTCTTGTTTTCCGAAAGTATTTTGATTACAAAAATTTGAAAATGTCGTGTTATTTATAGAACTTCAACCTCTTGTATTTTGGTAACTTGAAGGAATAGGACCTATGTTTATATGACATTTTTGGCTCAAAATAACCTCAGGAATAAGCTGTTAAAGTTTGTTACACTACTCCTGAAACACCCTGTATAGAAACAAAATCATGTTGTGAAATAAGTTGATTGTTGTAATTATAAAGGCAACATCAAACAAATAAATAACGCTAACATAACCATGAACCTTGGTTGTAAAATGGCTTACTGCTAGAACAAGGAGTTATTAAAATCTGCAAAACATTAATAATACAAGTACATTATGGTAATGTTTATTTACGTATTTTATTCCTGCGGGCGATTTTATTTCAGCTAATATAATATATTAGGTAACTGAATATAATATTTAAGTAATCGTAAAATTAATATTTTCGCAGATAGAAGTATAAATAAGTAGACAATTTCTAAATATAAATGCTAGTAACTATTTTTAGAACGGATATTTTATGTTAAAATAAATTAAGGATATGCAATCGATAGAGATAATAAAATTAATAATTTTGAAAGTAATTTTCTATTTGAAATATAATTTTCATAATTCAATTTATTTTTTCGCTCGCATTTCTTATTTATTCTCATATATGTTATAGACTGGTTGTGAACGCCTAATTATGTCCTCAATTTTATTGAAGCAAATTTCGAATTGTTACTTTATGTATTATTAACACTTTATCAATTTATTTTGCTAATAATTTGTTTAATATAAGTACATAATTAACTTATATTACCAACACTCAAAATACCATAAATATTTAGTAGTTCAACACATAGTTAAACATTTTATAAAACTAATTAGAATTACTGTTCCTAGTTGGCTATTCACATAATTTTCAATTATTGTTAGGAAAGGGTAAATATAAAGAGTGGTCTCCAATTGTCTAAAAAGTTATTAATAACAGAAACACAAACTATTACCTCAGCTATTAATTTCGTATTACAGAAATAATTTTAATTTGTAGATAACCATATTATTCGGAGTAGGCCTAGCAGTAGCTGAAGTTCCAAAAGAGAAACGAGGACTAGAACTTGGACTCCACGGTGGCTTTGGAGGTCACGAACTCGGCGGCCTTGAACTAGGAGGAGGAGGAGGATTTGGAGGACATGGAGAAAGCATTGAAGAACATCACGTCAAAGCAATAACAATCACCAAAAAAATACCAGTGCCTCATCCATATCCAGTGCCATTTGAAGTAATCAAACATTATCCGGTTCCAGTTAAAGTACCAGTTAAAGTATTTATTCCAAAACCATATCCTGTACCAGTACCGAAACCATATCCGGTAACTGTGGAGAAACCGTATCCAGTTATCCATACGAAACATGTGCCATATCCAGTTAAAATACCGATTAAGGTACCGGTCCATATTCCAGTTCATGTTCCGGTTCCAAAACCGTATCCAGTAACCATTCATAAACCGGTACATATCCCTGTTCCACATCCAATTGTAGTTGAGAAAAAAGTACCGATTTACGTGAAAGAACATCATGATCATCATTCGTTTGGTGGAGATTTCGGAGGCGGTTTTGGTGGACATTATTAAAGATACAAAGGTATTTTATTATTATTATTCGTAAATTATACATCACTTTAAACAAACAATTTTCGTGGCACTGGACTGATAAGTTACAGTAATGAATAGAAATTTGTAAACATTGAAAGAACTGTAACATAACTTTAATTAAATTAAATACATTTTGTGTTTACTAATTTTTATTCATTACTGGAACTGTAATGTTTGTTTGAAGTACTGTGCGATTATTTTGCGTTGTATTCAGTATATCAAAATAAGCCCTTTAATTAATTTATTTATTTATGTTACGGTGTACAACAGGAATTTAATCCCAATTACAGTACAGGGTCCGCACTCATCGAGCCGCAATGTGGTAGATCATATAATATTTAGCTTGGGTGCGATTCGAACTCGGGATCTTCGGATTCGAATTCCATAACGCTATGCACACCCCCGTACTGACGGACAAATGTTTTTGATATAATTTTGAAACATCCTGTATATATTTTACGCTCGATTTATAACCGCCAAATATCACAACACGGTCTCAAAAGATGTAATTAAGTTGAAGAATTTGGTTAAAATTTAATTTATTTAATCTAAATAACTGTGGAATTCAATTTATAGATACGTTACCACCAAGCAATTTATGCTTATTTTATTTATGCAATCGTTGCAAAATTGATTTATTGTAATCAAATATATTTGTATATCAAGAAGATTAGTAGTTTTCTCTTGATCAAATTGCATAAATTGTTCCATTTCATAATTTGCAGCAAAATTATACGTTTTGTATTCTTATTTTTGAAATATTGAAATAGACGTGCTTTTCGCATTTATACATTTTATTACAAATAACATGATTTCTTCGTCTTCAATGTTTTTCATATTTTTCGGTTTTGTCGCAACATAATAAATAAATAGTAATTTGAAATAACAACAAATTCGTATTAATAATTTGTCACATACAAATTCGTTTATTCCCTCAATTTAAAATGTTCGTTTGATTAAATTTCGTTATCACTTTTTTCAGTCTAATCCATATTTGTAGATCTACTAATTAATAAATAAATGAAGCAGGTGAACTATAAAGAGATCTCAAGGAAGGTCAAAATTATTCTTAATTTGCATAGCATGTCATTTTATATAATAAATATTTCATCTGTCTTATAGAAACCTGCATGTGTTTGAAAACTTACCTTGTTATATTTATAACACAGACTTCCTGATTACGCAACGTACGCGGACTTACTGCAAAGAAAGTTTGTTGTTGGAAATCCTAGTAAAAATTATCATTTATAATTATAGTACATGTGCATAGGTTTTAATTGTAACTGCTTAGTGTGTTTTGAACTTGTTGCAGGAAAACAAAACACCGCTGGAGGGAGATGATCTTCTCTTTTATAATTATGGTTGATTGGTTGAACCATCTTAATTGTATTTCATTTGTTAACATCTTTGCATTTATATTATGTTTATTGTTTTCTTATGTTAATGTTATGAGACTCGTTGTACCTTCATTATAAAAAAGTCAAATAAAAAATACTGTATTACTAAAAATATTTTTAATGACCATCCGCTTTTAATTTTACTAGCAGGTAAATTGTTCTAGATGTTGATTAGGTTAAATTAGCAAGAAAATTTTACGGTAACCCGTTTCTAATTCTAAAACTAAATTATAGTTAAATAAAATTTAAAATTAAAAAAAATAATTTTCACCAATTTAAATCTACCCCTGTGGCTCCCTTTCCACTAACATCTTTGGGAGCCGTGATTTGGCGGCTTGTAACTGCACTTCACGCGAAGAAATATATCACTTATCGAGATCTGCTTAGGCAGAGTGCCACACCCAGTAATGGGTAAAAGGCGTGATGATATATTTTTATTTTTATATAAAATTTAAAAATAGTAAATTAACCGTTTTCACTTCATGCTGTAACAAACAAATAGAAATTCAATTATATTTATGCTGCTTAAAAAACAACTAATATTATATTCGATGCTTGTCAAAAAAATTAAGAATTAATAACTTAGGTTGATTTATGAATAAATAAAATATAAATGAATCATCACGACTTTTAGCCTTTTACTGGGTGCGCCACTGTGTCATTACAGATCAGTTACCAGCTGTCAAATCACGGAACTCAAAAACATCAGTGGAGGAGAAGCCACTAATATAATTTGAATATGATATATAGTTTATTGGCAGCAGAAAGCGAACTTGATTTCTTAAATCCAAATCAGATGCGGTGTTAGTTTATATTTATTTATTCTACTCTGTACAACAGGAACTGAATCGTAATTACAGTACAAAGTCCGGATTCACTGAGCAGCAATATGATAGTTCATATAATTCTTAGTTTGACTGGAATTCGAACTGGAGATCTTCAAATTACCCACACCACCGTACTGCTGGACTGGAATACTTTTACTTTAAAAAAATATATAGATATATAAATTGATATTTGCTTTTAATATTAAGGAAATACGAGTAGGTACTAATCCAAGTTTCATGTTTATATAGGTACAAAATAAAAAATACGTCTTTGATTTTGAAAACGTATCAGGTGAAAGACTTATAACATCAACTGTTACTTTTCAATTCAGTATCAATTAGTATCAGTGTTTGTAGAATTTATTTCGATGCGAGGAGCTCATTAATCAAATATTTATTTACTGTTATATTTGTACGATTTATATTTATTGAATAATATATTACATGGTTTCATTACTTAATATATGAAGAATTCCAATTTACTTTCAAATGATACATTTGCTTTCAGTTATCAAATATTTGAAACATCTTAAAATTAATTAATAATTTCAAAACACTTAAAACTGCGTTCGCAATTGAAGTTCATTATTCTCATTGTTCAATACTCCAATTGTAAATTCGTTATTTTATTGATCATTTATCAAATTTGTATTGTACACGGAAACATTTAAATTGTATTGAGGAAGTACAATACAATAGAAATGTATTCTTACAAAAGTAAAAAAAATCTTTATCAAACCTACTAGTCGGCATTGTTGTATTACATCACAATACTCCGTTGTCCAGTTGGGAAAACTAATTACATTTTACAACAAAATATTTCTTCGTCACTCACGTTTCGCGGAAATTAATGTCCATTTGATATATTACAAGTGTAATAAGTTGTTATATCAGAGTGATTTGCGCGCGTAACTTATCGCAAATGAACAAAGAAAATTAATTTTTATTCAATAAGGTTTCGAATGAACTTATGAAACTGAATGTACACCACAGATGCTAGACGTACAGGTATGTTGTTATATAATGGAGAAATTTAGGATATGATGAAATAGCACAAGACTTCCGGTTTGTATATATGAGATAAATTGTTACATATTTTTCTTTCGATAACCAAAACCACAAAATATGTTTGATTAAGACAAACATATTTTACCTAAAAACATTTAATGGGATTCTGATATTGAGACTAGACCCAAAAACATCGTACTAAAGACAATCGAAATTTTAAAAATGTTATTTGTTTTTAAGATATTTAAGTTTTAATGCCATTAAGTCTGACGTCAGAGCATTGCAAGATTTCTATAACCATCTCTCTCACACATCTAGTCCACTCAGAGTTCTTTCCACTATTTATGTCTTCTGTCTTCGTCTGACAGTTACTTTTGAGGATATTGTTATATACATATAAAATTAATTTTCACTTTTTGATCTAGAAAAAGTTGTTTTGTTTGGATAATTTATTTTATTTAGTTATTGGGGTAGGTCGGCCTGTGGATCTTGAGAACCCTGCTTTGATCCCCACAAATGGCAAACAATTTTCACCAAATTCAATCTACTCCTGTGGCTCCCCCACCACTAACATCTTTGGGGACCGTGGTTTGACGGCTGGTAACCGCACTTCACGCAAAGAAATATATCACTTACCGAGATCAGCCACACCCAGTGATATATATAATGTTTTTTTTTGTTTTTTATTTCTTAATTAATTAATGCGTTACTTAGGTAAAATGGTTGTTAAATAAATTATCCAAACAAAAAAACTTTTTCTAGATCAAAAAGTGAAAATTAATTTTATATAAATTTTAAATGTACTAATAGCTGGTTATTAATGAAACAATATATTCTTTTATCGAAGTTAAAAGGTATAAGAAGGATTTAGATAAAAATAAATTAATATCTGTAAAATTTGTAATAATAAACCTGTTTATAAACATGAGAAAATATATCTAATATATTTTTATATTAAGATAAATATCACCTTATACATCTATAAATAAATAATTAAATAATGTAGAGTTTCAATTATATCGTAATCAATTAGCAATTAAACTATTCTCTTTATAAAGTGTTAGTAATAAATAGTGAAGAATATGAAATGTTTCAAATAATCAGCAAATAAAGATAAGTAATAAATTAAATCTAATATTAATTTATTGCCGCTCCAGATTAAACCTGATTTGCTCTGCAGGAATTCTGTTAATTATTCCATAAATAAGGAAAAGTAATACATGTTTTTTCTACCAATACGGTGATGTGATTAGCGTTATGGCATTCGAATCCCAAGTTCGAATCCCATTCATGATAAAAACTCCGTACCCTGTACTCTAATTGGGATTAAATTGCTATTGTACAGAATAGCACCAGGATGCTATAAAAAATAAAATAAAAATAAATATATCATCACGCCTTTTACCCATTACTGGATGTGGCACTTTGCAGATCTCGGTAAGTGATATATTTTTTATAAGTTGTTAGTGGTAAAGTAATTTACGTGTTTATTTATGAAATGGCGACTTAGGCATTTGCAACTCGTTCACAACAATATATGTTAAACGTGAAATATTACATAAATAAGATCAATTATTAAACTTATTAAAATTCGGCCGTGAAAGCAAACATAAATCACCATAAAAATGTGTTAATTTTGTCTCAATCCAAACAAGTCAGACAGTGGAGCCTAATATTTTTAATTATGAAGAAAGGAGAGCAATTTCCTGTTACATAAATTCATAGCACACGTTACGGTTGGACGATTCAACACTTCTGAAGTTTGATGTTAGTGTGCGTTAAGAGCAGTTACATTATGCGTATTAGTAACTGGAAGCAACAAAAAGCGCTTCATAGTGCTTTCTCCCATATATCGGCGCAGCCAGAGAAATTGCTATTGATTACCAGTCGTTAAAATGAAAAATCTGTGCGGATATGATCTGTTAACTTGCGGAAACTTTATCTAACTCGCGCCTTGTAGCTATGTTCCTTTGACATCGACGTTGTTATACACCGCCCAGTAATTATACTTTATTCCTAAGATGATTTATCACATATTATACTCCTAATTTTCCTGTAAATCTATTATTAGTTTAAATAATCACGCTATTTCTGTATTTACTTGATGTAATTATTTATATCTACATTTATTTTAGATACGATAATCTTTGAAAATGATTAATCAGTGAGTTAAGTATTTTGAAACATCTTGACACACCCAGCTAAAATATTCCTAAATCATTTCAGAGAATTTAATTTTCTAATTTTTCTTCCATTAAAGCTTCAAGGCAAGATAACTTTTGAAAGATTTTAAATTACTCTTATTTATTAAATCGATCCCATCAGTAAGTATTTATTCAAAATTTTACCGGCCGAATCATTCATGTTCATCTGGATTTGTTACTATTATCAAATATGTAAAACATTTAACTTTAAGTATAAGATTAAATAAATATTACTGGGTGTGGCACTCTGCCTAAGTAGTGCGGTTACCAGCCGACAAATCACGGCCCCAAAGTTATTAATGGAGGGGGAGCCACAGAGGTAGATTTAAATTGGTGAAAATTGTTTGACGGCTGTGGGGATCGAACCAGGATTCTCAAGATCCACAGGTCGACTCGATACCACTGAGCCACCTACCCTATTAGATTATATATTCGAAAATATATACAGGATGTTTCACAACTTAGAGCAAAAAAATAAAGGGTATATTCTGTACGACGTGCTGATCATGAAACAAAAAGATTTTTTTTAAATTAGAAAAATTAAGGGTTGTTAACCTGAAACATTTTTTGTAGTATTGCACTGGATTCGATTTCCTATTAAACACAAACAATAAAGTAGGTATCAACTACGAAAGAATAATTACACAATTCAATTATTAGCAGTTATTTAAAATAGAATTTTATTTAATTAATAACTTTAACATAATCATCCATCCAGTGGCAGTGGCAACGAAAAATTTTGAACTGGGAAACATGGAAAATAGTTTTGCGATTTAAAAAAAAATCTTTTTGTTTCATGATCAGCACGTCGTACAGAATATACCCTTTAATTTTTTGTTTTAAGTTGTGAAACACCCTGTATATATATATATATATATGGCTGTAGACAATAGGATTAAAAATAATTAAATTTACTAAATCTATTCAGTTACAAATTTACTCTCAAACATTTGATAACACTATAAATAATTTAGGTGTTGTTTACTACAATATAGTTACAATATGTGTTTAATACTATAAAATTAAAAATGTAATTAATCAATTGCTAGGTGCCGATTTTATTTGTAATTAATCCTGACACACATTTGTCATACAATTAAATATTAAAACAAAATGGAAATGCATTTAATTATATTCAATTTAATGCTAATTGAAATGAATTATTAGGTATTTAACCATTTAAATTGTTGCACATGTTTTCTAAAATGTGAATAATTGCTTAATTTAGAATATTTCCAAAATAGGTAAACTCAAATAAATTCTGCGACTATACTACTTATAAATAATATATTTGGTTATAAGAATTTATTACATTAAAGATTTATCTAACCGTTCATTAAATAGTGAATGTATGTAACTATATTTTTGTAATGGATTAAACTGTTTGAAAATTCATTATGAATGTATTGAAAGTATTACATAAGACAAATTTCTATCGTACTATGGACTAAAGACAAAAAGTTTTTTATTTAAAAGAAGTTTAGTTGTATGAGAAGAGTAAAGGAAGTAACCCATTGACAATGACACTAAAAAGGCTTGAGAGATTATACCTCTTCTACATGAACGCTTCGCATGTACTGAAAATTACTCAAGGTTACTTTTACTTTCATGGCACTCATATAAACAATAAGCTGTCCAAACAAATCATGACCATTTACGTGTAATTCATAGCGGATATGATACAAGTGAGTGCATGTGAAGTCGGAAACTGGGTAGTATGTCACGTCTTACGTTAAGATTATGCGTAAGTTACATGGAGGGATAATAGAAAGCAGGAGTTGTTGATTACTTTTAAACCAATCTCTGAAACATATAAATACTGTGACCGAGCAAATCACCATAACAGTTGTCGTTCGAACGTATTCGAATATGAAATTCCTAGTAAGTTGTTTTACTTCTTATCTCAAAGACATGAAAATAATTCCATATTTTGATTTCAGATCCTCGCGGTTTTATTTCTCGCTTCTGTAGTTCTCGCTTTTCCAAGTGAGAAGACCGAGAAGAAATCTGTCGAGCCTGCGGAAAAATCAGTTGATAAAAAAGACAAACGTGGTCTCTTCGATTTGGGTACACACGGTGATTTCGGCAGTTTTGACTTAGGCCATGGAGGATTTGATTTAGGTGGACATGGAGGAGGAATAGAACTCAGTGGTGGACATGATTTCGGAGGTGGTCTGGAACTCGGACACGGATTCGGAGGTGGATTAGATTTTGGAGGTGGTGGTGGCGGTGGTGATCACGGTCATGTCCAATCAATCACCATTCACAAAGAAATTAAAGTACCTATCCCAGCACCATATCCAGTACCAATTGAAAAGAAAGTACCTGTTCCATACCCAGTTAAGGTCCCGGTTCATGTTGATAAACCAGTACCATATCCAGTAATCAAACCTTATCCCGTTGCCGTGGAGAAGCCTGTGCCGTACCCCGTGGAGAAGACTATTCCCTACCCTGTAAAGGTCCCCGTCAAAGTGCCATACCCAGTCAAGGTAGCCGTGCCAGTGATCAAGCCGTACCCCGTACCCGTCGTGAAGAAGGTGCCCATTCACATTCCTCATCCTGTTTATATTGAGAAGAAAGTTCCAGTTCTCATCAAGTCTCATCACGGTGGAGGCTTCGGAGGAGGATTTGGAGGTGGATTCGGCGGCGGATATGGAGGCCACTCTTTCCATTAAATACATCTTGTTTATAGTCTGACCAAATAAGTTTTCTCATTTGTACCTTTTTCTTGTTCTCATGCTGTGTTGTTTTATAAGTTATGTTTTTATCTGTACATTTTAATTTGTAAATAAAATATAATATAAAATTTTCTATTTTCTTTTAAGAAATACATTTCTACTTATTCAAACCGAATATATTCTCAGCACCTAATGTTTGTTGTTTATTATCTATATTTAATTTATTACTTAAATATTTTATATTCATGAAAACTTTCATTACTTCAAACGTTCAAACTTTCACAAGTATCAAATATAATTATTACATACTGTGACTGATAAAATATTAATAATTAAATCGTAATTAAATTTTATTTAAATTTCAGTACTGCTTTGCATTGAAAATATTTCTTTTAATACGAGAAAATATATAATTTAGTTTTCTTAGCATATGAATTAAATAGAGAATATTCGCATAATATAGTATTATCGTGCCACATTATGTAATTTTAATTCTGAATAATTTGATGTACAGTGGTGTGGATAGCATTACAGAATTCGAATCCGGAGATTCCCAGTTCGAATCGCAATTGAGCTAAAAATTATATGACCTACTGACTACGGCTCGGTGAGTGCGGACCCTGTTCTGTAATTAAAATTAAATTCCTGTTGTACTGCGTAACATAAATAAATAAATAACAAAAGAATATAAAATTTGGAAATTAACAATTGTACAATAAATTATAAGTGTAGTTGTTCTTTTATTTTGTTGATATTTAATCAAATTTTGAAAAAATTGCAATGTAAATCATTTTGCTACTAAGCAGATGTTTTAATTTATTTTTTTAATAACTATTTGTAGTTATCCTGCTACATTCCACTTAACGAATTTAAATAAATAATGTTTTTCAATTCATAAAAATATCACTTTAAATTGTAATTATTATGAATATTAATTGTATCATAATTTACAAAATGACATGTAAATTTGGCAATACAGGTTATTATTTATTTCATATATGTGTATACTGCAATGCATAATTAGCGTCAAGTGCCATTCATACAGATAATTAAATAAAGATAATTATTCAAATATAAGGTCACATTGTTTCATATTTCTTCAGAGTATAAAATATGGATTTCGGATACATTATATTTAATAATTAAATTACAATTCACAAATAATGAAATCGTTGCGATAGAGCATAGCAATAATAGCAAATAACAGGAAAGTAATAAACGTAATAGGCAATAGAAAGCTTAACAAATACGTGCACTGCGGAAAAATGGTATAAATAGTTAAAATGCGTACTTACATACGCAACAGATATTATCCACTCGTCTTTAAACAAACATCTGTTATGACTTCCTTCGTAAGTATATTTTTTTTTTATTTTGAAGCTCGGTGACATTCTATTCTATAATTAGCATTTGAGAAATGAGGCTTTTACTAAGGCTTTTTAATATTATTCTTGCATTGTTTTTGTAGTTAGAGAAATTTGGATAAAACAAACAAAATAAATTAAAAATAATTTATCAAATAATAAATTTTGTTTATAGTTGATTATGATCGCTTTTTACGCGAATGTTGTCGAGTTCAAATGACACTAATTTTAACTTATAACTAGAAATATAGCTTACGTCTTAATTAGGCAATTAAAAATTAGGAATTGTATCTAGCATACCTACTTTATAATACTAAAGGTCCAACATATATAGTGAAAAATTAATTTTTAATTTTAATATCCCATGGCACAAGTTTTGCGAAACAGTTTGTAAATAAAAATATAAAGTAAACACTTTGCTATGTTTCACAAAATTCAGCCTCCAAGTCACCTTATGAGGGCATTGTCAGAGGCTGGCCAGCACAGTTCAGTTAGTAACCATAGACGCGTTTCGCTCTTATTAGAGCTCATCAGTATGGTATAACTCACTTCTTCATCTAGAACAAAGTTCATGTGAAGAAGCTGGTGACGAAGAACTGTGCCAGCAGAGAATAAGATCTCTAACAAACTAGTAAGATGACATGAGAAGTTTTGTGGAACTGGTCATGCCATCTACCGAAAAAATGGGAAAGCTATGCAATAGCAATTTAAATAACAACAAAGACAAAATTAATTGTCATCCAACACTTGGTGAAACAAGGTTTAATAAAAATATAAAGTAAACAGTTGGCTATGTTTCACAAAATTCAGCCTCCAAGTCACCTTATGAGGGCATCGTCAGAGGCTGGCCAGCACAGTTCAGTTTGTAAATATTTGACTATAACAGATTAACAAATTAATTTATAAAAAATGCTCTAAGACAACTTAATTTTCTGTCATAGTATCTAAAGCAATTTTCTCGAACATAATTTTGGAACGGTCATTATGAAATGCTAGCAGTAATTTTTTGATATACTATACCGTAGCTTCAAATTAACACCCTTACTTAATAATTATATAACTATATTAAATTAATTAATTATTTAGTTGTTTGCGATTATCGGTCTGGCTGGAATTTCCGGCGTCATCTGCGGACATGATTTTGAAGACATCCAAAGCACCAACTTCGACCACCATGACCATGGCCATCATAGTAACAAAGGCTCTAAAGTAGAAACGTATTTGAAACAAGAATTTCTTGTAGCTATCCCTAAACCCTACCCCGTTCACATTGAGAAGAAAGTGCCAGTACCGTACCCAGTAGAAGTGAAAGTCCCAGTGTATCACCCCCGACCCGTGCACGTGATCAAGCCCTACCCGGTGCATGTGGAAAAGATCGTGCCGTACCCTGTGCAGAAGAACATCCCCGTGCCTGTCAGAGTTCCGATTCATGTGGCGTTCCCCGTTAAGGTTGCCGTGCCCGTGGAGCAGCCCTATCCGGTGCATGTTACTAAGAATGTACCTTATATTGTGAAGCAGCCTGTCTACGTGGAGAAGAAGGTGCCCTTTTTCGTGAAGGAACATCATGATGATCACGTATACAATTTCTGAGTTGCATTAATTTGTTATTATTTATTTAATTAATTCATGTATCAGTGCTATCATATAACACATTATATTTTATAAATATACATATAATAAAATATAAAATTAAACTCTTGTCTAAGTCTCATTTATTATTAAGGCTAGTTTCACCAAGTGAGCATTCAAAGACAATTAATTTTGTCTTTGTTGTTTTATTTAAATATACATATTTTTCCATGTACCGCTATTTATGTTATTTCCATTTCTAATATAGATTGTTGATCATCTTTAAATCCTTAGGCTTCAATTATCTTATAAATGCAGTTTCGTAGTCCATGACCATTGTATTTTACTTTAAATCAACAACCTCTTTAATATCAGAGTTGGATATGAATTCACCTGTTTACAATTAGATTAGTTACTGTTAAATCTTCAATAATTATTACTTGCTTCTTTGACTTAATTTATCAATTTTTCTTTATTATAATTTATTTAGTTTTTAAAAATGAATTTTCCAAAAACGAATTAGTTAACATATTATTTATTCTTGGTGAATTTTTATATACTTTCTGTGTGTGATTATTTATCAGGGTTCGTAAATATCATGATATTTATAATAAATATCAAAATATCTGATATATAGAATATATATCAGATAAATATCACTTTTTGGATATTTATTTTTTAATTTTAGTTTTTGTACACATTTAGAAAAACTGAAAAATTCGAAAAATTTCACTTCTCCGGAGGCTATATCTCAAAAACTAAACAAGATATGGAAATGCGCTCAACGGCGTTGAATTCCCCGTGTCCGAATTGACTTATAAGCAAATTTTCATACAATTTTATGCAATTTAATATTTTAAATTATTTCCTAAGGGGTACCCCTTTGGTTTTTTCAGATTTTAATTCAATTTTACCAAAAATCCTTAATCGTAGGATTATTAAAACGAAAATTTACATACATATGTATTTTGACCCACTGAATCCAGTGGTGCAATCTACAAATGCATATGACTTCTGGTTTTCGAGAAAATGTTAAAAAACCGCTTTTTGCGATTTTTTTGGCAGAAAATAGAAAAAAAATAAAAATCGCTGAAACTATGTTTATAAGTTAACTGAAGCACGAGAAAATTAATGCCGTTGAGCGCGTTTTCATATCACATTTAGTTTTTGAGATATAGCCTCGGAAAAGTAGAAAAACTGAAAAATTCGAAAAATTTCATTTTTTCAGAGGCTATATCTCAAAAAGTAAACAAGATATGGATATGCGCTCAACGGCGTTGAATTCCCCGTGTCCGAATTGACTTATAAGCAAATTTTCATACAATTTTAAGCAATTTAATATTTTTAATTATTTCCTAAGGGGTACCCCTTTGGTTTTTTAAATTTTAATTCAATTTTCCCAAAAATCCTTAATCGTAGGATTATTAAAACGAAAATTTACATACATATGTATTTTGACCCACTGAATCCAGTGGTGCAATCTTCAAATGCATATGACTTCTGGTTTTAGAGAAAATGTTAAAAAACCGCTTTTTGCGATTTTTTGGCGGAAAATTGAAAAAAAATAAAAATCGCTGAAACTATGTTTATAAGTTAACTGAAGCACGAGAAAATTAATGCCGTTGAGCGCGTTTTCATATCACATTTAGTTTTCGAGATATAGCCTCGGAAAAGTAGAAAAACTGAAAAATACGAAAAATTTCACTTTTCCGGAGGCTATATCACAAAAACTATTTGATATTTTTATATAATGGATATATATCATTGCAAAAATATGACGATATATATCAAAATAATTATCATGATATATATCGATCGATATATATCTTCGAACCCTGTTATTTATTAATAAAGACATTAATGGTTTCTGTATTGATTATGTTAGGACTCTAATGGATAAGAACAGTTTTAAAGAGAAACAAAAGTCCTATAAAATTTTGCAAAAATATATAGGGTACTCTATTTAAAAATATAGTTGCATACAATTGCAGAAATGTGTATAAAATTATAAATTTCTCATGATTAAATATAAGAATATAGCCTTTTTAAAACACCGGTTTTAATGTCTTAATATGCAGGTAATACACACCACCTATAGTACGAAAATTAGTATAAATTAAGATAATAATATTCTTGCAACACAAAAATACTATTAAGTACATTTTCAAAATACAAATGGTAATAAATTAAATTTATATAAACTTTAATTTTATACTTTACCTTCAATTAACAATTTAATTACATGCATAAATAATAAGATATCTCGTGTTCAGAAATAAATAAATTAATAAAGGATCTTCAAATTTTTATGAAGGTGTTAATGTATTGTTCATAAAGCGGAAAACAATGATACGAAAGCCGAAAATTATTTATATTTTTTTAAGAGAAAGAACAATATAAAATGGTAAGAATTCACATTTGCAGTATCAGTTGTTGTTCATTCGTCTTACAGTACATCAGAAACAATGATATATCAAGTAAGTTTGAGAATTTCGTTATTTAATTGATTATGGAAATATGTAACAAATTTATTATCAATAAAAAGTTAAAAATACTAACTGAATATACAGGATAAATATTATTTTAATATTAAAAAGTAATCTTATTTAACAAGACAAAGTATACCTCATTGCTACATTTGTAATTATTTTAAATCTGCTAACACATACAAATTTTACTATTACATTTTAAACAATTATCTTATATCTTTAAATTGAACATCAGAAAAACTATATTAAAAATAAATATATCATCACGCCTTTTACCCATTACTGGGTGTGACACTCTGCCTAAGCAGATCTTGGTAAGTGATATATTTTTTCGCGTGAAGTGCGGTTAACAGCAGTCAAGTCACGGCCTCCAAAGATGTTAGTGAAGGGGAAGCCACAGGGGTAGATTTAAATTGGTGAAAATTGTTTATCGTCTGTGGGGATTGAACCAGGGTTCTCAAGATCCACATGCCGATTCGATACCACTGAGCAACCTACCCCATAAAAATAAATAACTATTTTTAGAATAATTACAATTAAAAAAATCTGATGTGGACACCACATGACTTCCTTGTACGCGTATTAAACTATAGATATTTTTTTAATTGCACATATATTTGACATAAAATCTTTTATTTTTTATTTTTTGTTCTAATCCATAGCAAACTTAATTTAAAAAAAAACTAAAAATATATAATATTTCAATTTAGATATCTCGCTTATGCAAAAGGCTAATTATAAAAATTCTTAATGTGCTAGACGCAGAATTTAATTCTCTAAAACTTTTATTTGCAGCATTGATTTCTAAAATTAAAATAATACCATTTTTTTCAAGGAAAACTGTTAGCAGCTTCATGTAATATGCCACTTCCGGTTAGTCTATTTTAACCAAAATCTATTATGTTATTTCCATTGATATAGTAGTCTTATATTCCAAATTTGGAAAGTTTTAAATTATATTTGAATATAGTTTTTCATGAAAATCTATTATAGGCTTTAAGTAAAGTACCACTTCCGGTAGTTGTATAATGACCAAAAAGGAAGGTGCACAACTAGATGTTATAACAGTCCTAAATATAAAGTTTCAATTTTCTACGGCTTACCGTTTTTGAGTTATGCGAGATACATACGTACGTACGTACGTACGTACAGACGGCATGACGAAATTAGTCAAAATAGATTCAGGGAGAGCCAAAATACCTATTTCCGTTGAAATCTGAGAACCGAAAATTTTCGCGATTATAATACTTCCTTTACTTCGTACAAGGAAGTAAAAAAATAGTAGCAAAATAAGTTTATTTTAACCATATGTAGTGATCTATGTAAAATAAGAACATTACGAAATATTTAAACTTTATTAAATTTAAACAAATATCAATGAAAACTACTGTATATAGGGTGTTATATTTTAATAGACCCAGCATATATCTCGCTTATTTATCAACTTAGCAATTTATTTCATATAACATGATTTATACAGCAATATGAAAGCAAGTTGATGACGGATGTACATTCATGATATCATTTCCGGTTTATTAGTAATTAATATCAACTTTGAAATTTCAAATGGAACATACTAAATTTAATTGTTTTATTTCAAGCCACAGTCATGGCTCACTATTCTCTTTCCAATTTGGTGTATAATAAAGTGCCCGCCATTTTACTTTTTAATAACGTAACATATGGATTATTTTACATGATTGTAAAGCAAATTTGATGCACTTTTTAAATTTGGAAAAAAATTTAGTATGTTCCATTTGAAATTTCAAAGTTGATATTAATTACTAATAAACCGGAAATGATATCATGAATGTACATCCGTCATCAACTAGCTTTCATGTTGCTGTATAAATCATATTATATGAAAAAAATTGCTAAGTTGATAAATAAGCGAGATATTTGCTGGGTCTATTAAAATATAACACCCTGTATACTATAGGTATAATTATTTTCAGATTTTCGTTGGACTAGTGGTCATTGGCCTAGCCCTAGCTTCTGATGAAACCAATAAGGACAAACGCGGACTTACCCAACTAGGTTACGGACAACATGAACATTATCCCAATCAACAACAACAACAACAAGTGGACCATTATTCCCACAACTCTCACAAAGGCGCCAGAGTAGAAACTTACCTCAAACAAGAATTTCACGTTCCAATTCCTCACCACTATCCAGTTCACGTTGTGAAGAAAGTCTTGGTTCCTTATCCTGTTCCTGTGAAAGTCGCCGTAGAAAACCCAGTTCCTGTTCCAGTAGAAAAACCTTATCCAGTTCCAGTGGTAAAACAAGTACCTTACCCCGTGGAGAAAAACATCCCAGTGCCGGTGAACGTTCCCGTGCATGTTCCGTATCCGGTGAAGGTGGCGGTTGCGGTTGAGAAACCGTATCCGGTCTCAGTGACGAAGAATGTCCCATATATCGTTCGACAACCCGTTTATATAATCAAGCAGGTTCCAGTTTATGTAAAAGAACCAAAACATAATCAGGATGGTGGATATGGAGGATATGAGGGTTATGGATATGGACAACAAAATGGCCAATATGGATATGTCCCACAGAATGGTCATTATGCATATGGACAATTTGAATACGGACAACAAGATGGTCAGTATAAACACGGACTGCAGGAAAGTCTATATGCACTTGGACAACAGAATGGTCAATATGCACATAAGCAACAAATTATCCAATATGGGGATAATCAATACAATGGTCAATATGGAAATGGACAACAGGATATTCAATATGGGGAAAATCAACTGAATGGTCAATATGAACATGGACAACAGGGTGTTCAATATGGACATGACCAATTAAATGGTCAATATGGACATGAGCAACTGAATGGACAATATGAACATAAATATTATGGTCAAAATTGATTGTATTATGATTATAGTTTTGTAATTTTGTTATGTAAATAAAAAAATATCTGTTATTTAACTTAATAATCTTATTTCTATAAAACATTTCTTGAAAGCATTATCGGAATTTTCGGAGAAGAAAAAAAGTACACTTCTTACCTTGGACAGCACCGTCCCCCGGAGCCGACACCAGCTGTCAGTCACATCAACTAGAAGATTCCCCCCAAAAATAAAATAATATTTACTATGTATTGTATTAAATTGTACTTCTAATATAAATGTTTGTCTTGTACACTATTAAAATGCCAATAAATGAATTGAAAATACATTATATTCTTTTATTTTTACACATTAATACTTCACAAATAAAATGATAGTTTAAAGATGACAAAAATAAATTTAAGATGGCCTGATGACGTCATTTTTCAGCTTTTCCGAACTCGGCGGATTTTACTTAATTGGCTTAATTGACCACCATTTTGCTTTGCACCGAATTAAGAGCAGTCTCATGTCACCCTCAAAAACGAGCTAATTTCACAAAAAAATTGGAAAATTTATTTAATTTAATGAACTAGACTAATTAATTTAATTAATTAAATTTTGAATTTTTTTAAGCCAATTAAGTAAAATCCGCCGAGTGCGGAATAGCTGAAAAAAGACGTCATCGTTCTCACAGTTTAATGTCCGAAAAACGAAGTAGTCACAACCAATGCTACATTTACACGACGTAGAAGAGCAGTCATATTTTGAACAGCACATCAGGTCATCTTAAATTTATTTTTATTAAACAAAAAAATATAATTTATTTTCAATTCATTTATTGGCATTTTAATAGTGTACAAGACAAACATTTATATTACAAATACAATTTAATACAATACATAGTAAATATTATTTTATTTTTGGGGGAATCTTCTAGTTGATGTATATAATATAAAAAATACGATTGTTTTTCCTATGTTACATATATTAATTCTCATGGCAAGAGCGAAAAATCAAAAGCCATCTATTTATCGTTAATAATCACACATACTTTGTCTCAAATGATAGTTCATTAATACTGCAAAATACTTATTAATACGTACAACATTTTCTTACAAAAACGTCAATGAAAGCAAATTGGAAATAAATGAATTAAAAATGTAATGATTATGCATTACAGTATCCAACATTAAAATAATTAAAGTTGTTTACTATTCATTGATATTTATAATTTCAGTCTGATTTTATTTATTGTAAACACAAAACATTGCCCTCATTATACTACCCTAATTATATCCATTAAAAGGCAATATCAAGTTAATTCAATCCGCAATTACTTAATTTTCAAGTCGTTTATTTCATGCAAGTGTAAGCAAGACCTGACTAGAACGTGGGAATAATCCTAATAATGGAAATATGAAATTTGTAATTAGCTCATAACATGAAATAACAGTAATGTAATAAGTATTTTTCTCGTAAGTTTTTCCTTAGATTATGGCATAAATAATATTTCCTTATTTACCACTGAATATTTCGTCAATATTTTTGAGAATAAAAATTGAAATTTGAAGTACATATATTTTTACCTCATTCTTATCACACTTGATGCTAATACTATTTATTAAAAAATAAATAAATATATCATCACGCCTTTTACCCATTACTGAGTGTGGCACTCTGTCTAAGCAGATCCCGGTAAGTGATATATTTTGTCGCGTGAAGTGCGGTTACCAGCCGTCAAATCACGCCCCCCAAAGATATTAGTGAAGGGGGAGCCACAGGAGTAGATTTAAATTGGTGAAAATTGTTTGTCGTCTTTGGGGATCGAATCAGGGATCTCAAGATCCACAGACCGACTCGATACCACTGAGCCACCTACCCCTATTTATTAATATGTAATAAACGAAACTCTCAAATATATAATAGTATATTATACAACGACGCTATAATAGCTATTATAGCGAGTTGTATACTATACTTTATATACGACTAATTTAATAAACATTAGTCAATTTTTATATTATTTATTATCTATTAATTTTACATCTATTTACCTAATAAATTTACATCTAATTGAAATGAGTAAATGGAGTAAAAAGACCATAATGAAGATGATTTGTATTTTTCGCCTAATTCAGTAAAATATGCCAACAATACATTTTCTGAATACGAATTTGTCTTCATTCCATTCCATAAAATTTTGGTATGCTTTACCATAGAATTTTTTAGACTTTTGCGGTAATAAACCATAAGTAGTAGCATCAGCGATTTTCGTTATTTCTGGTGGTGTAGAAGATATACTGTCTTCTGTAATACTGTCCATTTTTTCAATTACAAAACACAATAATTTAACACAATTTGCAAGACCGTTTTTGACAACTTCTCAACGATGATTTCGTTTTCTTTGTTTCCAATTCGTAAATAACAGTGAACTTAGCAACGAGCATGTTTAATTTAAATATGAGTCGCTATGGCAACACTGTTCCGATGGCACAATAAAACAATGATCCATGTTTTAAGCATTTTGATTGGTTCACGAGCGGGAATAATGACCATTATTCCCGGCTCATTATTCCCGGCGGGATTAATATATAGCATTATATAGCAAAAAACGCATATATAATGATAATATTATTAGTTAGTCGTATATAAACTAATAAGTTTTGCTAGTATAAAATTTATTTAAAAAGAAAGTGCCATATGTACAGAAAAATATAAAAAAATAGTATAATAGATATATCTAAACATATTAATTTAATGCTGAGACAATCCATATCCATGAGCGTATCCATATCCAGCATTCAGCTGTCCTTGTCCATAGCCAGAATTGAAGTGTCCATAACCAGCATTGGCACCAGAATATCCTCCTTCATGATGTTGGGGTTCATGTACGTAGACGGGTACCTTCTTTTCCACATAGAAAGGCTGCTTTACAATGTAGGGTACGTTCTTGGTGACATGCACTGGGTAGGGCTTCTCCACGGCCACGTTCACCTTGACGGGGTACGGCACATGCACTGGGACCTTTACAGGCACGGGGATGTTCTTGTGCACAGGGTAGGGCACGATCTTCTCCACATGCACCGGGTAGGGTTTGATCACATGCACTGGCCTGGGGTGGTCAACTGGAACTTTCACTTCCACTGGGTACGGTACGGGCACTTTCTTTTCTACGTGAACGGGGTACGGTTTTGGGATCGGAACGTAGAATTCTTGTTTGAGATAAGTTTCAACTTTGGCTCCTTTGTGTTGATAATGTCCATGATCCTGGCTGCCATAAGAGGAACCTTCTTGACCACCATAAGAAGCTAATTCTTGTCCTCCATAGTTAGATAATCCATGGCTATAATCATCAGCTGCTACTAGGACTAATCCAAGAAGGACAAAACCTGCGACGAACTGAAGCAAAATACAAATTTAGTTACACTTTAAAATATTTTGTAAAGCGAGGTATTACTTACTTGGGATTTCATTGTCGAAGCTGAAGGAAGGTTTGAGCAACAACTGATAACTTAACGTGTGAAAATTTGGTTTATATAGTAGGATGGTGGTCACTGGATATTTAATTAGTAAGCCTCTTTTAATTCCTTGGCTACACTTTCCGCTCATTGAACGTGCCACTCGAACGCAATATGCGTAACTTGTACATTCCGACATAAAAATTATAAAAAGTAACGTGCATACTTTCAATATTCATCAATATTCATGATTACGATAATGTCTATGTTATTTATATTTAAATAATATATTTTATGTAAGAGATTATTCTGAGATTACTCCCGACATATAGTTGTCGGGAATACTCTCAGAATAAGTTGATGAGTACTATAATTTGAGATTTCAGCGTTAATGACATTATACAAAAAGAAATCCATAAAATAATACATTCTAATTATATACACAATATACCTAAAAATAGGTACAGTCAAGTAATTTATAAAAAATTAATTAATAAATATATCATCACGCTTTTTACCCATTACTGGGTGTGGCACTCTGTCTAATCAAATCTCGGTAAGTGATATATTTTATCGCGTGAAGTATGGTTACCAGCCGTCAAATCACGGTCCTCAAAGTTATTAGTGGAGAGGGAGCCACAGGGGTAGATTTAAATTGGTGAAAATTGTTTGTCGGCTGTGAGGATCGAACCAGGGTTCTCAAGATCCACAGGCCGACTCGATACCACTGAGACACCTATTAATTAAATAATATTTTTGACTTCAAAGGATATGTTTATGTTGTAACAATTGACAAATAATACAGAGCAAAACAATTCAAAAAAATAATTCAAGCAATAATGAAAGTAACGTAAATTTTGCTCTACTACTTGTGGTTATGCGGATGGCCAAAAATGATGGACCCTCACGCGACTTAAGAATACATACATAACATCACGCTCTATCCCATTAAATGGGGTAGCACGAACCCGTCAACATTCTCATTCTGACACACGATACTCGTTTCGACCACATTAACACTTCCTCCATACGAACTCTTTGTTTTCTCACAACCAAAATCCATCATCATGCAACAAACATTCATCCATTCGCTCCTCTACACCTGTTTCGTAAATCTTCACTTACGCCCACTTCTCTAACAACGAATCTATAAGAAATGAAGGCAGCATCACCTGCGCTTGTTTAAAAATACATTTAACACAATTACAGTTACACACTGTATAGTAAAAACTGAAAATGAAGTAAAAAAAGATGAGGAAGAAAGAGAGTATCTGCCTGCGCTTGTTTTTGAAACTGAATTCCACACGGTTGGACACTCTATAGTAAAAACAGAAAATGAATCAAAAAGATAAGAAAGGAATGTTTGCATTATTATCAAAACTATCTTCCACAATGTACGTATCGAACTGAATTATGAATAACTTTTAAAAATTATTTATTACAAATGTTAGGGTCACATAAGCATATTTTCGTACTGAGACGCATAATGGAAATTGATTACAAAGCTTTTACACGTTATATTTATAGGGTAATTAATCGTTTTGGTAACTGCAAATATATGTAACGGAAAATCAACTGGGAGAGACACTGTTCTCACACAAGTTACTGTAGATGATGTACGGAATCGATTAGAAACAAGTCCAAATAAATCATTAAGATCAAAAACATCCTGAACAGATTCAAATGTACTCCTTTATAAAGTCATTGCTGTCAGTTGTAGTCCACTATCACAATAATGCGACAAACACAAAAATCAAAGTAATATATTAATGCGGGTGAAATGCGGTTATCGGCCGTCAAATCACGTCCTCCTTCAAAGCTGTTAATGGAGGGGAACCTCAGGGGTAGTTTGTCGACTGTTGGAATCGAACTTCTGCTCTCAAATCCACAGGCCACCTATCCCATAAATAAATAAATAAAATAAAGTGTAATATAATTAAGAGAAATTTTATAAATTAAGACATCAAATAATTATAAAAACTATTTAATTGCGCGTAAAGAGAACAGTTGAAACAAAAATATACTTTGTGTTAATATAAATAGTGCCATTCATTACACTCAACAAGCAGAAAAAATGTATCATTTTCATAAGAAGTTTTATAGTTAATATACCATGTCAATATAAAGAACACACTAAATGAAAGTTAAAATCTCACTACAATGAAAACAGTTTCAGTATTATACTATTTATAAAAAACATAAAGATTATTTTCGTAACACATGCACAAGAAACACGTTCTTATTCCCTAATTTTAGAGAGAGAAACACTGCTTTTCTCCCCTAGGGAAAGAAACATTATGTTTCTCTGCCTAGGTAAGATGTTTCTTTCCCTAGGTAGCATGTTTCTCTTCCTAGAGACTACGATTATTAGCTGTTTGCGGCGTTTCCTAAGTAACTAGTTACGCAACTCATATTTGACATTTGTCCTGATAAGACGGTAATTTTTGTGCACTTGTTACGAAAAGTATAATATGCTTCACGGGAGGGCGCGTTTATCCCTTGTGTGAAGTTGGCAAACCTCGACTTCACCTCGAGCCTTCGGCCCTCGCCTATGTCTCGATTTGCCAACTTCACACGCGGGAATAATCGCTTGTTTCCCTCCCTTGATACATAACATTCTATTAAATAACATGATATAGAGTTTAATAAATCAACAACATAATTATGAACCAAACTGATTTATTTAATTATTCCAAAAAGATGAACAGTATATACAGAAGAATTATTATTTTTTTAAATTATAATAATAAAAATATATTTAGTAATGAGACACTCCATAACTATGTCCATTTGCAAATCCAGCATCGTAGTGACCATATCCAGTTTTGACACCAGAATAATGATTATAATATTGGGGTTCTTGCACATAAACAGGTACCGTCTTCTCTACATAAACCGGCTGCTTTACAATGTAGGGCACGTTCTTGGTGACCTGCACGGGGTAGGGCTTCTCCACGGGCACGGCTACCTTGACAGGATACGGCACATGCACCAGGACATTGACAGGCACGGGGATGTTCTTGTGCACAGGGTACGGCACGATTTTCTCCACGTGAACAGGGTACGGCTTAATCACGGGTACAGCTCTGGGGTGATCCACCGGGACTTTTACTTCCACTGGGTACGGTACTGGTACATTCTTCACGATGTGCACAGGGTATGGTTGAGGAATAGCGACTTGGAATTCTTGTTTGAGATAAGTTTCAACCTTGACTCCTTTGTGATTATATTGTTCATTTCCTTGGTGATAATTGTTTTGTGGTTGTTGGTAATGGTAGCTACCGTATGTTGGTAAGCCGTAATCACCGTAGGCTGTAACGTCACCAGCTGAAGCTAGGACTAGTCCAAGAAGCACAAAACCTCCAACGAGCTTAAATAATTTTTAAATTAGTAATACTTCATTGTTATAATTATTTTGTATTTTACTTACCAGGGCGTTCATTGTTGTTGCTGAAACGGAAGACAAACAGAGTTTGATATAATATTAAGTAAAATTTTGACTTTTATACTTTGAAGCAGGTTTCTAAGTCATTAATTAATAAGCCTGTTTAAATATTTTATAACATTTTCTGCTTCGTGAACATGACATTCGAACGAATTACACGTAATTCCTATATGGTATTTTATTAAATTAAATTCACTATTTTCACAATTTTAATTATCCTTCAAGATACATATTTCATTATTTACTGTCGCAATTTGAAACTAAATTTTGTAATTATTAACAACTTTCTTTGGACTCATATTCCTATTAATAGAAATAGAACAAATAAATTTAAATTTATTTTAAATTATTAATATTTTCATTGCTTGATTTGCGATTAGGTGTTCAGCAGTCAGGTTAAGATATTCAGATTTAAAAATAAAGTAAATTATATAAATTAAAGTACCTCTCATTTAGTGACATGATATTTTTTAATATATCTAACAGGTGAGTTTTGGATGACGACGAACACAGGTTAATTAAAATATTTGCTATCACAGCTGGCGGTGTGTGTTAGTTTAGAAGTTTACTCGCGCATGCTTCGTTGAGATGATGAGATATTGGACCGCGATTTGACGGCTGGTAACTGCAGGTTACGGGCATAAATATATCACTTACTGAGATCTACAACAGCAGAGAGTTACACCTAGTAATGGGTGAAAGGCATGATTATATATGAATTTTTTCTGAATTTTTGGTTGAATCAGTTCAAAAATAAAAAAAATTCTATATTCTATTTCTATATAATTCAGAGAACGAGAAATGCACTCGTTCAAACCGCATTTCAATATCTCTTTTAGTTTTTGAGTTATGGCGATTTTTGTCTTTTTTTAAAACTCAACTTTGACAGTCTATATCTCGAAAACGAAAAGAGATATTGAAATGCGGTTTGAACGAGTGAATTTCTCGTGCGCTACTTAACTTACTCCGAAATTTTAGTATTTTTGAAAATTTTTCAACTTTTTTACAAATTTTTTTTTATTCAATATTTCCAAAAGATGAAGAGATAATGCAAATCTGAAAACACCAGTGAATTCCTCGCGTGAAAATACATAAGTATGCAAATTTTTAGTATAAAATTCGCACGGATACACTTTTTATTTAAAAAAATTTAAAATGGCCGTTTTTTTAATATTTCTTAAGGGGTACCCCTTGGTGTTTTTACGAATTTTAGCCATTTTTCGATTTTTTGTAATAAAAAGTGTATCCATACGAATTTTATACTAAAAATTTGCATACTTATGTATTTTCACGCGAGGAATTCACTGGTGTTTTCAGATTTGCATTATCTCTTCATCTTTTCGAAATATTGAATAAAAAAAAATTTGTAAAAAGTTGAAAAATTTTCAAAAATACTAAAATTTCGGAGTAAGTTAAGTAGCGCACGAGAAATACTCTCGTTCAAACCGCATTTCTATATCTCGTTTCGTTTTCGAGATATGGGCTCTCAAAGTTGAGTTTTTAAAAAACTCAAAAACCGATATAACTCAAAAACTAAAAGAGATATTGAAATGCGGTTTGAACGAGTGCATTTCTCGTGCTCTGTATTATATAGAAATATAATATAAAAAAATTCGATTTTTGAACTGATTCAACCAAAAATTCACAAAAAATTCATATATCGTCATGCCTTTCACTATTACTGTGTATGGTACTCTGCCGTTGTAGATCTCACTAAGTGATATATTTATGCCCGTGACCTGCAATTACCAGCCGTAAAATCACGGTCCAATATCTCATCTCAACGAAGCATTTGCGAGCATACTTTTGAACATACACCATGGTTGACACTTTTTTTACAAACAAGCATAATGGGTTTTGCAGATAGTTCGTTCATCTAATGCCTTCATATTATTACAGAAAGATGGTATATTTTGTGTAACATATACATTCGTATTTAGTGTGGATACAATCTTGACTAATGGAGACCAAAATCATGAGTTTGTTGGTAACAGTGATATTAAAACTCGCGAACATATGAAAAAAACTAAGGAAGAAATTCAAATAATACAAATTATATAACACTTAAAGCAAAAGAAAATGCAACAAGAGAAACAAAATTACATCCTCACTAACAAATATATTTATTTGTATTTGATTGTTAGCCAAACAATAAAATTATTATTTTACATAATTATTTTCTGCTAATTATAATATGTAATTACTTTATTGCCTAAATATTACATGCAAGCCCAATATCAGGACAAATTATAAGATATGAGTGAAAACATATTAACAATTGAACATTATACAAGTTTAGGAAATAGATACCGTCGCGACGACCGGCGTCGTTTTTAGGAAAATTTGCTTACTATTTATTGACCTTCGCCGTAAGTCCAGCCGTCGTCCTGTACACATCATCCGTCACTTTCGACACCCCCGGTTCCTTGAAATCAGATGTTGCGTTCGTACACACGTGGACAACACACAACGATGACCCTATTTAGATCACCTCAGCGTCCCGACGCTTGGCGTCGTTTTTCCGAAAAGTATTAAATGAGGTATTAATCTATGAATTAACAATAAGTGTTATATTGAATTATGCCAGCTCAGCAGCGGACTTTCTACGTTGTTTTAAAACTAAATAAAATTATTTTAAAAATAATTAAAAGGGTGAATTTGTTGATACAACACAGTTTATTTCATAAAAACGAGAAGTTATACATACAAAAAGTAAAACAAAACATATAAACAGAAATTCAGTATTAAACAATAAAATTTAATCGTGTGTTAATTAGTATATCAGTGATTGTATCCATATCCAGCATTCTGTTGTCCATAACCATATCCAGCGTTTAACTGTCCATGTCCATATCCAGCATTCAACTGTTCGTGTCCATGTCCATATCCAACGTTTTGTTGTCCATGTTCATTCCCATTGTTCAACTGTTCATGTCCATATCCAGCGTTTAACTGTCCATGTCCAAATCCAGCATTCAACTGTTCGTGTCCATGTCCATATCCAACGTTTTGTTGTCCATGTTCATTTTCATTGTTCAACTGTTCATGTCCATATCCAGCGTTTAACTGTCCATGTCCAAATCCAGCATTCAACTGTTCGTGTCCATGTCCATATCCAACGTTTTGTTGTCCATGTTCATTCCCATTGTTCAACTGTTCATGTCCATATCCAGCGTTTAACTGTCCATGTCCAAATCCAGCATTCAACTGTTCGTGTCCATGTCCATATCCAACGTTTTGTTGTCCATGTTCATTTCCATTGTTCAACTGCTCATGTCCATATCCAGCAGTCAGCTGTTCACTGAAATGTCCATATCCAGAGCTGGTACCAGAGTATCCACCATCATGGTGCTGGGGTTCATGTACGTAGAAGGGTACCTTTTTTTCCACATAGAAAGGCTGCTTTACAATGTAGGGCACGTTCTTGGTAACATGCACGGGGTAAGGTTTCTCCACGGCCACGTTGACCTTGACGGGGTACGGCACATGCACCGGCACCTTGACGGGCACGGGGATGTTCTTGTGCACAGGGTAGGGCACGATCTTCTCCACGTGCACAGGGTAGGGTTTGATCACATGCACGGGTCTGGGGTGATCCACAGGGACTTTCACTGCCACTGGGTACGGTACGGGCACTTTCTTCTCGACATGGACAGGATAGGGTTTAGGGATTGGTACATAGAATTCCTGCTTGAGGTAAGTTTCAACTTTAGCTCCTTTATGATGGTAGTGTTCGTTTCCATGGCGGTGATTGTTGTATCCTGATTCTTGTCCGCCGTAGCTTGATAATCCGCCAGATAATCCATGACTGTAGTCATCAGCTGATGCCAGGACTAATCCCAGAAGGACCAAACCTGCGACAATCTACAACAAATTTTATATTTTTGCACAATTAACAATTTACACATATTTTGGTGAAGACTTACTTTGGAATGCATTGTCGATGAGTTGATGGAAGCAAAAACAACAACTGATGGTTTTTCGTTGTGAATTTTGGCTTTTATACTTACTTGGTAATTTCTAAGTAATTAATTAGTATGCAGCTTAAATTTCTTGCATACACTTTCCGCTCATTGAGCATGCCCACTATAACGTGATACGGATTTTTGTGCAAGTCTAGCTTATTTCACTTGTTGGGCCGAACCTACGTTTACTTCTGTATTACTAATAACAACACAAATTGTGCACAATATATTATGTTTAATTACTTATTACATTCGTAAATATATTTTCTTCATTTATTGTAAATTTATAATAACAATAAATTATGTAGATATTTATTTTGTTAAAGTATGCTTCACTAGCAAATAATGAAAGCTAGGATATTTTAAAAGGTATTATCCGGAACGATAATTGAAGAACATGTTTATCATTCGTATCGATTACCTAAGTACTTTTTAAATTGAAATGTAAATTGTTACATACATAAGCGTATATCTGTTTTATTTTTATTTTACTGTGTAAACTTCTTTCATTTTAAAATGGAGGGACCGTAATAAAACAATTATTAAGTGTCTCTATACAATAAAATAAATCTTTTAATAGCTATATTGCAAATTATTTCATATGTCCATAACAACCATAATTCCAGGGCTGAATTAATCGAAAATTAAGTCTTGGGTTGATTACGAGTATAATCCGGGATAAACGAATTAAAGATATTTCATAATGACCTGATCCGAACAATGTCAAAGTTATTGTGTAATATAAGTGATCCAGATTAATATAACTAATAGATATTTTCAATTATGTTACATATTTAACAAGAAGATTAAATTTTCCGGGATAAAATAATAGAACATCGCTCCTAGCCCCACTGCAATAGGGTACTCGCGAATGCTTCGTTGAGATGAGATATTGGATCGCGATTTGACGGCTGGCAATTGCAGTTCACGAGCATACATATATCACTTACTGAGATCTACTACAGCAGAGTGCCACACTCAGTAATGGGTGAAAGGCATGGTGATATATTTATTTTCTGTGAATTTTTGGTTGAATCAGTTCAAAAATTGAAAATTTTATATTATATTTCTATATAATTCAGAGGACGAGAAATGCACTCGTTCAAACCGCATTTCAATATCTCTTTTAGTTTTTGAGTTATAGCGATTTTTGTCTTTTTTTAAAACTCTACTTTGAGAGCCCATATCTCGAAAACGAAAAGAGATATTGAAATGCGGTTTGAACGAGTGAATTTCTCGTCCACTACTTAACTTATTCCGAAATTTTACCATTTTTGAAATTTGTTCAACTTTTTATCAAAATTTTCTTATCTCAATATTTCCAAAAGTTGAAAAGATAATGCAAATCTGAAACCACCAGTAAATTCCTCGCGTGAAAATACATATCTGTGCAAATTTTTACTACAAAATTCGCATGGATACACTTTTTATTAAAAAAAATCGAAAAATGACTAAAATTCGTAAAAACACCAAGGGGTACCCCTTAAGAAATTTTCAAAAACGGCCATTTTCGATTTTTTGTAATAAAAAATTTATCCGATCGAATTTTGTTGTGAAAATTTGCATACTTATGTATTTTCATAAGAGGAATTCACTGGTTTTTTCAGATTTTCATTATCTCTGCAACTTTTTGAAATATCGACAGGAGAAATTTTTGAAAAAAATTGTAAAATTTTCGAAAATTTCAAAATTACCATAGAAGTTAAGTAGCGCACGAGAAATACTTTCGTTCAAACCGCATTTCAATATCTCTTTTCGTTTTCGAGATATGGGCTTTCAAAGTTGAGATTTTAAAAAAGACAAAATTCGCTATAACTCAAAAACTAAAAGATATATTGAAATGCGGTTTGAACGAGTGCATTTCTCGTGCTCTGAATTATATAGAAATATAATATAGAAATTTTCGATTTTTGAACTGATTCAACCAAAAAATATATCATTTTGCCTTTCACTCATTACTGGGTGTGGCACTCTGCCGTAGTAGATCTCAGCAAGTGGATACTTTTTATTGAAATAATAAATTTAAATTCAGGTCACAAAGTAAAAAAAAACAGTAACATCTTTAATATGGAAAATAAATCTTCAGATAGGCTGCGAAACTAAAGATGTTATTGTTTGTTTTATTGATACTCTCGATTTCCATCTCTGAACCCGTCAAAGACTATTATCAAAGACTATTATTATCGATTAGGGAAACCTGCAAAGAACTTACATTGTCCAGCTATTATGTTATTTGTGAGCTATCATATACGAAGTAAGATATTTAGTAAAAAGAATAAATTAAAGGCCTTTGGAAATATCACATTGAAACCAAGTTGTCCCATTTTAAAACAGCAGGAGATAAGTTATGTTAAAAAGACGGTATAATTACAAAATATTTAATTAACAATGACAGTGAACTTGAGCGATTATTTAGAAAGTCCTACGAAAACTTAGCCATTTGTGACTAGCATGTGAAATGATTTTTCAACGACTATTGTTGTCCTGATTACAAGGTTTTATCAGAAAAACAAATAATAATTTTAAAGAAATAAATTCTACATTAAAATTGGGATAGATAGCTCAATGACAACACTTCAGGCTGAGGTTTTGAGAAGTAAAGTTATATATACTGACAAACTGATTTTCACCACATTCAAATTAAGCTTGCAGTTTCCTCTCCACTAATAGCTTTATACATATTTATAACCTAGAAGACTATCACACGCAGTAAATTGATAAAAAGTTTAACGATTTATTTGAATCAAACAACACATTTCATTTCAATTATTTTCTTACTACTAAAATTAAATCTAAAAGTTATCGTAACCAGATTTGTTTACATACTTCACATGGAAGTGTAATGCATAATTTAAACTTGATTTTAGCAGTAATTAATTAAGCAAAAAAAATTGTAGACTGTTTAAATATAGATTTTACTATTCTATATATTCTGTTTGACTATTATTTTGTAATCAGAGAAGCAATGTAATTCATCTATCGTATGGTTTTTATGGGATATACTATATATATATATATACGAAAACAAGTAAAATTGTTGATGCAACAAAGTTTATTTCAGAAATTAAAGGAGAAACGTACAAAAAAGTAAATTAAAACACATATATTAACAGAAAATAAACAATAAACAATCAAATTTAATGGTGACCCAATCCGGAAACCAGACCAACGTTCTGTTGTCCATGACCATATCCAGAATTCAATTGTCCATGACCATATCCAGTATTCGATTGTCCATATCCATATCCAGCATTTAATTGTCCATGTCCATATCCAGAGGTCAACTGTTCGTGTCCATATCCAGTATTCAACTGTCCCTGGCCATATCCAGCGTTTAATTGTCCATATCCAAATACAGCGTTCAACTGTTCATGTCCATATCCAGCATTCAACTGTCCATGTCCATGTCCAGCGTTTTGTTGTCCATGTTCATTTCCATTGTTCAACTGTTCGTGTCCATATCCAGCATTCAGCTGTTCACTGAAGTGTCCATATCCAGAGCTGGCACCAGAGAAACCTCCATCATGGTGTTGGGGTTCATGTACGTAGACGGGTACCTTCTTTTCCACATAGAAAGGCTGCTTTACAATGTAGGGCACGTTCTTGGTGACATGCACTGGGTAGGGTTTCTCCACGGCCACGTTCACCTTGATGGGGTACGGCACATGCACCGGCACCTTGACGGGCACGGGGATGTTCTTGTGCACAGGGTAGGGCACGATCTTCTCCACGTGCACCGGGTAGGGTTTGATCACATGCACGGGCCTGGGGTGATCCACTGGGACTTTCACTTCCACTGGGTATGGTACAGGTACTTTCTTCTCGACATGGACAGGATAGGGTTTAGGGATTGGTACATAGAATTCCTGCTTGAGGTAAGTTTCAACTTTAGCTCCTTTATGATGGTAGTGTTCGTTTCCATGCTGGTGATTGTTGTATCCTGATTCTTGACCGCCGTAGCTTGATAATCCGTTACCACTAGAGCCAGATAATCCATGACTGTAGTCATCAGCTGATGCCAGGACTAATCCCAGAAGGACGAAACCTGCGACAATCTACATCAAATTTTATATTTTTGTAGAATAAACAATTTATTAATACTTTGGCGAACACTTACTTTGGAATGCATTGTCGATGAGTTGATGGAAGAAAAAACAACAACTGATGTGGTTTCCTTGTAAATTTTGCCTTTTATACTTATTGGTAGATTCTAAGTAATTAATTAGTATGCTGCGTAAATTTGTGGCATATACTTTCCGCTCATTAAATATGACCACTAAAATATAATATGAATTTGAGTGTAACGCTTACTTTTTCACTCGTTAGTAATATTAAAACGTTCACTTTTTTGCTTTATTACTATTTTTAAAATTAATTAACTACTTATATTACTGTAACAAAGTGAAACAATTCAGAATTAGTTTTAGTTATAATTAGGATTTTTCACTATCAACTCAGCTTCGAAAGATAAGACAAATTAAATATTATCTTAAGTATCCTTTTTGTAAAGTTGACTTGTCAGAGTTTTGGTTATCAAATTTATTAGTGCATATGTTTATAATAATTTAAATATTCTTCGATCATTATTTACCGAGTTTATGGCTTCTCTGAATTGTCGCGCTAGTTAGCTGTTATGTGATGACATACCTGGGTAAATTATTAACTGTGCGTTGGTCTGAGATAGCTTTTGATCCTTGTATTTCATCCCTTCGAAGCATCTGGTGTTTTTTATGTAAACTCGTGCATGGAAACAGTTATCTCTAACCAACTCAACGATTCCTCCCTCTTACCCCTTATCAGCACATCCCATGGAAAACAACAACAAATGTTCAGGGGTGTTTTAGCTTTTGGATTGACAAGATATAGTCTTGACATGCAGTACCTTTAGTTCATAGGTTGTTGTTGTTTGCCATCTTTGATACAAATTGTTTAAATAGAGATTAAATGTTTTCGCGTAATAATATATAACTTTTGTAATTTAGTAACTTTTCTATTTATTTTTATGTTGTAAATTTTATCTTAATAAACCTTAAATTTTGAATAGTGAATAAATTATTAACCCAGCTTCTGCTGGTGTTACATTACAATATATCATATTATTATTTTCATAAATAAATATAACATTAAGTATCAAATAGTTACAGTATTTATTTCAATACCTTAAATATTATTTCATTCAAAATTTCTAATTAAATATAATCAAATATTTCCTATGAGTGTGTAAATTATTTAAAAAAAAATAATAAAGAACACATAACCCGCTTCTACAAGGTGTTTTAACATTATTGTAAGAAAAATAAATGATATAAATGTACTGAATACAATGCTAAAAGTATTAATCAGAAATTCGCAAAAATAATTGCACATTATTTGAAGCAAACATTTTTTGAGCCATTGGATTAATAGGTTAGAGTTATAAATAAAAATAATTAAATATTAAAATTCATTTTATTTAATTAAAGGTGTGTAGAAGTCCTTCCAATGTTTATAAATTACTAATTTTAATACATTACAGGAACATTTCGGACCAGTGGTACGAAAAATGTTTGTTTCAAGTAATGTACAATTATTTTTGCGTTGTAATCAGTACATACAAATATATATTGCTATAATTTTGAAATACCCTGTATAATAAATAGATAAAAAACATCGCATTTACGTCATTATCTCATAACTTTTTTACGATATGTAATATTTTTCGGTACGATCATAGGTAAAATTAAATTAAGTCAAATAAAACATTAAAAGCGAAACTAATCTATTTAAAATATATATTTCGCAAAAGATATCATTTTCATGCCAAACCATGCGCAAAATTAGCTATACAAACAGTAATTATAAATTTCTACTAAATTAATATTTCATGAATTATTAACATTAACAATAATAGAGTAGGCCTGTTGATTTTATTGAGGCTTTTTAACTATAGTTCGTTCATTGAGAGATTACAGTGTGATTCTCTGGACGTATAAGATTTCGAGTGGCTGACGGAATTGTTAAAGTGAACACATGTTTATCTTGCATAAGAAACTTGTACTTCTGATACAAATGTATTGTTTTTTATATATATATATAAATGTTAGTAGATAATATTTAAAAGGTTTAGTTAAAACTTGTTTCCCCATTAGGTCTTTACTAGTATCGTGTATAATAATATCAAATATTTATAAAAATGTAAAACAATAAAATTGATTATCACTGTCGTAAGTATTTTATATTATATAAATATGTCTTCATTTTCACATTTTTGGTTAGTCAGTTAAAATTAAGATAAAATACTTTCTATATTACTGCAATGTAATTTCTCATTAAACGAATTATTATGTCAGTTTGCTTGAGCTATTTTGAAATAAGTAAAAAAAAATTAATTTCAAATTTCATATTTTTCTAGTAATAATTAAAGTGGTTATGTTCTATTAGATAAGATAATATCCCGAAACAAATAAAATAATTTTGCGTTAAATTAACAGCAAATAAATTCATTTATCTAGTTACGTACTTTAACAAATTACTAATACATATGATTTTAAACAAGACTGCTTTTGTGAATACTAATTAAAGTAATATAATATTAAAATAAGGATGAAATATATATTAAAAGGATAGAATTGTTGATACAACAAAGTTTATTTTTGAAATTAAGGAAGCTATATTACAAGAAGGAAAGTATAATATATCTGAATATAAACAAAAAATCAACAATTAACAATCAAATTTAATGGTGGCCGTAACCAAGTCCAGCATTCTGTTGTCCGTATCCATATCCAGCATTCAACTGTCCATGTTCATAACCAGCATTCAGTTGTCCATGTCCATATCCATATCCGGTGTTCAGCTGTTGATGTTCATATCCAGAGTTCAATTGCTCATGTCCAGAGCCAAAATTAAATTGTCCATATCCTGAATTGGAACCAGAGTATCCTTCATGATGATGGGGTTGATGTACATGTACGTAGACGGGTACCTTCTTCTCCACATAGAAAGGCTGCTTTACAACGTAGGGCACGTTCTTGGTAACATGCACGGGGTAGGGCTTCTCCACGGGTACGTTGACCTTGACGGGGTACGGAACATGCACCGGCACCTTGACAGGCACGGGGATGTTCTTGTGCACAGGGTAGGGCACGATCTTCTCCACGTGCACCGGGTAGGGTTTGATCACATGCACGGGTCTGGGGTGATCCACTGGGACTTTCACTTCCACTGGGTACGGTACTGGGACTTTCTTCTCGACATGGACAGGATAGGGTTTAGGGATTGGTACAAAGAATTCCTGCTTGAGATAAGTTTCAACTTTAGCTCCTTTATGATGGTAGTGTTCGTTTCCATGGTGGTGATTGTTGTATCCTGATTCTTGTCCGCCGTAGCTTGATAATCCATTACCACTAGAGCCAGATAATCCATGACTGTAGTCATCAGCTGATGCCAGGACTAATCCCAGAAGGACGAAACCTGCGACAATCTGCAACAAATTTTATATTTCTGTAGAGTTAATTTACACATATTTTGGTGAACACTTACTTTGGAATGCATTGTCGATTAGTTGATAGAAGGTAAACAACAACTGATGCTATTTCGTTGTGAATTTTGGCTTTTATACTTACTTGATAGTTTCTAGGTAATTAATTAATTTACTTAAATTTCTTGAGTACACTTTCCGCTCATTGAATATGCCCACTAAAACGCACCGTGCGTAACAACGGTATTCCTACATTAATTTTACCATAAATTTACGATAAAACTAGTTTATTTTAAAAGAGGAAATTTACACATACGTTCATGTATAATTTTAGCCTATGAACATGTAAACAAATTACTGTCAGCATCAAGTAGAAATTTCTAAAATTTCTTAGGTGATCTACATTTGCTATATTAGAAACCAAATATGAAATTACTTACATGAATTTGAGGAAGCACAAACTAACTTTTACTAATTATATCAAAACTTGAGAGTAAACTATGTAACGACATACAAAATATTACATTTGTAATACAAATATATCTGTAATACTTATAAAAAATAAATACCGCCAATGTAAATATTAAAACTGCAAAAACAATAGAAAATATTGTAATATATAAATATAATGTTGTAACATATTTGATCACGCAATTAAAACATATGTGATGTGATGGGAACATACGCACTTGTTAATTAATTCTTCCATATAATAATTAAGAGTTGATTCAGCATAGAATGTACGCATTGCGTTATCGTAAATTATAAAAACCGGAAAGACATAAACCAATAGAAAGCCGAATTTGAATTAATGGTAGATATATAAATAGCAGATTTCAACTACGATCTACATCAGTTGTCGTTTTTTCATTTACAGATCAACACGCACGACAATGAAGTCTCAAGTGAGTATTGAAACCGCAATTACTCGTCAAAATATTTCTTTTATATTACATAGAATACTATAGTGTACTCATAACATCTGCTATAAACATTCATCAAATAGAAAAGTTTTAATATTCATATAAATCATTAAAGATAGTCAAAGAAAATTTCATTTCATAACTTTGTAAATAATAATTAATTAAGCAAGATTTATAATGAAGTAACGCAGTTCAAGTAAAGTAAGAAGTAGCACAAGCGAACTAAATATTTTTGTTTTCAAATTTTACAAATTGTACAACTTTGCAATCCTTGTGTAGGTATTTATATATTTTACCTCTAGCCAATCAGAAATCAGCATTTTTGCGTTATTTATAAGATGTCAATCTTATATTCTAGTAATCGGTGATCAGTATTATTAATTGTTATCTGTATATTTGTTTAAACATGGTGTTGCATAAAAATAGATCGCAAAGTTATACAATTAGTAGAAATTTAAGCATCTTTGTACGACAAATTGTTAAAAGTTATTTATGTGACCAGCGTAGTAAATTTATTTTTACGGGCGAATTGGAGAGTTTGTGCATAATCTAGTAGGTCCAGTAAAGATCAAGCGTGCCGCAAACAACGTTTTATTTCCACCTTCACGTTTATTAATTAATTTTATAAACAGATACTATGCATTTTGTAATCAAAGGCTGTTGACGGTAGGACTATTTATAGGTAGACGTTGTCAAAAAACTATTGTCAGATTTAGCAGCTTCGTGAATTCTACAAACAAATAATTTGAAATAATGTATTTAATTAACAACAAAGATAAAATTAATTGCCATCCATACACTTGTTGAAACTAGGTTTAATAAAATATAAACTAAACACTTGGCTAAGTCTCACAAAATTCAGCCTCCAAGTCACCTTATGTATTAATGTATTTAATGCCCGACAATATTAAATCTTTACAAAATTAATAAATATGTTAACATTAAAAAAAAAATATTTCAGATATTCTTTGCTGCTTTCATCGCCAGCATCATCCTTGTCTCCGCCGAGAAAAAGGATGATTCCAAACCTGTAGAACAGAAAAAAGACAAACGTGGCCTGTTCGACCTAGGCTACGAACACGGCTTCGACAGTTTTGGAAGTCAGAGTTTTGATGACCATCACCACCACAAAGAACACACTACCTACGACCACAAGGAAATTAAAGTACCAATTCCGGCCCCTTACCCCGTTCACATTGAGAAGAAAGTTCCAGTACCGTACCCAGTGAAAGTTCCAGTTCATGTTGATAGGCCAGTACCGTATCCAGTGATCAAGCCCTATCCTGTACCAGTAGAGAAAATTGTCCCTTATCCTGTGGAGAAGACCATCCCTTATCCGGTGAAGGTGCCCTACAAGGTGCCCTACCCAGTGAAAGTACCTTATCATGTTGAGAAGCCCTACCCTGTCCCTGTGATTAAGAAGGTGCCAGTTCATATTAGCAAGCCCTACTTAGTTGAAAAGGAGGTCCCTTATTTCGTGAAAGAACATGAACATCATGATCATCACGATTTCGGGCATGATCTTGATTTACATCATTTCCATTAAATGTTTAACTAATTGTTCAGGATCCTTTGAATTTTAAATGCTAGTCTCAAAAACTATATATTTTTATAAATTTATTTCATAGTGTACAATATTTGAAGGAAGCTGAACAGAGTATAGTTAATTTTATATTTTTTACAAATGCACCTGTCATTTTTATCATTTTTTATACGGGTCTAACAAATACTCATTAGAGTGTCTTGTCTATTGTTACTGTTTTTATGTGTTCTTCTGTGTTATTATGTCTTAATAAAACATTTATAAAATACTAAAGTGAATTATTTTAATTTTATTAAGCACACACCTACATATATTTTACATAAATTTTATATATGAATATTACAAGAATATTTCATAAACAGAGATGTGCATCTACGTGTAATCTTTAATTGTCTACATCTACACGTAGACAATACGTCGACAATTCTAGCGACGTAGACAATGTAAACAATGTAGATAATGCATCTGACAGTTGTAAAATTCAACATAACCTAAATTTATTCCTTTGTAACATTACATGCATTGTTCCCTTCCTTCCAGTACTAACATCAACAAGCGACAATGAAATTCCAAGTGAGTTCAATTACATCTTATTATTTTTGAAGTAAGCTCAGTTTAATCTTGATAAATATATAAACATCTTTACTGACGTAATTGTCAAACCATTTGAAATATCATATAGCATTTTTTTAAAAATATTTTACTAAATATTAGAGATGGGCGAATATCAAATTTCTCGAATTCAAATATCGAATACGAATATTAATCAGATCTCGAATATTCGAATACTCCTAAAAGTTAATTTATTTATTATTAATAATTATTTACTTATGTCCTTTTCATTATTTGAATAAAATTGTTAAGAAAAAGACGAAAACTTCAAATTTAAGGTGAAACGTACGGGCTGATGTTGGCGGAAAACAAATTTGAAATATGGTACGTCTTCATGGTTTTGAAACAAAATATCTTTGTTATTAATAACTTCAAAGTATTCTAATAGCTTTAAGTTTATGTACAAATGACAAAGAAAAACATAGTCAAAAATTGAGGTCAGCATATAGCGCGATATTCGAGGTATTCGAATGTTCGCTATACTGACGTTAATATTCGAAAATCTCGAATATCGAATAATGTCAATATTCGCGGCATTCGACTATTCGCGGATGATATTCGCCCATCTCTACTAAATATAATTGTATCGCAGGTTGGAGCTACTTTGTTCCTCGCTGGGCTAGTCTTTGTCGCTGCAGGAGAAAAGGAAAAGCGCGGTCTCTTCGACTTAGGTTACGGCCAAGGACTCGACAACTTCGACGGACATGACTCTCATCATCACCATCACCACGAGCCTCAACACACCAACATCAACATCCACAACGTAGAGGTAGAAAAAGTACCGATTCCTCACCCGTACCCCGTGCACATCGAGAAGAAAGTACCCGTTCCGTACCCAGTGGAAGTAAAAGTTCCAGTTGACCACCCCAGACCCGTGCATGTGATCAAACCCTACCCGGTGCACGTAGAGAAGATCGTGCCTTATCCTGTGCACAAGAACATCCCCGTGCCAGTGAAGGTCCCGGTGCATGTGCCGTACCCAGTCAAGGTGAACGTGGCCGTGGAGAAACCCTACCCAGTGCATGTTACCAAGAATGTGCCCTACATTGTAAAGCAGCCTTTCTATGTGGAGAAGAAGGTCCCTGTCTACGTACATGAACCCCAACATCATGAAGGAGGATATTCTGGTGCCAGTGCTGGTTACGGACACTTCGATGCTGGATATGGACAAGGACAAGTGAACGCTGGGTTTGAACATGGACAGTTGAATGCTGGGTATGGATATGGACAACAGAATGCTGGACAAGGATTCGAGTCTCACCATAGCTTTCACTAATTGTTTACTGATGAATTTACTATTTGTTTGATATTCTTGATTTGTTTTTTAAAAAAACACCTTTTTCTCTTTTAAATATACTTTTTTATACTTTGTTAAATCTGTGTTCATTATTTAATAATTTTTCATCCTATCAGATGATACATGACACTTTTCCGATGTGTTTCCGGTCTGCAAAATTTATTTCCAGTACTTTATAATCATTGTTAAAAAACAAGAAATAAAATACAAGAATCACTATTTTGGTCTAGTCATTGATAGACAACAAACTAAAATAAATTGTACGCAAATAACCTTTTTAAATGAAAAAAGAATATAATTTTTGTGTAATTGGATTGAATACTATGTTTACCACCTAGAAAAGGTAATCTTTCATGTAATCTAAGGTTACTGGATTCGGCTTATCGTCCAGGAATACAGATTGTTAATACACAATTGTTATATATTGGAAGACCGTAGAAAAGGGGTCAAAAAAGTAAAATGAATAGATTTTTTTTCTTTACAATCGTAAATACGCTAAAGTAAAACTTACTATAATGCAGACATGCTAAATATTTATTTATGTTACGCTGTACAACAGGAACTTAATCCCAATTACAGTACAGGGTCCGCACTCACCGAGCCCCAGTGTAAAAGTTTATATAATTTTTAGCTTGAGTGAGGTTCGATCTCGGGATTCGAATTCCGTATCGCTATCCACACCATCGTACTGATAGACATATGCATTTAATGATCAGTCATTTGTATACCGAGGAATTCCAAACCACAATTTGTATATACAGTCAGTAAATTAAGTCTCTCATATTTCCGAAACGCTAATTTTAAATATGACCTATTGTATTTTCAAAGTTTATTTTAAATTAAAATGCCCACATATCTGCAATATAAGTTTCTCTATCGGGTGTTTCATTTGCGCGCAAAGATATGCAACTTCATATTTTTAACTCGAACATCCTATATATTTTTGCAAAATTTTAATCAAGAATCTATAATCTTGAGCTTATCGTAATACGACAGATTCATCCCGCAATGAAACATTCTTAGGTCATTATGTAACAAATAAGAAGCTAACTAGAATGGCTTAAAATACTCAAAATGTAGATTGTAACATACGGATTAAGTTGATTCAAATGGAAATAATTATAAGAATTATTAAAGATTATTTAAATAATTGATCAGCTATACAGGGTGTTTCACAACTTAGAGCAAAAAATTAAAGTATATATTCTGTACGACGTGCTGATCATGAAACAAAAATATATTTTTTTTAAATCGAAAAACTATTTTCCATGTTTCCCAGTCCAAAATTTTTTGTTGCCACTGCCACTGGGTGGATGATTATTTTAAAGTTATTAATTAAATAAAATTCTATTATAAATAACTGCTAATAATTGAATTGTGTAATTATTCTTTCGTAGTTGATACCTACTTCATTGTTTGTGTTTAATAGGAAAGCGAATCCAGTGCAGTACTACAAAAAATGTTTTAGGTTAACAACCCTTAATTTTTCGAATTTAAAAAAAATTCTTTTTGTTTCATGATCAGCACGTCGTACAGAATATACCCTTTAATTTTTTGCTCTAAGTTGTGAAACATTCTGTATAAGAAAGCATATCTATTGAATTATTTTAATAATTTATATACAGATTTTCCACCTTGCAGACATACAGACTTCCTTTCGTACGAATGCAGGACGTATGTTTATATACCATTTACATCTCAAACTTATATATGCATGTATGCTGTATACATAACTTTGTCTCATTCATCCAGAAAATTATAGGCAGTATTAATTAACTAAAAAAACATAATACAAATTAATTACATATACACGAACTGTTACATGTAGTAATAATCGTACATAAGTGTTGCAATATTAACAATAATTAATTGAAACGTCGCAACTTTTATTCACTTTTATTTGGAATTACGATATTACTCCATTCCATTGATTGATATGCAAATATATTTCATGTCATTTACACGGATATGATATTTAATTATAATGCTAACTAATCATCAGCTGCACAAGTCCGTACATATTATCATTTATAAATTAATTTAAGGAAATATTTTTATTCTTAGCAACTTAAGTGTTTGATATAAGTAGAAATTTCTTATAACTGGAGAGCGTAGGTTTTGTTCACTATAACATAATATTAACTATTAAAATAGTATTTAATAGCAATAAATAATTAATATTAATAGTGTGGTCAGTTCAAAGGTTGAGGGTTGATTGACCCTTGCAAATCATAAAATATGGGTTCGGATATTAAAGGATTTTAAAAATTAAATGTAAAATTAAAACTTAATACTAATTAAATAAAAAGCTTCTTAAATACATATTTATAAAATTAAAACTATAAATTATATTAAAATATTTCTAAGAAAAATTATACAAATATTTCAATATAATTTATAATTTTCAATTTTTAAAATACCCTTTGTACAATTTTGAGCAGTGTATATAAACATCTTTCATGATAAATATTTTGTGGGATAGGTGGCTCAGTGGTATCGAGTCGGCGTGTGGATCTTGAGAACCCTGGTTCGATCCCCACAGCCGACAAACAATTTTCACCAAATTAAATCTACCCCTGTGGCTCCCCCACCACTAACATTTTTGGAGGGCGTGATTTGACGGCTGGTAAGAAATATATCACTTACCGAGATCTGCTACGGCAGATTTCCACACCCAGTAATGGGTAAAAAGCGTGACGATATATATAATATTTATTTATATAGTTATGACTTATTTAAGAAAAAATTGAAATACATTATGCTGATCTATGTCATTCGACATGTTTTTCATTTAACAGATTTGTGTCAACTTCTCCTAAGTTTCGACTAACAGAACATTAACTTTAAAATTAGTTCTATGGTAGATGAGGACAGAAGAACATAAAAAGTAGAAAGAATTTGGAAAAGTACAGTTGTGTGAGAAAGAACACACTGACATATATTTTTAAGCCACTAAAATAAAATTTAAATTTTATAGTCTCTCTTCTGAAGTTTATGAATCTAATCTTAATATAAATGACTAATTTACAACAAGTTAAATAATTGTTAGCAGATTGTTAGCAGGTGACAGTCAGTTGATTCATATTGCACCAAGGATCAAGGTTTTTATGTGTCTTCTACTTGATTACGTCTTGCGTTGCGTTAGAGGGAATGCAATGCACTTTTGGTGCAGTAACTTGTAAGAAACAAGAACACCAAAGTACCAAAGAAGTAGGTGGTATGTCACCGATTGCGTAGTACTGCTGCGGGCTGTCAGGAAGGGATAAAGCACTAGAAAGCAACGACAATCGACAATTTAACTATAGTGTACTTGAACCGATCTCGTGAGATATAAATACTGAGATCCGACAACGGTTGTACAGCAGTTGTCGTTATTGCTTTACTAGTACACCTACGATCATGAAGTTTCAGGTGAGTCCTTACTGCATTAGCATGACAGCGTTTGGCAGTTATATTTTATGTTAAAACATTGCTATGCACAATATTATATGTATATTCGCAATCTTAATTTGACTAATACAAAAATTAACGACGATATGAGAAAATCCATTTCATTCTGGTTCCAGACTATAGTAAAATATAAAATAAATAAATATATCATCACGCCTTTAACCCATTACTGGGTGTGGCACTCTACCGAAGCAGATCTCGGTAAGTGATATATTTCTTCGCGTGAAGTGCAGTTACTAGTCGTCAAATCACGGCCTCCAAAGATGTTAGTGGAAGGGGAGCCACAGGGATAGATTTAATTTGGTGAAAATTGTTTGTCGCCTGTGGAGATCGAACCAGGGTTATCAAGATCCACAGGCCGACTCGATACCACTGAGCCACCTACCTCATATAGAAGAAAGTATATTATGTAACAAGTTCTATTTAATTATAAAATATAAAAATAAATACCTAAAAAGTATATAAACGAGTTACATATTATACTTTCGATCGTAAATTAACACAAGCATTTTTTTAAATTATTTAAAATGTTACAATGACAGATTCCTGAAGTTAACTTCATCCCATGCTTCATATCCCAAGCCGTGACTAAAACGTTTGAAGCCACGGCTTGTGTAACATGTGATTAAATTGTTTTTTACCGCCATAAAAACCAATACGTTAAATGACATTTTAAAACGGGAGTAGAAAATAGTATATTATGTAACATGTTTTATAAACGTCTCTTTGATTATTAGTGTGTAAAAAACGAGTATGTAAAGAGTTTATAAAACGAGTCATATAATATACTTTTTTTACGATTGCAAATGAAGACGACAAAATGTAAACTTTTATTAATTATTTAAAAAATAAGGTTGTTACAATGATAGATGCAAGAAGCTAACATTAAGCCGTGACTAAAACGTTCGAAGATACGGGTTGTCAACATATTATTAAAATATTATTTAGCGCCATGTTCGTACATTGCATCAGGCGTGTATTATTTGCAGCCGCAGTAAAGTTTTCTCCTTGTTTTAAATATTACGCAAAATAGTATTTAATAAATGTGTAGAAATATATACACAAATTAATGTTAAACTTTTATTATAGCCGGTCGTAGAATAGCTATAAAATATTTGCCACTGTCTTAATAATAAACGTCGTCTTAGTATATAGCATGTTTCAAAATTATTGCAAAAAAATATTTATAATCTATATTTCAGTTTGAAAATTCATATTTTTTTAATTATTACTAATTAATTTATATTTGAAAACCGTTAACCGTTAATTCCAGTGTTACATAATTATTTTGTTGAGTTCAGATAAACCAATTAATGTTCGAAATGTAATCAATTAAGATTTATGTTAAAATAATTTACCATAAAACTTAAATTTTCAGGTCGTGATTCTCTTAGCGGGATTAGTGGTAATCGCCGCAGAAGAGAAGAAGGAGAAGCGTGGTCTTCTGGATCTAGGCTACGGAGGTCACGGTGATCTCGGCGGCTTTGAAGGAGGCCATGGGCTCTCTCTAGGCGGCGGCCACGGCCTGGAGTTGGGCGGCGGACATGGTTTGGCACTTGGCGGACACGGATTCAGCGGCGGACACGGTGGTTTCGGTGGTGGATTCGGCGGCGGCGAAGAACACGGCCATATCAAACATATCACCATCCATAAGACTCTCAAAGTCCCTGTTCCCCACCCTTACCCGGTCCATATCGAGAAGAAAGTCCCTGTTCCATACCCAGTTGAAGTAAAAATTCCATTTGACAAACCTTACCCTGTGCCTGTCTCCAAGCCCTACCCTGTCCATGTAGACAAACCTGTACCATATCCCGTAGAGAAGAAGATCCCGTACCCCGTGAAGGTGCCCGTCCATGTGCCATATCCCGTCAAGGTGGAGGTGCCCATTCCCAAGCCCTACCCAGTACCTATTCATAAAAAGGTTGCTGTACCCGTGCCGCACCCCGTATACATCCACAAGCATGTACCTGTGCTCATCCACAGCCATCACGATGAAGGCTTCGGCGGTGGTCTTGGCGGTGGACTTGGAGGACATGGTGGACTAGGAGGACATGGTGGATTTGGTGGACTTGGAGGCCATGGTGGTCTTGGAGGACACGGAGGATTTGATCTTGGCGGTCACGGAGGAATCAGTCTTGGTGGACATGGAGGACTTGGCCTTGGCGGACATGGTGGATTCGGAGGCGGACATGGCGGTATTGGATTATCTCTTGGCCATCATCATTAATATTATTAAATCTTTCAATTTTTAGTTAATTTATACAAAAAGTCTACTTATGCAAACTGTCAGTATTAATTTTAAATTATCTTCCCTAGGTTGTTTTGTATGTATCATACTTTGTATTCATCATTCATTTCTCATAAATAAATAATTTCCATTAATTAGTCTGTGTTAATCTTATTTACATCAAATATTTTAGTCAATTGTGCATTCTATCTTTTCTCTCATACTTGCAATATAGTTTAATATCCTTAAATAAATTTTATATAAAAAAATACTAATTAACTAAACGAGTTTGTATCACAGATTGCAAAAGAATTTAAAATTGAAACTAATTAACGCAATAGATAAATTGGTGCAAATAGAATCGAGGAGAAAGAAGTAAACATAAAATTCATTACAATAGTTTATTAAAAAATATCAACAAAGAAAGAAAACAACAACAACAAAATATATAACAAAATAACAACAGAAATATAAATTAGACAAGGAAACACTCTTCATACAAAAACGATCTCGAGGTTATTGACCTTCCGCTTTCTGCATACCGGCGATCTGCTGCTGATAATTCTGTGCTTGTTGAGCGTAGGATCCGGTTTGTTCCTGTTGCTGCGACGCCTGGGCGCTGTAGTCTCCTCCTTGAGCCTCATGACCGCCGGAGCTGCCTTCATCACCGCCGCCATATGAGCTCTGATCAATGGTGGTATATTGATTCTGCTGGTATCCACCGATAGCATTGTTCTGTTCGGAACCGTGCGCACTGCCGCCGAAGTCGGACTGCGGAACGCCGTAGGAAGCAGCTGGAACTCCATAGGAAGCAGCAGGTGCTCCATACGATCCCGTATTCACGCCTTGCCAATCACTCTGCTGGCCTCCACTGTAGGAGTCATATCCGCCACCTCCACCGCCACCACCTCCGTAACCACCAGCGTCACCGTAGCCGCCGCTCTGCTGTTGAATATCGCCACCGTGGCTGGCGCTGCCGTAGCTACCGCTGGCATCACCATAACTACCACCACTCTGCTGTTGAATGCCGTACGATTCTCCGAAGCCACTTTGGCCTCCGTAGCCTTGGCTCTGGCCGCCGTCTCCACCGTGCGATTGAGCGGGTACTGATACGTGTTTCACGACCTCCACTGGAACGGGCTGCGCGATCTTCACGATCTGTGGGACCTTGACGATCTGCGGTACTTTATAAGCAACGGGGTAGGGCACCTTATGGGGAACCTTGACGGGGTAGGGCACTGGGACCTTGACTTCAATTGTTTTCACTACTTTGATGACTTCTGGTGTGTGTTCGCCCTCTGAGAATTCGCCTAAATCGTGAATAGTTGGCGCTGGGTAGTTTGTTTTTCCATAGCTGCTAATATCGGGCACTGACTGCAACATGATTTTCTGTCCATGTTGGTATGTTCCTTGTGCCGCTGAGAAACAGCAAAGCGCTACCAGGAATAACTGAAATAGAAACATTTATATGTTAAAAGAAATTAAAAAGAATTGATGTATGATGTATACTTACAGAAGCATACATATCTGGTTGCTTAACCGACTATCCAGAGCACTAAGAAATCTCCAACTGATGCCTCTAGAAATCCTTCACTCAGCTTTTATACAAAAGTCTATCTCTTTTCAGCGGCCAACACCCTAAGCATGGACCGTGTGTACTTTCTTTTGGTAGCTACGGACATTCTCCTCCAATAACAAGCATCTCTGCGTTTAACTTCCAATCTACGCTCACCAAGTTCATCAGATTTTTCAGCGTAAAATTTAATTCTAAAATAAATAATCAAAGTGCATGAACGAAACTCGCACTAAAGTCAATTAAGAATAAGTGTCATTTTCTCTTGAATCATTAGTTTTTTGCGGTAGTTCTGCAACAGTGAACTTCATCTTTTTAAGTTCATTAACTTTATACTAGTCGTTCCACTGAGCGCGGCACGTCGCGCCGTGTGGAGAGATTCCTCGGAGAAGTGTCATGTTAGTAGAACGGTCTGTTGCTCAGAATGCGATTAGCGAAAGTGTTCCCTTCACTGGAAGTGATTGTCTACAAAAAATATCGGCCGTACATTTCTTCCAGTTTTGCATCGAATGAAAAGGAAAGTAAAAAGATACTCAAACATATCATTTAGTAAAATCATACAAAATCGATTCATAAACCATTCTACACTATACCCAATCGAATAATTTTTCATTCAAATTGTTAATTTCAACACACACTGTATTTTTAAAATGATATCCTTCACCTTGCGAATTAAAGAAGGTCAATGGCCAAGTTTTACCGCACGCTATCTTACTAAACAAGAAAGTAGGATAGCTACCACGTCGAACAATTTATTAATTCATCACAATTATTGTATTAAATGCACTGGAAATTCAAAACGAAAAATGAATACATAACATAATTTCGTTTCGTATCACGTACTTTGTAATTAAAAACGTTAAATAAGCGAAAAATTTATGTTTTACATACGAATACAAATTAGATTTATTAAATATTTATTTTTGCAATAATATCTTTGGGAACCATAATTTGACAGATGGTAATTGTACGTCACTTAAAGAGATCTGCTACAGCATAGTATAACAATAACAATTTATGTTTGTTTGAAGTTTGCAGACAATGATGTACTTTGATTAAAACAATTATGCTGGACTTGCATTGTCTTAATTAGTTTGAACAAATTGTACAAAAAATTATTATTATTTTTTGTACAATTTGTTCAAACTAATAAAGACAATGCAAGTCCAGTATAATTTTTTTAATCAACAATTTATGTTATTTCATTAACAGCTACAATTAGATTTGAACTTTGAGAATACTTTGATGTAAACTGTTTATTTAAGATTGTGACATTAATTAACGAAATATATATACTGTGAATATAATTTATTGTTTAATTTTAATTTAATAACTACCTAATAAAAATCTAACGATTTGATATTATAACATTTCTCTTGCATTAATTATATTAAAACTTGCTTCGTATGTTTTTTTTTACATCCGAAACTCGTTTGTGTTAGTAAATAGTGGCGCCCGAAGATATTCTAGTAGTGGGGTTTAATATTTTCTCTAGATGTAGCCGAAATCAGTATAAATAGCACCTTTGAAATAAATCTTATTCAGATTTATTTACGCGTTGGTTGTTGGAAGTTGGAACTAGTATAACTTAGCTAACTTTAAAATTATTGTTAATAACAAGAAAAGTTTTCTTACAGAATAATTAACTGTTATTTAATATTAATATTTCAGAATTTTTATGTTACTAATAAACATTGAGGGATATATAACTTAGTTTGTAATATAATAAACACTTTACTATTCATATTTTAATAAAATTTTGAAGATAAAACTTTTTGGTTAATATGGGATTAATTTGACTAATTTAAGGTCACATTTTGAATTATAATCATGCAGTATAGTCATTTACAAACAATATTTATTTTCATATATTTATTCAACAAACTATGAAAGATCTTTTATAATATTTTTGGCTCAATAAATCTGTTTTCCTTCATATTTTCATAAATTTTATATATTAATTTAAAATTGATTTAGCTATTTTCTTTATGAAAATGATTTCACATTAAGGTTTTGGATATTATAATTGGCAGAGTTTCGCAATAGTTTGTTACATTTGTAGAACTAGTAATTTATTTTACAGGAAAGCATAATAATATATTTGAGGAAACAGGAAATGAGAAAAAGATATTGTTTTAAAAAACAAAACAAGTAAATAAATTTATATTTTCCGTCGTAATGTTTTCCCATGAGATTTTAAATGATATATAAATCAATTTCCTTTACGTGAATGCACTTTCTATAATGAAACTACAGCATCACAACAGAATTAGTAATCACTTTTATTTGTATGTATCAGTTAATTACAAAAAAAGTTTTCTCTACGAAGAAAATCTTAGAAATAAAATTATCTGAAAATTATTTATGTAACCTCTCTGTTAATTATCAATATTATATAATATATAATACAAAGATTCTAACTTTTTTATTTTAATTAGCTACTGAAAAAGTAAACTTTAATTGTATAGTACTATATTATTAGGTACCTACCTATTTTTAGAATTATATTTTTACAACTATGCAAATTGAATTGAAATAATGTGTTTGTTTAAAACCGAAAAATATCGAAACTGTAACGAAACCGAAATTTATCAATTTAAAATACCGAAACTGAAACCTTCATAATATTTTAAAAACTCCAAAACCGAAAATTTACTTGAAAAACCGTGAATCGTAACCGAATCTCAATAACTGTATTTGAACTCGGCTCTTGATTAATTTAATCACTTGATAAGTAATATTTGAGAACAGTAATTAAATAAATAATTGTTTAAATAATTCAAATACTTGTTTAATGGAACGTCCATACACAAAGCAGAAATATAATTTAGTTCCTGCTTTGTTTCTTTTTCTCTCTTAAAAATATTGTTATAAGGTAACTTAGAACTGAAATTTTTGTTTTAGTTAAGCAAAATAGAATATTTTATACGGTACTTAAACCCCAATATGTATGGTTGGCTATTTGATTTTATTGAATATATACATAAAAAATAATGACGACGTTTCGGCTTTAGATTTGACCCATTATCAAGTTACAATTATTATAATATATCAACTAATATAACTAAACTAAAAATTATATACTTATCAAAAATTAAATAATTAAGTAGGTTATTCATTTTTAATATAGCATATAATTTTTTTAAATAGAAATATTTTTTTGATGAACTGGAATGGAGAAATATTAATATTTTTCAGGAACTTAAATAATAATTTTAATATACCATAATTTCAGGAACAGGAACAATATTTATTACAATTTTATAGTAATTATACATTAAAGAGGAATTTTTAAACTAAATACAATGTTCGAATTGTAATTTATAATTTATTACGTATGATGAATAATAATAAGGGATCGGTGGTTCAGTGGTTTCGAGTCGGCCTGTGGATCTAAAGAACCCTGGTTCGATCCCAACAGCCGACAAACAATTTTCACTAAATTAAATCTACCTCTGCGGCTCCACCTCCACTAACATCTTTAAGGGCCGTGATTTCACTTCACGCGAAGAAATATATCACTTACCGAGCTTTGCTTCGGCAAAGTGCCACCTTCAGTAATGAGTAAAAGGTGTGATGATATATTTATTTATTTTTTTATATGAACAACAATAAGTAAAAATATGCATAGACATGTACAAAAATATAAGCTAGCAAATAACATAACATATTTAAACTTATAAATCTACTTCTGATATATAATTGTCACTATGTGGAGATGATGTAAATACTTCTTAATTAAAAAATAAATGTAACCCGGGTTTTTTCTTTCGGTACTTGGACCCAAATCTTGATAGAAATGTCGTTTCTCTATTCATGAATGATCTAGGTGTGCCCTGTCATTAGATTGTAAAATTGGTTTCCTTATATTTTAGAACACGCTATAGTATTAACTGACAGATAAAATTATAATTAATTTATCTTTACTTGAAAGAACAGAATCATGAGATATTTATATATGTAATAATTAATTAAAAATAATAACAATTTTCGTTTTTCTCTTAAATCCTTTGCTAAATATTTGAGAATATAATTTATTATACGAGATAAAGTTCATACTTATCCATACAGTAAGAAATAATATATTAAATAACAACAAAGACAAAATTAATTGTCATCCAACACTTGGTGAAACAAGGTTTAATAAAAAATATAAAATAAACACTTGGCTATGTTTCACAAAATTACTAACTGTGCTGGCCAGCCTCTGACAATGCCCTCATAAGGTGACTTGGAGGCTGAATTTTGTGAAATATAGCCAAGTGTTTATTTTATATTTTTTTTAATAATATGTTATATAATTATCATTAACATGCTATCAGGAATTTATAAATAGTACGATATTTTTTTCTAATAAATACAGCTACATAAAATAACAAATTTCCAAATATATATAAGTATACAATCGCTAATACTGTTATTTTACAGTAAAAAATATTTGCTTTATACAGATTTCAAATAGTCTGTATATAACAAAATATCTTTCTAATATTATTGTGAAATATTTGATTAAAATTTCATTAATTTTACGCAATAATTTAGTAGTGCTTATAGCTATACTTTATTCAATATCATAAAGTCGAATAGACACAGTTGGAAGCTTCCTTGCTTTCACCTACTTAAATGTATCACATTTTTTATAGATTATGCACAACGAACAATAAAACAAACCATAATTATTTTCATACTTTTTTATTTCAACTGCAAGAATCTATAATAAGTATCTACGGAATCCTTGACCTAATTTCTATCGAAAATAATAAAGATAATTACTAATGAATCAAATAACAAAACATTATTAATTAGTTAAATTGCAACACTTAACAAAACCAAATGATTTGTCGGATTACACATTTTCCTATTTTTATGATATTGATTATTGAATTTATATAATAAAAATAAATATATCATCACGCCTTTTACCCATTACTGGGTGTGGCACTCTGCCTAAGCAGATCTCGGTAAGTGATATATTTTTCGCATGAAGTGCGGTTACCAGACGTTACTATTTTTGCTTTCTTGGAACTTTATAAACTATTTTAGCTATTTTGTAAATAAATAATTCGAGTCAAAAATAAATTCTAATTATATCTGTATTTGTTTTATTAGTGCGATTTTCTAGGAAGCATTTAATTAGATATTTTCATACACATTCAAATAAAAAAAAACAACTGAATACACCTCGCTAAGTGATATATTTTGTCGCATAAATTGCTGTTACCAGCCGTCAAATCACGGCCCCCAAAGATGTTAGTAAAGGGGGAGCCACAGGGGTAGATTTTAAATTGGTGAAAATTGTTTGTAGGGTGTGGGGATCGAACCAGGGTTCTCAAGATCCACAGTCCGACTCGATACCACTGAGCCACCTTCCCCATATTAATTTATGTATCTAATTATTGCATTTAATCCTTTGCATAAAATTATTATTAGGAAAGGTAATATCAACAAAGAACCTGTCTGTTGACAAATAGTTTGATATGTCTATCTAATCCTCTAGGAAATTCCTGACAACGCGCCTGTTTAGTGCGGCTCCGCAAGCCCGCTTTTAAATTTAATTAACAACGTTCAAAGTAAAAATTAGTCGGTAGTAAAGTTATGAGAATATCGTATGTTATTATTATAATAGTACATCTAAACGTAATAATTAAAATGACAAAGCTAATGGAAGAATTTCCATGTGGTTGATTTGTATTTTACGTAAAGCAACAAATAAAAATTTTATGTATATGTACGAGAAACTTTCTTTGCATAGAAATTATGTGCGAGTTGCATTGCAACTGTAAGTGTCACAGGAAGAACTGTATTAGCTTCGTATCGCCTAAATCCTTTTCCGGAAAAGTCTTAATAATTATTGCTGAATATGCCTGCAACGATGCAAGCCATCTTGATATGCAGTGCTTTCGTTTTATAAACTTCCTTAATGTAACAAGAACGTTAGATTTAAATTAATGTTATATATTGCATTATTAAAGATAGTTAGTGTTAGAAGTGTCAACAAACAAATATTTCATTTTGTTTTGCAAGAATAAGAAAGTACTTTATTGTAAGACTGAAGTAAAATGAAAAATAGAAATAGACAATAATGCAGTTCAAGTTATTTATTTAAACTATATTTTTTTATCACAACGATCACGTCCGGCAGTACGGTGTTGCAGATAACGTTACGGTATTCGAATCCGGAGATCCCGAGTCCGAATCGCTTTCAAGCTAAAAAATATATGAACTACCACACTGCGGCTCGGTGAGTGCAGACCCTGTACTGTAATTTGGATTAAATTCCTGTTGTACAGCGTAACATAATAGTAGTTTATGTAACAAGTACATAATTTAGGTCTTTATTGGACGAGCCGAATTTTATGGCAGAGCGAGCGCAGCGAGCGAGGCTAATAAATAAGGCGAGTCTATAAAGTCCGATTATGTACGAGTTGCATACAATGTTTTATGTTCGACTGCATGGAGAATATTTTCTCTTAAAATATGATTATGTCAATACCTATATTTAAAACATTTAACTGCATCTCAAAGTGTGCTTCGTTGTTATGTATTTGTTGCTTTATTTATCAAATGGTCAAAGCGAAAAAAGTGTTGAGATGGATGAAGACATTGAAGACGTTCCAAAACTAATAAAAGATCTTGAATGTGATGCAAGAGAATATCTAACAATTGTATGAAGACCAGGGATGTGCGTGTAGTCTACTGCAAGTAATCTACGCCATTCTCTACGTGTAAACAATCATGTAGTCTACGTCTTCATTTTTCATGTAAACAATGTAGACTATGTAGACAATGAAAACACCTGTGTTCACTTAAGTCAGATTAGAAATTTTATCCCTAGAACTAGGGAATTTTAAATGTTGTTAGAGATTTTTATTTTTATTCTAGGGATTACATGAAAAAAAATTAGTTGTGCAGGGTAAAACGTTCACAATTTGTTAACTGGTTACTGTTAAAAATAGCGCCAAAGAAAACTCCGTCTGGTGAGATGGCGCGTTGATCGATTTAAAAAATATGACAGATCGCCTTTAACAGAAATTTTTCGTCTAGTGCTTGCAAATTACAAACGGTGCAAGCACTAGACTGTCATATTTTTAAAATCGATTAACGCGCCATCTCACCAGACGGAGTTTTCTTTGCCGCTATTTTTAACAGTAACCAGTTGACAAATTTTGAACGTTTTGCTCTGCACAACTAATTTTTTTCAAATATTTTCATAATAAATCAACATGTTTCTTGTACTCCAGTGGGTTAATGGGCAAAAATAGGATTCGCTATTTTAAAAATTTGAAAGCTTGCCCAAGACCCAAGACAGACATGCACTTGCTTTATTAGTTTTATTATATAAAGACCGATAATGACCCGAGTTCACGAATACGAATACATGTAATAGTTACAAAGGAATACATTTAGGTTATGTTGAATTTTACAACTGGCAGATACATTATCTACATTGTTTACATTGTATACGTCGCTAGAATTGTCGACGTATTATCTACGTGTAGATGTAGACAATTAAAGATTACACGTAGATGCACATCTCTGATGAAGACACATATTGGTGTTTAAATATTTCTTTTGAATTTTGTTTTAATGTGACATTGACAGCAGTCTAATTTTGCATTTTTATCGTACTAATCCAATAAAGTACCCGATTATGGACAGTAAACAGTGTCTTAAAACAAGGTAATATGATGCAGTCGAACATAAATAAATAAATAAACACCATGATAACGTCTAGCTATAAATTGTCCTACCGCCAACAACATTTGATTACAAAATGTAATGTATCTTTTTATAAAACTAATAAAAATTGTTTAAATAAACCCTATGAAGGTGGAAATAAAACTTTATACGCGACATGCTTGCAATTAACCTTTGTTGATCTCATTAGATTATGGACTAACTTTCCAGCTCACCCATAAAAATTAATTTACTACGCTAGCTACGTAAAAATTTGTTACCTAAATGTCGAAAATAATAAATTATATTTTGCCTCAATACACCCCTCGACTTGTGATTTTGGTAGTGTTTATTTTCTCATCAATCGGTAGTATTTCAGATTATTTTCTTGAAGTATACTTGCATATGCAATTAAATGTTAATATTGCTATATTATTGCAAAAACTATGTTACGTACATTAATAAAAATAAATAGAAAACTATGATCTAAAATTCAAATTTACTTATATAACCACTTAGATACATGTTGCATTTTTCTTTTAATTACTAAATAACAAGAATTTTCATCTAAATTACATGTTTTCTTCTCAAGGAATTCTTTCATTTCATTGCGTAATTGTAAAACAAATACTAAACAGTATTACAAATTCGCTTAATTTCTATATTTTAATACTGTTTTTTAATTTATAGGTGTTATGTCAATTTTAATTATTTAAATTGGGACTATCTTGCAACTTTTATTATAATTTCATAAGTAATTGTCATAAACAGACATCTGTCATCTCTTCGGAGAAAAAATATAAATGCGGCAGTCTGTTCATGCAGAAATTCTCATTTGTGAATGTCAAGGATCATTAAGTTTTGCCATTAATCCAGTACTGTAAGGCGGGCCGACTTTATTACCGATAGCAGATGCAATACGTGTTTTGTAATATAGCTGTAATAACTGTTGCTAAAATTGAAATGGTATTTCATAAAAATTGGGTGTTAATGAATATTTAAACCAATAACTCATTGCTAGCGTAAAAATAATTTAGACAAATATATTTATATAACAACAAAGACAAAATTAATTGTCATTCAACACTTGGTGAAACTAGGTTTAATAAAAAGTATAAAATAAACACTTGGCTAAGTTTCACAAAATTCAGCCTCCAAGTCACCTTATGAGGGCATTCGTTCACCATCTTCTCCACGTGAACTTTGTTCTAGGTGATGAAGTGAGTTATACCATACTGATGAGCTCTAATAAGAGCGAAACGTGTCTATGGTTACTAACTGTGCTGGCCAGCCTCTGACGATGCTTTCATAAGGTGACTGAATTTTGTGAAACTTAGCCAAGTGTTTATTTTATACTTTTTATTTTTTAAATATATTTATCAATGTACCTAATCTAAAGTAATCAGAAAAAAATATAATTTCAGTCATATCAATTTAGATGTTATATGTAAATAAATAGAGAATTGCTAAAGGCAAAAGAAAATTTCTGTCTTACTTCAAATATTAATTAATTTTAATATTGAAAGGTGTGTCTGAAAAGAAATCTTGTGTAAAAACTGTCGCATTCATTATAAATTCTTCTTAATTTGTTTGAAAAACTAATAATAATGTTACCTTTAATAAATTATCTTATATTATATTTTTCATTTAGTTTACTAATTATAAAATTATCTTGAACATTTGCCATCGTATATTTTCTAGTATCAAACAAATTGAAACTTGATATTCGAGTAGAAAGAAGGTTCCTACTTGATTATTAAATATAAAATATCTGATGTGGACACCACATGACTTCCTTGTACGTATTAAACTATAGATATTTTTTTAATTGCACATATTTGCCATTAAATCTTTTATTTTTTGTTCTAATCCATAGCAAACTTAATTTAGAAAAAAATCAAAAAATATATAATATTTAAATTTAGATATCTCGTTTATACAAAAAGCTAATTTAAAATTTTAATGTGCTAGACGCAGAATTTAATTCTCTAAAACTTTTATTTGCAGCATTTATTTCTAAAATTAAAATAATACAATTTTTTTCAAGGAAAACTGTTAGCAGCTTTATGTAATGTGCCACTTCCGGTTAGTCTATTTTAACCAAAATCTATTATGTTATTTCCATTGATATAGTAGTCTTATATACCAAATTTGGAAAGTTTTAAATTATATTTGAATATAGTTTTTCATGAAAATCTATTATAGGCTTCAAGTAAAGTACCACTTCCGGTAGTTGTATAATGACCAAAAAGGGAGGTGCACAACTAGATGTTATAACAGTCCTAAATATAAAGTTTCAATTTTCTACGGCTTACCGTTTTTGAGTTATGCGAGATACGTACGTACAGACGGCACGACGAAATTAGTCAAAATGGATTCAGGGAGGGCCAAAATACCTATTTACGTTGAAATCTGAGAACCGAAAATTTTCGCGATTACAATACTTCCTTTACTTCGTACAAGGAAGTAAAAAGGATCAATTCCTGACGAAATATAAATAGAAGCTGTAAATAATTAAGAAATCTGAACATTAAACAAAGGAACAAACACGATAGCAATGTTCAATAAAATATGAAAACATTGTAACTAATAATTTAACACTACCTGTCTGTATTAAATGAAAATTAAGAAAGAATTATAATGATTGTATAATTATACTTTTTCTTAATACATGTGTACAATTTAATCCATCAGAACAAGAAAATAACAAAATAAAACTAAAAATTTAATAACACACCTGAATTCAACAACAAAGTGAATGGCAAAAATACTTCCTAGATTTTCAGCTCCTTAACCGCATGTCCATACACAGATTCCGCGGAGCTGGCTAGTCTTCGCCAAGCTTTACTCTGCTAAACAAAACAAAGAAAAAAGAAAACAAAAACTCTTCCTAGTGACCGAAGCGACCTCGCCCAGTTGAGCACTTTCGCCGTCTTAGATCTGTAGATATGTATCATATAACCACGATGATTCCGACAGCTGGGAAATGTGTAAATGTTCAAATTACACTTCATGGTTATACTGCAATTGATGTTAAAAGTAACATTGTAAGATTCGCAAGAAAAATACATAAATATATCATCACGCTTTCTTACTGAATGTGGCACTCTGCCACAGTAGAACAATTGAATAATATTGAAGATAGCGGCAGGTAGGAACTGAAGATCATCATCTAGCAAACTCAGTTATTTTACATTTTTTTCTATCAAATAAATGAAACGACGGGTATTTAAATTTGTCAACGTTTCCGATTGTTAAAATGTGAACTCGCAAATAACAATGCCAGTAACAAATTCAGCTACGGCGAAGTGCCGCACCCAGTAATAGTAGAAATGGAGGGATAATTTAGTTAAATATTTATTTAAATCATGCAAACTTCTATAGGATAGGTGGCTCAGTGGTATCTAGTCGGCCTGTGGATCCTAAGAACCCTGATTCGATCCCCACAGGCGACAAACAATTTTCACCAAATTAAATCTATCTCTGTGGCATCTTTGAGGGCCGTAATTTGACGGCTGGTAACACGCAAAGTAATATATCACTTACCGAAAACTGCTTCGGCAAAGTGCCACACCCAGTAATGGGTAAAAGGCGTGATGATATATTTATTTATTTATACTACTTTCTATTAGGTGAAGAGTGCCTGTAGTTTATGTTACCATATTATCACTGATGTATGCTGGTGATTAGTATTAGCTAAAAAGAATCGTAGAAATAAAATCATTTCAATACAGAGAACAGTTTTTATCAGGGTTCGAAGATATATATCGATCGATATATATCATGATATTTATTTTGATATATATCGTCATATTATTGCAATGATATATATCCATTATATAAAAATATCAAATAGTTTTTGTGATATAGCCTCCGGAAAAGTGAAATTTTTCGTATTTTTCAATTTTTCTACTTTTCCGAGGCTATATCTCAAAAACTAAATGTGATATGAAAACGCGGTCAACGGCATTAATTTTCTCGTGCTTCAGTTAACTTATAAACATAGTTTCAGCGATTTTTATTTTTTTTCAATTTTCCGCCTAAAAAATCGCAAAAAGCGGTTTTTTAACATTTTCTCGAATACCAGAAGTCATATGCATTTGTAGATTGCACCACTGGATTCAGTGGGTCAAAATACATATGTATGTAAATTTTCGTTTTAATAATCCTACGATTAAGGATTTTTGGGAAAATTGAATTAAAATCTGAAAAAACCAAAGGGGTACCCCTTAGGAAATAATTAAAAATATTAAATTGCTTAAAATTGTATGAAAATTTGCTTATAAGTCAATTCGGACACGGGGAATTCAACGCCGTTGAGCGCATTTCCATATCTTGTTTAGTTTTTGAGATATAGCCTCCGGAAAAGTGAAATTTTTCGAATTTTTCAGTTTTTCTACTTTTATGAGGCTATATCTCGAAAACTAAATGTGATATGAAAACGCGGTCAACGACATTAATTTTCTCGTGCTTCAGTTAACTTATAAACATAGTTTCAGCGATTTTTATTTTTTTTCAATTTTCCGCCAAAAAAATCGCAAAAAGCGGTTTTTTTAACATTTTCTCGAAAACCAGAAGTCATATGCATTTGTAGATTGCACCACTGGATTCAGTGGGTCAAAATACATATGTATGTAAATTGTCGTTTTAATAATCCTACGATTAAGGATCTTTGGGAAAATTTAATTAAAATCTGAAAAAACCAAAGGGGTACCCCTTAGGAAATAATTAAAAATATTAAATTTCATAAAATTGTATGAAAATTTGCTTATAAGTCAATTCGGACACGGGGAATTCAACGCCGTTGAGCGCATTTGCATATCTTGTTTAGTTTTTGAGATATAGCCTCCGGAAAAGTGGAATTTTTCGAATTTTTCAGTTTTTCTACTTTTCCGAGGCTATATCTCAAAAGCTAAATATGATATGAAAACGCGCTCAACGGCATTAATTTTCTCGTGCTTCAGTTAACTTATAAACAGGGTTCGAAGATATATATCCATTATATAAAAATATCAAATAGTCTATAATAAATACAGTATACCTCTCATTATTACTTTCATTAATTCTGTTAAAATTATATTCTAAAGATAATTCTTACTTTACTAGCTTTTGACTAACTTCACATCAACGACATAAATCCAAATTGTGTGCCATTTGTGATGTCATTAACGGCAAATTCGGAACCATTTCCAAAATTTTTATTTGGTACTCATTTTAGAAATACAAATACAAAACTATCAATAAGTCAGAGTGGCCAAATAAAAGTACATTTATTGAACTATGTGAACAGTTACACACTTGCTGTAACAGTCACAGCAGGGCTGGAACGATATTTCTCCACTTTTGGCATTGTCCAATCTCAATTACGTAATCGTCTCGGTAACGACAATGCCGGTAAATTAGTTTTTATGTTTAAATATTTAAACCAAAAAGAAACTACAAAAAAAAACTAATTTAGATTGGATTTGGCCAAGTGAGTCTATCTGCAACGCTATGTTCAGGAAGTTCATCAGAAGATGATGATTTGCCCCTATTTAGGATATAGGGTTATTTAAATATTCTTACTATTCTTAGTACTATATAATATTTGTGTATCCATTCAATGTATATTTACTTTTTTTCGTTACCTATGTTAATCTTTTATTTAGGAGTAATAATTTATTTTGTATTTCCTATTGTGATAATAAATGTGTACAAAAACTAAAATTAAAAAATAAATATCCAAAAAGTGATATTTATCTGATATATATCCTATATATCAGATATTTTGATATTTATTATAAATATCATGATATTTACAAACCCTGGTTTTTATTCTCTAGTGTAACTGGAAAAAATATAATTTTTTTAATTTATATACCAATTTAATAGTAATTAAATAAGTAGTAAATTTAATTGTACGCAATAATTAATATACATAAACCTAATCTCACGTACAGTACTGCAAATAAAAATATTGTTAAACAATAAATAATATAATATATATAAAATACTATTCTTTAAATATCATATATCGCAGTGTGATTTTGCAGTAATTAATCACCCTGCGGGCATCAATACCAAACCAAAATAAAAATTAGAGTTAAAGCAATATATCAAATCACTTGATCATTAAGAGGCAATGACCGCTTCAATAAAATATTTATACAAAAACAAACAAAGAAATAAGTTTATCTTTCAACACTTTTAAGGCGTGGTTCTTTTTACATCTCCTTAGATACATAATACTATATTTCAACAGACATAAACAACTAAAAATCCATTAAAGAAATAAAATAATAAAACTACTAATTATTGAGTGTGATATTCTTTCGTAGCAAATCTCGGTAAGTGATATACAGGATGTTTCAAAATTATTGCAAAAAATAAAAGTATATATTACTTGATTCACAAAAAATATATACATTATACTTTTGGTACCACTGAACTAATAGGTTACAAATAAATACAAATTAGTACACATACTTGTTTCAAGTAATGTGCAATTATTTTTGCGTTGTAATCAGTATATCAAAAAATATATATACCTACCCTTATTTTTTTGAAACACCTTGTATTTATACGGCTACCAGCTGTCAAATCACGGCACCCAAAGATGTTAGCCGAGGAAGGAACATTAAATCTAATTAAATTGAGTATATGACCATATATTTTTCGGTGTGAAACATTTCCAAATTAATTTTGAAAAAAATGATTAAAATGATACGAAAAACAAAATTTTTGTTTAAGGACATGGCGTAATTTTAATATTTGTAGCTTAAATGACTATTGCATGTATTCTTGTGTTCTGATTTAGTTCTGTTATGATGAAGTAAAACCAAAATGAACTAATTGTTATAGGTGAAAGTGTAATCTAATATTACATTAAGAATCATGTTATTGCAAATTGATGCAGCTTAATGCAGTTTAAATTATAATGTTAAACACCCTTTTATATACTTACACAAGAACAGGTTTCGTATTTTTATAAAAATTAAATCATAGTGATGAAAGTACTTGAGAAATCTGAAACATATTTGACACATTAATCACTAAATCAATTTTAAATTTTATATTCGTTGATTTATGATTATGAAACTGGTTAGAGAAGTGGGAGGGAGTCAGTTGATTTGACTATGATGAGCATAAGTAAGACTGATGGTAAACGATTTTGTAAACACCTAGAAGTAACGGATAAATATAGTAATTATAATTTTCAAAAGAGTTTTACTTTATCTTGATGAATTTTTGACAAGTCAAATTAAGCTAAACCATATTGTCAAGTAACTTCTAATATAATCTTGTTACCATTTAGTTTTTGAAATAGTTTCGGATTTTTAAAATCGGACTAAAAAATAAATATATTGTCACGCCTTTTCCCATTACTGGGTTTAGCACATTTCCGTAGCAGATGAATAAAATAAAATAAATATATCATCACACCTTTTACCCATTACTGGATGTAGCATTCTGCCGTAGTACATCTCGGTAAGTGATATATTTCTTCTTGTAAAAAACAGTTACCAGCCGTCAAATCTCTGCCCTCGAAGATGTTAGTAGAGGGAGACCCATGGGGCTAGTTTTTAATTGTTCACAGTAGAATTTAAATAAAAAGCTAATTTTAAAAGCTGATATAAAATTATTTAATACTTTTGTTGATATTTTAAATAGATCCACAAAACTTTAAGTAGATTAAATCTGATACGAACTAACCATCTTATTGTCATTTTAACAAGGATTAATGAATTAGATCAGTGGTTTCCAAACTGAGGGGCGCGCTATATAAAAATATAATTGAGGCTTATGAACACATTCTCCATTTACATCATAGCACACACGTGTTTCTAACTCGCGCTCGCAGTAAAATATCCCTAGTTTAACCAACAAAGCCTTAGAAATTTTATTACGTTTCGTAACATCTTATTTGTGTGAAACAGGATTTTTCGCTGTAGCTGTTTTAAAAACAAAATATTGAACTCGATTATTCGTTGAAAAAGAATTGCGAATGGCGATATCTTCAATGACTCCCCGGTTCGAGAAACTGAAAAACAAGTGCCCATTCAGCACACTCAAAAATTATGATTATATTGTATTAAATATGCCTAATTTAAATTAAATATAATTTCCAATCTTATTACAATTTTATGTTTATAAATGTTGTTACATTATTTTGTTCTATTATTATATTGTAATAAACATAATTTTAGGTTAAGAAAAAAATTTGTTATAACAAATATCTTATATAATAACAATATTTTTTTATAGTACTAATTTTTTTGTGTTCTATAAAATAAATTATTTACGATTTTTGAAGTTAGGCTGTTATAAAAAATGAGAGGGGCGCGACAATTTTTTACGGAAAAAAGGGGCTGCTGAGAAAAAAGTTTGGAAACCACTGAATTAGATTAAATTTTAGTAGGCAGGTATTATGATTAACCTACTGTGTGAATCATGAATTTGTACTAGTTGATCGTTAGTTAGTAAAAATTATCATATAGAAGAGATGTTTACATTACAGTAATCAGTATGTTTATGATTTCAAAGTTAAATAACTTATTACGTCACATTATGTGGAGTTGTTATGAAATTCGCAATACCTACTAAAATACGCATAACGTACTCGTAAGTATATATACAGTTATATAGGTACATTGAAAAAGTCATAAAAATTCCGCTAGTTTTAATGTGTGCATATTTCTTTAACCAAATTAATTTCATTAGATATTTTATGAACTGGTTTAATGCACCAAATAAACAGAGACTCATTTTTTTCTGAGCAAGAGAGACAGACTAAACAACTTAAGGTGGGGTCATACAAGTGGTCTGGGTCAACTGCAAATGATTCCAGATTGTCTTAGAAATTAGTTCCTGCAATTAAGTAAATAAACGAGATTTTACTTCATTGTTCCACTTTCAAGCAGTTTTCCATTATTCCACGTCAAATGTCTATGCGTCATTGTAGAAAATTGTGAAGTAAATATTACATAGTTTCAACAATTATGAGTTTAATAATTGCAGCATAATATGATGTGGTGACAAGTAGGTGATAAAGACAATTATTTTCCGCTACTTGTTACTTTCATTGAATTTTATCTACAAAATTGAATTGGTAATTGATTACGTAAATTAATCAAAAAACAATTAATAAGACTAAATGTATGATTTATGTTATTTGCATTTTACATAATATTCTTGCAGGATATCAACTATTTAAAACGTTATGGACAGACAGCAGGTAAACGTATTTTATTATTTGCTGTGCTTATAAATTACTTGAACCCTAGTCCGGTTCTTTTAAGATTCCACTCACTTTTACAAGAAAAATAATTGTAATTGGTCGTAAACTGTTTATTCTAATTCCGGGTTCGATTTCAGATTGCTGTTATCTGTTACAAATTTTTATTTGACATATTATGTCCTCATATCTATTGGCTTTTAAGTAAATGGTCATTACAACAACATAGATTATAATATTATATAATTATTATATATATATGGGGTAGGTGGCTCAGTGGTATCGGGTCGGCCTGTGGATCTTGAGAACCCTGGTTCGATCCCTACAGCCGACAAACAATTTTCATCAATTTAAATCTACCCCTGTGGCTCCCTCTCCACTAATATCTTTGAGGGCCGTGATTTGACGGCTGGTAACCGCATTTCACGCGACAAAATATATCACTTACCGAGATCTGCTTAGGCAGAGTGCCACACCCAGTAATGGCTAAAATGCGTGCTAATGATATATAGATTATAATACGAATATTATTATAGAGGATAATTTTAGCACAAAACTAACAATGGCCACATTTTCACAGCATACTTATATTAGACCTAAACCCTATATACAACCTAAATCTAAATAGATGCATAGGTATAGTACGTCCAGTAATTATTTGGAAAAATGATTTTTATGATATCAAAAGATATATACACTCAAAATTAATTTTGGACGATTCTTTATTTTGAATTAATTCAGCAAGCTAATAAATTTATAAATTTTTTATTAAATGGAACCATACTTCTGGATTTCAAATGATACTAAAATTTGTAAATTTTGTTATAAAAATGAGGTAATAGTGTCTATTAAAATTTAGTATACTATTTTCATTTTAAACTGGAGGGATCGCCATAAAACGATTAAATGCACCGCAATTACGTTTACAAAGGAACTCAAAATATGATCCGTCATAACTAGTTTCACAAGGTTCATACAGGGTTGTACAGCCCCATTCGCCAGTACGGTCAATCATAGGAAAAAACAAGAATAATTTTAGGCTGAATACGACCCTTGAAAATTTACCTATTTTGACCATCGATAAGCGATATGGGGTAGCCGCACTAATGGATTTCATTGTAGTTATATGGGACAGGGACGTTTAATCGTTTTATGCCGATCCCTCGAGTTTAAAATGAAAATAGTATATATATCTAGAAAAATAGACTTTAAATTTCTTTTCTTCTTAAAACGTTACTAGAATTTTGCGATAAGAAGGTAACCTTGAACTTTAATTATTTATGTAGAATATAAATTACTGTTTGTAACAATCAATTTCATACCACTTTCTATTTACTTACAAAGTGTGAACGTCAAAGTGTTATAATAATAAAATCTTTATAAATATCTAGTGTACACAATAACAGTACTTATAAATAACCTTTAGATAAATTCTTCCTTCATTATTATTAGCAAATAGGTATGTCACCCCATGTATTCGTATAGTTATATATCATCAGTTCCGAACGATCTTATATGTTGAAACATTAACTTATACTTACATTAATAAAACAAAAAGACAAATAAATGTACATGTTGCTAATAAATAGTAAAACCAATTCCATAATAAAAATCAAATTAATAACTTTACTAAGTTCCACAGAATTCCATGGTTACTAACTGAACTGTGCTGGCCAGCCTCTGACGACGCCCTCATAAGGTGACTTGGAGGCTGAATTTTGTGAAACATAGCCAAGTGTTTACTTTACATTTTTATTAAACCTTGTTTCACCAAGTGTTGGATGACAATTAATTTTGTCTTTGTTGTTATTTATTTTCTTACATTAATAGTTTAATGTTTAAACTAGTTATAAAATATAAAACTATAACATTTTACCTTTGCGCACTTCATAAACCCGTACATATTCGTGTAGCTAAGAAGCATGAAACAAGCCAATAAGTTTCACTGTTATTAATATTACAACGTGCAATAGCCTTGGGTTATCACGATTCCAATACCAATGCTTCCGTTTGGTGAACCAAGAACCACAAAAGCGTATCAAATGTCAAACGGTATTTTTTGCAAAGGTTTAAAAACCACGCCCACCAGCAATTCAACTAGCGCTTGTTCTACAATTAAACAATGGGATTTGAACAAATCGTGCAACATACAATCTTATGTTATGTTACGGTTATTTCCTATTAGTTTGGTAGATGATTTGCAGATATAAGACATAAAAATATTAAATGAGAAATAAATTGTTTTGCTTTTTTTATTGTGATGTAATAAATGAAAAACTGAAGTAAAACGTAAGGTAGATATATACATAAGAGTTGGTATGATGCACTTTGATTAAATCTTTTCAGCAAACCTTTGATATTTCTCCTCTAACAGATACTTTATTGAATGGGCAAGGTAATTGAAATTAATTAAAATTTTACTTAAAACATCCAAACTGCAAAATTTACAATTATCAACAATTTTGTTTCAGTTCTATTCCATTCATTATAGAAAATAAAAGAAACGGCATAAATTATTTTTAATCTTAATTATAACATATTTTTAAATTATCTCATCATCATCATCATCATCTGTGGCGCTACAGCCCAAATCGGGCCTGGGCCTACCGGACACACCGAGCCGCAGTTTTTACACTGCCGTACTGCCGGTTTTCGTAGTCGAATGCTACATTATTTAAGGCGTATTACTGACTAGTTTATAGCGTCCGAGTGTGAGAAATACATGTAACTGTATTTTATATTTTACGACAAATCACACATTGTCGACAAGCGGATTCGAACTGACGAACCTTGGCTCGGGTGACGTCACAGTATGTTAAGAGATGTGCCTTAACACGCTCGGCCACCGCGCCTCATACCTATCATAAAAAATGTATATTTAATTTGAAATTTGCTTATAAATAAAATTTTGTAATAACATATAAGCAGATAATTATTATTTAAGTAGATTTAAAAAATAAATATAAGTATATACCTTTTTACCCATTTCTGGATGTAACACTCTGGAGTGCGGTTACCAGCCACCAAATCGCATCACCCAAAAATGCTAGTAGAGGGAGAGCCATAGGAGTAATTTTATTGTGAAAGAATTGATCTCAACATCAATATCTATTTTATGTTCAGTAGGAGGTCGAATGAATTTCATCTATCAACAAAGAATCATATAAATAAAAAATTAATAAAAATAAATAAATAAAATAAATATATCATCACGCTTTTTACCCATTACTGGGTGTAGCAAACTGTTTAAGCAGATCTCGGTAAGTGATATATTTCTTCGCGTGAAGTGCGGTTATCAGCCGTCAAATCACGCCCCCAATGATATTAGTGGAGGGGGAACCACAGGGGTAGATTTAATTTGGTGAAAATTGTTTGTCGGCTGTGGGGATTCACAGGCCGACTCGATACCACTGAGCCACCTACCCCATTAAAAATTAATTAATTACATCTAAATTAATGAGAAATTCTCATAATTATAAACAATCAGAAATAAGGTTCTAATGACTTAATTTTCTATTTAGAATTATATTAATTTGTCCCTAGAAATTAATATGTGCAATAAATACTAGGCAGCAATTGTAATTTGTATATTTACATTGTTAATAATAAATAAAATTACTTGAAAAAGCATTAATCCATTATTGAGTGTGTCTCTCTACCGTAGCAGGTAAGTGATTTGTTTTTACCAGCCGCCGTATCATGACCTCAAAAATGGTGGGATAGCAACTGAGGTAGTGAAAATCACGTTGGCTATAGTAATCTAATTTGAACGAATTGAATTTGGAATCTTATTTGTACTTTTTGATATATTGCAACTAAGATATTTATTTCGCATTTTTTATTATTTATAAAAAAATTATCCATTCAAATAAATAGAATATGTTACGAAGTCAGGTACTTTTTATACGACAGTATTTTGAATTCCTCATATTTTATTCTGTACGTCAAGGTATTTTTTTACAGCTTAGCTTAAAATTTAAGCACAAAATATCTTACGTAATATTAAATTTCATGTAGTTATTCATGAATTATAAGTATTATTTGACACCATAATAAAACCACAAATGAATGATTATGTATAATTTGAAAGATCCAATTAATCAGCAACTAATCCTAAAATATTTTACATCAAAATTTTGACACAAATTTTTTAAATTCGTCCGAAACCAATTTAAATTTATTCACATCTAATTTATATTCACAAAAAAATAATATATGAAGAAATGAGAGCATTGCAAAAACCAAGAATTCTAATAGTTCTCATGCAACAACTTACGTAAATAGGTGTGTACGAAGCTTGCACTTCTAGTTCGGTAATTAAATATTTCTCGATGTGATTTGGATGACCGCGATGGAGGTTGCGTCTCGGCGAAAGCTGTTATGTTCACCGACCTCTAACCTTTAAGTCAAATGGACTAGAGCAATAATATATTTCCGTAGGCCTACTCACAACTCACTGAACCAGTTTTCACAACATTTGTTTTTATAATTAACGTCAATGGGATGTTGCGCAGTTTTTCTACTCACTTTTGCAAGAGAAATAATTGTAATTGCTCTTAAACTGTTGGGATATGAATGCTAAAATATATGTTTTAATACAATAGTTATTATTATACGAATTACTAATTTACTCATTTATAATTGAATATGCAAGGTTGAACTAATTTATTAGAATTGTTTTAGAATTAGGTTACGTTCGATGATTTCATGAATAATGGTTTATTTATTTTAATAACTAATAAGTGTGCTAATTATTTAATTGAGTATTCAAGGTCGTACAATATTTTCTGAATTACTGAACATTTTGAAACTGTTATGTTGCTACTTATATATTAATAACTTTTATAAAATTTTATTAAAAAAAAGGGCAAGTGTTTATTAGAGTTTACTAAATTTTCAATGTTCGTTTTATATCCGAAAAACAGCTTTAGTAGAGAGTAGTGCCATGCTATACAATTTTATAAGAAAATAAATATATTTATCTACGATTGCTATGAAAAGTTGGGAATTACGCTCTTATTTGTCATCGTAAAGTTGACGTTTTCTGTGGAACAATCGAAAAATATCTTTTTTGCGCGTCTCCAATGGCAAACAAAACAGAAACTTGTCATATTGACAGCTGACAGAACGAACTTATTTTCAGTACGTATACGTTTTTTTAATAATTTGAAGATGCAATCGTAGAAAAAATTATGTGTGTATTACGAGCGTAAAGTGTCTTTGTTACTCTTACACTATTGCAGCTCTGGCCTTCGGCTCGCGCTACAATTACCGTATTCGAGTAACAAAGAATCACTTTACGCTCTTAATACACAAATAACTATTATAAAATTTAATTTAAACAAGAGAAGGGCAAGTGTTTATTAGACTTTACTAAATTTACAATTCTCGTATTATATCCGAAAAGCAGCTTTAGTAGAGATTAGTGTCATTTTATACAATTTTATAAGAAAATAAAAACATTTTTATGATAATTTTTATTAGAACAATTTAAATACGTATAGGTAAAGACATTTACTACAATTAAAACAATTAAAATATACAATATCCTTGAAATCTGAAAGAAATGATCCAGATTATATGAAAAGTAAACTACTTAATGACTTTACCTACAATTTTGCCGATCTAATGAAATTCAATTGAAATCGTTAGGTGTTAACTGACATTCAAGAATAAATGTATAATTAGTAGTATTGCTAATATACAATTACTATCAAAACTACAGGTAAATTAATTACAGCTTTGTATAATATAATTATTAACCTGATATTGACAATTAAAAAATATATCGTACCTGAATGCCAACAAAAAAAGCATTTTCAGATTGCTGAGTCACTCAAGAAACTATCTGATTTCAATTCTGATTAATAAAGTAAGAAGAAAACTAAGAACAAATCGTAAATAAGATAGAATTATTCTTTATGGTTAGTTAATTAATTGTTCTTAATTTTCAATATCAAATGAACAAATATCTAAACAACAATTAAATGGATATTAAAACCTGATTCAGAAAATATGGTTGTAATTTATAATTGTTAGTTTTGGTAGCACTGAGGCTATGGTAACCAACCTATTAATCAGTTGTGTTGGTAATATGTCGTTATAGCTATTTCTAATGCAATCTGCTTCAATTAATGTTTACTGTACCTAATGTCTTTAGTCTGTAACGATAACTTAGTGGTTTTGCAAATTATAGTATTTCCTTTTGCTGAATAAATTTTCTTGTGTTTAAGAGAAACTATTAACATAATGTTTCTGGCCAATATGGTAAACGCCAATTAAAATTGTTTAAATATCAAATGATTCATATTATTTTTCAACCTTTAATGGTTCTCAAATTATTTAGGAATATATTGCATCAAATAAAAATCATACAAAATTTAATATCCTAATTTTTTCTACAGTACTTCAAGACTATTTGTTAATTGCAAAATTAGCCAACTAATAATTAATCAGATAATAATAAATAAAAAGTTGTTCAATTTAAATCAACCTTCAATTTATTATTCTAATTATTGACTGACGATGCCCTCATAATGTGACTTGGAGGCTGAATTTTGTGAGACTTTGCCAAGTGTTTATTTAATATTTGTTATTAAACCTAGTTTCACCAAGTGTATGGATGACAATTAATTTTGTCTTTGTTGTTATTTATTATTTAATTACTTTTATAAATTTTCTTGTAAGTATTTTAACGACTATATCTTAATCTAAAATTTGGTACGTACATATCTACTGTTTTTAAAAATAAAATTGCATCCAAAATGAGAAAATAATTGTCATATAGTTTCTATAATTGTGCTGTTGGACTTATTAGATATTACGTAAATCTTTCGAGCTTCGAGAAAGAATGTCCGCTAATTCATTTAATTCCTATATACTTTAAAAGAAATTTTTCTTTGAAAATGAGCCACATTTTTTTCTAATTATACTTAAGTACAGAATGCGTGTTTTAAGAATTGTTTTACAAATTGAGGAAATACAACATATGTATGTAATAATTATAAACTTGTTTTCAATTGTCATAAAATTTTACTGTGAAAAGGAGAAATATAAACTGAAATAATTACCAGGAAAAAATCTTCATTACATACCTACCTACGTAATAAAATCAAATATAATTCTCTTGTTTATGTTAAAACGAAATGTTAACAGTGTCAGTTAATCGCCTTTCTAAATCGTGAGATTTTCTGTTATTTATGTTTTCAAACATCGGATATATTTCTTCGGCTTTCAAGATTGATATCGATTAGACACACATCATTTACCAGCTGTAGGAGAACTAAAATATAAATTTAGTTAAGCTATATCCATACACAAATAAAAAAAAACATAAGATATCTTATCGCCAACTGTGCAAAATTATTATTTCGTTATATAATACTAATTGTCTTTTTAAGTCTGTCAATCAATTTATAATATAAATTGTAACTGAATTATGTTTCAATGCATATGTGAATTTTGTATTGTATTTTTTTATTTACTAATTACTTCGCATAATAGGAATTAAATTTAAATTAGCGGCGAATTTTTTGTCATAAATCCACGATTTCTTGCTTGTGAGAGAGCGAATACATATAGCTACAAGTAACTGGAAAAGGTTTTTAATTAAACATTTAAATCTAAAGTCAATTTTATGTTATTCTAAAATAATAACTCTTAAATAATTTGATGGGAGATAGTTGATAAAAAGAGCTGACACTTCTATACACTTAAAAATGGCGAAATATGCACATAATATATCATTACATTTTCAGAAAATATGTATTAAAAATAGTATGTTATTTAACGATTATATGCAAGTCAAATACTAGTACTTTATCTAAAAAAAATTAAATACACAGAACGAAAATAGTATAAACATAAAATCATTTACATTACATTAAATAAATCGTGTGTAAAAATAACAAACCGTGCGTAAAAGACCAACGTAAATTAAATGGGACTTTCATTATTAAACGATTTCTGTTAACAAATATCCTAGCAACCACTAAATATAAAATCTTACAACCAAATACAACAAACAAACATCAAACTAAGTGAATTTGTTTATTCTTTCGTCAGTTAAATAGCAATATTTTTTTTCGGTAAGAAATAATTCATTTATTGTAGATTGTAATATTGTAATTAATAATATAAATAATTGTACTTATTGAATTCCTTTTTTCGAATTAGTTCGTAAATAATATACTATATGTAGGGTTGTGCATTTGACCAGTCAAATATTTTTCGGTCAATTGACCGACTATTTGACCGGTCAATTGACCAAGAAATATTTAATAAAAATCACAATTAAAATTGTTATTAATTTATATAGTATTGTTTACTACATCCAATATTACTGAAAATGAAAAACCAACAACAACTAATAAACAAAACCACATCAAATTCAAAATAAAGGGGAAAATAAAATACAAGACGTAATGAAATGAAATAATATGTATTTATTTTATTTGTAAAGTAAAGTAAGCAAATTTTCCAGAACCCAGAATACCAAACTATATATATTCATGTAATAATAGTAAGTAGCTATTTCTATTGAACAACAGATGTCGTGCGGTTCCATTTAGATTATTTGACCGTATTATTTGGCTGTCAAATATTTTTGGTCAATTGACCACGGCAATTATATGATATGAGTGTGTGAAGAGCTGTTATGCAGTCCTTGCAATTAAGGCTCTCACCTTCGGCTCCTGCCTTAAACTTAAACTCATGCTTCACCCCCTGCTACTATTTAATACAGAAGTAATGAAACATTACACTAGTTTAATATGAACAGCTTTATGTATTTAGAGTCAGATCCATAATGAAGGTATTATTTAATAATTTAATAATGAAGTTATTTTTATTCGATTGTGTCAAAAAGTGACCTTTCTCAACTGAATATTTGTACGAAAAGTTATCCTTTTCAGATATTATAAATATTTGCTATGGTTGGTAGCGGATAGTTATCTAGTAATCTCATCCAGCAAATTATAAAAATTATTGCGAAAGAAAAAGTTCACTTAATTAATTAAACATTTTGACACATTCATTTGCAAGAAAATAAAAATAATGCATGAAAGGATTTAAAGTATATGCCCTGTTTAGTTAAAAACTTCCTTTTTTATGAAAGCAGAATAAATAATTTGAAGTAAAAAAAAATGAACAGTAAAAGCTAATTAAAAATAAACTTCAATGCTTAATCATTCTAAAGAAGAGTTGAGCAGTAAAATAGCTGACACAGAAATTTTAAATATTTTTTCCATTCAATTAAGGATTCTAGGTTCAAATTCTGGTTATATCCCAATTTCTCTCTCTCTCTCTCTCTCTTTTTGTCTCTATCTCTTACTATATATATATATATATATATATATATATATATATATATATATATATATATATATATATATATATATATATACAGGATGTTTCAGGACTAGTGTAAGAAACTTTAACAGCTTATTCCTGAGGTCATTTTGAGCCAAAAATGTCAGATGAACATAGGTCCTATTCCTTCTAGTTACCAAACTACAAGAGGTTGAAGTTCTATAAATAACACGAAATTAATCAAGATAATTTCGGAAAACAATAGTTTTATTGAAAAGTCATACCTTATTTATCTTAATTAGTTTTATTTATTAATATAAACGAATACGATTTAGAGAACAAAACATAAAATGACACAATTAAATAGACACAGAACAACATAACCAAACATGGAATAGGTTAACACAATATGAAATAAGATAACAAATTAAAAACAAATTACAGCAACTGTTCAAAATGACCGCCTTGAACTCGTATGCATGTTATTATTAATAAATAAAATTAATTAAGACAAATAAGGTTTGACTTTTCAATAAAACTCTTGTTTTCCGAAAGTATCTTGATTACAAAAATTTGAAAATTTCGTGTTATTTATAGAACTTCAAGCTCTTGTATTTTGGTAACTAGAAGGAATAGGACCTATGTTCATATGACATTTTTGGCTCAAAATGACCTCAGGAATAAGCTGTTAAAGTTTGTTACACAAGTCCTGAAACATCCTGTATATAAATACGTCTCTGAAAGTTGTTACTGTAGGGAGAACTAGAAGGGTAGTTATGTATTTGTTGGCTGTGGGAATCAAACCCGGATTCTCCCAACATAATATGTTGTCTTAATATCTAGTTACAGGTTCAAGTCTTATTGCTACTCATGGATTCGCAGTTTTAAGTTTGATATGCACTGTTCTAATAATATATTTATTATAACATAACTATTAGTGTATATTATTTAAATCTTCGTGTGAAATAATAATAATAATAAAATTGTATAATGATTGAAAGAACAATACGTAAATAATGAGCGGAGACCAGTAACCATTTGTTAATAAACAAACAAATAAATAAATAAGTGAATGTGAAGGATAGCAATTGTTTTAAAAACGTAAGTAGTGTTTCCCAGAGAAAAACGGATTTCACGGTATCATTATTACAACAGATTGCATGTTAGGTCAGAAATCAATCCTTCACTATGAATGAAACTCAACTGTATCATTTTACCAAGAATAATATGTCTCCTACCTACACTGGACTGTTACGTAACATTCAATGTTTAACTTTGTACAAATTTGATATTTTGATGTAGTTCCAGATTACGAAATTTGCCTCATTTTTGTAATAGAACCTTAACTATTACATATGTTATTATTGTAAGTATAGGTTGAGATTTTTTCGAATTCCTGCAATTTTAATAAACGTTACTTGGCAATTTATGGCTATCAGAGCATAAAACGATAATGTGGAATATTAGAACTCCGTTGCATGGAGACTTAATATACCAAGATCTTTCCGTACTCGTGTTAATTACTTCTTCGGAATATAAAACTGACCTTCCTAGTGGACAAATTAATTTAAATAGAATTTTGAAAATTTTCGTCTCATTGAAATTATCACTACAGCTACATCTGTAAATGATCATTGAGCACTAAGATTTAATGACATTACTTTTCTTTTTATAGCCTAATTTATGCAATAAATACAGGATAAAAGCAAAATAATTATTTTCAAAAATAAATAAATATTCATCACGCCTTTTAGTTATTACTAGGTATGGTTCTGTGCCGTAGCAAATCTCGATATGTGATATATTTCTTAGCGTAAAGTGCAATTATCAGCAGTCAAATCATGACCCTCAAAGACGTTAGTAGAGAAGGAGCCACAGGGGTAGTTTAACGTGGTGAAAATTGTTAATTATTTAATTAGTTCTGTAATAATTTTCTTTCGATCATTCACTTTTTGAAGCACAATGATTTCCTTAAATATTTTAATATTATCTAACATATGATGGCATTGTAATTTGCGCTGTCAATTTTTTATAAATTATATATAGATTTTTAAATCTTAGTCTTTCGGGTCTCAAGAAATTAATTAGGAATTTAAAATGCTTCAAACAGAAGTAACGAAATTCTAAATTTTCTACCATTCATCCGTCCGTACGGTGGTGTGGATAGCGATACGGAATTCTAATCCGGAGATCCCGAGTTCAAATCTTACTCAAGCTAAGTTCCTATTGTACAGAGTAACATAAATAAATAAATAAATAAATTTTTCTATAAAATATTTTTAAAATGTTCAGCAGCAAAAATTAAATGATGACAAACAATATTACCGGTAGTGTGAAACTGCTAGCTACTTCTACAATTTTTACACACCTAAATTGTTCATATATTTATGTCATACATAAATCATATTTAACCAATAAAATATTTTATTTATTATTATTTATTTTATTATTATTGTTGGAAGTATGAACCATTATTTATTTATTAGCTTACATAGAAAGGTAGAAAGGTATAATTAAGTAAATTTATTTATTAAAAAAGACTATAACTTTTTTATCCGTTACACCAAATTAGTGTAACATAAATATTTTTTTCAATATATGAATTTGAAAAGATATATTTTCTACTAACTTTGATTACATTAAAACGAAAAACAATATTATATTTAATTTAGGTTTTACATTGAAAAAGTACAATGTTTTATCGAGTTTAATTTCCACAGCCCACAAACAATTTTCACCAATTTAAAACTCTGTGGCTTCTCCTCCACCAATATCTTTGCGGGCCGAGATTTGATGCCTGGTAACCGCACTCTACGCTAATATATAACTTACCGAGATCTGCTACATCTATTAACAAATATAAGGCGTGATGATATATTGTATTTTATTTTATTATCAACATTTTATGAACATTATACGTTATAATACATATTTCTGTAACTTTCATGTTTATAACCAAATAAAATCCAGGATTAATTACTCATTTATATTTATAAGAATTTTAAATATACATCAAATGTGTTAGAGATTCGTATTAGTTTTTTTTTAAATGCAGGAAAGAAAACAACATGCAGTGTAATAGACAAAATGTGACACAGAAAGATAAATAGTGATTTTTTCCAAATCAGTATCAATAGATAGCTACTTAACAACAAAATAACTATTGCTCTACATTTTAGCAACCAATCGAAACGAAAACCATTAAATGTAAATTCTATGAATATAAATTTAACTACTAGACTATTACGAAAATTACGATCAGCCTGTAGATAGCCAGATAGATTTCCCTGAGATGGATAAAAGAGAAAATGCACTAATAACCATTCGTTGACATAAAAGAAAAAAATATACATTATTTCACAATTGATAATTTGAAAAATAACTACTCAACTTGATTATTAGGAATAATGGCAAACTAAATTACCTGAAACTTACAGTTCTTATTTGTTGCGTAAACCAATGACGTGTTTGAAATCTTTTTGTTATTGTCACAATATTTAATTACTACTTTGTTCACTCTCACAAGATGGAATTTCACCTAAATGAGTTATTAATTAGCTTAATATTAATACAATTGAACAGAAGATGCAGCTCTGAGTTAGTTTAATTCTAAATGTAAACAATAGGTATGTTGTGCAAAGAATCTGCAGAAACTGATAAAGCAATATGATGCATTGGTGGGACCTCGCCTTCTGGTTTTTGGAAAAAATGCGCCAGATCTCATTACGTAGAGACGTGAATGTATGTCGGGAGTAGCCAACGCTGTGCTGTAGCTGTCCATGCGAGAGATGCTCCCCGCAAATGCTGACCCCGCGGCTAGTGAAAGTGCACAATTTGACCGAGTGCATTACTGAGTGCTGAGATATACCCTCTCCGAGGTGTGGTTTGCTATAAATACTCACAGAACTTAGGGTTAGACATCATTCGTTCTTCATTCATCTTAATACACCATGAGACCTTTTGTGGTAAGTCGAACAATATATTTCTGTAAACGTCAACTTTTCATCTAAGTATAACAAAATTTTGAACCGAAACATACGAAGCATAGAACATAAATCTTATGATTTCTTGCTATGTATCTTTTGTGTCCAAGAGAAGTAGATATTAAATTTGTGTTTTATTTTTCAGGTCGTAGCAATCCTACTGGCTGCCGCAGCCGTGGCCCACTGTGAAGATGCCGCTAAGAAGGCCGACAAGCGCGGCATCTTCTCCACCGGCATCCATGGCCTGGGTGGCGGACTCGGCGGTGGATACGGTGGCCACGGTCTCGGTGGTGGCTTCGGTGGCCACGGCCTCGGCGGCGGCCTAGGAGGCGGACTGGGAGGTGGACTGGGAGGCGGTCATGGTCTAGGCGGCGGTGGACTCGGCGGTGGACTCGGAGGAGGCCTCGGCGGAGGACTCGGCGGAGGATTCGGTGGCGGACTCGGCGGTGGATTCGGAGGAGGACTCGGCGGTGGATTCGGAGGAGGCGGTGGTGGCGGTGGAGGCGCTACTGTGAACACCATCACTCAGACCGTTGCCGTTCCAGTACCGCAACCCGTGCCTGTGACTGTAAACCGTCCCGTGCCAGTGCCAGTGCCACAGCCCGTGGCCGTGCCAGTTCCTCGCCCTGTAGCTGTCCCAGTTCCGCAACCGTACCCTGTGGTTGTTCCTCGTCCATACCCAGTCACTGTTAACCGCCCGGTGCCTGTACCCGTGCCCCAGGCTGTGCCCTACCCAGTAGCACAACCGGTCGCCGTGCCCGTGCCCCAGCCGTACCCCGTCACCGTAGCTCAACCCGTTGCCGTTAGAGTACCTCAGCCCGTCATCGTGCCCGTTGCTCAACCTGTCTTCGTAGGAGGTGGAGGCGGCGGCGGCGCTGGTTTTGGCGGTGGTGCCGGCGGTGGTGGTGGCGGTGGATTTGGAGGTGGTTTCGGCGGTGGTCTTGGAGGCGGTCTTGGAGGCGGTCTTGGAGGCGGTCTCGGCGGTGGACTTGGCGGACACGGAGGACTCGGAGGTGGTCTTGGCGGTGGACTTGGAGGACATGGTCTAGGAGGCGGTCTTGGCGGTGGATTTGGCGGCGGACACGGCACCATTCTCATCTCCTCCGGCGGTGGACATGGTGGTCTGGGTGGTGGATACGGCGGAGGATACGGCGGTGGTTACGGTGGCGGCCATGGAGGCGGTGCCATCAGTCACTCCAGTGTGATCATCGGCTCCAGCGGTGGACACGGCAAATATTAACTCACCTTCACGTCTAGTTCATCCCATTTCATCGACACAACCCTCATTTCTCACCCATGAAGAATTCATTGCATTGTGATACGCACATGTACATTTTATTTTGTTACATGAGTATGACTAAAGTGTATATATTTTTTACTGTGCACATGATAAATTAAAATATAGCTTTATTTTACTAATGTCTGTCGTTTCGCTCTGAAAACCCGCAATCCCGCATTTGTCTCCTCAGGCCAGCGCTGCTGTCCGCTTGTCGTCGGCGTGGGAGCCGTACACTGTACGCAGCTTATTAGACACTTACATATAATTTCCTTTATGCAATGATTCAGTTTTACATAACTGAACCTAATTATACACAAACACCAAACTACACAAAGAAAATCAGTATGACGACGTATTACCATTTCATTGCAAGTTTTGCTTCTAACGACTTTTGCTCTAATATTACATTCCATTCTTTTTTCATTTAATTGTGTGACATGTATCATACCAAGCTATCACGAACGAAGTCTGGTTTTTGTCTTGTATTGTTAAAGTTGCCAACGAAGCTTGCTTGTTATTCACGAAATAATGTCACGGAAAGAGGAAATTAATTTCATTATAAACTCACTACACAGAAATGTTTTAATTTACTTGACACCTGACACCTAAACCACGTACTATGAAAATTGCTTCAAATAAGTATAAATTTTTCAAGATTTAAAGTTCACTTTATAACAGGGTTCGTAAATATCATGATATTTATAATAAATATCAAAATATCTGATATATAGGATATATATCAGATAAATATCACTTTTTGGATATTTATTTTTTAATTTTAGTTTTTGTACACATTTAGAAAAACTGAAAAATTCGAAAAATTTCACTTCTCCGGAGGCTATATCTCAAAAACTAAACAAGATATGGAAATGCGCTCAACGGCGTTGAATTCCCCGTGTCCGAATTGACTTATAAGCAAATTTTAATACAATTTTAAGCAATTTAATATTTTTAATTATTTCCTAAGGGGTACCCCTTTGGTTTTTTCAGATTTTAATTCAATTTTCCCAAAAATCCTTAATCGTAGGATTATTCAAACGAAAATTTACATACATATGTATTTTGACCCACTGAATCCAGTGGTGCAATCTACAAATGCATATGACTTCTGGTTTTCGAGAAAATGTTAAAAAACCGCTTTTTGCGATTTTTTTGGCGGAAAATTGAAAAAAAATAAAAATCGCTGAAACTATGTTTATAAGTTAACTGAAGCACGAGAAAATTAATGCCGTTGAGCGCGTTTTCATATCACATTTAGTTTTTGAGATATAGCCTCGGAAAAGTAGAAAAACTGAAAAATACGAAAAATTTCACTTCTCCGGAGGCTATATCACAAAAACTATTTGATATTTTTATATAATGGATATATATATCATTGCAAAAATATGACGATATATATCAAAATAAATATCATGATATATATCGATCGATATATATCTTCGAACCCTGCTTTATAATAGAGAATTAAAGTATTTTTTCTATCTACTTATTTTTGATATATGACACAATCGTACAATTTTTAAAAATAGAATGTTGCTATATATTTTTTTTATTATTATTCTTCAATCTTATTAATAATTTTGCCAGATACAGCTAAAAATCTATTCTATTATATAAAAAAACTTTATTAGTATTGTGAGTATAAATGCGATACATTTATTCAAAATACTTCATAAAATCAGAACAAAAAATCTTTCTCAATTTGATTAATATTAATATTATTCGTTTTAGCTGCGAATTTTACCAAAATGAAGCAACTTTGCCATAGCTGAAAAAAGAAAATATATGAGCTTTGCAAATAACTAATTTTTATCTAGTCCCTTCATTTAAAATTATATCTTAAAAATTTTCAATTTTCTTATATGAAAAATGTTTTAGATTTTTAATTCAAATTTTAAATTAAAACTAGATAAAAAGAAACCTGTAAGTAGTATTTGAAAGTTATTTTAAATATATATTATTATTATATTTTTTCTTTCTGTAGACAGATACTTAAAAAAATGTAAATTAAAGAGTTCTTGAAAACAAAATAAATCTATAATTAAAAGTAACTGAAATTGACATGAAACAAAAAATACCTGAGTTATCCTATTAAACAAATGTCCTATTTATATCAATTCCTAATGTTGAAACTTCGTTACCGAAACAAGAAATTAAACATCACTCCATTATTTAGCGATTCATTAAATAGATTTATGAATATGGACGTAAGATTAACACGGAGATTTGGTAAATATTAATTATATAAACATGAAATATTTGCATCCTTGAACAAAGAAAACAAAATCTAAAATGAGATAGATAATGGATGAGCAAATATGAGTCGACTTCCGTTGATCTTCTGAATGACATTGATTTTTATTAAATTTATGACACTTAGAGAAAATATATTGTATATATGTTTATAACAATTCTTTTAAACAATATAATTTGAGAACAAATATAGTTAGATACCTACAGTTAGATAATTGATAATAATAATTTATTTTCATCATTGTAGCATACAATGTTATTTGACAAATCAAGCCATATGAAAATGATAGTTTTACAGTTATAGATATTAAAAAAATACATATATTTTTTATATAGTTGACATAATTACATTATATACAGAAAGTAAGAAATTAAAAATTCATCTAATAAATATGTTAACCATTGATAAACTAACTGACAATATACATATTATAATAAATATTTAAAATTTATATTATTAAAAATTATAATCTTGCATGTAACGCAAAAACTTCATGCGAGCTCCATCTACTAGGACTAAGTGAAACTAAGATCAATATTGAACCAAGAAATAATTACTCAGTTACCAGTCATTCTAAAACTTTTTACACTAAACTATTAAATTAATAGTAATGATTATTTCTTAACAAAAAAACGAGAAAAGGAAATGCTATTTATTTAGAGCTAATATTATTAAGTTGTGTGATTATTAAAGGTAATCATACCTGTAGTTTTTGACTAAAGTTAATTTATATTATGACAGAAAAATTCTGATGACTCCTGGATTCGAACCAGGGACCTTCCGCATACCGGGTAGAGATGCTAACCGCTACACCACGTCACCTGTGTTCGAAATATGGCATCAACTGAATTTTTCTGTCACAGTGTCTAAGCGTCTAAACGTCTGGTTCGAATCCAGGCGTCATCAGAATTTTTCTGTCATAATATAAATTAACTTTAGTCAAAAAGCTATTTATTTAATTTATCTAATAGACAACAATTGATAAACTTATAAATATGATTAGTCCTGTAGTTTCGCCATTACTAATATCTTTGACGACTGGTAACCACTTCACGCGCAAAAAAAAATTACTGAGATATACTAGAGCAGAGTGTCACAGTAATGGGTAAAAGTAGTAACGATATTTTTTAATTTATTTTCAGTAAAAGGTAAAAGGTGTGATGATATATTTATTAATTTTTTATATTTTATGATGTTTATTATAACATTATTTATTTACAACTGAAAGTATCTCCTATACAGTAATAAAAATAATATAATTTAAATAAAAATATTACGATTATAAGCTCATAAATAAATGATATTTTATAGACAATTAGAAGGTTGCAATTTAAATTCCAATAAAATAGCCATAACAACATTTCTTTATATTTTATTTCAATTTTAATGATCTCGGAAATCATTCATTGCAAATTGAATTTCTAGCACTTAGGCCGAATCTTGTTACTTAACGCAGAAAGAAAACACATTAATCGGAAATTCAATCATTGTCTGACTGTTTAGATATAATAACATGAAGTGAAATCATTACAAACATTTAGAGTACTAAATTACATTTTATTGCGGAAGTTAGCACTTGTCCTTTGACACTATCAACCGCAAAAATTATACTATAACATTAAAATTCTAGCAAAATATTATCTTATATAGAACACAATACGTGTGTTCAGAATTATCAAATATATTGTGTTGCCACGAAATGTATTATTTTGGAATATCACGAATCTGTAGAACGAGTAGTTTTTACTTCCTTGTACGAAGTAAAGGAAGTATTGTAATCGCGAAAATTTTCGGTTCTCAGATTTCAACGGAAATAGGTGTTTTGGCCCTCCTTGAATCCATTTTGACTAATTTCGTCATGCCGTCTGTACGTACGTACGTACGTATCTCACATAACTCAAAAACGGTAAGCCGTAGAAAATTGAAACTTTATATTTAGGACTGTTATAACATCTAGTTGTGCACCTCCCTTTTTGGTCATTATACAACTACCGGAAGTGGTACTTTACTTGAAGCCTATAATAGATTTTCATGAAAAACTATATTTAAATATAATTTAAAACTTTCCAAATTTGGTATATAAGACTACTATATCAATGGAAATAACATAATAGATTTTGGTTAAAATAGACTAACCGGAAGTGGCACATTACATGAAGCTGCTAACAGTTTTCCTTGAAAAAAATGGTATTATTTTAATTTTAGAAAGGAATGCTGCAAATAAAAGTTTTAGAGAATTAAATTCTGCGTCTAGCACATTAAGAATTTTTAAATTAGCTTTTTGCATAAACGAGATATCTAAATTTAAATATTATATATTTTTTGATTTTTTTTTAAATTTAGTTTGCTATGGATTAGAACAAAAAATAAAAGATTTAATGTCAAATATGTGCAATTAAAAAAATATCTATAGTTTAATACGTGTACAAGGAAGTCATGTGGTGTCCACATCAGATATTTTAAAATAATATGTTGAGTGGATTAATACAATATATTCTAATAATTTTGAATACCCGTGTTGTATTCGTTATAATTATATAACAAATAAAAATATGAACAGACATAATATCCAACTTACAATTGAAATAAACTCAATGGTATCTAGTCGGCTTGTGAATTTGAAAACCTGGGTTCGATTCCCATACAAATATAAACCCATACTGGGTGAAAATTGTTGATCGATTTTAAGAATCGATCCCGGGTTCTCGAATCCACAGGAGGGCTCGATACCACAGAGCCACCTACTTTATAACAAACAATTTTCAACACATAAAAACTACCCCTGTGGCTACCCTTTCACTAACATCTTTGAGAGGCGTGATCTGACGGCTGGTAACTGTACTCCAAGCAAAGAAATATATCACTTACCGAGATCTGCTACTTTAGAGTGCCACCATCTAGTAATGGATAAAAAGCGTGATGGTACATTTACTTTTATTAATCATTTTAAAAAGCCAATGTGGTATCATTTTTTCGAAGCACACTGTATATATTTTGCGCGTGAGGTATAGTTACCAGCCATAAACTCACAACCCTTGAATATATAGTGGAAGTGAAGCTAAAACTGTAATTTTTAATTAGTTTGTCGGTTGTAAGAATCGAACTCGGGTACTCAAATTCACATTCCAATACGTTGTCAATGAACTTTAGTACTATAATTAGGATTAATTTCTTATTGTGTTGAGCAGTATAATAAATAAAATATAATAACTGATTAGAAAAATAAGTTAAACGATTGTATTTTTCGAAGAAAGTATTACAATTTTATTTGTACACAATACAAGTAAAATAAGGTCATTAAGTGAACTACTTGAACTAATATTGCAAAAGTATTTTATTATTATTCTTTCCTCGCAGATTTTGAAAGTTACCTACTATTATGCCCAATTTAGGATATCGAATCTATAATGTCTAAATATAAGATTAAAATCAAAATGATGTTGTGAATTTATTATAACAGAGGAAGTAAAAGTACTATAAAAAATGTAGTTATTCATTAATACACCTGAAATTATAGGAAATGAATTGCATTTTCACAAAAACGTACTGCGTACTCTAAATTTCTAGTTTTTACTTCGCATCACCATTTCTTTCGATGGAATTTCACTTCTTTAGACAATGTAGGTACTAGGCAAAGATATCGAGCACATATGCATGATTAATAGAAAGTATTTATTTGTGAATTTGATCATTTATTATGCTTTTAGTCATCCAATCCAGATCAAATAGAAAGGAAATCTTTGTACTCGTATTTGTCTCTGACAATTTGTTTTAATGTGCACTTCATTATAACGGTTTTTTCTGTATTTCGCGTTATGATTACTCATTACTAGTTTACTGTTATTAAACAAGATAATTATGTAGATAATAAATATTTTATAGGTGCAATGTTTGAAATTCATTGTCTTTAACAACATGCAAGATACTAATTAAATGAGGCAGATTTCTATACATTCTCCACCTTTCATCGCTCAATATATGAACAATGTATGCAATTTTCTCATTGTATGGTAAACAATGTTAATTTATTCTTTTATTGATTGCTACTTTCCTCCATTCATTAAAAATTATAAAAAATATTCAATATCACTAAATATAATAAAATATCAAACTAAACACTTGTCTAAGTCTCACAAAATTCAGCCTCCAAGTCACCTTATGAGGGCATCGTCAGAGGCTGGCCAGCACAGTTGGTAACCATAGACGCGTTTCGCTCTTATTAGAGCTCACCAGTATGGTAATAAGAGAGTAATAAGAGCGAAACGCGTCTATGGTTACCAACTGTGCTGGCCAGCCTCTGACGATGCCCTCATAAGGTGACTTGGAGGCTGAATTTTGTGAGACTTAGACAAGTGTTTAGTTTGATATTTTATTATTAAACCTAGTTTCACCAAGTGAGCATTTAAAGACAATTAATTTTGTCTTTGTTGTTTTTTATCACTACATATATCACCATGCCTTTTCTTCGTTTGATTGTACGTGAAATACGGTTACCAGCCGTCAAATCACGATCCGCAAACATGTTAGAGAAATAAGACTACAACGGGAATTTTAATGTGGTGAAATTCAGTTGTCGACTGTGGGAATCAATCTCGGAATCTCAAATACAAAATCTGTGTCATATCTAAAAGAATGTTGAATTGAAATATTATTCACAGCGAATTTTTGACAGGTCATATAAATTTGTAAATTTTATTAATACTGCGTTTCTTCGTTCTCAAATTCTGTATATCACATCCAAAAACAAATAGCATTTTACAATTTCTAAATTATAAAATATGGTAAAAGTTTTGAGAACTTATAATTAATAAACAGTTAACAAGTTTCTTTTCACCTCACATGAAACTTCAACAAATATTAAAGAGTCCAAAAGATATTGTCCCTTTTCAGTTTTCTGGAATATATAGTACTCCCTGTGAATGCAGTAAAGTTTACATAAGTGTTTCATTGCAATTAATTATCCTGATTAATTTACAATTGCTCCAGTTTTTAATTTAGTTTCTACACAAAATTAAATTTGAAGACACAAAAATCGTTGTCATATATCAACGGTCGTTTGATCAGAGAAGCTTTTGAAATTTACAAAAACGACTTGAACAACTGTGATGGTTGAGAATTGAATAAAACTTGACTTCCGGTGATCAAGAAACTATAATTACTTGTTTAGTTGTTACTTAGTTACTTGTTTATAGTTACGTTTTGTTATTTACTAGTTTTTCTTGATTAAGATACACGTTGATTGTACCGAAATATTCTATTCTTAATTACGAAAGAAATTTAAACATTATAGGAAAAAATAATTGCTATTGCTAGCCTGATAGAAAAAAAATACACATAATTAATAAATGTTGGATTTTAATTGAAATACGTTCTAGTTATTTAATTATGAAATATAAAAAAATTGTATGACATGTTGAAACTGCAGGTTCAATATAATAGACTATAATAAAAAATATAAAGTAAACACTTGGCTATGTTTCATAAAATTCAGCCTCCAAGTCACCTTATGAGGGCATCGTCAGAGGCTGGCCAGGACAGTTAGTAACCATAGACGCGTTCCGCTCTTATTAGAGCTCATCAGTATGGCATAACTCACTTCTTCACCTAGAACAAAGTTCACGTGAAGAAGCTGGTGACGACGAACTATGCCAGCAGATAATAAGATCTCTAACAACAGGTAAGATGACATCAGAAGTTTTGTGGAACAGGTCATGCCATCTACCGAAAAAAATGGAAGCTACGCAATAGCAATTTAAATAATAACAAAGACAAAATTAATTGTCATCCAACACTTGGTGAAACAAGGTTTAATAAAAATTATAAAGTAAACACTTGGCTATGTTTCACAAAATTCAGCCTCCAAGTCACCTTATGAGGGCATCGATGCCCTCATAAGGTGACTATAATTTTGTCATATTAGGAATTTGAACGTTTAATATGCGAGAAAAGTGAACTTCGCCTATAATATGTTTTAGATGAATGATATTACTATAATTTATAAATTATTGAAATTTATTTTTTATTTATTTAAGAATAGTATTCCGAATTTGGTTATGGTACATTATGTAATGTTTTTTATTAAACGTCTCAGTTTATATTTTATTATATTGGTAGCACTTAAATCCATGCCTTATGCAATGCATTTATATATGTTTGTAAAATGTCCTGTAGGTATTTATAGATTTATTTGTAATATTTTAAAATATGTATTTTCTCCGTTTCACTTGTTATATTAATAGCTACCCTACAGAGTAAATACCGCAATTATTTACTAAAACACAAATGATTATACATTGTCTTCATGACTGATATGATAATAGCCATCAAATAAAATTTCTTTCACAAAGCTAAATATGTATCTAGTAGATAAATTAAATATGATAATGTAAACATTTCCTCAAGGTAACACTGTTCTACATTTAAGATCTCATATAAATTATAATTTCAAATTTCTCAAATAAAATAAAAAATTAAATGCTTTCTGTGACAGTGAATATAATTGCAATATAAAACGTAATCTCGTGACAACAAATTACTGGAACCAATTTATTAAGCGAATAATAATTATTTTTTGCAACACTTATTTAAATAATTTATAGTAATCAAGTAATTAGACCTTACGTAAAATAATTTATCATAATATGTAATTTCTCTTCATTTAATCTTAATTTTCATTTACCGTATTAAATAATAGAGAAAAGACAAGTTTAATAGCATCCGTGGAACTGTCTCTGGAAAAGAATGACTACTTACTTTCCAGTTGCTACCGTTATTAGCAGAAATTAAATGTTCATATTATACAGTAGACCAGAATTACTGTCAACTATCACAGCTGCCGGCTGTATATACATATTCTTGCATATAATGGCTTTTGTAATTTTACCGACAAAAACAGGATTTTTGAATGAGTTTGTTACAGTTGAGCGACTATAATAATTGTTGCTCATTTTAAATCAATAATCTGTTTACCTCATGCACTGTAATTACAAACGATTAGAACAAATGTAGAATTTATCTTCCTTATTAGTGTTCTGACATACAGATTAGTAAAGAATTTGTTGTCGGGTTTACGTTTGAAATACATTCCTGTTTGAAAATACATAAGTATGATGAATTAAAATTGTGCGAAATTAAATTAAGTCAAACGTGAAAGTGTTTCATCTTCTTAATATAGTTAATTACTCAGTTGTATTGGTATTTTTACATCCGAAGAAAGCAGTTTAAAAATAATAGAAACAAAAACTTTCCTATTACCATCATTAATGAAAAAGTCCATCTTATTGAGATTCGTCAGGAAATTGATCAATTTTTGTGGTTCAAATGTGTATTTTATTTGAATGTTAAAGTCAACAAATTATATCGATTGAAATTAAATAATTAACGTAACAGTTATCAAATATCGAATATCCGCATCCCGTTTGATCAGCGGGTCAATTTTAAAAAGTAAGAGATGTTCCACTGCGCGGTCCAGACAGCGGTGAAAGTGAAGCATGTGGACCCTCTCCAAGGTGTGGTATAGTATATATAGCGTGCGGACCAGGGGTTAGCATCATTCGTTCACCAAAGCCTCTTCTCTACACACAAACATGAGGGCCTTTGTGGTAAGCGATCATCAACAACATCATTCATTTCACAGAAACTCATCGCCAAGTGTTATTTGTTTCAGGTTCTGGCTTTATTGTTGTCCGTAGCGACGCTGGGACGTTGCGGCGACATTGATACCAAGAAGACCGACAAGCGCGGCATCGCTTCCCTCGGCGGAAGCCATGGTGGCTTTGGCGGCGGAGGTGGCGGCGGAGGCGGCGGCATCTCCCTTGGTGGAGGTCACGGTGGATTTGGCGGCGGAGGAATATCTCTGGGAGGCGGTCATGGTGGTGACCTCGGCGGTCTGTCCCTCAGCGGTGGTCATGGTGGATTTGGAGGTGGCCTTGGCGGAGGATACGGCGGCGGTGGCGGAGGAGGATATGGAGGTGGATTCGGCGGCGGCGGACTTGGAGGTGGACTCGGCGGAGGACTGGGCGGTGGTTTAGGAGGCGGTTTCGGCGGCGGCGGCGGTGGTGGAGGCGGAGGCGGCGGTGGAGGAGGTGGTACTGTCACCACTAACACCATCACACAAACCATCCCCGTGCCAGTGCCCCAGCCGTATCAGGTCATTGTCAATAGACCAGTTCCAGTGCCAGTAGCTCAGCCCGTGGCCGTGCCCGTCCCTCGCCCTGTGCCTGTTCCAGTGCCGCAGCCTATCCCAGTCCCTGTGGCTCGTCCTTACCCCGTGACTGTGAACCGTCCAGTGCCCGTGCCTGTGCCCCAGGCCGTGCCTTACCCAGTGCAGCAGGCGGTCGCCGTGCCCGTGCCGCAACCGTACCCCGTCACCATCACTCAAGCTGTTCCTGTTAGAGTACCACAGACCATTGTCGTGCCCGTGGCTCAGCCCGTCTTCGTAGGAGGCGGAGGCGGCGGTGCAGGCGGTGGACTTGGTGGTGGATTCGGAGGCGGAGGCGGAGGCGGTGGCGGTGGAGGAATCGGCGGTGGAATCGGCGGTGGAATCAGCAGCGGTATTGGCGGTGGATACGGCGGTGGATACGGAGGTGGATACGGAGGTGGATACGGAGGTGGACAAGAAATTTCCCTTGGATCTGGCTCCATTGGCGGCGGTCATGGAATCTCTCTTGGCAGCGGTTCCATTGGCGGTGGTTCTTACGGCGGCGGACACGGTCTGTCTCTTGGAGGTGGCTCCATTGGAGGTGGATCTTTCGGCGGCGGACACGGTCTGTCTCTTGGAGGTGGCTCCATTGGAGGAGGATCTTACGGCGGCGGACACGGTCTGTCTCTTGGCGGTGGTTCCATTGGAGGTGGATCTTACGGTGGCGGACATGGTCTGTCCCTTGGCGGCGGTTCAATCGGCGGAGGTCATGGAATTTCTCTTGGCTCCATTGGCGGTGGCTCCATCGGCGGTGGACATGGACTTTCCCTGGGAGGTGGTTCCTACGGTGGATCGTACGGTGGAGGACAAGGTTTGTCCCTTGGCGGTGGCTCCATCGGTGGCGGACATGGTTTGTCCCTTGGCGGAGGCTCTATCGGCGGAGGCCATAGCGTATCCATTAGCTCGTTTGGAGGTGGTGGCGGCGGCGGCGGCAGCTACGGCGGTGGTTCCATTGGTGGCGGCCATGGCTTGTCTCTGAGCTCTGGTGGATCCAGCGGAGGCGGTTACAAGTACTAAAGCCGGGCTCATCAGTCATATCATATGATTTTATCACATTTACATTTTCCTCATTTTTTATCTTCCATTGTCATCTTATTGTGATATTTTTATACTGTAAACAATCAACACTTTTTATGTTTTATATATACATTACTGATGTATATTTTAGTCAAATAAAATTTATTTTGTATAAAATAATTTATTCGAATAATTTACCTACTCCCGTATCCTTCTATTAAATATTAATAAATTATATCAATAAATAATATTCTTCTATGTATCTTAGAAAACAAATTTATCTATATTATAAAATTCAAAATTATAAATTTTCATAATAAAAACTATATTATTTATATTTTATTCGGCAAACAATACAATATAATAATTAATATATGTTATTAAAGATATTTATCAACATGATCAATATCTATATCTATCAATAAAAAGTCTTTTTATATATGTACAAGTATGTTCTTATTTACATAAAATAAATGCGAAAGTAAAATCTAATCTAATTACACGTCCACAAGAAGAGTGAGTGTGATATCAAACAATAAATTAAAATAAAAGGTGTGAAGATACGCCTCGCTGGTTTAACCTATTTTAATTTTGTTACAAAAAAAAACTCTCGCGACAAGTGATCGAATTGATAGCGTGACGATTGATCAGCTTTTTCGTTAAGTGAACTTGTACTAATTATTTTCTGCATACTTTATTCGTAGAATTTGTTTTATAGGTTATTTATATATATCTGTATATTTTAAATAATAAAATACATAACACAATACAACAATTGTTTTTGCAGTTCCATCCTTCCTATGTGTATATTGTTCCTTGTGTCTTAAAATGAAGAAAAATAAATCCTAACTAACCCTTCGAAGGTTTCTGAACTGGAGAGAACTTTTATTGGTCATCCGAAACTAATTTAGATAAATAAATTGGAAAAACACCTTGACTATAAAAGCAAATTAGGATCATTATATTATTGATATTTTCTTCCTATAAGTGTAAAAGAAATAATTGGTATAGTGAACTAATTAACAAAAATTATAGCATTAAAAATAATAATAATTAGTACAACTATCATATGAGCTTAGAAGATTAAGTACTTATCAACGAAATACCAACTCTGTAATTACATTAATTATAATTTATTTAATTTAGATTAATATAATACTTAGTACTATAGGTAAAAGGAAATTGAAAGCTGTACAACTAAAGAACTATTTGAAACAAGCGTAAATTTAAAAATGTTTGTACTGAAGATATATCTATTACACATAAGAATTTTACATCAAGTTTTAACACACATTATATTTTGAACAATAGTTTATATTTATAAATATGTTATAAAAAATAGAAATAATTAGAACAAAACCTGATACAATGCTAATTTGTACGATTTCTAGGTAATAACATTGACAGTGAAATCTATCTTCCTTCCTTCCTTCCTGATTTTAACTGCAGTGGATATCCGGAACAAGTTTTTTTCAAAAAATTTACAAAATTAATTTTTTTAATATTATCTTTTAATTAATAAATAGGGAAAGTTAATAACTAATAAACATATTAATGATGTATTTGTATAAAATTTTCTGCGTAATTTTGATTTATAATTAGAGATGGGCGAATATCATCCGCGAATAGTCGAATGCCGCGAATATAGACATTATTCGATATTCGAGATTTTCGAATATTAACGTCAGTATAGCGAACATTTGAATACCTCGAATATCGAGCTATATGTTGACCTCAATTTTTGACTATGTTTTTCTTTATCATTTGTACATAAACTTAAAGCTATTACAATACTTTGAAGTTATTAATAACAAAGATATTTTGTTGCAAACCCATGAAGACGTACCATATTTCAAATTTGTTTTTCGCCAACATCAGCCCGTACGTTTCACCTTAAATTTGAAGTTTTCGTCTTTCTCTTTTTTGTTTGTACTTTTTGTTTTTATTTTATTTTATCTTAACAATTTCATTCAAATAATGAAAAGGATATAATTAAATAATTATTAATAATAAATATATTAACTTCTAGGAGTATTCGAATATTCGAGTACCTCGAATATTCGAGATCTGATTAATATTCGTATTCGATATACGAATTCGAGAAATTTGATATTCGCCCATCTCTATTTATAATATTTATTTATTTAAAATCATTACTGGCCGAAGGGAGAGCGTGCATTGAATGCATTTGAAATCGCAAAAATTTGTGCCCCCCTTGCCGAAAACATGTATTTTTATTTAATAAAATATTGTTATAATGGTTTTCTTCAACAATTGTTCAATTTAAATAGGCAATTAGATTTAGTGCAAATGCAGAAAACCCCGATTTAAAAAAAAAATTACTTAACTAAGTTTTAAATAATAAAATAACTATTTTAAAATCAATCGTATAACTTTTATTTAATCCGATATTAAAAAGTTCAACCAAGTTTCATTCTGAAAACTAAATAGTAACAAAAGTATGTTAGAGTTTATTTAAACTCGTTTCTATAATATTGTATAATATTCTAGATAAGCTAAAACGTTTATAAGCATGATAATAAGTTAATGGTAAGTATTAAATTGTCGGATAAATTTAAATTATTGCTCTAAATATTATTTACGTAATAAGTAATTTTAACATAATTTGCACATCATGCAACTATTTTTTTACAAAATTATTTTTTAAATTGCATAAAATTATCAATCATAACCTGATCTAATTCTACATAAATATAATTTGAACTACAAAAAACTAGTTATTACTTAATATAATCACTACACATATTACAAAACAATAATTAAATGATAACATTATAAGAAAAAATTTAAACGCACACCTAAATTAGAGCATTGAGCCAGCAGCGAGCTGCCGAGATAGAGAGTGCACAGACGCAGAGATGTTCCACGCGATTCTAACTGGAGACGGGTGAAAGTAAAATTGGTTTGTCTGAAAGGACCCTCTCTTAGGCGTGGTTAGCTATAAATATTGCAACAAGTGCAGGGTTAATCATTCACCTTCGTCGTCTCAAAGCAATCGCGTATCATGGCGCCGATTCTGGTAAGACATTTTTTTATCGATTATCGATAAACGCGATTTAGTGAATTTTATGTGTGTATCAGTAGGGAATGTATTGTTAGGAGTAACAGTGTTAAGCTGCGTACAGACATGCAAACAGAACATCGTAACGTTACATCGTCGCGTAACAAATGTGCGTACACTTCGAAGTACGATCATTCACTGCCACATCGTGCAGAACTTTATAACGTAACATCGCCGCGAAACACAGTCGCGAACATTTAGCCGTTCCAGTACTGTAGTTACTTTGTTTAATCGAAGTGCACGTCCAGACACGCAAAGAGAAACGTATCAAGACCGGCGTAACATTCCTTTGATGCGGCGTCGAAAAACCGACAACGGACGGAACGCAGTGTTGTTACGATGTTACGGTGTTACACTGTTACGGAGTGCCGTCCACACTAACCGTAACCAAGATACGCGACGGTGTTACGTTACGATGTTCTGTTGCATGTCTGTACGCAGCTTAATACAACAGTGTATTTATGGAATGGATCAGTAAACTCATAAATTTTATTTAAATTTCTATCTCATTATGAATACGGACTGAACGAAGTAGTTATGTAATGCTATTCATCCAATTAAAATTTAGAAGCAGGTTTTTAAAGTTATGCATTTTAATGAGAAGTAATTAAATTTCAATAAAACGACAATTATCTGTGTGAACAGTCATCCTTTGGAATAAAAATTTCAAAACCTAAACCTAATCATTCCATCTGTAGATAAAGTGCTCGATAAACTATATCTCAGATAAATACAAATTTAGCCTTGAAATATTAACTTTTAAAAATTATACTAAATTATTTTTGATGTGATATTGTTTATTTATTTGCCACATAAAGTAATAAAATAATAAAGTAATGGAGTAGGTGGCTCAGTAGTACCGAATCGGCCTGTGGATCTTGAGAACCCTGGTTCGATCCCCACAGCCGACAAACAATTTTCACCAATTTATATCTACTTCTGTGGCTTCTCCTCCACTAATATATTTGGGGGCCGTTAATTGACTGCTGGTAACCGCACTTCACGCGAAAAAATATATCACTTACCGAGATCTGCTTAGGCAGAGTGCCATATCCAGTAATGGGTAAAAGGCGTGATGATATTTATTTATTTTATATAAAGTAATCGATTATTTTATCCGAAACTAGAATTTTTTTTAGATATAAAGTAAAAGAATAAATAAATGTTTATTTATTTAATATATAAATTAATATAATTTTCAATAATTTTTTGCCTAAATTATTAATAATAATTATTGGTACACTGTACTTTTTAATACTTTTGTTTTAATAATAAACAATTGTCAATTTAAATTTAAACAGTGTATGATTTACATTACGGCTCATAGGAATAATGACACGTGATACTTGTATTAACATATACTATAGCTAGTTATATTAGTAAACAACCGTTCAACCGTATTTGCTGACTTTTTTACTGTCATTCCTACGCGTTGTGAAGTAAATCATGCCTTCTTGCGTAGCGATCTAGTGATTCACTTTCTGTTTAAACTAGTTTTTGTAACAAATCAATTTCTTTTCTTAATCATTTAAATTATATGTTTTACTTACAGAAATCGCTGACCATTTTACTGGCCACAGCCACTATTATTTGTGGTGGAAAAATAAAGAAGTCAGAGAAACGTGGCATTGCTGACTTTGGTAGCGGTTTTTCATCAAGTAGATTAGAAGGTAGCGGAATTAAAATAAGCACTGATTTCGGAAAAGAATTAACTCTTGAAGAATTTAAACAAAATGGATATAGTTTCGGAAACAACAATGATGCTAACCTTGGTAAAGGCATAGGTAGCAACTTAAACTTTGGACAAGATTTTGGAAGCAATTTGAATGGAGGCAATAATTTTGATTTCGGTAAAAATTTGGGAAATAATTTTAACATTGGTAGCAATTTTGCTGCTGGTCAACAAAATTTAGGATCCTATGGCAACCAGCAAGCGCAAGGACTTGAAGGAACTCAAGGAATTCAATCAGGAAATTCTGCTGCTGGTCAAGGAAATCAAGGCACTAACGGAGACTCCAGTAGTGTCAGTTACATTACACAAAATATCCCAGTTCCCGTACCCCAACCATATCAAGTTACTGTTAACCGGCCTATACCGGTCCCAGTACCTCAACGAGTACCTATCAATGTCCCGAGATTAGTTTCTGTTCCTATTCCCCAACCGTACCCAGTGAATATTATCAAGCCCTATCCTGTAACTGTTAATCGTCCAGTACCCGTACCAATCCCTCATCCTGTTCACGTGCCACAAAGACAAGAAGTTCCTGTTTCTGTACCTCAGCCATATCCTGTTTCTGTAGCTCAACCAGTTCCTGTTAGAATACCTCACAGAGTTATTGTGCCTGTTCCACAACTTGTCAATGGAGAGGATAATCAGGGCCAAAACTTTGGAGGTGCTAGTAGTCAAGAACAATCAGTGAGTGGTGATGAACAAAAGTATTTGGGTAATACTTTACAAAACGAGGCATCCTTATTCAATCCAGCTACTGGAAACAGTGATTATAATCAAATTGCTCAAAGCAGTCAAATATCCAATCAGTTACCTATCGCCAATCAAATGAATTCTCATGAAAGCCAATCAACAGCAAACAATGGATTTGTTCCAAGTTCATACAATGGTCAATCTTCTTCAGCTGGTCTTCAACAAGGATTTCAATCAACTGAACATCAGTCAAGTTTTCCTCAAGGTTTACAATCATCAGGTGGTGATCATTCTGCATCAGGTAGTTTTTCTCAAGGCTCGCAGTCTTCTCTAGCTGATTTACAGCGAGGCTTGCAATCATCTGGACATCAGTTAGGATACACTCAAAGTTTACCATCTCAAGCACAATCTGTGTATGATAGTATTCAACAAGGATTACAGGCTGGCCAATCTTCTTACGGTGGCCAACAACAAAATGGTCATCCTTCCTTTAGTGGTCTTCAGCAAAACTTCCAGTCAACTGGAGTTCATTCACCTTATTCCGGACTTCAACAAGGTCAACAATCAGATCAATCTTCATTAGCTGGTCTTCAACAAGGATTGCAGTCAATTGGAGGTCACTCTTCCTTAGCTGGTCAGCAGCAAGGTTTACAATCTGATTTAGCCGGCTTCTCTCATGGATTGCAGTCATCAGGATCTTTTAACCAATTACAAGGAGCTGCTTCTCAGCCGAAACTTAGCGGATACAGCGTGTCCACTGGTAGTGAACAGAACCAGCAGGGTTTAGGACAATCTTTATTTAACACGGGAGGACATGGGTATCCAGTTGAATCAAATGCGTATGCCGGGAAAATGTAATTTAATATTTAAGATGAAGCAGTATCATTTTTAATTTCTTGTATTATATCTTTGTGATATTTATTTGTTACATTATTGTACACACTTGTTACTTTTGTTACCTGTATTTAACAACAATAAATATAATTTTATATAAAGTATGTTGTTTCACTTTTTAATTCTAAAAATATATAGGGTGTTAAGTAATTTGAGTTTAAGATGAGAAATAAGCTGTCACATTTCTAGTTATACATCATTGATCTGTTAATTGATTCGTTATTGTGTTACATTCTACATTTTAGACGATTTATGAATTTGTAAAAAGAAAAACGTAATTTTGAAAATTAAACTATAAAACATATTTACCATATAAACATAGCGGCACACATTATTTATTTAATTGCATTGTTTATTACGTAAGTCAAACCCTTAAACATAATATAAAAAATAAACACTGCATAACATGTAGAAAAATGACTAAATTTCAAATATATTGTGTTATATTTAAAGAACAGTTCTATTTAAACATCAAAAATTGTGTATTGCATGATTTTAAAAGCAAACAAGATTTTGAAAGTTTAATCTATTACCTGTCAAACAAAATAATAACAGTTCGATTTTCAGAAAACTTTTAGCTAATCATGAAATTTGAATCATTTAATTTGTTCCAATCCAATCTAGATTACATTCTAATCTAAATAAATCAGGTTTATGTTACAATCGGTCCATTATTATACTTAAAACAGTTTAACTTTTTTTTATAACAGATTGCAAATTTATCCAACGACAGATAATTATTATATCAACATCTTTATTTTCAGGATTTATATTATAATATAATTCCCACGAAAATTACTAAAATATGTATGTTTTTCGGACATTAAACTATGCGAACGATGACGTAATTTACTTAATTGGCTTAATTGGCCGCCATTTTGCTTTGCACCGAATTAAGAGTAGTCTCATGTCACCCTCAAAAACGACTGAAATTCACAAAAAAAATTGGAAATATAATTAATTTAATTAATTAAGAAAATTAATTAAATTTTCAATTTTTTTTTGTGAATTTCATCTTCCCAGACTAACCTTGTATATACATATCTGAGATACAAAGAAAAGTGAACATTTTTTGTGCCTCAAAAATTTCAAGCATATTTTTCTGAATTTACAGAGAAACTTCAAAATTTGTTCAGCAGCGGTAACACATGTCATAAATAATAAATCATAAATTGTAGTTCAATTTTTTTTTGCAATTCAAATTATAAAATTTCGATGAAATAAATGAAGCCAAGTAAAAAAAAATATATTGTATATTATACTATTTAAGGCATGAAAATATCAAAATTTAAAGTCCGTTATAGCTTGTATTTTTTTTTTCAAATTTAAGACGACAAATAATTGCAGAAATATGTACTATGTGTAGGTCTTTTCAAGCCACACTGTAGAACAGCGGTTCCCAACCGGTGGGTCGCGACCCACAAGGGGGTCGCCTTAGCATTTTTGGGGGGTCGCCTTGGCTTTTTTGAGGGGAAAAAATATAATCACTTAGTACTAAAATATATTTTGTTAAACCTTTTATTTTTTGTTTTATTGATCAAATATGCGAAAAGGGGGTCGCAAACATTTTTTAAAAACTAAAAAGGGTCACGATTAAAAAAAGGTTGGGAACCACTGCTGTAGAAGGACTAAAATGGACTAGTTTGACAGCAGAACTTAATAAGTAATCATAGGTAGTACCTATATTACATGATATATTTATAAAGACACAACAAAGTTGAAATTTCAAGAAAAAACATCTACACTCTTGTAGAATTCTGTTACTTTATTTGTTCGTAATATTTTCGACAGGTCATTCTTTGTATAGAATAAGGAAGTAATAAATGGCATTAACAATTAAATAAAACATAATGAAAGTATTAATAGAAAGCTTTAATATTCTTTCACGAAATTAACCCCTATAATAAGCATATCGTATCACGGTATAGTACAAAATAACACGTTAAAAAAACGAGAATTACATGTTGGGTGGTTGACCATGCGACCAGTACGACCTCGCGACATTGGAGAAAGCTGCTAATATACTAGAGCACTAAACTAACGCATTGTCATGTTCGTGTCGCACGGCATACGCACTTACGCAGCTATATATACCAAACAAATTACACACAACGCATCATTTACAATCAGTTCTGTTCTCTACAAAGACTTACTGCCATGAAACTTCTAACGGTTAGTACTTATTGTTTATTTTTGCCAAAAAAAAATTGTGAAAATGCAAAAACATCATTTTGGGATACCAGTGATACGTTGTTGATATTGTTAATAAAATTTAGTGTTAAATATTATAACACCTAAGCTAACAGTCAACTGATATGAATAAATATAATATTGAGTACTAGATTTTAATATTCTACCAATATAAAATATTTTAGTATTGACAAATTTTGTAGTTCGGTTTTGATTAATGGTTTTTCTATCAGTAAAATTTCGGTTTCGTTTATTGGTTACGGTCTTTTGAAAATATTATATAGGTTTCGGTTTTTTATTTATTAATTTCGCTTTAGATTCTTTTCGGTTACGGTTTTTACGGGCTTGGTTATTCAAATTTCAAAATAAATATAATTTGTATATTTGTAAAAATATAATTCTCAAAATACATACATCAAACAAAAAATGTATTACGCGCACCATACAATTAGGTACAGTATATTTTTTAAATAACTAATTTGCAAATTTTCTAAAATTATTTATATTTCTGTTTCAATAACAATTCCTACGTACATCATAGTGTTTGTTGATCTAGCTTTCACACTTCTATTCAAATCCAGAATTAGCAGACCTATTACGACTGTAAAAACTGCAACTTTTTAAAACTGAAAACTAATAACTTCGTATTTCTAATACTAGTATTTATATCAGTTTAAATTTACGGTTTTAGAATCAAAATAGTCTGGGTTCGGTTACAGAATCAATTAAATTTTCGTTTTGATTTTCGGTTTTGCATGTTTTCAAACTAAAAATATCGGTTTCGGTTTTTATTTATGGCTTCATTATGGTTCGGTTCCTCGATTAAAATGAATAGTATTTGTTTTATTACGGCAAATATACTATTTTCTAATTATCTTGAATATTTTTTTATACAGGGTGTTTCAGGACTAGTGTAACAAACTTTAACAGCTTATTCCTGAGGTCATTTTGAGCCAAAAATGTCATATGAACATAGGTCCTATTCCTTCTAGTTACCAAAATACAAGAGGTTGAAGTTCTATAAATAACACGAAATTTTCAAATTTTTGTAATCAAGATACTTTCGGAAAACAAGAGTTTTATTGAAAAGTTATACCTTATTTGTCTTAATTAATTTTATTTATTAATAATAACATGCATACGAGTTCAAGGCGCTCATTTTGAACACTTGCTGTAATTTTTTTTAAATTTATTATTTTATTTCATATTGTGTTAACCTATTCCATATTTGGTTATGTTGTTCTGTGTCTATTTAATTGTGTCATTTTATGTTTTGTTTTCTAAATCGTATTCGTTAATATTAATAAATAAAATTAATTAAGACATATAAGGTATAACTTTTCAATAAAACTCTTGTTTTCCGAAAGTATCTTGATTACAAAAATTTGAAAATTTCGTGTTATTTATAGAACTTCAACCTCTTGTATTTTGGTAACTAGAAGGAATAGGACCTATGTTCATATGACATTTTTGGCTCAAAATGACCTCAGGAATAAGCTGTTAAAGTTTGTTACACTAGTCCTGAAACACCCTGTATATATAAAATGGTAAAAAATTTAGATGTAACTTTAATTGCAACCATTTTTCTCTAAAATGAATTTAAAATATTAGACAGCAGGAAATATATGTTGGCAAATGTTTAAGATAATTTGAAAATGTAGATTTCGAATATTATATTATTACAAAGTACTTCACGAAAATCAAATTTTTTTCTTTGAATTTGCTTATTGGTATCAACTAGATTCTGATTAGTTGTATAAGTAACTGGTACTTGTAAATAAGGGTAGTTGCCATGATTTACTATTTAAAAATAAAATTATGTTTCAGATAACATCGCTTACGTTGGTCATAGCGTCAATAGTACGTTGTGACAACGTAGAACAAAGGAAAACAGAGAAACGTGGGGCAGATTTTGACTTCGAAGGTCATGGTTACGGCGGTGGACACAACTACGGAGGAGGCTACGGATTTGGTGGCGGCCATGACAGCGGTTTTGGCGGCGGATATGGCTTCGGAGGCGGTGGCTTCGGAGGTGGCTTTGGAGGCGGTTTCGGCGGAGGTTTCGGTGGCGGAGCTGGCGGTGGCACCTCAGTAAACACCATCACCCAAACGGTACCCGTTCCAGTCCCGCAACCTTACCAAGTGACAGTGACTCGTAGGATTCCTGTCCCGGTGCCACAAGTAGTGCCCGTGTCAGTTCCTCGACCAGTTCCTGTGTCTGTTCCCCAGCCCTACACCGTCACCATCCCACGACCGTACCCGGTAACAGTGCGGAGACCATATCCAGTGCCTGTACCGCAAGCGGTGCCGTATCCAGTGCAGCAGGCCATCCCTGTGGCCGTGCCTCAGCCCTATCCAGTCACTATAACACAGCCTGTCGCTGTTAGAGTTCCGCAGACCGTTGTCGTACCCGTGCCGCAGCCCGTGGTTGTAGGTGGTGGCGGAGGCGGTATTGGGGGTGGCGCCGGTGGCGGGTTTGATGGCGGAGCAGGAGGATTTGGATACGGAGGATATGGATTCGGACATGGAGGTTCTCATGGTAGTGGCAAACACTAATTTTAGGTTCGTTTTGAATTGTTAGTTGAATTAATTTTATTTTTTTATTTTATGTAATATAAATATATTGTTTTTGTAATTTTTGTAAGATTAAAAATAAACAATTTAATTGTATCTATTTTCTGGTTATATTATGTTCAAAGATACTCCGTTATGGCCCTCTCAGCGGGTCTATTGTTAGGGATTTAAGCTTGATTTATAGGGGTGCAAGGACAGGTATGTATTCAGTATTTCCCAATTTAATTTTATTTTTATATATATTATAATAATGAAACAGAGAATTTTGTACAAATATTATTATTGATAATGAAGCAAAAAAAAGGTTACATGAAAGTATCATTGTATAATATTACACTGCTATACATATGTAATTATTCGACAATATCATTACCACTATTACAATCCATTTCACTATCGTCACTTGAGTCTTGAATATTTATAATAAAGTCTTTAGTAATGTTATTAATATCAATATATTGATTTTCTAAATCAATCACATGGCGCACACTGTTAGCCCAATTTTTTGGTGTTATATTGTTCATTTCTCTTATTATTAATTCGATAACATCGTCACTTACAGTCGGTGATGTATTGTTCCGTCTTATATTGCATTTTAATTGCCCCCAAATTAATTCAATTGGATTAAAAATACAAATCTGAAATACGTAATCCACACAGAGATTAGAGATTTCCGAATTTAAATATTTTGCAATCCTACCCTGAGCGCCAACAGGTAGAATCTCTTACTGTGTGCGGTTCAACACAGGCTTAGTAAGTTAAAGCCATAACGGAATATCTTTGAACATACTATACTACTTTTATTTATATATTATTTTAGAACACACCATACAATATTCCATAATAAAATACAAACGATAATTGCTTAATTTGTAGCACGTTCCAAACAATTTTGCAGTGGAAATGGACTTAATATCATTTTATTTACACCTTCTATGTAAATAACACTTTATAGGTATTTATGGTAACTAAGTAAACGAATAATTACAGCGCGGAGCGCTGTAAAATAAAAATAACATTTTTCGCCCAGTCGCTCAAACATATTTTAACTTATACTCAATAAAAATATAAGCCCAAAGGGTTTTGAAAGAGAATGGCGCTGCGAAATACTGTCTATTGACGACCGGTAGCCTCATAAGCATAAACATAATATTAACATTAGAGACACCAGTGTAGTAACAATCGTTCACTTCATTTGTAAACTCGTCTGGCCCAGAGTAAATCAATAGAAACCTATCACTACTCGACAACTACCTACTCTATAATAAAGCTGTATAGTAATGGGCGTGACAAATTTAATACGTCACGAAATAGGCTCTACGTTTCACATTATCTGTCGCACACCTCGTTTGTGTTTAAAAGTTATTTATTGAATAAATTAGAAGGAAATATCAGCTTTCGCAGATATTTTCTTTAAGTTCACATCTAACAACCGTTTTATTTTTTATAATTAAACAAAAATTTATTTCGTTTTTTACTTAATATAGAATAAAAAATAGATAAGTTTTAATGAAATAGGTAAGTATTACTACTATAAAAGAATATTATTCTGGAAATCATATTTTTATTTTTTAATTATTAATAATAAGTATGAAACTTGCAACAACAAATGAGAACAAAATAACACATACAGTACTGAAAGTAGAAAGACATTCATTCGAACAAGCATGAAGGGTATTTATACTTGAGGAACATTTTAATGACCGTAGCTGTAGGAATCACCGCCGCTCTTAACACTGACGTAACTAGAGGCACCACTGTCGAACTCATGTCCGCTAGAGCTAGATCCAAGTGAGATACTGTGTCCACCGAATCCACCATGTCCGCCGCCGTAAGATCCACCGCCGATAGACCCGCTGCTAAAAGAGATTCCATGTCCACCGCCGAAGGACCCTGAACCCAGAGAGTTTCCATGGCCACCTCCGTATCCACCGCCATATCCACCTCCATAACCACCGCTGAGTCCACCGCCAAATCCACCTCCAAATCCACCGCCAAGACCAGCTCCTGCTCCAGCACCAGCACCTCCTCCACCAACAAAGATGGGCTGAGCCACGGGCACGACGACGGTCTGTGGTACTCTAACAGGGACGGCTTGAGTGATGGTGACGGGGTAGGGCTGGGGTACGGACACAGGGACAGCTTGCTGCACTGGGTAGGGCACGGCCTGTGGCACGGGCACGGCCACTGGACGGTTCACGTACACCGGGTACGGGCGGGTGACGGTGACGGGCACGGGCTGTGGTACCGGCACGGGCACAGCGCGAGGGACGGGCACCTGGACAGTCTGTGGCACGGGGACAGGCACTGGGCGAGTCACGGTCACAGTGTACGGCTGCGGCACAGGCACGGCAACGGTCTGCGTGATAGTGTTCACAGACGTGCTGCCACCATCGCCACCTCCTGCACCACCGCCGAAACCTCCTCCGAAACCACCTCCTAGACCACCGCCGGAGCCGCCACCTAGACCACCGCCAAAGCCGCCACCATAGCCTCCGCCGTAACCTCCTCCGTATCCACCACCGTATCCACCACTTAATCCATGGCTGTCACCGTATGAGCCCGAGCTAATGCCTCCGCAACGACCTACGGTCGCTACGGCAAGTACCAGAGCTGCGATCTGCAACAAAAATAAACACCTTAATATTATGTAACAATGCATAATAAATATATACTTACCATAAATGTCTTCATGTTGAAGTGTAAGAAAGAAGCAGTGAAGATCGAATGATGTCCCATGCACTGTTTCCTTACTTTATATACTAGACTAGAGTAGTTAACTTTCATAGTAACGCATGGTCACTCAATGGTAGAATTATATACAATTTCGTTACTTCACCACTATTAAACTCTATTTCAAAATTATTAAATTCCTGGTTTTAATTAGTTTTAGGTAAATTAAACTTATTATTATGATAAACTAATAATGCTTTATTTTTATTTTTTTAAATTGGTATAATTATTAATATAATAACTTATAACTAATCATTTAACGGTGTTTATTAACTCTTCTAATATTAACATACGGTTTTTGTTTATCAACCAAATAAATAAAATATCGCTTTTGTTGATCTGGAGTTTTATTTTCACCATCAACATTTCTATCAAACTCTTCCGATGTTTGCTTATCACCATATTTACTTTCGTAATCATTATTTTGTTCAGATTCGTATCTTTCTGGCTTTGACCTATTTGCATTTTTATTGTAATAATTAATGTTGCTCAAATCTTTCTCAAGTTTCTCATTGTTTATATTTTTTACATATTCTTCATTTAACAATGATTTGTAGAAGTTCCGATAATTATTTGATTTTAACATGTTTATAAGAATTGGTTTATAATTGTTTTTATGAGTCTCTGCATTACTTGTATGATGTTGATAATCAAATCTGTTGTTATTCGCAATATATGATTTCAAAACTCTTAATGCAAGAATTGGTTTCTTGTCGTCATTGTTAATAATTATATTTCCACTGCCATTTTCTTCTGGATAACTATTTTCATTACTTACGACTACTGGTTTCAGTACTTTTACACGGATTGGTTTTTGCACTTGATTTGATTTTGAAATTGGTTGTAAAAATATTACAGATAATGGTTGTTTTTCATTTTCCTCTTCTTTTTTAAAAACAGCAGTAGTAAATAGCTGTTGTTTTGGTACTATAGTGAATCGTGTTTTTTTATTAGCTTGTTCATAATCAGAATAACCATGGTCATTATTATTTATACGAGTATAATGTGGGTTCTGGAAATGTTGTGGATAAGTTCTTTTTTCTTTTGGAACTTCATTATCTATTTTATTCTCATATTCTTCTTCCTCTTCTATATTTTCTGTAACTTGATATGTATGGGATGTTTCATATCTTGATTCTGCAGTTTGTAGTAGATCTTCTGTGGAGTTATTCTTTTTGTTTTTAGCTAGTTTTTGAATATGATATGGTAGTGGAATATATTCAGCTTCAGCTATATCTTCAAATACCTCATAAGGTTTTGTTTCTGTGTTTGGATGAGATTTATCTTCATCTAGATATTTATTAGGGTTTAGATTTTCTTCTGCATTTGTATTTGATCTTGTTGAGCTGTCGACTACATTTTGATCTTCTGATTTGAGAACTTTCGTCTCGGAAACTTGAGTATCATCATAGCAGATTCCGTGGATTATATTACAAAACAGTAATAAAATAATCTGTAAATAAATTGTATTAATCAAAATAATACCTGCAAAAATAAGTTAAAATTACCAGATATTTCTGCATGTTGCGCTGTGATATGTATGATAGTATACAATTCACAAATGAGAATGAATACAAACTATTAGTTTATGGTCTTTATATCTTTCGGTTGTAGGAAGATATCATAATTCATGTTTACATTTGGCCTACGATGACTCAATGCCATAATTAAATAGGAAACTTAATATCTAGATTTTATTCTTTAATTAGTATTATTAATATTCAAACTTTATTCAAATAAGGTCAGTTTAACTAATAACAACAATGTTTCATTAAAATTGTTGTAAAATCTTTCCGTTATGGTAATTTTTATATCAAAGTTATTAAAAGTACGTTTTATAAATAATTCAGTTGTAATCTTCCTGTGAGATAAAAATCTAATTACTAAATAAAGCATGAATCTATAATTATTTGAATTCTAAACAAGAATAAAATATTCAGCAATAATTAAAACTAAAACATACTAACGTAAAGATCTACAAACTTAAATTATTAAATGAGATGTATCTTATAATCAGGGTTCGAAGATATATATCGATCGATATATATCATGATATTTATTTTGATATATATCGTCATATTTTTGCAATGATATATATCCATTATATAAAAATATCAAATAGTTTTTGAGATATAACCTCCGGAGAAGTGAAATTTTTCGAATTTTTCAGTTTTTCTACTTTTACGATTCTATATCTCGAAAACTAAATGTGATATGAAAACGCGCTCAACGGCATTAATTTTCCCGTGCTTCAGTTAACTTATAAACATAGTTTCAGCGACTTTTATTTTTTTCAATTTTCCGCCAAAAAAAAATCGCAAAAAGCGGTTTTTTAACATTTTCTCGAAAACCAGAAGTCATATGCATTTGAAGATTGCACCACTGGATTCAGTGGGTCAAAATACATATGTATGTAAATTTTCGTTTTAATAATCCTACGATTAAGGATTTTTGGGAAAATTGAATTAAAATCTGAAAAAACCAAAGGGGTACCCCTTAGGAAATAATTAAAAATATTAAATTGCATAAAATTGTATGAAAATTTGCTTATAAGTCAATTCGGACACGGGGAATTCAACGCCGTTGAGCGCATTTCCATATCTTGTTTAGTTTTTGAGATATAGCCTCCGGAAAAGTGAAATTTTTCGAATTTTTCAGTTTTTCTAAATGTGTACAAAAACTAAAATTAAAAAATAAATATCCAAAAAGTGATATTTATCTGATATATATCCTATATATCAGATATTTTGATATTTATTATAAATATCATGATATTTACGAACCCTGCTTATAATTAAGTTAAATATTGATTTTGTACTATTTATAATAAATTTACAAGGAACAATAAAAATTGCACTAGTGATTACTCAAGCATATATGTATCATGAAAGTAAAAGTCGAAAAAGTATAGTATAAAAAGCAAGAAAATGTAAGACAAGGTATCATTCGATCGTCATCTACTATCTGCACATCATCATGAGAACTTTTCTGGTAAAATAACACGTATAATTAAAATTGTTAATTATGGTAATATGTGTATTTAAAAATAATTATTTGTTTCAGATCGTAGCTGTGACGCTTGCTGTAGCGACCGTAGGTCGTTGCGGGGGCATTAGCTCAGGATCATACGGTGGAGATGATAGCCATGGATTAAGTGGAGGATATGGCGGTGGATACGGCGGCGGCTATGGAGGAAGTTACGGCGGAGGCCATGGAGGCGGATTCGATGGTGGTCTGGGAGGCGGTTTCGGCGGTGGTCTAGGAGGTGGTTTCGGAGGAGGATTCGGCGGTGGTGCAGGAGGCGGCGATGGTGGCAGCACGTCTGTCAACACCATCACACAGACCGTTGCCGTGCCTGTGCCGCAGCCGTACACTGTGACCGTGACTCGCCCAGTGCCTGTCCCCGTGCCACAGACTGTCCAGGTGCCCGTCCCTCGTGCTGTGCCCGTGCCGGTACCACAGCCCGTGCCCGTCACCGTCACCCGCCCGTACCCGGTGTACGTGAACCGTCCAGTGGCCGTGCCCGTGCCACAGGCCGTGCCCTACCCAGTGCAGCAAGCCGTCCCTGTGTCCGTGCCCCAGCCCTACCCCGTCACCATCACTCAAGCCGTCCCTGTTAGAGTACCACAGACCGTCGTCGTGCCCGTGGCTCAACCAGTCTTTGTCGGTGGAGGAGGCGCTGGTGCTGGTGCCGGAGCTGGTCTTGGTGGTGGAGTTGGAGGTGGATTCGGCGGTGGATTTGGAGGTGGATTCGGCGGTGGCTATGGAGGTGGATACGGCGGTGGACACGGATACGGAGATGGTGGATTCGGTGGACACGGAATCTCTCTTGGATCTTATGGAAGCAGCATCAGCAGCTACAAGCATTAAAGTCTCATGTTTTCATGTTTTCGTTCACATTTTGATTATTGTTTTCTTGTTATTCTTCTTATAATAAATTTATTTCTAAACGATTTTTTAACTTTTTATTTAAACCAACTTATTAATAATTCACAACAAATATATTACAGTATGTCCGGGAAAACTGAAACAATATGGAATTTTTTTATTATTAATATTAGAGAAAAACTTCAAAGCTAAAAATATGAGAAAATTACATTGACATTGTAAAACTATATGAAATATTTACTGGATTTTCATAAAATTGGATTGATCAGAACATTAAAAAAATTGAAGTATCCTAAATATTAGACACGTAGGAAAAAGTGAATCAAACAAAAGTATTAAACATGCGTGCAAAGATTTTATCATAAATATATTACAATACTTTCTTTATTACACAGTACATTCATTTTAAGTGAAGCATCATTGCTACTTCGAGAAGTATTGGAGTTACAAAGTCGGTTAAATTAGTAAACAATTTCAATTTTGATAAGACAACTTTAATAAGCGAAATAAGAATTTTTTAGACCAGTGGTTCTTAAAATACGATGTGCATCTTGCTTATTTTTTATTTGCTTATTAGATTAAATATTTATTACTAAATTGTTTCTGGCTTGATCAGCACAAATTCATTTGATTCACCGAGAATGTTCTCGCCGGGTTCTTCCATCCTTGCCAGAATTTATTTTTATCACACGTGTACTAGAATGATTTCATTTCAATGCGTGTTTAAAAATAAAAATAAATAAATATATCATCACGCCTTTTACCCATTACTGGGTGTGGCATTCTGCCTAAGCAGATCTCGGTAAGTGCGGTTACCAGCCGTCAAGTCACGGCCCCCAAAGATATTAGTAGAGGGGGAGCCACAGGGGTAGATTTAAATTGGTGAAAATTGTTTGTCGGCTGTGGGGATCGAACCATGGTTCTCAAGATCCACAGGCCGACTCGATACCACTGAGCCACCTACCCCATAAAATAACGAAAATAACCTTTTTCAGGTGGTTTCATTGTCGCCCCGTTTCTGGCCCTATAATTTGATAGTTTAAAACTGGGTGATCATGATAATTACGTCACAAAACAAGACAAATGAGCGTAGGTCTATAGTGCCTAACTTCATGTGTGGTTTATTAAGATCTGTTATTGCAGAGCTCAAGAATGACCAAAATTTTGACATAAAAACATGCAGATGTGAATTTCTGGTTGAACCAGTTCAAAAAGTCAAATTTTTTATTAATATGTTTCTATCTAGTTCAGGGCACGAGAAGTACACTCGTTCAAGTTCAAGTTTTTGAGTTACAGCGATTTTAGACCGAAAATTCACATCTGCATGTACAAGCACTTACACGAATGAATTTACAAACAAACTTCTAAACAAAGGAAATTTTTAATTGTTTTGAGGTTCTAAATTTATACTTTGCCTTTGGTCGTTTAATCTAGAAATATTATTATTACTTAAATGGGTTAATATTGTTTTGATTGAATTTGATAAAGTTTCTTTTTTTTATTAACTGTATTCATTGGGTTTCTTTTTTCTGCATTTTTTACTATGTTCAACAAACAGCATCTAGATTAATATTTTTTATCTATTAACCAGGAACCTGAACCGTAACGAAACCGTAATAAATATTAATCATTTCAGGAAACTCTAACCAAAAACCGATCAAATAGATCATTATAAAATAATAGAAGCTAGTGCACTTTTAATAATAACCTAGTATTAATAATATTCGTTCAATATTAATTTTATCGATTTCTTTTGTGACAAAATATGTTAAATAATTTTTAATTTTAAAACATTAATCTTCAATGATTTCCTTTTGAAAATTAATTATTTTTATTATGTTGATAAGTACCTATTTCAATATATAAAAAAAATAATTGCTGAATTTAAATAAATGAATTTATTTAAAAAAATTAACAAAAGAATGATAGTAATACAGAAAATAATGTGATCACAAGTAATAAATGGATGGAAGAGTGTCAGCTCCGTGATCACCAATTATTGGTAAAACTACCAATATTCCATTCAGTGCCAGCTGCTGTGTCCACCGAATCCAGAATCGTGTCCACCGAATCCACCATCGTGTCCGCCGAATCCAGAATCATGTCCGCCGAATCCAGAGTCCTGTCCGCCGAAACCAGAGTCGTGTCCGGAGAAACCAGAGTCGTGTCCAGAGAAACCAGAGTCGTGTCCAGAGAAACCTCCGTTGAATCCACCGTGTCCAGCGAGAGACGAGAAGTCCTCAGAGTGGTCGTGACTCTTGATGTACACAGGCACGGGCTTCTTGACGTAGACGGGCTCGGGGATGTGCACGGGCACCTTCTTGATGACGGGCACGGGGTAGGGCTTGGGCACGTGCACGGGCACTTTCACGGTGTAGGGGACCTTCACAGGATACTTCACCGGGTAGGGCACATGCTTCTCAACGGTGTACGGCACATGCTTCTCCACGGGGACGGCGTAGGGCTTGGGCACAGCCACGGGGTACGGCTTGTCGACAGGGACTTTCACTTCCACGGGGTACGGCACTGGGACCTTCTTCTCCACATGCACCGGGTAGGGTTTCGGCACTGGCACGCCAACCTTCTTGGTGATGGTGATGTGTTTGTGGTACGAGGAACCCAGGTCGATGGGACCGTGATGAGATGAGAAGTCAGCACCAGAAGAACCGAAGTCGGAATGTCCTCCAAGGCTCAAGCCGGAGTCATGGCCGCCCAGGCTCAGACCGGAGTCGTGGCCGAAGCCTTCATCGAAGATTCCACGCTTTTGACCTTTCTTGGCCTCCTCAGCCGCTAGAGTAGCGGACAGAGCTAGCAGAACGACAAAGAGCTGAAACAATAAAATTACGACCTAGAATATATACATATAATTATATAACAAATTCTTGTTCTTACCGTGGTGTTCTTCATGATGTGAATGGAGCTGGTGATCACTGGAGACTGATGGTTGTAGTTTGCGTTGATCGCTATTTATACTAGCCACATGTGGGGAACCGAAATTCAACTTCACGCATCGATTGTATTTTCTGGTTTATGAATAACATTTATTTTATATAATAGTACACTTACACATACCGACTTATTCATTAAGCATATACATCTAGTATTTTAGAATTTATTTGTTGCATTTTATAATTAGAATATAAATTTAGAAACTTAATTCCTTCAATTTGAATATTCGTAATATGTAAATATCTAAAGATGATGAATGTAAATTAAATGATTTGAATTATAACTCGCTACCCGTATGCAGAACTATCCTAAGTCCAATTTCTGTATGTTTTGAGCCTATGTGCAGAAAAGACAGCTAAGACACAATATTTTTTAATGCAGAAATATCCTTTATGCTAAATGTGATTGAAAATAGAAATTTTTGCGTCATTCTAAACAATCCTAAATACACGTTGAACATGCTGTATGAGCAAATTATTAGCCTATCTCACTTATATAGTTAGTTAGGATAATTTTGCACAAAATGTCTACGCAGTTAACCTGACAGATTGGGACTTACAATAGTATAACATAACATATAAATAATGAATAAACAATTTAAATTTTACAATAAAAAAATAACATTATTTGATTGTAAAATTTAAAATATTCACTGTTAATTTCTACTAAGATTTTGCTTGAAAATGGCCTAAATAATTGTACCGAAACGTCGCCTTCAGCGATAATAAAAAAGGAATTAAAATTAATATTTAACTTTACCATTTTACTAGTTATTGTAGCATGAAATCCAAATAATAAAAAAATTTCAAAATATAAGTAATTTTATTTTATAATTATTGTTATTATATATTACTCAAAATCAATAAGCAAATGCAAAATTAAATTCAGTTGAAAATAAAAAAGATATTCGCAAATGAAATGTTAATTATGCATTATCTCCAATGCAATGCATATGTACTTAGAATAGTTCTGCATACAGGTAGCGAACTGATACAAAACATATATATTTTATTATTAAATTATTTATTTATTAACAGTCTTAATTTGACCATATGTTTAGTATTATTTATTGTTATATTTTATCAAAGAATTATTAATTAAGCTAATTTATGAACACACAAAATTATAACAATTGTTGTATATAATCATTCGTACAAATGGTTGACCGCGCAGGACTTTTGTAAGTAAAAGTATCATTGTAGTTTGTATAAATAGCATGAATTTAATGCCAAAACCATCATTCGATCATCTCCGCTTTTCTCTGCACAACATGAGGACTTTTGTGGTAAAATTAATCCTTTAATTGTCATTACTTACAAATATTAACTAAAATTATTGCTTTCCAGATTGCTGCTTTGGTATTCGCTGCAGCGACCGTAGGTCGTTGCGGAGTTATCAGCTACGGTTCATACGGTGGGGATGCTAACCACGGATTAGGCGGAGGATATGGCGGTGGATACGAAGGCGGTTACGGGGGTGGTTACGGCGGTAGCCAAGGAGGCGGTTTCGGAGGAGGATTCGGAGGTGGTGCAGGAGGCGGCGGTGGCGGCAGCACGTCTGTCAACACCATCACGCAGACCGTTGCCGTGCCTGTGCCGCAGCCGTACACTGTGACCGTGACTCGCCCAGTGCCTGTCCCCGTGCCACAGACTGTCCAGGTGCCCGTCCCTCGCGCTGTGCCCGTGCCGGTACCACAGCCCGTGCCCGTCACCGTCACCCGCCCGTACCCGGTGTACGTGAACCGTCCAGTGCCCGTGCCCGTGCCACAGGCCGTGCCCTACCCAGTGCAGCAAGCTGTCCCTGTGTCCGTGCCCCAGCCCTACCCTGTCACCATCACTCAAGCCGTCCCTGTTAGAGTGCCACAGACCGTCGTCGTGCCCGTGGCTCAGCCCGTCTTTGTCGGTGGAGGAGGCGCTGGCGCTGGTGCCGGTGCTGGTCTTGGCGGTGGAGTTGGAGGTGGATTCGGCAGTGGCTATGGAGGTGGATACGGTGGTGGCTATGGAGGTGGATACGGCGGTGGACACGGATACGGAGATGGTGGATTCGGTGGACATGGAATCTCCTTTGGATCTTATGGAAGCAGCATCAGCAGCTACAAACACTAATCGGATCTTGTGATATTTTAACTTCTAATGTAAATTCTTATCGAAATTATATGTTCATGTTTTAGTCCATAACTATATATTTTATTACTGTATACACATAACTAAGTGTCAACCAGTGCCCGTCATCATCTGTAAAGACTGCAACTTTATAAAAATATATAAACTAATAATTTATATTATTCTTCGTATTCTTATTATTTTTGGTTAACAATGTTATTTATACCGGTTTTAATTTAAGGTTTTGGAACCGAAATAATATGATTTCGGCTACAAAGTCATTTAAATTTTTGCTTCGGTTTTCAATTTCCATACATCAAAACAAAAGATATAGATTTCGGTTTTTGGTTACAGTTTCATAAAAAGATGAATGTCTGTTACGGTTTCGTTATGGTTCAGGTTCCTGGTTAATAGATAAAAATTATTAATCTAGTTGCTGTTTGTTGAAATAGCCAAAAAAGCAGAAAAAAGAAAGCTAATGAACAGTTAATAAAGAAAATAAACTTTATCAAATTGAATCAAAACAATATTAACCCATTTAAGTAATAATAATGTTTGCAGATTAAACAACCAAAGGCAAAGTATAAATTTAGAACCTCAAAACATTTAAATTATAGTGATTTTTGATTTTTTTAAAAGCTCAACTTTGAGAGCCCATATCTCAAAAACTAAAAGAGATATTGAAATGCGGTTTGAACGAGTGTATTTCTCGTGCCCTGAACTATATAGAAATATATTAATAAAAATTTGACTTTTTGAACTGGTTTAACCACAAATTCACATCTGCATGTTTATAAGTTACAATTTTGGCCATTCTTGAGCATGGTAATAACAGATCTTAATAAACCATATATTTTTGTTATCGTTAAGTACAGTAACCAGCTGTCAAACTGTCAACTTAAACTCAATATTACGCTTTTGAACTAAAAATTACCTTCTGCGAAAAGATGCACATAAATATTATTACTTAATAGTTTAAGTGTAGGTTCAGAATATAACAGTAATATTGGGCAAACAAAAGTTGTCCGAGGTGGAAATATTAGGGTACGAATAGCCGGTACACAAGTTTATTTGCTTTAATTAATATTTTAATCCCGAATTTAAATTTGGAAGCAAGCGATTAAACATGACATAAATGTCAAAACCATTGTATCAATTTTAATAAAATAAACAAATTAATGTCATTATTTTCTTATTATTGGGATGAATATTATTCATTTCTGGTAAAACTTCTATAAAATGTATTAAATACTTCAATATGGATTAATTGATTATGTCGATACCTACACAAGGTTAAAATTAGAGGAGAAAAAATAAATGAAATAATTATTTAAAAACTAAGAAACGAACAAAATATTGTATTAGCAAATCAAATTTATTTGACATACAGGAAAAGAATATAAGCTAAATGATTGAAATAACATAGAACATTTGATATCAGTGAAATGAATTGTGTGACATGATGAGACATTGCTGACTAGACAACGACGAAGTTTCGAGGGATGTTTTCGTTTAGTGATGACCATAAGAAGCGTGTTCATAGCTTGCAGCTGAGGCAGATCCACTGTATCCACCGTGTCCGCCACCATAACCACCTCCTAAACCTGCTCCATGTCCACCGCCGAGTCCACCTCCAAGTCCACCTCCGAATCCACCTCCGAATCCACCGCCAAGACCAGCACCAGCACCGGCACCGGCGCCTGCTCCGGCACCAGCTCCACCAGCGTTGATGATGACGGGCACTGGTTGGCGCACGATGACGGGCTCAGGGATGGGCACTTGCACGGGGCGGTTTACAGGCACGGGGTAGGGACGGTTGTAGGGTACGGGCACTTGCACGGGCACGGGGATGCGGATGGGCACGTACACGGGCACGGGCACTTGACGCTCCACGGTGTAGGGCACGTGGCGTTCCACAGGCACGGGGTAGGGGCGTTGCACCTGCACGGGGTAGGGGCTGTCCACGGGCACGCTCACCGGCACCTGGACTGGGTAAGGGACGTCACGTTGGACTGGCACCGGGTACGGTTGTGGCACGGGCACTGGGACCTGCTGAGTGATGGTCACCTGGCCACCGGCTCCACCAAGTCCACCTGCACCTCCTCCCACACCGCCGCCAATGCCGCCTCCCGCACCTCCGCCTACACCACCGCAGTTACCGCCTCCAAATCCACCATCTCCATGACCGCCGCCGCAACCACCTGATGCACCACCATGACTGCCGCTGTAGCCACCCAAGTCACCGCCTCCATAACCACCGCCGTAGCTCTCGATGCCGCGCTTCTCGAGCACCTTCGACTCTTCGGCAGCGACCAGCGCTAAACTGCAGAGGACGGTGCAAACCTGAAATATATTATTATTAAATGATAACTTGAAATAGCGACTAGGTCAATTATATAATTTAAATTATAAATGTTTTTCAAAAAATCATTTTCCGTCGGCAGGATTAATTATATTTGACGACTAATAACCATTTGCACCGTAGCTATTTGCTGTTTAAATTTTTATCCTTAAATGAACAATATCACAACGATATAAATTGTCAAATAAGTAACTAAGTATTGCCAAATACAAATTTAGATTCAATATTTTTTATTTAAAATTTAAGTCTTAAATCTTTTATATATTTAATTTGTTATAAATACCAGAAACTTCATGTTGACGTGTGTGCTGGATGAAGATGAACAACAATGTGCTGACGATTCTAAACCTAGTAAAGCTTTATATACTAGTGTTATATTGTATTTAATTAACAAACAGGAACATGCAGTACTTGCTAATTTTGCTTTCGTTTAATTACTGAATGCATCAGGCGTAATAAATTTTTATGAATTATTTATATGTCTAGATGTCGACAGTTATTATGATGTTATCAATAATAAAATAGTAAGAAATTTGAAATATAAGTATTGTTACAGTTTACAAAATACAAATATCATAAATTATAAATCTTTGATGGCCATAAATAAATAAATAAAACACAGAACTGTTCCTATTCAACAAACTAGCAAATTGTAATTTATGCACCAAGGGAGTTAAGTAGATGATAAAATAAAATTTAAATTTACTCTAGAGTTTGAAATATTATTTTTAGTTTATAATAATCATGATTATAGAAATGCGTATAAAAGTATTAATCAACTGTGTAGTTTCGGTGCCAGGGATATTGTTTATTTATTTACTCAAAAGAGTAAAAGTAATTAAAAAGTGTGTAAAAGATATATAGAATTTAAAACTTCATAGATATCATTAAAGCCCGGATTTTTAGGCAATTGCCTAGAATCAAATTTTAATATAGTTCAGGCAATTTAGTTTTTCTATACATAGGTAATATGTTGACGTGTAATGGAAGATTTTTTTTTCGTGCCTTAGGGCCTATTTTTTCTATATTTTGGTTATTGTGCCTATTTTACCTTATACAGCCTATTTTGCCTTTTTTTGTTGCCTATTTGAACTTTTATTGACTAATTCAGCACTCGACATAGTGTTTCAACATAACTTATAATATTTAAAGTACTTACTTAAATCAAGTTTTTTGTGTGAATTTAAAATGCCGAAAGAAAAAAACGTGTTTTAGTCAAGATTTTACGTGGCAATTCAATTGTGTCTTTGCCATTAATCAATGGAGCTGAGGTAACTTTAAAGGATATGACTAAATATAAGAATGCCCCTGTCATATTTTGTTGACGAACGAAGTTTTCAGCTTACAAGCAAGTTCTGACAGACCGAAGACAGTCCCTTTCCGAAAATTTCATAGAGCAATAGCTCGTAATATTATGTGAATCAAAGTATACTACATAATTTGAAGTTGTCTAATAGTTAATAAAATGAGAATCCTACGTTATTATTTTATTAATATTTTTCAGATTGCGTAAATTTTTGTTTAAAATGATGATTTTTTTTCTAATGAAGAGTAGATACGAGTACCAATGTTAGAAAAAGGATTAGTTTTTTTTTAAAACAAATTATTTACATTTAGGCTGCCTAAAATCCCGCCTATTTTAGAGTAATTAACGGCCTATATGCCTGCTTATTTGGGTGTTTTTAAGTGCCTAAATATCCGGGCTTTAATTATCATGTTATAATCACACAAAATCAAAAATATATTTCTGGTATACAACTGTTGATATCGCTTCTAAAATTCTAAATTGGCCACACTTCTCAAAATAAAATTCATACATATCGTCTAAATATAAATAAATTTAATTCAAATTAATTGGAAGTAAAATTTACACAATGGCTAACCATGCGAAATGCTCTAAGTTGTGCAAATATCAAATATGAAATAGTCTTTCTCGTCTAGTATAAAAGCTGAACTTGTCGGCAATATAGACATCATTTTACTCCTGTCGCTTCATCTACACACATCATGAGGGCTTTCGTGGTAATTTAGTGTTAACAATTAAAGTGAAAAATAATAGTTACATGTATAAAAAAACATTTCTTCCAGATTGCAGCTCTGGTGTTCGCTCTTGCGACTGCAGGTCATTGCGGATTATACGGTGGTGACAGCCATGGATTAGAAGGTGGATACGGCGGCAGCTACGGAGGTGGATATGGCGGTGGTCACGGAAGCGGCTTCGGCGGTGGTCTGGGTGGTGGTTTCGGCGGTGGACTAGGAGGTGGTTTCGGAGGAGGATTCGGCGGTGGTGCAGGAGGCGGTGATGGTGGCAGCACGTCAGTGAACACCATCACACAGACTGTTGCCGTGCCTGTGCCGCAGCCGTACACTGTGACCGTGACTCGCCCAGTGCCTGTCCCCGTGCCACAGACTGTCCAGGTGCCCGTCCCTCGCGCTGTGCCCGTGCCGGTACCACAGCCCGTGCCCGTCACCGTCACCCGCCCGTACCCGGTGTACGTGAACCGTCCAGTGGCCGTGCCCGTGCCACAGGCCGTGCCCTACCCAGTGCAGCAAGCCGTCCCTGTGTCCGTGCCCCAGCCCTACCCCGTCACCATCACTCAAGCTGTCCCTGTTAGAGTGCCACAGACCGTCGTCGTGCCCGTGGCTCAGCCCGTCTTCGTAGGAGGAGGAGGGGCTGGTGCCGGTGCTGGACTTGGCGGTGGACTTGGAGGTGGACTCGGTGGTGGACTCGGCAGTGGTTTCGGCGGTGGGTATGGAGGTGGATACGGCGGTGGACACGGATATGGAAATGGTGGATTCGGTGGACACGGTATCTCTCTTGGATCTTATGGAAGCAGCATCAGCAGCTACAAACACTAACCGGTTCTTGTGATATTTATTTTAAGATCTGTTCTAAATTCTCAACAAAATTAATGTTCATGTTTTAGTTCATAGCAATTCACATTATTAAATGTCAACCAGTAGCCGTCATCATCAACGTTGGCGGAGCTGGTGCTGGTCTTGACGGTGGATACAACGGTGAGGTTGACATGGAGCGGGTATTTATCACAGCAATATAGTGAATCTGCCTCAACTACTAGCTATGAACTCACTTCTTGTGGACGAAATATCACTAAACGAAAACATCACTTAAATCTTCGTCGTTGTCTAGTCAGCAATGCCTCGTCATGTCACACATTTCATTTAACTGATGTCAAATGTTTTATTCAATAAGCATGGATGTTAATTTCTTCCAAGTAGCTGTTAATCATCTTTCAAATGCCAAATAAATTTGATTTACTAATACAATATATTGTTTCCTTTTTAAATGTTTATGTAGAATTTAATTTATTTTCTTTCTTCTTATTAAAAACTAGTGTAAATATCTATAAAAATAATTAAGTCATGTTGCTGTATTCAATATTTTTTATACGAATAAGTAACTGGTACAATATTAAAAGGTTCTGCAAAACTAAAACACGAAAGTAATGGAATATCAGTTTGAAACGTTAAAAATTAAAAATGTATTTATTTACCAAAGAGAAATAGGTCATGATTTACATTTACATTATGGCTAAAATACTATTATAAAGTTATAAATATCATGTTCATTCCACCTTCAAGAATATTAAATTAGTGGAACGTATGTTGAATGAAAGCTGGGTGAAACAGACACATGATGCGGTCGCTTCAGAAGCCTTAGACTAAATTAAACTTATAATGCTTTTATAGCAGGGACTCAAACCGAAAAATTCTGTTACAAATCACAACTACTGAAAAAGAAACTTTTATTTAGAATGATAAGAGCAGAGAACACAGTGACAACTCAATATTACGCTTTGAAACTAGAAGTTATCTACGTTATTACTGTTACTTAATAGTTTAAGTATGGGTTTAGGTTATAGCAGTAATATTGGCAATAAAATATTTGTCCGAGATGAAAATATAAGGGTACACATTTTTATTCGCTTTAATTAATATTTTAATCCCGAATTTAAATTTCGAGATAAGCGATTAAACATGACATGTCAAACTGTCATATCAATTTAAATAAAATGAACAAACTTTTACTATTTTATACAATTTCCGATAATTTCATGGAAATAAAATACGAGTAGGTGGAACAGTGACAAATAAAGAATTTTCAAAGCATCTAAATTAAAAATATTCGTATCTTTTCCACACAATTAGAAGCATATCTAGATTCTAGATCTTTTGATAATATTACACAATGTTCAGATTTCTGACTTCTAAACTATTTAAAATATGGGGAAAGTAACTTTAAATTTTAAAACTATTTAGATGTGGTTTGAACTTCTCGTATATTCCTGATCGTGAATTACGAACTCATTTTAATTGACATTTTTATACGTATTTGAGAATTATTCCTATTAACCCATTTCGCCCCGTTGTACTCATATGGGTACACGCAATTTAAAGTTCTGTAAAACCTATATTATTAATGTCATAAATAAATACAAAACATAAGGTTTTACTAAAAGATTCAGAAAAAAAATGTTGTGGGATCAAATGGGTTAATAAATCAAATGACATATTTGCATTCAAAAATTATTTATTGACATAAATAACAACATAACAAAACATAACAGTAACAAATAAAATATAATAGAATTAAACATTATTTTAGATCTACAATTTTATTGTTATCTTTCTCAATATTATTACTAATTTTGCCTTTAACCTCCTTATTATTATTCAGTGATATAATTTTAACAATTTCTTTTTGTGTAGTAGTCTCCACATCTTCAGTAATATTTTCTTTTTGAGCATCTTTATTTTTATTGGTAATAACGACATATCTACGTTCACCAGTTGTGGTTGGATGTCCATGTCCATTGAACCACATCCGATTTATTTTATTATGATCTACATCTGTTCCTTTTTCATATACTTCATATGATCTTTTCACCTTTTTACTTCCAATATTGGCTTCCATTGAATTTAGCATTTGTTGCATGTCATTCAAATTTATGAAAAAGTTTTCATTTGGTCCATAATTCAACCCTTGATGAACAGGAATATTCATTTGTTGTTGAGCAGTATTAGGTTGAGATGCAAAAGAATTTTGGAATTGTAATTGTTGCGCTTGAGGAAAATTTGGTTTAGAAATGACAGGAAATTTAGATTGTATCTGTGAAGCAGGTACATGAAACAAAGGAGAAGAATTAAGGATATGAGTATTTTCAGGAGTGTCTCTCTTTTTTGGACTAACAGGGTTTGCTGCTTGCGAATTAAATAATGTTTGGGAATTTACTGGAAAATTAGGGACTGTTATAAGGGGAAGAGCATTTAATACAGGAAAATGTTGAGAATTTTCTTGAAACTGTGGAATAGAACCTTGATTATTTAAATGAAAATTACCGTTGTGTTGATTTGAATTAAAAGGAGAACGTAATTCAAGAAATGGTGAAACTATATTTGATTGTACATTAGCTGGCATATTAAATTGCTCTTGGTTTACATTTTTACCAGGCAAATTATTAGGTGAAGGGTTTTGAGGAGCGACAGGATAATTTCCTCGAATTTGAGTATTTTGAGGATACTGCCATGGTGCAAATTGTTGTGGAATATTCACATGATTTTTCTGATTGTTCAAATTAGGATTCTGCGCAGGAGCAACAGAATTTTGTTGAATTAATGATTCAGGTTTCGGTATAAATTGGGGAGGTTGCACGAGCTGTTGCTGCATTGGCATTTGAACTAAATTTTGTTTAATATTAGGATCGGAAATTGGTTGAGGGGTAGCTGCAATTGGTTGTGCTGTAACTGGTAATTCTTTTTGAGGTAAATTTTCTTGAGTATTGTTCATCATGACAGGAGGTTCACTTTGAGGGATGCTATTCTGTACTTGAGTTAAATCAATAACAGGAATTTGTTGTATAGCTTTCAGAAAATCGTTTGAAAGTTCAATTTGGTTTTGATAAAAATTTGTGTTAGGAATATAATAATTTCCATTATTTTGAAGAGGAGCAGCAGCTGAAGTAGAAGACTCAGGTTGCTCAGTACTAGTAGGGATATTTGGTTCTGGTGTAGTTAAAGTTTGGGGTGGTTTGGGATAAAAGTACGGTTGTGGTTGTGAAGCTTGCTGATTATTCCATGAGGACTGAACTTGATTCCAACCATTATTGTTCGCTTGCTGAGTGCCAGTCATATTGTAGTTATTACCCCAAGGGATATGATCTAACAATGAACTGAACCACACGTCAGCGTTACCATTTTGCACTTTATATCCAAAGTTTACATTGTTATCTTGGTATTTACTTGCGTAATCATACACAGGAGAGCCATTATTTCCTTTTTGTCCTTTATTCCCTAAATTACCCGAGATGCTTCCACTTTGTCCATTATTTCCTGAATTACCCCAGATATTTCCGTGTTGTCCATTATTTCCTGAGTTACCCCAGATATTTCCAGTTTGTTCAGAATTTCCTGGACTACTCCAGATATTCCCATTTTGTCCACTGTTGCCAGAACTACTCCAGATATTTCCATTTTGTCCATTACTCCAAATATTTCCAGATTGATCTGTATTGGTCCAATCTGTCACTTCGCATTTTACGATATTACTCAGTGCAAACAGAAACAGAATACGCTGTAACAAAAATTAAACAATAATTCAAAAATGTAAATTGATAATAGTAAATATAGTTAAACAAAATGTGGTCATAAAAAATAAAATATTATAGTAACTCAATTACAACTCAACTATCTAACAATTAATGATACAAATTATATTTAATAAATAACAATAATTATGGCAATAAAATTAATTTTTATTTTACTCACGTGTATATTCTTCATGTTATTTTAGTGTTAACTCTGCGAGCTCCAACTGACGAATGATAACCCCTTTCACAATTCAACTATTTATAATAAAATTTGAAACTAATTAAAAGATATATATTCAATTATTTTCAAATTTTTATATAGTAATAAATGTTTGTATAGTGAAAATAACAAATAAAATAATTTTATGGGTCCCAATTGACTGATTGTCGATGTTTTACTTTATTTGCAATTCATATTTTTTAAACTATGATATTTAAATTAAGAATAACCTATGAATTATATTATATATTATTCATAGGATTATACTATTCACTTGTATGTATTCACACTATACCATCTAAATTGAATATGAATAAAGATATACATATATTACAATTTATACCTAATCCACATAATTTCACTTTTAAAATTTGACAATCTCTTTAGTGGAAGGAGCTTAATTATTTGATTGTTTTTTAGGAAAGTATCATTATAATATGTAAAAAAAATTCAATTAATTTGTAAATACATACTTTAATTAAATATTATTTTGGTAAGTAATTAAAAAGGTTTTTGACACCGATCTTAGGTGTCACTGAATAGAACGGTTACATGTTGTTTCTAAAAATTTAATTTGATAATTGTTAATTACATACATATTTGAAAACATTTAAAAGTTCATATAATAGTCCAGTCAAATTAAAATTAAATTCTAATAAAGCTGAATTTTTACATAGATTAAAGAAATACTGAGTGTGGCAGTTTGCCGTAGCATATCTCACTAACTGATATATTTATGGGTGTAAAGAGTGGTTACCGATCGTCAAATCACGGCCCTCAAAAATGTTAGTGTAGGGAGAGTCACAGGGCTAATTTTAATATGGTGCAAATTTTTTGACAGATTTTAAGAAGCAAACCCGAGTTCTTAAATTCACACCACTGATTTTTTATATACGTTTGTATTACTTTTCTAAATAATATATTTAAAGCAGGTCTCGGTTAATGATGTATGTCTTCGCGCCAAGTGTAATTACCAGCCGTCAAATCACGGTTCTCAAAGATGTTAGTGGTGAGGGAGCCATAGGGGTAGTTTTAATGTGGTAAATTTGTTTGTCTTATTCTTATTCTTAATACAAACTAATTACAAGAATATGTATTTTCATAATATATAATATAACATAAATATGGTTGTGCATCAATACAATACATTCTGATAATTTTGAACACCCATGTTGTATTCGTATTCTAATTTGAAATAAACTTTGAAAAAAAATTGTGTTAATATTTAAAATAATCGAGTAAAAAAAATACAGACCGAAGGAGCATCATATATATTCATTAAATTCTTGTATCTTTTTTGTTAAAGAAAACAATTAATCCAGCAAAGTTTACTAAAGTAATGACATAGATCTGCAACTTCGGCGCAGTTCTAAAAGGTTTCTGAATTTGAGATAGTCACGCAGAATTAATTAAAAGTAATTAACAGATTGATTTATGCTTGGCGACTCTCTCACATGTAATGTGCACTTCATAATATCCGATGAGTACACTTATGTCTGAAAAGTTGCCTGAAATAGTGCGAATTAAATGAAGGAATAGCAAAAAAGTTCCTAACTATTTATTTATTTATTAATTTTACTTATACATATATTTGCTCTAGTAGTAGTTTCGAAGATTTTCAGGTACGAATACAAATATGTTTCTTATTTCTCCTCCACTTAGACGCAAATTATATCAACATTTCCTTTGTTCCTAGGGTATGGCGATGAGAGAACGACTTTTAATATTAGAAAGATTTTTATTTTGTGAAATAAATTATTAAAATAGTTATAATTCGTTCATATTATCATAAATCGTATGCTAATAAAATGGTATTATGGAATATTAAATAAAATTTTAATAACGTAATAATTTTGATGCCATGTTTTATATTTCATGTTATTGTATGAAATAATAGTATATTATGTTACAAGTTTTATAAACGTCTCTTTAGTTACGAGTTTTTAAAAAACAAGTTACATATTATACTATTTTTACGATCGCAAATTAAGACAACTATTTAAAAAGAAGGATTAAGTTAGAATGATAGAATCCTGAAGTTAACTTCACCTCCAACCGTGACTAAAACATTCGAAGCCATAGCTTGTCAACATATGATTAAGATGGTATTTAGCGCCATGAAAACCAGTACGTTAAACGGCATTTTAATAATGGGAGTAGAAAAATTAACACTTAAACGGGCAAACACAAAAATATTAATGAAAATTAAATTATTTTAAAACATAAGTTTATCAAATGTTGTTTACTATTTATTAATTTGTATCATCGCTCAAGAAATTAAATATTCATTATAATGTCACCAAAAAAATGGACTTCAGAGTTATCAAAAATATTAATTAATTTATACGGATTACAAACATTTCTATATTAGGTGAACACTGATAACATATATATATATATATATATATATATATTAAATATTTGTATTGTTAATATTGAGGGTAAATTCTCCCAATTCTATAGCATTACTTGAAGAATGACCTTGTAACTACTGCAAAAACTAATTGTAATTCTAGACAAAAAAAAAATAACTTAAACGAATGTAGAGACATTTACTGGCAACTCTATTATAATTGTAATCGAACTATAGGTACATTTTACATTATGCAGATTTAAATTTATTGCAAATGAAAATAATTTTTAATAAGCTAGAAAAAAATATATATTTTAATTTTCTGAAAATAAATAAAGAAGGTATTAAAACTTCACAAATGTATATTCAACCATTTAAATAATTTATTAAACAATTTAATATGTTAAAACTAGGCAACAAATATAAATAGGAATAAAATAACAAAAAAAGTATAAATAGATACAATAACAGCCAATAGACATAATTCGTAAATAGTAACATAAAAATTATACAAATTTATTCATTTCTCCTACAATTTCATATGCCTATTATTCAGTTTGTTTCTGATCAGCAACATATTTCTTGTCGTTTTCTTCTTTTCCTGAAGATCTTCTTCTTTGAGTATTATACATAAAATGCAAACCGCCTGGTGATCCATTAGTTCCAATATCAGTATATTCGTTTACGTTTAATGATCCTTGAGGACTTGCACTATTAGAATTATATCCGTAAGTCATTCCAGGAGCATATAGATTCTGATTCTCTTTTCCATATCCCGCATCTGCATATAATCCATACGGACTTAATGAAATATCATTAACATTATTTCCCAATCCCGTTAAGGGATGTTGATGGTATCCACTTTGAAGGGTGTTATATGTACTCGCAAGATCTCTAGGAGTAAATGAATTCAAAGTATGATACTGTGTGTTAGGCGAATTATTGGTTTGACTTGTAGTCGGAGGCAATTCTTGTTTAAAATGATAATTCACTATTTGTTTATTAGCAATTGGTTCTTGAACTGCGTTGTACAAATATTGTTGAGGAATTTCTTTTGGTGGTTCATTTTGTAAGGAAGCTAAATGTCCTTGAGAAAACTGAGGATATTGTTGAAGAAATTGACTGTAGTCAATAGGTAACTGAACTGATGGTGTACCTTGGAATGAAGGTAGATTTTGTACAGTTTCTTGAGAAGAATATTGCGTTAAAGGTGCTTCAGGAACATATTGACTGGGTAATGTTGATGGTTTATAATAAATATTTTCTTGGGTTTGATGAGCAAATTGCGTTAAAGGAATTGATGCATATTGATTTGCCGAAACTGAGGGTTTGTAAATATTAGTTTCGATATAATATCTACCTTCACGTACGGGAGAATACTGTGTAAAAGGGATTGACTGATGTTGAGGAACATAGTTAACTGAAGACGATACAGATTTATGAATTGCATTAGCTTTAGTTTGCTCATTTTCTTGTTCAGAAACAAATTGAGTTGTCGGTACAGCCGAAATTTGGGGAGAATACTGAATAGGTTTTTGAGCAATACTGTCCCCTGAATAAGTAATTCCATCAATAGTGTTGTATTGATTAACAGTTTGCTCATTCTCTTGAGTTGTCGGTACAGCCGAAATTTGAGAAGAATACTGAATAGGTTTTTGAGCAATACTATCCCTTGCATAAGTAATTCCATCAATAGTATTGTATTGATTAACAGTATACTCATTCTTTTGAGTTGTCGGTACAGCCGAAATTTGAGGGGAATATTGAATAGGTTTTTGAGCAATACTGTCCGTTGAATAAGTAATTCCATCAATAGTATTGTATTGATTAACAGTATGCTCATTCTTTTGAGTTGTCGGTACAGTCGAAATTTGAGGAGAATACTGAATTGGTTTTTGAGCAATACTGTCCCTTGAATAAGTAAATCCATCAATAGTATTGTATTGATTAACGGTATGCTCATTCTTTTGAGTTGTCGGTACAGCCGAAATTTGAGGAGAATACTGAATAGGTTTTTGAGCAATACTGTCCCTTGCATAAGTTCCATCAATAGTATTGTATTGATTAACAGGAACATAAGAAATTGGAGATCCATATTGCGTTGAATAATTGATTGAATTATAATCATTAGTATTTGAATGAGTTTCTGGAGTTTTTTCAGTTTGTGTCAAAGATGCAGAAGGTATTTGCGAAGCATACTGATTCGTAAAGGCCAAAGTTTTGGAATCATAATTTTCTTTTGTATGACTAATAGGTTGATAATATTCAATTTGGGGAGGAATTTCAGTTTGAGATACTACATTATTATTAATTGGATTTTGATATAAAATTTTCGAATTTTGCAAATAATAGTTAGATAAATCAGCTTCAGATGGTAAACTAACTTTAGGTTCTTGAGGTTTTGATTCAAATGAATTTATAAATTGATTATGATTAACTTTACCGGAAGTAGATTCAACATATACTTGTGGACCAGTATGACTAGTTCCATCAAAATTAGCATTGGAATTATCTTGATATTGATTCATAATTTGTAGAGTAGGTTTGTTTGAATAATAAGTAGAAGGAACAAAACTAGATTCAGAAGAAACTTGCCAGTCTTGCCCGGATGATCCGTAATTCTGAGGAATATTTTGTGAAGTTTTACTCTCATGAAAATTAATAGGAACGAAATTATCAGATGAGGCATATTGAACAGGCGACAAATTATAAGTTTGAGAGTCTAAACTATTTTGTAATGCAGCTTGCAATTGGGATTCACTTACTTGTTTATCATAAGAAGTAAAACCGTTTAAAGATGTATATGTGGGAGTCTTCTCCAAATGTTGTTTTTGATCAGTTGCGATAGTTGATTCAGTTTGAGAAACAAAATCACTTGATACGCTTGGGGCTTTACTTATTTGGTTGCTTTTATAAGAAACGTTATTTTGAGAAGATGGCTTACTTGAGTACTGGTTAGTAACTGTTACAGGCTCACTTGAGTAACTATTTTCAGCAAAGTTGTTTTCCAATGGTTTGGTTGAAGGTTCTACTTTAGCAACCAAATTGTTGGATGAAGCAGCATAGTTATTTTGTGAATAATCCAGTGTTCCAGTTGCAATTGGTGAAGAAGTAGAGACATGTTTCTTTTCGTTTTTCCAGGTTTCTTGATATTTATTTTTTCCTGAAACTTGTACTTTGTATCCATATCCACCATTTGCACTTTTGTCTTCGAATTCTATGTGGTAGGCTGCTTTACTGTCTTCATTTTTGTCGGATTGGTCTGAACAATGGATTATTGATACTGTTGAAAACGTGAATAAGAATATCTGAAAAAAAGAATAAAATTATTTATCTGAAACTAAACGGATAATCTTGATGTGATAACCGTGCAGTCCCGAGTTCCAGTCTATTACCCGGCAAGTGTGTACTTAGCATTTGATTACACAATCTGTATTGTGATTGAGGTTAACTTCTTGTTGTACAGAGTAACACATAAATTAAAATAATCATAATTATAGTGATTAAACAATTTACTTGGGGATTATACAAGAATTCAAGAAAATAAGACAATCTGCAGACTGAATGTGAACACTAGTTTTATTTTTATTTCTAACAGAAAGACAATTTAGATTTGAAATAAAAATATTTAACTTATTTTTAAATTTAATTAATTATTGATAAATGATATAATTATTTAGCGCACAAATAATCAATATAGTATATAAATAATATTTAATTAATAAAATTTTGGAGATATCTGTAAATGTCAAATTTCTTATTTAATATTTGCCTACCTGTACAATTTTCATATTGATGCTTACACTTTAAACGTTTTCAACAGAATGACTTCCAGAAAGTAGTTTAAAGTATTTATAGCAAAAAATTTTGCTCAGTTTATTAAAATGAACCTAATTTAAAATTAAAATTTCGGCGAATTATTGAGCTTATATTAAAATGCTTATTTTTAGTACATTTACGCTACGTTACTTTGGTTATTTAGAATAATAACTTTCTTTAATTATACAGTCTAAATATAATGATGTTCGAATTAAAACACGAAATATTATTGTCTTAATTAACTAGATTGATATAACTGTTAAAACAGTAAAAGTAAGGAAAATAATTAACTCATGCTAATTACTCGCACGTACGATTGGTACCTACTATATCATATACAGGATGCTTCAATTAAAAAAAAAATGATAATAGCAAATATTACATGATATGCTGATTTTAGAAAAAAATTGAAAAGAAATATTTATAATTGTTCAATATTTATTTATGAATCAAGACAAGAATTTAATCCCAATTACAGTATAGGGCCCGGATTCACCGAGCCACAATGTGGTAGTTTTTTCCAAGAATATTTTTAGCTTGGAAAATTTAAATACTGTAAATTATTTAATATAGAAATTAATTACTGTTTTAAAAAATATAATTATAAATATAACTGATGAAATCAAATATATTTTTTCTACGATTGCTATGAAAAGTTGACAATTACACTCTCATTTATCATCGTAAAGTTGACGTTTTCTGTGGAACAATCGAAAAATATCTTTTTTGTGCGGCTCCAATGGCAACGCGCGAAAAAGATATTAAATGCGCGCTTATTTCAATAGTTACCAGGGATACAAACAAAACAGAAACTTGTCATATTGACATTTAACAGAACGAATTTATTTTCAGTACGGATACGTTTTTAAATAATTTTAAGATGCAATCGTAGAAAAAATTATGTGTGTATCACGAGCGTAAAGTGTCTTTGTTCCTCTTACACTATTGCAGCTCTCGCCTTCGGCTAGCGCTGCAATTACCGTGTTCGAGTAACAAATAATCACTTTACGTTCTTAATACACAAATAACTATTAGACAGAATAATGCGGAAAACGTCGAAATGTGAACATCTCATCTTTAATATTTCAGTGAAATGTTCTACTTAAAAAAATATTATATAATTGTTTAACTTGAAAATAAAAACTTATAAAAATAAAATTTTCTCCAAATTATTAAATGAAGTATAATTTTTAATTGTGAAGAAAACAACAGTTTGTGAAAGATTAATAAAAATAATAAACAATTCATAATTATGAACATGAAAGAATTTTATTAATAATAATATATACCTACATATATACTATATAAATAATAAATAAATAAATAATCATTAACCCCATAGTTTTAAATAAATAACATATTTCAGAACAATTTTCTTATATTAATACAATATCAAAATCTAAAATTGTTGTTTTATCATTTTAATTTGTTGCTTTAGAATTGACCACGTCTCAGTCAATTGTTCAAGTACCACGTACTACGAACTATAAAGCAATTATATATTTGACCAATAAATATTTAAATTTTTAATTACAAAATTTAAATTTATACAAATTGTCAATAAAAAAGTAATATTATTTATACAAAGGAATTTGTCCAAATCCACTATCAATATTTGCCGTAGGTATATTTGGATTATAAATAAAAGGTCTGTTTGTAAATTCGGTATCAAAATTTGAATGACCATTATTTACAAATTCGTTCTCCATTAATCCATTCCCTATTTGATTTTCTATATATTCGCTATAAGGTATAGTTCTATAAACATTATCTGGATGATTAATTTCAGCTAAATTATTAACATCCCTGAAATCAAAAGGTAAATTCAGATCTGAATCAAAATTTTGCTGATTTGGAGTTAATTGCGGTGGACTTAACTCCTGTTCTACAAAATTTTCTAAAGATTCCTGCGGTGGTGGTAATAAAAATCGAGGAGACGCTGAATACTTTGAAAATCGGTTCCTATTTTCTTGTTGAATTGAAGCACTCACTGGAGTAAATCCAGTTTGGTAAACAGGAGGAGTAAGATGAGAAGAAGGTTCTCTTCGTTGATTTTGAAATCGTAACAAATTATTTTGTGATGATAAGTCTCGTAATGTTCTTGATTGCATTCCAGAATAATTGGGATATGAACCTGAACTATATTTCCATAGATTACTTAGAGAAAATGGTCTGGGCGTGTTTATCTGTTTTTTCCACTGTGGAGGACGGTTTTCTGGTAGCCATATTCTAGCTCTTCCATCTTTGAGTTCTATTCTTAAATCGAAGTTTCTGTTAGGCATTATAGGAGGATGTAGTAATCCTTTACTACATTTATATACTCCTTGTACAGTTCTACCAATATTATACAACAAATTATTAAACAAACAATGACAACCTGTCATTGTTGCCAGAATAATAAATAGTGTAATCTGTAATAATTATACATTTTTAATGCAATAAATAATTGTTTTGATTCAATATTCACCTACCTTAGGAACAATCATTTTCTATCCAAACACACTGAACTCAAAGCTTCATACTGAATTAAATGAAATATTTTTGTATTTATATAGTTTAGAAATATTATAATTTAAAACGCAAAATATATTGTATAATTTCCATAACATGTAGGTAAATAAAACAGTTTTTATTTCAAGCCTTGTAATTAGATTCCTCATCTTAAATTATAATTATATTTTATGCCTACATAATGCAAAACAGTAATTGTAGGTAAGTAGTCACAAAAATAAACTACGACTCAAACATTTTTATGCATAGAATTTGAAACATAAACATATTATTTTTATTTAAATATATTATACGAATGTGTAGGTATTTATTTTATGACCTCATTATTTTAACAAATTAAAATAATTATATTTAAAGTATAATATATAAATTTACTTTTATGTCAAGTACTTAAAACATTATGCACTAATATTTATAAACAAAGATTTATTACATATTAAATAATATAATAACATTGCGTTTTTAATACAGTTTAAAATACATGATACAATATTTAACTGGCAGATTCATAAAACAAATTAACCATTTTAATTTCACTTCTAATTCATTAAAATATGTAGTACTATGACACTAATTGGGTTTGTTATTTTTCAAAACACATTTTCATCTTTATTTGATGAAATGAATGATCGTTTTTATGTTCTAATTGTACATTGTCTGTTATCAAATTCAAACAAACAATTAATATTGTTTTTGAAAAATTTGCAATAATTTCAACTGTATTATGTCGTGCAAAACTTTTTTTATGAATCTGCTTATAAACGATTAAAAATGAGATTTATGTATCGCCGAATGCAATCTGAAATCTATAATCTGTATCTTCTGCATTTTGCAGTAATTCATTGCCTTCAATAATATGCAAGAATTTTAAAGCATCATCTTTATTCATATGTCCCATACTATCTCTTCCAGCCGTTAGTTCATCGTTATCATCCTGAACTTTTAAAACTATCATGTTATTATTTTGTCTCGGATAATATGGTTCAAAATTATGTCTTGTAGCTGAGTTTTTTTCTCCGTTTATGTAATGCTCCATGTACTTTTTAAAATGTTCACGAATATTTTTTACTCTTTCTCTGTAATTTTCGTCTCTAACATTATTGTTTACAACAGTGTCAAGTGAATTTATATTAAATTCTTCCTTATTTTGAGCCGATCTTAAATGCCTGTTTGGCTGTAAGTTTGAATCGTAAAAGTATTTATTGTTACTTGAAAGTCCTGTGTTATCCGCAACGCCTTCTATATTTGGTGGCGAAATGTGGACACTACCTGTGTAAAATTGTGGTACTTGTATATTTCTCAATTGATATGCAATTGGAAAATTTAACATGGTCTGTGTTTGACCTGAAAAAATATTTTTTTATATAAACAACTACCTAAGTACAAATGGTGATTTGGTAAAAACATATATTATTCTTAGGAATTTTAACTTACATATTAATATTAATGAATCTTAATGTTTAAAAGTCAATATATAAAAAGGAGACAAACGAATAAAGGTGTAATGGTTATATTTCGGCTTTGTTTAAAGCTATCTTTAGCTACAAATATATTAAAATGTATCGTTCACCCCTCATCACAGCACCACTTATTGTATGTTTTCTGCTTTGAATTAATTTATATACCATAACTTTAATATTTCCTATTGTTTCAAATAGAAATTTATATTGTGCGACCGGGGATCAGGGTTCGAAGATATATATCGATCGATATATATCATGATATTTATTTTGATATATCGTCATATTTTTGCAATGATATGTATCCATTATATAAAAATATCAAATAGTTTTTGTGATATAGCCTCCGGAGAAGTGAAATTTTTCGAATTTTTCAGTTTTTCTACTTTTCCGAGGCTATATCTCAAAAACTAAATGTGATATGAAAACGCGCTCAACGGCATTAATTTTTTCGTGCCTCAGTTAACTTATAAACATAGTTTCAGCGATTTTTATTTTTTTTAAATTTTCCGCCAAAAAAATCGCAAAAAGCGGTTTTTTAACATTTTCTCGAAAACCAGAAGTCATATGCATTTGTAGATTGCACCACTGGATTCAGTGGGTCAAAATACATATGTATGTAAATTTTCGTTTTAATAATCCTACGATTAAGGATTTTTGGGAAAATTGAATTAAAATCTGAAAAAACCAAAGGGGTACCCCTTAGGAAATAATTAAAAATATTAAATTGCATAAAATTGTGTGAAAATTTGCTTATAAGTCAATTCGGACACGGGGAATTCAACGCCGTTGAGCGCATTTCCATATCTTGTTTAGTTTTTGAGATATAGCCTCCGGAAAAGTGAAATTTTTCGAATTTTTCAGTTTTTCTACTATTCCGAGGCTATATCTCGAAAACTAAATGTGATATGAAAACGCGGTCAACGGCATTAATTTTCTCGTGCTTCAGTTAACTTATAAACATAGTTTCAGCGATTTTTATTTTTTTTCTATTTTCCGCCAAAAAAATCGCAAAAAGCGGTTTTTTAACATTTTCTCGAAAACCAGAAGTCATATGCATTTGTAGATTGCACCACTGGATTCAGTGGCTCAAAATACATATGTATGTAAATTTTCGTTTTAATAATCCTACGATTAAGGATTTTTGGGAAAATTGAATTAAAATTTAAAAAACCAAAGGGGTACCCCTTAGGAAATAATTAAAAATATTAAATTGCATAAAATTGTATGAAAATGTGCTTATAAGTCAATTCGGACACGGGGAATTCAACGCCGTTGAGCGCATTTCCATATCTTGTTTAGTTTTTGAGATATAGCCTCCGGAAAAGTGAAATTTTTCGAATTTTTCAGTTTTTCTAATGTGTACAAAAACTAAAATTAAAAAATAAATATCCAAAAAGTGATATTTATCTGATATTTATTTATTATAAATATCATGATATTTACGAACCCTGCCGGGGATAGATTTTTTATTTTTCGTGGAAGTTAATTAAAAAATTTGTATCGTTTTTTCAGCATTTTTGTACCATTGGGTATCTATTTTTTTGTTACATAGGACATGAAATGGTAACATTTTGATTTTGCGATAGTTTCTTCCTTATTAATTTTAGAACAAAAGTGTAATATAAAAGTTGTTCGGAATTTAAATCTGCATCCAAATTTATTAAAACAGTACATTTACATGTTAATTAAAAGTGCAATCTTTAGGCTATTTACAGAGTGCTTTGAGAAAATGAAATAATTTAAATTTTTGTAGTGGCTGTATAATTAATTCTTTTATTTCTCATGGCTCTCTATAAACATCTTCAAAATAACAATTTTAATTTACGTCTACATCGTGACAGGATCATATTAAATAATAAATTTAGACCCTCTGTATGTTGTTTTTAATTCTAAAGAACGTTCTATTTACACTTTTATTCTAAAATTTATAAGAAAGAAACTATCACAAATAAAAAATGTATCATTGTGTTTCCTATATAAAACAAAAAACCTATAATATAGACACCCGGTTCAATATTTTACAATATATATATATATATATAAACTATTGTTCATCAAATAATATATAAAAATATTTTTTTAGTAACAAAAAGTTTATATTTGTTGCAAATATTGTTGTACGTTATAATTATTTTAAAATGGAAATAATGACCGTGTTAATTATACCAGAAATTTTACCATGGCTAATTTTACGCATGGATAGAAATAAATATCATTTTAACAATAATATGAGACAGATACACTTATAATCCTAAATAACTAATTATTTTGTTCGAAATAAAATTATAAACAAAATAATGGCAAATTTATAATGCACACAAAAATAAAACAGGGCTAATCCGACTACAACTTAGTAACGATATTAGATATATTTTTTAAATAAGCAGATACGTCAGAAATAGCAATAAACATATTAGGAGCCAATTTAAATTTTCGTTTTGCCATATATTTTCAATATATCTGAAGATATCAATAATATATTTCCTATGTACTTTCGTTATTGAATTCAAAATGACGTAAGAAGGTTTCAAATTAATCTCGAGTAATGATTTTCATAAAATTTGTTATCTGATATAGTAATTAAATGTAATTAATGAATTTTCTAATTGCCGAAATTCCAAAGAAAAAAATATGATTAACAACAAAGACAAAATTAATTGTCATCCAACACTTGGTGAAACAAGGTTTAATAAAAATGTAAAGTAAACACTTGGCTATGTTTCACAAAATTCAACCTCCAAGTCACCTTATGAGGGCATCGTCGTGAGTTATACCATACTGATGAGCTCTAATAAGAGCGAAACGCGTCTATGGTTACTAACTGTGCTGGCCAGCCTCTGACGATGCCCTCATAAGGTGACTTGGAGGCTGAATTTTGTGAAACATAGCCAAGTGTTTACTTTATACTTTTTTTAAAAAATATGATTTATAATTTCCTACATTTAAAATGAAAATATTACATACCTATCATCGAGTTGGTTTTATCGCTATCTATTCGTGACAACTCTAAGTAATTGTGATTTTTTACGTCTTTATAATACTCATAATAACTTTGTTTCACTTCTTCACTTGTCATTGGCCGGGACTCATTTTTCTTCTCTATATTTGAACTAAGTTTAAAATCGTCCTCCGGATAAGGATAAGAATAAGTTGAAGCAACTATAGTTAAAAATATGAATATATTCTAAAATTATAAAAATATATATTTTCTAATACATACACATAATTTAATCATTAATAATTTACCTTATACGTACACATAATGACGGATACGTTTCAAATGCACTATAAATATGAATCCTAATATTTATAAATTCAGTTTATTGGAGTATTTATAAATTTATGCATTTCGAAGAAATTTATCGGGTAATAATTATAATTTATTATTATTTTATGACTTGCTAACAATTTCTGTAAACTATTTACTGCAGTGTGAACAACTATTAAAATATTACGCATATGTTTATTTATTCAATGGAATATAAATCATAAAATACAACTCAATTAATAATATATTTATTAGCTACAAATAATTTAATTTACAACAAACATAAAACTTATATTTATTATATTTTTTGAATATCATTATTTTCAACATGTTCTTCTGCTCGTTCTAGTGTCTTTTCACTAGCTCCAGAACTATTCTCAACTTTAGGTTTCAATGACATGTTAAACGCATATTTTTTTCCAAATATTGTATAACCATGTCCTTTCGTAATAGCTGTTTTATCTATTGGAATATATCCGTAAATTTTGTTAAAATTGGGATCTATTAAATCATCGGAAATAGATTCATATACTTCATAAGACTTTGGTAAATCGTTATAACTGGATGATTTCTCTTCCTTCGATAACAACTTATATTCCTTCTTCTTAATTGACTCAAATTTAATCTCGTCATTATTTTTTACATGTCTTGTCTGTCTGTGATGTTGAATATTGGTATTTACTGTTGGAAATCTATTCATATAATGATGATTTAAATTTAGAATTTGGGCCGCTGTTAAAAGTTGGTTGTTTGGGGAATGTACTACATTTTGTATATCTGTTATTATTTTGGATGAAGCATTGTTAGTATATACTGGCAGTGATTGAATTTGTGATTTAGTAGTTATTTTATTACTATTTATAATTGGATTAATATTTGGTTGTTGAATTTGGTATAATTTGTTAGGATATAAATGTTGGTTGTATAAATTATATGATGTAGATACAATTGGATTTTTTTGGGAATATATTTTATTTCCGAAATTATTTTTTCCATCTTGATGCGATATTCTGTAAGTGTATGCATTTGCTATACTCTTATTTTGAGACGGACATGTAGTTATGTAGGATAATGTGCAGAATAAAAAACAAGCCTGAAACAAAACAAAAAAATTAATAAATTTTAGTTGAAATTACTAAACATAAGTATGATTTTAATGAGTCGCTAAAATTGCCTTGATTATTAATTACATGTTTCTTAATTTTATTTTATTTATTTTTTCAAATGAAAGTTGATGTAAAAACAGTAAATAGTTTTAATAGTTCTAAAATGTTATTGAATATATTAGAAAAAAATCTGATGTGGACACCACATGACTTCCTTGTACGCGTATTAAACTATAGATATTTTTTTAATTGCACATATTTGACATTAAATCTTTTTTTTTTATTTTTTATTCTAATCCATAGCAAACTTAATTAAAAAAAAACAAAAAATATATAATATTTAAATTTAGATATATCGCTTATGCAATAGGATAAAAATTCTTAATGTGCTAGACGCAGAATTTAATTCTTTAAAACTTTTATTTGTAGCATTTTTTTCAAGGAAAACTGTTAGCAGCTTCATGTAATGTGTCACTTTCGGTTAGTGTATTTTAACCAAAATCTATTATGTTATTTCCATTGATATAATAGTCTTATATACCAAATTAGGAAAGTTTTAAATTATATTTGAATTAGTTTTTCATGAAAATCTATTATAGGGTTCAAGTAAAGTACCACTTCCGGAAGTTATATAATGACCAAAAAGGGAGGTGCACAACTAGATGTTATAACAGTCCTAAATATAAAATTTCAATTTTCTACGGCTTACCGTTTTTGAGTTATGGGAGATACATACGTACGTACGTACACGCGTCACGACGAAATTAGTCAAAATGGACTCAGGGAGGGCCAAAATGCGTATTTCCACTGAAATCTGAGAACCGAACTTCATACAAGGAAGTAAAAATACGAGTATGTTTATTATTTTCATTTATTAAATTAAAATATATTTGATTTATTGCATGTTGTGTCTAACGCGTAATAATTTAATTTTATTGCGTCAATTTTATTTCCAAGCAATAAAGATTTTCATACAATATTAATATAATATGATATAAGAATGAGTATTATTTGAATACATACCATATACAAGTCCATAGTGATGTATTCGCTTTGAAGATCTTCTTTCAAATGCGCTTATAAAAGCATTTCTCTTTACTTATAAATCATATATCATTTGCATTTATAATATTATGGATAAAATCTACATCAAAAATAGAAATGTATATTCCAAAATTTTCACGATAGTAGTAATAAAAAATGATTAATTTTGAATGAATTAATGTATTATAAGGACCTCATAAATATTTACATTCATATTACTTCGTTGCAAAGAAATATTTAAATAAATTATTTAGTTTAGTTACATAAACAGTTCCTCAAGAAATAATTTCTTGCTTCAAATGATATGTAGTCCATTTCAAATAATATATTTTAAAGTCAATAGAAAAACTTTCTTTTTACTACATTCTAATCACAATTGAGGAAACTAATTAATATCATAATTATTTAATCAAAGTGTAAAAATATTAAAGTAAATATAGCTAAATAACAGGTCATGCTTTCTTCATAAAAAAATTTGTAATAATGATTACATTTTTATTTCTGATCATCACGTACGATTCTCAATCGCGATAAAAATAAATAAGACGAATAGAAAATACTTGTTTATTTACTTTTTTACAAAGTATGTACAAGAAAAAAATAAATAACAAAAGTGCTGAATATCACAAATAGTTAATTGACACTGGAATCTAGTCCAGTAGCATAACTTAGAATTATCAAAGAAATAAATAAAGTATTTAAATATAGCCTGCGCTTTACAAATATTATTTTCGTCCACCACTTGGCCAGCGAGTTACTTGTATATTCGATCCAGTGTTACTATTGGAAGAAGGCATATTCCAAGAAATTCCAGGTTTAGAAGATGAACCTTCTCTAGAAGGTAGTAAAGATGGAGAATTCCAGCCATTATTGCTTCCAGAGGATGGTGAATTCCATTCATAATTACCAGTAGGTGATAATACCCATTTGTTATTGCCTCCAGAAGAAGATATATCCCATCCATTATTATTTCCTGGATTAGGTGAATTATTATCATTAGAAGAAAATAAATTATTTCCGTTAGAAGATGAATCAACACTGTTACTTCCATAAAGTGAATTCCATTCATAGTTACTTTCCGAAGGAGAATTCCATTGGTTATTACCACTAGTAGGAGGTAAACTATTTCCTCCAGTAGAAGATGAGTCCCATCCAATGTTACTTCCAGAAGCTGAATTCCATCCATTGTTATTTTCTGAAGGAGGTAAATTCCATTTGTTATCGTCAGTAGTAGGCAAATTACTTCCTCCAGTAGAAGATAAATCCCATCCAAAAGGTGACTTCCCTCCACTGTTGCTACCCCATCCATTATTGCCATTGTTATTGGGTAAACTATTTCCTTGAGTTGAAGATAGGTCCCATCCATTATTATCTCCAGAAAGTGAATCCCACCCATTGTTATTTCCTGAAGAAGCTGAATTCCATCCATTGTTAGTACCCGAATGAGGTGAATTCAATTCTTTTTTACCACCAGAAGATAAATCCCATCCAGTGTTACCTCCAGAAGGTGAATTCCAACCATTATTTTTTCCAGCAAATAAGTTCCATCCATTATTTCCTGCCAAAAAAATACAGGGTGTTATAAAAGTTCCGGGACGGTGAAATATCTCTAGAAATACACATCGAATCAAGAAACAAAAAAACACGTGTTTCATATTTTGTAAAAACCTATCTAAGCACAACAAACACAATTCCCATCTCCCACCCCTAGGGGGTGGGGCGGGGGGCAACTTTGAAACCTTAGATGGGAACCCCATTTTTTATTGTATTCTGCGAAAAAAAATAAGTTAATTTTATCTGAAACTTTTTTTCCAATTCGAAATAGATGGCGCTCTAATCGCAAATATAAGTTGTCATGATTCTGAAAGAAAAGTAAAAAACGGTCTAATATCACAAGAAATCAAATAAAAAAATCAACATAATCACAAGTAGCCACAAGCCTTTCACCGACTAAATGTTTTAAATAAATTTGCAAAACGATTTTATAAAATAAACGTTATTTTATTTCTTTATTGTTTTTTGGGTTGACTTTTTTACGGTCCCCTGGGGGTGGGTGTTGGGATTTGTGTTTACTGTGTTTAGATAGGTTTTTGCAAAATACATATTTTTTTTTATTCTTGATTCAATGTGTATTTCTCGAGATATTTCACCGTCCAGGAACTTTTTTAACATCCTGTATATGCAATATTTTGTCCAAATTAATTAGATAGTAAATTTCTTCTCTTACCTGCTGAAGGAGAATTCCATCCAGTATTTCCTCCCATTAAAGAACCACCATTGTTGTTTGTTGTTCTTCCAGAAGGAAAATTCCATCCATTATTACCTGTAGATATACAAATTTGAAAATATTCTTTCATTTAAAACGAAATTAAATTTAATCTATAAACTACCTCCAGAAGGAGAATTCCACCCTTTGTTTCCACCAGGAGCTCCATTGTTATTTATAGCCCAATGATAATCAATATTTTGACGAGGCTGGTTCTTCACTTGTGGTAAATACTGATTAGATGGCGGATGAGGAACAGGGATGGCTTTCAATGTCATTACTTGAAGCTCAGGTACCATTTGCAACGGAATTTGCATTTTGTGAAAAGAACCTCCTGCAGTTGATATTGAAACCGATGTAGAAATTTGTGGGATCATTTCGTGACCAGTAGTTGAATCTTTAAAAGTAGAAGTCTTCGGATCTGTAATCCATGATGATTGTTGAGGCCATGGAGCAGATGTAGTTTGTTGCGGTTTGGAAACAACTAGTGGAACAGGTTTTTGCAAAGTCCAAGTAGACTGAGGAGGTCGTAACATTGATAATGGCATGGGACCTTGCTTAGGAGAACGACTATATTGTTTTGGTGGAGAACTCATCGGAGGTGGCATCATTATGTGTAATGGGTTAGGCATAACATCAGAATTAGGAGAAAGGAGTGTTTCATTTTGAATTTTTGCTGGTACTGTATCTGAATTTATCATATCGTTAGTCTTATTGCCCTGTTGGTTTAAAAATAAAGCTTGAGTCATAGGAGTCAGATTTTTCAAATCAGAAGTTAATGCTGATTCTTTATTTATAAACGTTAAGTCAATAACAGGATTAGGTATTTGAGGAAGAGACAAAGTCGACTCTATAAATGTATTTGGAGCAATATTATTTTGAATTTTATTCTTATTATCTTCATTGCCAGCCATAGGATTCATTTGAAGCCAACTTGAAATCGGTTGGAAATTATTCTGCTGCCAAGCAGCTCCAGGTTGATTACTCTGTTGATTCCCTGTTTGTTGCGCCCAAGAACTTGGCTGCTGTGGCCATGATCCAGGTTGTTGAGGCCATGACCCAGTCTGCTGTGGCCAATAAGGTGGCGTTGAAGTACTAGTTGAAATTGGTGTATGCGTAGTTGTAGGCTGAGGATTATGATGGTGATACTGCTGAGGTGGCCATGTAGGTTGAACTACTGGAGGGGGTACGGTAAAATTATTCAGAAGTAGTGGGAGGTAGATGTTTGGTGGATCAACTAGTGTACCATAAGGAATATAATTCTGCGGTGGAGTAATGGTTATTGGTACGGGAGTAGTGATAGGTTGCCAAACTGAACTTTGTTTGGTAAATTGATTTTGATAATTATTCCAAACATTTTCTTGTTTCCATTCATTGTTTAATAGTTCACTGACGTCGCAATGTACTTGTAGAAATGATAATAGGCCAATTAGAATAATCTGAAAATAAATACAATGTTAATTAATATTTAGTAACATACATGGGTTAGGTGACTCAATGTTATCGACTCGGGCTATAGATTTAAAAACCCGAGTTTGATTCCCACAGCCGATAAATGATTCTTTAGTAATATCTTTGAGGGCCGTGATTTGACGACTGATAACCGCCACACCCTATAGGGTAAATAGCAAGAATATATATATATATATATATATATATATATATATATATATATATATATATATATATATATATATATATATATATATATATTAATAAAAACTATTTTTTCTACAACTGTATTTGACCCAAATATTATTCTGCACAAACATAATTTAATCCCCGTACCAATCGGATATAGCCGTTTTGTTTGAATACTTACGAAATACATTTTAATTTTGCACATGCTAATTAGCTACTGATCCATGGACGCCTATAGCAAATTTTTCAGGAGAGGACGAAGTTCGAAAAACAATAAAACATATATTCTTAAAATTATAAAAAAATGTAATTATTACAGAATGAAATAAATAATAAAATAAGAATAGTGAATAATATGAAGTGAATAAAAAATAAGAAAAAAATAAAAAACTATAAAATTTCTACCAATTAAGAAAGTATCAATAAAGGTAAATATTAAATTTCTTGCATTTTTTAAAAATTCATTAGTAGCTTCTTATAGAGGTTTGTTATGTACTACCTATATTTACAACTTTATTTGAAATACAAATTCAATAACATACCAAAGCTTTTTCAAAATATTATCAATTTCATGGTAATCATATATTTGTTGAACTAGTTTAGTCAAATCACTATAATTTATTCGCTGCAAATTATGCAAAGAAATCTGCAGAGTATCAAAATAGTTATAAAACATAATCAATTAAATACTTTGAAAAAATTCAGCCCCCAATGAGCGCTCATGTCCAATCACTGTTTCAATAGCTAATTAAAAATAAATATTAGTTTCATAACTTAACGATAACATCAATGCGACAAAATAAAATAAATTATTAAACTGATAAATTCAAATGGTCGTTAATCATGCTTTGGACTAATATTGCTGTTAATAGAAACAGAATAAATAAATTTAAAATTATTTTAAATTATTAATATTTTCATTGCTTGATTTGCGATTAAGTGTTCAGCAGTCAGGGTAAGATATTCAGATTTAAAAATAAAGTAAATTATATAAATTAAAATATCTAACAGGTAAGATTTGAATGGCAGTGAACACAGGTTAATTAAAATATTTGCCATCACAGCTGGGTGTGTGTGTTAGTTTAGACGTTTACTCGCGTATGCTTCGTTGAGATGATGAGATATTGAACCGTGATTTGACGACTGGTAACTGCAGGTTACGGGCATAAATTATCACTTACTGAGATCTACAACGGCAGAGTGCCACATCCGGTAAAGGGTGAAAGGCATGACGATATATGATTTTTTTGTGAATTTTTGATTGAATCAGTTCAAAAATCGAAAAATTTTAAAACATGTTTCTATATAGTTCGGAGCACAAGAAATACACTCGTTCAAACCGCATATTAATATCTCTTTTAATTTTTGAGTTATGGCGATTTTTGTCTTTTTTTAAAGCTCAACTTTGAAAGCTCATAACTCAAAAACTAAAAGAGATATTGAAATGCGGTTTGAACGAGCGTATTTCTCGTGCGCTACTTAACTTATACAGTAATTTTAAAAATTTGGAAAATGTTGAAATTTTTTTCGAAATTTTCCTTCATCAATAATTCAAAAAGTTGACGAGATTATGAAAATCTGCACACACCAGTGAATTCCTCTCGTGAAAATACATAAGTATGCAAATTTTTAGTAAAAAATTCGCACGCATACATTTTTTATTACAAAAAATCGAAAAATGGCTAAAATTCGTAAAAACACCAAGGGGGTACCCCTTAAGAAATCTTTAAAAAAAGGCCATTTTCGATTTTTTTTAATAAAAAGTTTATCCGTGCGAATTTTGTAGTAAAATTTTGCATACATATGTATTTTCACGTGAGAAATTCACTGGTGTTTTCAGATTTGGATTATCTTTTCAACTTTTGGAAATATTCAGGAAAGAAAATTTTGGAAAAAAGTTGAAAAATTTTCAAAAATGGTAAAATTTCGGAATAAGTTAAGTAGCGCACGAGAAATTCACTCGTTCAAACCGCATTTCAATATCTCTTTTCGTTTTCGAGATATGGGCTGTCAAAGTTGAGTTTTAAAACAAGACAAAAATCGCCATAACTCAAAAACTAAAAGAGATATTGAAATGCGGTTTGAACGAGTGTATTTCTCCTGCTCTGAATTATATACAAATATAATATAAACATTTTCGATTTTTGAACTGATTCAACCAAAAATTAATATATCGTCATGCCTTTCACCCATTACTGGATGTGGCACTCTGCCGTTCTAGATCTCAGTAAGTGATATATTTATACCCATAACCTTCAGTTACCAGACGTCAAATCGCGGTCCAATATCTCATCTCAACGAAGCATTTGCATGTAAAACCCAGTCTAGTAATTTGTGTAATTACATTTTCATATTTATTTACATTAATACTTATCTTATTACATTGATATTAATTTAACTAATAAGAAAATAATATATATTTATTTGTTCTTGTATTTACTCACTTTTAACGACTTCATATCAGTGCTGATGTGTTGATGTGAACACTAAGAACGATAGAAATGAATTGTTACAAATTTGAAATTAACTAAGCTTTTTATACAGGATATAAAAGTTTTATTTTTAAAGTCATTTAAATTGTTAAATTATTTGTGTAGTAAAATTACAACTTTAAGTGTATTTTCCGGTCCATTTTTCGCATTTACTCACGCTTCCACGCTTATATGATTTTGTGTGTAATATGTAAAATGGTGTCGTTTACGCACTTAATAATTTTTAATTTATTTTAAACATATGCTGTGATACTCCATCTACCGGCACATTTGAAATTATAAATTCAAACAATATTATAACTTTACTAGATATAATGTAATAAAACATATATATTTTCCTCAAATCCATGGGCGTCCATAAGGAATTTTCAGGGGAGGAAAAGTTTAAAAAACAATATAATAAAATCTGATGTGGACACCACATGACTTCCTTGTACGCGTATTAAACTGTAGATATTTTTTTAATTGCACATATTTGCCATTTAATCTTGCATTTTTTGTTCTAATCCATAGCAAAATGATTTTTTTTAAATAAAAAAATATATAATATTTAAATTTAGATATCTCGTTTATGCAAAAAGCTAAATTAAAAATTCTTAATGTGCTAGACGCAGAATTTAATTCTCTAAAACTTTTATTTGCAGCATTCATTTCTAAAATTAAAATAATACATTTTTTTTCAAGGAAAACTATTAGCAGCTTCATGTAATGTGCCACTTCCGGTTAGTCTATTTTAACCAAAATCTATTATGTTATTTCCATTGATATAGTAGTCTTATATACCAAATTTGGAAAGTTTTAAATTATATTTGAATATAGTTTTTCATGAAAATCTATTATAGGCTTCAAGTAAAGTACCACTTCCGGTAGTTGTATAATGACCAAAAAGGGAGGTGCACAACTAGATGTTATAACAGTCCTAAATATAAAGTTTCAATTTTCTACGGCTTACCGTTTTTGAGTTATGCGAGATACATACGTACGTACAGACGGCATGACGAAATTAGTCAAAATGGATTCAGGGAGGGCCAAAATACCTATTTCCGTTGAAATCTGAGAACCGAAAATTTTTGCGATTACAATACTTCCTTTACTTCGTACAAGGAAGTAATAACATATTTAATATATTCTTAAAATCATGAAAAGGTGTAGTTATTACAAAATGAAATAAATAATAAGTATTGTGAATAATATATAGATACATGTAAGTAACTATTTATTTTTTTAAATATAAAGTCAAAAGTTCCTACTAACTTAGGATTTCAAATCGCTGTTACCATATAAACATTTTTATCTGTTTCTTGATTTCTGGCGCACATCATATTCTAAGCAGAAAATATCCTACATATATTTTTACAAAAAGCTAAGTAACGATAGAAGGCCAATACTTATAAAACATGAACAATGAAGTACTTTGAATTGTTTTTAGAAGTTTCTGAAAAGTCATGTGTCAAATGCCCCCTATTGCCCTTCCCCAACGAGCACCTATGCTAACATCTTTTGCATTTCATGTAATAAATTCAAAACCCGGTTTTAATCTTTAATGTAATACAATTATTCATTTTATAATTCGTAATGAAACATGTATCTGCCTTATTTTTAGTATATAATGAAGGTAGACCTACTCATAAAATAAAAATCATGCTATCGTTTAAATATTAAAAAGTGTAGGTAAGATATGGATCGCAAAAGTTAATTGTTTAATTGGTTAGAGATAAACATCTTATAAATTTTGAACAGCCTAAAAACTATTTCTACGCATAGAGGCAATTAGCGTTATTCTTTGCTAAGCTCTATAATGTGTGCAGGAGCATAACAAGTATTTATAGCAATTTTTGGATTTAAACAATTTAAATTACTATTCTATTCAGTACCTATCTGTATTCGTATTCATGTTTCTACTTTAAATTAAATTTAGATGCACCTACGGTCAATATGAACGTCTCTGTTTGTTTGACATAATTTGACAACTGGTAAAAGCACGTTTCGATAGTAATAGGTATATTTTATGGTCAGCTACTGAGATATTCAACAAATAATTTTTAGGGATACAGTATTTATTATAGTTCGTAAATTCTATTTATTTCATATGTATTCTCTACACCGCACTAACAGGCACGGTAATTTGGTTGCGTGGTTCTAATATTCAGTGTACATTTTATTCGGTTCATGTATTGCGAAATATAATGCATTCAGTGTATATGCTCAACATTTATATAAAAAATTTGAATTGAATTGGTAGTAATAGAAAATCAATTATACAGGATGGTTTTTTGTACAAGGCGCCTATTAAGATTTCGAGAACTGTACAACTACACCTTCTATTAATGTACATATAAATAAATATGAGCGAAAATTTAAAACTAGCGATTTTTTATAATTATTTAAATTCATAAATTAAAGTATATAGTAAAAAATGTTCATATAATAAATATACATATTCTCTTGAAACTAAATAATTATTATTTTTAACAATCTATTTTTAAAAATACGATTATTTCTAATGAAAATTGAATATTTAAAAATTGTATTTATTTTTTAATGATCAATGTAAAATGTACTTGATTTAACCATTATTATTAAATCTTAAACTAGTAGCCTAAGAATTAGTTTTTTAATAAAATATCAAACTAAACACTTGTCTAAGTCTCACAAAATTCAGCCTCCAAGTCAACTTATGAGGTCATCGTCTGAATTTTGCTGAATTTTGTGAGACTTAGACAAGTGTTTAGTTTTATATTTTCTTATTAAACCTAGTTTCACCAAGTGAACATTCAAAGACAATTAATTTTGTCTTTGTTGTTTTTTATTTAAATTGCAATTAGTTTTTTCTTTTGCTAAAGGATCAGTTGAGAGATTCCTATTTATTTTATTATGTTACATTAGTTTAATTTCTCATTAATTTGAGGTATTTGAATAAATAATGTAATAGTAACTTAATAATTCGCAATAGTAATGAAGTTTTTAGCAAGATACATAAGTGAAGAAAATATAAAATAGTCCTATATCAGCAAACATTCATTGTTCCTCTTTTTTGTTATTTATTTATTTATTTATTTATGTTACGCTGTACAACAGGAACTTAATCCCAATTACAGTACAGGGTCTGCACTCAACGAGCCGTAGAGTGGTAGTTTATATAATTTTTAGCTTGAGTGAGATACACCACCGTACTGACGGACAAGAGATTGTGTACAAAGTATAAATATAGCTGACAACATGCCTGTAATCGTATATATTATATTCCTTCCCTTATCTTGCTCCGGATATTCTTTCTTATTACACGAGTTTATAAAGACAACAATGTACTTAAAAAAATATAAATGAAACAAATTTTAATTAGGTAACACTAATTAATTTATTATAAGTTATTTTCATTTCAATCTGAAAGCTAATATTTAAGCATAATAATATATACTCGTATATACAAAGGAGATTTTAAGAAATTATAAGAAATATAAATACATATTTTTATCATAATTTTTGAAATAGGATTATAAATAAAATAACAGTAAATTTCGGAAAACATGTAAGTAAACATTTATTGTCAGTCATAATATCACACAGTATTTAACAAGTATTTACAGTATAAATAAATCAGTACCAGATGATTATTTAATAGAGTTTAAAACAGAAGTTCTATACAGAACAAGAATTATTTTCCATGATTCGTTCCCTGTGGAGAACTTGGAGCACTAGGAGAATATGATGGTACATATACATATTTCACATTGCTGTTATCACTTGCCGCACTTGCAGGAGAAGAACTATAAGATTGTTGAGCATTTTGCGCTCCTAGATTATAATTAGTTTGCACCATAACAGCTGCACCACTAGGGTTGGTTCCTTGTCTGATATCTATAGCATATTGACCATGATTATTATCACTTGCTTGCACGTTGCTAATTTGATTTAAATTAAAATTGTGACTACTAGGAACATTGTAATTATTTTGGGTATTTGCTAAGCCAGGAGATTGAAATTTACTAATGTCAAAATTACCAGATCCTAAAATTGAGTTGACATTAGGAGACTGATATTGCAATTTAGAGCTTGTATCCGATCCAGGATTCTCAACAACAGGTTTGTAGTTACCAGTGGAAGTAGCAGAATTACCAAATTGGGGGTAAGTATTTCCAAATGGTAAACCACTCTGAGGAGTTACTCCTGTAGCACCAGAAAATAATGATCCATAATTTTGAGAAGATTGTAATCCAGCAAACAAATTATGTCCAGCATTTGTTCCAAATTTACTTGCGTCCTGTCCTATAGCTCCTGAAGGTAATCCAGAAAAGTATTGTGCAGAATTGGAAGAAGGCTGAGTTCCGGTTTCAGCTGGTTTGTATGTCTGAGCAGGCGATGCTTGATTTGATACTGGTGTATACTGAGAGTATTTGTTAAAGTCGAAATTACCTCCAGAATTTTGTGGAAATGCAGATAAATGTTGAGCAGCATTAGAAGTAGATGGAACACTGGCTTCAGCTGGTTTATAAGTCACAGTTGACGCTGCTTGATTCGGACTTGGTGTATATTGAGCGTATTTACTGAAGTCGAAATTATTTCCCGAAGTTTGTGGTATTCCAGAGAAATATTTAGCAACTTCAGGTGAAGTTTGAACTCCTGCTGATGTATGCGCTACAGTAGGTGATGCTTGGTTTGATGCAGGTATATACTGAGCATATTTACTGAAGTCGAAATTACCTCCTGAAGTTTGTGACGCTTGTGGTAAACCGGAGAAAGAATGTGCAGCATTAGAGGCAGATGGAATTCCAGATTCAGATGGTTTGTATGCCACAGCAGGCGATGTTTGACTTTGAGCATATTTGCTAAAATCTACATTCCCTCCTGAAGTTTGTGATAATCCAGAGAAATATTGTGCAGCATTAGAAGATTCAGATGGTTTGTATGCCGCATTAGGAGGTGCTTGATTTGTTGCTGGTACATATTGAGCATATTTACTCAAATCGAAGTTGCTTTGACCGAATTGTGTTGCTCCATCACTCACAGGTTTATAAGTTGCAATATTTGGTGATGATCCATATGAAGAAGACGGAACAGTAGATGGATACTGGCTAGGTAAAGAACTTCCGTACACATTCTGATAATTTGGCTGAGTTACTTGAGTGGCACCTTGTGGAATATTGTAAGTTGCTTGATTAGCTTGATATGCAGAATTGACATATTGTTGCTTGCCTTGAACATCATTTGATAGAACTGGCGAAGCATTAGAACTAACGTATGCATTTTGTTGATTCGCTGAACTATATCCAGGATAACTCGCAGTTAATTGTTCGGATTGATATGCAGCAGTATTTAGTACATATTGTTGTTTCGTTGCCACGGGCTGATAACTTTGCTGATCAAACTGTACTGGTCCTGATTGTTGAGTTCCGTATGATGCAGTCGGTTGTGATGGAGCTTGAGGAACGTACACATACTTAACTGGTCCTTGAGATGAAGGAACTGACTGTGTTTGAGGAACTGCGGGACTATGAGTAGGGAAACTTGCAGGTTGATATGATTGTTGGACTTGAGGCTGATAGTACGATTGCTTCAATTGATTGTTTTGTTGAGGAGTATAATAAGTTGTAGGATATTGAGATTTAGAATCAGTAGATACTGGAGCCTGAGCCTGATATTGAGTCAAATAATTATTACCCTGAACTTGTGGGAAGTAACCAGTGTTTGATTGAATTTGAGGAACACTTTGAGTATGGCCAGACTGTGGACTGATGTATTGAGAAATAAACTTATTAATCGTATCTTTAGGATCTATCGGAAGGAACGGATTTTTGTTTTGCGATAAAAGAATCGCTAGCTGCTGTTGAGAATATTTCTGAAGTGCTGATTGAACTGCTGCGTTCTTTGGTGTTTGCACTTGTGGTGCAAAATGCGATGGATTATTTTTTAGTACAGGAACAACTGTAGAACTTTCCGGTGCAGATACATATGCTACTTCCTCTTTAGGTTTTGTATAAATAACTGATTTCTTCTGAGGTAAATAAGGTTTTCCTGGTTTAGAAGCAACAGCTGAGTTATATTTCTTTGCATTTTCTGATCGGATGTTAACCTTAGCAGCTCCATCTTTTACTTCGATTTTATGTCCAAAATTTCCATGGTCACTGTCGTTGTATTCAAGGCTGTAAGAATACGAACTTGAAATTCTTTTTCCTTCATCTTCAGCTCCGATACAGTACGTGATGCAAATTAAAAATATGATCTGAAAATTCACAAAAAAAGAACTAAATAATGTTATTACAATGAAAAATAATATATTAACTTACATATGTAAACTTCATATTGATCTTAACTGTTAGAACAAAGAGATTGGAATGAAGCAAAATGAAAGATTTCACTTATTTATATGTACAAGGAGTAGAGAGATTCCAAGTAGTCATGCATTTATAATCCCATATTCACTCACCTTTACTAAACATACTTCCTAATTCATTCTAAAATAGCTTTCAGTGCACTTCAAATATCTGCTCACTAGATGTTACATCATGACGTGTAAGTGAAAGCTTTCATTTTCCCGTTAATGATTTACATCGCAATTAAAATTTTATAACAAATTCTTTAAAATCATAAATTTATTATTATTGAAATAAAATAAAATAATATTTCTTAGAAAAAAACTAATTTTAAATAAAATAAAATATTGAATTTTAAGGAGTAAGGCCACTCTAAAATTTTAAAAAAATGCATATTTTTTCTATTTGCTTAAATTATAGTTTAAACCCTTAGGAATAAGGGACAATTAATTTAAATGCCGTGCGAAAGTATTTCAGAGGAAAAAAAGCATATATCTATTAGTACTAGTATATATATATATATATATATATATATATATATATATATATATGACTCGAAACTTTAAACGCGTTTTTCTCGAAATCATATTTTCAAAATCGGGCGAAAAGAAATGTGAAATACTAATTGATGGATCGTGCTGAATCTTTTTATTTCTTATTCTAGATATAAAATACTCAAAAACTACGGGGGCTTTTTTTAAGTGCTTCATTCGTTTGTTATGGTAGTTTTTATACAGAAATTTAGTCCTGAATAATGAACTTTTTTTTCAAACGTGCGCCATTTTGTTAAAAATCAAAATGTTCAAAATCCAGTCCGTAGTTTTTTAGAGTATACATCAGAGATTAAGAAAACATATCTCTTTTTGATTCAGGTCCATTGCTGTTCCCGGAATGTTTTCGCCCGATTTGCCCTACGCGCCGAGAGGAGTCGTCATTTTTTTAATTTATGACGACAATTTTGAATATTTTCTTTAAAAAAATTTTTGATATAAAGTTTAAAGAGCACTAAATAAAGATCCAAAAACAGTTCTTAAGCAGCACGTTTAGATTTCGTTAAAAAAATCTAAAAAAATTACCCTTTTTTTCCTTGTCTAGAGTGGCCTTACCCCTTAATACAACTGTATACATATTGATGAAAAACCAAGATACATTCATCTACTTACAACACATACATATAATTAAGTAAATTATACAATGTGCCAATGAGTAACCATGCGAAAATGCACCGTCCGCAAGTTTGCTAAGTGTAATAACCGTAACATGCGTATAAAAGCGCCAAACGAAATTAGTGTATCATCACTCGATCCTTATCAATTCTTCTGTAAACATCATCATGAGGGCATACGTGGTAAGTTATATAATAAACATTTTAATGTTGTATTTTAAATATAATATTATTTGTTCTAGATTGCAGCTTTGGTGATTGTTACTTCCACCTTAGGAAACTGTGGATTCATCAGCTCTGGCGGTGACAGCCATGGATTAGGTGGTGGATACGGCGGCGGCTACGGAGGTGGATATGGCGGTGGTCATGGAGGCGGATTCGATGGCGGTCTGGGAGGCGGTTTCGGCGGTGGTCTAGGAGGTGGTTTCGGAGGAGGATTCGGCGGTGGTGCAGGAGGCGGTGATGGCGGTGGCAGCACGTCTGTGAACACTATCACGCAGACCGTTGCCGTGCCTGTACCGCAGCCGTACACTGTGACCGTGACTCGCCCAGTGCCTGTCCCCGTGCCACAGACTGTCCAGGTGCCCGTCCCTCGCGCTGTGCCCGTGCCGGTACCACAGCCCGTGCCCGTCACCGTCACCCGCCCATACCCGGTGTACGTGAACCGTCCAGTGCCCGTGCCCGTGCCACAGGCCGTGCCCTACCCAGTGCAGCAAGCTGTCCCTGTGTCCGTGCCCCAGCCCTACCCCGTCACCATCACTCAAGCCGTCCCTGTTAGAGTGCCACAGACCGTCGTCGTGCCCGTGGCTCAACCCGTCTTCGTAGGAGGAGGAGGAGCTGGTGCTGGCGGTGGACTTGGCGGTGGACTTGGCGGCGGATTTGGAGGTGGATTTGGCGGTGGCTACGGAGGTGGTTATGGAGGTGGATACGGCGGCGGACATGGCGATGGTGGTTTCGGAGGAAGCAGTTTTAGTTACAAGCACTAAAACCCTTATTCTGTTAGAGTGTTCATTTTCCCAACATTTCAACAGTTTTTGTTTGACAATTTTTTTGTAAAATTGTTTTCAACTGTCCATTACTTTCTAAATGCAATTAATTAATAAATAAATAACAAAGAAAAGTCTGTTTCTTTCAATACACAACTAAAACAAAACAATTAATAATTCAGCATGTTCATATGTATTTATTATTTAAAAAATAATAAACGTAAAAACTTCCATGAATATTTCATAATTTAATGAAGTATCATCGAAAATTTAAAACCTTTCTTAACGATTAAAATTATGTAGGCAAACAATTATTTAGCTAGAAATTTAATTCACAAGTAAGTGAAACAATGACCACTTAATTATTACTTCAATTATATATGGTATTATAATTCACAGATTATTGACGACCGTCGCTAGGTTCCTTGGCGCTATGTGCAAAATTTTTAAGAGCGCCCGTTATAAATTTTGTATTTACAGAAACATTTACCTTACATACTTTGTAATACTAATAATAGGTAATTTCTATAACTACATACATATTCTATGTGTTTTATTTAACGTGAAATAATTACGTTAAACATAAACATAAACATAAAAGATGAAATATAATTTTAACGGAGGAGAAAATGACCGACATTATTACGCTGATACGTAATAGTAATAGATTACCTACGAAAACAATAGTGCAAGTTGCAGATTAAAGTAATACCACTATACGTCGTTTACTGCGATAAAAACCTTTTACGTACAATTGAATCGTAATGAACTGTTTACTTAACTCTGTCTCTAGGGGTTACGAGACTTATAACGTGCTAGCCCGTGTAAAAATTATAACGGGCTATTGACATTGGTTATCATGACAACATATCTAATTTTAAACGTTTGACACTTAAATAATTTTTGTTTAAACAAAATCTGTCAGATTTTCAAAGTCTACCTTGATTGAACATTTTAGTTATTGCGTTATACTATTGCAATTAATTTGATTAAATATACATATATTGCGATTCAAATGCACATAAAACATTGTACAATGCTCGACCGTTAACTGAAATTTACAGGCTCACACAGATAACAGCCCGTTACCTTTCTATGCTCGTCTGTAAATTTCTGTATAACGGTCTTGCAATGTAAATAACTATTAAAACAATTTTAATATCTTGTACAGTTTGAAAAAAAGATACATATGTAAATTGAATCAAATGTTATTAAGAATTGTAAACAATTTATTTTTGTTAATTTTGTTTTTGTTATTAGATTGTCCTGTAAAGGGTTATAAAACTGATGGACAATAAAATTATTATTAAAATTAATTTATACAATAGATTTTTTGGCTATTTGAACTAAGTCAAAGTGCCGCAATTTTATAATATCAGTCTTCGGTCCAATATATTACTACGACCAAACCATATTAAGCTAGTAAACTCAAAATGAAACACTTTCAATTTGATTTTATATAATTACCTGACAAAACGGCTAAAACTGCATTGTTGAATGATAATATAATTCTTTGACTATTTATAAATAAATAAAAATAAATATTTTACTCATTACTGGGTGTAGCACTATGCAGAAGCAGATCTCGGTAAGTGATATATTTCTTCGGGTGAAGTGCAATTACCAGCCGTCAAATCACTGCCTCTAAAGGTGTGGAGGTGGATCCAAAGGAGTAGTTTAACGTGGCAAAATTTGTTTATCGGCTGTAGGAATCAAACCCAGGTTCTCAAATCCACAGGCCGAATCGTGACTACTGAGCCATCTACCCCCATCTGACTACTTTTACGTATTAATTACGATCTTAGACTTTGACCTGCCTTAAATATGTATCTATCATTGAAAAGGCGAAATAAATATGTTAGCGTAACTTTTTTAACGTAAGGTCTTTATTTCTTAATTGATTATGTTTTCTACTTCAATCTAGCGTTTAGATGGATTACGAGTGCCGTTGGATAAGAACTACATTTAAATAGATAATTAACTATGCATTTCATTCCAGTTTGTGGTGAGATTTGTTAGTGATAAGTTGTATATCGTGTTGTGTTAGGTTAGGAGATTACTTGAGAACGAATTGGTGAGTTGAGTCAAGTGGTGTTTGTGTATGTGATCCTTTCCTTGTGTATGCTGCGGTCACTCCAGGGAAGTCCCCTGCGGGGTTGACGGGGCACGACCCGCTAGCCCTCGTGCCAACGGTGCCCTGACCTGCCATCTTTAGTGTTACTGTTAACTCAGGAGGTGCCCAACGTTTCGCTAACACCCCGCGATTGCGGGTGGAGTGTGGGTTTCTACTTGGCTTTCAATCCACACTCCCGGTGCCCAGGTGGGTGGGTGTTGAGCACTGGTTCTGGTCACTCGGGTTGGCGCTGTCCTAGAGACGACTCTCAGAGTGACGTGAATGATTGTGGTGTGTGTTTGGTGGCAGTTGATTCCTCACTGAGTAACTTCTTATGTTATTTCTAGAGATGGACGAATATCAAATTTCTCGAATTCGAATATCGAATACGAATATTAATCAGATATCGAATATTCGAGGTACTCGAATACTCCTAAAATTTTTAATAATTATTTAATTTATGTCCTTTTCATTATTTGAATGAAATTGTTAAGATAAAATAAAATTAAAACAAAAAGTACAAACAAAAAAGAAAAAGACGAAAACTTCAAATTCAAGGTGAAACGTACGGGCTGATGTTGGCGAAAAACAAATTTGAAATATGGTACGTCTTCATGGTTTTGAAACAAAATATCTTTGTTATTAATAACTTCAAAGTATTGTAATAGCTTTAAGTTTATGTACAAATGATAAAGGAAAACATAGTCAAAAATTGAGGTCAACATATGACGCGATATTCGAGGTATTCGAATGTTCGCTATACTGACGTTACTATTCGAAAATCTCGAATATCGAATAATGTCAATATTCGCGGATGATATACGCCCATCTCTAGTTATTATTACTATTCTTTAAAATCATTTTTACCTAAAATATATCCCTCATTATTAAATCTGAGACAGTACACTCGAATAATTTATTTATTACAATAACTTTATATACCTACATTGAACAAACTATTTTTCAACAAAGAAATTATATCTTTATATTAAATGTCAATACAATCATTTTCACATACTGGTTTAATACCTTAAAATGGTGGTCTTGTTTTGCCATTTCACTAAATAGAATGCAATTACCATAACTTTGAACAACATTAAACTGATAGTAAAAAGTAATCTTTAATCGATCATTCATACTAGGGCAACGATCAACGCTTCATATTTAATTCTAAAGTAAACAGAAATATATACTTTTAAGATATTTTATTTTAATAGTATCAATGACACATCTTTACAAGTAGTTTGCTCTATACCAAGTACAAACACAACAGAAATAAATATAATAAATATAAATACAGGAACAGTTCATTTACAACAGCCAAATTACAGTAATAATTATGTTTGTTGCTGCAAATAATATATAACGAAAACAACAATTAACAACAAAATAATACATTAATTAAATACTTTTACCCCTGGTTTGTTGATTGGCAGGATTTATCTTCAAACTTTCAAATGCAGGATTTAAGGAGTCGACATCATTATTAGTATTGTAAGTATAATAAATAACTTTTCCGTTTCCTTTAGTATAAACATAATTGGGTGCTTCGTTTTGGTTTATTTGATTATTCAAATTTTGCGAATGATTAATATTACTGATATCTGCTGTGGTCTGACCGTTATTAATTTGTTTAGTTTCATCTGAATAATTCAGAACATTTTGTTGATTATAAATGTTGTTATTTGAATTAACATCCTGATTGTTGCTATTAGTAGTATCAGTATATTTATTACCAACATTTATTTGGTAACTTCCTGTCTTTGGATCAACGAAAGATCCTTGTGCATTTTGATTCAGTATTCCATAACTATTTTCGAATACCGTAGCTTGTTCCCCATATAAATTTGAATAAATATTATTATTAGTTTGAGGGGCTTCGCCATTATTTGTGTTATATGTATTACTTGACAAATATTGCGAATTTTGTACGGATTCATAATTTGGAACATTATGTTGTGGAGCTCCAGCAGTATTTGTAATATAATTATTATTGGTCAAATATTGTGAATTTTGATTAGGTTCATAACTTGGAACATAAATATAATACTGTTGAGGCAGATTATAATTGGTTTGATGAGAATTGATTCCATTCAAATATACAGTATTAAATTTAGGATCATTATTAACCAAATTATTTGCAATTTGTTGTTCTCCATATCCGAAAATATTTTGTTGTTCACCCATTCCACTTTGAAACATTTCTTGGTTATGTCCAATTTGATCAAAAATTTGATGTTCATAATTTGGAATATTTCCAAATACTTGTTGTAATTGTTGTTGATCATAATATTGATAATGTTGGCCAAGTCCTGATTCGTAATTATTAGGAATTTGTCTAGTAAAGGAATCAGAAGTTGGTACATACTGGACTACTTGTTTGGGACTTCTGTACATATTTTCTGGCTGTTGGATTTGATATACAATCGAAGGATTTTGATAGCTTTGGTGTGAAACTTGATTTTCAGCATAATTTCCTGTATAGGGCACTGGACACCATTTATAATACATCATAGGGTATTGGTACTGTGAGTAGTTAGGTGATTCAGTAGTTTCGTAGTGCTCAGGCTCATATTCATTTAGTGCATATGATTCGGTTTGAGATTCAGGAGTTTTAGAATCTGCTACATCTCGTTGAAATTTCATTCTCCCGTCTTTGGCTTCAAATTTATACATTACTTTAGGGTCAGAAGCATTGTTGCTACTATTGTTGAACTCGGTTCGTTTTCTTACGTCAAATCTTTTACTTTTATACCGAGATGCAATTTCATTCTTCTCTCTTGGTTTCTCGAGATTGTTGTCATCTGTCGATGTATTGTTTTGATTATCTTTGTCTTTTACAATGATGACGAACTTTTCTTTCTTTTCAATCTTTCGGCAATGTACGATTGCGAACAAAGCCAAAAGGGTCGTGAATACCTGAAATAATTATTTGATACGTTATTATCATCACCACATAACACACAGCATTTTCAACGGACAGAGGGATATCTTTGTAATTCAACCGAACAAATAATATTTCGAACTATACGTATAAATATTATATGTTAAAAGAAGCTAATTATAAATGTTATTCCCAGGAAAATTAATTGTTGGATAAAATGTTTCTGAGGAAAATTTATTATTTGTTCCTCTCACATAAACTACTATAAATGATATTGTAAAATTTTAAGTCTAAATAAGATATATAATGATTATTTAACTAAATATTTAAAGGTTATTTCATGTAATTAGTTATTGTTTAATTACAGAAATGATGAAATATAGGTACCTACTTATGCATATTAAAATTTTTAGACCAGTTCAAAATTTAACAATGCCTAAACATTTGACCGCGGCTCAAAGTTAAAGAAGAATTCTAAAGAATTATGTATCAATTGTACTCGTTAGTTTTAGTGATGTAAGCAAATGACATCAGCGTTCAAATATAATTAAGATTAAATTAATGGATTACAAAAGCTTGCTAATGCTAAATCTATGTATTTTAATAAATTGACTAATAATTATACAATGGTTGTAATTTAATTTGAAAAGTGATAATAATTACCAGTAAACTCTTCATGTTGCTTTGCGTTGAATCTCTTTGATGAGTGACACGCCTCAATAACACCACTCACGTTTTTATACCCAGTATAACGGACAAAGAAAACATATTCAATTATACATATTCACTGATTCTACATTTACTTTTATAGTTTTTTAAATTTACTATCTCTTTCTAGCAGAAGTTTACAAGTAATTTAATAATTAAATAGAATAGAAATTAGAAATGTGCCAGACAATAATAATGGAAGGTGAAAATTAGTTTTATTAAAATTTTCTTACAAATAATAACATATAAACTACATTACATAATTAACTACAGCAAAACTACAATTAAATAAATAATCTTAAAACTTCGTACGAGTTCTCTTTATTTACTGAACTCAATAAGAAAATTAGTTTTTACATAAATTATAATATTTGTGTAATGGATTACCGTTGCGTATCATAAATATGACTAGAAACATCATCATAAATATCATCATCTCTATGAATATCATTATTATATTTAATATATTGATTTTGTGTCTCCGTAAAATCATTATTAATATTAAACATATGATTTACTGAATTTAAATTGTTTTTGTTTCCTTTTAGAATGTGTTGATGATGTAAATAATTATAAGGAAATATGGACGATCTATAATATGCTAAATACGGGTTATAATTGTGTACAAAATATGGATCATAATAATAGTAATTAGTATATAAATAATTAACTGGTACCAAGCGCAATAATGGAATATGTCTTTGATGAAAAATATAAGCAGTTATAGGATCTACTGGTTCTAATTTAACTAAAAATATATTCGGAGCTTCAATTTCTGGTTTTTTATTCTCAGATTCGTTTAATTTCAATGGAACTCCAACTGATTTTTCAATTGGATTGAAAACTTCAACAAAAGGGTTAATAGTGGTTGTTGCAGACTTCTGCGTAGTGTCTTCACAAGAATGTTTAACATCAGGATTCATTGTAAATACTTTCTTTTTCTTTGAATCTTTTTCATAATTTGTGTCTTCAAAAGTTTCACTTGTACTTTCTTCTATTAATTCTACTTCAGAATCCTTTTCATTAATTTCTGGAGCTAGCATAGAAATTAATTCAACATTTTTTTTAGGGTTCGTTATGTCATCTTCTGCTGCGTAAACATTTGTTATTAACAAGAAAAGAAAAACTGATATCTGAATCAATAAAAAACAAAACAATATATTAGAAATAAATTAATAATTGTGTAGATATTTACTTACCTTTACAAAATTCATCGCCAACTGTATGACAACAATGCATAAGACTGAATAAAAATAATTCATAATTTTCTCATATTTATATTAATTACTTAAGACGGAAATATTCATTAAAACAAAGAACTATTTAAATTATAAAGTCAAGGTATTCGCCAATTACTTAGTCATCAAATAAAATTTTAATCATATATTTTATCTGATGATAATTATTTAAATGTTACTTTGTTTATAAATATTTTCAGATTTGGAACAATCAGTACTTCCTGCACTAATGAAGATTTAATTAATTTATTATTTCCAGTACCAAAATTATACATCTAAATTATTGTTCAAATATTACATCATATCAAGAATAAAATGAATTTAAAAATTAGAATAACATTTTCCTAGTATTCACTAATTAAGTTAAATTTTTCTATAACTATTAGTTATGACTGGCTAACTTTATAATTATCGTATCAACAAACATTCGGAAATTATTATCTTAATTTTACTCAGAATGCATGAATTTATTATTTACAGAATGTAATACTAAAAGTTGTCTACAGGCATTTAATATGGGAAAATAGTTTTTTGTCGATATAGCTCGCAAAATAGAGAAAAGTGCTTCAAACATTAATTATAAAGATTAAAATTCTGCATCTAAACTGTTAAAAACTTTTTTTTTATGTAAATGAAGGATTAAAATCTCTTCAATTGTAGCACTTTTCTTTTAAATTGGCGAATAATGTCAGTGAAATAAAAATGTTCCCGGAATTTATTATTCTAAACAAATTTGTATATATTGGTAACAAGTATTCTGTCACAAAATATAATCAGTTTTTAATACTAAATATTTAATATTTTAAAAATTAAAAAATTAAATAATTCTAAATAGTTTTAGTAATTTTTAAAGCTCGTTAGTTCTATTGAATAAACAGTAAAATATAATTAAGAACAGCCTTGATATATGAAGAATATAATTAAATATTTAATGTACATTATTTCACTTTCTCACCATGTAAAACTGTTTAATAAACGTTTATTATTTGTTAAATTATCTGTGAAAATTCGTCAAAATTATTATTTGCAAGTATCTAGAGTGTTTGTTTTTAATTTAATTTGATGTAGTGAAATTTTGATCTACATTGTAATATTCATTATCTATAATTTTCAACTTGAGTAAATAATATAATTCGTATAAAATTCATAGAATTGGTAAGTACACCTACTTTCTTTTGTATAGATATATATGTACATATTTTTTCACGTAAATCAATTAATAAATGTATCTTAAAAATAATCCTTTTGTTATATTTTTTTTGTGTCCCCAATAAATTATTATTATATTTTTTGTTATATCAATTTTATTTATGATTCACATAAGGTATCAAAGATAGAATATATTCATATTTTTTTAGTTTGCTTCAACGCACATCAATTATTTTCTTTGATATTGTTCATTCTATTAAATTATTTCGATATGTGCAATATTAGCAATACAGAATAATTATTACAATTTAAATGTAACAGGATATTTGTAACATTTTGTGTTTGTTAAATTTACCTATTGATCTCGATGCTAATTTAGAATTTATACTAGTAATCTTTAAAAAAATATCAAAGAATAAATATTTAAGAATTCAACTGTTGAAAATATGAACAATACCTAATTAATTTGTAGCTATTTATTTTTATGCCTTTTAATAAATTAGTAATTAATACGAAAGGAAATGTCTGTTATAATCTGAGTAGCAGTTAACAATTGATGAAAATTATAACTCAGCTGCCAAACGTTCCTAAATTATTTATATGAAAAATGAAAGTAATAGAATATTTAATTAGTGAACTATTAATTAATCACTCGTAATTAGCTGTTAAGTTTATACTATTCGTTATCAGGGTCGTAATTAGAGCATTTAAAAATGGCGCCTTTGGATAGGCCTTTCATTAGTTTGTTATAAATTTAAAAAATGATTAAAAAAAAACACTTTATAGTTATTTAATGCATATTTCTATACAATAGAAAAAATACAAAAGTATTTAAAATCACAGCAGTATTTGATTAATTTCGATGTCATTAAAAATATTATACAAATTATTGAAATATTTATTATTAAGAACACTTTTAAATTTAGTTTAAGTTTTCGGGCTTCCATTGTTGAATTATATTATGGAGTAGATTGCTTAGTGGTATAGAGTCGAACTGTGGATTTTAGAACCCCATTAAAATTACCCCTGTTGTTTCCCTTTCACTAACATCTTTGGGGAGCGTAATTTGATGGCTGATAACCGCACATCTAACAAACTTAGTCAAGTAAATCATTGTTGGCTCTGAAGTAATTTTCATTTACTTAAGTATTGAGTAAGACAATTGGCAAGGTAGCTTGCAATGCATTTCTAAAAAACTTTTGAAATAATGTACATAGAAATATTTTCAATTTTACTCGTATGTGACAGTTTTTTTTTTATTGACTTTATTAGTTCGTTCATGTAATAATTTTGGCACCCTGAATACATGCCCTCTCTGTCCCTACCTTTAAACAGGGACTATAGCCACAAGTAAATACGGTAATATTTGCTTATTCAAATGTTTTATTTTTTCAGTAATATATTACAACAAAGTATAAGTTAAATAAATATGAACAATATAAAATTACATATTATTACATTTCAAAATACTCTCAATACTTTCTAATTTTTAACCTAAATAATTATACAATTCGTTTCCTTACATTAGATTTAAATATTCGATTCCACCAATTATATATTTTGAATTGGGCGAAGTATACCCATGACCATAATTAACAGGTGTCATTCTTGGAGATCTTTCAGAGACATACTGGTACATGGTACTAGGAACAAAACCACTTGTACCCTGAATATTACTTACATATTGTACATTATTAGATGGCAAAGCTAAAGCAACAGACTTTCCCGTTCTAAATCTATGAGTAGGAATCTGATTTTGATAATTACTTATATCTATAGCACTTGGTCTAAAATTATTGTATCCATTGGAAGACTGATAATTATTATAAACAGGAGCCTGTTTAATTCTCTGTGCTAAAACAGCTTGAATATTATTATTCATAGCAGGCATATATGTCACTGGAGTTTGGTATGCAGATAATGGATTGTAAGTCTGTTGTAAATAGTTGTGTCCTTGTAGATATTTATTGTTTCCTTGTTGAAATCCAGTGTTTCCTTGGAGATATCCATTAGTTCCTTGTAGGTTTACATTGTTTCCTGATTGATATCTGGTATTTCCTTGAAGATATACATTGTTTTCTTGTTGATACCCAGTGCTTCCTTGCAAATTATCATTGTTTCCTTGTTGATATCCAGTATTTCCTTGGAGATATCCATTGTTATTTTGGAGTTTGACATTGTTTTCTTGTGGATATCCAGTATTTCCTTGGAGATATCCATTGTTACTTTGGAGTTTGACATTGTTTTCTTGTTGATATCCAGTACTTCCTTGCACATTTATATTCTCTTGTTGATATCTAGTGTTTCCTTGAAGATATCCATTAGTTCCTTGATTTACTTGAAGTTGTGCAATGTTTCCTTGTTGGGCATTATTTCCTTGCTGTACATTATTTCCTGAGGCAGTATGATACAAAAGGTTGTAAAATTGATTTGGATAATCATTTGTCGTCATGTACTGGAAACTCATAGGTGTATTTGGCATTTGTTGAACAGGAGTCTGAGTATTATAACCAAGCGTAATAGGGTCTACATTGGTGTACATTTGTGGTTGATTATAAGGGTTGTAAGCTGGAGCTGGTTGATTTGGCAACGATTGGGGTCTTGGAGGAGGTGAATTATCTTGTTGCTGTTCGTGAATTGGTACGTAGTCTCTCGGAGGAGTAGAAATGGCCCTCACAGCATTTGCAAATGGAATTTCACTTAGACGTACGTAGTCATTTGGTGCAGGTTTACTCGCAACTTGAATTTGGTTTTTATAGATCTGTTGAGCATCAGAATTGAAACCAATAGTCGCGATGACGAAAGTATACACAAAAATCTGAAACAAATTAAATATATTTACTGTCCTGCCAATAATTATCCTGATAAAAACTGTACAAAATCATCGAAACGTTGTTAGTTAAGCGAAAATACTGAACTGAATCTAAATAGAGTAAATACGATGATCGACTGTTTGAATAATGACGAAAACTTTGATAATCGGAATATCAGTCTAATATATTATGAAAAAGTTACAATTCCAACGTTTCGGTGATAACAATGTTTAAAAAAATGTTTAAACATTTTGTTTATATTAATTACTAGACGTTACATATCCCTGAAGAAGGCGATTATTATCACCGAAACGTTGGAATTGTAACATGTTCAAAATATTTTAGACTGATATTCCGATTATCAAAGTTTTCGTGAATCTAAATAGTTGTTTTAATTATCAATAGTCAAAGTTGCAGCCATAGTATTTCTTTGTGGACCACGAAAATCTTAGTTTCCTTACTTATTATGCTGGTTTAATTTATGATTTTTATTAGACACACATGGATTAAATGTTATTTAAAACTAACTTTCCTAGTCTTTAGATTATGTTAGTTAAATCTCAGGTCCAACAAATACCTATCTACTTTTTACGTTATTTTCCAAGTTAATAACATTTGATGGTGAACATGTAAAATTATCTCTCAACTCATATTTATGGGACCCGTTATTTGACAGCTGATAATCATAGAAACATATAATTTAATGAGATCTGCTACGGCAGAGTGTTACACCAATATTTTTTTTGTACGATTTGAATGAGTTTTATAACTTAGATTTCATATACATGTTAAAAGTTGTCGAATAATTTATTATATAATATAAAAGTCTCTGATTTTTATTTAATTTTAAAAATTAATAATATGTATTCGAATGTTTATTGAAATAAATTTGTTAAAGAAAATTATCATAAAAGGGCGTTTATAATCCATCAAAATAATTGAAACATTTGAACGACCACGATAATCTTGAATTTACTCTACTATATTAGGTAATAAAGTATTGTTGCTTATTTCTAATTTTGAAACTAAATAATGAATCTTGTGCAATATGAGGATGCAATCCAATACTTACAGTTTGCATGTCCATAGTGATGTTACACACTTGAACACTTGAGTGAGAATGATATGAAATGAAAATTTTCGTCTATTTATATGTGCAACCAACGGAAATTCTTCTATAGGAGCGGAATAATTATACTAGTTATTTTTATTTTCATTGTAGCAAATATTGGATAAACTGGATATAAATATTTATAACTATTGTGTGTTATTGCTAATTTATAATTAGCACTGCTTGTTTTAATTCATAAGATAGATATCAATTAACGTCGAATTTGATAAGATTGCTTTAAATTTACAGAAATTAGCTTCGTTATTGAAAGGAAGTTTAGCGATGCGTGTGATGAAATTTATTTTTTATAGACAAGTTATAACAAGTTTGTTACTTGTGAATCATATTGTTTTACTGCTACGAAAAGAGAAAAATTTAATGATTTTTTATTGATATTAATAGATTATTTTCAGTCATAAAAGTTGTATTATGTCGATCTACGATCAATTTGACATAAACATAATATGTAATAAAAAATAATAATAATTAAATACGTACAGCAAAAGGGTTGTTATTTAAAATAATAAAATAAATATGTTTTTCAAATAATAAAGCTAAAGTAGATACAAATATTTATTTTCAAATGAAATATGACAGAGTTAATGAATAATGAAAGCTTTTATTAGTATGAAAATCAAATCTATGGTATTTGTACATATTTTTTATTACTTATATTGGTTTTATAAATCGCGCTACTCAAATAATGTAATAGACAAGCCATAAAAGTAATTTTCTTGGATAATATCTTTTAACAACTTAATTAATCTCAGAGGCGTAATTAAGACTTTTGGGTCCCTAAGCAAAAATTCGAATATTAATCAAATAAAATAATCGATCTTAATTTATATGCTATTGTAGAGTACAAATAAGGACATTTTCAATCAATAATTTGAAAAAAAATTGTATATATCATACCAAAACATTTGAAATACAAATATTATAAACATTTGTTTTTCTACAGTCACAATAGAAAGTCCTGGTAGACCAATATACGAATTTAGTTAGAGTATTCTATTATCTAATAATAAAGGGGTAGGTGGCTGAGTGGTATCGAGTCGGCCTATGGATCTGAGAACCCGGGTTCTATTTCCGCTGTGATTTGACGGCTGATAATTGCATTTCACGCGAAGAAATATATCAATTAACCAGATCTGTCTCGAAAATAGATTCAGCAACTATAAAAACCCCCGAATAACTAGTTTTGAACCTAAAAATCTATTTCAGTTGAGTATCGTATTTTCATCCCCCATCTCCTTTTTAACCCGTATATGATGAAAATGTCGCCGAAAATAGATTTTGGCGATCTCAAAAACCCCTGGGTAACGAATGTTGAACGCGTAATATTTCGTCATTATTTAATTTCATTTATGGCGATTCTTGCTTTTACCACCTTTCAGGAGGGGGGTTTGTAAAAAGCAACTTCCGGAAGAGAAAAAAATAGGGGTTTAATTTAGAGTTCTATTAGTGTGCCAAGTTTCATTTAAATCAGTGAGTGACAGTTGGGTAGTGTTACTTTCAGTAATGGGTAAACTGGGTCATGATATATTTATTTATTTTTATTGTTTAGATTCGGTGCAGTAGGATTTGTAAATTATTTCTTCCTCTTCTTACTGGGAATATGTTAGGCTAAAACACCGAATTCGGTTATTGACTGAAAAATATGCTCAATACTCATTTAGATTGAATTAGGTATTATAAAAATAAGTCAGGCATGCTTTATGGCAGGGTTCGAAGATATATATCGATCGAAATATATCATGATATTTATTTTGATATATATCGTCATATTTTTGCAATGATATATATCCATTATATAAAAATATCAAATAGTTTTTGTGATATAGCCTCCGAAGAAGTGAAATTTTTCGTATTTTTCAGTTTTTCTACTTTTCCGAGGCTATATCTCGAAAACTAAATGTGATATGAAAACGCGCTCAACGGCATTAATTTTCTCGTGCTTCAGTTAACTTATAAACATAGTTTCAGCGATTTTTATTTTTTTTCAATTTTCCGCCAAAAAAATCGCAAAAAGCGGTTTTTTAACATTTTCTCGAAAACCAGAAGTTATATGCATTTGTAGATTGCACCACTGGATTCAGTGGGTCAAAATACATATGTATGTAAATTTTCGTTTTAATAATCCTACGATTAAGGATTTTTGGTAAAATTGAATTAAAATCTGAAAAACCAAAGGGGTACCCCTTAGGAAATAATTAAAAATATTAAATTGCTTAAAATTGTATGAAAATTTGCTTACAAGTCAATACGGACACGGGGAATTCAACGCCGTTGAGCGCATTTCCATATCTTGTTTAGTTTTTGAGATATAGCCTCCGGAAAAGTGAAATTTTTCGAATTTTTCAGTTTTTCTACTTTTCCGAGGCTATATCTCAACAACTAAATGTGATATTAAAACGCGCTCAACGGCATTAATTTTCTCGTGCTTCAGTTAACTTATAAACATAGTTTCAGCGATTTTTATTTTTTTTCAATTTTCCGCCAAAAAAATCGCAAAAAGCGGTTTTTTAACATTTTCTCGAAAACCAGAAGTTATATGCATTTGTAGATTGCACCACTGGATTCAGTGGGTCAAAATACATATGTATGTAAATTTTCGTTTTAATAATCCTACGATTAAGGATTTTTGGTAAAATTGAATTAAAATCTGAAAAACCAAAGGGGTACCCCTTAGGAAATAATTAAAAATATTAAATTGCTTAAAATTGTATGAAAATTTGCTTATAAGTCAATTCGGACACGGGGAATTCAACGCCGTTGAGCGCATTTCCATATCTTGTTTAGTTTTTGAGATATAGCCTCCGGAAAAGTGAAATTTTTCGAATTTTTCAGTTTTTCTACTTTTACGAGGCTATATCTCGAAAACTAAATGTAAATGCATTAATTTTCTCGTGCTTCAGTTAACTTATTGACAGGGTTCGAAGATATATATCCATTATATAAAAATATCAAATAGTCTATAATAAATACAGTATACCTCTCATTATTAGTTTCATAAATTCTGTTAAAATTATATTCTAAAGATAATTCTTACTTTACTAGCTTTTGACTAACTTCAAATCAACGACATAAATCCAAATTGTGTGCCATTTGTGATGTCATTAACGGCAAAGTCGGAACCATTTCCAAAATTTTTATTTGGTACTCATTTTAGAAATACAAATCCTTTAATATGGTGGAAAAGTGTAACTATCAATGAGTCAGAGTGGCCAAATAAAAGTACATTTATTGAACTATGTGAACAGTTACACACTGCTGTAACAGCCACAGCAGGGCTGGAACGATATTTCTCCACTTTTGGCATTGTCCAATCTCAATTACGTAATCGTCTCGGTAACGACAATGCCGGTAAATTAGTTTTTATGTTTAAATATTTAAACCAAAAAGAAACTACAAAAAAAAAACTAATTTAGATTGGATTTGGCCAAGTGAGTCTATCTGCAACGCTATGTTCAGGAAGTTCATCAGAAGATGATGATTTGCCCCTATTTAGGATATAGGATTATTTAAATATTCTTACTATTCTTAGTACTATATAATATTTGTGTATCCATTCAATGTATATTTACTTTTTTTCATTACCTATGTTAATTTTTTATTTAGGAGTAATAATTTATTTTGTATTTCCTATTGTGATAATAAATGTGTACAAAAACTAAAATTAAAAAATAAATATCCAAAAAGTGATATTTATCTGATATATATCCTATATATCAGATATTTTGATATTTATTATAAATATCATGATATTTACGAACCCTGCTTTATGGTGAATCTTTTATTAAAATATTAATTAATTCAAGATGAATTTAGATTATGCCGGTAAACGAATTAGGGAATATATTTTTCGGTCAATGGCAGAATTCGGAGTTTGACTTTAAAATATATACAAGATACTGTCATAATTTTAAAGTTCTTCAATTCTTTCCTACTGCTATCATTTGCTTTTAAGCCAATTAGTGTTCATATAACTTTTTTGCAAAATGGAGGGCTTTAATACATGAACTCCAGAGTACCTATATACCATAAATTATAATTTAAAATTTTGCAACATAATTATTCCGGGGTTTGTGCGTCAGTTTATTTTTTGACCAATTGAGAAGCGCAAACGGGTGAGTTGTTTTACTCCTTGTAACCTTCAGTTCAAATTAAAAAAAAATGAACCCTGTCTAATATTTACTTCTGGCTACGGCCCTGGGTTAATAACAAATGTTTAGTGTGAGAATGGGATTATTGGAAATAAAAGCGTGTTAAATATTTGGTAATAAAGTTTGACGGTAGTGACATTGACCTTGACTTTGAGAATAGGTGCGAACCATGTACGTAGCATTGATACATGCAATCGCTCTACGCCAAGCTGTAAGTATAGACAGAGGCGTAACAAGGAGGCTATAAGCAAAAAATTTAGAAATCATAGTAGTTCACTGGAAAAACGAAAAAGGTTCGTCTATTTATTTATTTATTTTTACATGTTATTTTGCTGTGCGAACTTATGATTAAAGGAGTAATAGAAAAAGATGAATTAAAATAATTTACATATATCTATTATTGCAATTTATTAATAAGAATAAATTGTAAAATACGGTCATCTTTGAAGAATTTGAATAAAATGTTTAAAAAAAAATGGAATTAACATAATTTTTATGAATTACAGCTTGATCGTATATTTTATTTTCAAATATTTTAGAATTTGATGTCAGAATTTTGCACTGCTCGAAATATGTAATCAGTGTAAACAGAAATTAAAATTACAATTTTTAAAGATCATTTTATATAATAACGTATATAAAAATTATAAGCTAAAGTACTATTATTGCTTTCTTCGATTAGGCTGATTTCACATTTAACAATGTTTTGTAATAAAAATGAGGCAATAGTTTGTCTACATCTTTTTACTTACATTTAACAAAACCTAACTATTTACATATAAAATTTGCAACATGTGTAAGTGAATATTTTAATGTGTTACATACTGAGTCATAATTGCAAAACAATGATTTTATTATCCAAATTAAGAGAAAATAGACATCTAAAACAATTAATCCAAAAAATGGAGCTATAATATAGCGTAGCCATACGGGCCATGGACCACTTTTTGAGTATTTTCAAATTAACTGTTTTATATTAAATATTTCATTAATGTACATAAAATGCACACAAATTCAGTGGAAAATTACACGAATTTTAATGAACAATCTGCACTGTCAGTAAAAATTCTGAAAATTTTTCTTTTCCTGTTAATTATTGGGTTTTGATTATCTTAAAAAAAAATTCTTCACATTTTTTAACTACACAATTATAGGTTAAAACAATAATACATACACATATTCCTATATTAGAAAAAGACTACAGGTTTTAGTCATAAGGTAAAAAGAAAAATAAATAAACTAGGAATGAGGAATATTGTTTTGTTGTCGATGGTTTTGTCTTAACAATCTTCTGGATCCTCCAATATAATAACTTGAAGAAAATACAACAAGATGAAAATTACGGATTAGAGATATTAAAAATTCACATCCAGAGGTGAACAAAACGTCAGAATTACGGAATGCCGGACCTCGCAGTGCGGTGGAGGCCCAATCTAACATTTAAAAATTAAATTCACGTAAAGAATGAACTGTTTTGCTTTCCAAAAAAAAATTTATTTAAAAATTTTGTTAAATGACTCAATTTTCTCTATAGCGTACTCGTATGGTGGTAGGGGAAGTTCCCCCAATGGGCGCATAGTACGTGCGTGCACGGATGTACAAGGATCTACAGAAAAAATATGGGTGCAGCAATCTTCGACTATGTAATTAATTTGTTTTAATAAAGCAAACATTCCATTCAAGTACTACTCTATATATTCTTGTTCATATAAATTTAAAAAAGCAAATCAAATATTTGACAGCAATTATAATAATAACATGTGGCAAATAATTTCGCTTGGCTTTATTTATTTAGACCAGAACTTAGTTTAAATTAGTTATTAATCAAAATTCTCATTAAGGCAGTTCATTTAAAAACATAGGGTGGTATCGGGTCGGCTTGTGGATTTGAAAACTCGAATTGGATTCCCACAGCTGACAAACAATTTTCACCACGTTAAAACTACCCTTGTGGATCTCCCTCCACTAACATCTTTGGGGGCAGTGATTTCACGATTGATAACTGCACTTCACTACGGCAAAGTGCCACACCCACTAAAAGACGTAATTATATATTTATTATTTTAATTTTATATTTAAATACATTGGCTGGTAGCACAAGCTCTGTTTTTGGGTGTTCTGAGATCACGGATTTAACATGTTAGAGACACCCAAAAACACTGCTCTTAAAACTGGCAAAAACAGAGCTTGTGCTACCAGCCATTATTTTTGTTTACAACTCGTAAAAAAACATATATGTTATATTTAATGTTTCCATTTCTGTTAATGTATACTATAAAATGTACCTAGTTATTTTTATTTCTGTCTTTTAAATAAAAGACAGTACCACAAAATATTTTAAATTATATTTATAAAATGTAGCTGCACCCAAAATAAAAATGAAAATTCTACGCCTCTGTTGGCAACTGTAAATTCAAATACATGCTCATCTGAATGATGACCTTGCTCTCATCTAATTGGGCATGACAAGAATTTCTACCAGAGGCGCAGTCATCACATTATGTATCAAAACTGCTTTCTTTATAGTTTCGCTCGCATAGCTACGATTTATCAGTAGAGTAATCTAAAACGTGCACTAAAAAAAGTCGAAAGTGATAGGTGCGGTGCATGTATCATCGGTAAAAGTTAAAACAAACATTATTTAGAAATTCTAGATTTTAAAAAATAATGAAATTCAATTAATTATGTGTTGATTATAGGTAAAACAGTGCAACGGAAATAAAAAAGTGACAATGTTCGACATAATGACAAAAATAAGACAACATTTTTACTATTCTTTTCCACATTAGAGTTAGGCGTTTTCTTTTATACACATGCTAATAGCTAATGTAAAATGATTTGTATTTGTTTATAACCATGAAGAATTGTTTACAACGTTATTCATCAAAACTTTCATTGTTTAGTTTACAATAAAGATGGATAGAAAGAGCTCATTAATACCAACCATTGTGTTCGTATGTATAATATATACTACAGACCGATATAGGGTACATAATTTAAGTGCAAATGATAACAAAAAGTATTAATTATACATATAAGTTTGTGAAAATCGAGCTTAGCTAAAAATACGTGCAACTTAAAAAGTTACTATTATAAAAGCTCTTCTACCCAGCTAGGTCAAAATATCAGCTTTTAAAAAAAAGGTATTAATCCGGCATTGGATGTTTTACTTTATTGTAATTGTGGAGCTAGTTAAATTAAATATAGAATATTTTATTTTGACCCTAAACACGTTTTCTTATTGAATAAACTTGACTCAAGTAACATTTGTTTATAAAAAAAAAATTAATATGATAAACAACTTTTATTTTATCATTTTAATACAATAAAGTAGTACACTTGAGTAAAATTCAAATAACATAAACAGATTGCATATTTCTAGTTAATACATTCACAATAAATAAATAGATAAATAGATAACAAACAACATTATTTTTCTATAAATAAATTAGATTTATATTGATTTAAACATAGCTGATTTTAGTAGGAGACTGAGATAGAAGTTGCTCAGGTTGTCCAGTATTCGCTGGGAAAGTATACGAAGGTATCGCCGTCAAAGACGTTCCAGTGTTACCAATTTGATAAACTGATTTATCATCATTTGATTTACTCATCCTAAATCTATCGGCAGTAGGTTGTTCTTGATCCTTATTCATCACATCATTTACAATATTTACTAAATTGGGATCAAACCCGGATATTTTACTCATTCTAGCTGTTTTATCAAAATTATAAGTCTGCTCTGTTTGTGTTTTACCAAAATCGAAAGTTTGGGGATTTTGCTGTTTTGTAAAATCATAAGTTTGTTGCTGATTTTGTAGTTTACTATAATCGAAAGTGGGCTGAGTTTCCTGTTTACCAAAATCAAAAGTTTGCGGATTTGTCTGTTTGCCAAAATCATAAGTCTGTTGTTGATCTTGAGCTTTACCAAAATCGAAAGTCTGCTGAGTTGTCTGTTTGCCAAAATCGAAAGTCTGCTGAGTTTCTTGTTTACCAAAGTCAAAAGTCTGCGGATTTTTCTGTTTGCCAAAATCGTAAGTCTGTTGTTGATTTTGAGCTTTACCAAAATCGAAAGTCTGCTGTTGATTTTGAGCTTTACCAAAATCGAAAGTCTGCTGAGATGCCTGTTTACCAGAATCGAAAGTCGGCTGAGCTTCTTGTTTACCAAAATCAAAAGTCTGAGGATTTTTCTGTTTGCCAAAGTCGTAAGTTTGTTGTTGATTTTGAGCTTTACCAAAATCGAAAGTCTGTTGAGTTGCCTGTTTACCAAAATCGTAACTCTGTTGCTGATTCTGTGCTTTACCAAAATCGAACGTTTGTTGAGTTTGTTGTTTATCAAAACTGTAAGTTTGCTCGGTTTGTGGTTTACCAAAATCGTACGTTTGCGGATTTTGTGCTTTGCCAAAATCATAAGTTGGCTGATTTTGCTCTACACTTCCAGAAAATACTTGAGATTGGCCATATTGATTTGCAGCATAAGCATTGTTATTATTCTTAAATAATGATTTATATTGATCAGGAATTTCGTACGTATATCTTTCTTTTCCATCTTTACTAAACCGAGGAAACTGTGGTTGAGAATACCTATTTTGATAGGAAGGTTCAAACTGTGGAGTTTGAGCCAGGGAATGTCCAGAATTACTAAATTCTTGGGATCCATACTGAGCTTCAACAGGATAGGCATTGCTTGCATATCCGTTTAGAGTGGAATATTCACCTGCATACTGTTGTCCAAGGCCTTGAACAAGATGGTTGTTTTCCTTGGGTTTGGTGATTTGGTATCCACTTGATACAGTATTGAAGTCTTGTTGACTAATTCCGGAAGCAGCAGCATTGATATTAGATAGTGATGGTCTGTAAAAATCCTGTTCTTGCTCTCTAGGGTTATAGTTGTTATATTGGAAATGATTATTCGTAGCTGCTGAGTTCACATTGTCATATGCCTTTGGAATTTTCGGTTTAGTTTTGGACACATCATCGAATAGATCCGGCATATCCAGGTATATATGTTTGACAGATCCTTCTTGAACAACTTTAACTGGCATAACTTTTGGTTTATGTGCATGAGCTACGGAATATGCAATTTTTGACGGCTGTTTGTTGTGATAGGTTGTCATTTCAGTTGAAGATTGTGCCATGCCATATTTTTTTGGAAGAGGTCCATCATGCGTTCGCTTTATAATCATGTACTGTACATTTTCTTTTGGTTCAGAATATTTTACGTTTTTAAACTTGTAGCCAAATTGATCGCGATCTTCATATCCATTGAGTTTGTCGTTAGGTACCACTCCATGTGAATAATATTCTCCTCGATTCAATAAAACTTCTTGTTCGTTATTACTTGACCTTTCATCTACATTTTCACTGCAAATTACGTTGACAATTGTCAAAGAAAATAAAACGATCTGAAAGAAAAACATTGATAGTGTTATTAAGTGAATATGTTTTGGATATTTGTTTAAAATACTCACTTTAAATGTCTTCATAGCGATGTTTAACTTGAGAGCAGTGACAGTAGAATGATTTGAAAGAAGATTGTGCACCAATTTATATCGCAGCGTGGAGCGTGAAAAATAAGAAAGTAAAATAAATTCTCAACTTGGTTTAAGTTTTGGTAATTAGTAGTCTCTCATGTTTATATTCATGCGATATCTAATTTTTATTTTAGTTCAATATTGTTGAAAACGACAAATTTACTTTATTTATTGTTTACTGTATTAAACTATATATCTTGCATATTTTTAATTAAATATTTTCTTTAATGAAACAAGTAGTTAATAAAATATAAACAAACAATTTGAGAATAAGAAATGTTTATGCTACTAAGATACAAATGTGTATGTTTAATTCTCTAAAGAAAAACAATCAAATCTTACGTACTTATGCTACACAGTGGCGTACCAGGTGAATATTGAGCTCTGTATTTTCATGGAGGATCTCCTTAAAAAAATTGTGAAACTTCCCCAAAATTGAATAAAAATATGGTAGACATGACGGTGCTTTCCAGAAATCAAATAAAAATTACAGGTTTTGTTTATGGCTTTGTCCGTTTTGTCGTTATTCGTCGTTAAATTGCAATTTTTTCCACATATCGGTAAGAACAAATTTAACAATAAATATAAATCTAAAGAAAGTTACCTAATAAATTTTATTTGTTGATTTATTTTAATTAGTTAAAATATTGTATGAAGGGTTTTTATCAGGGTTCGTAAATATCATGATATTTATAATAAATATCAAAATATCTGATATATAGGATATATATCAGATAAATATCACTTTTTGGATATTTATTTTTTAATTTTGTTTTTGTACACATTTATTATCACAATAGGAAATACAAAATAAATTATTACTCCTAAATAAAAAATTAACATAGGTAATGAAAAAAAGTAAATATACATTGAATGGATACACAAATATTATATAGTACTAAGAGTAGTAAGAATATTTAAATAATCCTATATCCTAAATAGGGGCAAATCATCATCTTCTGATGAACCCAATCTAAATTAGTTTGTTTTTTGTAGTTTCTTTTTGGTTTAAATATTTAAACATAAAAACTAATCTTTGTCGTTACCGAGACGATTACGTAATTGAGATTGGACAATGCCAAGTGGAGAAATATCGTTCCAGCCCTGCTGTGGCTGTTACAGCAGTGTGTAACTGTTCACATAGTTCAATAAATGTACTTTAATTTGGCCACTCTGACTCATTGATAGTTACACTTTTCCACCATATTAAAGGATTTGTATTTCTAAAATGAGTACCAAATAAAAATTTTGGAAATGGTTCAGACTTTGCCATTAATGACATCACAAATGACACACAATTTGGATTTATGTCGTTGATGTGAAGTTAGTCAAAAGCTAGTAAAGTAAGAATTATCTTTAGAATATAATTTTAACAGAATTTATGAAAGTAATAATGAGAGGTATACTGTATTTATTATAGACTATTTGATATTTTTATATAATGGATATATATCTTCGAACCCTGTCTATAAGTTAACTGAAGCACGAGAAAATTAATGCCGATGAGCGCGTTTTCATATCACATTTAGTTTTTGAGATATAGCCTCGGAATAGTAGAAAAACTGAAAAATTCGAAAAATTTCACTTTTCCGGAGGCTATATCTCAAAAACTAAACAAGATATGGAAATGCGCTCAACGGCGTTGAATTCCCCGTGTCCGAATTGACTTATAAGCAAATTTTCACACAATTTTCCCAAAAATCCTTAATCGTAGGATTATTAAAACGAAAATTTACATACATATGTATTTTGACCCACTGAATCCAGTGGTGCAATCTTCAAATGCATATGACTTCTGGTTTTCGAGAAAATGTTAAAAAACCGCTTTTTGCGATTTTTTTGGCGTAAAATTGAAAAAAAATAAAAATCACTGAAACTATGTTTATAAGTTAACTGAAGCACGGGAAAATTAATGCCGTTGAGCGCGTTTTCATATCACATTTAGTTTTCGAGGTATAGCCTCGGAAAAGTAGAAAAACTGATAAATTCGAAAAATTTCACTTTTCCGGAGGCTATATCTCAAAAACTATTTGATATTTTTATATAATGGATATATATCATTGCAAAAATATGACGATATATATCAAAATAAATATCATGATATATATCGATCGATATATATCTTCGAACCCTGGTTTTTATGCACTCTTTACAATTAAGACACTCATCTTCGACTCTTCTCTTAAACTTCCCAACTCATGCGAAAAACCTTACTTTACACACTTGTATCATAATTTTATTATAATTTGCAGGTTGCTGTATTTAGCTAAATTTAATGAATCAACACAAAAAGTTAAATAACAGTAAATATTTGTAAAATTAGTTTTCTCTTACAGTGTATTCTAAAATCTTGCAAAAAATGTTCATATTCATTTCGCGCACTTAATATAAAAATAAATATTCAAAATTGAAATAAATAATTATGCATTAAATGGTTAAATACAAATGGAAGAATAAAAATTTTGATAATATATATTAATTATTTGCAATCATTTAATCTGCCGCAACTAGGTTATAATTATATTAGTATAAGTGTTCGCTCTGCAAAATTAAAACTAGGAATTTTAATGATATATGAAACGGTCGTAATAAGCGTAGCTGTTGTCTGTCCTATCGAAAACAAACTAAATGAATTACTCTATTTCGAAACTGTGTTTTATTTATTAGTTACTCTGTACAATAGGTACTAATCATAATTAAATTACAGAGGTTTACATATAGTGGAATCCGAATCACTCAGAAACCATCTTAGTTTTTTAATTTAAGTTAAAAACACTTGATTGCGCGACAGATTGCTTGAGGCACAAATTTAACCTCAGGTTTTATAGACTAACCTACAATACTCAAACGTTTGTTTTATTATTATCTCAACAATATCATTTCGGAAACAATGTTAGAAATCATTATGTTTTAAGTGCAAAAACCAAGAATATGCAAGATTCACTCTTTGAATGTATCAAAAAAAAAATAAAGAAATAAGTTACTTACATAATAAAAATCTGATGTGGACACCACATGACTTCCTTGTACGCGTATTAAACTATAGATATTTTTTTAATTGCACATATTTGCCATTAAATCTGTTATATAAAAAAAATATATAATATTAAAATTTAGATATCTCGTTTATGCAAAAATCTAATTTAAAAATTCTTAATGTGCTAGACGCAGAATTTAATTCTCTAAAACTTTTATTTGCAGCATTCATTTCTAAAATTAAAATAATACTATTTTTTTTCAAGGAAAACTGTTAGCAGCTTCATGTAATGTGTCACTTCCGGTTAGTCTATTTTAACCAAAATCTATTATGTTATTTCCATTGATATAGTAGTCTTATATACCAAATGTGGAAAGTTTTAAATTATATTTGAATATAGACTTTCATGAAAATATATTATAGGCTTCAAGTAAAGTACCACTTCCGGTAGTTGTATAATGACCAAAAAGGGAGGTGCACAACTAGATGTTATAACAGTCCTAAATATAAAGTTTCAATTTTCTACGGCTTACCATTTTTGAGTTATGCGAGATACATACGTACGTACAGACGGCATGACGAAATTAGTCAAAATGGATTCAAGGAGGGCCAAAATACCTATTTTCGCGATTACAATACTTCCTTGACTTCGTACAAGGAAGTAAAAAATGCACAAATTCAATAATTTCTAAATAAAAATACTTTTGAGGTAGGTGGCTCAGTGGATATTGAGAAAGCTGGTTCGATCCTCACAGCCGACAAACAATTTTGACCAATTTAAATCTACCCCTGTTGCTCCCCCTCCACTTCACGTGAAAAAATATATCACTTACCGAGATCTGCTGCGGCAGAGTGCCACGCCCTGTAATGGGTACAAGGCGTGATGATATATTTATTTATTTTATTTTAAAATACTTCGAAACACGAATCGTTACAATTAATTCTGAATACATAATATGAAAAATGATTTATTGCTAAAAGCGGTTAGTCAACTCCGAAATGTATAATAATTAGTTACTTTAAATATTTTCTTTTTAAACTTGAACAGTATGGTTTTATTTATTAATTGTTATTATAAATATTTAAAATATATTGTACTACATTTAAAGTTTAATAGAAAATTGACAAAAACTTTAAGATTTATTATATAACGTTTATGAATTAATTGCACCCGTAACTCTCCTGATGTCATGGGCGTGGATATCTTTAACAGTATTCCACACGATATTACAATGTGTAAAAATATCTGCAGTTACAAGAAGAAATTAAAAGATTTTCTTGTGCAAAACAGTTTTTATACTATTGACGAACTTCTGTACCGTTCTTAATTTTATTAAGTTTATTACTTGTCTACGAAACTTTTTATATGTACTTACATCTCAAAAATAAAATATATTATTATTATTATTATTATTATATTATTATTAACGTTTATGAAAGTAATTGATATTGCAAAATTAAATGAATTTAAAATGATGTGATACATACCTACTACCATAAAAACAATTATTTTCGGTAACACAAAATTTTACGCTACTTAATTAACAAGCTAATTACATTAGACAAGCATTTAAAAGAAATTTATGATACTTCCATCACGCATTTCTTGTTATTAATATGCAAAGTAATATCTGTTATTATTAAAATTAGTTGAATACTTTTAGGCAAAAATTTGCTAATATATTCTAAAAATTAGCCATGCGATGTTAAAAATTGATCATGTTTATTAGAGTAAGCAGTGGGTGTAGTGAAACTATATATACCAAAATTTTAATTTTAGCTGTCAGTCTTACTGGCATCTTTAATCTCTCCACACTAATATGGCCATTTTAACGGTAAGTGTAATTTTTTACTTATATTTCCATTTTTAATTAAATTATAATTGAAATTCATATTTCTGGATTCAATGTTTCAGTCAAAATTTTATACTAGGTTTGATTGTGACTTGTGGTTACGTAGTTCATTTGTCAATCGATTTCAAATCTTATTGGTGATAATTAAAAATAAAATAAAATGGTGGTTATGGTTTCACGATTAGAACCACGGAACAAGTGAATTATAAAGTTGAAATAACAGTTTTAATCTATTTTTGATTTAGCAAATAACCATTAATTAAAGCTCATTTTATATTACACTAAATATTGAACAAGATTGTTCGCATATAAATTGTCTCGAAAATATCCTGGAAAGTAGATCATGTTCTATTTTTTGAGACAATTTACTCAATCTAAATATACAGGTTGTTTCACAACTTAGAGCAAAAAATTAAAGGGTATATTCTGTACGACGTGCTGATCATGAAACAAAATTTATTTTTTTTAAATTCGAAAAATTAAGGGTTGTTAACCAAAAACTTTTTTGTATTACTGCACTGGATTCGCTTTCCTATTAAACACAAACAATGAAGTAGGTATCAACTACGAAAGAATAATTACACAATTCAATTATTAGCAGTTATTTATAATAGAATTTTATTTAATTAATAACTTTAATATAATCATCCACCCAGTGACAGTGGCAACGAAAAATTTTGGACTGGGAAACATGGAAAATAGTTTTGCGATTAAAAAAAAAATTCTTTTTGTTTCATGATCAGCACGTCGTACAGAATATACCCTTTAATTTTTTGCTCTAAGTTGTGAAACACTCTGTATGTAAACTACCATACTGCGGCTCAGTGAGTCTGGACCTTATACTATAATTGGGATTAGGTTCCTAGAATAGCATACATAAATAAAAAGACGACGATGTTCTACTAGTATAAATATCTAATATAAATTAAAGGTTCCTTTATACCATAACAGTGGTATCGAGTCGGCCTGTGAATCTTGAGAACCCTGGTTCGATCCCCACAGCCGTCAAACAATTTTCACCAATTTAAATCTACCCCTGTGGCTCCCCCTCCTCTAACATCTTTGGGACCGTGATTTGACGGCTGGTAACTGCACTTCACGCGAAAAAATATATCATTTACCGAGGTCTGCTTAGGTAGAGTGCCACACCCAGTAATGGGTAAAAGGCGTGATGATATATTTATTTATTTAGTAACAAATAAATTTTTGATGAGGTGAATAATGAATATTTGTTTTATTTTTCAGTTTCTTACTTCGGTACTTACTCTGTGTACATTAAATCACTGTGTAAATACACAACCACTTCATCCGCAAATTGTTGATCTAAGTAAATATGGCTACAACAGCCACCCAATGGTTACTAATGAACAAAATTATAATTTAAATAATAACTTTGCAAGAAATATTCCTATTATGCAAAATCAACAAATTGCACAAGACAGAGCTGGCTACAACTACGGTTATAATTATGGAAGAGTGTCAAAAAATATTCCTTTATACACAGAGAAGAAAGTAACAACATTTAGAAAATTACCAGTGAAAAAACAACCACCTAAATATTTCAATACTGTTCCACCTTTCAAATCTGGTCAGTTAGATACAGGAAAATCCTCCAATTTTGGATTTAAATCTAACAATAATCAAAGATACCGAAATCAGATACAATCATTTGGCAACAACAGACAAAATAATAATAAGTTTGCAGCCCACGTTAATTGGGTAAAAGGACAAGGAAATAAAAACAACAATAATTACAATAATGTTGACTTTGCGACGACGGTTAACAACTTTAATAAACAAATTGAACAGATTAATTTGGCTACATTTGGTGACGAATTCAAACAAGAACCTACTCCACGATTCAACAATGAAAATAATTACAACAATAAACATTCATTCAATCAAAACAATAACAAACAACCGTTTGATTACATTCCTGTCAACCTGGACTCTAAAATTAATAATTATAATCCATTTAGTTTCAACACTGATTTAAAAATTAACAACAATGAAATAAATTCAGAAGGTTATAAACCAAAACCTAAGTTGAACATTGTTTGGGATCAAAATAAAACAAAAGGTATCAAATCAAGGCCTGTGAAGTATGAAACATTCGTTCCTGTAGTCAGCAACTTTGCTGCATCTAGTGGCAAAATTACTAATGGTAATTCCCAAAATTTCGAGAGTTTTCACGGTCAAGGAAAAGGAGGTGATCCGTCATCATTTGTGAAAGTTACCAATGGAGATATTATGTACGCTTACCGCATTAGGCATCTGCCGAATCGCCATTAATTATTAATAACTCGTTATTTATTTTTGATTGTTAAAATTATTTAATTAATTTCATGTCCTGTTAGTGATATTCTGTTTTGTCTGTGTTACTACCTTTATTGTTGACTTATAAATAAAATTCTTATTATTTTTATTTAATTATTCTTTATTTCTATTATAAGTAAATATCACATTTTATTACATACGAGTACATGCTCCTGATTTCTTATATCAGTTAATTACAATCACAATTACTGATATTATTAAATGGTAATTCATATATTTTACCTAACCCTTATCTTAAAATATTATTCTAGAATAGTATTTTCAATTTATTAGTTTGAGAAATTAGTATCTTATATTTTAAATTATAGAAAAATTCAAGAAATTATTCTATTGTACATAATAATATTTACCACGGTTGTCTGCATAATTTGGAGCATTCCATGCAGAATACTCATTGCTATTCAAATTATTATATCTATAATTACTTCCTTTTCTAGGATAATACAAATTGTCATAATTCTTTTCCATATTTGTAATGTATCCACCATATACTCCATGACTATAAGGTGTAGCTTCCACTTGTATATTTCTGTTTCCATATCCATATTGTAACGGAATATTCTTTTGAGCTTCATATTCCGGGATAAATCCATGTCCAACTTGTGGTGGTGGTGGTTGAAGATACCCAGTAAATGAACCAATACCTTGATGGGCATTAGTTAGTACTTTTGCCATAAATCCGATACCTTCCATTCCAATGTTATACGGAATGGAAAGCAATGTTTCTGGTTTCGGTACAACTTGTTGATTCATTTGCGGAATGAAAGATTGACTGTACTGACTGTACTGTGGTGCAAGTGGTAGATACGTAGGAGAAGGTACAGGCACAGAACCTACATAATTAGGTTCTTGGTTGTAAGTGTGTACAGGATAAGATTGTATAAAATTCGGTTGATGGTTGTAACTGTGAGCAGGCTTAGGAGCAACCCCTTGAGTAAATGTATTTACAGGATAATAGTATTGCTGTTGAGGTGCGTTGGCTACTGAAGGAATATTATAATTTGGATATTGAGCTGGTGGAGAAATATGTTGCTCTATTGGTGGAAGATATACATTGCTATGACGTTGATTGTTTTCTGAATTTATTTCTTTGTTTACGTTTGGATTCCACTCATTTTTATTCTCTGTAGATTCAGCGGAAATGCTGACAAGAAGCGCAACTACAATCTGAAATTAAAATAACATATTATTAAAATACAAAAATACAGTAAATAAATAAATATATATATATATCAACACTCTTTTTACCCATTACTGGGTGTGGCACTCTGCCTAAGCAGATCTCAGTAAGTGATATATTTTTTCGCGTGAAGTGCGGTTACAGTAAATTGATCATTATCCGGGGCTCAATTGTCTATGAGTTGGATTAACCGTAATTCTTTTTACGTATACGTAGTATACATATACAGGAAGTTTCACAACTTAGAGCAAAAAATTAAAGGGTATATTCTGTACGACGTGATGATCATGAAACAAAAATTATTTTTTTTTAAATCGCATAACTATTTTCCATGTATCCCAGTCCAAAATTTTTCGTTGCCGCTACCATTGGGTGGATGATTATGTTAAAGTTATTAATTAAATAAAATTCTATTATAAATAACTGCTAATAATTGAATTGTGTAATTATTCTTTCGTAGTTGATACCTACTTCATTGTTTGTGTTTAATAGGAAAGCGAATCCAGTGCAGTACTACAAAAAATGTTTTAGGTTAACAACCCTTAATTTTTCGAATTTAAAAAAAATTATTTTTGTTTCATGATCAGCACATCGTACAAAATATACCCTTTAAGTTTTTGCTCTAAGTTGTGAAACACCCTGTATAATAATAAAAATTTATACTTTATTGACTTTATTGTATATATCGGGTGTAGAATTGAAATATGTTATATAGGACATACAATGGTATGATGATTGTTACTTACTTAATTAAATTAGACCAAAAGTGTATATAGAAGAAATGTTCAATATTAAAAAGATAAATTTATGACAGAATTTTTAATTTGTCATCATCACTGTACTTTCAGTCATGTCATATGACAAAAACTCATTAAAAATATAATTATTTTATTGTAATACTTACCACAATATTGGAGTAATTCATGTTGTTCTTAACACTTTAAGTAAATTTTTCGTTATGACAATGATTATTGAAGAACTGATATTTATACCTGAAAACGATTCTTTCATTTCAATGTCAAACTAATTATGTTATAAATATTTAAAATTTAGAATAAGTCAGGACTAATTATATCTTTTATTTAATAACTAATTGGTACAAGATTAGTATCTTATTGTTTTAGATTAAGAAAAAATCAGTTTCGTAATAATGGAAATATTAAGCAGGGATTTGAACCGTAACGAAACCGTAACCGAAAACTGTACCGATATTCATCTTTTTATGAAACTGTAGGTAACCGAAACTGAAACCAGTATTTTTGATTTTGAAATATGGAAACCGAAATCTGAAACAAAAATTTAAATGATACTGTAACCGAAAACGTTACTTAATTGTTATTATTTCGGTTTAAAAACCTTAAATTTCAACCGGTATAAATAACTAAAAAGTATATAAGTTATTAGACTTTATATATTTATAAAGTTACAGTTTTTACAGTTGTAGCAACACTAGCTACGAATGGTAATGTGACAATAAAATGAACACTATGTCGTACATAGAAATTATTTTTGAACAGTGCAGAAAACCGAAATACGAATACAAATAATTTTAGAATACTTGCGAATTAGTTATTTATAAAATATACTGCAATTGTACATTGTGCTTAAATATATCACGTTTTGTAAAAGTATTTAAAACCGAAACCGTTAAAAACAAAACTGAAATTTACAATAAAAAAACCGAAATAGAGACCAAAACCTATATAAGATTTTTAAGAAACTGTAACCGAAATCGAAACCAAAATTTTATTAATATAAAAACTATTAACCGTAAGTTTAACCCTAACATTTTTCTATTTGATCCCTGATATTAAGTATCTATACAAAATGTAATATAAAATCATAAAAAGGATAGCAAAGAAAAATTAAAACTGTCTGAGTTCTTCTTGATTATTGTTAACAAACTTTTTCAAAAGAATCACTACCTACGCTTAAAGAAGGCAACGCCAAAGTTCGCAACAATAATAAATAAATTTTACAAATTATTGAAACAATAACCAAGAATTTGGATATAATAATAATACGAATTGAAACCACCGGCTTTGTAACTTGTTTATATGAGTCTCTAAAATATTTGAATAAATACAAAACTTATAATTATTCAGTTTGATTTGAAACGGCCTGGTTATAATAATAAAATATATACAGGCTTGTCCATCAGTCTATTTTTTTACTCGATTATTTTAAATATTACCGAAGTTTATTTTAAATTAAAATGCCCACATATCTACAGTACAAATTTTCCATTTTCGTACAATGATATGCAAATTTATATTTTTTAATGAAAAGATCATTTGTTTCTCTTGCAGTTTTTATTCATTATAGTCCTAAAATGATCAATACAGAAACTATTCATGTTTTTATGAATCACACACAGAAAGTATGCAACAATTTACCAATAATAAATACCATGTTAACTAATTCTACTTTAAACTAGAGATTAGACATTATTCGATATTCGAGATTTTCGAATATTAACGTCAGTATAGCGAACATTCAAATACCTCGAATATCGTGCCATATGTTGACCTCAACTTTTGACTATGTTTTTCTTTATCATTTGTACATAAACTTAAAGCTATTACAATACTTTGAAGTTATTAATAACAAAGATATTTTGTTTCAAAACCATGAAGACGTACCATATTTCAAATTTGTTTTTCGTCAACACCAACCCGTACGTTTCACCTTAAATTTGAAATTTTCGTCTGTTTCTTAACAATTTCATTCAAATAATGAAAAGGACATAATTAAATAATTATTAATAATAAATAAATTAACTTTTGTGAGTATTTGAATATTCGAGTACCTCGAATATTCGAGATCTGATTAATATTCGTATTCGATATTCGAATTCGAGAAATTTGATATTCGCCCATCTCAACTTTAAACATTTTTAAAATGCGTTAGCACATTCATTTTAAACGAATCTTAAAATCAAATATGTCTAGACATGATTAGGACCAATCAACCCTCAATTGCAACCACTAGCAATAAATCAGGCCGGAAACTTATGGACCTCATCCCGTACCTCATATGTCAACATTCGGAATACGAAGATAGAGAGCGACTACATGTACCTAAACTGAGGAACAGTAAAAAGAAAGTGTTTATTTAACAATGCTTTATTAGTTATTTTTTATAGAAATATAGTAACAATTGATATTGAGAATTTAGATTTGATTTAATGTTTGCCAAAAGAGCTGATGCTGACACCGCCATAGCTGCTGGAGATACCGTGTCCACTGAATCCACCATCTCCATATCCGTGTCCACCGCCATATCCACCTCCATAGCCACCGCCGAATCCACCTCCAAATCCACCGCCAAGACCAGCACCGGCACCAGCGCCAGCGCCTCCTCCACCGACAAAGACAGGCTGAGCCACGGGCACGACGACGGTCTGTGGCACTCTAACAGGGACAGCTTGAGTGATGGTGACGGGGTAGGGCTGGGGCACGGACACAGGGACGGCTTGCTGCACTGGGTAGGGCACGGCCTGGGGCACGGGCACGGCCACTGGACGGTTCACGTACACCGGGTACGGGCGGGTGACGGTGACGGGCACGGGCTGTGGTACCGGCACGGGCACAGCACGAGGGACGGGCACCTGGACAGTCTGTGGCACGGGGACAGGCACTGGGCGAGTCACGGTCACAGTGTACGGCTGCGGTACAGGCACGGCAACGGTCTGCGTGATGGTGTTGACAGACGTGCTGCCACCATCGCCGCCTCCTGCACCACCGCCGAAACCTCCTCCGAATCCACCTCCTAGACCACCGCCGAAACCGCCACCCAGACCACCGCCGAAACCGCCTCCATGACCACCGCCGTATCCACCTACGTAACTGCCGCCGTATCCACCACCTAATCCATGGCTGTCACCGCCAGAGCTGATGATGCCACAGTTTCCTAAGGTGGAAACAGCAATCACTAAAGCTGCAATCTAGAACAAATATTTACAGTTAGTAGACATATTTATAATTAATTTGTATTACGTACCACGAATGCCCTCATAGTGATGTTAACTGAAAGAATGATCGAATGATGGTTTCAGCAACAAGTTTCGTCTTTTTATACTTGAATCAAAACCTCCATGTTGCAATTATACACCAATTAGAGCTCAACATTTTATACGATATGGTATATGAACATATTATATCATATTTTATTTGTTTTCAATTAATTAAGAAATCGTTGAAATTTGTCGTTATCATTAAAACCCGGATATTTAGGCTCTTAAAAACACCCAAATAAGCAGGCATATAGGCCGGTAATTACTCTAAAATAGGCGGGATTTTAGGCAGCCTAAATGTAAATAATTAGTTTTAAAAAAAATAAACGAATCCTTTTTCTAATATTGGTACTCGTATCTACTTTTCGCTAAAAAAAATAATCATTTTAAACAAAAATTAACGTAATCTGAAAAATAATAATGTAGGGTTCTCATTTTATTAACTATTATGCAAATTCAAATTATGTAGTATACTTTAATTCACAAAATATTACGAACAATTGCTCTATTAAATTTTCGTAAAGGGACTGTCTTCGGTCTGTCAGAACTTGCTTGTAAGTTGAAAACTTCGTTCCGACATCACAAAATGTGACAGGAGCATTCTTATATTTAGCCATATCGTCTAAAGATACCTCAGCTCCATTGATTAATGGCAAAGACAATTGAATTGCCACGTAAAATTTTGACTAAAAAACGTTTTTTCTTTCGGCATTTTAAATTCACACACAAAAACTTGATTAAAGTAAATACTTTAAATATTATAGGATAGGTTGAAACACTTTGTCAAATGCTGAATTAGTCAACGAAGTAGATGATAAACCTTGTCTGCTCAATAAAAGTTAGAATAGGCAACAAAAATAGGCAAAATAGGCTGTATAAGGTAAAATAGGCACAATAACCAAAATATAGAAAAAATAGGCTCTAAGGCACGAAAAAAAACCTTCCATTACACGTAAACATATTACCTATGTATATAAAAACGAAATTGCCTGAAGTATATTAAAATTTGAATCTAGGCAATTGCCTAAAAATCCGGGCTTTAGTTATCATAGTGTGTAAAGATGTATGCATTATTTTTTTTTATAGCATAGATATTCAATTTTGTTATTTTAATCATCAAGCTACATAATAAAATAATAATAAAGGTCTGACCCAGCAAAATTTAATCGTTAAACTCAAATTGAATGTATACCAAAGACGAGAAACGATCAGAAAAATGTATCTAAATAAAGCTGATGTACTCGTACATATTCTGACAAATACTTAAATATAGAAGTGCAGAAGAAGCAGCTTGTGTCCTGCGAAAAGTTTTACTTTGTTTACAATTATTAGAAGTAGGATTATTGTTGCTTACATACATACATTTTGTTTTCCTTTCCTATTAAATTTACTAATTAAATTTTTCTTTTTGTTCCCTAATCTACTCAAATTATTTTGTGTTCCACTTTTCGTTAAAGAAGAATAATAATGTAGATACAGAAAATACTACATATAACAGGTAAATCTAATGTTAGCTCTAGTGTCCTATTTTAAATTACTTTCTCGAATATCTCCAGAAATATGTTTCGAATGACTAAATGCTTCTGACAAAAATGTTATAGTTTGAAGGATGCGGAATACATTGAAAATTTCCCATCCCTTATCCTTAGAGGGTGGAGGTGGGCAGCAATTTTAAAATTTTAGTAGCTAATAATGAATTCATTATATTTGTTTCTTCAAAAGTTATATGAATTGTATTAGATATAAAATAACTTCTACGTCATATGATTCCATTGCTGAATTTATGCTACAATACATTACATTACTGCTGACTATAAAGCAGAACCGATGCACTTCATACTTCACAATTATATGAAAGTAAAATTATCATACAATCTGCTAACTGCGTAAACGTAAACTAAATCAGTAGAAGGATGTATATAAGCTTGTAGCAGGTCTGCAATCATCAGCACATTGCTGTTCACCTTCATCCAGCTCACACGACAACATGAAGTTTCTGGTACTTTCACAAATTATACAAGATTTCATTATAATATAATTAATCATCATATGTTCTAGGTTTGCACCGTCCTCTGCAGTTTGGCGCTCGTCGTTGCCGAAGAGTCGAAGGTGCTCGAGAAGCGCGGCATCGAGAGCTACGGCGGCGGCGGCCATGGAGGCGGTGACTTGGGTGGATACGGCGGCAGCCACATTGGTGTATCGGGTGGTTGCGGCGGCGATCATGGCGACGGTGGATTTGGAGGCGGAAATTGCGGCGGTGTAGGCGGTGGTGTGGGAGGCGGCATTGGCGGCGGTGTAGGAGGAGGTGCAGGTGCAGGTGGACTTGGTGGAGCCGGTGGCCAGGTGACCATCACTCAGCAGGTTCCAGTTCCCGTGCCGCAACCGTACCCAGTACCAGTCCAACGTGACGTCCCTTACCCAGTCCAGGTGCCGGTGAGCGTGCCCGTGGACAGCCCCTACCCCGTGCAGGTGCAACGCCCCTACCCCGTGCCTGTGGAGCGCCACGTGCCCTACACCGTGGAGCGTCAAGTGCCCGTGCCCGTGTACGTGCCCATCCGCATCCCCGTGCCCGTGCAAGTGCCCGTACCTTACAACCGCCCCTACCCCGTGGCTGTAAACCGCCCCGTGCAAGTGCCCATCCCTGAGCCCGTCATCGTGCGCCAACCAGTGCCCGTCATCATCAACGCTGGTGGAGCTGGTGCCGGAGCAGGCGCCGGTGCCGGTGCTGGTGCTGGTCTTGGCGGTGGATTCGGAGGTGGATTTGGAGGTGGACTCGGCGGTGGACATGGAGCAGGTTTAGGAGGTGGTTATGGTGGCGGACACGGTGGATACAGTGGATCTGCCTCAGCTGCTGGCTATGAACACGCTTCTTATGGTCATCACTAAAGGAAAACATCCCTCGAAACTTCGTCGTTGTCTAGTCAGCAATGTCTCATCATGTCACACATTTCATTTCACTGATATCAATTGTTCTATTTTATAAGCATGAATGTTATTTCAATCACTTAACTTTTATTCTTTTCCTGTATGACAAATAAATTTGATTTGCTAATACAATATTTTGTTTTGTTCTTAGTTTTTAAATAGTTATTTATTTTTATTTCTCTAATTTTAACCTTGTGTAGGTATCGACATGATCAATTTATTCATATTGCAGTATTAAATACATTTTATAGAATTTTACCAGAAATTAATCATATTCTTCCCAATAATAAGAAAATAAAGACATTAATTTGTTTATATTATTTAAATTGAAACAATGGTTGACATTAAGTCATGGTTAATCGCTTGTTTACAAATTTAAATTGCGGATTAAAATATTAATTAAAGCGAATAAACTTGTTCATACCCTTACATTTCCACCTCGGACAACTTTTTTTGCTCAATATTACTGCTATATTCTGAGCCTACACTTAAACTATTAAGTAACAGCATTGAATATAGAAACACTTTGTGTCTCTATATTCAATGGTAACAGTAATTATGTGCATATTTCCGCAGAAGCGTAATATTGAGTTATTACGATATTTTTTCTTACTATTCTAAATGAAAATTTTCTTCGGTTGTTGTGATTTGACAGCTGGTTACTGTACTTAAACATAACAAAAAAATGTGGTTTATTAAGATCTGTTATTGCAGAGCTGCCATGCTCAAGAATGACCAAAACATGCAGATGTGAATTCCTGGTTAAACCAGTTCAAAAAGTCAACATTTTTATAATATGGTTCTATATAGTTCGGAGCACGAGAAATACGCTCGTTAAAACCGCATGTCAATATCTCTTTTAGTTTTTGAGTTACAGCGATATTTGACTTTTTTTAAAGCTCAACTTTGAAAACTTATAACTCAAAAACTAAAAGAGATATTGAAATGCGGTTTGAACGAGTGAATTTCTCGTGCGCAACTTAACTTCTATGGTAATTTTAAAATTTTGAAAAATTTTACAATTTTTTTCGAAAATTTCTTCTGTCGATATTTCAATAAGTTGAAGAGATAATGAAAATCTGAATACACCAGTGAATTCCTCTCGTGAAAATACATAGGTATGCAAATTTTCACAATAAAATTCGCACGGATACATTTTTTATTACAAAAAATCGAAAAATGGCCAAAAATCGTAAAAACGCCAAGGGGTACCCCTTAAGAAATTTCTAAAAAACGGCCATTTTCGATTTTTTGTAATAAAAAGTTTATCAGTGAGAATTTTGTTGTGAAAATTTGCATACCGATGTATTTTCACGCGAGGAATTCACTGGTGTTTACAGATTTTCATTATCTCGTCAACTTTTTGAAATATTGATGAAGGAAAATTTCGAAAAAAATTGTAAAATTTTCAAAATTTTCAAAATTTCCATACAAGTTAAGTAGCGCACGAGAAATACACTCGTTCAAACCGCGTTTCAATATCTCTTTTAGTTTTCGAGATATGGGCTCCCAAAATTGAGCTTTTTAAAAAGTCAAAAATTGCTGTAATTCAAAAACTAAAAGAGATATTGAAATGCGGTTTGAACGAGTGCATTTCTCGTGGTCTGAACTATATAGAACCATATAATAAAAATTTTCAATTTTTGAACTGGTTCAACAAAAAATTTCAAAATATTTGCAAGTACGAGCTCTTAAAATAAGAATTTGCGAACAAACCTCTAAACAAAGAAACTTTTGGATGGTTTTGAGGTTCTTAATTTATATTTTATCTTTGGTTGTTTAATCTGGGAACATTATTTAATAAATTATAAAAGGAGACAAAATATATTAGTAATTCAAATTTATTTGACATACAAGAAAAGAATATAAAGCTAGGTGATTGGTATTAACATTAATGCTCATAGAATAGAACATTCAATATTAATAAAATAAAATGTGTGACATGATGAGACATTGCTGACTAGACAACGACGAAGTTTCGAGGGATGTTTTCGTTTAATGATGACCATAAGAAGCGTGTTCATAGCCAGCAGCTGAGGCAGATCCACTGTATCCACCGTGTCCGCCACCATAACCACCTCCTAAACCTGTTCCATGTCCACCGCCGAGTCCACCTCCAAATCCACCTCCGAATCCACCGCCAAGACCAGTACCAGCACCGGCACCGGCGCCAGCTCCGGCACCAGCTCCACCAGCGTTGATGATGACGGGCACTGGTTGGCGCACGATGACGGGCTCAGGGATGGGCACTTGCACGGGGCGGTTTACAGGCACGGGGTAGGGGCGGTTGTAGGGCACGGGCACCTGCACGGGCACGGGGATGCGGATGGGCACGTACACGGGCACGGGCACTTGACGCTCCACGGTGTAGGGCACGTGGCGCTCCACAGGCACGGGGTAGGGGCGTTGCACCTGCACGGGGTAGGGGCTGTCCACGGGCACGCTCACCGGAACCTGGACTGGGTAAGGGACGTCACGTTGGACTGGCACCGGGTACGGTTGTGGGACAGGCACTGGGACCTGCTGAGTAATGGTCACCTGACCACCGGCTGCACCAAGTCCTCCTGCACCTCCACCGACACCGCCGCCAATGCCGCCTCCCACACCACCGCCTACACCGCCGCAATTACCGCCTCCAAATCCGCCATCGCCATGACCGCCGCCGCAACCACCCGATACACCAATGTGGCTGCCGCCGTATCCACCCAAGTCACCGCCTCCATGGCTGCCGCCGCCGTAGCTCTCGATGCCGCGCTTTGCGAGCACCTTCGACTCTTCGGCAACGACGAGCGCTAAACTGCAGAGGACGGTGCAAACCTAGAACATATGATGATTAATTATATTATAATGAAATCTTGTATAATTTGTGAAAGTACCAGAAACTTCATGTTGTCGTGTGTGCTGGATGAAGGTGAACAGCAATGTGCTGATGATTGCAGACCTGCTACAAGCTTATATACATCCTTCTACTGATTTAGTTTACGTTTACGCAGTTAGCAGATTGTATGATAATTTTACTTTCATATAATTGTGAAGTATGAAGTGCATCGGTTCTGCTTTATAGTTAGCAGTAATGTAATGTATTGTAGCATTAATTCAGCAATGAAATCTTACAAATATACTGGTGCTTCCATTTAATAACTAGTGCATTTTTAGGGCAAATTATTGACTTAACATCCCTTAATCCATAAATAAAGTAAAATTGATTAAGATGCATATCGCTTCAATATAAAAAAAATTTAATTCAAATTAATTGGAAGAAAAAATTACACAATGGCTAACCATGCGAAATGCTCTAAGTTGTGCAAATGTCGAAAGTGAAATAGTCTTTCTCGACTAGTATAAAAGGTGGACTTGTCGGCAATATAGACATCATTTTACTCCTGTCGCTTCTTCTACACACATCATGAGGGCTTTCGTGGTGAGTTAATGTTAACAATCAAAGTGAAAAATTGATAGTTACATATATAAAAAATATTTGTTCCAGATTGCAGCTCTGGTGTTCGCTCTTGCGACCGCAGGTCATTGCGGATTATACGGTGGTGACAGCCATGGATTAGAAGGTGGATACGGCGGCGGTTACGGAGGTGGATATGGCGGTGGTCACGGAAGCGGCTTCAGCGGTGGTCTGGGTGGTGGTTTCGGCGGTGGACTAGGAGGTGGGTTCGGAGGAGGTTTCGGTGGTGGTGCAGGAGGCGGCGGTGGTGGCAGCACGTCTGTCAACACCATCACGCAGACCGTTGCCGTGCCTGTACCGCAGCCGTACACTGTGACCGTGACTCGCCCAGTGCCTGTCCCCGTGCCACAGACTGTCCAGGTGCCCGTCCCTCGTGCTGTGCCCGTGCCGGTACCACAGCCCGTGCCCGTCACCGTCACCCGCCCATACCCAGTGTACGTGAACCGTCCAGTGGCCGTGCCCGTGTCTCAGGCCGTGCCCTACCCAGTGCAGCAAGCCGTCCCTGTGTCCGTGCCCCAGCCCTACCCTGTGACTATCACTCAAGCCGTCCCTGTTAGAGTGCCACAGACCGTCGTCGTGCCCGTGGCTCAACTTGTCTTTGTCGGTGGAGGAGGCGCTGGTGCTGGTGCCGGTGCTGGTCTTGGCGGTGGACTTGGAGGTGGATTCGGCGGTGGCTATGGAGGTGGATACGGCGGTGGACACGGATATGGAGATGGTGGATTCGGTGGACACGGTATCTCTCTTGGATCTTATGGAAGCAGCATCAGCAGCTACAAACACTAATCGAATCTTGTGATATTTATTTTAAGTTCTGTTCTAAATTCTCAACGAAATTATATGTTCATGTTTAGTTCACAGCAATGTATTCACATTACTAAGTATCAACCTAAGCCCGTCATCATCAACGCTGGCGGTGCTAGTGCTGGTCTTGACGGTAGATTTGTAGCTGGACTTATGGTCGAAATATCACTAAACGAAAACATCTAGTCAGCAATGCCTCATCATGTCACACATTTCATTTCACTGATGTCAAATGTTCATAGGAACATGAATGTTAATTTCTTCTTATTAGCTGTATATCTCCTTTTGAATGCCAAATAAATTTGAATTAATAATATAATAAATATTTATTTTCTTTCTTCTAATTATGAACTATTGCAAGTACCTACACAAACAATGAAGTCATTTTGCAGTATTCAATACTTTTATACAAATAAATAAACGTAAATAATAAAATATCAAGCTTAAACGGTAAGAAAAAGAAGTATTTATTTACAAAAGAGAAGTTAGTTCAGTGTTAACAAATAGAACTGTTACCACATTAACCTATTGGCTGGTAGCACAAGCTCTGTTTTTGCCTGTTTTAAGAGCAGTGTTTTTGGGTGTTTTAGCTATCTCTAACATGTTAAAACCCTGCTCTTAAAACCCCCGAAAACAGAGCTTGTGCTACCAGTCTTTGTGATTATAGACGTCGCTAGGCGATAAGTCTTGTTAGCGCCGCATTATAATAAAAGTCGGATTTTTTTGTGGTGTTTGGTATACAGGGTGTTTCACAACTTAGAGCAAAAAATTAAAGTGTATATTCTGTACTGATCATGAAACAAAAAGAATTTTTTTAAAATTCGAAAAATTAATGGTTGTTAACCTAAAACATTTTTTGTAGTACAGCACAGGATTTGCTTTACTATTAAACACAAACAATGAAGTAGGTATCAACTACGAAAGAATAATTACACAATTCAATTATTAGCAGTTATTTATAGTAGAATTTTATTTAATTAATAACTTTAACATAATCATCCACCCAGTGGCAGTGGCAACGACAAATTTTGGACTGGGACACATGGAAAATAGTTTTGCGATTTAAAAAATAAATCTTTTTGTTTCATGATCAGCACGTCGTACAGAATATACCCTTTAATTTTTTGCTCTAAGTTGTTAAACAGATTAATTATATCTTCTTAGTTAGCTTTAAAATTTACAAAAATCTATCAAAATGACAAATTCTAGAAGGGAAACTGCTTCTACAATTTTTGCTTGTTAAATTTTCACTCAAAATATAACTCGTAATAATTGTTAGATAATATTTTGACATGATTTTATATTCGTTGTTACGAATATAAATAGAATTACTTTACGTTCTTAATACAGAAATAACTATTATAAATATAGTGCCAAAAAATGTTCTAACCAAATAACCTTCGATTATGGATAAATAACTTATAATCTTTGATTGGCAAAAATGATTTAGTAAATAAAATAAATAAATATATCATCACGCCTTTTGCCCATTACTAGGTGTGGCACTCTGTCTCTGCAGATATCGGTAAGTGATATATTTCTTCGCGTGAAGTGCGGTTACCAGTCGTCAAATCACGGCCCCCAAAGATGTTAGTGGAGGGAGAGCCACAGGGGTAGATTTAAATTGGTGAAAATTGTTTGTCGGCTATGGGGATCGAACCAGGGTTCTCAAGATCCAAAGACCGACTCGACACCACTGAGCCATCTACCCCATTTCGTTAGTGTCAATTAACTTGGGATATTACTGGCAATAAACTCGCTAGTTATTTCTTGTGACGTTAACTTAATTTGTGGACATGTTTACAAAATTTTATACTCTAATTTTTAAAAATACGTTATTCTAAAATATCAACATGTTGTAGAATGTCCACCCAGAAATAGAAAATAAAAACATAATATTGTGTAACTGGTAAGATTACAAAATTAATAATCAGATGGTTGCACTAACAAATATTTCATTGTTAAAACCAGAACTATCTACAAATATTTAAACAACTTAATTGTTTCGACCACAGTATTCAATAAAAAAATATTTAATATTGCAATAAGAATAAAAAGTTCTTGTAGATACATATCTTCATCAAGTTGAAATTAGAAAAGATAATTTAAAGTAAATATCAACCTAAAAACTAAGAATGAAAACAATGTATTGAGTTAATAATTCAAATTTATTTGATATACAAGTAAAGAATATAAAGCTAGGTGATTGATTTTAACATTCATGCTCATAGAATAGAACATATAATATTAATAAATTGAAATGTGTGACATGATGAGACATTGCTGACTAGACAACGACGAAGTTTCGAGTTTTCATTTAGTGATGGCCATAAGAAGCGTGTTCATAGCCAGCAGCTGAGGCAGATCCACTGTATCCACCGTGTCCGCCACCATAACCACCTCCTAAACCTGCTCCATGTCCACCGCCGAGTCCACCTCCAAATCCACCTCCAAATCCACCTCCGAATCCACCGCCAAGACCAGCACCAGCACCAGCACCGGCACCGGCGCCAGCTCCGGCACCAGCTCCACCAGCGTTGATGATGACGGGCACTGGTTGGCGCACGATGACGGGCTCAGGGATGGGCACTTGCACGGGGCGGTTTACAGCCACGGGGTAGGGGCGGTTGTAAGGTACGGGCACCTGCACGGGCACGGGGATGCGGATGGGCACGTACACGGGCACGGGCACTTGACGCTCCACGGTGTAGGGCACGTGGCGCTCCACAGGCACGGGGTAAGGGCGTTGCACCTGCACGGGGTAAGGGCTGTCCACGGGCACGCTCACCGGCACCTGGACTGGGTAAGGGACGTCACGTTGGACTGGCACCGGGTACGGTTGTGGCACGGGCACTGGGACCTGCTGAGTGATGGTAACCTGGCCACCGGCTCCACCAAGTCCACCTGCACCTCCACCGACACCGCCGCCAATGCCGCCTCCCACACCACCGCCTACTTCGCCGCAGTTACCGCCTCCAAGTCCACCATCGCCATGACCGCCGCCGCAACCACCCGAGACACCACCGTGGCTGCCGCTGTAGCCACCCAAGTCACCACCTCCATGGCCGCCGCCGCCGCCGTAGCTCTCGATGCCGCGCTTCTCGAGCACCTTCGACTCTTCGGCAGCGACGAGCGCCAAACTGCAGAGGGCGATGCAAACCTGAAACATATTTTTATTAATTATATTATAAGTATATAATTTTTAATTTGTTATAAGTACCAGAAACTTCATGTTGTCTTGCGTGCTGGATGAAGATGAACAACAATGTGCTGACGATTGCAGAACTGGTAAGGCTTTATATATCTGTTGTATACGTAATTAACTTACAGGAACAAAATGTACTTGTTAATTTTGCTTTCATTTAATTACTGAATGCATCAGGCGTATTAAGTTTTTATGAATTATTTATTTGTAGATTTGTCGAAGGATATATTTATTATAAAACTAAATATTTGGAATAGGCATAGTTTACAGTTTACAATATTGAAAATAAAGTAAATATATAAAATATAGACCATATAAATAATATTTATACAGGGTGCAAAATAAGGAACGAATCTTGATTTTTACGTCCCAGAAATAATCATTTAAACCAAATAATTAAAAAATGAATAAAAAATTCCACATACTATTATTTAATTTAATTTTTGTTTTACGGAAAGCACTAAATAACTATGACAAAATATTATACAGATTGTGAATAATTGTTTAAATTAAAGAAAGTATTTTTATTGTTTATTCTAACTATTAGCGTGAATTACTTTTTTATATGAAGTTATATTATTTTCAGATACAACAAAAACTAATATTTTTTGGAAGTAATAAATGAAAATATAATGAAAACATGTTTTTTCATATGTCTAATACCTACTTAATTACTACAAAAATCACAAAACTAATTAACGTTACGAATATCACTGCTACAATTCACTGACCATGCGAAATTTTTTAATAATGTTAATTGCAAAATAAAAACTATTTTATTCCTTACCGAAAATTTAAACGATACAGCATTAACATGTAATATTTTAGTATTTGTCAAATACAGTTCAAATTAAAAAAAACCCCAAACAATAAAAAGTACTAGAATCAAAACCAACTATGTCCATTTTTTTTTAAATAGATGAGCTTTTTTGCTTTACTATGAATACTAAAATTCTGCTTCTACCTGTAAGTTATATATCTTTCAAAATCGGCTATTAGCCATATAAATTTCGACTACATTATTATTGTTAATACAATATAAAATTTGCTTTATTATCATTCTTAAATAAATTAAACTGTGAGAACGATGACGTCATTTTTCAGCTATTCGCACTCGGCGGATTTTACTTAATTGGCTTAATTGGCTGCCATTTTACTTTGCACCGAATTAAGAGCAGTCTCATGTCACCCCTAAAAACAACCGAAATTCACAAAAAAAATACAAAATTTAATTAACTTAATTAATTAAGTTAATTAACTTAATTAATTAAATTTTTCAATTTTTTTTGTGATTTTCGGTCGTTTTGAGGGTGACATGCATTAGATTTACAGAAAGTTATTGGAAAATTTTCATAGTAAATTCTAAAAAAAAAATTCAACTTTATGAAAGATTACAAAAAATACTGGAAAATTACGTAAAATGTAAGCCAGTGGATGAAAAATGTTCCTAACCAATAGAAATTCAAGAATCGTTTCCCTATTATCATTTTGTAATTTTAATAAATATTAAAAGTTTTCAAATAAATTTAATGTTTACATACCTATTTTTGTGTTTAAATATCTTAAATATTGATAAAATTCATATACATTTAATTATAAAAACTATTTTAAAATTAATTTAATTAAATATATGACATATTCAATAAATAATATTTTTTGTGCATAAAATACACTCGAAAACATTTTGAAGTGCACTGGTTTGCTCTTCGTAATCTCGTGGTGTGCATGCACTGCCTGCCCCTAGTTTAAATGTATAGGCAGTGGCAGCTAGATTTGCTGGTAGATAATTAGTGTTTTTGATTGAAAATATCAATAAATATAAATAAAACCTAGTGTCTTCCGTAAGTATAAACTTTAATCGGGCGATTTTGATAGAAATTACACGTGGACATATAGTTTTTGATACTTACAAATGTATGAATAATATGTTACATGAATGGCTTGTTACAGAACACAATGAAATATTACATTTTACCAATTAAATTTGAGATAAACGGTTTTAGCATCATATTTGGACGTTTTAAAAATAATATTCTTTCAAATCACTATAATATTTTTGCATATCTTAGATTGTAACAGTTATAAATAGTATTTCTATTTCGAAAAACGTGATATATATTATTATTTACGTACATAAATAATATTTTTTATACATGAAAATGTGTAAAAGTATTATTTTTAATGTATTTTGTGCATTATGTAAAGATTTTTAAAAGAATTTAGTTTGTTCAAACGATAAATTTGCCGAAGTAAACGTGTTCGTTACATAATTGTAGTCAGTATGACGCTGGGTATCGTTGAATGTAGCTGGATAAAATATTTGTACTTTATAACAAAATTCATTTGATTAATATTCTAACATTTTCGATAGATATTTGATTTTAAATGTAGTGTAAAAATGTACTTTGTAATATACCATAATAATGCATTTTATTAGTTGGTTTTACTAATTGTTAATTATTATTCAAAACAATATTCTAATCATTTCGAGTATTTTTCTCAATTTTTAAATTTCAACAATTAAAAATTTAATTTAAATATTGTTCATATTACTTATTATCATTTACATATATAAATTTAGTTTTCTATGCATTTAAATTCGTACATGTATTAATTTTGTTGTCTGCTTCGATGTTAATTAAACAAGCCTGTGCATGCAAGTCCACCTACTATCAACAAGCAAAGCCATTTATTCGAGTTGTCAGCGTTTACCAATACAGTCTTAATAATTTGTACTCGTAATTCAGTCATTTTGTAGTCAGTGACCAAGTTAAAATTCAAGTGAAAAGTCGTGCGTGGTTTAAATCTCGAGTGAAAAAGTTTTCGTGTGTAGTGTTGTGCCCAGAGAAGGTTCCGGATTGCAATTGGCAGTTGCTGATACCATGCTAAAGCCTTCTAAATGGTAGGTTAATTTTTAAAGCATTTTAAAACTATTCTGTTGATTGTTTTCTCTATTATCATTATTCTCGTTTATTTTTATGTGTACTAATATATTTTTTCAATTGTTGCAGGTTCCGGAGAACTTACAGGAGGCATGGTGAGTAACAACATACATGTGCTTTCTTGTCTATCTCTTTTGCAGTAGTACTGTAGGAGTAATTCTATTTACTCATTATTATATATTTCATACTTCTTAAATGTGATTCTTAACCTGAGTCAATATTTTGCTTTTTATCCAAAAATATTTACACAAATGACTAATTTAAATAAATGTTTAGATTGACCCTAATTAACTCGTAACTGAAAACATTTATCAGCTATTCAATAATTTTTTTTTGGGACTTTTAAATAAATAAATACAGGATAAAATCACATTTATACATATATTTTCTTTATTTCCGAAGCACATGTCGCATCCACATGTAGTTTAGTTAGGCCGTGCGTCGAGCATCGAATGTCCGCAATTAAAACCGAAATATTACATAAACTTTGTTATATACATGAATAATTTATTTATAGTAAAGTATTAATGAACCTTCGTTCGTTTATAATTATGAAATTAAATAAATTGAAAACGTTTAAAGTTCGCGACAGATCAATTGCTTTAAGATTATATTTGCTTAAAGAATTTTTAAACAAGTAAAATAGTCTCAGTTACTTTCAATAACAAAACAAAAGACTTCAGAGCAGGCTTGTATGGATACAGAATGCCTGTGGGGTTTCTGTGGTTCGCTAGCACCTTCTGCAGGCTTATGGGGTCTCCTAAAGAACTTCAAACTATTATCAAGAGCCTGTATCAGTCAAGAAAAAGACAGATTTTTTTTCATACAGTATACCTGCAAATTATTGAATATTTTTTATAGTATAGTTTGAGAAACACTTCAATATTTAATTTTAAAACACACACTTTTATTTTGTTGATGAATGAAGTAAACTTCGCGAATTGTGTTCGGATTCGGGTCGGTTTGCGTGATTTTAAATAAATTTAGGCTAGTCTGGTTTTCACATGGAGTGTTTTGAATTCTTAGGCGATTAAATTATAGATACAGTCCCAGAAAATTTTCTAAAATACATATAAGAATGAATTATTTATAAAGTAAGATTGCATATATTCCAGAAAAATTGGTAATGTTTTTTTAAATAATTCATACAGTGTTTGAATACTGTTTAAAGTACATTTTAGATTTAGTTTTGCTAAAAAAGTAAGGTCTTTTAAATAATACATAAAGGCCTTGATTAATCATTAAAATACTTGTAAGATTGTATATTTTCTAGAAAAATTGGTAATGCCTGTTAAATAATTCATACAGTTTTTGAATATTTTTTAATCATAAAGGCTTTAATTAAATTTTAAAGTACTTTTAAAATTTTTTTGTAAGAATTAAATTAGTTAACACTTATAAATTGAGGCTTTAGGTTCAAATCCTGGTATCCTCATAGTTTTTATGTTGTTTTTATAATGAAAGATCTGCAATAATAATTTAATTCTATAATTACGCCTACATTACATTTAGATATTGCGGCACTTGCCGGGGTAGATTGCGAGGGGTATTAGATTTATTGATTTATTTGAAAATGAACGTAATTTTCTGTCAAGTTGTCAGCCAATTTTTATTTTTTTCTAAAAGTAATTAAATATAAACAAACACAATAGTAATTGAACCCTTTATTTTTTATTGATTTATTTATAATATTAACGTAGTTTATTGACAAGTGTCACCCAAATTCTTATCTGAACCCTTCTGCCTCTGTGGATGGCTTTGGCCTCTAGCGTGGTTTACACGTTGAGTAACCTTTGTCAACCCCTCTTTGGCCATTAACTAGGTCCACCTCTGAGGATGGCTTTGGCCTCTGGCGTGGTTTACACGTTGAGTAACCTTTGTCAACCCCTCTTTGGTCTTTAACTTTCTCATCTTTTGCAACCTACTCAAAAGATACCCCGGAAGATGCATTAGATTTTCACCATGTAAAATCAGACTAGAATTTTGACTTTGATACACAACATACATTCTTTTTCAGGTGAACAACACACAATACACATATTTTGCGTAACGTTTTAGCTTTTGTTCGCTCGTCGCCGCGTTACTCCGGCGTTGGGGGGCCGCCAAACGTGCGGCCTATTACAACATATTTTTGTATATTTGTATTATTTATGTATGTTTCGGGTGTAACCCGTCCTAGTAGGCGGAGCCCCCACTGTATACACTAATCTTTTTCCTAAAAGAATTTTCAGGTACATTTTACAATAATAAATCGCGCTAATCTTTTTCCTAATAGAATTTTCAGGTACATTTTACAATAAAAAATCGCGTTATTAGTTACACAAAGTATAGGCAGGAAGATTTAATTATTTTTCATAGCATTCTAGTGACTTTTTCACATTCTTTGGTTCGAGCGCAAAATATTTCAGGATTGGATCTTTTCAGATTTACATATTTTTTTCAGTATATATTTTAAGAAATACTTCGGTATTTATTTTTTTTTTAATGGAAAAGGCAATATCTCAAGATATGAAAATGCGATCAACGGCATTAAATTCCCCGTGTCCGAATTGACTTGTAAGTAAATGTTCATGCAATTTTATTTTTTAAATTATTTCCTAAAGGGTTTTGAGATATACGAGGGCAGTTCTAAAAATTTCCGGCCTGACTATGAAAGAAATGGCGTCGGAGTTATTTTTTTTCAATATAATTCCCCCTGACATCAATGCACTTATTACAACGTTTCTGCATGAATTCAATACTTTAAAAAAAATGTTCCTTTGGTTTGTTTTTAAAATGTGGCCAAATTGCAGTCTTCACCTTATCGTCGTCATAGAAAAGCGCCCTCGAAGGTTCTTTTTCAAATTTCCAAACAGATAATAGTCATTGGGGGCCATCTTATTTTATGCTTTAAAGCAATATCAGAGTGCTATGAGAAATAAAACAAATTAGATAAGTTAATAATAGGTATTTATTTGTCTAGATTGTATAGAAAAAAGAAAATAATAGTTTCTATAATTAATTTTATTATTAAATTAAATGCTTGAATAAATAAATAAATAAATAAATAAATTATAGTTAGCTTCCAATTCTGGTCCAATATGTCAAATAATGTCAGACACAACAAACAAATTATTGTTTTATTTCTCATTGCAATCTGATAATTGCTTTAAAGCGGGTATATTCTTTTGCTTCTAACTCGGACATAAAAAACAATTGAACAACTAACTTATACTCTATAGATGCAGTTTTTCATTCTGAACATTTTTCTTCAGTACAATTTTGTTCTAAAATTAATAGGTAAAGAGATATCGCTAAATCAAAATTTTAACATTGAATTTCCTGTTTGGAAAAAAAAGTAGACTCCCGGTATATACCACACGCACACACCACACCCTACTGTATATAAATGTTAAATAGGTTCAATTTTTTAAAATTTATCAATACCGGTATTAATACCGGTATCCCGATTCTCAAAACGAAAATACCGAGATACAGGTATTGAAATTTTTGACCGGTATTGCATTCCCTACTACCTACCCTATTTTTTTTTTAACTTATATATCAGACCAACTACTCAGGTCATATGCCGATATGTCCTTTGTATGGCTGTCACTGGCGGGACCCGAACCCACGACCTTATGGTCGTCAGTCAGGCCCTCAACCCGCGCGGCCACCACGCGGGGCACCTACCCTATTATAATTAAACTTATTGTATAATTTGTTAGATGGTACAAAATATACTTTAAAGCTACATGTTTTCTTTGCTATTTATATTTTTAATACCTATACGAGAAACACAACATTGTATTTCTTATATCATTCGTTCTTGACGGATTGATACAGGAATACCCAAGTAATAAACTTGCATAAAACATATTTAATTCACATTTGCATAAAGTGTTAATAAACTAATTAGTAAAAATCTGATGTGGACACCACATGACTCCCTTGTACGCGTATTAAACTAAAGATATTTTTTTAACTGCACATATTTGGCATAAAATCTTTTATTTTTTATTTTTTGTTCTAATCCATAGCAAACTTAATTTAAAAAATATATATATATTATTTAAATTTAGATATTTCGCTTATGCAAAAGGCTAATTTAAAAATTCTTAATGTGCTAGACGCAGAATTTAATTCTCTAAAACTTTTATTAGCAGCATTTTTTTCTAAAATAAAAATAATACCATTTTTTTCAAGGAAAACTGTTAGCAGCTTCATGTAATGTGACACTTCCGGTTAGTCTATTTGAACCAAAATCTATTATGTTATTTCCATTGATATAGTAGTCTTATATACCAAATTTGGAAAGTTTTAAATTATATTTGAATATAGTTTTTCATGAAAATCTATTATAAGCTTCAAGTAAAGTATCACTTTCGGAAGTTATATAATGACCAAAAAGGGCGGTGCACAACTAGATGTTATAACAGTCCTAAATATAAAATTTCAATTTTCTACGGCTTACCGTTTTTGAGTTATGCGAGATACGTACGTACAGACGTCACGACGAAATTAGTCAAAATGGACTCAGGGAGGACCAAAATGCGTATTTCCACTGAAATCTGAGAACCGAAAATTTTCGCGATTACAATACTTCCTTTACTTCGTACAAGGAAGTAAAAATGTATTCATCAAAGAATGAACTAATTTAATTGCAACTGTATTGCAACATTTCTTGCAAGTTAGCAAATATGAATACATTTAATTCGCGTTACTTGTAAGTAAAATTTATACCTTGGTTAACCATGCGAAATGTACCATCTTATACAAGTGTCGAAAGTGAAATAAAGTCTTTGTGTCTCGACTAGTATAAAAGCCGGACCTGCAATCAACATGGACATCATTTCACTCCTGTCGCTTCTTCTACACACATCATGAGGGCTTTTGTGGTAAGTTGGTGTTAACCATGGGTGAGAAAGTGATATAATAGATTGTTTGTTGTTTCAGATTGCAGCTCTGGTGTTCGCTTTTGCGACCGTAGGTCATTGTGGATTGTATGGCGGTGATAGCCATGGATTAGGAGGTGGATACGGTGGCGGATACGGAGGAGGATACGACGGGGGCCATGGAAGCGGCTTCGGAGGTGGTCTGGGAGGTGGTTTCGGCGCTGGTTTAGGAGGTGGGTTTGGAGGAGGTTTCGGCGGTGGTGCAGGAGGCGGTGATGGTGGTGGCAGCACGTCTGTCAACACCATCACGCAGACCGTTGCCGTGCCTGTGCCGCAGCCGTACACTGTGACCGTGACTCGCCCAGTGCCTGTCCCCGTGCCACAGACTGTCCAGGTGCCCGTCCCTCGTGCTGTGCCCGTGCCGGTACCACAGCCCGTGCCCGTCACCGTCACCCGCCCCTACCCGGTGTACGTGAACCGTCCAGTGCCCGTGCCCGTGCCACAGGCCGTGCCCTACCCAGTGCAGCAAGCTGTCCCCGTCTCCGTGCCCCAACCCTACCCCGTCACCATCACTCAAGCCGTCCCTGTTAGAGTACCACAGACCGTCGTCGTGCCCGTGGCTCAGCCCGTCTTTGTCGGTGGAGGAGGCGCTGGTGCTGGAGCAGGAGCTGGTCTTGGCGGTGGACTTGGAGGTGGATTCGGCGGTGGCTATGGAGGTGGATACGGCGGTGGCTATGGAGGTGGACACGGATATGGAGATGGTGGATTCGGTGGACACGGATTATCCCTTGGATCTTATGGAGGCAGCATCAGCAGCTACAAACACTGATTGTTCCTTGTGATTTTAAGTTCTATTTTAAATTCGTAGCGAAATAATGTGTTCATGTTCTCATTTCTAACCATGTATTTCATCACTACCTTCACTTTACTTTTTATGCAAATAAATATATTTAAAATCTATCTATGTTTTTATTATTACTTATTATATTTATAAATCACTATAGTCAAACTCAAAAATTTCTACCTATTCATTTTATATATTACTTAGTTTTTCTAACGAGTTATTAAAATAAATAATTCATTAAAAATAGTAAGACCTATGCAAATACGAGAAAGGCAACTTAATTTTTTTTAATTGATTTTTGAACAAAATAATAAAGTAAATTAATAAAAAAAATAACGCTGTGAAGGTTGAGATAAACTTTGTACGCAGCAAACATGTAATTAATTTTTTGAGTTGTCAATTATAGATATCGATTTCGAAAATATATTTTAGGATGATGGTATAGATATTGTTCATTACATTTAATATTCCTATACTATTAAACTAAGGCTGCATAATTTTAATATTTGGAATAAATAAGTATTTTTTAAAATCATTTTCGTCTATCGTATTATTTCATTATTTTTGTTCATCTATGATTTGTGCCACTAACAGCATTGAAAATTTTACAAATAGATTTCCATGCATTCGTTTTGTCTTTAATACGCACTCCATAATTTTTATGAATTTATATTATTATTTAAAAATCTAAGATGATATCTATTAACAATCTTATTTTACTATTTATGAAATTACAACTTTTTTACTACGCCACTCATAATAGCCAAGTTTAAAATTCATTTAATGGAAACGAAATATTTTAGGTTGTTCAACTGTGTCATTTATTGTAAAATATGTTTCACTTCAAAAATAATTAATTTTATTGATCCGTAATTATAGAATTAATTAATATAGAAGTTACCTATATGGATACATATAATAAAATTTTATTCAAGAGATAATTAAGTACATTTTAACTCATACTTGCAAATACTGGGCTTAAATTAATTCAAAGTAATCATGATTAACTTGCATACAGTATACAGCCGGTATAATTTGACAGCTGGTAACCGCACTTCATACGCAAATCTGCTACGGCAGAGTTTTACACCTAGTAATGAATAAAAGTTGTGATGATTTTTTTTAAATATTTTTTTATATTTAAAAATGAAAATTATTATCTAATATCTAATCAGTTAATGAATAGATTGGAATTTGTTTATAATGTAAAAATTAATCATTGTTTATATAAAAAAAATAGATTAAAACCGTTGTGATTATTAAATTAGAGTCAATTAAAAAAATTAAATAACTTTAATCGATTACTATTCATTATACAGCTCTGTTCTTAAGTTTATAAAATAATAGTTAATTATGCAACTAATGTAAAGTAGCACTTTAGGACTAGGAGACTTGCAGTTTATTTGCCCTTCAAAATTCAGGTACTCAAATACGGATTACGCCTATCAATATATTATATTCTAATAATTATTATTTTAATAATTTAAAAGTTTTATTTTTTATTATAAAATAAAATATATAAAAGCAAGTTTAATATTCTAACAAAGTTCCTAATTAATGCATCTATCAAATAAACAAATACGTTGTTCAAATTTTACGATTACGTGTATATTAACTAAGCTAGTTTTGTTTGTAAGATAAATAAATTTATTAGGAACTAAGTTACGATATTAAAATATTGGTCGTTATACTTTTGTACCGGTTATGAAAATAAATATAATATCTCTTACATGTTATACAATAATAATAATAATAGAATATCCTAGACACATAAAATATTATACTGTACCTAGGTATATATTATATTTGTTAATGTAAAATTTATTTTTAAATGTTTTGATCTGATAATGTCTAAAAGTATTAATTTACTAGGAATTTATTCCACACATAATAGTGATAAATTCACATCGTTACAATAACATGCAAGTAATCAGCTCACTGTTCTTATGATTCCAAAGAACCAGAAGAAATCGCACTTCATACACTTTTCAATATGTCTGTTTGCACGTATGATATAACAGGAATATGTTAAACAAAGCATAACTAGAAATTAAACAGAGACTAATTTGCTGTTATATTAGTTTAGTTGGGTGGTCATGCGAAAAGCGTGCATGTGTTGCTTCCGTGGCATCGAATCCCGTTGAGTGAAAGTCACGCGTACACTTCGCTACACTCGAAGATTTCAGTATAAAACCTGAGCACAGGAAGCAGAAGGCACCATTCGTCCTCCGCTGTCTACCAATATGAAACAAATCGTGGTAAGTAGAAATAAAAGATTAATAACATTGAGAATACTAAATAGAACATGAATATTAGGGTGTCCGTTATTTGGGCGACCTTCGAATATTCTTCGGGACCCCCCTAGATCGCCAGACATTCCAAAAAAAAATGAGTTTCCCAAAAGGATTCAGTGTTTTTTGATGATTAACCCGTGCCACCGAGCGGTTGAAGTTTTAAGCCTACCGAAAAATAAAGGTATAGCAAAATAATTCTATTGTGTCGCCAGTTAGCGTAAAATAGACATGCGGGACATGTTTTCCTATGAAATTGATGATTCTGAACACGAATCTGTTGTCAAAATGTTGGTATCAGTCGAAGTTTTAGTAATAATTGCAAAATATGCATTTTTATGTTTTTTTGGGGTATAGACAATTTTCAAGTAAATGTTCATTTATTTGAGTCCAGTTTCAGATTTATAATTCTATTAAAAATTTCTACCAACATTTTGACAACAGATTCGTGTTCAGAATCATCAATTTCATAGGAAAACATATCCCGCATGTCTATTTTACGCTAACTGGCGACACAATAGAATTATTTTGCTATACCCCTATTTTCCGGTAGGCTTAAAACTTCAACCACTCGGTGGCACGGGTTAATCATAAAAAAAACACTGAATCCTTTTGGGAAACTAATTTTTTTTTGAATGTCTGGCGATCTAAGGGGGGTCCCGAATAATATTCGAAGGTCGCTCAAATAACGGACACCCTAATGAATATAATACTTAATTTTTATTAAAAAATGTAGAAAATATATTAATGTATTCCTCTTGCAGACTGCTGTAGTGATTTTGGTCGTCGCAGCTTTAATCCGAAGCAGTCACGCGGAACAACAAAAACGAGGAATTAACAGCAATGAAGCCTACAGAGGAGATGAACATGGATTCTCCCTTGGCAGCAGCAGCGGACATGGTCTAGGAGGAGGTTTTGGCACCAGTAACTCTGGGGGACTTGGAGGCGGCTTCGGAGGAGGCAGCGGTGGATCTGGCGGCGGAAGTGGAGCAACTGTAACTACTCTAACGCAAACAGTGCCTATCTCGGTTCCACAACCGTATCAAGTCACAGTCAACCGCCCTGTACCCGTGCCTGTTCCTCACACTGTACCAGTGTCAGTGCCTCGCCCAGTGCCCGTCTCAGTACCGCATCCGGTGCCTGTAACCGTCACGAGGCCGTATCCTGTCACCGTGAACAGACCAGTTCCTGTGCCCGTGCCACAAGCCGTACCCTACCCAGTACAGCAAGCCGTTCCGGTGTCAGTGCCACAACCCTACCCAGTCACCATCACTCAAGCCGTCCCTGTTAGAGTACCGCAACCCGTCGTCGTGCCCGTGGCTCAACCTGTTTTCGTCGGAAGCAATGGAGCTGCTGGTGGATTTAGCGGAGGATTTGGAGGTGGGTTCGGTGGTGGCTATGGAGGCGGTTCATATGGAAGCAGTCATGGAATCTCTTTAGATTCAAGCTCCATTGGCGCTGGACACGGTTCATTTAGAACTGGACATTCAATTTCTCTTGATTCTGGTTCATACGGTGGACATGGCAACTCTGGATCAATTGGATCTGGTTCATATGGAAGTAACCATGGATTCTCTATTGGATCCGGCTCAACTAGCAACGATCATAGTTCTGGATTATATGGCGGTAACAAGGGAATCTCTTTGGGATTAGGTGCGTATGGAAACGGTCACGAAATTTCATCCGGATCAGGATCTATTGGTAACGGACATGGAATCTCTGGATCATATAGCAGTGGTCATGGATTTTCCTTAGGATCTGGTTCGTACAGTAGCAGCCCTGATATTTCTCTGCATTCTGGCTCTAGCGGAAACCATGGATTCTCTTTAGGTTCTTATGGAGGTAGTCATGGAATCTCATTAGAATCAGGTTCATCTGGAAGCGATCATGGAATTTCTATTAGTTCTGGATCATCAGGAAACCATGGCATCTCAAGTGGATCGGGTTCTTACAGCGGAAGTCATGGAGTTTCATTAGGATCTGAATCCTCTAGTAGTACACATGGTATTTCTGTTAATGCCGGATCTTCAGGAAACAGTCATGGTATTTCTCTTGACTCTGGTTCATACGGTGGATCTAGTTCATACAATGGAAACCATGGCATTTCTCTAGAATCTGGGTCTTACGGAGGCAGTCACGGACTTTCGCTAGGATCTAGTTCTGGATCATTGGAAGGTCATGGTATCTCTTTAGCCTCTGGTTCAAATGGCGGAAAACATGGATTATCTTCAAGTTCTTATGGAATATCATTAGGATCGTCTGGCAGTCAACATGGACTTTCTGTCGGCTCTGGATCATCAGGAAACAACCATGGTATTTCTATTGGATCTAGTTCTTATGGAGGTGATCACGGACAGGCTTCAGGATTAGGTTCTGGAAATGGACATGGAATTTCTGTCAGTGCTGCATCATCAGGAAACAACCATGGTATTTCTATTGGATCTGGGTCTTATGGAGGTGGTCACGGCTTGTCTTTAGGATCAAGTTCTGGAAGTGAACATGGATATTCTCTCAGCCCAGGATTATCAGGAAGCAATTATGACTTTTCCTTCGATTCTGGATTATATGGAGGTAGTCACGGATTGTCATTAGGATCAGCTTCTGAAAATGGACATGGATCTTCTGGATCATCAGGAAACAGTCATGGAATTTCTTCCGGATCTGGCTCATATGGAAATGGCCAAGAATTTTCTCTGGGATCAAGTCCTGGAAGTACACATGGATATTCCATCAATTCTGGATCATCGGGAAGTAGTCATGGACTATCTGCGGCACCAATTTCTGGTAACGGGCATGGATATGCTAGCAGCTCTGGATCAACAGGAAGCAACAACCATGGTGTCTCCCTACAATCTGGTTCATTCGGAGGTAATCACGGACTGTCCCTGGGATCAAATTCTGGAGGTGGACATAAGTATTCCATCAACTCTGGATCATTAGGAAGCAATCATGGTATTTCCCTAGGATCTGGATCATTCGGGGGTAGCCATGGCATTTCATTAGGATCAGGCAGTGGACATGGAGTGTCACTTAGTAATGGATATGGAAACAACGGTTTAACTGCTGGATCAGGTTCATATGGAAACATCAAAGGTATTTCATTCGGAGGTGGTCATGCAAGTTCTGGATCATCAGGAAGCAGTCATGGCATTTCCCTTGGCTCGAATTACAACAGTGGAACTGAATCCAGAAACAAATACAATGTTGCCAGTAGTCAGATCAGAGTTAGCAGCGGAGGACACTCTAGCAGCTATAAACATTAAATCTCGATTAATCTTTACTTATTAAATGTTCCTTATTTTAGTGAATACTACTTTCTGTGATATTTTGTTACTATTCTATTTGTTACGAAATATATTATTTAATAAATCTTGAACCATATAAATGACTTTTATGTACATTACCTATAAAATAAAAGGTATTCAATTAATAAACATGGAACATCACATTTATCCACAATCGATAACTCAATTATATTGCATAAAATGTTGTAATAATACACATATTTAAATACTATGTATCTTTTCTTATTTATTTAGTTACATAATTAACACACTATCCGAACAATCAAACCAAAGATCGGCTCTGCAATGCAGTACCAACCAATTTCACCATATTTTACATTTTGGTTTCGTTGGATTCATGTTGGTGCCTAACGGACAATTAAAAGCTTTGGCGAATTCTTCTGAATTCAATAAGGGTCCCAGTACTCTATATTTATCTGGACAATGAGGATCTTTCATCGAATGTGTTGGAGTTTTTTTATTTCTCTCGCTGCACCAAAACTGCAATTTAACCACTTTGAATTAAATATCTTTTAAGAAATAAAAACTACTCACATTTGCGTGTGATATAAAGAATAACTGATCATTTGTAAATTTTTCTAAACCCGGTAATTTAAATTCTCCATTCTTTTTCTTGTTATTTTGATAAGCTATGTATGCAAGATGCAATCCTCCATTATCTGCAAGATTTTCTCCTAATGTTAAATTTCCATTTATCTAAAATGTATAAATAGAAATAAAATATTTTAAAACTAGAAATGGTATTCTTACATAAGCATCAACATCTGGTACATAAAAATTATCATATTGTTCAACAAAACATTCAACCATGTCTGAAAAATCATTGGATGTTGCGATGCTCCACCATTTTTTATAATTGCCATATTTATCAAAATTTCTACCTGAAATAAACTCATTAATTTATATAATAATTTACACCAAAATTTTCTCTTTCCGGAAACATTGTTTGTAAATTGTTGTCGGGAAAAACGAGTATCTAAAGAGTTTATAAAACGAGCCACTTACTACACTATTTAACACAACAGCAAAAATTAAGATTTATAAATTATTTTAAAACGTAAGGTTAAGTTACAATAACAGATGCTTGAAGCTAACTTCACCCCGTGCTTAATATCTCAAGCCGTGACTAAAATGTTCAAAGCCACGGCTTGGCAACACAAGATTAAGATGTTATTTAGCGCCATGGAAATGACATTTTAATGACGGGATTAGACAAAATAAATTTAAAAAATGAAATTAAGTGTTATGTTAAATGTCTTACGATCTTTTAAATTTTTTTTACCTTTGTGATCGAATCCATGTATAAGTTCATGTCCTAGTACAGATCCTGTGGAACCATAATTTAAAGCTCTATGCACAGAAATAAATATTATTAATATACATTTCTCAATTATTTGATAATTCATTTTTGGCTATCAATACTTTTTAAAATATTTTACAAAATAAAATTATACATTTACAAAATTCAATTAAAAATAGATGGTATTTCGTTCCGTAATAGTAAAAATTTGCCATTAAATTAACTAATTTTTTCATTAATAAATATTTTACATGTGTTGTATTGACGTTATTAATTCGAAAGTTACCAATTCTTTAGAAGCTAGAGAAATATTGTTATAAGATTTTTTCAAATATCTAGGACCCTCACCTGCGCGAAGAGGTGCAGCTTATACCATTCAGTTTTCACAAACGTGTCATTAAAATAACAAATTAAAAAAAAATCAATTATAAAATTCTCAGCGTATAACACGAACTTAACACACTAAGAAAGACACATGAAACTAAAAAATTAGAGCTAATAATTTTCAGAAATGAGACTGGAATTGTTTTTCATTTATGCCTCTCTTTCGAGAATTCGTACTTGGCGCAGGGTTCTAGATGTTTGAAAGCTTTTGACAATAACAACTGATAAAATTATTACGCTTATATCTCGCTTTTTTATGTATATGACACAACTATACTTACTCTAATCCTCGGTTATAAAACAGATAATTTATTATTGCGAATGGAATTGCTGAAAAATCATTAAATAAATTACTGTAATGATGAAACAATTATTGTTGTCTTAGCCTCTTAATTTATGTAAATACAAAAGTTAATTACATACATACATACATAACATCACGCTATATCCCATTAAATGGGGTAGCACGAACCCGTCAACATTCTCATCCTGACACACGATACTCGATTCGACCACATTAACACTTCCTCCATACAAACTCTTTCTTTTCTCACAACAAAAATCCATCAACACGCAACAAACATTCATCCATTCGCTCCTGTACACCAGTTTCGTAAATCTTCACTTACGCCCACTTCTCTAACAACGAATCTATAAGAAATGAAGGCAGCATCGCCTGCGCTTGTTTAAAAATATATTTAACACAATTGCAGTTACACACTGTATAGTAAAAACTGAAAATGAAGTAAAAAAGATGAGGAAGGAAGGAAGTATCTCCCAGCGCCTGTTTTTGAAACTGAATTCCACACAATTGCAATGGACACTCTAAAGTAAAAACAGAAAATGAACCAAAAGATAAGAAAGGAAGGGAGCATCTACCTGCGCTTGTATTTGAAGGTGAACTCCACACAATTGCAGGTAAATACTCGGAACATCTAACCAATGAATCTAAAATCAAGAATCATACGCTTGTCTTCATTCATCATATTTATCCCGCAATTAATTCCTATCCTGACACACCACTTTTGCTTCAACCACATTCATAATTCTTTTCATACAAGCTCGTTTATTCTTCACGCTCAGAATAATAATAATAATAATTACATACCCATAATATTATTAGGAGCACCGTAAAATGCATTTACCGTCATAAGATTAACACTGACTGGCCATTCTTTATTATTTATTAAGTTCAGTTGTTCTAAACCACGTTTTGTTTTGAATTTATTACATTCAAGTAAATTATCTAGATATGTATCAGCGTTAACAGGCAACTAAAAGTAAATTTATTGTAACAACAAAGACAAAATTAATTGTCATTCATGCACTTGGTGAGACTAGGTATAATAAAAAATATTAAATAAAACTCTAGGCAAAGTCTCACAAAATTCAGCCTCCGAGTCACCTTATGAGGGCATCGTCGGAGGCCGGCCAGCACAGTTAGTAACCATGGACGCGTTTCGCTCTTGTTAGAGCTCATCAGCATGGTATCTCTTTGTTCTAGGTGAAGAAGTGAGTTATACAATGCAGATGAGCTCTAACAAGAGCGAAACACGTCCATGGTTACTAACTGTGCTGGCCGGCCTCCGACGATGCTCTCATAAGGTGACTCGGAGGCTGAATTTTGTGAGACTTTGCCTAGAGTTTTATTTAATATTTTTTTTAATTTATTGTGATATGTATGAAATAATAAAACTGTTTGAGAACCCGAATTTTCACCACATTAAAATTACCCTTGTGGGTTTCATTCCTCTAATATCTTTGAGACTGTGATTTGACGGCTGGTAACCATATATCACTTGTCGAAATCTGCTATGGCAGAGTTCCACTTCCATTAATGGTTAAAGGGCGTGATGATATATTTATATTTTTTGTTATTATGTAAATAATATTAAATTGAACTTACAGAAGAATAAAAAGTTTCAAGTATACTTTTATTTAGCAACCAGTCTGGATAACCAATAAAATCCATTATTGCATTACTTTTTTGTATAGAAAGGTTCTTTGTATTTTCATCCATCCATTGCAGCGAATTCACTCTCATTTCAAAAGCTTTGTTTATGTTGTAGCGAATATTATTGATCTATAAAGAATTTTTATCGTAATTCAGTTATATTATCAAGTTTTAACTTACTTTTGGTTTCGTTATATTTAGAAATGTTTGATCTATAAGTGCTTGCGTAAGAGCAAAATCCATGCGATAGTTTGTTAATCTTGCACAAACCATTTCTCTAAAATAAAATAAAATATTATCATTAACAGGATCTACTTCAGGACGAGATAAGCACCTTGGATATTAACATTTAAATCATTTAATAATTTTGCATTTCCAATTTATCAGTCTTTGAAATAAGATAATTTTTTTCAAAATTCGCAAAATTAAAATCATGGTCATATTCCAATTTAAATCGAATATAAACGTTGAATAAGCAAATATTTTACAAAGAACGCCAAAAACAAACAATAGATAACTAAATTAATTACCTTTTTCTACGATTGCTATGAAAAGTTGACAATTACGCTCTCATTTGTCATCGTAAAGTTGACGTTTTCTGTGGAACAATCGGAAAATATCTTTTTTGCGCGTCTCCAAAGGCAACGCGCGAAAAATACGTTAAATGCGCGTGTTTCCAATGGCAACGCGCGAAAAAGATATTAAATGCGCGCTTATTTCAATAGTTACAGGGATACAAACAAAGCAGAAGCTTGTCATATTGATAGTTGACAGAATGATTTTATTTTCTGTACGTAACGTTTTTTAATAATTTTAAGATGCAATCGTAGAAAAAATTATGTGTGTATCACGAGCGTAAAGTGCCTTTGTTCCTCTTACACAATTACCGTGTTCGAATAACAAACAGGGCCGTCTTAAGCATCTCCTGGGCCCTAGGCAATATAATATTTAGGGCCCCAAAACATATAAATATATATAAATACATTGTATCGGAGTGTTAGTGTCACATTATAATTATTGTATTATTTTGCATTTGTGTTACTAGCTGCCATCCCTCAATAGAATTCATATCAAATGTAGTAATTATTAAAAATATTTTGGTCAGAAAATGACTTAAAACTTAAAATGTGTATATATTTTTTCTATTTTTTTCATTTTAGTAGAACGATTCGGGCCCCCCAGAGTCACGGGCCCCCAGCACTTGCCTAGTTTGCCTAGGCGAAAAGACGGCCCTGATAACAAAGAATCATTTTACGCCCTTAATACACAAATAACTATTTAATTCTTATTATCTACCTTTGTTTACATATTATTTATTTCTTTTTATCCTTTATGGTCCCTATTGATACTTACCTAGAAAGTTCGGTGTTTATTGAAAAAACCTTCAAAATGTTTTGTACATATACCGATGCGTCCGAAGTCGTGTGCATCATAAGATTTAAAATAGCACGCCACCAAGCCCATAATTCCAGTTCAACTTCTGATTTTTTCGAGACTATCGCAGCAATTCCTTTATAATAAAATTTGTCTTCAACATTCATAAAAATTTCGTCATTATTACTATCTAAATCTAGCGTTAAATTTGAATAGGTAAAAAACTCTTCTAAATATTCTTCCCAAACAAATTTCGTCTTTACTTTACTTCTAACTAAATAGCCATCAGTAAAATGTTGTAAATCATTTATTGTTTCTATTCTACTGTAGCCAAAGTTTAAACTTTTCGAAAATTTTTTTATCTAAAAATAGTTATTTTATTAAACGTAATTAATATTATATAGATGTAATATTTTACAAATAAAATAATCGCTTCAGTTTTATTAATAACTTCCATGGCAGCTCTAAACCTTTCTTGAAAATCTGCAGGAAGATCATGTTTCTCCTTGATTAGGGTTGTTATTGCAAAATTTGTATAATTATGCCAAGCTTCGTGAAGAGCGGTTTGATTTTCAGCAAATATCTCAATATCCATTAAGCTATCTGCTTCCTCTTGTGATATTTCTATACTAGAAAATTGAACAAAAATATCATGTTTTGGACACAAAATTATATTTTTCTACGATTGCTATGAAAAGTTGACAATTACGCTCTCATTTGTCATCGTAAAGTTGACGTTTTCTGTGGAACAATCGAAAAATATCTTTTTTGCGCGTCTCCAATGGCAACGCGCGAAAAAGACGTTAAATGCGCGCGTTTCCAGTGGCAACGCGCGAAAAATATTATAAATGCGCGCTTATTTCAATAGTTACCAGGGATACAAACAAAATAGAAACTTGTCATATTGACAGTTAACAGAACGAATTTATTTTCAGTACGTATACGTTTTTGAATAATTTTTAGATGCAATCGTAGAAAAAATGATGTGTGTATCACGAGCGTAAAGTGTATTTATTCCTCTTGCACTATTGCAGCTCTAGCCTTCGGCTCGCACTGCAATTACCGTACTCGAGTAACAAAGAATCACTTTACGCTCTTAATACACAAATAACTATTTACAGGCAGAGTAATAAAATGGATTAAGGGCCAGTTGCATAAAAACAGCACTAGGTATATTTTAAATTAAGACTGGTAAGCCATTTTTTAATACAATTTTAATAATTTTACTAATTTTGCAATAACTACAAAATAAACAAGACTTTTACTTTGTTTTATAAATAATTTTAATAAATATTAATAATTTAAATGTGGAACAAAAATACAATTATTTTGATTAGATCTTTTGATTAGTAATACCTGTGAAAGTTAAATTTATATTTTGGAGTTTTGCAATGAATAATATTCTGTGATGAATTAATTATATTCGCCCCAACTTCACAGTTGACGAATAATTGTACTCGAAATAATGTATTAAAAGCAATATCTGTCTTCATCCAATCAAATTTGTAATCTTCAATATCCTCATCTGTTTCGGTTAAATTAAAAAATCTGGGTACTGCTGGTAATCCCAGATGCGATAAATATTTAAAAACAGTGTCATATTTCAAGCTATCTCTAGTTTCTGAAAATTTTATAATTTAGTTTCTATATTTTATATTTCTTGACAAATCCAAATATTTAGCCATTTCCCATTTATAAACGTCCAAATAGGTACACCAATAATAAAATTTACCTTGATCCATACAAGAGCGAAATATATCTCTACTTTTACGTAATGGTGTCGGTTCATCCACAGTTTCATTACTTTGAAGAACTTTTAGAACATCGTTAAGAAGTTTTTGTTTTGCAATTGTGACCATAGAACTTTCCGTGTATCCCTTTTGTATTGGGTGCTCAGCACTCCAACGATCACAAGTAAAACTATAAAAATCTTCGCAAGGGTCTACACTGGTGTTCATAGCGGACTTGATATCCGTTGCTGAACTAACACATTCCGCAGTATTACATATTTGTTCTTTTAATAATTCATCAGATTTTTCCAATACAATTTCTTGCGATTCTACTGCTGCTGTTGTAGATTTTAAATGTACTACTGAAATGATTGTAATCAATAGACCATTAATACGGAATAGAAATAGATCTTTATATATATATATATATATATATATATATATATATACCGGGTGGTGCTCGGTGAGTGCGAACATAGGAATTTAACATGGGATATTAGTTTTATGCAATTTCCTGCTCTCCTGTACATTTTACGGAAAAAACTGTAGAGGGAAGATTTGTTCAGAATTAAAAGTTACCCATGAAACTGTTTTTACATGTTTTATTAAGTTTTTGGTTTAGCCGTAACATTAAAAATAAATTTCGAAATTTCTGTTACTTTGTAGCAATAGCCATGACTTTTCTTTTATTTTTATGACAAATGCGTTAAATGTCAATTTTTGATGTTTATTAAAGTTAATCTTATAATTTAAATTAAATCTTTGTGTAAGCTATAAAATGAATGTTTATTCAAACGAAGAACGTGTCTTCATTATTAAAAATTATTATGGAGGAAATAGTTATAGGAGGGTGCGGGATTTATTTTCAATTAAATATGAAGATAAACCAATTCCAAGTGTATCAACAATTTCAAAACTGGTTACAAAATTTGAGAGTACAGCTAGTGTAGCTGTGACCGATGGTAATGAAGGCAATAATAATAATAACAGAATACGTCATAACGAAGTGAATGAAGAATTGGTATTGGCTATGATATCTCAAAATTCAAGGTACAGCATAAGACATATTGCTTCTGAATGTGGTTTGCATCATTCAACAGTTCTGAGAATTTTAAAAACACATGGATATAAATCTTACAAATTTCAAACACATCAAGAACTTCTTTTGGCTGATTTTGAAACTAGAAGTACATTTTGTGAAATTATGCAAGAAAAGGCAAATCGGGACCAGCACTTTATTTCGTCGATTTGTTTTACAGATGAATGTACATTTACTTTAAATAATGAACCAAATGTTCAGAATACTCGTATGTGGACCACAGAAAATCATCATTTAACTGTGTGTACAGGTACCCAATATCCTGAGAAAATTAATATTTGGGTTGGAATTTTTAAGAACAGGATTATACCATTTGAAATTATGGGAAATTTAAATTCTGATATGTATTTAGAACTTCTGCAAAATCATATAGGTCCTGCATTGGATGAGGCAGCTGCAGTAGATGAGGATATTTGGTTCCAGCAGGATGGGTGCCCGGCTCATTATGGAATAAATGTGCGGGAATATTTAGATTTGGTTTTTCCTAATCGGTGGATTGGTCGTGGTGGTGGAATAAATTGGCCTGCAAGATCTCCGGACCTAGCTCCTTGCGATTTTTTTTTGTGGGGGCATCTTAAAAGTAAAATTTACTCTAAACACTACGAAAATTTAGATTTACTAAGACAAGCTATATTCGAAGAATGTGATAATATTACTGACAGGCAATTAGCCAATGTTAGAACTTCGTTTTACAATAGACTTGGTTATTGTCTTGCTGAAAATGGTGGCTTGTTTGAACATTTATTGTAATTTCTTTATTTTTTTATGTAGGTATATTAAATAATATTGTTACAATTATTACTTATTATTTCACATTAAATTATTGTAATTTAAAATTTTTTAAAAAAATTGAAATTGTTGATAAACTTGAAACTGATTTATTATTAAATATGAAACTAAAACTTTGTTCAAAGAATAAAAAATGTGATTTTTTTGATTTATTTTAAATTATAAGATTAACTTTAATAAACATCAAAAATTGACATTTAACGCATTTGTCATAAAAATAAAAGAAAAGTCATGGCTATTACTACAAAGTAACAGAAATTTCGAAATTTATTTTTAATGTTACGGCTAAACCAAAAACTTAATAAAACATGTAAAAACAGTTTCATGGGTAACTTTTAATTCTGAACAAATCTTCCCTCTACAGTTTTTTCCGTAAAATGTACAGGAGAGCAGGAAATTGCATAAAACTAATATCCCATGTTAAATTCCTATGTTCGCACTCACCGAGCACCACCCGGTATATATATATATATATATATATATATATATATATATATATATATATATATATATATATATATATAAAGGCTGTCCGACAAACAAATATGATAACAAATTATTTGCGATTATACTAAAGCTGCCCATAAAACTTTTAAAAGAAAAATGAAGGAACTATGTACAATGTGCAGGATATTTTAAAAATTTAATGTAACTATAAATTATATTATAACTATGTATATGAGACGAATCTAATATAAAAATTAATATAATTTACATATATTCAAATATTTTTTAGGAAAATAATACCTTAGATATTCTTACAAATATATGAATCTTCTAATTTATAGTTATAATTTAACATTCAATTTTAAAAAGATCTCTCTACATTCTTAGATTTAAAAAGTCTCTATTAATTATCAAATTGTCAAAACAATGTATTTTAATTTCAGTACCGTAATTGTTCAAATTGAAATTGAATCCAAAACTCGAATGTAAGTAAAATAAATAAATATATCATCACACCTTTTACCCATTATTGGGTGTGGCACTCTGCCTAAGCAGATCTCGGTAAGTGATATATTTTTCGCGTGAAGTGCGGTTACCAGCCGTCAAATCACGGCTTAATCTTATATCTGATATACTCGAATAAAATAAAAATTAATACAACATTAAATATTGTTTAAATTAATAGGTACTCGTACTTTAAAACTTGATAAATTAATAAAAAATTTTAAATAAATTATTATTATTTAATAAAAATAAGTATAATTAAGACAGCATATTATTTTTGAAACATTTTAATGATAACAATTAGATATTTTATATTATCATATATTTGGCATAAATTTAATTACTTACATGTATTTGCACTAATTAAGAGTATATTTGCAAAAGTAAATAAGAATATCATGGATCCTCTATATCTACTTTTGTCAATAAATAACATAAAAATTGAAATCATTTTAAAATTCGGGCAATATTTATTTGGAGCACATAGACATTTATTTTTTTTTACTAATATAAAAATTATCTGTTATAGCACTCTTGCAACTTATGTAATACAAAGGAAATTGAATCGCATTAATTTATATAGATTGTATGTACTCGTATATCTTATCTATGAATATTCATTTACATGTAAATAAAAAAACAAATGCCAAATCATTATTATTCAAAACAAGATATCAAATGAACATTAGTTAGCTGATATAGTTTCGTCATATACAGAATGTTTCAAATATTCGGGTACATATATCAAGTGTATATATTATTTTATTTCCACTTTCTATGTAAATGACACATCGATTTTATTTTGAAAGTAATATAAATATCTGTAAAATGATGAGAGTACACGAGCCAGCTCTAAATGCATTTAATATTGTTTTCACATTTCTTTAAATTAAATTTCAAACAAACAAAATTTTTTTTCACTGAAATCAATACCTAAAATTCAATCATTTAAACATTTTAAATGTTGTCTTTTATTTATTTGGACATAAGTTTGTAATATAGATAATAATTATCAAGGCTATTAGTATTTCAAAAAAAATAATTAAACTTTGATTTTATTAAAAAGTATATTCAAAATAAAAATATTGCTTTTATTATTAATTATGAAATAGAAATAAACTCAGAGATTATAAGACAGAAAAAGGATAATAAAATATTTTTTTACATATTTATATTCTAGCATAATATAATAGTAAAACGTAAAATAATACCTACAATATAAAATCAAATATTTAATACTCGTATTTATTTATTTATTTACGTTACGCTGTACAACAGGATTTTAATCCCAATTACAGTACAGGATCCGCACTCACCGAGCCGCAGTGTGGTAGTTCATATAATTTTTAGCTTCAGTGCGATTCGAAGTCGGGATCTCCGGATTCGAATTCCGTATCGCTATCCACACCACCGTACTGACGGACAATATACCTACATATATACCTTATATATATATATATAAAATATGAATGCAAGGCAGATAAAGATAGCAACTACTGTCGTTTGTGACACTTCGAACAAAAACGAAACGATAAAAAGTATAATATAAATATAAATCAAAACCTAACCCAAATACAAATTATTATTTTAGTTCCGCCGCTTTTCACCACAGTTTGCATTTAGACTTGGGATTCATTTTAGATCCAGAAGGACATTGAAAAGCTTTTGCAAATTCATCAGAATTCATTATGTTTCCTAAGACTCTATATTTACTTGAACAGTGAGGATCTTTTCTTAACACTTTCAGATTATTAACAATCTCTTCTTCACACCATAGCTGCATTTAAAATACAATTTATTTTAGTACAAGCAAATATTTAAAGACTGAGAGACACTTACATTTGCGTATGAAATAAAGAAAAGCTGATCGTTACTAAATTCCTCTAAACCTGGTAATTTTAATTCTTCTCCATTTGTCTTCGTATAATTCTGATAGGCTAAATATGCAAGATGTAAACCACCATTATCTGCTAGATTTTCTCTCAATGTTAGAGTACCATTTATCTAGAAAATATGTAGCTAATTATTAACGATATTTTATTGGAATTTTGTATTTTTTGACATATGAGTAAAACAAATAAATAAACCAAATAAATAAATATAAATAAATATATCATCACGCCTTTTACCCATCACTGGGTGTGGCACTCTGCCTAAGCAAATCTCGGTAAGTGATATATTTTTTTCGCGTGAAGTGCGGTTACCAGTCGTCAAATCACTTGGAATTTTGTATTTTTTTACATATGAATAAAACAAATAAATAAAGCAAAATAGGTATTATATTTACATTGGTTTGGTTTCCTGGTATATAGAAACTTTCATATTGATCAATGAAACATTTAGTTTGTTTATTAAAATTATGTATTGTCTTATTGTCCCACCATTGTTTATAATTACCATACTTATCAAATTTTATGCCTGCAATATCAATAATAAAATTTAAAATTCATACTTTATTTTAAAATATATAAAGGTGTTAATTAAAGTGTGGGTTTAACGTATCAAATTAAATTTTCCCCACGTATGAAAAATCTTATATTATTCTAGACAAAAAGTCATTAAATACAAATTATATTTCTTGTATAATAACCGTAAAAGTTAAAAATTTACATCAATTATGATTAAACATAAATCTTTGATTATTATATAAAAAGCCGTGGAGTCCAAGTCTTTTAAAGTTCAGCTTTAAAATAAATATACAGGGTGTTTCACAACTTAGAGCAAAAAATTAAAGGGTATATTCTGTACGACGTGCTGATCATGAAACAAAAGGAATTTGTTTTTAAATCGCAAAACTATTTTCCATGATTCCCAGTCCAAAATTTTTCATTGCCACTGCCACTGGGTGGATGATTATGTTAAAGTTATTAATTAAATAAAATTCTATTATAAATAACTGCTAATAATTGAATTGTATAATTATTCTTTCGTAGTTGATACCTACTTCATTGTTTGTGTTTAATAGGAAAGCAAATCCAGTGCAGTACTACAAAATATGTTTTAGGTTAACAACCCTTAATTTTTCGAATTTAAAAAAATTATTTTTGTTTCATGATCAGCACGTCGTACAAAATATACCCTTTAATTTTTTGCTCTAAGTTGTGGAACACCCTGTATAATTTGATAGGGAAAAGTAATTTCTTTGAACGATCCACATTTTAATAATACCCATAAAATTTTACCTATATTATCAAATCCATGTGTAAATTCATGACCAAGAACAAATCCCATAGTTGCATAGTTTAAAACTCTACAATATATAAAAACAGTTATACATACATCTATAATACACATAAAAGTACTGTAGAAAAGTCTTGAAGAGGTAGCAAACTCAAAGACTAAATCAAAGAAGTTCATCAAATTATTAATAAGAATACGAAAATTAATTAGTATACTTACTCTAATCCGTGATTAAAAAATGGATAGTTAATAATACCAAAGGAGATATCTAAAAAATAATTTACGACATTATTATTTTATTATTTAAAATATTTTGTTTACATACCAATACAATTTTCAATGGTGGGATTAAATGCTTCAATTGACATAGGACTGATGGACATTTCTTTAATATAACTCGAATTGAGACGTTCTAATTGAAGCTTTAGCTTTAATTTGTTTAATTCAATAACATTATCTAAATATCTATATGGATTGATGGTCACCTAACAATGCAATCATATATTCATTCATTATTTACATACGATAAAATAATAACAAATTGTGGAATTGTTTAGCTAATCTTAAATTTTGGTGTAAATTTTTTTAATCTAAACCAGGGTTCGAAGATATATATCGATCGATATTTATCATGATATTTATTTTGATATATATCGTCATATTTTTGCAATAATATATATCCATTATATAAAAATATCAAATAGTTTTTGTGATATAGCCTCCGGAGAAGTGAAATTTTTCGTATTTTTCAGTTTTTCTACTTTTCCGAGGCTATATCTCGAAAACTAAATGTGATATGAAAACGCGCTCAACGGCATTAATTTTCTCGTGCTTCAGTTAACTTATAAACATAGTTTCAGCGATTTTTATTTTTTTTCAATTTTCCGCCAAAAAAATCGCAAAAAGCGGTTTTTTAACATTTTCTTGAAAACCAGAAGTCATATGCATTTGTAGATTGCACCACTGGATTCAGTGGGTCAAAATACATATGTATGTAAATTTTCGTTTTAATAATCGTACGATTAAGGATTTTTGGGAAAATTGAATTAAAATCTGAAAAAACCAAAGGGGTACCCCTTAGGAAATAATTAAAAATATTAAATTGCATAAAATTATATGAAAATTTGCTTACAAGTCAATTCGGACACGGGGAATTCAACGCCGTTGAGCGCATTTCCATATCTTGTTTAGTTTTTGAGATATAGCCTCCGGAGAAGTGAAATTTTTCGAATTTTTCAGTCTTTCTACTTTTCCGAGGCTATATCTCGAAAACTAAATGTGATATGAAAACGCGGTCAACGGCATTAATTTTCTCGTGCTTCAGTTAACTTATAAACATAGTTTCAGCGATTTTTATTTTTTTTTCTATTTTCCGCCAAAAAAATCGCAAAAAGCGGTTTTTTAACATTTTCTCGAAAACCAGAAGTCATATGCATTTGTAGATTGCACCACTGGATTCAGTGGGTCAAAATACATTTGTATGTAAATTTTCGTTTTAATAATCCTACGATTAAGGATTTTTGGGAAATATTAAATTGCATAAAATTGTATGAAAATTTGCTTATAAGTCAATTCGGACACGGGGAATTCAACGCCGTTGAGCGCATTTCCATATCTTGTTTAGTTTTTGAGATATAGCCTCCGGAAAAGTGAAATTTTTCGAATTTTTTCGGTTTTTCTAAATGTGTACAAAAACTAAAATTAAAAAATAAATATCCAAAAAGTGATATTTATCTGATATATATCCTATATATCAGATATTTTGATATTTATTATAAATATCATGATATTTACGAACCCTGATCTAAACCGATATTAAAAAGTTAATAGTCATATTCTGAAACCAAAAACCTTAAAATACTTGAACCAAAATGAAAGATTAGCTAAAGATATTTGAGGGTAATTAAAAATAAAATAAATTAATACCTACATTTGAATAATATTTTTCCAGTAAAGTTTTGTTCAATACCCATTCTGGAAATCCAATAAAATTTGTCATTGCATTACTTTTTTGTGTAATAAGTTTCTTCATTTTATTGTCAAGCCAAGCTACAGAATATGTTCGAAGTTTAAAGGCGTTTTTTATATTGTGCCACATTTTTAGTATCTTTAAATTAATTTTGTAATTAGTAAGTATTTAATGAATCTTAATAACTAAATTTATTAAGCAACAAAAGTGTTCAATTAACTTTATTATGCTTGTAATAAATATATATCTTTACGGGTGAATTTTTCATCTATTAAATAATGAATGATAAAGAAAATCTCCTTTATTTTTTTATAGTAATAAACATGAAAGCTAATCAAAGTAAAAAGATTTATTTGCTAAGAATTTGCACTTGGTTTTTGAACATTAAAAATTAAGTAGAAACATCTTCTCCGGAACCAAATTTATTTTATTGTTGAAATGTTTTAATAATATGATACGAATTATTTACAAAGAAATTTAACAAACCATAATTATTCTAATACTGTTAATATCTCATACTTACTTTGGGTTTCGTTATATCCATAAATGACTCTTCTGTCAACGCATAAGTAATAGCATAATCCATGTAATACATCACATTCTTTGCACAATTTGTTTCTCTAAATTTAATTTAATTATTAATACAGGGAGTTAATTAAAAAACGGACGTTAGGAGTTTAACATGAGAAATAAGTTTTTCCATGCGCGAAATTTGCCAAATTCTTTTAGGCAAAAGACACGATTTCTTGAAATGTATGAAAACGAAATTCTGCAGACAATCCATTATTTATAATTAGTTTATAAATAAGCAAAAATATTATAAATACTGTTCCCTTAAAAGATTAATGACAAATTTAAATTGTGTTTTGTGATTCAGGAATATTATAAAATTTTTACAGTTGTTTATTTTAAATATTAAATTATTCAACGAAAAATATTTCAACTGATATAAATAAAAAACAAACTGATTCTAGCAGTTAAAATACCAAATAATTGTTTGTAATTTTGTTTTAGTTTCACGTTTATGTCTATAATAAAGCAGCATTTATAACAGGGTTCGAAGATATATATCGATCGATATATATCATGATATTTATTTTGATATATATCGTCATATTTTTGCAATGATATATATCCATTATATAAAAATATCAAATAGTTTTTGTGATATAGCCTCCGGAAAAGTTAAATTTTTCGAATTTTTCAGTTTTTCTACTTTTACGAGGCTATATCTCGAAAACTAAATGTGATATGAAAACGCGGACAACGGCATTAATTTTCTCGTGCTTCAGTTAACTTATAAACATAGTTTCAGCGATTTTTATTTTTTTTAAATTTTCCGCCAAAAAAATCGCAAAAAGCGGTTTTTTAACATTTTCTCGAAAACCAGAAGTCATATGCATTTGTAGATTGCACCACTGGATTCAGTGGGTCAAAATACATATGTATGTAAATTTTCGTTTTAATAATCCTACGATTAAGGATTTTTGGGAAAATTGAATTAAAATCTGAAAAAAACAAAGGGGTACCCCTTAGGAAATAATTAAAAATATTAATTTGCTTAAAATTGTATGAAAATTTGCTTATAAGTCAGTTCGGACACGGGGAATTCAACGCCGTTGAGCGCATTTCCATATCTTGTTTAGTTTTTGAGATATAGCCTCCGGAAAAGTGAAATTTTTCGAATTTTTCAGTTTTTCTACTATTCCGAGGATATATCTCGAAAACTAAATGTGATATGAAAACGCGGTCAACGGCATTAATTTTCTCGTGCTTCAGTTAACTTATAAACATAGTTTCAGCGATTTTTATTTTTTTTCAATTTTCCGCCAAAAAAAATCGCAAAAAGCGGTTTTTTAACATTTTCTCGAAAACCAGAAGTCATATGCATTTGAAGATTGCACCACTGGATTCAGTGGGTCAAAATACATATGTATGTAAATTTTCGTTTTAATAATCCTACGATTAAGGATTTTTGGGAAAATTGAATTAAAATCTGAAAAAACCAAATAATTAAAAATATTAAATTGCATAAAATTGTATGAAAATTTGCTTATAAGTCAATTCGGACACGGGGAATTCAACGCCGTTGAGCGCATTTCCATATCTTGTTTAGTTTTTGAGATATAGCCTCCGGAGAAGTGAAATTTTTCGAATTTTTCAGTTTTTCTACTTTTCCGAGGCTATATCTCAAAAACTAAATGTGATATGAAAACGCGCTCAACGGCATTAATTTTCTCGTGCTTCAGTTAACTTATAAACATAGTTTCAGCGATTTTTATTTTTTTTCTATTTTTTGCCAAAAAAATCGCAAAAAGCTGTTTTTTAACATTTTCTCGAAAACCAGAAGTCATATGCATTTGAAGATTGCACCACTGGATTCAGTGGGTCAAAATACATATGTATGTAAATTTTCGTTTTAATAATCCTACGATTAAGGATTTTTGTGAAAATTGAATTAAAATCTGAAAAAACCAAAGGGGTACCCCTTAGGAAATAATTAAAAATATTAAATTGCATAAAATTGTATGAAAATTTGCTTATAAGTCAATTCGGACACGGGGAATTCAACGCCGTTGAGCGCATTTCCATATCTTGTTTAGTTTTTGAGATATAGCCTCCGGAGAAGTGAAATTTTTCGAATTTTTCAGTTTTTCTACTTTTCCGAGGCTATATCTCAAAAACTAAATGTGATATGAAAACGCGCTCAACGGCATTAATTTTCTCGTGCTTCAGTTAACTTATAAACATAGTTTCAGCGATTTTTATTTTTTTTCAATTTTCCGCCAAAAAAATCGCAAAAAGCGGTTTTTTAACATTTTCTCGAAAACCAGAAGTCATATGCATTTGAAGATTGCACCACTGGATTCAGTGGGTCAAAATATATATGTATGTAAATTTTCGTTTTAATAATCCTACGATTAAGGATTTTTGGGAAAATTGAATTAAAATCTGAAAAAACCAAATAATTAAAAATATTAAATTGCATAAAATTGTATGAAAATTTGCTTATAAGTCAATTCGGACACGGGGAATTCAACGCCGTTGAGCGCATTTCCATATCTTGTTTAGTTTTTGAGATATAGCCTCCGGAGAAGTGAAATTTTTCGAATTTTTCAGTTTTTCTACTTTTCCGAGGCTATATCTCAAAAACTAAATGTGATATGAAAACGCGCTCAACGGCATTAATTTTCTCGTGCTTCAGTTAACTTATAAACATAGTTTCAGCGATTTTTATTTTTTTTCTATTTTCCGCCAAAAAAATCGCAAAAAGCTGTTTTTTAACATTTTCTCGAAAACCAGAAGTCATATGCATTTGAAGATTGCACCACTGGATTCAGTGGGTCAAAATACATATGTATGTAAATTTTCGTTTTAATAATCCTACGATTAAGGATTTTTGTGAAAATTGAATTAAAATCTGAAAAAACCAAAGGGGTACCCCTTAGGAAATAATTAAAAATATTAAATTGCATAAAATTGTATGAAAATTTGCTTATAAGTCAATTCGGACACGGGGAATTCAACGCCGTTGAGCGCATTTCCATATCTTGTTTAGTTTTTGAGATATAGCCTCCGGAGAAGTGAAATTTTTCGAATTTTTCAGTTTTTCTACTTTTCCGAGGCTATATCTCAAAAACTAAATGTGATATGAAAACGCGCTCAACGGCATTAATTTTCTCGTGCTTCAGTTAACTTATAAACATAGTTTCAGCGATTTTTATTTTTTTTCAATTTTCCGCCAAAAAAATCGCAAAAAGCGGTTTTTTAACATTTTCTCGAAAACCAGAAGTCATATGCATTTGAAGATTGCACCACTGGATTCAGTGGGTCAAAATATATATGTATGTAAATTTTCTTTTTAATAATCCTACGATTAAGGATTTTTGGTAAAATTGAATTAAAATCTGAAAAAACCAAAGGGGTACCCCTTAGGAAATAATTAAAAATATTAAATTGCATAAAATTGTATGAAAATTTGCTTATAAGTCAATTCGGACACGGGGAATTCAACGCCGTTGAGCGCATTTACATATCTTGTTTAGTTTTTGAGATATAGCCTCCGGAGAAGTGAAATTTTTCGAATTTTTCAGTTTTTCTAAATGTGTACAAAAACTAAAATTAAAAAATAAATATCCAAAAAGTGATATTTATCTGATATATATCCTATATATCAGATATTTTGATATTTATTATAAATATCATGATATTTACGAACCCTGATTTATAATATTTTTAACCGATTTTTTAAAATTATGAAGTACAAAAATATATATATTAGATGCAAAATTTTATTTGTAAAATTATTAAACAAGAAAAACTAATTTCCCCATATTAAACGTTTATAGCCCTTTTTTAATTTACACCCATATGTAATACATAAACTTTGGTTATACTACATATCGAAACAATCATTTCTTTCATTTTTTTTTAATTTATAAGTGTGATTACTTACTTATCAGTTTTATAAAATATAGAAGGTCCTTCAGAAGTAGTATAAATAATAAGATAATAAAGTGCCCTGTACCAAGCAAATAATTCAAGTTTATCGTCAGGTTCATTAAAAATCAAATCAGCAATTGATTTATAATATTCTATGACTTCCGGACATATTTGAATCTCATAATTATTATTTAAATTTAATTTAATATTAGAATAACGAAATAACTCTTCTAGATATTCTTTCCACAACAGTTTTGGTTTTAATTGACTAGAGTTTAAATAATCAGTTGTATAATTTTGTAAAACATCTATTGATATCATTATTTGACATTCACTCTTTATTACAGGTATAGCCTAGAAATAAAAATGAGTAATAGTTATTTACGTATAAAGTGCAGAAAGATGGGTTTTTTTGAACGAGTGGTCCGTTGCTGCATGAGCGAAGCGAATGCTGCAAGACCGCGAGTTCAAAAAAACCCTTTCTGCACGAGTTGCGTACACTATTTTTTCTACAACCATAAACCATATTTTGATGAAAATAATAAAACAAATTTCAGTAATTGTAACATCTCTGAAATTTTGTATTAATTTAGAAACTTTAGAAAGATACCTGGTTTAATGTATCCATGACAACTGACAAAGACAAACTAACTCAATTATTTTGTTGATAATGAGGAAAAATTTATCCGTGCTTTCAATTTAAAAAATGTTTGAATCGAGTGGCGAACACGTATCAGATTCTATAAACATTATAGAAGAAGCAAATGCTGCAACATTAAATTTGCTTCCATAAATATTAATAGAAAGTATACTGTATAGAGTTTATTTATATTAAATTACTTTTCTGCACTAGTGCAGAAATAATTAACATTTTTGCACTAGTGCAAAAATCTGCTACTTTCATAATAAAAATAAGTTCAAAAACGCCTACTTTTTTTAATGGTTGTAGAAAATAGTAGTTTATGTAACAAATACATAATTTAGGTCTTTATTGGACGAGCCGAATTTGATGGCAGAGCGAGCGCAGCGAGCGAGCCTAATAAATGAGGCGAGTCTATAAAGTCCGATTATGTACGAGTTACATACAACGTTTTATGTTCGACTGCATGGAGAATATTTTCTCTTCAAATATGATTGTCAATACCTATATTTAAAACATTTAATTGCAAGTGTGCTTCGTTGTTATGCATTTGTTGCTTTATTTATCAAATTGTCAAAGTGAAAAAAGTGTTGAGATGGATGAAGACATTGAAGACGCTCCAAAAGAAATAAAAGATCTTGCATGTAATGCAAGAGAATATCTAACAATTGTATGAAGACACATATAATACATACAGAAAATGGTGTTTAAATATTTCTTTTGAATTTTGTTTTAATGTGACATTGACAGCAGTCCAATTTTGCATTTTTATCGTACTAGTCCAATAAAGTACCCGATTATGGACAGTAAACAGTGTCGTAAAACAAGGTAATATGATGCAGTCGAACATAAAGTATTTTATATGCACACAAAACTTGTTAAAATTAAAATTATTCAACACAAATAACATATATGTTACATATCCTGATATACTTTTTTATCTATTTACATTCATTCATGTAATTTATGTATGTATCATTCATATTCATCCACTTATACTTATAAAACCAATAATATGTGAATACATTACCTTGAATATTCTGTTTTCTATGTCTTTAACTATCGCAATGGTGGTATTATACTCTTTATCAGAAAGAATGGGAATATCATGTATTTCTTAAAAAAAAGTATTTTCATTATAAACTTTAAATTGTTTAAGTAATATTTGGTAAGTGTATTATTAATACCTATTGGTTGTGGTTGCGATATGCTACATGTAATAACATTTTGTGAAGAATTTCTCAAGTTTTGTTCTACGTTACAATATAAAAATAACCTCCCGTCTAATAAAGTATTCATTGCAATGTCCGTCTTCATCCAGTTAAATTTATATTTTTCAATATCTTCATTGGAATTAGTGACATTAAAATATCTTGGTTTTTTTGGTAAACCCAAAAGTTTTAAATATTGAACAATGTGTTCATATTGAAAGATATCTATAGTTTCAAGAATAGTATATTACATAATAAGTCAGGAAAGTGATGCTTTACTAAAGTAAAACACTTTCGTGACGTATTATGTATACTATTTTTTCTGAAATCGTTCATATTTATATTTTATCAATATAATTAATAATAAATATTTCAAAATGTTTAATTTTTTGGTAAGAATCATATTGGCAGCAAACTACATATCTAAGGTGATAACAAAAGTTGTTGAAAACAATATCTTATGTGAAAAATCTATTTTATTTTTATGTTACGCTGTACAACAGGAATTTAATTCCAATTACAGTACAGGGTCCGCACTCACCGAGCCGCAGTGTTATAGTTTATATAATTTTTAGCTTGAGTGCGATTCGAACTCGGAATTTCCGGATTCGAATTCCGTATCGCTATTCACACCACCGTACTGACGGACATATTTGTGTCAAAAGTAATATTGTTGACAGAGAAGATTTCTTTATAATGTTGGAAAATATAGATGAAAATGAGTATGAGGCAGTATTTTCAAGTCTTCCTCCTGAAATCTTAAATCAAGCAACTGCGGCTGTTGAAAATTTATTACCGAGCAAGTCCAGATATGATAAAGAGTATGAAATTTTCATGGATTGGAAAAAGCAAAATAATTTGTCAGCAAATGTGCTACTTGCTTATTTTATTTACTGAATCTCCAAGTAATTTATCGATTGCAACAATAAATTTAGCTTCAAATTCGCCAGTGTCATACATAAATTTTAGTAATTTAAGCAATTGTATATTTAGTATTAACATTATTGATAAAAATAAATAAAAATCTTATTAAATTTTTTTTGACGATTTCAGAAAAAATAAATAATTGCATTGAATGCGGTTAATAATAATTCTACCTTGACTCATGCAAGAACGAAACATATCTCTACTTTTGCTTAGTGGTGCTGGCTCATCTGCAGATTCATTACTTTTAAGGAATTTAAGAACTTTATCTACAAGCTTTTGATATACAATAGTAAACGTAGAACTTTCTAAATATTTCTGCTCAATTCTATTTTCAACATTCCAGCGGCCACATGTAAAACTGTAAAAATCTTCGCAAGGATCTACACTCGTGTTCATCACTAAAATAATATCACTTGCTGATCGCATGCATTCTTCACTGGTGCAAAACTTTTTTTCTAATCTTGAATTTTCTGAAATTTTATTTGAGACCAAACATTTATTAAAATTTAAAAGTATCTTGATTTTTAAAACAAATCAAATTATAAAGAATAAAATTGGAATACCGCTAGGATTCGAATCTGGGACCTATGAACTCGGGCCATATGATTTAAACCAACTAAGCTATGGTCTCCTGGGATTCAAATTTGATTTTATTCCAATTTTTACTTCCTTGTACGAAGTAAAGGAAGTATTGTAATCGCGAAAATTTTCGGTTCTCAGATTTCAACGGAAATAGGTGTTTTGGTCCTCCCTGAATCCATTTTGACTAATTTCGTCATGCCGTCTGTACGTACGTATGTATCTCGCATAACTCAAAAACGGTAAGCCGTAGAAAATTGAAACTTTATATTTAGGACTGTTATAACATCTAGTTGTGCACCTCCCTTTTTGGCCATTATACAACTACCGGAAGTGGTACTTTACTTGAAGCCTATAATAGATTTTAATGAAAAACTATATTCAAATATAATTTAAAACTTTCCAAATTTGGTATATAAGACTACTATATCAATGGAAATAACATAATAGATTTTGGTTAAAATAGACTAACCGGAAGTGGCACATTACATGAAGCTGCTAACAGTTTTCCTTGAAAAAAATGGTATTATTTTAATTTTAGAAAGGAATGCTGCAAATAAAAGTTTTAGAGAATTAAATTCTGCGTCTAGCACATTAAGATTTTTTAAATTAGCTTTTTGCATAAACGAGATATCTAAATTTAAATATTATATATTTTTTGATTTTTTTAAAAATTAAGTTTGCTATGGATTAGAACAAAAAATAAAAGATTTAATGTCAAATATGTGCAATTAAAAAAATATCTATAGTTCAATACGTGTACAAGGAAGTCATGTGGTGTCCACATCAGATATTTTTCTTTATTTTTATCATGTGTCATAGACAGCCTCGATCTCATGAGTATTTCATAAACTGAGACTCTTGACACAAGAATTGTCTGCGATTGTTATTTAAAAAGAATCTTAACCAATATAATTAATTAGTTTTTTTTCTCTTTATAATTTCATTTGATTTATATTAACTAAGTATTTACTTTAAACAAAAATTCTAATTCAAAAACAATGGCTGGTAGTACAAGCTCTGTTTTTGTCTGTTTTACGAGCAGTGTTTTTGGGTGTTTTAGCTATTTCTAACATGTTAAAACCGTGCTCTTAAAACACCCAAAAATAGAGCTTGTGCTACCAGCCAATATGTATGTATATTTGCAATTTTATGTTAATTTGATTTTGTCTATATAATCTAAAAAAATAGTTATTTGAATATTTTAAATTAGAATCTTAAAATTAATAATAATATTAATTGATATATTTACCTGCATCTGTTATAAGAAGAAATAGAATACCGCTAACTAGACAAAGACTAATTATAATTAGTAACACTACGGTTAAATTATATTCTTTACAATAAAATCTTAAGCAACTAAAAAATACAATAGTTTTCAGACAAAAATTCTAGTTAAAGTATTTAAGTATTTCACTTACTTTTTGAATTTCATTTCTGATATTGCTCAATAAATAACAGTAAATAGTTAATATACAGCTGGAACTAAGAAATTACTAATACGTACAATCCGGACGTGAACAAATTTTATATATTACATGTGAATCTTATCTACGCCAAGGACGTAGGAGCCGCTATAACAGGTATATGAATGATACCGAAATAAAAAAAATATAAATTTATTATTGTTTTCAAACTTGATATTGTCTAGTACTTATTTAAATTTAGTTATTTTCTACAATTGTTAAAAAAAAACAACACAATAATTACTGTTTTATTTAAGTAAATTGAAAGAAAACAATCATGAATATATAAATAAATATATCATCACGCCTTTTACCCATTACCGGGTGTGGCACTCTGTCGTAACAGATCTCGGTAAATTATATATTTCTTCGCGTGAAGTGCTGTTACCAGCCGTCAAATCACGGCTCCCAAAGATGTTAGTGAAGGGGGAGCCACAGGGGTAGATTTAAATTGGTGTAAATTGTTTGTCGACTGTGAGGATCGAACCAGGGTTCTCAAGATCCACATGCCGACTCGATACCACTGAGCCACCTACCCCATAATCATGAATATGGTACTATTTACGTGTTGAACAAATGTAACGTTGAACGAAATTTTGCGCACTAGGGTACAAAGCAGTATGCGAAATACATGTTATCATGGTAATGTAAATGATAAAAATTCAAATACTTGATATTAGTGACTGTTGTAGAAAAAGAGTTATTTTAATTTAAAAACTATAAAAAAATTATCATGTATATATCGTTTTAACAGTTAGGCTGATGACATGCACCTATATCGAAATAAGTGATCCAAGATCTACTAAGTGTTTTAGATACGCCACTGACTTACGTTCACCTAGAGACTATACCTGAAAAATGTGCAATCTATTTATTTTTGCGCACGTATTACTATGTTTTTGTTAGAATAATTTATAAATAGACACACAGTCATAATGATATGAATACGAACAAAGTTATATATGTATTATACTATTTCTTAATATTATATTTTATAAGTGTTATTAAATTTGTTCAGTCTCACAAAATTCAGCCTCCAAGTCACCTTATTTATTTATTTATTTATTTGAAAATTCAGCTGCCCAACAGGACAAAGTCCCAATAACAGAGCAGCACAAAGATACAAAAACAGATTAACTTAAAATATAGAATACATAATAGAAAATAAGATTAATCATACAAAATTTAAACATTGCAAAAATAGGTTTTCACGTTGTTTGTAAATACATTTATGGAATCAGAAAATATATCTATGGTGCAATTAGAATTACGCAAAGTATTATACATAGAAGTTATTCGATTAAGTGGAGAATGTGATGCAGAATTTGTTTTACATCCGACAATTTTGAAAAGTTCATTAGATCTCATACAATAATTGGGAATTCTAAATTGCATAACATCTAACAAATTATTACAATGAAATATATTGTTAATAATTTTGTATAAAAATGACAGGTCGGATACTTTTCTTCTATTTTCAAGAGATATTAAATTTAAAGTTCTTTGTGGAAATTTATAACGAATAGAACGTAAGAATTTGTGTTGAATTTTTTCAATTCTTTCATTGTAAATAAAATATTGTGGCGACCAACAAACAGATGCAAATTCAAGTTGACTGCGTACAAGGCAAAAATATAATTTAAATAAAATACATGAATTACTAAAGTTTTTAGATGTACGCAAAACAAAACCGAGCGTACGGTAAGATTTTTTTATTACATTATCTATATGTATATGAAATATGAGGGCATCGTCTTAGCCAAGTGTTTAGTTTGATATTTTATTACACCTAGTTTCACCATGTGTATGGACGACAATTAATTTTGTCTTTGTTGTTATTTAAATTTGTTCATTTTAGACTAATGTTCCAACAAAAAGTAATCACCATTCGATCAAAGCGTCCTAAATTGTAAGTTTCGGTGGTTTAACTACAAAAAATTATAATTTCCATACAACTTATTAAAACACACATGTGTGTGATAAACTATGTAAAATCAAGTTACATCGAAGCTGTCATTTTTGTCATTTTCTAAACAAAATTTTGACACAGCATGTTGGGCTATTACAAAACTTTAGAATTGTCCTGTAATGCTACCAAAGCCGACATCAAAAATGCGTACCGAAAATTAGCGTTTAAATGGCACCCAGACAAAAACCCAAATAATCCAGATGACGCGTATAACAAGTTCAGAGAAATTACAAAAGCATATGAAGTATTGTCAAACAATGAGAAGCGTTTTGTATATAATCTCTTGATCAAAGAAGGACTAATTAATAATGACGTCAGCATTTCGTACGACTCCTTATTCTCGTTCAGAGATCCGGAGGATGTGTACAGGAAGTTTTATATATTTGACAACGATGTCATCAGAATTCCAAAGGTTCGGACCAACACCACTATTAACTCAAAGGTTATTAAAGATAATATGACGAAGAAAAAAAGGACAATTAAATGTAGCAAAAAAGGTAAAAAATCTAATAAAAAATCTAAAAAAAATGGTTTGAAAAAGAAGAAAAAAAGAAGCACTAAAATTAAATTGATTAAATTAAACACCTAAATTTGTAACAAGATTAATAAAAATGCTTTTCACAGAACTTCTGCAACATTTATTCATCACTTTTATAAGTAGAATGTTTTGAAATATTATTAATATTTAATCTTATTTGCTAATTTCATGGTAGCTCAGTGGTATCGAGTCGGTCTGTGAATTTAAGAACCCGTGTTCGATTCCCACAGGCGACAAACAATTTTCACCCAAATTAAATCTCCCCCTGCATTAACATTTTTGGGGGCCGCGATTTTACGATTGGTAACCACACTTCACACGCAAAATATATCATCTATCAACATCTACTACGGCATAATGCCACACCCTAGAATGGGTAAAAGGCGTGATGATATATTTATATTATTTTCTTTAAATCATATTTATTTCTTGGATATTAAAATTCAATTTAAATTTTAACAGGATGAACAGAGATATAGGTATAATCATAATTGTATTTATATTTAATAATTTTTGTACAGAAAATTAAATAATTTTATTAATAAATAAATAATAAAACATGTTTTTACCATATTTGGCATTTAGGCGTTCGAGGATTCATTTTAGATCCTTTGGGACAGTTAAATGCTTTCGCAAATTCTTCAGAATTCATTAAATTTCCTAATACTCTATATTTATTTGGACAGTGCACATCGTCTAATGAAAGCTTTAAGATAGCAATATTTTCTTCATCACACCAAACCTACATTATATAAAAACAATTAATTAATCGACACCGTTTGTAAAATAAAAACGGTACTTACATTAGCATAAGATATAAAGAAGAGTTGATCATTTGTGTATTTCTCTAACCCAGGTATTTGAATCTCTTCTCCAGTCTTTTTCTTATGAAATTGATAAGCTAAATACGCATGATTTAATCCGCCGTTATCTGCAATATTTTCTCCTAATGAGATTGATCCATTAATCTAAAAAAAATCATACTATAATATAACTGCTTAAATGTTTTAAATAATAATTCTTACATATTTTTTAACTTCTGGTACATAAAATTTATTATACTGATCGACAAAACAAACAGCTTTTTCAAGAAATTCTACGATTGTTGCATGACTCCACCACTGTTGATAGTTTCCATGTTTGTCATATTTCCTTCCTGAAATGACAAATTATAATATTATTAAACTAGTGTGATTCTAAGTCAAATATGAAAACATAACACAATGTAATTATGCTGGCAATTATGTCAATCCGGAAACAGTAACAAAGTAATAATAAATACACCGTAACATAAAAGATGTAAGACAGAAATGAAATGAAATTTGAAAAAAAATCACAGTGTACCATTTTAGCCACTAGCTAGAAAATGTGTCATTCATATTGAAACGAGACCCAGAAACAATACACTAGAGATAATCAAAGTTTCAAACATGTTATTGGCTTTTAAGATCTAACTATCTCTCTCGCTCATCTAGTCTATTCAAAATTATAGTTAAACTGATAGTTAATTTTGTTATCATTGTTATATTTAAATAAATAAATATATCATCACGCCTTTTACCCATTACTTCGTGTGGTACTCTGCTTAAGCAGATCTCGGTAAGTAATATATTTTTTCGCGTGAAGTGCGGTTACCGGCCGTCAAATCACGGGTCCCAAAGATATTAGTGGAGGGAAAGCCACAGGGGTAGATTTAAATTGGTGAAAATTGTTTGTCGTCTGTGGAAATCGAATCAGGGTTCTCAAGATCCACAGGCCGACTCGATACCACTGAGCCACCTACCCCATATTATTATATTTACGTGGTTATACAGGGTGTTTCACAACTTAGAGCAAAAAATTAAACAAATAGAATTTTTTTTTAAATCGCAAAACTATTTTCCATGTTTCCCAGTCCAAAATTTTTCGTTGCCACTGCCACTGGGTGGATGATTATGTTAAAGTTATTAATTAAATAAAATTCTATTATAAATAACTGCTAATAATTGAATTGTGTAATTATTCTTTCGTAGTTGATACCTACTTCATTGTTTGTGTTTATTAGGAAAGCGAATCCAGTGTAGTACTACAAAAAATGTTTTAGGTTAAAAACCCTTAATTTTTCGAATTTAAAAAAAATTCTTTTTGTTTCATGATCAGCACGTCGTACAGAATATACCCTTTAATTTTTTGCTCTAAGTTGTGAAACACCCTGTATACAGAAATAATAATTATATTTTAAATAAATACTTAAATATTGATTAGGATTACACAAATCAGTGAAGGTAAAGTTAAACCGAATAGTATAAATCAAGATATCGTAAGATAATCTTACAGTTTATTAATTTTTCTTTCTGAAATAACTTATAGAAATGCATATTTTTAATTATTTGCCTCGAAAGTTATTTGAACTTCATTTATATATTTTTCTAAATGATAAAGTAGATCATATATGGGACTACAATCATATTTTGTGTGAATAATAATATTTCTATTGGTGTGCAAGTTTATTATTTAAACTATAAATCTACTATGAGTCATGAAGAAATAGTATGTTATGCATCAAGGGAGGGAAACAAGGGATAATCGCGCCCTCCCGTGAAGCATATTATGCTTTTCGTAACAAGTGCACAAAAATTATTGTCTTATCGGGACAAATGTTAAATATGGATTGCGTAACTAGTTACTTAGGAAACGCCGCAAACAGCTAATAATCGTAGTCTCTAGGGAAAGAAACATCACTGTAGGGAGAGAAACATGGTACCTAGGGAGAGAAACATAATGTTTCTCTCCCTAGGGGAGCAAAGCAGTGTTTGTCTCTCTAAAATTAGGGAATAAGAACGTGTTTCTTGTGCATGTGTTACGAAAATTACTTTTTCATTTACCTGTATAATTTGTTATGACAAAAATGAGCCTTCTATTTTTTGATATAATATGTGATGTTTTGCAAAATACCCTAGTTATGAGTTTATTTAAATTTCTATATTAAAAAAGACATACCTGTGTTATCAAATCCATGTGTCAACTCATGACCAAGAATTGTAGCTAATGAACCATAATTAAGTACTCTAAAAAATTAAAACAAATATAAACTATATAATTTTAAATATTAAAAAAATAAATAAAATTACTCTAATCCACGATTGTAGAATGGATAATTTATCATAGCCATTGGTATATCTGAAAAAATAAATATTGTAACTATTTTTATTTTCTAAATATCAACCATATACTTACTTATAGTATTTCCGAATATATTGTTATAAGCATTGACCGTCAATGGACTATCCGCCCAATATTTATTATCATTATGTAAATGGAGTCGTTCTAAAGTATATTTTCTCTTTAATTTAACAGTTTCAACCAAATTATTCAAATACGTATCATCATAGATTATTAGCTAAAAATGAGTTTGTAATGTACATATGTAATTTAACAAGATAAACAAATATTTACTGTTGAATAATAATTTTCCAATTGATCTTTGTTGAGCACCCATTCCGGAAATCCAATGTGATGTATCATTTCTCTACTTTTTTCTATAGTTAGTTTCTTAACTTTATCGTTCATCCACGTTAAAGAATGCACTCGAAGTTCAAAAGCTTTTTTTATATTGTTCCACATAGTTTCTATCTAAAATTAAATTCTGTCATTATTAGAATGTGGATATAGGGATTAAGTAATTAATGAAGTAATGTAACTTACTTTTGGTTTGGTGGTATTTAGAAAAGATTTATCTGCAAGTGCATAAGTCACAGCAAAATCCATGTAAGTTTTTGTTAACATGGTACAACTATCCTCTCTGCAATTAATAATATTTTTAGTTGCTAGATAGAAAAACTTAATCATATTTTATAAGTAACACAAAAAGAATTCAACTATAAAAAAAGATATTAAAAATTTAAAGATGATATTTTCTATAAAAGGACACTTGTAGTAACGAGATCAGTATGAAATGTTTCTTAATAATTTTTATTGTAGATTATGTAACAGGTTTTATAAACGTCTCTTTAGTTACAAATGTGTTTAAAAAACTTGTACCTATCTCAAGAGTTTACAAAACGAGTCGCATACTATATTTTTTGTTTTTATTATGCTAGTATAAGTATAATAATTAGAGATGGGCGAATATCATCCGCGAATAGTCGAATGCCGCGAATATTGACATTATTCGATGTTCGAGATTTTCGAATATTAACGTCAGTATAGCGAACATTCGAATACCTCGAATATCGCGCCATATGTTGACCTCAATTTTTGACTATGTTTTCCTTTATCATTTGTACATAAACTTATAGCTATTACAAAACTTTGAAGTTATTAATAACAAAGATATTTTGTTTGAAAACCATGAAGACGTACCATATTTCATATTTATTTTTCGCCAACATCAGCTCGTACGTTTCACCTTAAATTTTAAGTTTCCGTCTTTTTCTTTTTTGTTTTAATTTTATTTTATCTTAACAATTTCATTCAAATAATGAAAAGGACATAATTAAATAATTATTAATAATAAATAAATAAATTAACTTTTAGGAGTATTCGAATATTCGAGTATCTCGAATATTTTTCGAGATCTGATTAATATTCGTATTCGATATTCGAATTCAAGAAATTTGATATTCGCCCATCTCTTATAATAATTATGGGGTAGGTGGCTCAGTGGTATGGAGTCGTCGTCGTCGGCCTGTGGATCTTGAGAACCCTGGTTCGATCCCCACAGCCGACAAACAATTTTCACCAATTTAAATCTATCCCTGTGGCTCCCCCTCCATTAATATCTTTGAGGGCCGTGATTTGACGGCTGGTAACCGCACTTCACGAGAAAAAATATATCACTTACCTAGATCTGCTTAGGCAGAGTGCCACAACCAGTAATGGATAAAAGGCGTGATGATATATTTATTTTATTTATTTAATTGTATAAGTATAATAAGAACTTACTGAGTTGATTTAATATTGATATTACTCAATAGTTTGTCAACCACTTCTTTTGCATCAGAAGTAGTGTGAATTATAAGATTTCTAGTTGCTTTCCACCAAGCCCACAGTTCTATTTTAGCGTCTAATTCTGACGATAAAGCGACGGCAAGAGAAGCAAAATATGTTTTATGCTCGGGAAGTATATGTATGACATCTTTATTTAAATCCAGGGATACATTCGTTCCCTGAAATAGTTCGTTCAGGTATTTTTCCCACTGATTATTTAGTTGTAAACCCTCCTTTTTCATAAATATATTTGTATGTCTTTGTAGCTCGCTGACTGATATATTACTGTAGTGATCTACCACTGAATATTGTGTTTTTTCTTTTATCTGTAACAATACAAACACAAATAATAGAACAGAACAGAAATGTTTATAATTATAAAATTTATTTTTAATAAATTTCTAAATAGCAAAGTTCTAAATAGTACATAACACTCAATTAAAGCTTCAATAACCAAAATATAAGAATACATTTTTTTAATTAATTTTAATGTTTTTGATTTCAATAACTGTGGAATATGTTTAAGTGTTTTATGGCGAATTTAAATTTCAAATCTGGTTTATATAAATAATATAAACAAAGGGGGTAGCGGGATAAGATGGGTGTGGCGGCCCCCGCGTGATTTGACTTGCCATTGTTAAAACCTTGTCTGGGATGTTAAAAAAATTAGATTTGCATGCTCATTAAAGTTAATTGTCGACTTGTGTCTAAAATATTTCTAAAAAAGTGTTTTTCAGTACTTTTTAAACTATAAAATTGTGTGTTCTTTTTTCCGGTCACTTGTATGATCGGATTCGTTTGATTTGATTTTATTATACTCTAAACTAGATCATAGCATTTTTTTTCAGATTTTTTCGGGCCCTGGAACCCGAAAATCTAGGCAAAAACAATGGCAAGTCAAATCGCGCGGGGGCCGCCACACCCATCATATTCCGCTACCCCCTTTATCTTTATATGTTTATTAAAATCAAATTTAAAATCCAAGTTTTATTCGTGCAACTGACCGTTTTTATTATATAAACAGAAAGTAAATTATAGACTCTTTGTTGCAAAATAAACAAATATTAAAAAAAACACATCTAATATTTAACTAATTAAAAGGAATAAAAGACATGTTTTTACAATTTAAATGACAGTCAAAGAAACAAAATCTATAAACTTTTGTTGTTTCTGTTTATTCTACAGTTGTGCCAAAAGTGAGTCTTTATGTACTAATGTTCAATGTAAAAAAGTGATTGTTTATTGCACAGCATGCAATAATAACTATTTATGTAGGTACCTATTCAAACGAAATTGCAATTAAATTTACATATTTTTCAGAATTCATTTCTCGTTGTCTGTTCTATACCTAAATATTGCTAACTTTATTAAAAAAAATATTATTTTTATGAATAGTAGTATGAAATAAATATAATTAATATTACCTGTGATCCAAATATAATAATAAAAACGATTAACTTACCCCTTGTAATAACATGTCAATCTCAACAATAGCTACAAAAGCATTTAACATTCTCGTTTTAAAATCGAAAGGTAATACATATTTTTCGGATATTAATGTACTAATTGTGAAATACATTAAATTTATCCGTGCTTTTACCATTTCATCATCTTTTGAATCGTCTTCAGTTCCAACAGTATCTTCAAATGCCATTAATTTTTTATGTTGTTCTCTTGTAATCGTTAAACTACAAATATTTATAAAAAAAATTTTCTTATTTTTATGCTACCGAGAATAATATTAAATTATTCATACCTTTCATAACCTAATACTTTAGTTTTTGGAATACCAAAAACAATTGTATTTTTTGAAGTATCATACATATTTTTCGTAACATCGCAATCAACAAATAATTGTATGTTTAATAATTTATTGATAGCAGCGTCTGTTTTAATCCAATCGAATTTATAATTCTTGATGTTATCATATGTTCCAGACATATTGAAAAATCTTGGTACAGGTGGTAGACCAAGCTTGGATAGATATTCAAATACTGGTTTGTAACCATATTCATCTCTGGTATCTATAAGATAACTTAACAATTGAAGTGTGGAAGTAACAAAGGCACTAAGTTACAAAATTGGTTTCTTTAATTATTTGCATAAAAACGTTTCTATATTTAATCGCCAAAGACCCTAGAAAGGTTATAAGAGCAATCGGATATATTTAGCTTTTTAACTTAAATTTAAAATGGCGCTATTTAGAACAATAAAATGGCCTACAAGATCGCGAGATCTTACGCCATTTGGTGTTTTCTTGTGAGGATATGCCAAAAACAAAGTGTATAAAGAAGACTACAAAACATGAAACAATATCATTTTCATCAATTACAAGAAACATGCTTCATGCAGTTAAAACATATTTTTTCTACAACCATTAAAAAAAGTAGGCGTTTTTGAACTTATTTTTACTATGAAAGTAGCAGATTTTTGCACTAGTGTAAAAAATGTGAATTACTTCTGCTCTAGTGCAGAAAAGTAATTTAATATAAATAAACTCTATACAGTATTTCTTGAGTTTGTTTGTCATTGTCAGTTGTCATGGATACATTAAACCAGGTATCTTTCTAAAGTTTCTAAATGAATAAAAAATTTCAGAGATGTTACAATTACTGAAATTTGTTTTATTATTTTTATCAAAATTTGGTTTATGGTTGTAGAAAAAATAGTGTACGCAACTCGTGCAGAAAGGGGTTTTTTTGAACTCACGGTCTTGCAGCATTCGCTTCGCTCATGCAGCAACGGACCACTCATTCAAAAAAACCCATCTTTCTGCACTTGATACGTAAATAACTATTACTCACAAAGTGCAGAAATGATTAATATGTGATATTCGAACATCTTTTATAAATTTATTTATTGTTCTCAATGTTATGCCATACTTTCTGTGTGTGATTATTTATTAATAAAAACTTGAATAGTTTCTGTACTGATCATTTTAGGACTATAATGAATAAGAACTGTTTTAAACAAAAATAAAAGATCTTTAAAATTTTGCAAAAATAAGTAGGTTTTTTATTTAAAAAAATAAAGTTGCATATCAATGCGTGAAAATGGAACACCCAGTAGAAAAACTTATGCAGATATGTGGGCATTTTAATTTAAAATAAACTTTTAACAAATTTTCGTTAATATTTAAAATAATCAAGTAACAAATACAGACTTAAACTCAAAAATATTTTATTGTTTATTGTTTTCGTAAAAAAGCAGATTTCGGTTAATTATTAAAGAAACCTTTCCTGTTTTTATGCAATGATAAATTTACTTCTTATAAATAGTAAACATATAAGAAACAAACAAAATCCCAATTCTTATGAATGAGGAAAACCACAAAAATAATCATGTTATAAATATGACGTCATATAATTTTATGATAATTCATTCTGTTAAAACCAACTAGTCAGTGCTGGTTTATCCAAGGAAAAGTGGAGTTTGTTTTTGTGCTCCGGACTTTTTAGAGGCCCCGCAAAAAATAATCAAAACAATATTAATTTTATTTTAAAAAACTTACAGTTTTCTCAGATTGTATTTACGAAAAAAATATATTTTTTTAATAAAAATTGGTGCAAATAAAGTTGCTTTTAAATTAAGTCGAAAGAAAAAGTGTTTGAATTGTACACGCTTATCCTGTGAGCGAATAATGTTTCTGTACATCCTTGTGTGGACTGGAATCCAAATTAAAACTGAAAAGTTATGCAACAAAAAATCCGCAAAAAGTAAATATTTAAAATTTTTAAAAGTGAATATTTAAAGTTATAAAGTGAAAAATTTATATTAATATTATTTACTATTGGTATATTTATACAGGTGGTCCAAAAGTTTTTAAAAGTTTATTTTAAATTAAAATATCCACATATCTGCACTACAAGAAAAATACAGATCAATGGACCATCTTGTAACTTTTTTTAATAGTATCTAAATTATTAAACATTTTACAGGGTATTTCAAAAGTTTAAAAGTGTTTAAAATTTGATGTACTGAATAAAAGAAATTCAAACAAATAATTGTGCATTACTTAAAGCAAACATTTTTTGAACCACTGGATTGATAGGGTAAAGTCATAAATAGACATTAGTGAACATTAAAATTTATTTAATTTAATTAAAGTCGAGTAATAGTTCTTTCAATGTTTAATGTTTGTTTCAAGTAATTTTTCCCCCTCCACAAATATCTTTGGTGGCCGTGATTTGACGGCTGGTAACTAGACTTCACGCGAAAAAATATATCACTTACCGAGATCTGCTTAGGCAGAGTGCCACACGCAGTAATGGCTAAAAGGCGTGTTGATATATTTATTTATTTATTAAGTAATATACAATAATATTATTTTTATTTAAATTTTTATTTGCAATAATTTTAAAACATCCCCTGTACATGCAAGAAATGTTTGTAATTATTCCCTAAATTTATTTTTGAAATATGAATGTAGTCGTAAAATATTTTTTATATAAATTTCAGTTGAAACAGGAACGAAAAATTGCTTAACCCTTTGCACTCCAGCCTAAATACTTATAGAGGATACCAATAACTCCAACACTATATTAGTTACATACATACATAGTATACAAGTACATGCATGTAATGTAAAAATGTCGCAAATACGGCGACAACGGAGTGCAAAGGGTTAAAACACGAGTAAAAAGCTAAAAATAGAGAAATGTAATCCTACCTTGATTCAAACAAGAACGAAATAAATCTCTGCTCTGTCGTACAGGTTTAGGTTCATCTGGAGATGCACTCTTCTTGAAGAATTTAACAGACTGCATTGATAGCCTTTCTTCAACTTCTGCAAAGGCTGTATTCTGCGAGAACCATTTATGATCAGCATGATGAGAACCCCATCGCTCGCAAGTGAAACGATAAAAGTCATCGCAAGGATCTACACTGCTGTTCATTGATAGCAATAAGTCTGTTGCAGATCGTATGCATTCTGCACTGGAACATACTCTTGTACTTGTATTTTGAAATGGAGTTGGAGGACTTGAACTTGTGAGCTCTCCTGTATTTGAATTTGAACATGGAGCTGGTCTAGTATTTTCTCTTATACTCGTATTTTGTACTGAAGCTAGGGCTGGACAGGAATGTTCTAAAAAATAAAAAATAAATTATAGAGGTGTTACAAATTTATTGGAGATGGGCGAATATCATCCGCGAATAGTCGAATGCCGGGAATATTGACATTATTCGATATTTTCGAATATTAACGTCAGTATAGCGAACATTCGAATACCTCGAATATCGCGCCATATGTTGATCTCAATTTTTGACTATGTTTTCCTTTATCATTTGTACATAAACTTAAAGGTATTACAATACTTTGAAGTTATTAATAACAAAGATATTTTGTTTCAAAACCATGAAGACGTACCATATTTCAAATTGTTTTTCGTCAACATCAGCCCGTACGTTTCACCTTAAATTTGAAGTTTTCGTCTTTTTCTTTTTTTTGTACTTTTTGTTTTAATTTTATTTTATCTTAACAATTTCTTTCAGATAATGAAAAGGACATAATTAAATAATTAATTATAATAAATAAATTAACTTTTAGGAGTATTCGAATATTCGAGTACCTCGAATATTCGAGATCTGATAAATATTCGTATTCGATATTTGAATTCGAGAAATTTGATATTCGCCCATCTCTAAAATTTATCAACAAAACTATCAACACCTTTATTTTCTTTTTTTATATACATAAATATATCATCACGCCTTTTACCCATTACTGGGTATGGTACACTCCCGTAACAGATCTCGGTAAGTGATATATTTCTTCGCGTGAATTGCAGTTACCAGCCGTTAAATCACTTCTTTCTAAGATGTTAGTAGAGGGAAGCTACAGGGGTAGTTTTAAAATGATAAAAATTGTTAGTCGCTAAAAGGAATCGAACCCGGCAGATTTTATATTATAACTACATAATTTGCACGAAAATAACTAACTTATTACCCATTTTTCGTGCCTAAAAATTTTTAAATGTATTTTTTTTTAATTTATGTTAGTTGAGAAAATTTATTTAGTAGCATTACCACATGTCACATAAATCCGTAGATTGTAATTGTAAAATATGAATGAAATAAGTACCGCAAAATATAAAAAAAAAGTATGCTCGTGCGATAATACTCGTATAATAATATACTTTTTATTAAATTAAATTATTATCTTTCAAATACTTGATAAAAACGATAGATTATTTATTTTATAAATTATTACACAGGAAGTAGCTCGCATCTTAGTGTAAACAGTTTACCTTATGCGGATAATATTACTGACAAATTCTTTCAAACATATTACATCATAATAAAAACAAATTTAAGTTTATGTAATTTAATTTGCTAGATTAGGTTGCGAAGTTCAAATACTGATAAGGTAGTTTAAAATGTTTAAAACAATAAATCAGTTTTATGTGTTACAAAAATTATCTTTACTCCAATAACAAGAACAACTAATTAAGAGTGAGGAGATTAAATAATTAAAACTAAAAATGAAAAGCCTAATTTTTGCGAATTTCAAACTATACAGGGTGTTTCACAACTTAAAGCAAAAAATTAAAGGGTATATTCTGTACGACGTGCTAATCATGAACCAAAAAGTTTTTTTTTAAATCGCAAAACTATTTTCTATGTTTCCCAGTCCAAAATTGTTCGTTGCCACTGCCACTGAGTGGATGATTATGTTAAAGTTATTAATTAAATAAAATTCTATTATAAATAACTGCTAATAATTGAATTGTGTAATTATTCTTTCGTAGTTGATACCTACTTCATTATTTGTATTTAATAGGAAAGCGAATCCAGTGCAGTACTACAAAAAATGTTTTAGGTTAACAACCCTTAATTTTTCGAATTTAAAAAAAATTCTTTTTGTTTCATGATCAGCACGTCGTACAGAATATACCCTTTAATTTTTAGCTCTAAGTTGTGAAACATCCTGTATATGTCACTAAAGTTTCGTGCAGAGATATAGAAACACTCTGTATAGGAAACTTTTCATCAAAATATAAAATTCGCTTAAAGAAAATTATATAATTTATAATTTCCTTGATAGATAAAAATAAGTTTATCAACCAATAATTAATTTTAAGTATTTAACCAATTGAACAAATACTTTTGACAGATCTAGATCAATAAATTTTCTAATTTAAGCTAAAAAGTAGTAATTATAAAAATAATACGCTAGTCAAAATTTATATTGAAAGTAAACTTGGAACACTTAACAGATTTATTAATTTAAATTATAATAACTGATATAATTAATAACAATAATAATTATGTAATTAACTTACTTGAAGGAACCGCAAGTATTGCGATAATCACAAGAAAAATGACACATAATATTGATGAAAAGATAGCAACCAGACGAACTCTTTTTTCTTTCGAAAATGAACTGAAAATAAGAATGATTTATTATTTATTGAATAGAATAATTTTTAATAAACATACAGATTTGCAAACTCAGTTCGTAATATTTCATAATTCATTTTATATGTGATCCACACAAGGTCGCACTAAGAACTGATCGTTATACGAACTTAGTACTACTTTAATACTACAGTATAAGGAAAAACTGAAATATATACAAATTTAATCTGCGCAGACGTCGCAGTGATTATCTATATTTGCTATATATCGAAGAAAATTGAGCAATGATAAAAACAATAAAAAAATATATATACTACCCCTAGTGCACGATCACTATAAAATAAAATTTTGTTGAACTGAGTTAAGTTAATTTTAATTTAAAGTAAGTTTATTCATTCAATCTTCCCTCAAAATTTCAAATTAATTTCTCCTCTTAACAAATAAAAAGTAGTGCATCTAAAAATGACTGTTAAAAAATAGCTTTATTTACTTTGGAAGTAAATTAATTTGTTGTTTATAAAATCAACCATTAATTTTTGCATCCATAATATGTAATTGACAGATTGTTTACTTCATTTGAGGATAAAATTCAAGGAACGAGGAATATCATATGTTAACTTTTAACATGCTGTTAGCTAATAGTTGGAATAATATTTATTTAAGTGTTTTTTATATTAATTTAATTTGGTAATTATAAAGAATCCAGTATGATCATTATTTATATAAACATGCTTAAGGAAAACTAGTTGCATATGCATTTATTGATTCATAGGACGTTCCGAACCTATAACAACAAGGCTCATCTTCAGTTTTGTAAGAAAAATATAAAATAACATAATGTAAAAAAACAAAGTAACTTGGTTACAAATAGTGTTGAAAAGAACACAACTTAAATAATAAAATATAAGTATCTTAATTATGACTATAAATGTTTAAGCTGCAAAGAAACCAGTGTAACAAACCTGTGTAAACATATCTATTATAGCAAGTAAATACCTCATTAAATAGCACAAAAAGGGTAGCATATCTACAAATATAACAATTTCCAACAGACAAGATAACAAAAGCATATGTGTCACAAGGAAACAAGTGAAACCAGAACTCACAAATATTTGGAGTTGTCCACGAATAAGCGCGCGGATTTTATATTAATTCAATTTTTGCTTTATACAAATACTCTTGTACAATTTATATCTCGAATGTAATATCAAAATTATGAACGTATTTGATTTATTTTGATGTTAAAAATATAATTAAATGGATCAATTACAATTTTTATAAGACAAGATTTGATTAATGTTGAACTGATTCCTAAAATCATCGAAAAAGGCGCCTCTTGTGGCAATAATTTACAACGTTTGTTCCTCCATTTTTACCATCGTGTCTTTCAGGCCTTCCACATTCTAGACATATAATATATTAATTTTACTTATATCTAATTTTATTTGAACCAAAGAATATTTCACAAAATATGATTGATACTGAATTATGTACATATATTTGCAAAATTTTAAAGATCTTTAAAACTTAATTATTATTTCCTGAAATTTTTAGTTTTTTCTATTACAAAATATTATTGTAATTAAGGGTTTTGTTAATTGTAAATCAATATACAGGCTGGGCCATCGGTCTGTATTTTTGTTACTCGATTATTTTAAATATTATTTTTCGCTCATTAAAATAGTCAAATATAAGAAAAATTTAATTAACTTTGTAACTCATATTTCTCGACATAGCAATGGTGTCGACTTGAATTGTACACCTTTACTCTGTTTAACTTCTAGCATATTCTTTTACTTAGATAAATGTTATCTTTATTTTTAAAGTATATGTTTTTTTAATATAAACTTTTTTCAATTTCATTATTTATCTATATTAGTTAAGTGCTTAAAAACGCTATAGTTATGTTTTGATTTTCTGTATGACAGGTACATGAATCAGGATTTTTTTCCATTTTTCCTTTATAGTTTAGTAAGTTTTCTTAACTTTTACTAACCCTAATTATATTATGTTTTGTTAGAATAAAGAATATATGGACGAAATTTGAGAATGTAATTTTGGTACAAGGAATATTAGAGATATAAATGGTAAAGATAATTAATTCATGAATGTAATGCGTGTGTATAATGTAGATGTTTTGTATGGGAGCAAGACTAAGAGATAAATGGAATATTTTGCTCATGGTAAGATGTTGAGAATGAGCGAGAGAGACATGGAATGGATGTGCTTGTTAGTGAAAGAATGAAGTAGTTTGTGAGGGATTCTGGTTGTGCCTCATCGCGAATTCGTTGACTGAGACTAAGGATCAGGGTTCGTAAATATCATGATATTTATAATAAATATCAAAATATCTGATATATAGGATATATATCAGATAAATATCACTTATTGGATATTTATTTTTTAATTTTAGTTTTTGTACACATTTAGAAAAACTGAAAAATTCGAAAAATTTCACTTCCCCGGAGGCTATATCTCAAAAACTAAACAAGATATGGAAATGCGCTCAACGGCGTTGAATTCCCCGTGTCCGAATTGACTTATAAGCAAATTTTCACACAATTTTAAGCAATTTAATATTTTTAATTATTTCCTAAGGGGTACCCCTTTGGTTTTTTCAGATTTTAATTCATTTTCCCAAAAATCCTTAATCGTAGGATTATTAAAACGAAAATTTACATACATATGTATTTTGACCCACTGAATCCAGTGGTGCAATCTTCAAATGCATATGACTTCTGATTTTCGAGAAAATGTTAAAAAACCGCTTTTTGCGATTTTTTTGGCGGAAAATTGAAAAAAATAAAAATCGCTGAAACTATGTTTATAACTTAACTGAGGCACGAGAAAATTAATGCCGTTGACCGCGTTTTCATATCACATTTAGTTTTCGAGATATAGCCTCGTAAAAGTAGAAAAACTGAAAAATTCGAAAAATTTCACTTTTCCGGAGGCTATATCTCAAAAACTAAACAAGATATGGAAATGCGCTCAACGGCGTTGAATTCCCCGTGTCCGAATTGACTTATAAGCAAATTTTCACACAATTTTAAGCAATTTAATATTTTTAATTACTCTGACTCATTGATAGTTACACTTTTCCACCATATTAAAGGATTTGTATTTCTAAAATGAGTACCAAATAAAAATTTTGGAAATGGTTCCGACTTTGCCGTTAATGACATCACAAATGGCACACAATTTGGATTTATGTCGTTGATGTGAAGTTAGTCAAAAGCTAGTAAAGTAAGAATTATCTTTAGAATATAATTTTAACAGAATTTATGAAACTAATAATGAGAGGTATACTGTATTTATTATAGACTATTTGATATTTTTATATAATGGATATATATCTTCGAACCCTGTCAATAAGTTAACTGAAGCACGAGAAAATTAATGCATTTACATTTAGTTTTCGAGATATAGCCTCGTAAAAGTAGAAAAACTGAAAAATTCGAAAAATTTCACTTTTCCGGAGGCTATATCTCAAAAACTAAACAAGATATGGAAATGCGCTCAACGGCGTTGAATTCCCCGTGTCCGAATTGACTTATAAGCAAATTTTCATACAATTTTAAGCAATTTAATATTTTTAATTATTTCCTAAGGGGTACCCCTTTGGTTTTTTCAGATTTTAATTCAATTTTCCCAAAAATCCTTAATCGTAGGATTATTAAAACGAAAATTTACATACATATGTATTTTCACCCACTGAATTCAGTGGTGCAATCTACAAATGCATATGACTTCTGGTTTTCGAGAAAATGTTAAAAACCCGCTTTTTGCGATTTTTTTGGCGGAAAATTGAAAAAAATAAAAATCGCTGAAACTATGTTTATAAGTTAACTGAAGCACGAGAAAATTAATGCCGTTGACCGCGTTTTCATATCACATTTAGTTTTCGAGATATAGCCTCGCAAAAGTAGAAAAACTGAAAAATTCGAAAAATTTCACTTTTCCGGAGGCTATATCACAAAAACTATTTGATATTTTTATATAATGGATATATATCATTGCAAAAATATGACGATATATATCAAAATAAATATCATGATATATATCGATCGATATATATCTTCGAACCCTGCTAAGGATTGATGTTTGTAGAATTTTAGTTATCAGTATTTGTCCCAAAAGAATCTGAAAGTCAATTTGAAAAATATTGATTTTGGATTTTGTTAAATGTGTGAGAGCAAATGAAAATGAAAGATAGTATACTTTTGCTTTGAACGTGTTGTATCCGTTTCTAAATCCGTCTTTAAACATAAATTAGCTCGTTTGTATACAAGTGAGAATTTGAGTTAAAATAGATGAAGTGATTGATTTTATTTTTTATGATTGAGAAGTTTAAATGTAAATACAAGTGTGATTCGTGATACTGAAATGTGAACAAAAGACTATTAGTTGATGGTGTCGCGTATTCATTTGAATAAATGTTGGAAAATAATAACGCGAAGTACAGACAAAAATTAACATTTAAAGCCATTGTGGACAGGAGTATCAATAAAACAAACATTAATTTCTTTGTTTTACACCCTATCTGAAGTTTTTTTTTATATTAAAGATTTTAATGTTTTTTTTTCAATATTTATGACCTTAATTTTAATTTACTATAGTTTTTATGAATTATTGTAATAAACTATTGTCGGTTATACATAATTATAACAATTAACAAATTCATATACTCAACAAACAGAGCCTAAATAATAAAGATCAATTCTAGCAACAAAAACTGTTCTAACATAAACTAAACATGCAAGTTGGTATTCCCATAAAAATCTTTTGACGTCACTAAAGATACATACAGGCCATTGCTCATACCTATACACCGATACTAACTGTAGAACGTAGAAGATTATATTAATCAAGGTTTGGAATCGAACCTAGGAACTTTCGGACTGCAAACTACATTAAAATAACGTTCTTTGTTATCCCCGCGATACGTTTCATAATATTTTATTTAAAAAACACAGAATTTAATAAAAAAAAATTCTACTTTCGTTAGTAAATAGACGTTTTATTTCACTTATTTGAATTAGGTATTTAACTGCATTATTTAACTAGTGAAATAATGAGGTAACATAGCAACACAAAAAAAATTAAGATATCTTGGTAGACGAATTCTGATGTGTTATTCTTTTATTTTTTGAATTTATAACTGTCATTAATATGTCAAAATTTCATAATTTCAAAAACGCTCTTTCGTATTTATTAGAAGTTTAAAAAATATTGTATGCAACACGTAAGAAAACTCGGTTATTACCTTACTTATGTGTTTACATAACTCGGCTACGCCTCGTTCTGCAAATTTCACATGCGTAAGGTAATAACCTTCATTTCCTTACTAGTTTCATAAATAGCTATAATAAAACTACTATTACAATTAAAATAAGTTGCTATATGTTAAATTCCGAAAACTTTAATTAACTGAAATGATTGAGAATGACAATTTGGTTGCAAGTTATGATTGTTTTAAAACAAACTAAATATCACTAAAAATAGATTTTTGTGTCACTTTTCAAATGATAAATTTATATTCAATCATGTAAAGCTAAGGAGTAACATGAATATAAAGGATTTGAATGAAATTAAATTAATAGTTGTATTTGAAGGAAATTATGTTTGTAAATTTGTACATAAATGACGGTTCGAGTTTTATTTAGGGCATTGCCAAGCAATAATTATATTTTAGTTTTAAAGTTGACGGACAACTTTTGACATATAGTACATTTATATTTTTTTACTATTAGAAGTCTATTTGACTAATTAATTAAAATGTAATTATTGTTCGATAATTCAGAGAAATTATATTGTTTTGTCAGCATTAGAACCATTAACAGTAAGTAAAATATAAAAATAGAAAATCCATTTGTCAGGTTAAATTCTGTTATAGTTGTGCAAAGAAAATAAGAACCATCCAGTTAAATTAAAATGTAACTAATGTGCGACAATAGTCTAAATAAAGATTAAAACTTCGCTTATATAATATATTTCATACATACCTGAAAAAAATTCACCATATATTTTTATACTAGTTTAATATCAAGAAAGTTTCGACTTATACTTTTAGTTATATTTATATTAATAATTATTATTACCTGCATAGAGAACCTGTATTCATTTTACGGCAACAGTACAACAATAAAATTTGACTTTGGTCTTACAAGCAAATTTATACTTTACACGCACACAAAAAAATTGCAACTGAATAAACGTTGCATAACTTGCGCAATCTTTGAATATTTGAATATTCGCTATCCTTCAAGTTCAAACTACATATACACAGTTTGCTCTTGAGGCAGACAAAAATAGTTTTGTTTATTATGAGATACAGGCACGTAACTACGTAGGTTATAAAGACGAACAAGAAGCCGAATTCCAAATTAAAAAATTATGTTTCATTGATAAAAAACTTACAACATATATTAATGTCAATACAAAATCATAAGTTCAGTTTGGTGTTATGTTTAGTTTTTTCTTTAGATTATTGAGAATAATGTTAAAGCGAGGAGAGTGTGTCAGGATGAGAATGTTGGATAAATCTGATAAGTGGATGTATTGCGAATGTTTCAGGGGTTCAAGACAATAATTAAATAACGTGTTCATAGTTTCAAATATTGTTGCAACCTAAAAACTTTTACACACCAAAATCACTAAGTTAGAAAAACTGTTTATTATGTAATATAGATACTGGTACTATTGTTTGACGTCATAGTATAGAGATAGCTCTTGGCTCTATTTTACAGAATAGGTGTTCAGATCCTGGCAAAAAATTTCTACAAAAATGTCTTTTTAAATACTGAACCCTTTCTTCTATAGTAATTTTTTTCATTACATACTTACAGGATAATAATTTATTAGTACTAATGTATCTAAAATAATATTATAATAGTAGTTTATGTAACAAGTACATAATTTAGGTCTTTATTGGACGAGCCGAATTTGATGGCAGAGCGAGCGCAGCGAGCGAGGCTAATAAATAAGGCGAGTCTATAAAGTCCGATTATGTACGAGTTGCATACAACGTTTTATGTTCGACTGCATGAAGAATATTTTTTCTTAAAATATGATCGTCAATACCTATATTTAAAACATTTAATTGCATCTCAAAGTGTGCTTCGTTGTTATGCATTTGTTGCTTTATTTATCAAATTGTAAAAGTGAAAAAAGTATTGAGATGGATGAAGACATTGAAGACGTTTCAAAAGAAATAAAAGATCTTGTTACGTTATGCAAGAGAATATCTAACAATTGTATGAAGACACATATAATACATACAGAAAATGGTGTTTAAATATTTCTTTTGAATTTTGTTTTAATGTGACATTGACAGCAGTCCAATTTTGCATTTTTATCGTACTAGTCCAATAAAGTACCCGATTATGGACAATAAACAGTGTCGTAAAACAAGGTAATATGATGCAGTCGAACATAAATTACTTTTTTTACGTGTTATTATCGAATTGTCTAAAATTAATACTGGAGCAAAATAAAAAAAAAACATTATTTCCCTAAAAAGGGTGTTTCATTGCACTTAATTTAACCATATATAGTACTCAATGTACTATTTATGAAACAGAAATATTTTTATTCAAATACGCAAAATGAAGGCTAGTTTACTAAACGTGAATAATTTCGGTACCATTGGATTTGGGTGTTTCTTTATAATGCGTAAACAAAGTTAATTCGTTAATTAGATTACATGTAGAAATTAATAAAATTTATTATCTGAAACCGAAAGTAACACTAGCAACCGAGAACTGATAATTTAATGAAATGTATGTTTTACGTTACGTTAAATATTGTATTCATTATTATGTAAAGACAAACAATTAATCAACACATTACAAGCACCTTTTTAGCCAGTGGCCCAAAACTATTTGTTTAAAAATTGGTCTATCCATCTGTACGAGTATATGTAACTGGAAGTAGGATTACTTAAAGTAAAGCATTTGAAAAGAGAATTAGGTCTTGTAAATTTTTATAACATGCAGTTTTTATTTTAGACGATTTAATTATATGCATCAAACTATTAAACGACAAAAAAATATTTAAAACTTAACCCATTAACCGCCAACGTCCCATTTTTGGGACGCTTAAATATTTGGCTGTAATCATTTTTTTACATTTAAAATGTATATTTTTTTTAATGAATATATTAATTAGTTATGTTATGACAGCCAGTCACAGCCAATTTTCAAATATTTGCAAAACCAATAATTTTAAAAATATTCAAATTTACTTAATTTCGGTGTTTTTAAAAATTATATTTCAAGGTCAGATATATTTTAACACTTAAGTATGTATAACTTTTATTATCAAAAACTTGTTTTTTAGAACTCAAATAAAGATATTTTTACTGAAAAGATATTCTATTATTGATCATTGAATTGCGGCGGGTATTGGGTTAATAAAGTTAAAACGCCACCAAAACTTGCATGTTGCTGACATAATATCTTCAATGTGCACCGAGCAATATCGCAATATCTGCTAGACCTATCCTAGATCTTTCAGTCAATATAGATCGCTCAGTAGTCAAATATGTAATATTCTTAATGTACGTAGTAAAATGGGGTAAATGGCTCAGTGATATCGAGTCGGCCTGTGGATCTTGAAAACTCTGGTTTCGATCTCCACAGCCGACAAACAATTTTCACCACATTAATACTACCCCTGTGGCTCTTCCTTCACTAATATCTTTGAGGGCCGTGATTTGACGGCTGTTAACCGTACTTAAAAATATATCACTTACCGAGATCTGCTTAGGCAGAGTGCCACACCTAGTAATAGGTAAAAGGCGTGATGATATATTTATTTTATTTGTGTACTAAAATTTAGTTTTATGCAGGTATACAAGTTTTGGCCTATATAGAAAAAGATTGTCCATTCTTTCTTCAGTGTAACTAATATAAATGTTAGCCAGTTTTACGAATATTACATATCAATGTAATAGTAGTAAAATTTTAGTGGTCACTGGTTTTATAATTACTTTATTAGGTGTTTAACTTTTCAATACATTAATAGGTGAAGTTCACTGCCCTCTTATTTAGTAACAGCCTAAATGGAGTCTGGCACAATTAATTAATATGTAAAAATCAGTATAGATATTACATATGCATTCACGTTAATAAGAACATTAACATAGATCAACAAAAATGTTTAGGATTTAGTCGGTTGGGTAAAATTATTTATTCGTTCCCTATAAGTCTCTGCCCCACTTGCGCAATCATCAGGAGGCGAATGATGATAACCCAAGTAGAACCGAATCCGGGAAAACACGAATAAATCATTTTAATGATCTAACTGACTCCCAGAATTTTTATGTCATCCATAAATTTTTATAAGAGGCATGTTTTTTAAGTAAGTACCGTTTTGAAATAAAAATAGAACCATTAGAATTTTCTTAGCAATTTTATTTTTAAATGAAAACCTGTACTTTAATCTACTTTTCTACATAATTTCCACGAATATTAAGGCATTTATCGTATCGTACAACCAGCTTTTGAATACAATCCTCGTAGAAATCTGCCGCCTGATTAGACAACCATTGCAACACGGTCGCTTTGACGTCTTCATCGTCGCCGTGGCGCTGACCTCCCAGATGGTTCTTCAAATGCAGGAATATATACTGGGCGCTAGGTCGGGGCTGTATGGAGGGTGATCAAATTGTTTCCAGCCAAATGATTCGATCAGCTCTTGAGTTCGATTAGCCCAGTTCCGTACCATCCCATCGCTCATAATGTTTTCTCCATACACTTCTCTGATCTGACTATGAATTTCAGCAGATATCACGCTTTTAGCACTAAGAAAACGAATCACAGCGCGTATTTTACAGTCGGCGGGATTCTCAATCGGAGGAGGCATTTCAAATACTCACTAAAGATTAGTAAAGACGCCGAATGACAATGTAATACCATCTGTCGCTTGTCAACAGAGTGCGGTACACAGTGTGCATGTGCCAAATGCCAACCGCGGCGCTACAGCGGCGGAATTTCAAAACTGTACTTACTTTAAAAACACGCCTCGTATTATAAAATACTAGAATAATGCAACTGATTTTAAATTTTATTAGTTTAGCATAAATTAAATATGTCACAATCAAAGCACGAAAAAGTTTTCGTAAGTGTATGTTTTTGAATATACAGTATACGTGAATTCCACTTTAGGTACCACAGAATTTAATGCAATATTTTCTTAAATTGGTTAATATAATGACAAGTGACAGTATATAACTAAACAACATTAGATTTAAATTAGATAAATTATTTATTATTCAATATCACTTAAATAGTTTTTAGTATAGATTTCTCATCGACCAATAAAAATGTTCATTTCAAGTACCTTGCTTAAATTTTGCGAATTTTGAAATAAAAAATAAGTGTTTCATTTTAACATGACTATTATTTTATTATTTTATTTTATTCATTCGAACAGGCAATCGCCCAAAAATACAATATGTGCGTATAAGTAGTACGACTTGACATATTTCATTTCACATGTAACATAGGATACAGGTCATTTCTCAGGAGAAATCATTTAATAGCATATTTTTGGTTAAGTCTATAAATCTGGTTAATTATATATAATGGGGTACGTGGTTCAGTGGTATCGAGTCAGCCTGTGGATTTGAGAACCCGGTTTCGATTCCCAAAGGCGACAAAAGATTTTCACCACGTTAAAACTATCTTTGTAGTTCCCTCTCCACTAACATCTTTGAGGGCTGTGATTTGACGGCTGGTAACCACACTTCACGCGAAGAAATATATCACATGAAAAAATCTATGTGCAATCAATTTTGTTAATTAAATCAATCTAAAATTTAATTAATAGATATACCTATGCTACTGTTTTGATCTACTGTGACGCAAATCAATAATACAAATTACACTTATTGTATCTATTAGGATTTGATTGACCATCATGTACTAAGAGAATGATGTACATATTTATAACAATTTCCAGCTACGTTACTCAGGAAAACAATTACACATCACACAATAGGAAACTATTAAATTAAATAGTATTATAGTTACGGACATGAGACCATTAATTCATCGTGTTTTGAATGCTATATTTGATTACTATAGTATAAATATTGTAATGAACCTAATTCGATAAATAGTTTTCTGAATACAAAATATAATACTTATATCCCAAACTAGAGCATTAGGCTTTATACATAACATTTATGGTTAAACTATATATAATCCTGCTAGTATATGAAATAAGTATACATACAGGCTGTAACAGCGAAACCAACCACCGCCTATATTTTCTTTATTATTATAGTTACAAAAAAATATTATAAAGCAAAATTGTAGAAGACCAACGGGGACATTTGGTTATAGAATAATTTTTTTTTAAACCAGTGGTTCTCAAGCTACAACACAAAGTTATATTTTTTTAAACGGGATTATACTTATTTTTTAGACCTATTCGATAGAGTATTTTTTTTCTGAATTCAACCATGTAATCATTTTATATCCTTACATAACAAAAATATTGACAAAATTCAATTTAAAGTTTCGATAAATTTTATTTAACATGACACAAAACAGTAGGTTATGTAAGGATATAAAATGGTCACATGATTGAATTCAGAAAAAAATACTCTATCGAATAGGCCTAAAAAATAAGTATAATCCCGTTTGAAAAAATATAACTTTGTGTTGTAGCTGGAGAACCATTGGTTTAAAGAAATATTTTATTCTATAACCAGATGTCCCCCTTGGTCTTCTACAACTTTGCTTTATAATATTTTTTTGTAACTATAATAATAAAGAAAATATAGGCGGTAGTTGGTTTCGCTGTTACACCCTGTATAATTAATAATTCTTCGCGAAATAAAATTTTGTTGACAAATGTTGAATTTAATAAATACAATTACAACCGCATATCGTTTATTTAATCTTGAACAAAGAGGTACAAAGAGTTTTCACTCAAATGGAAGATTTATATATCATTAGATTGAGCAACAACTATACTAGTTTTAATACAAATTTGAATATCTAAAGCGACGCATAATTTCAGATTTTTAATTTAATTAATATCATCGTCAATCATTGTTTTTTGAAAGATAAGAACAGATTTTGTATAATATTTAAGAATTAAAATTACAATTTAACATCTTGTTAAATATTGAAAAAGGTAAGTAATACTTAAATTTTTAGTCAGTAACAGAAACACGGATATATGAGATTTTTATTTTCAATTGAAAAAAACAAGGTTCATGTATAATGTAAAAGACACATTTTCGAGTACTTATTACCATACATAGTCCACCAAAAGGACTTGAAAATAGTTATTTGTGTATTAAGAGCGTAAAGTGATTCTTTGTTACTCGAGCACGGTAACTGCAGCGCGAGCCGAAGGCGAGAGCTGCAATAGTGTAAGAGGAACAAAGACACTTTACGCTCGTGATGCACACATAATTTTTTCTAAGATTGCATCTTAAAAAAATTTAAAAACGTATACATACTGAAAATAAATTCATTTTGGCAACTGAAATATGACAATTTTCTGTTTTGTTTTGTATCCCTGGTAACTATTGAAATAAGCGCGCATTTATAATCTTTTTCACGTGTTGCCATTGGAAACACGCGCATTTAACGTCTTTTTCGCGCGTTGCCATTGGAGACGCGCAAAAAAGATATTTTTCGATTGTTTCACAGAAAACGTCAACTTTACGATGACAAATGAGAGCGTAATTGTCAAATTTTTATAGCAATTGTAGAAAAAGATTATTTTACAATATATAGACGCAAATCTATACTTAACCCGACTGATGTGTGCGAGCTTCTGATCTTCGTGTTCATTTACATTCTCTAGAACACAATTTCTGATTTGCAAAAATTTAATTTCAATATTAATTGCCTATGATTCTAATTAATTAGAATAAGTAGACGATATAGTAAATTAAATACTTCGATATTTTACTCTCATTTATAAAATTTTATGAAAGTGATTTCTTTTACCTCTCGCTACTTGTAAAGAATGCAAAGAAATAGTAAATCTCGTTAACTAATGTTTACTTAAATTTTTTAAAGAAATCCAATCATAAGTATCTATATCATGTACTAATTACTCTACTAATTAGCAAACGGGCGTATATATTTAACTCTCTAATATTTATATTGTTGCATATGATTTGCTTGCCTTTCAAAAATTTATAGTGTTTCGCTAAAATCTTAATTCATCCTAAACATATTTTACTTTCATTGGGAAATTTAAAATACTTACAAATTAAATACTTCATTCAAAATGATGGCTCTATTAAAAAAATGTCATTTGACAACTTGTTAAAATAAATTTTGACAGTAAAAATATTATTAAATTTATGGGGTAGGTGACTCAGTGGTATCGAGTCAGCCTGTGGATCTTGAGAACCTTGGTTTGATCCCCACAGCCGACAAACAATTCTCACAAAATTAAATCTGACCCTGTGGCTCTCCCTCCACTAATATCTTTGAGGGCCGTAAGTGGAGGGGAACTTACATCTTTGGGGGCTGTGATTTGACGGCTGGTACTCGCACTTCACTTGACAAAATATATCACTTAGCGAGGTCTATTTAGTTGTTTTTTTTTATTTGAATGTGTATGAAAATGACTAATTAAATGCTTCCTAGAAAATCGCACTAATAAAACAAATACAGATATAATTAGAATTTATTTTTGACTCGAATTATTTATTTACAAAATAGCTAAAATAGTTTATAAAGTTCCTAGAAAGCGAAAATAGTTTTAATTGTAACATTTATTTTATTTCTTTACTTCTATCCTAATTATTCAATCAATATACAGAGTGGTCCATCGGTCTGTATTTTCTTACACGATTATTTTAAATATTACGGAAATTTCTTTCAACAAAGTTTTATTTTAAATTAAAATGCTTACACAAGATTTTCTACCGGGTGATCCATGTTCGCACTATTATATTTATTTATTTATGTTACTCTGTACAACAGGAATTGAATCCCAATTACAGTACAGGGTCCTCAAGTTTAGATTTTTAAATGGAACATCCTTAAAGAGATATTAAAATGCTGTTTGAATCAATTTATTTCTCGTGCTTTAAATTATATAGAAACATACTTTAAAAAATTTAAATTTTTAACTTATTGAACCAAAAATTCACATCTGGCAAATACAACTCTTTTGATTTATATGAAATAATAATTGTTATTCTATTTACTGGGTGGCCAAAGCAGATCTCGGTTGATGATATATGAGTATTTATACATGTGAAGGAAGAGTTACAAGGGTACTTTTAATGTTGTGGGAACTGTTTACCGGCTGTGGGAATCGAACCCAGGTTCTCAAATTCCTAGTAATAATTGACTGTGCAAATTGTAAAGTGAATTTATTCATTTCCATTTCATTTTATAGTAAAAAGAAAATTACAAAATATCTCGCAATTAAAAGGCAAAGTAAATGTTAATTTTTGTCATTTTCCGCTGATTTTAAAGTATCAAAATCGTATTTGCTATTACATGAATATAACATGAGAGTGTTAATTGCCTAAAATCTAAACGAATTTTAGAATTAAATTTACTTTCTTATTTTTCACGCTTCACGCTGTATGGTATAAATTCGTGTACGATCTTCGTTCATATCATTCCACTGTCATTGCTCTTTGGTTAAACATCGCCATGAAGACATTTCAAGTAAGTATAGATAATAAGTAAATAGTAGCAAAGAGTACAACAATATTTTTGTGCATTTTAGTTTGTGATATTCATCGTGACAATTGTCAACGTAATTTGTGGTGAAAAACGATCAACTAATGAGAAATTACAAGATGTTCAGTTGAATCAAGGAGAATATTTCCCATCTGAGGAAGAACTAAAAGGATACGATGAACAATATGGATATAAATCCAGAAGTAACAGATATTATGCTCCAGAACAACAAGAAGGTACGAAATTTATGATTATTAAACGGACGAAGAAGGTTCCTATTACCAAACGATTTATGATAGCTCATTCTGCTCCTGGATTAACACCCGTTCAACATCCGACAAACATGGCGTACGCCACTGTACATCAAACGAAAATAATGCCAGTAAAAGTGATTCGAGAAGGACCTATCAAGCACGTGTACCTTCCTGAATATTATAATGACCAATCCACTCAAATTAAATCGACAAGAACTGCAAAGGCCTACGAAAATTTCAACCAGGCTTATAGAAACATCAAGCGAACTTCCTTCAATGATCAATACCCATACAACAGTTACAATCCAGGAATGTACCAACAAAATTACTTCAGACCGTCTGTACAATACAACTATTTACCAAATACAGTATCTAAATTCAACCAAGGAAGTTTGGGGCATGGATACAATGCAGTTTCAAGTGGATACAGAGTTGTAAAACCTAATATCACTCCTTTAATTCCCCAATATGGATCTCAGTTAGGATATTCTTCAGGATTCGGAAATAATCTCTATCCTGCATCTTTCCAGTATTTTCCTCAAACCTTCAGTTCTCAAATCCCTAGTTACCAAGGAGGGTTTACAAACCAACGAGTTCCTAAGTTAGCTACAATCAATATTCAACCACAAAACTCGTACGACATTTCTGATCAATACAAATCACTCGTCTCAAGCCAGCATAATAATAACGCTTATACTACAAGCCAGTCTGATAATAACGCTTATACTACAAGCCAGTCTGATAATAACGCTTATACTACAAGCCAATCTAGTCAGGCTCAAGAATTAACTCCTGCTGTACCTAAAAACTTAGGAAATAAACAGAACTCAAATAATTCTGAGAAAGAAGGAAACTTTGTTCCAGTTTCTGGTTTGGATCCTGAATTAGCACAAATTGTTAACGACGTGTTACAAGGAAAAGGAACTGCAACTCATGATGGATTTACGGTGGTTAAGTCAAAGACTGACAAAGCTATTTATCTAATTGGCAAACCTGGAATGTCGTTAAGTACGATTCCTAATTTTTCTACATACAATTATGCTTCTTTCCAGAATGACGATAAATCTGCTCAAACCAAAACTGATGATAAGATAACTACGTAAATTAATATTAATTTTGTACATAATTATGTTTTTTGTATAGTACTATTTATGTATTTATTGATTCAATAATTATATAGAAATTGTAAACATATTTAACAATAATTTCTTTGAATTTATTACTTTATTATTTAATAAATATAAAATCTTATATCTATTAGATCTGTTGATTTATTTTACAAGTTATTAATAATAAACAAAATTTCATTTCATGTCATTTAGTATTTTATTTGAAATACTTTTACTCCAGACAATAAAACAATAACAACAATATCACAGAAAAGCATGTAATGAATTGTGGATTAAATATTTCTTATATTTTATTGTAATGGTGCATATTTTAAAATATTCAGTTTTAAATCATCATTCATGTATTCCAAAGGGAATAACTTTACCATATACTACACTTTGATACATCTGGATTCATTTTGGACCCTTTTGGACAATGAAATGCTTTTGAAAATTCTTCTGAGTTTTGTAATGAACCAATTAATCGAAACATCTTTGGACAGTGGGGTTCTTCTTCGTAATATCCCATGTTATCCGCTTTTATTTCATCGCACCACGTCTAAAAATTAGTAACATTATTAATATTATATCAAGATCTGGTATTGCAAAGCAGCCATGCTTAAGAATGGCCAAAATATTGATGTATAAACATGCAGATGTGAATTTTTGGTTGAACCAGTTTCGAAAATTCGAAAAATTTTATAATATGGTTCTATATAATTCAGGACACGGGAAATGCACTCGTTCAAACCGCATTTCAATATCTCTTTTAGTTTTTGAGTTACAGCGATTTTTGACTTTTTTTAAAGCTCAACTTTGAGAGCTCATAACTCAAAAACTAAACGAGATATTGAAATGCGGTTTGAACGAGTGAATTTCTCGTGCGCTACTTAACGTATATGGTAATTTTGAAATTTTTTAAAATTTTACAATTTTTTTCGATAATTTCTCCTGTTGATATTTCAAAAAGTTGAAGAGATAATGCAAATCTGAAAACACCAGTGAATTCCTCTCGTAAAAATATGTAGATATGCAAATTTTCACAATAAAATTCGCACGGATACATTTTTTATTACAAAAAATCGAAAATGGCTGTTTTTTTTAAGATTTCTTAAGGGGTACCCCTTGGCGTTTTTACGATTTTTGGCCATTTTTCGATTTTTTGTAATAAACAACGTATCCGTACGAATTTTGTTGTGAAAATTTTCATACCTATGTATTTTCACGAGAGGAATTCACTGGTGTTTTCAGATTTGCAATATCTGTTCAACTTTTTGAAATATCGACAAAGGAAAATTTCGAAAAAAATTCTAAAATTTTCAAAATTTTCAAAATTACTATATAAGTTAAGTAGCGCACGAGAAATACTCTCGTTCAAACCGCGTTTCAATATCTCTTTTAGTTTTTGAGTTATGGGCTCTCAAAGTTGAGCTTTTAAAAAAGTCAAAAATTTATATAACTCAAAAACTAAAAAAGATATTGAAATGCGGTTTGAACGAGTGCAATTCTCGTGGTCTGAATTATATACAACCGTAATACAAAAATTTTCTATTTTTGAACTGGTTCAACCAAAAATTCACTTGTCCAAAAAAATGTGATTGATATAACATAATTATTATTCTTTTATTTACTTGATGATAATATTTGTTGCAACATTTAATATTAACATAATGCATTTTAGATTAAAATAACTTTTAAGATATAAAAATGAAACTTACACTTGCATAAGCAATAAAAAACATCTGATCTTGAGTATATTGTCCCAAACCAGGTAATTTAGGTTCGTTTTTATTCCTTTTCCTATAATTCTTGTATGCCATGTACGCCAAGCGTAAACCATCATTATCTGCTATATTTTCCCCTAAAGATATTTCTCCATTTACCTACGGTCATTTTAAACACAATCAACTAGTTTTTGTTTTAAGTTTCATCTAATTCTACATTTTGATTTAGTCATATTAGCTGAACTATATTCTCAAAACATACAAAGTTTACATAAATCCTTATATAATCAATCCTGTTGCTATTTGTATATTCGTATTTCAAATTTTATTTAAAAATCTTACATAAATATCCAGTTCTGGCACATAAAATTGATTATACTGTTGAACAAAACATTCTGCCAATTCTTCAAATTTATCAATAATTTCTTCATCCCACCATTGTATATTATTTCCATATTTATCGAACTGCCTACCTAAAATATACAATAAATAGATACTGTACAATTTTCAGAAGAATTTAACAATAAAGTCATTAAAATGTGCATAACTTTATTTCTGTTTTAGGAAGTAATTCTTTGAATAAAATAGATAGATATAGTTTTGTTTTTTTCTAAATAATTTGACATCGAGAAATACATATATGATGTGAGTGTCAAGTCATTCTGAAAATTCTATTGCACCTATAAATTAAATATTTTAAAAAATGACAGTACCAGTATTGTCAAATCCATGTATCAGTTCATGACCTAATGTTGAACCAGTTGCAGCATAGTTAAGGACTCTGTTAAAATTATAATTAATTTAATAATTAGTACCCAGTTCAGATGTAAAATTATCAGCAAAACTTAACAATGATATCATTAAAAATGCACTTATATTTCCTATTGTTAAACGTTCTTAAATGATTTTAGTCAAAATGATAAGAATGTATTTCAATTAAATAATTTATGACGACCAACAAGTAGAATTTTTGATATCGTCATTGTCAAATTTTACTGAAAACTGCTATTAAAAATAAATTGTACTTACTCTATTCCTAAATTATATAGCGGATAGAATAGAAATGCCATTGGTACAACTGTAAAAAGTAAAATAAAAATTTTAGTACATAATATAATATTTACCCAAGAAAATATGTAAATTATATTGAGTTATTTATAAAGTCATAACATAGTCAAATGTGTTATAAAATCCAAAAAATATTACATCAATAAACTGTAATTTATTATTATTTTATCAAATGACCTTAGCTGCTAAGGTCATATACCGTTTCGGTTGCTCACATTTGAATCCAGGCATGTTTTTCGGGGGAGGGGAATTTGCTTTGCCCGTAATATAATTAAAAGAATAACAATGTTGAAATGTATATTTGTAACAATATATACATAAAATAATAATATTGTAAATGATACATATCATTCAAGACTTTAAAACATACTGATGTATAAGTTAACAAAAAAAATCAGGGAAAACAAAATGTGCCTGCACATTATGTAAATAAATTAATCGTATCCTCCTTGCTTTGCCGAATATTTGTGAAACATTAAAACTGTTTATCCTAACATAAAACAAATGGTTTTATTTTAATTTGTTATTTTAGATCAGTCATATATTTTATATTTATTACTAGATAATAAATAAAATGTAATAACATGAATTATTTGATAATTTTCGCCGGAGGGTATTTTTTTCCTAGGGACACCCTTCTGGATTCAACACTGGTTGCTCGTTGTCTATGATATGACAACGGCACGTGGTGTTCAAATGTATGGATTGTCGCAAGGTCCAATTGTATGTATATGTATGTTTTCTTTTTTTAATGGTTACTTTTATAATAGAAACATAGTGTGCGATTTAATAATATTGAGGTATTTTAATGTCACAAGCACTTAATTTACGTTAATAAGTCATCTAGAACAAACGTCCCCTGCCAGGGCCATTGCTAAAATTTGTTAATTAAACATTACTTTAATTGATTATATATTTTTATTTTTTAATGATTAAAATTTTCTCAGAACTTTTTTATTAATTAATAGTAAATTATGATATTAATAATAAATGTGACGCACGGTCCGAATCGTTCCGCTAGTTATGCATAATTTCACGTTCAGTTCACAAAGTCACATCACTTCTAACTGCAAATTCTATTTCTTCTTGAAAAGTAAATTTATACTTATTTATAAATATTCTCCATGGTAACAAATGGGTGAAGTAGAGTAAATGCGAGAGAGCTAATAGGACAACAAAAAAATCACTAATAAGGTTGAGAACTTAGTTCTCGAAATACGTATCTAGATTTAATTCTTTTATTAAGGCTTAGGGGTTAAATTCTTTGTTAGATAGTAAGGTAATATGTCAAATTACCTTACATGATGAAAATAATATTATTATTATTATACCACTAGCATGGATAATAGAATATTATGTAACAAGTTTTATAAACGTCTCTTTAGTTACGAGTGTATGAAAAGCGAGTATCTAAAGAGTTTATAAAACGAGTCAAATACTACACTGTTTCTATTATCGCAAATTAACACAACAACAAAATGTAATGTTTTATCAATTATTTTAAAAGTAAGGTTAAGTTACAATGAAAAATATTTGAAGCTAACTTCATCCCGTGCTTAATATCTCAAGCCGTGACTAAAACGTTCCATATCAAAAAAGAATAAGACAATAATTATTAAGTTATTCAAGTAAATTGAAGAAAACCAATAAAAAATAATATGAATTTAGTACTACGGATGTGTTTAAATCAATAGAACCTGAAAAAAATAATTTGAGAGCGTGCGTGAAATACTCATTTTGCACACTAGCATACGAAACAGTCTGCAAAATGCTCATTTTGTGCACTCGGGTGCAAAACAAAAATACGCGTTGTCATGGTAATGTAAATGATCAAAAAATTCCTTGCGTATTGAAATTAGTGAAGAAAAGTTAACATTTTTTAACAATTGTACAAAAAAAATAACTTATTCTTTATTATTAACTTGATAGACAACAGGAGACTTAAAACAACGGCGTTGTATAAATAACTCAAATAACTGTGTATTTAAAAATAAATGTATTCTTACTTATAGCGTTATCCCAAGGAACATAAAACGCGTTAGCAGTGACAGGATATGTATCTGGTGGCCAGGTTCGATCCCGATCAGCGTACAATTGTTGCAAATTCATTGTTACACTTCGTTGCACAATACTCAGCATATTATCCACATATGTATCGGGATGAATAGTCAACTAAAATTTACTACTAATATTAGTATAATTTATTATGATCCTTAATGATTGTTTCCACAAATTAAACCTAAGCTTTATATATGATTTAATTAAATTAAATAAAATCGAAATAAAATGTATCATTTTTGCGAGCCGTGATTTGACGGCTGGTAACCGCACTTCACGCGACGAAATGTATCATTTACCGAGATCTGCTATAGCAGAGTGCCACACCTAGTAATGTGTAAAAGGCGTGATGATATATTTATTTTATTTGCATTGCTTGAAAATAAGTGAATCGATATTGCAATGTACGTTAAACTTTATATTTTTTTAGTATATATAGGTATTAATAATTTCTCACATTAGAATAATATCTTTCCAAAGCTCCAGCTTCCGTCAACCAATCAGGATATCCAACTAAACCCAGCATAGCTTTACATTTCTCTAAAGTTAATATTTTAGTTTTCTTATCCATCCATTTTATTCGTTTAACACGTTGTGTAAATGCATATTTTATATCTAATATCATGTCTTCTACCTGAAACGGATATATGATGATATATGATACTATTATATAGGGTAAATTAAACACACCATTTAGAACTAAAGACAAATTAAATTTTATATTAAATCTAGTTTCTTCATTTTTAATATTACTATACTTACTCTCTGTCTTGTATCATTTAAAATAATTTTATCTGCAATTGCGTAACTAATCGCCATACCCATATTTTCTTTTGTGATACTTATACATTTCAAAACACTGAAACAAAAAAATGAAACAAATATTTTCTTTATTGGACTGAATAACTTCATACATATACAGGATGTTTTAAAATTATATATTATTTGATGCACTGAATACAACGCAAAAAGAAGCATTTTTCCGAAATTCGCAAAAATAATTACAAATTACTCGAAACAAACATTTTTCACACCACTGTACTGATAGGATACAATAATGAATAAAAATGAGCAAACATTAAACATTGAAAGAACTGTTACTCAATTTTAATTAAATTAATTTTAATGTTTACTAATTTTTAGCAGATTTCGGTAAGTGATATATTTCTTCGCGTGAAGTGCGGTTACCAGCCGTCAAATCACGTTCCCCAAATATGTTAGTCGAGGGGAAGCCACAGGAGTAATTTTAATGTAGTGGAAATTGTTTGTCGGTTGTGGGAATCGAACCAGTCTTTTCAAATCCACAGGTCAAATTTTCATTTAGATAGAATACATATTTTTGTAAAATAAATATAAATAAATATATCATCACGCCTTTTACCCATTACTGGGTGTGGCACTCTGCCAAAGCAGATCTCGGTACGTGATATATTTTTTAGCGTGAAGTGCGGATACCAGCCGTCAAATCACGGTTTCCCAAATATGTTAGTCGAAGGGAAGCCACAGGGGTAGATTTATTTTGGTGAAAATTGTTTGACGGCTGGTTTGATACGACTGAGCCACATATTTTTGTATTGTTTAGAAAAAGAAAATATTACCTGGGCATGTCAAATACAGTCTCTGACAAATCTTGAAAATACTCCTTAATTTTTGTAGTAGTGCTTAGTATAAGTTGAAGTACAGTCCGCCACCAGAACCACAGTTCAATCAGTTCATCCGGTAATTCGCTCAAATATCTAACAACTGTTACTAGATATAAAACATCATACTGGTCCACAAATAAAGATTCATTCTTATTGAAATCTAGAGTAACATTCAAGCCATCAAACAATTGTCGCAAATACGGTTTCCATATTTCTGTTGGTGTTAAATTGAATGATTGCAAAACTTCATTTGTTTGATCTTGTAATTCATTAATACTAATTCCAATATGAACTTCACAGTCTGATGAATTTGTGCAATTTTCCCGAGGAATCTAAAATTAATTTATATTATTATGGTGTATGATTTTTATTATATTTAATTACCGCAACAGAATAAACTTCCTCTATTTCTTGTGATAGCTTCATTATGGCATCTGCTGTTTTATTTACTATTTCATTAAAATCATCTGGTAATTCGGAATATTCTGTATAGTTAGCCTCCACTATTGTGTATATAAGAAAATATATAATTTTGTTTGCTGATCCGGAAATATGTTCGGTGTTATTCTTATTATCTTCATATCCTTCCTTAAAATGTATCAAACTTTTGTAAAATTGTTGTTTCAATAATGTTAGGAAACTGAAAAAATATAAATAGTATACATTTAATTGTAAATATAAATAAAACCAAAGTCAGCTAGAATCTCATAACAGGTTGACAAAAAAAATGGTTTTTTTTTAATTTTCAGCTATATTGCAATAGTATGTTATGCATCAAGGGACTTCCGCTCGAGCCTTCGGCCCTCGCTTACGTCTCGGTTTGCCAACTTTACACGCGGGAATAATCGCTTGTTTCCCTCCCTTGATGCATATTATACTTTTCGTAACAAGTGCACAAAAATTACTGTCTTATCGGGACAAATGTCAAATATGGGTTGCATAATTAGTTACCTAGGAACCGCCGCAAACAGCTAATAAACGTAGTCCCTAGGGAGAGAAACATCTCTCTAGGGAGAGAAACATGCTACCTAGGGAGAAAAACATCCTACCTAGGGAGAGAAACATAAGTGCAGTGTTTCTCTCTCTAAAATTAGGGAATAAGAACGTGTTTCTTGTGCATGTGTTACGAAAAATATTTTAACGAAATAAAAGTTATCATGCAAGGGGTACTATTAGGAACTGCAAAAAGAGTTTATTTTAGTCCCGTCGCTCTTAGTAACAGCATAGTAGGTTAAATTGTAATATTTCTGATATGACTTTGATACTATAAAAACAGACTTTTACACCCGGTCCTGGAATAATACATTTCGTTCCTAGGCCCGGAACGAACTCTATTCTAACGAGTTGCTAACTTTACACGAGTTAAAATAAACGTACAGGACTTTGTGTCACAAATGCACTGAAATGACTCCTTTTTATTGCGTATCTTGTTTTTTGACGTAATCAGTTTTAGGGCTATAACATTTTTACTCAGAAACAGGACACAATGAAACACCCTAAAAAAGTCAATTTCCGTTCCAGAAACATATATTAAAAAGGGGTTAATTTTCGGTTATTAAATGATAATAGAAATATCACATTTCTAAGAAGTTTCTAGAAGGTATTATCGAACTTGAAAATTATGTAAAATCCTAGTCTTTTTACCTTGGTAAGGGATAATTAATCAATGGTGGGACACCCATTTCCATGTAATGTTCTGAGGTGTTGGTCGCATTATATGTGACAGTGAATCCTATAAGCGATTGCATTCCCAATAATCGACTAGATAATGCTTCTATGCGAGTCCAGTTCAGTGTGTTCCCCTGCGTGTATTCGTTAGCAGAGAGATTCATGTATGTAGGTATAGCTGGTAATCCCAGCAGTGACAGATATTTAAAAATTGGTCTATATCCTAATTTGTCTGCTGCTACTGCAATATTCATTTAAGTTAAAAAAGAATTAGGAATTTAATTTATATGTTTTGTAAATACATAATAATGACGTCCTCCATTATTTCATTATTTACCGTTTTATAAAACTTCATCTAATTTGAGAAGATAATATTTATTAAACCGTAATGATTTTTTTTTTATTTTAAAACATCAGAAATTTATTGAATGTGAATATTTATTTCATATCTCTTTTAGTGTTCGAGTTGCATAGATTTTTGTGTTTCAAAATCTCAACTTTGAGAGTCTATATCTCGAAAACTGAAATGCGGATTGAACAAGTAATTTTTTGGGTGAACCAGTTCAAAAATCGAAAATTTGTATAATATGGTTCTATATAGTTCAGAGCACGAGAAATACACTCGTTCAAACCGCATTTCAATATCTGTTTTAGTTTTTGAGTTATATCGATTTTTGACTTTTTTTAAAGCTCAAATTTGAGAGCCCATATCTCGAAAACGAAAAGAGATATTGAAACGCGGTTTGAACGAGTGTATTTCTCGTGCGCTACTTAACTTATATTGATATTTTGAAAATTTTGGATATTTTACAATTTTTTTCGAAATTTTCTTTCATCAATATTTAAAAAACTTGACGAGATAATGAAAATCTGAAAACACCAGTGAATTCCTCGCGTGAAAGTACATTGGCATGTGAAATTTCACAACAAAATTCGCACGGATACATTTTTTATTACAAAAAATCGAAAAATGGTAAAAAATCGCAAAAATACCAAGGGGTACCCCTTAAGAAATCTTCAAAAAACGGCCATTTTCGATTTTTTGTAATAAAAAACGTATCCGTACGAATTTTGATATGAAAATTTGCATACCGATCTATTTTCACGAGAGAAATTCACTGGTGTTTTCAGATTTGCAATATCTTTTCAATTTTTTGAAATATCGACAAAGGAAAATTTTGAAAAAATTGTAAAAATTTCAAATTTTTTAAAATTACTTTATAAGTTAAGTAGCGCACGAGAAATACTCTCGTTCAAACCGCATTTCAATATCTCTTTTAGTTTTCGAGATATGAGCTCTCAAAGTTGAGATTTTAAAATAGTCAAAAATCGATATACCTCAAACACTAAAAGAGATATTGAAATGCGGTTTGAACGAGTGTATTTCTCGTGCCCTGAACTATATAGAAACATACTTTTATAAATTTCTAATTTTGAACAGATTCAACCAAAAAATACTGTTTCAAACCACTTTTCAATATCTCTGTTGAAATAAGATTTTGAAAGTCCGCCATGAAAATATATTTCAGTTAATGTGAAAGTATTTAGTATATATTATTTAATTTGTTTTTATTTATATTATTTCAGTATTTCTCAAACTATTATGAAAATTCGAAATATTTGATATCGACATTATCGAAATCGGAAACGATCGCGAATAAATTAAGAAAGTAAAAGACATAAATAATTTAGGACACTCTACCACTAACTATTCTTCACTAACATTTAACCCTAGTATAAAATCAATATGATATATTCCCTCTACCTTGATTCATGCAAGATGCATACAAATCTCGACTCTGTTTAACTGGCAGCGGTTCAGTTTTGGACGCATTGCTTTGGAGGAATTTAAGCGTAGCAGCTGTAACTGTTTCCTCAACCATTGTGAAAGCGGATACAGGCGAGAACCAGCCATGGTCTGGGTGCTCAGCCGTCCACTGTCCGCACGCGAAAAGATAAAAGTCGTCACATGGATTCACGGAGGTGTTCATCGCTAGACGCAGAGTTGCTGCTGAACGCATGCATAAGTTATCTTCGCAGAGGTCCATAGCGGACATGTATTTATTCTCCATCAATATATCTGGAATTGGAAATTATTGTAGGAATAGTTATGTCTAAAGCCCGGATATTTAGGCACTTAAAAACACCTAAATAAGCAGGCATATAGGCCGGTAATTACTCTAAAATAGGCGGGATTTTAGGCAGACTAAATACAAATAGTTTCTTTAAAAACAATTATAAATTAATTCTTTTTCTAATATTGGTACTCGTATCTACTCTTCATTAGAAAAAATAATCATTTTAAACAAAAATTAACGCAATATGAAATAGTTATTTGTGTATTAAGAGCGTAAAGTGATTCTTTGTTACTCGAGCACGGTAATTGCAGCGCGAACCGAAGGCGAGAGCTGCAATAGTGCAAGAGGAACAAAGACACTTTACGCTCGTGATACACACATAATTTTTTCTACGATTGCATCTTAAAGTTATTAAAAAACGTATGTATACGTCTAAAACTAAATTCGTTTTGTTAACTGTCAATATGACAAGTTTCTGTTTTGTTTGTATCCCTGGTAACTATTGAAATAATCTTTTTCGCGCGTTGCCATTGGAGACGCGCAAAAAAGATATTTTTCGATTGTTCCACAGAAAACGTCAACTTTACGATGACAAATGAGAGCGTAATTGTCATCTTTTCATAGCAATCGTAGAAAAAATAATAATAAAATAATAATTTAGGGTTCTCATTTTATTAACTATTATACAAATTCAAATTATGTAGTATACTTTGATTTACAAAATATTACGAGCAATTGCTCTATTAAATTTTCGGAAAGGGACTGTTTTCGGTCTGTCAGAACTTGCTTGTGAGCTGAAAACTTCGTTCGACATCACAAAATGTGACAGAGGCGTTCTTATATATTATATCGTCTAAAGTTACCTCAGCTCCATTGATTAATGGAAAAGGCACAATTGAATTGCCACATAAAATTTTGACTAAAACGCGTTTTTTCTTTCGGCATTTTAAATTCACACACAAAAACTTGATTAAAGTACTTTAAATATTATAGGTTAAGTTGAAACACTTTGTCTGTTGCCGAATCAGTCATCGCAATAAATAGATGATAAATAGCGCTGATAAGTTAGGATGGAACACTTTAATCAACGAAATAGATGATAGATTGCGCTGACAAACCTTTTTCTGCCCAATAAAAGTTGAAATAGGCAACAAAAATAGGCAAAATAGGCTGTATAAGGTAAAATAGGCACAAAAACTAAAATATATGAAAAATAGGCTCTAAGGCACGAAAAAAAAATCTTCCATTACATGTAAACGTATTACCTTTGTATAGAAGAACTAAATTGCCTGAAATATATTAAAATTTGAATCTAGGCAATTGCCTAAAGATCCGAGCTTTAGTTATGTCTTGTCACTAGTTTTATTTTAAGTATTTAGTTCATAGATTCTTATAAATTGTTTAATTATCATCAAATTAAATCTACCTCTGTGGCTCCTCTTGCACTAACATCTTTAGGGGCTGTGATTTGACATCTGGTAATTGCATATCACGCGAAGAAATATATCACTTACCGAGATCTGCTTCGGCAGTGTGCCACATCCAGTAATAGGTAAAAGGCGTAATGATATATTTATTTATATTCTTATAAAAATGTTCTTTCAGATTGCCTTCCTTATTAGTTGTATTATTATTTATTTTGATTAATTAATTTTTTTTTATTTACTTGGTCATATGTCGATATGTTCTTTGTATGGCCGCCACGGTCGGGACTCGAACCCACGACCTTATGGTCGTCAGTCAGGCCCTCAACACGCGGGGCATATTTATTAAGTACTTATTTATTAGGTTGGTAGCAAACTAAACCTTTGTAATATTATTCACTTTTTAGAAACGGTTTCTTAAAAATTTTGAATTATTTATTTTTAATGAATTTTTTTTATGGTATGTTTTTAATTATCTTTAGTAACAAATTTAATAGTTTATTAATCAGGAATATAATATATAGTAAACAATAGCATAATCAATATTTGTATTTAAAGTATTACTATAGCAACTATGTGTGACATTGGACACATCACGCAATTTTATTATTACTCACAATCTTTATTGCACTAATATGTTATTATTGACTGTAATATTCAATGAATAATGCCTTTTTTATTATTTATTAGCCAATATAATTTTTTTTCCACAAAGAAAACCAAAATAATAATTTTTTAATTTATTTACCTTCAAACTTAATTAATTACTACTAGTAAATCAGTTTTCAATATTATAAAACAATTTTTTTGTTGAAATAAAAATATTTCATTTAATTGTTTTCAATTTAAAAATAATTTCTTTATAACAAATAATATATGTATAACGTTAATCATATTCGTTATTGTATTTCCTTAAATACCACTAATATTGCTATTAATATTAATAAAGATAAATACTTACAACTAACAATTAAAGCAATTGCAGCAATCGCTAGTATAATACAAATAATAATTAGAATAATTCTAGCCTTCTGCACATTTTTTAGTTTGTCATTTAATCTGAAATAGATAATCATAGATTTAGAAGAACGATATATTAAACGAAAGAATGAAATATTTTAAGCAGAATAATTGAGCTTATATTAAAATGAAGCAAATGTTTCAGATATATAAAATAATAAAAAATGAAAACAAAAATGTATGAATGCTGAAGATTTGTAGCAATTCACAAAGAAATTTAAATCAATACGGTATGATATATGATATGATGATGTGACCTAATTATATAGAAACACTACAATATAATTGAATAAATTAGTATGTAGATTTAATAAAGAATATTAATAAAATACTTACTCCAATACATCAAAGTGGAAAACCATTTTGATGAACATAAACTTTACATTTTTACACAAAACATAGTGACCGACTTATCAACTGATAGCTTGATTAAGTACTGAGGTTATTTATAGAGCTTACAAAGGCAAACATAAAAGCATTTATTTTCCGATTTCTCATATTAACTATTTATGGTATAATCACGCGAAATTATTGTAAATGTTTTAGTCCAAAACAAATTGTTATCTACATTTGAAATTAATTATTACCATTATTTTTACAACTTAAAGCCGTAAATTATGCAGAGTTTTGTGAGAAATGTCATTTACGTTAGACATGCTATAAAAATATTTACTAGGAAAATTAGTTAATCAATGGAACTAATTACTTTCTACAAATATATTGTACATTAATCATGTTATTTATATTTCTCGTAACCATTGATTCAAAAATTACTGCTGTATTATAATTACGATGTAAATATTTTATTTACTTTACTTATGTTTTGAAGGCAAGGGGCGTGGTTCAGCGGAAAGCTGTTCTTCCACAATTAAAATTATAAATAAATAAAATAAATATATCATCACGCCTTTTACCCATTACTGGGTGTGGCTCTCTGCCTAAGCAGAACTCGGTAAGTGATATATTTTTTCGCGTGAAATGCGGTTACCAGCCGTCAAATCACGGCTCCCAAAGATATTAGTGAAGGGAGAGCCACAGGGATAGATTTAAATTGGTGAAAATTGTTTGTCGGCTGTGGCGATCGAACCAAGGTTCTCAAGATCCACAGGCCGACTCGATACCACTGAATCACCTACCTCATAAATTATAAATCCTAGACAAAATATATTATTTGATATATTTTATGTTATTTCTTGGAAACTTCACTCATGTTCTAACTTGTATTTTAATTGACTTTTAAAATGTCACCATATTTTTAAATAATTTAATATTCGGTAAATTTTTATTAAATTTTCTCTTTTGTGTTTATTTTATGTTTACATTAATTCAAATTTCATAAATTGTACAGTACTCATACTTCACATTTCTTACATTATACAAATGAACATCAAAATAATTGTAGACATAAATAATTCATAAAAACTTAATACGCCTGATGCATTCGGTAATTAAACGAAAGCAAAATTAGCGAGTACTCCTTGTTCCTGTTAGTTAATTACCTATAATGTACCTCAAGTATATAAGGCTTTACTAAGTCTGTAAACATCAGCACATTGTTGTTCATCTTCATAGAGCACACACGACAACATGAAGTTTCTGGTACTTATAACAAATAATAATAAAAATTATATATAATATAATCATTTATATTTTTCAGGTTTACACCGTCCTCTGCAGTTTGGCGCTCATCGCTGCCGAAGAGTCGAAGGTGGTCGAGAAACGCGGCATCGAGAGCTACGGCGGCGGTGGCCATGGAGGCGGTAATTCGATTGGCTACAGCGATGACCACGGTGGTGTCTCGGGTGGCTGCGACGGCGGTCATGGTGACAGCGGATTTGGAGGCGGTAACTGCGGCGGTGTAGGCGGCGGTGTGGGAGGCGGCATTGGCGGCGGTGTCGGTGGAGGTGCAGGTGCAGGCGGTCTTGGTGGAGCCGGTGGCCAGGTGACCATCACTCAGCAGGTTCCAGTGCCTGTCCCACAACCGTACCCAGTACCAGTCCAACGTGATGTCCCTTACCCAGTCCAGGTGCCGGTGAGCGTGCCCGTGGACAGCCCCTACCCCGTGCAGGTGCAACGCCCCTACCCCGTGCCTGTGGAGCGCCACGTGCCCTACACCGTGGAGCGTCAAGTGCCCGTGCCCGTGTACGTGCCCATCCGCATCCCCGTGCCCGTGCAAGTGCCCGTGCCCTACAACCGCCCCTACCCCGTGGCTGTGAACCGCCCCGTGCAAGTGCCCATCCCTGAGCCCGTCATCGTGCGCCAACCAGTGCCCGTCATCATCAACGCTGGTGGAGCTGGTGCCGGAGCTGGCGCCGGTGCCGGTGCTGGTGCTGGTCTTGGCGGTGGATTCGGAGGTGGATTCGGAGGTGGATTTGGAGGTGGACTCGGCGGTGGACATGGAGCAGGTTTAGGAGGTGGTTATGGTGGCGGACACGGCGGATACAGTGGATCTGCCTCAGCTGCTGGCTATGAACACGCTTCTTATGGTCATCACTAAACGATAACATCACTCGAAACTTCGCCGTTGTCTAGTCAGCAATGTCTCATCATTTCACACAATTCATTTCACTGATATCAAATATTTCATTCTATGAGCATTGATGTTAATTACATTCAATTAGCTGATAATCTTTTCTTGTACGCCAAATAAATTTGAATTACTAACACAATATTTTGTATTTTCTAATTTTAACCTGGTGTAGATTTTGATAAGAGCAATTAATTCATATTGTAATATTGGCCAACTGCAACGGATTGCGCTACACTTTTTATGGCTGTTTCATTCCATCGTTTTGTCATATATAACTTTGCCCTGAGTTTTTTACAGATTTAGTAAGTCAAGTAATACCATCTAGTGATTTTTATTTAAATTAAATGAAAGTAACATGCTGTCAAGTCACAAAAAAATAATATTTAATATATATTATGTTTTTATTAATACGTTATTTAGATAAAATGGTTGTTAAATACTGCCTTATTCAAAACTTTTGTTAGATTTATACAAATCAATGATTTCAAATTAAAACTGAATGGTATGTAGATTAGGAATCGTCCCAGTAGTAATTATCTTTCTGAAATAACTGATAGCAATGCATATTTTTAATTATTTGTCACGAAAGTTATTTAAACTTCATTTATATATTTTTCTAAATGATAAAGTAGATCATATATGTGACCTTCGTTAGAACTGTACATTATTTAGATGAAATTTCACAAATAAAATTTAAACAGTGCAAGAACCCATGCTTTATTTCTTATTAATTTAATAAGGAATAATAATTCATCACGATCACGTGATGTGGCATCTTATCCAATATGACATATTGCCTTTTTCCCAAGCATAAATTATGCATGATTGATTCAGAAATTTCGTTTTTATTAAGATACAATATGAAAATATTTGCTAAGCAAATGAGTTAATCTATGTATTCAATAATATTTCATAAATAAATAAAGTGATTTAGTGACAGTGGATTTAATGTAACGAACATTAATTAGCTGGATACTACTATTACAACTATTAACTATGTAAGTATGAATATCTGTATACAGAATGTTTCAAAATTATTGCAAAAAATTAAGGGTATATATTACTTGATGTACTTAATACAACGCAAAAAGAATTCGTAAAAATAATTGCACATTACTTGAAGCAAATATTTGTTTTTATGCTTTGTAAATTTAGTAATTATTTAAATTTTTGCTGTTCCCAGTAATTGGATTTCTGTTGGGAATAAACTACAAGAAAATCGGATTAAACATTTAATAAGGATGATGAGTTTTTCCGCAGGCACATCTTTTCAAATTATTTAACATAAAAGAACTTTAAATAAAACATGTACATCTAATTTAAGGTGAATGTCGTCATTAAAAGCTCGGCATTTTGTGGAAAGAGAAATTTTATTAAAAACGATACAACATATTCAAATTAGAAAACTTGTATTCTATTTTAAAAAGAACAGTTTTCTGCAAAATAAAGTTTAACACTAGAAGAAAATATAATATTCAAATTTATTGCGTTTTAAAATGTTGTTTACAATTACATAAGGATGCAAAAATATAACTAAATACTCTAAAAAGTCTTATAAATACAGTGAATATAAATCACACGAGGTAAAGTTGTATAAAATATTGAAACATCAACACACAATTTTATTATTTATCTACCTAGTTGTATTAAAAATGTATCACCATATTCTACACTTTGCTTTATTTGGATTCATATTTGATCCTTTAGGACAATGAAACGCTTCTGAGAATTCCTCGGAATTTACTAAAGATCCTAGAACTCTGTATTTGTTAGGACAATGTTCGTCCGCTACCTGATACACTAAAACTTCAGGATTTGATTCATCGCACCAAATCTACAATTTAAAACATATTTAGAGCTGCAAGCTGTGTTAGTTTTCAACAAAATCATAGCTCGGTTCAGTTCATTCAAGATCTCACACAATGGTTGTTATTTTTTGCTACAACTAGCTTTTTCCTTGACATGTACATTTTTCAATTTTTTATTCATATCAGTGTATAAAATAGATGATGTTCTTATCGTTTACGTTAACCCATAATATATATTTTTCGTAAGCTGATAATTTACTTGTCATACTTATATTTTTTGACATAATTAATTTTCTATTCACCGAGTATATAATTGAAATATGTAACATAGGAAATACAATGGTATTTTTTTTAATATGATGATAATTGATTTCCTAAAGAGTAAATACAAAAATGTTAAGTATTAAAAACTACATCTAATGAGTATCTACAATCAAATGAAAAATGGCTATTATAAAGAAAATTTGAGATTGAGAGTGTTGTGGAAATTTATTGTTTAATTTGAATAAAATATGAAAATACACGTTTAAGTTAATTTATTATTAATATGAACTCGTTAAATTAAAGCTATAATTTTGTTTATAAATTAGAAAATTATTTAATTTCAAACTCGACTGACTGTATTTTTCATAATTATGTATTGTTTTGTCAAGGTAATTTTGTCTTAATTAATATAATATTCTTGTACTTACACTACCAAATGCTATAAAGAATAACTGTTCGTGAGTAAAGTCTTCGAATCCAGGTAATATTGGTTCAGGTCCATTTCTTTTCTTATAGTTTTGATACGCTTTAAATGCGTGATGTAAACCTCCGTTGTCTGCGATGTTTTCTCCTAATGTTAGTTTTCCATCTAACTGTTTATATCAAATAAGAAATATATACACACAAATTATTTTCATGTTCGTACAGATTTATGCAAGAGTTATTATTTTTAAAACTGGATATTATTATTATAAATATTAATATATATGTAACAAGTTTTATAAACGTCTCTAGTTATGAGTGTATAAAAAACTAGTATTTAAAGAGTTTATAAAACGAGTCAAATACTATACTTTTTTTACGATCGCAAATTAAGACAACAACAAAATATAAAGTTTTATGTATTATTTTAAAAGTAAGGTTTAAGTTAGAATGAAGCTAATTTCACCCCGTGCTTAATATCTCAAACCGTCACTAAAACGTTTGAAGCCACGACTAGTCAACATGTGATTTAGATGTTATTTAGTGTAATGGAAACCAAAATGTTAAATGACATTTTAATAACGGGAGAAGAAAAATTAAATTAATGATATGGGCTGGTAACACAAGCGCTGTTTTTGCCTGTTTTAAGAACTGTGTTTTTGGGTGTTTTAGCTATCTCTAACATGTTAAAACCGTGCTCTTAGAACACCCAAAAACAGAGCATGTGCTACCAGCCATAGTTACTTACTCGTGTATCTACTTCAGGTACATAAAAATCATTATATTGATTAACGAAGCATGTCGTCATATTTTCAAATTTATCGATTGTTGAATTGCTCCACCATTGCCGATAATTCCCAAATTTGTCATATTTTCTACCTAAAAGAAATTAAAATTTTAAACAACTTAATGAACAGTACAAGCTGCGCATATAAAATTTAATATTAACATCATTAAATAAACATTATATATTAAATGAAATAGTTTATATATTTGTATAAAACATACGATTCGATATTGTCAATTTACTCACACAATTATTAAATCAGAAACTATTATATTATTTTATTTTCACCTTCTATGTAAATAACACTTTATAAGTATTTATGGTAACTAAATAATTGAATAATTACAACGCAAAGCTCTGTAATATTTTACAATGATCATGACAAAAAAAAACTAATATAAACTAATTAAAAGTAACTACTTGCAACGAGTGCAATATTTTGTATATTTTATTGAACCGCAAGAAAATCGCCATTATTTCTAATTTTTATTTCTAGAATTCATGAAACTATCGACAATAGTTGTTTTTTCATCACAACGATCACAACACCATGACAACGTCTAGTTATAAATTGTCCTACCGCCAACAATCTTTTTATCTTTTTATAAAACTTATAAAGTGTGATGGTGGAAACAAAACTTTGGAGATGACACGTTCGCAATAAATCTTTACTGGACTAATTGTATTCGTCGCTCGCCTCACAAACTTTCCAGCTCGTCCGTAAAAATTAATTTACTACGCTGGCTACGTAACTAACTATTAACTATACTTAAAATTATTACCAGTGTTATCAAATCCATGTGTCAATTCATGTCCTAATATTGATCCAATTGCTCCATAATTTAAAACTCTAAAATAAAAATTAAATTAATATTATACGAATATTTTATTAATAATTTATTATCATTCTTACTCTAATCCCAAATTATATAGCGGAAAGAACAATATAGCCATCGGAACAGCTGAAATTAAAAAATATATTTAATACTTTTGTTTAATTTTAATTAAGAACACATACTTATTGAATTATCCAAAAAGAAATTATATGCATTTACTGTCGTTGGATCTGAATGCCAGTTTCTGGAATTAACAGTGTGTAAACTTTCCAAAACACCCTGTATATATATCTTAATTATACCAATCATGTTGTCCACATGTGAATCAGCATGGATTGTCACCTGAAATAAAGAAAGATATAATAGACTTGCTTTACTATTAGTATGAAAGCATGAAATATTTTCATCGTATCTAACATTTGAATAGTAAGTCTCAAGTGCACCTTCTTGCATTAACCAATCAGGGTAGCCAATAAAACTTATCATTTCGCTGCTCTTCTCCAGTGTTGCTCGTTTTGTTTCAGCGTCCATCCAACTAATGGAACTCACTCGCATTGCAAACGCTTCTTTTATATCTCCAAGCATATCTTGAATCTACAAAAAGAGAATTATAGTGAACATAATCGTACAATTTTAGTCGACGCTAAATCTAAAAAAATGGACGACATATTTTAATTCTAAATCTATAAATGTTATGCGATAAAACAGAAAATGAATTAAAGCATATTTAATTTGATGTTCATATTCTGTATCCAACCTGCATATTTAACCGAAGTAGCAATTTATTCTTGAAATCTAATTTTATTTAGTTATTCGTTTCGGGTCAAGTAATAAACGTGTAGTGGAGTCTGGCAATATTGCGAGACACTAAATAGTATTTTTCGAAAACTGTCATATAAAGTTAAAATTTACATGACAACTATCAACACGCGAAATGAGTATTTTTTGTCTACAGAACGCAAAAGATTTTTGCATGCAAGATGCAAAAGTTTTTTGCATCCTGCAATTTTTTGATGGAAGAAAGGCTCACAATTTAATAAAATTTGTCACTTAATTTTTTTGCTTAGAAACAATACTTCTATTCGTTAACAAAATTTATATTTAATGTTCCAATTGAGCAATTATTCATATTTATCCCGCTTGAGGAAGCTAACTGGTGTACTGGAATAGTTTCTTGAGAAATGCAATGCGAATCCCAATAAATCGCAGAAAAAATTAGAACGTTTGTTTGGTTTCTATTGCAAACCAGCTGTCAATTGCTGGTCAGAGAATACCAGATTTGATAGCAATTATATTACATACATTGTTGTCATGGAGACATTAGATGTCACATTAATTAATCCTAAACGTCAAAATTTTTTCATTACATTATTACTAATTTTAGGACATAGTTTTCGAAAAAATGTTTGCAAAATGCTTTTGCATTCTCGAATGCAAAAGTAACATTTCGCAATCTAGAATCAAAAATAACTATTTTAGTCCAATTGAAGCATATTTTTTATCGGCTTATTTCGCAGATTTGTTTGCAGTAGAGATGGGCGAATATCTAATTTCTCGAATTCGAATATCGAATACGAATATTAATCAGATCTCGAATATTCGAGGTACTCGAATATTCGAATACTCCTAAAAGTTAATTTATTTATTATTAATAATTATTTAATTATGTTCTTTTCATTATTTGAATGAAATTGTTAAGATAAAATAAAATAAAAACAAAAAGTACAAACAAAAAAGAAAAAGACGAAAACTTCAAATTTAAGGTGAAACGTACAGGCTGATGTTGGCGAAAAACAAATTTGAAATATGGTACGTCTTCATGGTTTTGAAACAAAATATCTTTGTTATTAATAACTTCAAAGTATTGTAATAGCTTTAAGTTTATGTACAAATGATAAAGGAAAATATAGTCAAAAATTGAGGTTAACATATGGTGCGATATTCGAGGTATTCGAATGTTCGCTATACTGACGTTAATATTCGAAAATCTCGAATATCGAATAATGTCAATATTCGCGGCATTCGACTATTCGCGGATGATATTCGCCCATCTCTAGTTTGCAGAAATAATAGTGTCATAATGAAGTAAATAAAAAATAAGTATATTAATATCATGTAGTCTTACCCGAGGCCTTGTTTCATTTAAGAAATTTTTGTCTGCAATAGCGTAACTAACTGCCATTCCCATAAAATTATTTACCAAAACAGCACAGTTCACCGCTCTGAAACAAACACGGTAAAACATAAATAATTATAGCTAAAAACACATATTTAATGTACTCACCTCGACCGTAAAAGCATGTTTTGGAAAGGAGCCGACAACTTCTCAAAGTATTCTCTAATTTCCGAAGTAGTGTTCATAATTAAAGCATTTACAGCCATCCACCAGACCCATAATTCAATCAATACATCTGGCATCCCGGTTAAAAATCCAGCAATCATTAACAAATATTCTAGTTGTTCTGGATCTACGAAAATCATATCGGTTTTATCTAGATCTAGAGTCACATTAGCTCCATGGAAAACACTAGTGAGGTAAGGTTTCCATATATCCACTACTGGAAACTTCAAAGATTTTAACATTTTATTCGTTGCATTTTGTAGTTCATTGACTTTAATTCCAATATAAAAATCGCTTTGTGTTTCATTTTCTGGTCTCATCTAGAAAACAAATTAATTTTTAAACTATGAAATCTATATTTTTGTGAATATAAGTACCTCATTAATTTCTACTTGCATTTTAATAATCACTTCTATTGTTAGTTCAAGTCGATCAGAAAAATCATCTGGAAGGGTTGTTCCATTGGCCACAACTAATGTTTTTATTACAAACCCCATGAATTTTTTATAAGCACCAGCTATTGCACTTAAATCATCATCTTCATCACTGTCATCATCGTCAACTGATTTTGCGAAAATTTTGTCGTATCTTATAAATTTGTTACTTCGTTTTACTGATTTTAACGGACTAAAATAAACAACAATTATTACTATTTTAATTTTGTATTGAGAAATGAAGAACAAAACAACTGTACAGGCAATAATAATATGATAAGAAATAAGAAAAAAATGTTATGAAAGAAAAAGCAAGAGCAAGAAAATTCAATTTATAAAACGATAAAAACAAGCAGATGACCAAGACATCTAATTATATTATACAGGGTGATTCACAATTTCAAGTATTTATTATTTATTATGTATTCAACGTACTGATTATGAAACAAAGATTTTTTAATTCGGGATATTAAGGATAGTTTTCGTACGTTATTACTATATTTAATATATTATTATTTCGTAATTAATGATTATATTACTTTAATAAAATGTTTGTTAAATAATTTAGTTAGGTTTACACAAATCATTGAAAAGAATGTCAAACTGAATAGTAATCAGGAAATCGCACCAGTTACAATTAAACCTTTGACTAAGATAATCTTACAGTTTATTTGTCTTTCTGAAATAATTGATATCCATGCATATGTTTAATGATTTGTCACGAAAGTTATTTATACTTCATTTATATATTTTTCTAAATGATAAAGTAGATCATATATGTGACTACAATTATATGTGAACTCCAATTGTTGAGATTCACATTTTCATAAATCTGTCGTCACAAAAATTTTAAAACTCCATTACGGATTAATAAATTACAATTAAGACTTTCTAAAACCTTATATTGTTTTCAATTTAGATGATGTTTTATCTATCATTTTTAAGTTAAAAAAATAGTAAATGACGCCATTAAATGTTGTCCACATTATTTCAATATATGTCGTTGATATAATTGCTGCAAATAATGTTTTAAAAAACTTGAACGAAATTGCTTTCTCTCAGGACACATAAAAACATAATAATGACATCAGATTAAAGTATGAATAATATTTTGAACAAATCAACAAAGTGAGAACAATAAATGAAAACAAGAATATAAAATAACTATGATAAAAGTACAGCATGAGAATTCTACAAATTCAAAACCAAAGGGCACAAATAAAGAACTTTACCTTGGTAATGGTGAATCCATAGAAGGAACACCCAGAACGATACAATTTTGTGACGTATTAAAAACATTTGCTTCAACAGTGAATCCAAGGAACAGTTGCAAATCTAATATTTTGGTCATAGCTGCTTCCGTTTTGATCCAGTCAAACTTATAACTCTTGAAATCAACATCATCTGATAAGTTCATGAATGCTGGTAACATTGGTAGACCAACTTGCGATAAATATTTGAATACTGGATCGTATCCCAATTTATTTCTTGATTCTAAATAATACATTCTATTGATAATAGCTATAAAAATATTTCTATTTACCTACTGTTACACTACCGTATAAACAGTTATATTTCCAAACACTTAAACACGATTTTAGATAAGTATGCATAGAATTTTTTTTATATTAAATAACTGCTATAAATATATAAAAATATTGTATTAGTATCACATTTTACATTTTTTCGTTCCTTTCTTTATTATGACATTAAATATACCGATGAATATACAAAATAAACCGGAACTAAACAATAAAATAGTTATCACATTAACCTTTTCTGTCAAAGAAAAATAATTTTCTGTATATTGTTGATATTTAATACTGACTAATATGCATAAGCACGCAGGTTTATAAAATAGATTAACGATAATATTACTTTTAATATCCTGTATAACTCTATTTCCCGATTAAAACAGATTGACGAAATGAATTAAATTTGATGCCAATTAACATTCTTTTTAATCCATATTAAAATAATGTTCTTTCGTGAATTGAAAAGAGAGTTAAAAACGAAACAAAAAATTGATGTTAGGGCTAATCCACTTTATGTATTTGCCAATTACAAATTTGAAATAATAATAAAATAATTCCAGCAGTTTCTAATTTAACTGAAGATGAGGAAATATTCGTAACTGAATTGTTTATGAAACCCAGTAACGGAGGTGGTCATAGATTTGGTTGGCACCAATCAAGTATTTAAAAAAAGGAAAGTTTCTTTGTTAAACGAATTTTCAATTGACTAGACGATATCAAGTAAATCTGTTTTAGAAAAAGAAACAATTATTCAACCCGGTTATAAAAAAACTTATATTTTGAATTGTCTATCTTTATTTTAACCTTTATTCTGAAAACAAAATGGTAATAGATTTAAATTATGGTTTGATGCAACTTTTTTGAGAACGTGATTTAGTTTCATTTGACTAAATCAAAAACGAACTGTAAATAGTTATTTATGAAACTAGTAAGGAAATGAAGGTTATTACCTTACGCATGTGAAATTTTGCAGAACGAGGCGTAGCCGAGTTATGTAAACACATAAGTAAGGTAATAACCTATTTCCTTACTAGTTTCATACAATATTTTTTCTACTTCCGTTCTAATAAATACGAAAGAGCGTTGACATATTAATGACAGTTTTAAATTCAAAAAATAAAAGAATAACTGTTGCTATGTTACCTCATTATTTCACTAGTTAAATAATGCAGTTCATTACCTAACTCAAATAAGTGAAATAAAACGTCTATTTTATAACGGAAGTAGAAAAAGTTTATTACTTCTTTTAAGCAAACACAAAATTGTTGCACAGTGAAATCTCACTCATTTACGAATATAATAAGTTGATTATATTTAACAACAGAAATATAAAATATATACATACCTTGATCCATACACGCTTTAAACATATCCCTACTTTGCCTGACCGGAAGAGGCTCCTTCTTAGTCTCATTACTTTGAAAGAACTTCAACGCCGCGAAAGTAACCTTCTCCTCAATGATACCAAACGCCGAGTTCTGCGAGAACCATCCATGGTCGGGGTGCTCGGAGGTCCAGCGGTCGCAGGTGAACCGGTAGAAGTCATCACACGGGTCCACGGAGGTGTTCATCGCCAGCCTCAAGTTCGCCGCAGACCGGATGCATTGTTCCGACTCGCAGATGCCGCGGCGCGGACCGAATCGGTTGCGACTGATGACATCTGGAGGAGAGCATGTGGTTAGAAACCTGGTGAGATAGAGTGAGATGAAGATGGTAGATGAGGAGAAAGAAGGTGGTTACTGTATAAAAACGAGTTCATAATTTGAGTAAACAACGTATCTATCAAATGTCAAAATGTTAGCCGTATCAAATTTAATCATAGTACAGGTTGTCCCATTTTAATCTTGCCAGGGGAATTTCTCGAAACGAGTACATCAGACAAAAAAACTTTCCGAATAAAAGTTTTATGGTTTGGAGGGGGACGTTCGATGCTATAACAAATTTCACCCCCCAACCCCCCAAGGGGTGGATAAGGAGGGTGACTTTAAAATCTTAAATTGAACCTCCTATTTTTATTGCAGATTCGAAAAGAGCATAAAAAACTATGTAGGTTTTATTTAGAAACTTTTTTATTTTTTGCAACAGGTGGCGCTGTAAACGCTAAAACTTGTTTTTTTTTACGTGAAACGTAAGATTAAGGTTTTGATGTCAATTTACAATTAAAAAACTGTCAGGGTCGCTTCAAATGAGCTCTCTTTTAACCCTTTGGTGGCGGCAAATCAAACAAAGTTTGTTTACTACACAAAAAACCAAAAATTCTTAAAATGAAAATCGTCGAAGTTACTTTAGACTAAGAAGATTTGTTTGAATAATACTTACTACAGTAAACTAAACTTACCTTCACATCTTGGGACTCAGATAGAAAGCGAGAGAGAGAGAGAGAGAGAGAAAAAATGAGTATTATTCAAACAAACCTTCTTTGTCTAGAGTAACTTGCAACGATTTTCATTTTAAGAATTTTTGCTGTTGCAAAAAATAAAAAAGCTTCCGGATAAAACCTACATAGTTTTTATGCTCTTTTCTAATCTGCAATAAAAAATAGGGGCTTCCATTTAAGATTTCAAAGTCACTCCCCTTTATCCACCCCCGGGGATTGGGGGGTAAAATTTGTTATAGCATCGAACGTCCCCCTCCAAACCATCAAACTTTTATTCGGAAAGTTTTTTTTGTCTGATGTACTCGTTTCGAGAAATTCCCCTGGCAAGATTAAAATGGGACACCTGTATATGTAACAAAGTAATTATCTAATATCACAAAAGATTTTAAATGTGTTAACTACAAGTTAACTCGACACTATCCATGGTTTAACTTGTTAACCTACTTTCATGCAACTTAATCAATTTTCTGATCCTACTACGCAGTATGAACAACACGACAACAAACATATGAATTAATAAATAAACAATAACCGTATTGACCACTAGTATAAAATACGGTGATTAACTGATAGATAATTATCAGTTAGCATTGTATTCTGCTGCCTCACATTAAATTCTCATATACTATTTCAAAAGAAAATTATTCTAAACACTGTAGATCAATGTAAAGAATTTAAAATTAAATACGGGCTATAATCATTTAGCATGAGAATTAAATTTGCCGCATTTCTCGCTAAATTAAAAATGTTTTAAAGGACAGTTGTAGAAATTAATAGTAAGCATTTAAACAGAGTCGTCCATTGGTCTGCATTTTTTTACTCGATTATTTAAAATATAATCATGTAGGTGGCTCAGTGGTATCGAGTCGGCATGTGGATCTTGAGAATCCTGGTTCGATCCCCACAGCCGACAAACAATTTTCACAAATTTTGACGGCTGGTAACCGCACTTCACGCGAAAAAATATTTCACTTACCGAGATCTGCTTAGGCAGAGTGCCACACCCAGTAATGGGTAAAAGGCGTGATGATATATTTATTTATTTTTATTTATACTATTTAAAATATTACCCGAAATTTTTTCAAAGTTTATTTTAAATTAAAATGCCCACATATCTGCAGATTTATGTAAGATGTAAGAATCTCGTACAGTGCCGGCAAGTGAGTATGCCGGTAAAATGCAATATTTACATACATATACATTATACATTTTTAATATCAAAAATTAAAGTTTATACTTCATTAGTAAATAATAAGGCAAAAAAATACAATAACTATGGGATTGTCAGTAAACGTTTGACATTGCAAGATCTGTACATAAAAATGTTAAATCCGTATCTGACATTCATAATGACACACCTGTTTTAAGTCACGTGATAATGAGGCAGGTGCTTCATTGGTATCGAGTCGACAAACAATTTTCACCACATTAACACTACCCCTGTGGTTCCCCTTATACTAACATTTTTGGGTGCCGTGATTTGACAGTTGGTAAGCACACTTTACGCGAAAAAATATATCACTTATCGAGAGTGCCACACCCAATGATGGGTAAAAGGCGCGATGATATATTTATGTTACAAATTTAATTTTTATACAATAAAAAAAAATCTGCCTTGACTTTCATTTAATCATTTTATAGACATTAAAAACTTAAATCCACCTGCAATTTTGAAATGATTTGATAAGATTTTTATTCTTCTTGTTCGTATAAATAAAAAAATAAATATATCATCACGCCTTTTAGCCATTACTGGGTGTGGCACTCTGCCTAAGCAGATCTCGGTAAGTGATATATTTTGTCGCGTGAAATGCGGTTACCAGCCGTCAAATCACGGCCCTCAATGATATTAGTGGAGAGGGAGCCACAGGGGTAGATTTTTAAATTGGTGAAAATTGTTTGTCGTCTATGGGGATCGAACCAGGGTTCTCAAGACCCACAGGCCGACTCGATACCACTGAGCCACCTAAATGTTAAAAATAAAAGATAATTTTAATCTAAAAGCAAATTGTAAAATTACAATTTATAAAATAAAATGTAAAAAGTAATATATACTTTTATTTTCAAATTAAATATTGAAGATAAATGTACGAAACTATGAATACAATTTTCTTCATATACTGTTTGCCATCACAGCAAAATTATTTGTATTCTTAAAGTAAAAAAATCTGATGTGGACACCACATGACTTCCTTGTAAGCGTATTAAACTATAGATATTTTTTTATCTAATCCATAGCAAACTTAATTTTTTTTTTTAATCTAAAAATATATAATATTTAAATTTAGATATCTCGTTTATGCAAAAAGCTAATTTAAAAATTCTTAATGTGATAGACGCGGAATTTAATTCTCTAAAACTTTTATTTGCAGCATTCATTTCTAAATTTATAATAATACCATTTTTTTCAAGGAAAACTGTTAGCAGCTTCATGAAATGTGCCACTTCCGGTTAGTCTATTGTAACCAAAATCTATTATGTTATTTCCATTGATATAGTAGTCTTATATACCAAATTTCGAAAGTTTTAAATTATATTTGAATATAGTTTTTCATGAAAATCTATTATAGGCTTCAAGTAAAGTACCACTTCCGGTAGTTGTATAATGACCAAAAAGGGAGATGCACAACTAGATCTTATAACAGTCCTAAATATAAAGTTTCAATTTTCTACGGCTTACCGTTTTTGAGTTATGCGAGATACATACATACGTACAGACGGCATGACGAAATTAGTCAAAATGGATTCAGGGAGGGCCAAAATACCTATTTCCGTTGAAATCTGAGAACCGAAAATTTTCGCGATTACAATACTTCCTTTACTTCGTACAAAGAAGTAAAAAATATTAAATACTGAAAATGCAAAAAAAAGGAAAGATATTATATAAATGCCGATACTTACTTTAATAATTTACGGATTTTGTACAAAATGAATATACATGAAAAATTCAATATCGTTTACATGTTTGTAACAATAATTGCAGTCGGTAATCATTTAGATTTTATATCATTATAAAAGTCTCAAAACTTCACACAATTATATATTTATAACCCTTTCGCGAAATTCCCACATACATAAAATATTCACCTAGAGATCAAGTAACCCTGACCTCTCAGTATTATGTTGTTAGAGGTAATAATACTGTAATGTCGTTTCGTAAAATATTATTTTATGTGTAATTACAAGTTAGACAATATAAAACAAAATGTCAAAATGAAAAATACATTCAAGTGAAACAGAAAGTGGATATGAATAAAATAACTATCTTTTCCATTCACAACACATTATGAATTATTATAATTATTTAGTGAATCATGATTCTAGTTCTCCGAATCTACTTGTGTCATACTATTCTACTTTACCTTCTTCAAATGTTAACAGAGTCTAATTAAAATAAAAGTTGTAATTATTTACTATGAATAACAATATTATTTTAGAAATCTGTATTGCCGTATTAATTATTATTTCATTCCTATAATTAGTGAAATCTTTTTGCAAACTAATTTGATAATTTAACGCTTCGTTTATTATTTACAAAATAAATTTGCTGTGCTTAATTGTAAATTATTTATAATTAAATAATTATGTATTTAACACAAATACTTTTTTTTAGAATGTTGATATAGTTTTGTGTTACCACTAAAATGCAAAATTTCGCTGAAATTTATCGACACAAAATTGTAAGTATGAGTAAAACCACAATAAGTTTTGTTTGAAAAAGACAGCAATTTACATGATCAATAATAGTTATTTACGTATCAAGTGCAGAAAGATGGGTTTTTCTGAATGAGTGGCTGCATGAGCGAAGCGAATGCTGCAAGACCGCGAGTTCAAAAAAACCCCTTTCTGCACGAGTTGCATACACTATTTTTTCTACAACCATAAACCATATTTTGATAAAAATAATAAAACAAATTTCAGTAATTGTAACATCTCTGAAATTTTGTATTAATTTAGAAACTTTAGAAAGATACCTGGTTTAATGTATCCATGACAACTGACAATGACAAACTAACTCAATTATTCTGTTGATAATGAGGAAAAATTTCTCCGTGCTTTTAATTTAAAAATGTTTGAATCGAGTGGCAAACACGTATTAGATTCTATAGACATTATAGAAGAAGCAAATGCTGCAACATTAAATTTGCTTCCATAAATATTAATAGAAAGTATACTGTATAGAGTTTATTTATATTAAATTACTTTTCTGCACTAGTGCAGAAATAATTAACATTTTTGCACTAGTGCAAAAATCTGCTACTTTCATAATAAAAATAAGTTCAAAAACGCCTACTTTTTTAATGGTTGTAGAAAAAAAAACTTTTAGATCAATAACTAATAATATAGCTAGCAATAAAACAATTTATGAAAATTTAGACAAATGTAATATGTGCAATAAGAATGTTATCAGTAAAATATAAATCAAATATGTTCCACTAAACTTAATAATTCAGTTTATCATTTTAATTTATTGAATTAAAATATATTTTTAATTTTTGCTTAGAACTAAATCATTTTTTACTGAGGATTTATTTATATATTTTTAATATGTATTGTTTTATGCTTAATGCATGCTCGTTATAATAATAAAGAAACTCTATTTTTGCTGGTTAATGCTCTACCTAATAACTGAAGTGGCTAAACTAAGAAAACTATGTGCTATGCTATTTAAACATGCGACTAATTAAATTTACCTGCGTTCATGCTTCGTTATTTTATTCTTATAATATAAATATTTGTACATCTTGTATCTTCAATATAAATTTAAGTCGTCCTTTTTTGCAGACTTATAAAAAAGTATAAGATAGTTCAAGATTGAACGGATTTCACACTTTAATGGTAACATGCCTACGAGCATAATGTGTAAATTTATATATCCAATCCAATAAAATAATAATAACAACGACAGAAAACAAATCTATAAAGTTATACATTTATTTATTTTATGGTGACCGATGACGGATACCACTTATTAGTATGATAAGTACTAGTTTACAATGAACTCAATCCTTTTAAATATTGTTACGTTTATTATTATATTTGTTTTTGTTACTAATTAATCTATAAAACGAACAAGCTAATTGTTCAATCACAGGATAACCTGCTCATAACAGTTATTTACTTGGCCAGCGTAGTAAATTAATTCTAGTGAACCCAGTCAAGATTGATTGCAAGCGTGTCTCGTACAAAGTTTTTTTTATTAATTTACTTTATTAGTTTTATAAAAAGTTATGTTACATTTTGCAATGAAAGGTTATTGGCGGTAGGACAATTTATAGTTAGACGTTGTCATGGTGTTGTGATCGTTGTGATGAAAAAAACAACTACTGTCAGTGTCAACAGTTTCATGAACTCTAGAAATAAATAATTTTGAATAATGGATTTAATGCCCGACGAAGATTTCGAAAGCGACTTTAATGTCGTTCAAGAAAATATACAAAATATTGCAGATGCTGCAAATAATATTTTTAATTAGTTTATGGGCATTTGAATAGTAAAGAATTGTTTATTTAGCTCTGTCTATTTAGGGGTTACGAGACTTTTAACGGGCTAGCCCGTGTAAAAAATATAACGGGCTGTTGATATTGGTCATCTTATTTGAAAGTCTGACACTTAAATATTTTTTGATTAAACAAAATCTGTCAGATTTTCAAAGTCTACCTGGATTGAATATTTTAGTTATTGCGTTATACTATTGCAATAAATTTTATTAAATATACATATATTACGATTCAAATACCCATAAAACATTGTACAATGCTCGACCGTTACCTGAAATTTACAGGCTCGCACAGATAACAGGCTAGTGCTCGCCCGTTACCTTTCTATGTTCACCTGTAAATTTCTTTATAACAGTCTTGCAAAGTAAATAACTATTATATTAGTTTTTTTGTATTATTTAACAGGTATATGCGCTGTAATTATTCATTTAATTAGTTACCTAAAATATCTATAAACTGTCATTTACACAGAAGGTGGAAATAAAGTATTTTTAATAGAACTTGAACATTTTAGTTCGAATGTTTTTCGTCGAATTTCCAAATTACCTTAGATAAGTGTTTACAATAAATAGGAAAAAAACTATCGATTGATTAGCATGAATAAAAAAAAGGTAATGACATTTTTGAAAAAACAATTCTTTATGTATAAAATGCTTTATAATATAAAAAGTACTAATATTCAATTCAATAGAGCTCATAAATTTTAACCGGTTCAATAAATTCAATCAGTCTAACAAGTTGTTACAAAAAATTACTAGAATACTCGATCAACAATTATTATTTGGAAAGTTACTATTCTATCTATTCTATCAAATAAAATTACTAACGTAATAACTTTTTTCATAACTGGAAAACAAATAAATAATTGCATCAATCTACGGATACACTTTTGTGCTCTTATAAAAGTAGGGTACCTATTTTATATTTTTAAACGTAACATTTTTATGTATAATAAAAAGATGAATACAATAATGATGTATAAAATAATAATACTTACAGCTTGCTGCCATTGCAATAACAACAATCGCCAAAATGACACAGATGATAAAGAGTATAATAGTGAATTTTCGGTCATGCTCAATTTTTTTCCTTAACCTGCAACAAAAAACATTAGATATATGAAAGTATTAAACATTTTTATTGAGCTTATAATTAGCGCATAAACTAACATAATTCTTTTTTAAAAACAGTCCTCAAAATGTTATATTAAAATATGCGGCTGTATGCACATCAGGTGCACATTATGGTTAGCTTTATAATTTTGAAATGCATACACGCAAGGATTATCTTAACCAGGACATCGTTGGATAGTGTCGTTGTCCTTCTTATACCACGCCTATAAATTTACTGGTATGGATCGTTTTATAAGTTAACGTGAATACATATTTTATTAACCGAGTTTGTATGTGCACTCGCGTACTTTAAAACGATATAAAGTTACTGCATTTCACATGCACGTGTACATAAAAAACTGGAAAACGTTTTATTCAATTGTAAATTAAAAAGGATGTTAAGTAATAGAAATAAATTATTTTTAATTCAAACTAATTTGTTTTACTAAACAGTCACAGACAATAATGCATCAATAAAAGGAAACAAACAATAAAAAACGTATTTCAAATGACTTTTATTGATTTGTTTTTTATAAATTGTTTTTAAATGTAATTTAATTAATGTTGTTCATAGACTATTCCACCATTTTTGTTTTAGTAAATGCTGATATAGCAAACAAACTTTTGACTACTTCTCGTCTGAACAGTGCAGGATTTACGTATAGGCTCCACAAGCTATAGCTTAGGACCCCCACTTTATTGGGGCCCTCCAAAAACTATCCGAGTGAGTAAGTGACATATTTGGTATTGACAAAATATATCTGGACTTATAAAGGGCCTTATAAGTCTAAATCCGACCCTGTGTCTGAAGAATAGTTACATTTTATGATATCTGCGTATCACATCTTTATTCACCACTTAACCTAATAAAAACGCTAATTTCAAATTAAATACTTTTGACATTACTGCATTTTTAATAACTTATATCTCTTGATTATAGATGTATTTATACATATATTTTCTCACTAATATACATAATTTTAGTATGTAATTAATATTTTTATCTACCTATATTTCTATTTGGCGGAGGTGCCTAAACCTATTCAAAAATAAACCATTTTTTCTTTACTTGATAACGTAGCAACATTTTAAAATTTTTATAAAATCTAGTTACCAATACAACAAATTAAGAAATATTCTTTAAAATTTTCTTAATAAATAAATATATATCTTGAATAAAAAAAAACTGTTCGTGCTACACCATAACATTTCTATAAGAAAAAATTATCTAAATTAAATTATTGTCAATTATCTAGGATATAAACATTAACCAATATCATCCAATGATTATAATTGTTTTCATGTAAGCACAAGAAAATGAATACCAATAAGAATAGCTAACTATTATTTTAAAGGTAAATTTAGACAGGGTGTTTCAGGACTAGTGTAACAAACTTTAACAGCTTATTCCTGAGGTCATTTTGAGCCAAAAATGTCATATGAACATAGGTCCTATTCCTTCTAGTTACCAAAATACAAGAGGTTGAAGTTCTATAAATAACACGAAATGTTCAAATTTTTGTAATCAAGATACTTGTGGAAAACAAAAATGCGCGCAAATAGGGGATGGGAAAGTTGGCTTCTATTTGGATATCTGTCTTGGTATTCTCTGGACGCATAACGGGCATTACCATTACATAATCCATAAATAAAAATCATATCTGCATATTCAGCAGTACTATAACCATCCATTATGAAACAATAATACAATCAAAAGTACAACAATTTTTAATTAAGACAAATAAGGTATGACTTTTCAATAAAATTCTTGTTTTCCGAAAGTATCTTGATTACAAAAATTTGAAAATGTCGTGTTATTTATAGAACTTCAACCTCTTGTATTTTGGTAACTAGAAGGAATAGGACCTATGTTTATATGACATTTTTTGCTCAAAATAACCTCAGGAATAAGCTGTTAAAGTTTGTTACACTAGTCCTGAAACACCCTGTATATGACAGAAAAATTCGGTAGACGCCTGGATATATAAATTTAACTTTCAAATAAAAAACGGTAATTTCAGCCATATAATATATAACAAAAAAATAGTTTAATAGCTAACTAGTTGATGAGTAACTTTACGCAAAGCTTTTAGACAAAGTTATTTTAGAGAAAATCGTACGACACTAATTAACAGCTAATAGAAACATTGTATTAAACATGGTTACCATGGTAACATAAAAATTTCTTGTTTTTATTACTTGACTTACCTAAGCAAAATTAATAAATGGAAATTTTTGTATATCAAATATGTCACTTTGACATTAACAATTTTTTTTTTACTGTCAATTTTATTTATTTGATACAAGTTGCCATAGACATAATTTTCTATCAGAACTTGATTATTTTAAGCGAAATATAAAACCTAAATTATTTTTTCTTTTTGTATTAATGCCGTTACAATTTTCTTACCGAATCTACCCTCAAGCGTTAATTTTTATATGGAAAATTTGTCATCGTGCATTTCAATATTGTAAGAGTAATTTGTTGTTGAAATGCACTCGAAAATAAATGCAGAAACAAATATATTTTTTGACAACGACAGATAAAGTTACTCAAGTGCTAGTTACTCACTCTCCATTGTTCATATTAACAATCGATGTGATTTAAAATGATATCGGAAATAAGTAGAACAAGAACTAACCGCGCAGGAATTCGTTTATGAAAATTATAAGCCATTTACACTTCCTCCACATGCCACCACTAAATAACATACACTCTGCACTGAGCTTACAATCATAATGAAGTGTCGGATCGAAGTTATCGAAACAACCAAAATAACAATTATTATTTACCTAACTAATGAGTTTTTAAAATTCGTATGAGCCTTGCGCGCTAATGTGACGGTAGTGTAAGTGCCCAGTCATATTTAATGCATAAATGTTTGTTTCCATTAAATTATTATACAGAATTATTCTTTATAATACAAGTTAATTTACTACACTAGAGAATATTAAATGGGTTTGGGTTATTCAAGATTTTTTTCCTTCTTTGAAACTGTTCCTGGAGACATCACAAATCAAGTTTCTATTGTTTATAAAAATTATTTTTGACATAGTTTGAAATTAATATCATTTTTTATTTTGTTTTTTACTATCTTTTCAATTCACAAAACAAGTTTATTTCAACCTCGATTAAAAAATATATTAATTAACATTATTTCGTCAATCTCTTAGCGCTAATTCGATTAATGAATTTACCTGTGTGTGTTTTTTTTAAATTCGCAAAAATAGTTGTACATTATTTTAAACATACAGTTTTTTGTGCCACTAATCCGATACATTACATTAATGAATAAAAATTAATAAACAATTAACATTGAAAGAACTGATACACAATTTTAATTAAATTAATTTTAATGTTTACTAATTTTTATTCGTTACTGTAACATATCAATCGAGTGATTCAAGTAATGTGCAATTATTTTTGAGAATTTCGAACAAATTCTTTTTGCATTGTATACAGTACATCAAATAATATACACCCTTTATTTTTTTGCAATAATCTGTACAATACTTTCTAATAATAGTTCAATATCATCTTTGAAAATGTTTTTGCTTTTACCATGTTAATGGTTTCTTTTTATATTTCAGTAGGTACCTATTAGTATCCATTATAATAATATAAACATTTCGTAAAAATGTTATCTCTGTATATTATAGAACATAAACGATATGAATAAAGCAAAATTGATCATAAACTGGTCATTCACTTACTAAAATCATATTTAATGATGTAAAAATATAATTATTCACATAGAAAAATTGTCGTCAAAAAATAGTATAATTAAAATAATTATTCATTTTCTAAAAAATCTAGCACAATTTTCTATTCATGTACTTAAAATAATATTTAATTATTCACCTATTTTAATCAATACAAAAGTTAGTTATTTAGATATGATTTTTCTTTCTGAATACTTAAAGTAGATACGAATATTATCTTGTCATTAACCAGGGATTTGAACTGAAAAATTTTAGGATTCGATTACGGTTAACGGTTTTTATATCAGTAAAATGTTGGTTATAGTTTTTTGAGAATATTATATACGTTTCATTTTCTGTTTTTACAATTATAAATTACGGTTTCGTTGCGGTTTTTTACGGTTTCACAGTATTTCAACTGCAACTTGATAAAAGTGTAAAAACTAATAATTTATATTCTTCTTCATATTCTTACTATTTTCGGTTCAGTACTTTATTTATATTGGTTTAAATTTACGGTTTTATATTCGAAATGATATCGGTTAGATTATGTAGACAGTATCAATTAAATTTTTATTTTGGTTTTCCGTTTCTATATTTCAAAATAAAAAATATCGGTTTCATAAAAACGAATTCGTTACGGTTCGGATCCCTGTTATTAACTATTACTATTAATCACTTGTTAGCTTTTTAAATTTAATTAGTTTGTTGTTTCATTAATCAAACAAGCGAGTAACAAAACGTTACAAAAATTAAAATCCTAATATTTCATATCATTCATAAAACAAAATCAATTTTCTCCATAATATTTCAGCAGGTCATTGCACGGTAAAGTTTACAACTTTCCATTAGGCATCAATAACTAAATTATCCTTAACCGAAATTTCCATAGTAAAAAGAAAACAACTGCCACACACAAACTGAAAACTTACCCAGCAGTTCTCGAGCGCGCGCCAACTAAGTTACTAGCACTTCCAGTTGCGGGTGCAACAGCATTATTAATCGCGTATCCTAAAAATTCAAAATAAATTTGTCATCCAGTTTAAAATTTCGTAAAGTTAAACGTACGCTGTATGGAGAATATTTGTCCAGAACCATTTTGCTCAGAAGTCATCGTCGAAGCATGTACGTGAGGAAGTGTTGGACTTGACGCTGGTGCTCTTCGGCAAGAGTTCGGATCGCCTACTGACAGCAAACTCCGAGCGAGCATCAAACAGACTATACTGTCGTGTCTTCCGTCCGATCGATTTTTATTTATTGATTGTTGAACTGCGAAGTTTATATAATTTAGACTGTACTAAACTATAACCAATATGAGATTATATCATTCTAGGTTAGTGTGCTCTTGCTAGATACTACATATTCATTTTGTCCATTACATATGGAGTTTTGCCTTTTGAATGATGATTTTTGTTGAGGTATATCGCTGGAATGATCTAAGTTTGCTTTGTGTTATCGCAGGGTTATTTATTTTGTATACATCAATTTGTTATTTCTCGTGAAAAGTTTCCTTTTATACTTACTTACTAGTAATATGTATATAAATGAAAATAACATTTGATTACATTTACAAATTGCCATTATTTCATTTGCCGTATAGTTGGATAAACCTATGAGCAATATTAGTTTCAGTATAAGGAACTATCAAATACAAACTCATCATGAACATAAACTAACAAAATGTATTTTCAACTAAGCTTCACAATAATGATGCAAAAATTATTCTAATATGTATTTTTTATATTAGAATCTTAAGCTTGTTCTGCTCCTGAGTAACAAAACACTAAACTAAGTATCTGCTCTGGTTTCTGCTCAGTTTGATTATCAAACCTTATAGTCATGGAAAAATAAGTAAAAATAAATTAAAGTTCGATAGATTTAACTGTCGGTTCTCGTTGAAACATTTTATAATAAAATTAAATTAAAAAACACTAGGTTAGTTTCAAATAATGTAAAGTTTATTTTACAATACGTCTTCAAATGTTGCTAAACATTGTTTTGACAATAACCATAAGTTACTTGATAAGAGTTTGTCAATCAAACACATTTGTAAAAAGGGATTAAAGTTGGATTTCTTAGAATCCTAGGAAATTCAGATTGCCATTAAGGACCAGCTAACGGTTATGAATGAACAAATAGATTTGTACCGTTCTCCTTTAATACGTCCGCTCTAATCTCTTTACAACTAGGTTTAAAATGTAATTTCCATTCGAATAATTATAGTTACCTCTTCGGTCTGATCTTATCTTATTTTCTTCCAACTATGGTCATAAATGTATTTTTCCCAAACTAATTGTACTTACATCTGTTTTCAATCATGTATCTCCCACTTCTTGTGTCAGAATTCTTGTGTATACTATTTATAAGTCTTACTCTAATGTACAAATTCATTCATATCTTGTTCACCTGATGATGGTCTAGTCGACCGAAATACGTATTGTAAAATAAACTTTACATTATTTGAAACTAACCTAGTGTTTTTTAATTTAATTTTATTAAATTAAAGTTACAAAGAGTACATATTTTTGTAATACAATCAAAATAATACGTTAATTTAAATTTCAGTTAAGTTCCATCTTATAAAGAACTATATAAAAATAATCATTCAAAATCTACCTTCAGTTTTATTTGGATTTTTAAAAGTCTTGCTTCAAAAGTTTTCTAATTGAATTGTATTGCAAATAATGTTAAACATAATTTATAAATAACTCTTTTTTAATTGAAATAGGAATTATAAAATATTTAAAACAATTATTGCATATATTTAAAATACGAATAGTATCTGCAATATTGGCACAAAATCTACAAAATTCAAAATTGAAATATTTAAATATCATATTAGTAATAAGCATGATAAAAGTTAAAAATTTACTAAAATATTATTTAATGAGTGAAGTTTTGATATGTGAAAATGTAAATGGTATATTAATAATAATTTAATAATCACAATACCTGTCACATTTAATAAATAAATACTGTATTATTATTGTATTCTGTTACTTAGCGCTGTTAATGATATACAAGAAATTCAATGAAGTATTGGTTGTATTGCCTGGCTAGGTCAAGATTTAATTAAGTACTGACTGGCCACGGTCAAATTCACCAGGATATCAATATATTCGTGTCGAACAGTTTTCCAATAAAGCGTATTTCCTAATTTTAAAATTCTATTGAAAATTAATTTTAAATACTTGTACAAAACTATTGTAAAATTTAAGTATTCGTTGAAGCAAATATAAATATTTTATGTTCTAAAGAAATAATTGTGGATAGCAGGACGAATAATAGAATAAAATATTTATAATAAATGGTTGATTGCTCACCTAACTGTCATTGATTACGGCTCTGTATTTTCATAAATAACCTACGACCGAAACCGGAAACTACATGCAAGCTTATGTTTGTTTATCAGATTTTTATATCAACATGCCAAGTCCGACGCTATTATAAATCAATGGGTACAATATAATAACTTATTTTTACATCCCCAAAAATGCAAATATGTATTAAAAAAGAAAAAACTACTTTGCTAAATTGGTCTTCGAGTTTATAGCAATTAATAAATAAAAATAAATAAATATATCATCACGCCTTTTACCTATTACTGGGTGTGGCACTCTGCCAAAGCAGATCTCGGTAAGTGATATCTTTATTCGCGTGAAGTGCGGTTACCAGTCGTCAAATCGTGGCCTCCAAAGATGTTAGTGGAAGGGGAGCCACAAGTGTAGATTTAATTTGGTAAAATTGTTTCTCGGCTGTGGGGATCGAACCAGGTTCTCAAGATCCATAGGCCGACTCGATACCACTGAGCCACCTACCCCATTAATTATTATTATTAATAGACATCACAAACATGCATAATGTGAACAAGGTCGCAAGAGACATTTCGGGAGCTCTAATTTTTATAGCCCCTGCTCCCCTATAATAGTGTAATTAAAAACAAAAACAAAACTTTATTATTTTTATACATTAAATTACATGAGCGAATGGATGGATGTGAATGAAGGTTTGTTGCGCGATGATGGATTTTGGTTGTGAGGAAGGAAAGAGTTCGTATGGAGGAAGTGTTAATATTGTCGAAACGAGTGTCAGGATGAAAATGTTGACGTGAACTGATTTTTTATATGAATCTTTTAGTGGATGTTCTATGAATGTTTCAGGGGTTTGTGCTACCCCATTTAATGGGATATCGCGTGATGTTATGTATGTATGTATATTGAATATTAATTGAAATTAAATTTATGACAGGTGCTTTGCGAGATTTACGATTTGCAAATAAATCAATGACTGCAGAAAAATTACCTTGTAGTCACTATCAGAAGAATTGTACAAAATATTCGTGAAATATTTTTCATGATTCAATAAATTCGTTTATTTAAAATCTCCCACCTCCTCCCCAAGAAAAATTACGTTTCTGCGCCCCTGATAATAAGTAATAGTATCCTACTCAATTAATATGGCTATTAATGTCTCATTTGAATTTGCCATCATTGGGTTCTCGATATCTCAAGTTTATCAATTAAAAAATATATGTTTTTACAATGATATTTTTCCATTTAAAATATCTAAAGTTGGTGATAGTTACATCTCGAAATTATACTCCAGAAAACAACAACTTTGATCAAATCAGTTTTTCGTGTTTTTTAAAATATGTACCATGGATATGAGACAACTGTAATCAGTACAAGATATTTGGCTAGAGAAATTTCATGTTTAAAACTCGACTTGTTTAATTCAAAATATGACAGTATTGTCATGTATTATCAACCATATTTTTAATGTAGTTCAAGAATAGCAAATTAATATTTAAATTACAAAATTGAAACTATATATCAACGACAATATTTAATTATATAACTTACCTAAAATGACATTATTTGTACTATTAAATTATTATTCCGAAAGAAATTAAAAGTAGTATAATTTATTTTCTTAACTACTCTTTTATTTACTATTTTTTCTCTAATGTTCTGTAAATATGTAATTGAATCAAAATTACAATACAAAGAGAAACATATTTTGTACCGTTTTATTTCTTATTACAAGTCATTGAGTGTAATGATATGTAAGCAGATATAACGAAAATTATAGTTCATTTTCACAAAATATAAACATTACAAAATTAATATATATTCAGTGTATTATAATCACATATTTTAGTTATGTTATATCGAAATCTATGTTGCAATTGAATACAATGTCATTTTAATTCTACTTATTTTTATTTAAATAAATATTGTATTCAATGTTATATTATGTTATGAAACTAAAAATCCCGACAAATTACTATTCAAACTACATTTAGTTGTCATATTACTTTACCAAATAATTTATACGTATATCTTCTAGAAGGTTTCTGTAATAAATATAAGCATGGTTTTTTACATAATGATTTCTTTAAAAAACATCAATAATGCCGCTCGTTGTCACTGAGGAAATTTACTTTCAGTTTGACATAATTGACAATATCGAATTGAATGTTTGACAGCAAATGTATTGTACACTAATTTATATGACATTTAACTTGAATTTAAAAATATTTCATTCTTTATATTTTACTTAAATAAATTGTTTTGAAATTATTATGAGTAAACAAAACAAAGAATATTTATTTTTGTTGTATTTCACTACTTAAGTGTTTTTTTTTTGTTATTCTTATATATATAATGGGGTAGTTTAGCTTAGTGGTATCGAGTCGGCATGTGGATCTTGAGAACCCTGGTTCAATCCCCACAGCCGACAAACAATTTTCACCAATTTAATAAATCTACCCCTGTGGCTCCCTTTCTACTAATATCTTTGAGGGCCGTGAGTTGACGGCTGGTAACCGCACTTCACGCGACAAAAATATATCACTTACCGAGATCTGGTTAGGCAGAGTGCCACACCCAGTAATGGGTACAAGGCGTGATGATATATTTATTTATTTATTTATATTTATTCTAATTTTCATCTTTTAACTATTGACTTAACCTATATTAGAATAAACGATTTTAAGCACAATATTTATTAAATTTAAATATCTCTTTTATTATGAGACCTCTCCGCAAAAAATATGAAATAGTATTTTTGTAGATTCTAATAATGTAATATTTTCATATTCTTAAAATAGAGTTACCTCTGAAAATATAGTTATATATATATATATATATATATATATATATATATATATATATATATATATAATCACGCCTTTTACCCATTACTGGGTGTGGCACTCTTCCGCAAGCAGATCTCGGCAAGTGATATATTTCTTCGCGTGAAGTGCGGTTATCAGCCGTCAAATCACGGATCGCAAAGATGTTAGTGAAGGAGAAGCCACAGGGGTAGATTTAAATTGGTGAAAATTGTTTGTCGGCTGTGGGAATCAAACCAGGGTACTCAAGATCCATAGGCCGACTCGATGCCACTGAGCCACCTACCCCTTAGATTCAATTATGTTATTACTAAATACAAACAGCATGTAAGAAATTTACTTTGTTTTTCCACTTTTTAGGATGAAAATAAAAATATTATTTCTTAAATAATATGCAATCTTTTTTTAAGATTCGCTTCCGTATTGCGAGTTATCCATACTTCTAGCTACAACCCTGCATTTTAATACAAATATAATCAACATTTTCTCATGACACAAGAAAATAATGAGATTGTTCCTAATGATACCGGAAGTAAAATAAGATATGTTTCAACATTTTGTAATCATACAAGTGATTAGAATCAATAATCAAAATACCCACCCTCTTTTTCTATATTCAAAATATATTTATGTCAATTATATTTTGATAATATTATATATTCCTTCAAATTAAATTACAACTACTTACTGACATGTATTAATTATTGATACGCATACACAAACGCACTAAAATCTTGTTTAATGTCTAAACAAAAGCAAAACCTTTAAGTGTTTTATATTTACTACCCAATCAACTTATCATAGCAATCATTTTTCCACATACAAACATATATTATTAATAGCGAGGAGAGACCACATTTTCAAGTGTAATTTCAACCTAAACAAATTTTATGTAATTAAGTTTATCAATATTTCACATGTTCCATACGCTGTAATGTAATTTGTAAAGTAGTTCAATCGATTTACTTTTGTGGTTCTTTTCTTTTTTTAATGAATAGCAAATGTTTAAGAGGTAGTGACAGGTGACATATTTATACATTACAGTTTCATATTGTAATTGTACTAATTTAAGAAAATTTATGTGAACTTTATCACAAAACAATTTTACGACTGATTAAATTATTTTATATTAGAGTAATTTACATATAGTAAATAATATTAATACACTAATGGAATATTAACATGTTTTTTATAAACAATGTTTTGTTTTTTAAAAATATACATATAATTATTCTTCAAACGAGAAATACTTTTACAAAATAAATTAACTAATTATCCTACAAATCTAATAATATTCAACAGTGTAGGACCATTCTACCATTCAAACTTCGACGCGTCTTTTATTTATTTATTTATTTATTTATGTTACGCTGTACAACAGGAACTTAATCCCAATTACAGTACAGGGTCCGCACTCACCGAGCCGCAGTGTAGTAGCTTTAAATAATTTTTAGCTTGAGTGAGATTTGAACTCGGGATCTCCGGGTTCAAATTCTGTATTGCTATCCACACCACCGTACTGACAGTTACTGAAACTTCTTATATACCAATGTAAACGTTGGCGATATAGTTACATAACACCCTATATATGCTTCCACGAATGAGATTTTTTTCCTTCATTTTATGTAATTAGTTAATTTATTGCTTGTATAATATCGTTGGCCATGTTAAAATGAATCATCAATGGATATAAAATGTATTTACCTTATTGCCTTCTGAATTTTTATGTTATTTAAATTATGCAGTTTGTAATCAAATTTTATTTATTCATAACAATCTACATAAAGTTTTAAAAGTCTAATATACCTATAATTTTAATGAATCATCAATATTTATTTATTTATTCTATTACAAAATTAACATTTATTATTTCTATAGCGAATTGATTCTTTCCGAATATGAATTAATGCTCGACGGCAGATTCGGTAAGAAAACCGTAGCAACATCAACACAAAAAGTAGAAATAATTTAGGTTTTATATTTTCCGTCAAATAATCAAGTTATGATAGAGTTATATACAGGATGGTTCACAACTTAGAGCAAAAAATTAAAGGGTATATTCTGTACGACGTGCTGATCATGAAACAAAAAGATTTTTTTTAAATCGCAAAACTATATTCCATGTTTCCCAGTCCAAAATTTTTCGTTGCCACTGCCACTGGGTGTATGATTATGTTAAAGTTATTATAATTAAATAAAATTCTATTATAAATAACTGCTAATAATTGAATTGTGTAATTATTCTTTCGTAGTTGATACCTACTTCATTGTTTGTGTTTAATAGGAAAGCGAATCCAGTGCAGTACTACAAAAAATGTTTTAGCTTAACAACCCTTAATTTTTCGAATTTTAAAAAAAATCTTTTTGTTTCATGATCAGCACGTCGTACAGAATATACCCTTTAATTTTTTGCTCTAAGTTGTGAAACACCCTATATATATATATATATACAAGTTAATAAAATTGACAAAAAAAATCAATTTTTAAATGTGAAACTGACATCAGAATTGAATTACATGGATATCAAAGCTCAGTAGGCTAGAACAGTGATTCTTAAACTGTAGTCCGCGGACCTCTAAGAGACCGCGTTGTCCGCACAAGGAATCCGCGAAAATAATATAAATAGTGATATTTCTTTTTTTTCATACTATATATTTCATAATAATTATTGTCATTATTACTAACAATTATTTTTCTACGACTTTAACCTAAAGTAGGCTGTCAGTCTATAGTATATTTCTATATAATAATTCAACACAAAAAAAAAATATAAAATAATAAATATAAATTATTGCCTTCAATAATGTTTAAATTATCTTAAACATTTTTGAACATCGTACATTTTTTACTGTTGAAATAATTTTAAATAATGTTAAAATTACTGAAAACAATTTTATTTAAATTACTTTTGAAAATATATTTTCTAGATAATTTTAAAATACTATCTGCATAGCAAATAATAAATTTCAACAAATGTTTTATTGAACATAATTGTATATTATAAAATATAAAACTACGAATACAGTAGATATTTTGGACAGCGATTAAATGAAATAAAAAAATGTAGACACCAAATATTATTAAAGTACACACACAAATACTTAATAAAAGTTAGCGCTGACGGAGAGAAATCTAAGGTAGCCGAATTTAGAAAACTCAGTTGAACCAAAAATTTTCAAAACAGATGACAAATGATTTCTTTTAACACGCCATTATTTCCGGACCCATAGCAACACAAAATACTCGTAGAATAAGATATAGAACCGATATTCCAAAATATAACTAATACACATTTAAATAAAACAACAAAGACAAAATTAATTATCTTTGAATGCTCACTTGGTGAAACTAGCTTTAATAATAAAATATAAAACTAAACACTAAATCTCACAAAATTCAGCCTCCAAGTCACCTTATGAGGGCATCATCAGAGGCTGGCCAGCACAGTTAGACAAGTGTTTTATTATTAATACACATTTAACTAAAAACTTATAACTTACCTAAAATTGAAAATCGATGTTAGTTTCATGTCGATAACAAAACTCAATCAGTTTTCAGCATCGAAACTTCTCACAACACTACATTCGACTGTTGACACAACGTCCGATGGTACATTGTTTACGCTGCATTGCTATTCGCGGTTATTGTTGCCTGCATTGGAATGAAATTGTCAATGTGTATTCATTGTATGTACGAGCAAAGGCCATCCTTGTACGATAATGATACAAGTATGGTGCGTGTCTGTGGCGATGTGTGTATGTGTATGTGTATCTATCTATTTGGATTTACATGTTACGTCAGATGTTACTTGGTAATGATTTAATTTTGAGGCGTCATTGAGGAAACCTATTTGATTTTTAAATCATTTGTATTCATCTGTACGAGTGGAACATGAGAGCAAATTACGATAAAATAATTTCCTGGATATGAATTAATGCTCGAGGGCAGATTCGGTAAGAAAATCGTAACGACATCAACACAAAAAGTACAAATAATTTAGGTTTAAAAGTTTGCTTAAAATAATCAATGGGGTAGGTGGTTCAATGGTATACTATTTTCATTTTAAACTCGAGGGATCGCCATAAAAGGATTAAATTACGTTTACAAAGGAACTCAAAATATCATCCGTCATAACTGGTTTCACAAGGTTCACACAGGGTTGTACAGCCCCATTCGCCGGTACGGTCAATCATAGGAAAAAACAAGAATAATTTTAGGCTGAATACGACCCTTGAAAATTTACCTATTTTGACCATCGATAAGCGTTATGGGGTAGCCGCACTAATGGATTTCATTGTAGTTATATGGGACAGGGACGTTTAATCGTTTTATGCCCTCGAGTTTAAAATGAAAATAGTATATCAAGTCGGTCTGTGGATCTTGAGAACAATGGTTCGATCCCCACAGCCGACAAACAATTTACACCAAATTAAATCTACCCCTGTGGCTCCCCCCCCCCCACTAACATCTTTGGAGGCCGTGATTTGACGGCTGGTAACCCTGCTTCACGAAAAGAAATATATCACTTACCGAGATGTGTTACGGCAGATTGCCACATCTAGCAATAGGAAAAAGGTGTGATGATATATTTATTTATTTAACTTTCAAGTATGGACTAAAAGTGTAGCTATTTACGCCCTGTTACAATTTTGAAATTAGAAAAATATTTCATAAATGTACTCTCTTGTTTACTAATGTATTCACTTATCTCATTTAACTACATAATTAATATTTGTGTAAAATTCAACATAGTAAAAACAGCATTAATTGAATTTAAAATAATAGAAAAATATAACGACGTATCTACATATTAATAGTATGTTATGCATCAAGGGAGAGAAACAAGCGATTATTGCCTTCGGCCCTCGCTTACGTCTCGGTTTGCCAACTTCACACAAGGAATAATCGCGCCCTCCCGTGAAACATATTATACTTTTCGTAACAAGTTCACAAAAATTACTGTCAAATATGGGTTGCGTAACTAGTTACTTAGGAAACGCCGCAAGTAGCTAATAATCGTAGTATCTAGGGAGAGAAACATCCTACCTAGGGAGAGAAACATAATGTTTCTTTCCCTAGGGGAGAAAAGCAGTGTTTCTCTTTCTAAAATTAGGGAATAAGAACGTGTTTCTTGTGCATGTATTACGAAAAAATTATTTTAACGCAAGATAAAGTTTTATTCTCATATTACCTCACGTACTATACATCATAAAATTACATTTTTTACATTAAAGTTATATTATTAACAATAAATAATACAAAATATAGTAAAAATTTTAAATTATATTAAATGTGGATAACAAATCGTTCAATAAATTAGTATGGTATTTGGAAGGGTCATGGCTCTGGAAAACTTCGGGTTATAAATCTAAAAAATATACAGCTAAAATTAAAACATTTATTACTTATATAATAACATGTTTACGTACCAATTATAATTTAATGCCAACCACTGGCCCAAGGAGCTGCACTACCAGCCCAGGGTGCAGAGCCGGCCCAAGGAGCAGAACCAGCCCAAGGAGCAGAGCCGGCCCAAGGAGCAGAACCAGCCCAAGGAGCAGGCAAGTCATAACTCTTCAAAATTGGCTGAGCAATAATTGGTTGCGGAGCAACAATAGTCTACATGAAACAATTATTAATAAAATATTATTTTGCAAATAAATAAAAATAGGATAACGCAACGATATAGGATTTCGATTGTGAGAAATAAACGAGTTTGTATGTAAAGATAGCAATGTTTGATGAATACTGATTGCACAATGAATATAATGAATAAATGTTCAGTGAATGTATCAAGGGTTCATACTACCCAATTTAATGGGATATATTATATATTTATTTACCTTCAGAATTGGTTGAGCAACCTGAAAAATAAGAAATTTATCATTTTATGTAGTTATATATTAATGATTCAATATTTAATCGAAAACAAAATAAACATATTGACTAGGAAAAATTGTAACTATAACTTACCTTCAAAACAGGTTGGGCAACCTAGAATAAAAAAATTCGATTAGAAAAGTTATTTTTATAACATATATTTTAACATAAACTTGAAATAATAATGTGGACTGAGAACACAGAACAATAAAAATACCGCATTTATCACACCTAAAATGATTTTCAATCAATACGCACAGGATCGTCTTCGGCACAATTCAAAATAAGAAAAATATATATTATGAGCAATAACATAAATAAAATTAAAAACAAACATTTTCTGTTATACAACTGTATTTTAATTTAAAAATTTAAAATTATAACTTGGGTCCTCCACAATTTATTTTCTTTTTATAAAACTTCATCTAAATTGAAAACAATATACAGTTCTAAATTGATATCTATAGAGCCGTAATGACTTTAAAAAATTTGTGAAGTACAACTTAAGAAAATATAAATCAGAATAAAGAACGTAGACACTTGATGTAGTTTCACAAAATTATTTGTAATGTGGATTACGTAAATAAAATTATTATTAATAAATAATTTTGTGAAACTACATCAAGTGTCTACGTTCTTTATTCTTATTCATAATGTTTCACCAAGTGCCAACGGCTCATACTTTTGATATTAAAATATAGATCTTAAACAGGGGAGTTCACATTTAATTCTAGGCACATATATAATCTACTTTATCATTTAGAAAAATATATAAATGCAGTTTAAATAACTTTCATGGCAAATAATTAAAAATATGCATTGCTATCAATTATTTCAGAAAGAAAAATAAATAAACTGCAAAAGGTTTGATTTCCTGATATACACCATTCAGTTTAACTTTCCCTTCACTAATTTGTGTAAATCGTTTCGAACTAGGCAGTACGTAACATCAATTTTATCTAATTAACGTATAAATTAATTATGAAATTTTATATATAAATTACAAATTAACTAGTTTGTGACAATAAGGAGGATCTCATTAAAACTTATTTAAAACATTTCCTTTTATATATAAGTTGCTTTTTTAAAAATTATCATATTTTAGCATGTTGCTAGAGCCGTCCCTGTCCTTTACTTTCCTCAATGTCAAACAACAAAAATATAATGGTTAATTACTTGAATGTACATATAACTTAGAATCTAAATGACAGTTCTGCTAGTCAGTCACACAATAATATAATTTATCAGTCGTGTAAAGAATACGAGCTTTTTTGTTTTACAAACAAAGATAAACGACTGTATTATTCTGGACAATATTTTTTTAACTGGTAGACCTTGATTTCTTATTTTCCACAATGTAATTTTCATGCTAGCAAGCTTTGAACTTTATAAAAAGTATTTATTTTTGAGGATAATAATTAAATGTCAAATGTAGTTATTAAAATCGAATTTAAGTCTAATTACTCATCAATTATAAGGTTTAGATAAAAACCTTTTCAAACGGTAAAAATATTAATTATTTTTTAAAATTTGACATTACATAGCTTCATTCAATTTTATTGTTTATCATAAGCCGCAAATTTAATTTTAAATTTCAATTTTAATTCATACATTTTCTTATTTTTATTTTTTTGAGAATAAAATAAGTCGAAGAGGTATATTAAGGACAAACAAATGATTTACTAGCTTAATTTATTTATTTAAACAACAGTCAACCGACGTTTCGACCAAGGTTTGTGTCCATTTTCAAGTCAAACAAAAATAATATTTTTTGAAATTAATTTTATAATAAACGTTCTTATTAATGTAAAATCAAGTAACACTCTTAAAAGTAATTGTTTCACTTCAAAATTACTTCTTTCATGTTTTATGTTTATTAATAAAAAATGTTTGTTATGCAATTGTTTTTTAAAATATTCTATTTGACTTCAAAATAGCCATGGATTTTAATTGAAATGTCGTCAAATTGTCTAACATATAAAGCCAGTAATCCATTTATTCAGCCTTAATTTTTTAATAAAATCAATTTTTATGTGTTGAAATATATCAGCCATTTTGAATATATTTTGTTTAATTCTCCTACCTTAAGGATAGCCTGAGGATGACTAACATGCACCTGGGTAACAGTCGCATAACTCGTCGCCGGAGCCACAGCTTTCACCACCGGTGCCGCATAAATGGGCGCCGCTGCCTTGATGAAGGTAGGAGCTTGGGAAATAATAGGAGCAGAGGCATAAATAGGGGCAGGTAAAGCAGTTTTCACGATAGTAGGGGCGGGAAGCAATGCTGGGGCATGGTCGTAGTCAAGAAGGCCTGGGTAACCGGGAGCTGCAGAGGCTGATACTGCCAGGAGAAGGGTAGACACCTAGAGGAAAAATAAAAGAACAACAAAGACAAAATTAATTGTCATTCATGCACTTGGTGAAACTAGATATAATAAAAAATATTAAATAAAACTCTAGGCAAAGTCTCACAAAATTCAGCCTCCGAGTCACCTTATGAGGGCATCGTCAGAGGCAGGCCAGCACAGTTAGTAACCATGGACGCGTTTCGCTCTTGTTAGAGCTCATCAGCATGGTCTTTGTTGTTATTTAAATTGCTATTGCGTAGCTTTTCATTTTTTTCGGTAGATGGCATTACTGGTTCGACAGAACTTCTCATGTCATCTTACCTGTTTGTTAGAGATCTTATTCTCTGCTGGCACAGTTCTTCGTCACCAGTTTCTTCACATGAACTTTGTTCTAGGTGAAGAAGTGAGTTATACCATGCTGATGAGCTCTAACAAGAGCGAAACGCGTCCATGGTTACTAACTGTGCTGGCCGGCCTCTGACGATGCCCTCATAAGGTGACTCGGAGGCTGAATTTTGTGAGACTTTGCCAAGAGTTTTATTTAATTTTTTTTTTAAATAAAAGACATATCATAACAAAAGAAACAGATTTTTCTTTCATTTTGTCATGAAATGACAATAATTTTACATCTAGTAAATATGTGAAAATGGCATCTGCAACCAAACATACCGATGTGTACACGAGTTCTAGGAATTGAATAATTTATAATGAACTGCATTGTATGTACTTGTATCTATATTGATTTTAAATTTTTATATTTTCTGAGCAATCACTCTGATATAACAAAAAGGTAAACAATTGACCATAACATGTTGAACAATTCGATGTTGACTGACTTTCCAGGAATCGATGACCATTCATCCATTTAACTTTTAATGCATTTATTGCTAGTATTACTTCAATATAATGTAAACTTATCCTGTAGGAAAATCGTTGAATTTATTTGAATAAAACATGTTATTATATTAATATTATAATTACAAATCAATAATTAAGAATCATAATGAATAAATATATTTAAAAAGCTAAGTTTATGTGAATGAACAATAAGTTCTATATTTAATGAATCAACCATATATACATATAATAATTATTTTTTTTAATTTGGTTGGCAACAAAGTCACTTTTCAACCGGGGCATAAATTATTACAACGCAAACTTAATTGCACATTATTTAAAACAAACATTTTCGTGCTACTGATTTGATAGGTTACAGTAATGAATAAAAATTAGTTAAGCAATTTAAATTAAATTAAATTAATTTTAATGTTTACTAATTTTTATTAATTACTGTAACCTATCAATCCAGTGGAGCAAAAAATGTTTGCTTCAAGTGCATTATTTTTGCGAATTTCGGAAAGACGAATTGCGATCCATTCTGTACAAATAATATACAGGGTGTTTCACAACTTAGAGCAAAAAATTAAAAGATTTATTCTGTACGACGTGCTGATCATGAAACAAAAAGAATTTTACTTTAAATCGCAAAACTATTTTCCATGTTTCCCAGTCCAAAATTTTTCGTTGCCACTGCCACTGGGTGGATGATTATGTTAAAGTTATTAATTAAATAAAATTCTATTATAAATAACTGCTAATAATTGAAAGGTGTAATTATTCTTTCGTAGTTGATACCTACTTCATTGTTTGTGTTTAATAGGAAAGCGAATCCAGTGCAGTACTACAAAAAATGTTTTAGGTTAACAACCCTTAATTTTTCTAATTTAAAAAAAATCTTTTTGTGTCATGATCAGCACGTCGTACAGAATATACCCTTTAATTTTTTGCTCTAAGTTGTGAAACACTCTGTATATCCTTTAATTTTTTGCAATGATTTTGAAACACCCTGTACTTATTTTTACGACTGCAAACATATAAATGATAAATGAATGTATTATAAGAGTGGTTAGTCACGTTATTGTCCGAAAATATGCCATTTAGTATTAATACTTTTATAAACATATTGCGCAACCAAGGAAAACATCGTCCAACGAATAAATATATTTATATGACATTTGTGATATAATTTATGTTTCATATTAAATTTGTTATAAAAAAAATAAGTAGGTAGTTTAATTACTAAATATTTTTGGCTACTATAAAATTATTTGTATATACCAATAAAAAGATAAAGGTAAAAAATCTGTATCAGCTCTCGAAGAAGAAACGCACTTTGTTCTGTTATACACATTTTGTAATTATTAACTAAAAATTAAAACATTTGATTCGTTTCGAGTAGCAGTAACAATTAACGTTAAACACTGTTTTCCGGAAATAAAAAGAAAATACGAATTTCAACAATTAAAAACTGTTGCATAATTTTTTCTCGTATTTTACAAGGAAAGAATAGCTTAATAGGGTAGGTGGCTCAGTGGTATCGAGTCGACCTGTGGATCTTGAGAATCCTGGTTCGATCCTTACAGCCGACAAACAATTTTCACCAATTTAAATCTACCCTTGTGGCTCCCCCTTCACTAATATCTTTGGAGGCCGTGATTTGACGGCTGGTCCCCGCACTTAATATATCACTTATCGAGACCTGCTTAGGCAAAGTACCACACCCAGTAATGGGTAAAAGGCATGATGATATATTTATTTTTTATTTTATTTAGAATAGCTTACTTTTGAAAAAAGCAAAAAATGAAAAATAATAATTAGAAAATTGTTACAAATTAAAATGTTTCTTACCAAGAAATACATGTTTCTAATACTGATTCTACAACTAAGATATCCAGATCAACTGACATCCACTTGAAATATCAGTAGCTTTTATACCAACCAAGTATCATTATCCGAAGAAACGATTGCAAAATCCTCGAGAACATAGCGCGATATATGGAAGGGCAGTGACAGATCACAGAACAAAATCCAAGAACATGTGTAGATGTGCTAGTGTGCAATATGCGGAGCGACACACATTCGTGGCCGCGAAAACATGCTGAGAACGCGCTGCAGTTCTTGTTTCGCGTTTTACCATCCTGGGCATTGAGATACACCACGCCTTGAGATGTAATGTTCTACTATATCACAAGGAACAGTAGCCGTAAATGGATGCGGTTATGTAAGATGAGGTTGATTTTTAATGGAGTGTACTTAAGCGAGACACGAAAATAATTATTTGCTACATGGCCGTCTAAAACCTATTTCGTCGTTGTATATACCGGATATAGAATTGAAATATTTAACGTAGGAAATACAATGGTCTTTTTTATTATGATGATTGTTGCTTCCCTAATTCAATTAGACTAAAAGTGTAAATACAAACAATGTTAAGTATTAAAAACTACATCTAATGAGTAACTACTTATTGCACATTTGTTTTTTATCCAAGAGTAACAAGCAAACGAAAAATCGCTTTTCTAAAGACAATTATTGCTTTAACTTGACAAGATCATTAAATAAATAAATAAAATTGTTCAAACAAAATTAATAATAAATTACACTTAAACGTGTATTAACATATTTTATTCAAAATTATAATAACAATAATAATAAAAACTATTTTGTTTCGTTGAAGTGTTAATGTGGTCGAAACGAGTATCGTGTTTCAGGATGAGAATGTTGACGGGTTCGTACTACCCCATTTAATGGGATATAGCGTGATGTTATGTATATATGTATGTATGTTTTCCCCTGCAATCTCTATCCCAATTTTTTTTTAAAAAGCCATTTTTTATTTGTTTGTTACTCTTGCTTAAAAGGACTTAAGCAAAAAGTTTATACTCATTAGATACAATTTTTAATACTACACATTTTTAGTTTCTTGAATTTCTTGAAAATAAAGAAATCCTGTTGGTGCAAATACATCCACACATAAAAGGTAATATAAGCATAATAGCTGTCAATCAAGTTGTAAAGACGTTACTATATTATTCTAAACACACTTATATCTCAGTGTCATCATTATGAAAACAAGGAAAAGTGTTATACAGGAACTAAAAAGCTCGTTAGAAATTTTAATTAACATAATTTCTCTTCACTTTGATCAACTAAACATTTTCTCATTAACTTGATAAATATATAAATGTAAAAATAAATACAAATATATATGTATATGTTCGAAGAAAACAGGAAGAAATTCAAAATAGTTATGTCATCAAACTACAAACGAAAAAAATATTTAAAGAAAAGGACAATACGCCCATTTTTAATATAAGTTTAATTTAGATACTATTAAAAATAAAACATTCCTTTTGTGAGAACACCAACCTATACTAAACATTGCATCGCGTTTTCTTACCTTTCACTAATTCTCCGCTGCATCTCTAGACATTATCTCACTTGTTATTCATCTCTTGTACTTCTATCTGGACCAACGATAAACTGTTACGTCCTCTACTGCAACAAAATCGATCTAATTAATCTAATTAATTGATACTAAAAGCAGCATTACGACGTAACAGACATTGTATATATTTATTTTTATTAGAAAAAAAGTACTAGTAGATCACCTTCAGAAATGTTTATTTATATTTAATTTATTGACTGTATTTCTCGCAAATAAGATCGCATTAAGTTTAAATATTTTAATCTTTTCTGTTGCAATCTTATTTAGTTCACAGCAATAAATTGTATTGAAATATTTCTACTATACTTTTCCTATTACAGTATAATTAAACTCTGTATTTATATATAATATTACGGTAATTTATACGTTATAATTATTTAGTCTCAAACAAAAAGTTATTTATATATTTATATCACATTATACTCCGAACTATTATTTTAAAAGTGTAATAAATTAATGTAATTCTTACAGTGTCTAAAATTATATTTCGCGCCTTTCGTAGTGACTTGTTATTCTACATGATAATGTGTGGTGTACCTGGAAAATCTGTTAACCTAAAATTTTGTTATTTGAAATCTTGACAACTTGAGATTTTTTTGACAGATGTCAAATATGGAATAGATATAAATATTAAAATTTATATAGTTTTTATTTGTTAAATAATTATCAAAATGAATTCTATAGGTACAGAAGTAGGACAGAAAATGAGGGTAAGTGCTGTACATCTAATTATATATGAAATATTGGAACTCAACATGTATGTTTATTTATTATGCAAAGCAATTAATGTTATTATCCATTAGACAAATTGATTATTTGTATGTATCAAACATACGAAATGAGTAAAACTAAACTAATTTTACAGTCCGCTATCAAAGCAAAGCTTATGGAACTTGGATGCTATGTAGATGATGAACTTCCTGATTATATTATGGTAATGGTGGCTAATAAAAGATCTAGAAGTCAAATGGAAGATGACCTGCAGTTATTTCTTCGATCTGATACAGAAATATTTGTGGAATGGTTACAACAAGTACTTAAAAAATTAAAAGAAGTAACAATTACGAATCCTGATGTTTGTGGTTCTTTTCGAGAACTGAAACGCAAAGCTGCTTTAGAAATAGCAGAATGTGTAATAAAAAAGGAGAAAAAGGATAAGAAAATTAAAACAGAGAAGAAAACTCGAAATGTTGAACTAATTCCTGAAGTAAAATCTATTACCGATGAAATACCAGTACAGGCAACTAAATTAGTAGAAAAAAGAAATCAAGCAATTCGATCGAAAGAAAAAGCGGAATCTAAAGGAGAAACAAGCAAAGACAATGCTAAAAGTACAAAACTTATTCAAATAGTCAATGAAAATAATTTTGATATTCCTTCATTAGCCGAAGTAAATGAATTAGAAGATTCCCAACTAGACATAGTTGAAAATAAAATTAAAGAAGCTAGAAATAGATTAGTTTTAATGAATAGTGATTCTGAAGATGATGATTTTATAAATCTCCGAGCAGATGCAGGTACTATTTACAATTTATACATATTTAATCGACTAAATATTTTTCATATTTTCAGAAGAATTAATGGGGAATGAATTAGATGGAACTAATGTTTCAAATGTTGAACCGTTACCTATTAACGAACAAAGAATTGTTACAATAACTAAAGAAGACAGTGAGAAACCTTCTAGCCCTAAAAGACTAGGTATGAAACCATCCTTAGCAGAACGATTGGGTGCTCGGCCAGACAACAGTTCTTCTTCTAACTTATCATCAAAAATCGGAGAAAAAAGAAATAGAATTAATGTAACAAAAGCAATACGCGAAGAACAACAATTATCTAGCAGAATTAGAAGCAGTATTCAAAGTATTGTTAAAAAACCAGTTGAGAATAAAATTCGCAAAAAAGAAGTAAGTAATATTATAAAATATATTATTCTTTAAAATATCTACAATATTTGTTGTAGAGTGTTCATAAGAGATTGGGTTTGCCGTCAAGTGTCGTCAGTCTACCTAAAAAGAATGAGGATGATGAACAGCCTAAAAGTATGATGAGTGTTGTCCAGGTGAAACCTCGGCGAAATGTTTCCGGAATCTGTCAAGCAAATAAAAATTTATTACTGAAAGCAGTCGCAGAGGCCCAGAAATCTGTGACTCAAACACCTCTAGTAGGAAAAGAAGTATGCAATTTTTTATCTGTTACCATTCGTTTTTAATCATCCATATAATTAATTTTAGGTCAAACACAAGAAAGCTTTATATCTATTGAAACGTCGTGAACAACACAAAATTGATAACAATAATAAAGTAATTAAAAATAACTTAAAGAACTCTGGTAAAAACGAAGATGACTCTAAAGTACAAAATATAATTATAGAAGTAAAGAGTAAAAAAACACAATTAGACACTAACGATTCGGAATCAGATGAAATTAACGACAGTTATGTTTCTACATTAGCTAAAGATACTGATTCTAGTGCTGAAGAAAATGATTATGTACCAAGTGCAATAGATTTAACTTACGAAGAAGATCTGGATAAATTCATGGAAGATTTTGATGTTAATGATTCTCAAATCACGGAGGAGGACAAGTATGTCGACTCCATAATTGATTCATTTTTTATTTATTTCACAAATTTAGAATAAGCTAATATAATGTCATTTTTCAGCGAGAAAGCTGAATTGGAAACAAATCATCAATTCATTGTCACTTTAGATGGTTTGAAGGATAAAAAAATACTTAAAAGTAGTGAAAACAATGAAATAGAAGAATCAGCTAAACCCGTTAAGCGACCCCCTTCGCCAATTATTTTTGATAAAAAAGTTGTTCCTAAATCGGAAAAAATTGTTCCTCAAGTTCCGGATAAATTACCGAAAGTCCATTTACCGTTGTCTGTTAAAACTAAAGAACGCTGTAAATACTGGCCAAACTGTCGTTTGAAAGAGGCGTGTGAGTATGTTCATCCAAATACGCCATGTAACGTGTTTCCTCTTTGTAAATTTGGCGACAAGTGTTTGTACATTCATCCAAAATGTAAATTTGATGCTTCGTGTACAAGAAAAGATTGCGCGTATAGTCATGGGAATATAAAAGTCCCAATAAAAGCAGGTAAATTGTGAACTGATTTTTGTAATTACAAAAATATTTTACCTGATTAATTGTTTTAGCGATTCGGCCAGTTGTTCCATATGGAGCGTCTCAAGAAGTTTGTAAATATCATCCAAATTGTTCAAATCCTCATTGTCATTTTTATCACCCGAAACCTTGTCGATTTGGGAAATATTGCATGAATAAATCGGAATGCAGCTTTTCTCATGGTAAAATACCAAATAAAGACAAATTAAAGTGGCATTCAAATGCTCGATAAATTTACGTTTGTACGTTAAAAGTATTGTATGAAAATGTTATTTATTAGTATATGCTTAGCACTATTTAAATGTATATGTCAATTTATGTCCTATATTGAATATTAAATATACTTTTCATTTGATCTATTTTATTTTTAAATATTACCATATATTTTTGTTTATAACTACATTGATACTTTTTTGATCAACTTTTGGAATTTTATCAAAATTATTAGTGAAAAATGTTAAATTATGTTATTTTCTAAATTATTATATACTAAACAAGCGTTGATATCATTATATATTCGTAGATTAAATACAACAAGGTAAATTTTAAATTGTTAGATAATCTGTCATATAATGTAAGGTTATATTTATTAGCTTTATTTTAGCTGTAATTACAAAACTCATTACGAAACTTTAAAATTACAACGGGACTGTTCTTCTACTGATATAAGAGATTCTTATTTGAAATTATCAAAACAGGTATTATAACCTATTTTATACCAAATATTTATTTACATATTACATATATTTTGTCAGTATCATCCAGACAAAAACAAAGATGAAAATAGTCATAAAGAATTTGTTAAAATATCAGAAGCTTACAATGTTTTGAGCAAATCATCCAGTAGACATGATTATGATTTGGGCTTGACAAACCCTTCCTACGGAAATGAAAATACAACTGTTAGAAGAGCTCCACAAGGGTAATTGATAAATATTAAGATAATATAGTATTTGTTACATTTTTTAATATTTAGAGTATGGACTGACGAAAGCTTTTGGGAACAAAGAGACTACAGCAAGGACGCCTACTACAAATCTAAACCATACTATGGAATAAATGGAGTAAAAAAAATGTCTAACGTATGGATCGTATTACTTTGCATAGGATTCACTGCGTTTGGAGTTATATTACAAATTCTTGCAATAAGGTGCTTATATTATATCATTTAATTGTATTCATAAAATAAATATTTATTTTTAGAAGGTCTCTAACTTTTCGGAGAAGTGATATGGAGAAGCGGTCTTTAGAACTTGAGAAATTGCATTCTGATATTCGAGCAAGAGCTTTAGAAAATGGTGATAAGAAACAATTAGAACTACTTATAGAACGTTTAAATAAAGACAAACAACGTTATGGATAACCAATCATTAAATAGATTAAATTTAGAAATGCAATAATGTATATAATTTATTTTTATTAGACTAATGTTGTAAATAAATACATTTATTATTGTTTCATTCTCCTTTCTTTAAAATTAGTATTATAATAAATTTTAATTATAAAAATTAAATTTACATACAAACAAAGACAATTTATTTATTAGGAAATAGGATAAATATTCAAAATTCAAAATTGGGTCTATGCAAAACGAAGTCACAATAATTTTCAATAAAATTATAATGTGTATCTTGTTTCTGAAATATACTTTTTACAAATATTTATTAATGTTACTATTGAGACAATTAATATAAACAAATACTAATATCATTTACAAACTTATTCGGACTAATATTAAATGTATAGTTAATTCAGATTAAGATGGACGTCAGTAGATTTTGTAGACCTAATATAATGTACTATATTACTGATGTGTTTAGTAAAAAGTAAAACAAATAATCAAGCAAGGCAATATAATTAGTCTTCCCATTAATATAATATATGCTAATTAGATGAACCTTTGGGTTTATACTGTACGCAAACTGTTCCCGCTTCGTGAGGATGTTCTGGGTTGAACACCGGCTTGCCATTCTCTTTATAATCTGCATATTTCAGCCTGTAGATGCAGTCAAATCCCAATCGGGCCAACATACGCGCTGAGTAGAAACTTGTGCAGTCGCATCTCATTAACGTGCAGTTGAGCTCACGAGCAAGAGCCCTAAATATTACAACATATATGTAAAATTATTCTGGACAGTAAAAATTGTATAGACTTAAAACGGGCCGGTTGAAATATGTCAGAATTTATTTTTAAAAGCAATAACAAAATAATTATTTGTGAATGGTGAACTTACCGAGATCTGCTACGGCAGAGTGCCACACTCAATAAAGAGTAAAAGGCGTATTGATATATTTATTTTATTTATTTATATAGAGACATTTTTATATTTCGTACCTACGACGACACTGCTACATTTTATTTTTCTAATATATACCGGAATAAAAAGTGATGAATATTTTACCAGTTGCGTTCTATAAAAGCCTCACTGATTCCACTTCCTCGGTACGATGAATTTATCGAAATAATGTCGATATAAAATACTTTATTCACATCTGGGTATTTACTAAATACATTCGCTTCTTTATCCATCGTTTTCAGAAATGTAAAAATGTTCGCAATTTTCTTGTTGGAATAATTGACTTTTTTTTCGGGATCATCTCTTAAGATGATCCTATTAAGGCAGACTCCTAGTGTATCACCATTAGGGGCGGTCGCCATAAAAGACACTTCTTCAACGATGCATTTAACTGATACATGTTCAAGTTCAGGACAGATGGTCTCGGCGGTTGGTAAGACATTTTGTGCAACTAGAAGAGGTTCGTCGCGATAGAAAAATCGGCGAAGAAACTGAACTACAAGTTCGGTGTCAGTTTTTTTGATGCGAATGATCTTGAGGTCATTGATGGCTGAAGTTGCGGGAGTTGATGTAGATAGATAAGCATACGTAGGAAGATTCTAAACGCACATATTTTTAAAATGAATTTCTTATTTTGTTTTCTAAAATTTTTAAAAAGCTTTTCATTAACTACTAGTTTATTTGTCTTTTAAACTTTTCTTAAAAAATATGATACATGCAGAAATAATTACTTTAGTTACATAAGAACATTTTAAAATTTCACAGTCGGTACAAATAAATGCAGAAACAAAAACTTGAAATTTTGTTCGCAAACATCACTACAATCTACGAAATAGAAAATATAATTTGATAGATTAGTCAATAAAATAATTAAAATTATTTCTTTATCATGGCATTCTAAAAACAGCTTTGAAGACATCAATTTTAATTTAATTTTCATGACAGGAATATATTATATCAATAAATTTGGACTCTTTGAATGCAATATTAAATGTATCTGTATTTTTTCATAGCATTTTCTAAAATTAATTGGGAAGAAAATATGGACAAATTAAAATAAAAGTGCATTTTATATTTTTTCTACTTCCGTTATGAAATAGACGTTTTATTTAACTTATTTGAGTTAGATAATGAACTGCATTATTAAACTAGTGAAATAATGAGGTAACATAGCAATAGATATCTTGGTATACGAATACTAATATGTTATTCTTTTATTTTTTGAATTAATAACTGTCATTAATATGTCAAATTTTCATAATTTCAAAAACGCTCTTTCGTATTTATTAGAACGGAAGTAGAAAAAATATTGTATGAAACTAGTTAGGAAATAGGTTATTACCTTACTTATGTGTTTACATAACTCGACTACGCCTCGTTCTGCAAATTTCACATGCGTAAGATAATAACCTTCATTTCCTTACTAGTTTCATAATAGTAATTTATGTAACAAGTACATAATTTAGGTCTTTATTGGACGAGCCGAATTTTATGGCAGAGCGAGCGCAGCGAGCGAGGCTAATAAATAAGGCGAGTCTATAAAGTCCGATTATGTACGAGTTGCATACAACGTTTTATGTTCGACTGCATGGAGAATATTTTCTCTTAAAATATGATTATGTTATGTCAATACATATATTTAAAACATTTAATTGCATCTCAAAGTGTGCTTCGTTGTTATGCATTTGTTGCTTTATTTATCAAATTGTCAAAGTGAAAAAAGTGTTGTGATGGATGAAGACATTGAAGACGTTCCAAAAGAAATAGAAGATCTTGCATGTAATGAATTGTATGAAGACACATATAATACATACAGAAAATGGTGTTTACATATTTCTTTTGAATTTTGTTTTAATGTGACATGCACAGCAGTCCAATTTTGCATTTTTATCGTACTAGTCCAATAAAGTACCCGATTATGGACAGTAAACAGTGTCGTAAAACAAGGTAATATGATGCAGTCGAACATAAATAGCTATTTTATTTACTTACCTACTTTCACACATTTCATTTTTATTTTCCTTACCGTATAGTTTGTTAATAAACGTGGCGAGTGGTTAAACCAAGAACTCATGGAAGCCAAACATTCATTATTTCGATTCATGACGGGTACGTTTATTAATTTGAGTGTATTTAAATTACGATTAGTTGTAATAACTGGTCTGAAGAGTTTCGTGCCATAAACTTCTAATAATTTCACATTTTTCCTTGTGGACATGCTGTCAATAAAGATATTTTCTGAAACATAATAGCTAATATATAAATTATTGTCCAAGAAAATGCATTTTATGATAATATGTGCAAATTTAAGCGCGGCGACAATTATTAATAACTATTTCTAAAAATAACCCATGATAGTATGAACTATTTTTCAAGGAATTAATAAATATTTAATAGAATTTATATGTATAAAAACATGAGCTGTAAAACAATGTTTAAATAAAATTTATATTTGTTCATGAATGAGCTTTATTTGTACCTTTTAAAATAAATTTTCTTTGTACGAATAGAGTGTCACAAAAATTATAATTTATATTTGACGGTGTTCCTAGGCAACCATTGAAACAAAGTTTAGTTTTTAATTTTCTTGAAGTTCTAAACCAAATGTAAATAAATAATAAATAGAGTTTACAAATTTATTTGCAATAATATTTAAAGTAGTGAATTGTGTTTATTATATATACAATGCACTGTACTTAAATTACAATTTGTGATTAGTAAGTAGTAAAAATTAATTACATGATATGGAGGTAAGATAAATAAATGCTAATTAGATGAGGCTTTGGGTGTATATTGAGTGTAAACTGTGCCCGCTTTATGAGGATGCTCGGGGTTGAACACCGGCTTGCCATCCTCTTGATAATCTTCGTATTTCAGCCTGTAGATGCAATCAAATCCCATTCGGGCCAGCACACGAGCTGAGTAGAAACTTGTGCAGTCGCCTCTCATCAATGTGCAGTTGGACTCACGAGCAAGAGCCCTGAATATAACAATATATATGTAAAATTAATTTATTCTGTTATTTTTGATTATTTATTTGACAGCACAAAATAAGATGAATTTTTGGTTGAACCAGTTCAAAAATCGAAAAATTTTATATTGAGGTTCTATATAATTCAGGGCACGAGAAATACGCTCGTTCAAACCGCATTTCAATATCTCTTTTTGTTTTTGAGTTACAGCGATTTTAAACTTTTTTTAAGGCTCAACTTTGAGAGCCCATAACTCGAAAACTAAAAAAGATATTGAACTGCGCTTTGAACGAGCGTATTTCTCGTGCGCTACTTAACTTCTATGGAGATTATGAATATTTTGAAAAATTTTCAACTTTTTTCAAAATTTTCCTTCATCAATAATTCAAAAAGTTGAAAAGATATTACAAATCTGAAAACACCAGTGAATTCCTCTCGTGAAAATACATCGGTATGCAAATTTTCACAACAAAATTCGCATGGATACACTTTTTATTACAAAAAATCGAAAAATGGCCAAAATTCGTAAAAACGCCAAGGGGTACCCCTTAAGAAATCTTCAAAAAACGGCAATTTTCGATTTTTTGTAATAAAAAATGTATCCGTGCGAATTTTATTGTGAAAATTTGCAAATCTACATATTTTTACGAGAGAAATTCACTGGTGTTTTCAGATTTGCAATATCTTTTCAACTTTTTGAATTATTGATGAAGGAAAATTTTGAAAAAAGTTGAAATATTTTCAAAATTTTCATAATCTCCATAGAAGTTAAGTAGCGCACGAGAAATACGCTCGTTCAAACCGCAGTTCAATATCTTTTTTAGTTTTCGAGTTATGGGCTCTCAAAGTTGAGCTTTAAAAAAAGTCAAAAATCGATATAACTCAAAAACTAAAAAAGATATTGATATGCGGTTTGAACGAGTGTATTTCTCGTGCTCCGAATTATATAGAACCATACTATAAAAATTTTAGATTTTTGAACTGGTTCAACAAAAAAATTCACATCATATATCACTGCAATCTCACATTTGGCGTCAGTCAGACGAACCCAGGCACACTTGACTATAATTTATTGCTTTACAAACATAACACAACTCCTTTCATTCCCCCAATACTTAATATTTAGCAGGGCCACGTGTACGAACCACGGTTACAATACTGTTGATAACTAACAGCTGGTTACTCAAAAAACTGTTGTACGATAACAGGTTAAGTATACAACTCGTATGTATTTTTAACAGGGTGTTAGCTTAACAGAAGGTTACAGGTTACATAACTATAGATAAGTAATAGAGAAGTTAAGTTAATAGGAGCACGAAAAATACAGTCTTTCAAACCGCATTTCAATATCTCTTTTAGTTTTCGAGAAATTGACTCTCAAAGTTGAGATTTAATTAAAGTTAAAAATCGCTGTAACTCAACAACTAAAAAAGAAACTAATATTATTATTAGTTTTACCATAATTAATATTATATTTGAAAAGTAATAATTATATCAGTAGTATCGAGTCGGCCTGTGGATCTTGAGAACCCTGGTTCGATCCCCACAGCCGACAAACAATTTTCACCAATTTAAAAAATCTACCCCTGTGGCTCCTCCTCCACTAATATCTTTGGAGGCCGTGATTTGACGGCTGGTAACCGCACTTCACGCGAAAAAATATATCACTTACCGAGATCTGCTTAGGCAGAGTGCCACACCCAGTGATGGGTAAAAGACGTAATGATATATTTATTTATTTATTTGTATTTGAAATATTTATCACAATATAGGAATATGCATAATTACTTGCAAATTGACCGAAATTAATTTTCGTCTACGTTTTCTACTAAACAAAAAGTTAAATTAATATCTTACCAATTACGTTGCATAAACGCCTCACTGATTCCACTTCCTCGGCACGACGAATGTATCGAAATAATTTTCATATAAAATACTCTATGTACATCAGGATATTTTCCAAACACATTCGCTTCTTCATCCAACGTTTTCAAAAATTTCAAAACTTTCGCAAAGTTCTTATTCGGACAATCCATTTCCTTTTCCTCAGGCGCATCTCTTATGATAAGCCCATTAAGGCAGACACCCAATATATCACCATTAGGGCCGGTCGCCATAAAAGACACTTCATCATCGATGCATCTCATTGAAACCTCTTCAAGTTCGGGACAGATGGTCTCGGGCGTTGGGAAAAGATTTTGTTCTATGTGGAGAGGTTCGTCGCGGAAGAAGAATCGACGAAGGAACTGAAGAACACGTTCGGTATCCGCTTTCTTGATGGGGATGATCTTGAGGTCGTTGGTGGTTGGACTGGTTGGGGTTGATGTCGATAGATACGCGTAAGTGGGAAGAAGATTCTAAACACACATATTTTTAAAATTAATTTCTTATTTACAGACTATCGACTTGCTTTCAGCAAAATTGAAAAGAAACTTTTTGTTAGCTATTATTTTAGTAATGAATAAAAATTAGTAAACATTAAAATTTATTTACTTTAATTAAAATTGTGTAACAGTTCTTTCAGTGTATAATGTTTACTAATTTGTATTAATTACTGTAACATATTAGATAAGTTTCAAGTAACGTGCAATTATTTTTGCGAATTTCGGACAAATTCTTTTTGCATTACAATCAGTACATACAATAATTTATATATCCTTAATGTTTTTGCAATAATTTTGAAACACCTTGTATATATTTATTAAAAATATTAATTGCTACAAAAAATGTAAATTTACTTATTATATGTATTTATAGTTCATCTTTGGGACGCATGAAAACAAAAACCTGTATTATTATATAAATAAATAAATATATCATCACGCCTTTTTCCCATTACTGGGTGTGGCACTCTGCCTAAACAGATCTCGGTAAGTGATATATTTTTTCGCCTGAAGTACTGTTACCAGCCTTCAAATCACGGCACTCAAAGATATTAGTGGAGGGGGAGCCACAGGGGTAGATTTAAATTAGTGAAAATTGTTTGTCGGTTGTGGGGATCGAACCACGGTTCTCAAGATTATTATAAATAAAATAAATAAATATATCATCACGTCTTTTACCCATTACTGGGTGTGGCACTCTGCCATAAGCAGATCTCGGTAAGTGATATATTTCTTCGCGTGAAATGCGGTTACCAGCCGTCAAATCACGGCCCACAAAGATGTTGGTGGAAGAGGAGCCACAAGGGTAGATTTAAATTGGTGAAAATTGTTCTCAAGATTATTATAACGTTCTTAATATCGGTTAACCATTAACCAGTATTTTTTTATTAAATGCCCTGTTATTATTGCAGCCACCAAAATATTTTACTTCATTGATATTTAACTTTTCTATAAACTATAATTTTATAATTTTAATTTCTTACCGTGTAGTTTGTAAATAAACATGGAGCTTGGTTGTACCAACAACCCATGGAAGCCAAACGTACATGATTTTGTCTGACGACAGGTACATTTAGTAATCTGAGCGAATGGAAATTACGGTTAACTCCTGGGCTGAAGATTTTCGTTCCACAAACTTGCAATAATTTGGCAAATCTTCTTGTAGACATGTTTTCAATAAAGTTATTACCTGGTACATAAATAATTAACAATCATAATTAGAACAAGAAATGATTATGAATATGAGAGAAATTAATGGTTTGTTTGAAGCTTGCAGACAATGATGTACTTTAATTAAAACAATTATGCTGGACTTGCATTCTTTTTATTAATTTGAACAAATTGTACAAAAAATATTTCACGTGAAATATTTTTTGTACAATTTGTTCAAATTAATAAAGAGAATGCAAGTCCAGCATAATTGTTTTAATCAGAAATTAATGGTCATACGAATATACCAGAAATATAAACTATGACAACTCCTGAATATCGTTTATCTTTTATAGAATTTAATAGTTTTTTCCTGTTTTGAAATATTTTGAAAACCAGTAACACAACAATAATGAAATGAAAATACAAAGTACTTACTTACCTCTAATGTAAATTAATATATGATAATAACAATCTTTAGAAATCCGTAAAATAAGCAGCAATTTATAGCTTTCATACGAGCACAATAATGAGAGCTCATCATGTTATATAGGTAGTTGCCAGCTGACGCCTAAAATTATTAACCACATGTATTTTATTTCCTTTGTTTTAGATAAACAACAACGAATCACTGATAGACGACGACAAAATTTCAACCGCAATTAGCGATAAATACGTAATTTAAATTTTTAGAATAAGGAAAATTGTATTGGAAAAGACAAAAATATTTAAGGAAAATTTCAATTCTTGATAATACAAAATGTATATAGTGTTTACTCACTGGATATAAGAATCAGTTGCTTGTAAGAATAAAAACTCGAAGAAAAAATATATTAGATTACAATATATTATATGTATATATATACAGGCGGTTTCACAACTTATGGCACTTATTTTAACCACAATTTATTTGCAGATTGTTACAAATTAATACAAATTTTCTGATTATTTTTAATATTTTTATGTTATCAGCATTATTCATTTATTCATTTATACGTTGTACAACAGGAACTTAATCCCAATTACAGTAGTATATCAAACATTTTGTTAATGTTATTCAATCAATACAGGGTGTTTCAGGACTAGTGTAACAAACTTTAACAGCTTATTCCTGAGGTTATTTTGAGCAAAAAATGTCATATAAACATAGGTCCTATTCCTTCTAGTTACCAAAATACAAGAGGTTGAAGTTCTATAAATAACACGACATTTTTAAATTTTTGTAATCAAGATACTTTCGGAAAACAAGAATTTTATTGAAGTCATACCTTATTAGTCTTAATTAAAAATTGTTGTACTTTTGATTGTATTATTGTTCCATAATGGATGGTTATAGTACTGCTGAATATGCAGATATGATTTTTATTTATGGATTATGTAATGATAATGCCCGTTATGCGTCCAGAGAATACCAAGACAGATATCCAAATAGAAGCCAACTTTCCCATCCCCTCTTTGCGCACATTTTTGTTTTCCGAAAGTATCTTGATTACAAAAATTTGAAAATGTCGTGTTATTTATAAAACTTCAACCTCTTGTATTTTGGTAACTAGAAGGAATAGGACCTATGTTCATATGACATTTTTGACTCAAAATGACCTCAGGAATAAGCTGTTAAAGTTTGTTACACTAGTCCTGAAACACCCTGTATAAAACGACGCAAAATTTAAAATGCCAACAGCTGATATTTAAAAAATTATATAAATTTTAAGTAAATCCTATATTTATATAGTTTGTTTAATATATATTTATATCATGAAAAAATGTTTTTAAGAAAAGTACAAATAAAATGTTATAATTCTATTTGTTTATTTAAAATTCCCCCTCCTTTCGTTGACAGCATCGCGCAATCAGGAAATATCTCATTATAATTTGCCCTCTCCCGCAAGCAAAATTACCTTCCTACGCGCCTTTTTAATATAAAAGCAGTAAATCATATTTCTAATACAATACATTATATTTCAGTTATAATGGTAGAAATAATATATATATCTGATGAATTAAAAAACCGTCCAAGTCAACAGAATTCTTCTTTATATGACATGTAGATTAGATAAGTCAATGCTAATTAGGTCAGTCTTTGGGTGTAAACAGCAGTTGCATCGTGGGGTGGTTGAGGGTTGAACACCGACTTGCCATCCTCTTTATAATCTGCATATTTCAGTTTGTAGATACACTCGTATCCCATTCGGGCCAATATACGCGCTGAGTAGAAACTCGTACAGTCGCCTCTCATTAACGTGCAGTTGTTCTTACGCGCCAGAACCCTGAATATTACAAAAAAAATTGAAGAATAAATACAAGGTAGGGACCGTGACACCGAAACATAGGACTTTTATAAATAAAATTTCCTGCTTTCCTTATTATTTTAAGGAAAAAGCTTCAAATAAATGTTGAGGAGCATAAAATTCTACATTCAATCAATCAAAAAACAGAAATAACTTTGCATGCTTTATAACGGCTGAAATTATATTGAAAATGTTGAAAATAGGGATTTACTTTTTTACCTAGAAACTTAATACAGAAACATGGGCAATTTTATTTTTACTTCCTGGTACGAAGTAAAGGAAGTATTGTAATCGCGAAAAATCCCTGAATTCATTTTGACTAATTTCGTCGTGCCGTCTGTACTTACGTATACGTATATATCTCGCATAACTCAAAAACGGTAAGCCGTAGAAAGTTAAAATTTTGTATTTAAGACTGTTATAGCATCTAGTTGTGCACCTCCCTTTTTGGTCATTATATAACTTTCGGAAGTGGTATTTTACTTGAAGCCTATATTATATTTTAATGAAAAACTATATCAAAATATAATCCAAACCTTTTCAAATTTGGTATATAAGACTACTACATCAATGGAAATAACCGGAAGTGATACATTACATGAAGCTGCTAAAAGTTTTTCTTGAAAAAAATGGAATTATTCTGATTTTATAAATAAATGCTACAAATAAAAGTTTTAGAGAATTAAATTCTGCGTCTAGCACATTAAGAAATATTTAATTAGCCTTTTATATAAGCAAGATATGTAAATTTAAAAATTATATATGTTTTGTTTTTTTTTAAATTAAGTTTGCTATGGATTAGAACAAAAATAAGAAAAAAAAATAAAATTTAATGTCAGATATGTGCAATTAAAAAAATATGCGACACGATAATATGAGTAAAATTTCAATTAAAAATAAATACCAAATCAAAATGTTGGTTACATCTTACCAGTTACGTTCAACAAACGCCTCACTAAATGCGCTTCCTCTAAACGATGCATGTATCGAAATAATTTTCATATTAAATAATTTCTTTACATCGGGGTATCTCCCAAATACATTCGCTTTTTTATCTATTATCTTCAGAAATTTCAAAATCTTTGCAAACTTCTCGTTCGAACAGTTAAAATCCTTTTCTTTAGGTTCATCTCTGTTGATGATCTCATTAAGGCAAACCCCTACTACATCCCCATTGTATGTGGTTGCCATGAAGGACACTTCATCAACAATGGATTGTACTGACATTTCTTCAAGTTCAGGACAAATGGTTTCAGCTGTTGGAAAGAGATTTTGATCGATGTTAAGAGGTTCGTCGCGGAAAAAGTACCGACGAAGGAACTGAAGAACACGTTCGGTGTCTTCTTTCTTGATGGGGATGATCTTGAGATCTCTGGTATTTTGAATAGTGGGTGTTAATACACATGAATCAGTGGAAAAATTCTAAACACAAAGAAAATTTTAAATTTTAAAAAGCAACAGCAATTGAGAAAGCCACTCAACTGTAGTAAGCCAGCCCTAAATTTGAACTGCATTTTGGAAAGAAGCAACAAATTGTGGTAGAATCCCACGTTAAAAAGGTCATTTTGCTTTGAAATTGGGGAGTCCTCTGGACGTTAAACTTTTTTGTGTATCGTGGCTTCGGCTGATTTGCATTGCACTATGTCTTTCATTTAAGGTATAAGCAGGTCAGTCCAGCTCTTGCCAGAAACTGCGCGGAGTGTAGTGTATTGTCTTTATGTCTAGGGTGCATGGTCCGACCTGGCGATTCTGTTCGGATATTCAATAATTATTATTGAATACTTAGCAGAAAGTAAATAAATCAGGATTGGCTCTAGGGCCCGCAATGTATCTCTAACAGAACAAAACAGAACAGTGGAAAAATTCTAAACCAACCAAATTTAATTCATTAATAAAAATATAATAAATAAGAACTGTTTTAAAAAGAATCAAAAGGTATTTAAAATTTTGCAGAAATATATAGTGCTCTATTTAAAAATATATAACGGCGTATCATTGCGCGAAAATGGAACAACCCTTATAAAAACTTGTAACGCAGATATGTCAGTATTTTAATATAAAATAAACTTAATGTAATATTTAAAACAATCGAGTAAAAAACAAAACGCACTGATGGACCATCTATATAAGATAATAATTTATGTGCTCTATTTTTAAAATACTCTAAATTATTATTGAATATGTAATTATTTCTTTGTGTGCGATACCTGTTGTTAAAGCTGTTTAATCCTTATTATAATTATTTAAAATTAAACTTCTTACCGTGTATTTTGTTAATAAACTTGGAGAGAGGTTACAACAAGAATTCATGGAAGTTGAGTATTTATTATTTCGTTTTGCGACAGGCACATTTAGTAATTTCAGCGAATGGAAACTACGGTTCGTTACAATTACTGGAGTGAAGATTTTAGTTCGATAAAGATGCAATAGTTTCACAACTTTCATTGTATTAAACATACTTTAAAATATATTTCCTAGAATATGTAATTTAATAAACAAGAATTAGAACGTAAAATAAATATGAACATATTTGAAATGAATCGTTTCCTGTGTCATTATGCTAGTTATGCACTAGAAAATACAACAATTATGAACTGAGAATACAAAAATTACATTCTGCTTACCAGTTACCACTGATGTAACGAAATTTTTGATATAAGTTTTATTTGGAATGATGGTGGTTCATCAACTCGGTTTAGGAAGGTTATTGACACTAATAACTTGTATTTTTTATATACATTTAATAGTTTTATAATACTGTTTTATAAAAAATAAATGTAAATAAAAGAATCAATACGTGTAAAAGAAAAAAGTTATTATATCAATTATGACGACAAAAATAATAAATTATTGACTTCGGTAGGATACACTAAGATTAGGACCGCTTAACTTTAGAAAAATTGATTAAAAATTGATTAGGTATATATTTTTAATAATATGTTTAATTAAACAATGTTTTTACAGTTGGAATTTGTTGCTCAAAATGATTTTTAAGTAGAAATTATGGTTCTTTATATCTAGTATTGATAGCATGAATTATTAAGCAAGGCTGTGCACACAGGAAGGGGAAAGTTACATAACTTTTCTGAATTTACGATTTCATTTATTGAGATTTACTTTATACCGTATAATTCCAACTTTTCAAAATGTAATATGATTTAACATTCTTTTCAGTTTTCAGTAAATATTTATGAGCCTCGTTTCACTTTTGTTTCAGCTACTGTGTTTATGATGCAGCAGCAATATTATTACTAATTTTTATTTTATATGCATTTTAATAAAAATGTTTATACATGCAAAATTATAAAAGATTCGTTATTTAGGACTTATAAAAAGAAGAGGCGACGTTACTGAATGTATTTATATATCATCACGCTTTTTATTAGAGATGGGCGAATATCATCCGCGAATAGTCGAATGCCGCGAATATTGACATTATTCGATATTCGAGATTTTCGAATATTAACGTCAGTATAGCGAACATTCGAATACGTTTTTCTTTATCATTTGTACATAAACTTAAAGCTATTACAATACTTTGAAGTTATTAATAACAAAGATATTTTGTTTCAAAACCATGAAGACGTATCATATTTCAAATTTGTTTTTCGCCAACATTTGAAGTTTTCGTCTTTTTCTTTTTTGTTTTAATTTTATTTTATCTTAACAATTTCATTCAAATAATGAAAAGGACATAATTAAATAATTATTAATAATAAATAAATTAACTTTTAGGACTATTCGAATATTCGAGATCTTATTAATATTCGTATTCGATATTCGAATTCGACAAATTTGATATTCGCCCATCTCTACTTTTTACCCATTACTGGATGTGGCACTCTGCTGTAGTAGATCTCGGTATATATTTTTTTGCATGAAGTGCGGTTACCAGCCCTCAATCATGGTTCTCAAAGATGTTAAGCGAAGAAGAACCACAGGGTTAGTTTACATGTGGTGAAAATTATTTGTCGACTATGGGAATCAGACCCGGCTAATATAAATGTATTCTTATTTTCGTTAATATGACAACCATAGTAAACATTGTTTAATAGTACATTATACTACAAAACAATGAGGGAAAAATAGCATTCTCTCTCGAGGTTTTTTTTTCACAACCTAAGTAGGAATTAAAACAAAAAAAGTAATTTGAAAATATAATTTATTCATATTGTTTGACATTTAGTAATTTTTAAATTATTATGGTAATATTTCAGGTTGTCACATGAAAATAAAATAATTAAAATGTGAACTAATGCAGTGTTATTATTAATTGCTAGGCTATTATTTTTAAAATTGTGTATGTTTTGTGTAGTCGTAGCTACTTTATTGTTATTGGTTTAAGGGTCAGTTGTACAATGCACTGTTATGTATCTATAGTTATATAACCTTCTGTTAAGCTAACGCCCTGTTAAAAATACATACGAGTTGTATACCTAACCTGTTATCGTACAACAGATTTTTGAATAACCATTTGTTAGTTGCTAACACTAACAGTATTGTAACCATGGTTCGTGCAAGTGGCCCTACGAAATATTAAGTATTGTGGGAATGAAAGGAATTGCGTTATGTTTGTAAAGCAATAAATTATAGTCAAGTGTGCCTGGGTTCGCCTGACTGACGCCAAATGTGAGGTTGCAGTAATATATGTGAATTTTTGGTTGAATCAGTTAAAAAATAAATATTTTTAAAAATGAGGATCTATATAACTCAGAGCACGAGAAATACACTCGTTCAAACCGCATTTTAATATCTTTTTTAGTTTTTGAGTTATAGCGATTTTTGACTTTTTTTAAATCTCAACTTTGAGAGCCCATATCTCGAAAACTAAAAGAGATATTGAAATGCGGTTTGAACGAGTGTATTTCTCATGCGCTACTTAACTTTTATGGAAATTTTGAAAATTTTGGAAATTTTTCAATTTTTTTTCAAAATTTTCACTTAACGATATTTTAAAAAGTTGAAGAGATAATGAAAATCTGAAAACACCAGTGAATTTCTCTCGTGAAAATACATAGGTATGCAAATTTTCAGCAAGAAATTCGTACGGATAAATTTTTTATTACAAAAAATCGAAAAATGGTAAAAAATCGTAAAAACGCCAAGGGGTACCCCTTAAGAAATCTTCAAAAAACGGCAATTTTCGATTTTTTGTAATAAAAAATGTATCCGTGGGAATTTTGTTGTGAAAATTTGCATATCGATGTATTTTCACGCGTGGAATTCACTGGTGTTTTCAGATTTTCAATATCTTGTCAACTTTTTGAAATATTGATGAAGGAAAATTTCGAAAAAAATTGTAAAATTTTCAAAATTTTCAAAATTTCCATAGAGATTAAGTAGCGCACGGGAAATACACTCGTTCAAACCGCAGTTCAATATCTCTTTTAGTTTTCGAGATATGGGCTCTCAAAGTTGAGATTTAAAAAAAGTCTAAAATCGCTGTAACTCAAAAACTAAACGAGATATTAAAATGCGGTTTGAACGAGTGTATTTCTCGTGCTCTGAATTATATAGAACCTTAATATAAAATTTTTCAATTTTTGAACTGGTTCAACCAAAAATTCTAATTTTGTGACGTAAAGTCAAATAAATTACACATGTGTCAGCGATTATGCTCTGTGAGGTATTAAATAACTATTTTATTATTAATTTTGACTAGATTAATTAGGCTTAGATCATCACCAGCAGACGGTTATGTAGAGATTAATTAGTATTGAATTTACGTTAGGTGTAATTCTTTTTCAGTTTGTTCTTAGCCGTAGTTTTGAACAGTTGTGTTTAGGTTTGTAGTGTTGTGTAGTGAACTATGTTGGAGGCGGTTACGGTGAGTTTCACTGAGTGTGTAAATCTGTGAGTGTGTTGATATGATATCCTAAAACTAAATCCTTATTCCTTTATGGCGACGCTGACCTGTTAACTTGCTGTGTGCGGGGGGAAGACAGCCAGTTACCGGCTGGTCTGTGTTACCACCGGCCTGGTGCCAACGATGCCCTGCTTGAGTTCAGTACCCCAGCTTTCGCTTGCATCTTGAGTGGTGAGGTGGTGTTTAGAGTTTCAACTCTTTCACCTGAAGCCTTGTGTAAGATGGCAAGTTCTCGATGTACTGTGTGTTATCGAGGATGCTGTGTGCGTGAAGCGATGTTCTGGGGCCCGTGATGTACGGTGCCTGTGCCACCCGGTTATTAATCGTGGTGTGCGGCTCTCGTACTCCAAGCTGTGTGCGCGGAGGGAGAGGTTCTCTGTTCGCCCTGGTATGATCCTAATATGCTGTGTGCATATGGACGAATAAATGAGAGTTGTGTGTGGTACGATGCTTGAGCTCATGGTAGTTTCTTTCTTTTCAGGGCGCTCCAGTCGGAGGAACAAGAAACCAGATTTAAGTGCGTGTGACTGTAATACTATTCGGGGTAAGTATATTTGTTTTGTTTAACCCATTTTTTTACAGTTTGATTTCAGCACCCTGACATCATATTTACGTAATACCTTCATCTTTTTAACATATGTAAAATGTCATCTTCATGTAACTAAATGTGAAATCATACTGTTGTTTTCCAGTTGCTATGGACATGGCATGGATACGAGTACATGTGAATTTATTCCATATTGATATCAATTTGAAATGCAAGAGTCTCTCAAGAATAAAGATGTAAAATCTTCAAGATTTTGCTATTTCAGAATTTATATTAGTTGAATAGAAACTGAAACTGGAAATTGAATAAAATAATAATTCTATATATTTACTGCTTCATTTCTGGAAATACGAGTACATGGATGTAATTTAAGAAATATTGAATTATTTTATTATTTACTACATTTATTAACTAAATAAAATACAATATGTATTTTTGATGCCTTCTGAGCAAACATTATTTACATCCTATCACACATTTCAATTCAATACTTATTCCATTTCTCAAATAGTTTGTTCATATTTATATTTCTATACAATCACATTCAATAAAATCTTAAACGGTATTTTGCAATATACATTCTAAATAGTTCATAGGTATTTTGTACGAATATTTATTGTGTAATCTGTAAACAGTGGCTCAGCCACTAATTTATAAATACTTTTGTATTTTCACATCAAAAATTATAAATAAATATAAAACCCCGTATAGTATATTGTTCATTGAAGCTGCCTGTTAAATATCTACTGTAATTCAATACTATTGATAATAATGACATTTAAGACGATCATGTACATATCAACATTCAAAATAATTACAAAATAAAAGAATAATAACAATGAAAACTACATAAAATCTTACAATTTGAAGTTATATTTTACGTAACAATTAAACAAAATATTACAAGTATCTATTTGTTTAAAAAACCACGAAATAAACTTTGCGAATTTTGAAAAATTCTTTCTGTTTCATAACTAGTACGTTGAGTACTACATGGAGTTTATATAAGTACCATTATTTAGCTTTTTTAGAACTTTCAAACAAATTGTTCTAAATTCTGTTTTATATGAAATACTTCATACGAACTATGGTATTAAAATGGTATTCAGAATTGTTTTCATTGTAAGTAGTAGATCGTCTTTGACATGATAAATTGTATGATATTTTAAAAAGATCTTAAAACATTTAGCATTAACAATGTTTGTGTTATCTATTGTTAAATGTAGCTTAACTATTTTTGAATAACATGTTTCTTTAAAATAATTTAGAGCGATATTTATAATCAAATCTTAAAACCGAATTTACATAAAACATGACATCGTTCTGGATAAAAACTGTGGTCATGATAGAATAAGTCAATTTAAGATTTAGCTTCTTTCTATAGCATTATAATTCTTAGTAAATTTTGGCTGAAGTATCGAAGTACTTGTTCCAGTAAGAATCTCTACTAAATCAAGCATTGCCAACATAATTTTTTTTATGCTACCAGAACAACACTTAAGGTATACAAGTGGTCAGTTAGTAGCATGAATATGAGAAACATTTAACAACAGAAAGTTTATAAGTATCTTGCCAAAAGTCTCAAGATCTTTTGCAAATATTGTAATTACAAATGAAACCGGTATAAAATCTAGCCAAATAAAACTCTGACCGAAATAAACAAATAAAATCATTTGTCTACGCAACACTTAACAATGTAAAAGAACATATTACAGCTATTCTTTACATGGCAGTTAGGAGGTTGCATAAATAAATACTAATTAGGCCACTCTTTGCGTGTAAACTTTGACCTCTGAATGGGGTGGTTCTGGGACGAACACCGGCTTATCATCTTCTTTATAATCTGCATAATTCAGTGTGTAGACGCATTCGAAACCGAGTCTGGCAACTGCACGCGCTGAAAAGTGACTCGTACAGTCAACCCGCATCAACGATAAGTCGTGCTCACGACAGATGTCTCTACAAATAAAATAAAGTCATGTTAAACCTCTCAAACATAACACAGTGCAAGTGTGGCCATTTTGATATGAGATTGACCAAAAAATAAAAGCATAGTGTAGTCATGTCATTCAAACATTCAATTTGTTTTTATTTTTAAACGAAATTTAAAATTTCGTTTTTAGCGGTGCAGTTGGTGACACAACAATAATTTTCGTAACACATGCACAAGAAACACGTTCTTATTCCCTAATTTTAGAGAGAGACACACTGCTTTTCTCCCCTAGGGAGAGAAACATTATGTTTCCATAGGTACCATGTTTCTCTCCCTTGAGCGATATTTCTCTCCCTAGAGAGATTAGCTGTTTGCGGTGTTTCCTAGGTAACTAGTTACGCAACCCATATTTGACATTTGTCCTGATAAGACAGTCATTTTTCTGCACTTGTTACGAAAAGTATAATATACGGGTTTCCCTCCCTTGATGCATAACATACTATTGGAAAATAAAATGAAATACTTCATATGAAGTAATTATTTATATACAAACAGCAACCAAGTCTCATTTTTTCTCAAACTCTGAAACTAAGAATTTATGTTCTAATGATTTTACATATGACGTCTGGAATGATTTAATCTATTAAGAATTATATTTCTGATTACTCATTTTGTTCAATCTGATGATGACAAACCGGACTCATGTTCGAAGAAAATAATAAAAACAGAATAGAAAGTCTATTCATAATTTTTTCAGCAATTTAACAATAAATTTATATTTACTCAATTATTTCTAGTCACCACATTTAAATCACTTTCATTCATTAAAGATTTTAAAATATCACCTAGTACACGAAGTAACAGTTTGTTGCACGTGTGACCGAGGTCTTGAATACACGAAGGCGGTTAAACCTCTATGATACACCCAACATTTTTAAACAATTATAATTTTTTTATTATTATTATATAGGTATCTAAGAATTGCAATTTTATGTTAAATAAATTCTTTTTGCATTATAATCAGTACATACAATAATATATATATCCTTAATGTTTTTGCAATAATTTAGAAACACCTTGTATATATTTATTAAAAAATATTAATTGCTATTTATAAAAATTACAAAAAATGTAAATTTACTTATTCTTTGTATTTATTGTTCATCTTTGGGACGCATTAAATCAAAAACCTAGTTTCACGAAGTGTATGGATGACAATTAATTTCGTCTTTGTTGTTATTTTAAAAACCTGTATTATTACATAAATAAATAAATATATCATCACGCCTTTTACCCATTACTGGGTGTGGCACTCTGCCTAAGCAGATCTCGGTAAGTAATATATTTTTTCGCGTGAAGTGGGGTTACCAGCCGTTAAAGCACGGCCCCCAAAGATATTAGTGAAGGAGGAGCCACAAGGGTAGATTTAAATTGATGAAAATTGTTTGTCGGCTGTGGGAATCGAACCAGGGTTCTCAAAATCCACAGGCCGACTCGATACCACTGAGCCACCTACTCCATATGTTCACAAGCAAAAATTTTACTTTGCACCTACATGGGCGATGAAAAATTATCTATTTCTCACTTTGATATTAGCGAAATATTACTACAAATTTTTGCCAATAATACTTCTATAATTTACTCTCATAATAGCAAAATAATAATTGTAATAATTGTCAGTATAATGTATAAATAATTAAAATCAACAATTACATTAAAATAGTTTTTATGTAAGGAACTAATGAGATAGACATTAAATCACAATTTTTCATGTACTATACCTACAAGTACATGAATGCACATATTAATTGAGCAACCACAAGAAATATGACCTGCTGGATAATTATACCACGGCAAAAACATTCTGAAGTTCATTATCATTTCGTACGCGATCACCTTGAACAAGTCCAACGGCTGCAAAGAAACTATCGTGCTCGTAACCGTGGAATACTTAAATCTTGAAATCTATTCAAACACCCGTCATCCGTCAATCACTTGCTACATTAGATTATTTACTTTAAAACTTTAATAAAAATTTATAAAGTAAACACTTGGCTATGTTTCACAAAATTCAGCCTCCAAGTCACCTTATGAGGGCATCGTCAGAGGCTGGCCAGCACAGTTAGTAACCATAGACGCGTTTCGCTCTTATTAGAGCTCATCAATAAGAGCGAAACGCGTCTATGGTTACTAACTGTGCTGGCCAGCCTCTGACGATGCCCTCATAAGGTGACTTGGAGGCCGAATTTTGTGAAACATAGCCAAGTGTTTATTTTATAAATTTTTATTAAACCTTGTTTCATCAAGTGTTGGATGACAATTAATTTTGTCTTTGTTGTTAATTAAAACTTTAAATTGAATTTATCTGTATCTGCAATCTAAAATGAAAATTCCTTTACTTAGTTAAAGTAAAACAATAATACAATATATATATATATATATATATATATATATATATATATATATATATATATATATATATATATATATATATTGCAAATTACTTTCAAATTATCTAATGGGTAAGTTTTATTAAAAATGTTCAACAAAATTTAAAACCTATTAATTCAAATTAATTTTAAAAATATTGTAATGCACGATGTCAAATCATATATGCATTAATTATTATATAATTATATAATTATGGGGTAGGTGGCTCAGTGGTAGCGAGTCGGCCTGTGGATATCAAGAACCCTGGTACGATCTTCACAGCCGACAAACAATTTTCACCAATTTAAATCTACCCCTGTGGCTCCCCACTACTAATATCTTTGGGGGCCGTGATTTGACGGCTGGTAATCGCACTTCACGCGAAAAAATATATCACTTACCTAGATCTCCTTAAGCAGTGTGCCACACCTAGTAATGGGTAAAAGACGTGATGATATATTTATTTATTTTATTTGTATTTATTATATAATTCTTTGAAATCTGACAATATTATTATTGCTGATAAAATCTCAGAGGTGTTCATAATTAATACACGTATATTTTTTATATAATAAATTGTTTCTATGAATCATGAAAAATTAATGTTTTTGTTTAACCTTACAATTCATGTTAACTTTACAAATTATTTTTAATTTTTATAGACTGTGGTTTGAGTTTTTGCTAAGCTTTACTTTTTGCTTGTGATTCTGCAAAAACTTGTTTTAAAAAACAATTAAAAAGAAGCTATAGGTAAACCGCAAAATACTTACTTGGAAAATCAATTATTTCTCATTTGTTTATTTAGTTCTGCTCATCAGCTGCCTACATTTATATACTGACAATTATGGTAGCTAACTTTGTTTCATATTCAATTAATTGTTTTCTTAATTATAGGCAGGAATTTGTAATTTATAATAATGTGCCACTTAGGCAATTTTAAACTTGATTTAAATGAATAAAATTAAATCAAAGTTACATGTCATACATTCGATATGCTTTTATTTATTTAGTAATAATTATCAGTAGCATAATAGTAATTTATGTAACAAGTACATAATTTAGGTCTTTATTGGACGAGCCGAATTTGATGGCAGAGCGAGCGCAGCGAGCGAGGCTAATAAATAAGGCGAGTTTATAAAGTCCGATTATGTACGAGTTGCATACAACGTTTTATGTTCGACTGCATGGAGAATATTTTCTCTTAAAATATGATTATGTCAATACCTATATTTAAAACATTGCATCTCAAAGTGTGCTTCGTTGTTATGCATTTGTTGCTTTATTTATCAAATTGTCAAAGTGAAAAAAGTGTTGAGATGGATGAAGACATTGAAGACGTTCCAAAAGAAATAAAAGGTCTTGTATGTAATGCAAGATAATGTCTATTACCAACGAAATCGAAACAAATGTATGAAGACACATATAATACAAACAGAAAATGGTGTTTAAATATGAAAATAAAAAACTACCGAAGATTGTATCCTGGCATACTTTAATAGTATTTTACTTAATTAATTGTAATTTCATTCTAATAAAATGCTTTAAATTATATCTACTATTTCTTTTGAATTTTGTTTTAATGTGACATTGACAGCAGTCCAATTTTGCATTTTTATCGTACTAGTCCAATAAAGTACCCGATTATGGACACTAAACAGTGTCGTAAAACAAGGTAATATGATGCAGTCGAACATAAAAATAATTAAAATATTTAATTCTCACCTGCTGCGGTCCATTAAAGCCTTAGCAATTCCTCGTCCTCTCCAAGATCCATCCACCGACAAAATTTTAACACTGAGCATTTTATTTACATCAGAAAACTGTCCAAAAACGTTTGCTTCTCTATCAACTGTATCCAGAAGTTTCAAAATCCTCCCAAACTTCTCATTGGGACAATCACACTCCTCTTCCTCGGGATCATCCCTGCTGAGGATCCCATTAAGACAGAGTCCCACTATGTCGCCATTGGAAGCAGTCGCCATGAGGGACACTCCCTCATGGATAGACTTGACTGAGAACTCTTCAAGTTCGGGACAGGTATCCTCTTCGGTTTCCAAGAGGTTTTGTTCCACGTTCAGTGGTTCGTCGCGGAAGAAGAACCGACGGAGGAATTGAAGAGCACGTTCGGTATCATCTTTCTTGATGGGAACGATGTTGTAGTCGTCGAGGATACCCGGGGTGGAGGGGGTTGATGTGGGCGTAGACGCCGCTGACATATCTGGCGACTGAAACATACCTTCATTATTTTATTTTGTTTACAGATTTAATTTGTTAATTTGCGTTTATCTCCAATATGCAAATAAAAACGTGTCGTAAAACAAAATCTCGAAATACGAATAGATTATATATTAGTTTGTTTTCTTTTTCATTTTTTTATTAAACATGGATTGTTTTATATATAGCATTACTATCAATTATTATTGAATAGCGAGATAAGTTAAGTTTTAAAATACAAAAAAATATAGGTATTGGGTTTTATGATTCTCAAAAAAGTTTTAGTTAATGCTGCATTTTGGATTAATTTAATTTTAACAAAATTACTCAAACTAAATTTACATGTTTAAACAATTAGAGTAGTTACTGTCAGATCTTATTACTTGCTTCTCTAACTTAGTTTATCAATCATTCAAAAAAATATGCATCATATTTAATACATCAAATAAAATGTACCCTTTATTCTTTTGCAATAATTTTGAAACACCCTGTATACCAAAAATCATATAAATGATGTTGAGCATATTCGTAGTAAAAACTTTGCTCCAATATGTTACTTAATATACACATAGTAGATCGTAGAACGTAGATATTATAAATTGCGGTTTTAAATATGATTACGGTAATCAATGTGGCTTTGTTTCGTTATTCTTTATTTATTATTTATGTAAACAAAACCGCCGGAAACCGTGAAAAAATAATGCAATCTTACAAGATAAATAAAGGTTTTTTTATAAAAACATGACTGTAAAGACTGCAATTTCATAAACATATAAAAATTAATAACATATATTCTTCTATGTAATCATTAAAGCCCGGATATTTAGGCTCTTAAAAACACTAAAATAAGCAGGCATATAGGCCGGTAATTACTCTAAAATAGGCGGGATTTTAGGCAGCATAAATGTAAATAATTTGTTTACAAAAAATAAACGAATCCTTCTTCTAATATTGGAACTCGTATCTACTCTTGGTTAGAAAAAATAATAATTTTAAACAAAAATTACGCAATCTGAAAAATTATAATGTAGGGTTCTCATTTTATTAACTATTATGAAAATTCAAATTATGTAGTATACTTTAATTCACAAAATATAACGAGCAATTGCTCTATGAAATTTTCGGAAAGGGAAACGTTTTTTCTTTTGGCATTTTAAATTCACACACAAAAACTTGATTAAAGTAAGTACTTTAAATATAGGTTAGGTTGAAACACTTTGTTGAGTGCTGAATTAGTCAACGAAGTAGATGATAAACCTTGTCTGCTCAATAAAAATTAGAATAGGCAACAAAAATAGGCAAAATAGGCTGTATAAGGTAAAATAGGCACAATAACCAAAATATAGAAAAAAATAGGCTCTAAGGCACGAAAAAAAAAACCTTCCATTACACGTAAACATATTACCTATGTATAGAAAAACGAAATTGCCTAAAGTATATTAAAATTTGAATCTAGGCAATTGCCTAAAAATTCGGGCTTTAGTAATCATACTATTTTCAGTTCAGTACGTTATTTATATCGGTTTAAATTTACGGTTTTAAAACCCAAATAACATCGGTTACAGAATGAACTAAGTTTTTGTTCAGTTTTCGGTTTGTAAACAAAAAATATTGCTTTCGGTTTTTGGTTACAATTTCATAAAAAGGTGCGGTTTTCAGGTTACTGTTTGGATTCCTTCTATTTGCTCTGAACTAAATGAAATATGAAAATAGAAAGACATATTTGACTTCTCATCATTTTCTAATCTACTCGCATAGAAACATTTTCCCGTTTTTTTTTTTACAACCAGGTGCAAACTACATTAACGGCATAACATATACTAAATAATTGCTTTAATTGCATACACACATAAGTAACATTTCACACTTTGAACATAAACTGTTAACTGAAAAACGAGTTGCAATTTTTCCAACTGAATATTTGAATAAACATACGTCCAAGGTCTTTCAACGTACTTAGTATTGTTTGTAACTACCGATAAAAATATATGGAAATTTTACAGCCATAAAGAAGTACATTAAATTATTTTTGCGTTGTTTTAAATTTCATTGTTATTATTATGATTTTTAAAAGATTTTCAAACCGATAAAGAAAATTACCAATATATCAACACAGTAAACTCTAGAATACACGATGAGACCATCGGGTTATAAATTATGCATTAAATTGTATTACTTAATCAATTATTTATTAAATGTTAGTACTTGACTAGAAATTTCTCACTTCATTTGAAAATATTATAAATAAATTATGCGGGTACAATCGATAGATTCATGATAACATCATGATTTATTATTTGTTTTGCTTATTAATTATTGTACTTAATTTATTTTTGCTGTCAACTTGAATGCTATCAGAAACAATAACAAAATATAGTGAATACATTTTTTATAAACATTGTAATATCATCAACTGATTAAACATATACTTAGCATTATATAATTCAGGTATATTGGCGATGTTATAACCATAAATATTACGGTACTATTCTAATGTTTTGTTATAATTTTGATAAACTTAGTTATATACCTAGGTATATTCATACATTATTCCATGGAAATATGTAATTGGTCTTTCGATTGTTGATTTTCCTTGTATTCAATAATTTTTTTAATTTATGGTCGGCAATTAACAAGTTATGAATAGAAACTTATACATTACCGTATTTCCGAAACGGAATTGTTTTATTAAGTAGAAATATACGATTTATACAGTACTGAATTCATAAAGTAAATGCACTAAAATTAAAATTTGGTTATTTCTTAAATTAAATTAGTCGGTATTTAAACAAACGAATCGTAAATACGAATAATTTTCTTTTATCTTTTATAATCAAATTTAATGTGCTTTTACAATAAGTATCTAGTGTCAATATAGAACAATTATTATTTGAAAATTTGAAGTTTTCTTCAAACGCTATTTGATTGTGGTACAAAAATGTTTTTCTAATTATATATTTAATATCTAGCTAGATATTCAGGAAACATACATAATTATAAGAAGAACATATGCAGAGATACATAATTAAACTTTACTTGTTGTTTGAGACTGTGTGTTCAAATTATTAAAATTTTAGAAATGAAGTTAATTATTTTGTTTATGAAAATGTGTTGTAAATTTCAGTATCGCACAGTGTGTATGTGTCACTTTAATATTATCTAATAACATCAAAATAATCAAGTGAAATATTTACCACATCATATCGAGTAAGTCTCAGATGTTCAAACTTCTCAATGATTCCAAATTGGATCTCCATGTTTGCAAATAATCTCACAGCACGCAAATAAAATAACAAAGGAACAACTCGTCTTCCTCACTTGGAGGTAGTGCTGATAGAACTGACTGACCCGCGAACCGTTCTACGGTTATATACATGCAAGCAACGAGCGTACCCTCAAAACCCTCGTGATTCGTGAATAGCAAATCAGTTTCGATTTCTGGTTTTCAGTCCGACTTATTCTCACAGCCTTGTAGGCTTAAATGTTTGCTTTAACTATCGTGATCTATCGGATTTTTGGACCAATTAAATTAGTTAATTACTATATACAATAAATAGTGTATTATAATACATATTTTTCATACTATTTTTCCCATTACTGATTTACTTTTTACTTAAAATTAAAAGAAATAAATGAATACTGTTTTAAAGAGAAACAACATTTTTTGCAAAAATATATAGGTTGCTCCATTTAAAAATATTATTACGTGAAAATTGAACATCCGGTAGAAAGTAATATTTTATATTAATATGATTGACAATTATAGTATTAATACTTTTTAGTAGTACTAATACTCTAGGCCAATTAGGTGTAGTTGTGTCCATAGGGTGGCCATCAACCTGTATTTTTTTTTATTCAATTAATTTAATTTTTACCGAAATTTTATTTTATTTATTAATAAAAATATGAATAGTATCTGTATTGATTATTTTAGAAATATAATGAAAAAGAACTGTTTTAAAGAGAAACAAGGGATCTTTAAAATTATGTACAAATATATAGAATGTTCAATTTAAAAATATAAAGTTGCATATCAATGCGCGAAAAAAAAAACCAAGTACAAAAACTTGTACTACAGATATGTGGCCATTTTAATTTAAAATAAAAATTGTTTTAAACAATTTCGGTAATATTTAAAATAACCGAGTAAAATAAAAATATAGACCAATAGACCAAACTATTAAAAACTTCAGAATTCCTAAACTAATATAGATCACACATATTTAAACATGTGAATGTATTACAATGACTTTATAAATCTTGACAGATTTTTTTGTTTATTGACATTTAAGTCCATAAATATTCCAATTTTAATATCTTACCATGTAATTAGTTAGTAAACGTGCAGACTGGCGAGATAGAAAAACTGTAGACACCAAATATGTAGGATTTCGTCTCTGCACGGGTAATTTTTGATATCTGGATGAATGGAAATAACGATTAGTTATGGATACAGGACTGAAGATTTTGGTCCGAAAAGCGTGTAATAGTTTCACTGTGTTTGACATGTTAATTAAGAGTTATCCTGGAACATGCAGTTTAAAAAACAAGGATTAGAAAAGTAAATCCACTATGAACATAAAAATTAATATACCGTATTGTAGAATTGAAATATGTAATATAGGAGATACAGTAGTATTTTTTAATATGATGATTGTTGCTTCTCTAATTAAATTACACCAAAAATGTAATTACAAAAAAAAGTTAAATATTAACAAGTGCAGCTAAGGAGTATCAACTTGTTGCTAAATTGTTTTTTATACAAAAGTAACAAGCAAACGAAAAATGGTCTTTATAAAGAAAGAAAGAAAATTTGGAAATGAGAGTGGTGTCGAAAACAATGGAACTAAATAATTTTTATTATAAACTTTGACAGTTACTGACATATCAACACCATATGGTTGAAAAATATCACTGAAAGCTTTAGTTAACGTATTAATTGTTGTGAACTGTTTTAAATATGGAAATATTTTCTAAGACTCATAATATTTTATTATAAAATGGTATTACGCAGGAAATACGCTGAATCAAGACATTTTTCGTTTTATTATTAGTAATTATGTACGTTAATAGTAACAAAACTAGGGACAAAAAAAATGATTACTTATAAACATAACGCCTTTTACCCATTACTGGGTATGGTTCTCTACCATAAGCAGATCTCGGTAAGTGATATATTTCTTAGCGTAAAATGCGGTTACCGGCTCTCAAATCTCGGCCCCTAAAGATATTAGTGGAAGGGGAGCCACAGGGGTAAATTTAAATTGGTGAGAATTGTTTGTCGGCTGTGGGAATCGAATCCAGGTTCTCAAATCAACAGGCCGACTCGATACCACTGACCCATCTACCCCATAATAATACCTCCATTATTATGCATTTTTTTCTATTTGATTTATTATCTTTGGAGGCCGTGATTTGACGGCTGGTAACCGCACTTCACGCGAAAAAATATATCACTTACTGAGATCTGCTTAGGCAGAGTGCCACACCCAGTGATGGGTAAAAGGCGTGATGATATTTATTTATTTATTTATTATTCACGATAATATTCAGTAGCAAATAACATTTTGTTTTAATATGTTAATTATTGATTTCCTTTTATGGCACTAATTTAAATTCGAGTAATTCACATTATCAATAGCTAATATTCTGTCAACGAATAATACAATCACTTTCTAAAACTTTGTTCCACATTCTCCATTCAAATGGTACACATAAATATTATATGTATCAATAATTATTGTTGAACGAAAAAAAAATAGACAGATTTCCTGTCAATCAGTTTCAAGTATCAAGATTAATGAGTTCACATTGACAACGATTAAACTCTATTGTTATTTTTAGATTGTAAAAGTTCAGTCAACCTTCGAATGATTTTAAATCCGGCAGTAAATCTTACGATGATTTTAAGATATCAAAATATTTACAACAAACTGTAAAAATATTATTCTGTTTTCATTACCTTGGCAAATTATTTTTAGATTATTTATTTGGGTTATCAACATCCTTTGTGTCAAGTAATATCATTTTCCTACCTAAATATACGGTAATCATTACATTAGTATGCAAATAATACAGGTGGTCCATCGATTATTTTAAATATTACCAAAAGTCTTTTCAAAGTTTATTAAAATGCTCACATATTCGCAGTATTAGTTATTCTACCGGATGTTCCATTATCGAACAATAATATTTATTTATTTTATGTTACGCTGAACAACAGGAACTTAATCCCAATTACAGTACAGGGTCCGCACTCACCGAGCCGCAGTATGCTAGTTCATATAATTTTTAGCTTGAGTGCGATTCGAACTCGGGATCTCCGGATTTGAATTCCGTATTGCTATCCTCACCACCGTACTGACGGATATGCAAATTTATATTTTTAAATGGAGATCCCGAGATCGAATTCCACTCTAGCTAAAAATGATATGAACTAGCACACTGCGGCTCGGTGATTCCGAACTCCGTACTGTAATTGAGATTATGTTCCTGTTGTACAGCGTAACATAAATAAATAAATAAATAAAATGATCAGAACAGAAACTATTCATGTTATTAATAATAAATAATCACACACTGAAGGTATGGCATAACATCACTTGTTAAATCGATTAAATTATTTACTGTCAGATCTTTAAGGGGTAAGGCCACTCTAGACAAGGAAAAAAAGGGTCATTTTCTAGATTTTTTTAACGAAATCTAAACGTGCCGCTTAAGAACTGTTTTTGGATCTTTATTTAGTGCTCTTTAAACTTTATTTCAAAATTTTTTTTCAAGAAAATATTCAAAATTGTCGTCAGAGATTAAAAAAAATGGCGACTCCTCTCGGCGCGTAGGGCAAATCGGGCGAAAACATTCCGGGAACAGCAATGGGCCTGGATCAAAAACAGATATGTTTTCTTAATTTCTGATGTATACTCTAAAAAACTACGGGCTGGATTTTAAAAATTTGGATTATCAACAAAATGGCGCACGTTTGAAAAAAAAGTTCATTATTCGGGACTAAATTTCTGTATAAAAACTACCATAAAAAACGAATGAAGCACTTAAAAAAAAACCCTCGTAGTTTTTGAGTATTTTATATCTAGAATAAGAAATAAAAAGATTCAGCACGATCCATCAATTAGTATTTCAGATTTCTTTTCGCCCGATTTTGAAAATATGATTTCGAGAAAAACGCGTTTAAAGTTTCGAGTCATATATATACATATATATAGAAGTACTAATAGATATATGCTTTTTTTCCTCTGAAATACTTCCGCGCGGCATTTAAATTAATTGTTCCTTATTCCTAAGGGTTTAAACTATAATTTAACCAAATAAAAAAATATGCATTTTTTAAAAATTTTAGAGTGGCCTTACCCCTTAATATTTATTACTTGCTTCTCTCACTTAGTTTATTAATTTTTCTTTGTTATAATTTATTTAGTGAAATGAATTTTACACACAGAAGTATGTAAACGACACAAGTAAAACACCAACAGGTAGGTTTACCACATGATATCCTTCATATTCTGCTTTGTTGTTTTACATAAAGCTGTTGCTATTCGACTTGACTCGTGTCGTTGACATGAAATTATACTTTGACTATTTGATGATTATATTATGTAATTTTACATCGTTTCAAAATGTAAATTTGATGTTTACAAACAATCATTAGCTAATGATGGTTGACTTGCTGATCGAAACGTCCGAATAAAATTATTATTGAATAATAAATCTAGTCTTTATACGATCCAAAGATCTACTTCTTTAATTTCATATTCATACAAACATATTCATGTTCTGTTGTACAGCGTAACATAAATAAATAAATAAAATATCTACAAACTTTATGTCAAAGTTACTTAAATTATTTACCTTGCCTTTCAACCAATATGGCTTTTCGTACTTTACAGTAGTGTAAAAAGAACCAATATTATTGGTAAATTTATTGGAGATTGAGTATTCGCATTGATATTTCATTCTAGTATGAAAGGGTGAAAATTGCAACAGCACGCGCGCAATAGAGGATGCAATTGGAAATGTTTTCTAAAGATACTAATTGAATTGATTATATCCACTAGAAACTTTATCTAATATTACTACTAAAGACCTTTACACCTGCGACAATAAAATCAAAAATCATTATTCAGTTGAAATTTTTAAATCAATAAATATGCAATTTAAATAAAAAACAGCAAAGACAAAATTGTTTTTGAATGCTCACTTGGTGAAACTAGGTTTAATAATAATTAGAGCGAAATGCGTCTATGGTTACTAACTGTGCTGGCCAGCCTCTGACGAGGACCTCATAAGTTGACTTGGAGGCTGAATTTTGTGAGACTTAGACAAGTGTTTAGTTTGATATTTTAAAATATGCTATTATTATTTTAACACAAATAGTAGTCGTAGGTACAACTCAATATCAAAAGTAGGTAATTGTACATAAACTATTTTACAAGTGGCCTTGACCAAATTAAATTCTAATCTCAAATTCAAGTAGATAAACAAGTTATTGTCATCTTAAGTATTTGAAAAAAACACAAATTCCTCATTCTTAATACTAAAAACTTTAATATACCCGTCACCTACTTCATTTTATTGTGTAAGAAAAAGTAGTACAATTTTTTGTACTGAAATTAAACACTAGCCTTTTTTTAAATGAAAATGACTTGTACTTCCTATATCAGATTTTAATCAAATACAAAAAGAAAAAGTTGATCAGCATGCTATTATTAATTACATGATTTTTTTTAGAGATCAATTTGAATTCGGAACCAACACCCACCGTTTACTATTCGAAACAATTTATTATGTCATATGACCTTGAATATATCGCATTGTCTAACGGGTGCGGTAATCTTAATAATTAAATTAGAACATTAATTCATTATATTCACACTTTTGCGCACTATTGCTATTTCTTCTGTTTAGGTTCTTAGAAACTATTAGTTTTTGTAATAATTGTTGATAAGTGACCTTATATTTAATAGTACAAATGAGTACGTCAAACCCTATAATAATATACTATAAGGATTTCTAATTCGACTCGTGGTCTGTTTTTACAAATTAAAAATTATTTTAAATACAATATTAATTTAATAAATACAGTATCATGTGTTTTGGGTTTGGTTCCGCTGTTGGCATTCAAAGAAGATCTAGATCTATGATCTATACACAATTATCTACCGCTCATCATATTCGTCAGAGTGCCACACCCAGTAATAGGTAAAAGGCGTGATGATATATTTATTTTATTTATTTATTATAAATGTTTATTGATTCATAAAGTTCATATTTCATTTTTAAACATTTTGAGCTCTGTTCATAGATTGAAACCTGATATTTATTTATTTATGTTACGCTGTACAACAGAAATTTAATCCCAATTACAGTACATTGAGCTACAGGATTGTTACTACTAGTGAATTCAAAAGTATAATAGCTGGGTTTGAAGTTGAATAATTCCTTTTAAAAATCGCAAAAAAAATAAATAATTCTGTAATTTTGATATTCATAAAAATAACAGCAATTTGTACCAAAAATAGATCGATATTTTATCGATATAACTATGGCATATTGTAAACAAGTTTCAAATTAAAACTGTACATATAATTGATACCAGAGACTTAGAGAAATAGTTTTTTTCTGTTCCCGGTATTAGAAAGTCATTTAACGTACTGGTTGCCATGGCGCTAAATAACATCTTAATCAAATGTTTACAAGCCGTGGCTTCGAACGTTTTAGTCACGGCTTGAAATATAAAGCACGGGAAAAAGTCAGCTTTAGTCATCTGTCATTATAACTTATCCTTACTTTTTAAATAATTAATAAAACTTTACATTTTGTTGTTGTCTTAATTAGCGATCGTACCAGTAGAAAAATATACTCTTTTTTGGATTCATAACTAAAGAGACGTTTATAAAACTTGTTACATTATTTATAATTATTGTTGACACATGTAACTAGTCATCATTCAACCATTAATAAAATATGTTTAGTTATGTCATTGTGGTTTACACATAAAATTGTTTTTAAATAAATAAGTACATAAAATTTGTTAATGTTAAAATACTGACGTTTCAATTTTGCACAGATAACAAGGTAGCAATTATACAATATGTTCGTCCTGACGTCATGTGACCTGTTAATATGAAATATGATTATGAAGACGTATGGGTCCATGTTATGTTATGCTAATTTGTGGTTAGTTAGCATTGGGAAACACCCAAACTTAAAAAAAAGAAATTGAAAATAAAAATATTAATAAAATAAGATTCCTTTAATTTTTTTCAAAGTAAAATACAAGTTATTTAAAAACCGTGCGAGTAATATGAAAAACATTCACAATATATTCCTCGTGTTTTTATTTAGCATTTATATAATGGACCACTAATATTTATGATTAAGAATTTTAACTAAATTTAAAAACAATTTTTTTTTATGTTCGTCATGGTAAATGTGCATTCATCTGTGAATAAAATACTATTTAAAAATTATTTATTACAATTTGATTTCTCCATCATTATTTCACAGAATGAGGCACGCAGTTCAAAATCTCTTTCCAAAATATTTTGGTGGTTTTGAAATTTAAATGGAATGTATTTATGTTTTTTGAGAATTCTATGCACTGTCATAAAATTTATATTTAGTTCTCTGGAAATTTCCCGCACACTCATTGTTGGCTCCAGTTCTATTAAAGCAGGAATATTTTCTTCATTGTTATAAATTCTTTCATTTATTTCTTTCTTGAAATTTAGTGTTCCTGTCTTTTCAAACTTTACTATAAACCTCTGAATAGTTGCCGAACTTTGATAATAATAAACCCTAATATTGATTTAATATCACAGTTTGTCAAAATAAATACTAATAATTTGACGTATAAGACGTTACGCATTTGTTCATCTCTTGTTTTTAATTCCATGGCTATTACTATTAAATTGAAACTATGTGAATTTTCAAATTTAATTTCTGCAGTTATGAAGTAGTCAAAATGAATTTTGTTTATTGATTCGGATGTAGAATTTTATGCTTTACAACATTTATTTGAAACATTTTTTCCTAAAATAATTAGGGAAGCAATGCGCACGGAAAAACTGATTTGCCATGTTAAACGCCTATGTTTCACTTTTAGTGTTACACCCGGTATATCCGTGTAGTTATATTTGAAAATCAAATATAGAAATATATCTGTTATTAGAAACTAAATTAAGTGTATGATTCAAAGTATTTCATTAAAATAAATCTCTTTGAGGATCACAAAATTGACGCTTCCTAATGCATTTTTAAAATCATTAATATTAAAACAACTCCCATATAAAAAACACAGTATTTTTTGTTATTAATTTTTATTAGTTTTATAAAAAAATACATTACATTTTGTAATCAAAGGTTGTTGGTGTTTATATTTTTTTTATTAATAAATAAAATAAAATACTTTCGGTAATAATGAAATTAATCGGATAAAATAAATATAGGCCGATGGCCATCCTATGAACACCAGTACGCCTAAATGGCCTACAATATTACTACTACTAATAAGTATTAATACTATAATTGTCAATCATGTTAATATAAAATATTACTCCTGTTATATTTTAATACTAAATAATACGTTATCTCATCGACACTTTAAGGTCAATCTTTTTATATATTGTAATAATTTTTTTATTGTTTAAATAGCCTTTTCCTAACCAACAATTAGACTTCCACCCAAATTTCCACTATAATTAAAAGCTATAAAAATTCCGTTTCTCATTATCATTAAAATCTTGTTGAGCACTCGCAAGACACATGCTACACATAAATGCACATGTGAACCTACCTTTGTTCGCAAAAGGCGAGGTAGAGTCGCCAGACGTAACCTGACACCAGTTTTAGATTTGTACACCTTGTACAAGCAAGGTCGGCTGAACATTCTGAAACAATTCGTTGCTGGAATTGCTAAAATAAATATTCTTTTCTTCAAGCTCAAGGTAGCGCTAAATAACCGCAAACTGTATTGCTGAGAAATGGGAATATTTTAATGAGCGGAAACTGAAACGGGTTAAACAAATTGATGTTTGTTGTTTCGCATAAGTAATAAATTTTAACTTGTTTTTTATTTATTTTAGAGTATGTATGCAATTCTGAAAATTTTGCTTTTTATTTAAACTTTATAATTTTTTTGTTTGTTAATTAATAATGGTAATGAAATAAACAAATTCTTTCATTATTATTTTTGTACCAGGTTATTGTAGGCAATTTAAGATATTAATCATATAGGTACAGAAAACTGAAACAAAACTATTAAATAATCATATGCAAGTTATAAATTAATTTAAAAGATAAATACAAATTTAAAACAAAGTTTCTAATTATTTGTATAATTTTCAATAATTATGCCTGCATTATAAAGTTTTTTTTTTCTACTTGCGTTTTAAAATGTCATTTTACGTCCTGATTTATGTGGCTCTAAGTAACATCTTAATCACATGTTGACAAACCGTGGCTTCAAACGTTTTAGCCACAATGTGAACGTAACAAGGAACATATTAAATACGGGGTAAAGTTAATTTTCCGCAACTGTCATTGTAACTTAAACTAAATAATTTTTGAAATAATTCATGAAACTTCTAATTTTTTGTTGTTGTTTTAATTTACGATCATAGAGAAAGTATAGTATGTGACTCGTTTTATAAACTATTTAGATATTCGTTTTTTTCTACACTTGTTTTGTCCCAGTTTTTAAAATGGCATATAATGTATTGGTTTCCATGGCGCTAAATAACATCTTAATCACATGTTGACAAGCTGTGTCTTCGAATGTTTTAGTCACGGCTTGATATATTAAGCACGGTGTGAAGTTAGCTTCCTGCATCTGTCATTGTAACTTAACCGTACTTTTTAAATAATTCATAAAACTTTTTACATTTTTTTGTAATCTTAATTTGCGATTGTATAAAAAGTGTAGTATGTAACTCATTCCATGATATACTATTAGAACATAATAATTCAAATAAATATATTAATTTGTTTTGTACTTCTTATTTTTGAATTATTTACAAAATTTAGAAAGATTTGCTTCAATTCCCACAGCCGGCAAACAATTTCGTTCCTGCAGTAACATATTTGGGAGTCATAATTTGACAGCTGGTGATTGTCCTTCACGCCCATAAATACGAAATATGCTACGGTAGGACTGCCACACCCAATAATGTATAAAATGCGTAATGATATGTTATATTTTAGTATGAATAAGTATGAATATAAAACATAAATTTTACCAGATTTTTATACCAATTAGTTTTTCGTCAAATAAGAAATTTCACCGTTACACATCACTAAATATAATAATAGTGTTTAAAAGTAACAGATAACTTTTTATAGCTTAGTGTATATTAAAATTAAATCTTTCCTGTTATAATTTACTATTGCGCTAACAGAAGTTTCCATTACTTGTAAGTATTACAAAAAAGTTGTTGGACCATGTATGACATTGATATATTTAACAGAAAAATAAATCCTATTGTTTTTTATCCTACTTATGTATAAATTCTCACTTTCATATGCTTAGCAGGAAGTTCAAGGATTCTGGGATGTGAAGGTTTCATTTTCATAATTTACAAATCAGATTATTTATTATTTATATTTTCAGTGTCACGTCTGCATATCTTACCTCAAGTAGGTTAATTAAACAATAGAAACTTATAGCAGCGAAATGATTTATAATATTTATCTTTATGATTTACACATTTAAGCAAGGAACAAACAAATCTTAAAGGTCATTGACGTTGCTATAAATTTTATTACTTATAAACAACTAACAGTCCAGCAATATATTCACGGCAAAACCATAGAGATTTAACATGTGATTGTAATACTATTCTGTTTATTTTACGAGAAAACTTAGAGAGTGTTTTTTAGAATTAAGAATTGCATACAAAACTATTTTCTTCTACAATTGCTATGAAAAGTTTACAATTTTCACATTTGTCATCGTAAAGTTGACGTTTTCTGGGGAATAATCAAAAAATAATTTTGTCGCGCGTTGCCATTGAAACTATTACATTATCATATATATAATATAACAAGTAGTATGAAAATTGCTGAAAATATTTTGACATAAATTATGAGTTCTTATGGAAATGGAAACATAACGAGTGCGAAGCACGAGTTGTGTTTCCTATTTCCATAACAACGAATGTATATTTATGTCAAAATATTATCTGTCAATTTTCATACTACGAGTTGTATTCGGCTTGAGAATTTACCAAACAAGAGTTAATTAACAAGAATAGTTAGGTATTTATTTGCACATTATTAATTAGGTATTACAGTGATGAAAATTTTGAATATTAAATGTACACTGAAAAAATGTAGAATTGACGTTTATGAAAATATTGAAAATATCATTTATTTTATTCGTAACCAAGGATATTATTAACAGTGGTATTTCCGTTATCAATTGCACCAGCGATGAATTTCCGACGAAATGTACATTTCATTGGTTCATTTTCAAACAAATTCGTGATCCTATTGGTTGACAGTGACGTGTGGTGAATTCTCTTTTCAATTTTTATTTTCTCCATTATTTGATTTTACTGTTATTTGACGCAAGTATATATCCTATATATGTATATAATAATTAACAATTTTACCACCATGGCACACAATGAAAAAAAAAAGAAACTGTCAACCACAAAAACTTGTTTATGCGATCATTCTCTGAACTTTATACCAAGTGATATTTTTTATCTTTGCAGTTATTTGCGTGCAAGGCCAAGAACGAATTTATTGTTACTTATAATAACTATTTTGTTGTTTTACGTAGGTACCTAATAACCAATGTAGATATAAATATAATTGTGTGTAATATGCGTAAATTATGCCTAGGGCATTTATTTTTACAACAAATATTATTAAATATATATAGATAGAACTCGGTCGTGACATTAACAAATGTTTTAATAATTCATAAGTAAATTTTCCCCCTGAAATATACAATAATATTAGTTTAATGATACTTAAGAGACATAAGGAAAAATTGCAAAATTAAAATGTAAATACTTTTCAGGTAAACTAGTATAATAAGGAAAATATATAAAATAAACATAAATAATTTATTTATAGGTTAGGTTAGGTTAGGTAAATAGATGTAAATAATTTATGTATAAGTAGTTATTCTTTAAATGCAACGCCTTCTTAAACGTACACTAACCAATTGCACTAAATCCTATTTTATTTATATCACTATTATATTTATTACATTACTGTTTTCATTTTCACATACCGGGAGTTTTTTTTATCAGTAAACATAGGGATATGTCATTACCATAGTTACAGTTACAAAGTTTGACAGCAATGCATTAGAGCGTTTATTTTAAAAGTAAACATAGAGAAAATAACATTGCTGTCATCTATAGTTGTCAAAGTAAAAAGCTGCCCTCTTTCAAAATCAGACCGGGTTAATTTTTTCCATAACACTTAAACTAGGAATATTAAATATTTAAAGTAAATTTTGACAACTATATGTCTATATGTTTGTATACAGTGTATAGATGTTAGTGGTGGAGGAGACTCAAGGGTAGTTTTAATGTGTTGAAAATTGGTTGTCAGCTGTAGATATCGAACTCCGGTTCTTAAATTCACAAGCCGATTTAATACCACTGAGCCACCTACCCCATTTGTACCGAAATTATAATATAATAAATAATTTTTATGGTATAATTTATTTACATATCTTGTAAAATTAAATGTTCTACAAATTAATTAAGTTATCTCTAAGTGACATGCAAATAACCTTGTTGAGTTTAGAAATTAAATTAGCTCCACATGGGATATAAAATCAATTTAAAAATCACGGTCAATTAAATTCATTATCAATGTCAGTGTAACAAACATTTGTTTAATAGCGGTAAAATAATCAAAGTATCAATATGTATTGTTTAGAACTGTGCAATTTAATATTTGCATAGCAAGTAATTATAGTTCCTGCAATATTAATCTGTTAATAATTAATATACAATGCAATACATTTCACCCGCCTTATTTCAAATATTAACATATTATGACCAGGGTTGAACTGGCCCAAGCAGCCAGCTGACGATTTACACCAAATTATGTAAAACTAACATTTATTATTATTTTTTTAAATTTATATATCGGACCAACTACTAAGGTCATATGCCGATATGTCCTTTGCATGGTCGCCACGGGCGGGACCCGAACCCACGACCTTATGGTTGTGAGTCAGGCCCACAACCCGCGCGATCATCACGCGGGACAAACATTTATTATTTATGTATTTAATGAAACATCCAGTAGAAAAACTTATACTATAGATATGTGAGCATTTCTATTTAAAATAAAATATTTGGTAATATTTAAAATAATCGAGTAAAAAAATACAGACCGATGGAACACCCTGTATAATTATATGTTAGTTGATGTAGGTATAATTTTATTCAATTTATTCTTGATGACCATTTTCTTATTCTTTTATTTCTTGGTATAAACCAATAACACAAAAATATCAAATTTAAAGTTGCAACAGTTTTGTTGTAAATGAGCTATTTGATTTTCACAACAAGATTTAAATTAAGTTTTTTAAATCAGAATAGAATAAGATTAGCTAATAATAATTTTGCGAATCAGGCTGCAAATGTAAATTACATTTATGGGTATTTTAAACTTTCAGTTGTAAGCTGTTTTTAGATTTTTACTTTTATTTGATGGGTATTATATAAAAATAGAAACATCAAATAATATGACCAGTCCGGCTCTGACTATGATCTTTGTACAAGTAATATGTAACAGTTTTTTTTATTCATTGTTTGTTATAAATACCACTACAAAAAACCATTATAATTGGATATAAAATAGTGTAAAGTTTTTGTCACCACTTCAAATATATTATTACAATACTATAAAAAACTTGAAAATGTATTTTCAGTAAAAAAAAACATGTACACGTGGTCGTTATAGTTCAAGAGTTACGTGTCTAACAATGTGTCATTATTTAATATCCTCCAATTTATTTCCTTTTTCCGAGTTTTTCTTTCTTCCTTCCCTGCTTTTACTTTCTTTGTTCTATGTTTAAAAAGTGCGTATTCATAACATAACACTTGTAGAATTTAAATGGTCTAAAACGGAATTTTAAAAAGTTTTCTTTTTATAATCAATATACACCACTTTTAATCTCATTAATAATTCAATATCAAAATTGATAACCTATTTTTTATCTTTTCAATAAATGTAACTAAATGTACAGTGAAAAACACCGTAACATTTAATACTATACGGTTGAAACATTTCATTAGATTAGTTTAAATTTATGTTACGTACTGACCTACTGAAATGTTGGAATGTAAATTCAAATAAGATGATGTGATGCTTGTAATTTCGTTTTATGGTTATAGAGTAAGTAAACTAACAAGATTACCCAAACAAATTTCATCTGTTTCAATTAATGAAACTGTAAAATTGGTCATCATACTCTTACAGGCAGTGAATTATCGCTGCAAGAAACTCAATAACAAATTAGTTTTGAGGGCATTAACTTTGAAGTTATACACACTTCACATTCCGTTTTAGCATACTAGTGCAATGGGTTCCTGCATTATTTCTTTCTTGAATGTTCTTATAAAATCTCATCTACATTAAATAACAGGGTTCGAAGATATATATCAATCGATATATATCATGATATTTATTTTGATATATATCGTCATATTTTTGCAATGATATATATCCATTATAGAAAAATATCAAATAGTTTTTGAGATATAGCCTCCGGAGAAGTGAAGTTTTTCGAATTTTTCAGTTTTTCTACATTTCCGAGGCTATATCTCAAAAACTAAATGTGATATGAAAACGCGCTCAACGGCATTAATTTTCTCGTGCTTCAGTTAACTTATAAACATAGTTTCAGCGATTTTTATTTTTTTTCAATTTTCCGCTAAAAAATCGCAAAAAGCTGTTTTTTAACATTTTCTTGAAAACCACAAGTCATATGCATTTGAAGATTGCACCACTGGATTCAGTGGGTCAAAATACATATGTATGTAAATTTTCGTTTTAATAATCCTACGATTAAGGATTTTTGGGAAAATTGAATTAAAATCTGAAAAAACCAAAGGGGTACCCCTTAGGAAATAATTAAAAATATTAAATTGCATAAAATTGTATGAAAATTTGCTTACAAGTCAATTCGGACACGGGGAATTCAACGCCGTTGAGCGCATTTCCATATCTTGTTTAGTTTTTGAGATATAGCCTCCGGAAAAGTGAAATTTTTCGAATTTTTCAGTTTTTCTACTTTTCCGAGGCTATATCTCGAAAACTAAATGTGATATGAAAACGCGGTCAACGGCATTAATTTTCTCGTGCTTCAGTTAACTTATAAACAGGGTTCGAAGATATATATCCATTATATAAAAATATCAAATAGTCTATAATAAATACAGTATTATTACTTTCATTAATTTTGTTAAAATTATATTCTAAAGATAATTCTTACTTTACTAGCTTTTGACTAACTTCACATCAACGACATAAATCCAAATTGTGTGCCATTTGTGATGTCATTAACGGCAAAGTCTGAACCATTTCCAAAATTTTTATTTGGTACTCATTTTAGAAATACAAATACAAAACTATCAATGAGTCAGAGTGGCCAAATAAAAGTACATTTATTGAACTATGTGAACAGTTACACACTTGCTGTAACAGCCACAGCAGGGCTGGAACGATATTTCTACACTTGGCATTGTCCAATCTCAATTACGTAATCGTCTCGGTAACGACAAAGCCGCTAAATTAGTTTTTATGTTTAAATATTTAAACCAAAACGAAACTAGAAAAAAAACTAATTTAGATTGGATTTGGCTAAGTGCAACGGTATGTTCAGGAAGTTCATCAGAAGATGATGATTTGCCCCTATCTAGGATATAGGATTATTTAAATATTCTTACTATTCTTAGTACTATATAATATTTGTGTATCCATTCAATGTATATTTACTTTTTTTCATTACCTATGTTAATTTTTTATTTAGGAGTAATAATTTATTTTGTATTTCCTATTGTGATAATAAATGTGTACAAAAACTAAAATTAAAAAATAAATATCCAAAAAGTGATATTTATCTGATATATATCCTATATCAGATATTTTGATATTTATTATAAATATCATGATATTTACGAACCCTGTTAAATATACAGTTTTAAAAACTCTTTATTGTTATTTATTGAGCTGTATTTATTAGTTTTTTTTTATTTGAGACGCCAGACCTAAGAAAATGTGAATCTTAAACAGTGCAGCTCATATATAGGTATAATTGCAGTCACATATATGATATACAGGGTGTTTGATAACTTAGAGCAAAAAATTAAAGGGTTTATTCTGTACGACGTGCTGATCAGTAAACAAAAAGATTTTTTTTAATTCGAAAAATTAAGGGTTGTTAACCTACAACATTTTTTGTAGTACTGCACTGGATTCGCTTTCCTATTAAACACAAACAATGAAGTAGGTATCAACTACGAAAGAATATTATACAATTCAATTATTAGCAGTTATTTATAATAGAATTTTATTTAATTAATAACTTTAACATAATCATCCACCCAGTGGCAGTGGCAACAAAAAATTTTGGACTGGGAAACATGGAAAATAGTTTTGCAATTTAAAAAAAAAATCTTTTTGTTTCATGATCAGCACGTCGAATATACCCTTTAATTTTTTGCTCTAAGTTGTGAAACACCCTGTATTGTATCATTTTGAAAATATATAAATGAAGTTTAAATCACTTTCATGACAAATTAAAAATATGCATTGCTATCAGTTATTTTGGAAAGAACAGTAAATAAACTGTTAGATTATCCAAGTCAAAGGTTTGATTACTACTGGTACGAGTACACAATTTAATTTGAATTTTCCTTCACTGATTTGTGTAAACCTAACCAAAGTTTCAAACTAGGCAATATTTAACATTCAGTTTATCTAAATAATATAATCATTAATTCTTCTGATGGCGCTACTGCCCAAATCGGGCCTGGACCTACCGGACACACCGAGTCGCAATTTTTTACACTGCCATACTGCCGGTTTTCGTAGTAGACTGTTATATTATTTAAGGCGTGACTAGCTTATAGCGCCCGAGTGTGACAAATACATGTAACTGTATTTTATATTTTTCGACAAATCACACATTGTCGACAGGTGGATTCGAACTGACGAACTTTGGTTCGGGTGACGACACAGTATGTTAAGAGATGTGCTTTAACACGCTCGGCCACCGCGCCTGTATCATTAATTACGAAATAATAATTCAAATTTTTAAAAATATATATCATCATGCCTTTTACTCATTACTGGGTGTGGCAGTCTGTCGTAGTAGATCTCGGTAAGTAATATATTTCTTCGGTTGAAGTGTGGCTATCAACCGTCAAATCACTGTCCCCAAAGATGTTAGTGAATGGGGGAGGGGAGGCACAGTGATAGCTTCAATTCAGTAGTTTGGTACCGGAAAATGAAGCTTAGAAAATATTTTTAATATATTGGAAGTGAAGAGTCATTAGCTACCATCTCAACTAACTCGACTGTCCCATTCCGCACATTACTCTAGTTCGATCCCCATAGGCGACAAACAATTTTCACCAATTAAAATCTACCCCTGTGGCTCCCCCTCCACTAATATCTTTGAAGCCCGTGATTTAACGGCTGGTAACCACACTTCACGCGAAGAAATATATCACTTACCCAGATCTGCTTAGGCAGAGTGCCACACCCAGTAATGGGTAAAAGGCATGATGATACGAAAATTCTTATATTTGTATGACTCAAGTATTTTAATGATGTGAAAAAGTGTGGTAAATTAATATAATAAAACTTTCCATTTGGCTGAATTTTGAGGCAAAATGATTTATCAATATCCGAAAATTCCAATAAAATGTGAAGTAATACGAGTCTGCATCTAGAAATTTTGTCTGGAATTCGCATTCCATTCTCGCAGGTGAAGGTCACAGTCCAATAGTTCCTGATATTGATGAGAACGGGCCTGCCTCACTGCTTCGTTGCTGAAGATGAGATCGTATCGTACGCAAGAAGAACTCGTTCCTCGTTACCAGACTCGAGACGCTAGAGGTTGTTTCTTGGAAATAAGTTGGAACGAGCAGAAAACAGAAAACTCATTGAAACGCACGTGCCATTACGCTGAAGCTCTTGCGTTATTTCGTATCTTGATGTTTTTGAACACTTCCAAGCTTATTAATAAATAGGATTATATTTCCCAACTCATTAATTTTAATAGGTACCCGTTTTGGGAAAAATCTTTTACAACTCATAATTATAGCAAAATACAATTTTAATTTATAGTTCTGGTATATTTTATATTAAAATATTGACGCTTTGGTGCACCTCCGCCAGGATGGGAAATATTAACAAGTCACTAAGAAACGATCAAATACAATTTGATAACTAAAACCAGCTATTTATTTATTTATCCAACACCCACTACTTATAAAGTCATTATTGTTGTCATTTTAGATGAGTAAAGTGGCTTATAAGTCACACGTGAGTTATAAGTCATAAGTCACGCATAAATTATGACTTGTAACTCACTGTTGAGTTTAAATATAACAAAGTTGGAAAAAGGTTGCAGCTGTAGTATTTGAAAGGGAAGATGAGAATTTTATTCCCGAAATAATCATTAAGGAATCGGAAGAAGCAGTTGTTGATATTTTACCAAAAAAATCTAGAACTTCCTATGAAAAACACTTTCATTCATACCTTTGACGTTTCTAGTTGTCATCCAGTCTTCAAACATATGAAATTCTTTTTCATAGGAACTTCTAGACTTTTTTGGTAAAATATCAACAACCAGTTTTTCCGCTTCCTTAATGATTATTTCGGGAATAAAATTCTCGTCTTCCACTTCAAATACTACAGCTGCAACCTTTTTTCAACTTTGTTTATTTAAAAAATTTGAGTAACCTAGACAACAAAACAAGAAAGTATGGCTAACTAGAATATTATTTGAAATGTAGACAATTGTGTCAAAATTTATATTTTAATGTCTTAATTGTAGTTGTTGGATAAAATTTCGTATGCCACTCGTGTGTTATTACACACTTGTACCATAAATAACTATTATTTATGTTACGCTGTACAACAAGAATTTAATTCCAATTACAGTACAGGGTCCGCACTCACCGAGCCACAGTTTTTAGCTTGAATGCGATTCGAACTCTGGATCTCCGGATTCGAATTCCGTATCGCTATCCATACCACCGTACTGATGACAAATTTATAACCTTCATATTAAACCATAAACCCAAAGTATATTTTTCAATCTTAATAGTTCTTTTCGTAGCAAGTAAATATATCATCACGCATTCTACTTATTACTGGGCGTGGCACACAACCAAAGCAGATGTCTGTAAGTGATATATTTCTTCGAGTAAAATGCGGTTAACAGCTGTCAAATCACAGTCCTCAAAGATGTTAGTAGAAAGGGAGCTACAGGGTTAGTTTTTTTATGAAAACTGTTTGCTGTGGGAATCGAACCCGGGTTAAAAATCCACAGATCGACTCGATACCACTGAACCACCTACAACATTAAAACTTAAATTTCATAATTAGTCTGTTGAGTTTTAGAAACTCATCAACTTCAATGCCTTCAGCGTTTTGGATAACTTTTTCCAGCTGAACAATCCGACTTAGAATTTGATACAGCTTCGATTTATTTCAACTAAATTTCAAAAACGCGGATAGCGATCTATCTCTTATCAAACACAATAGCACTCTATTGATTGACAATATTGAATAAGTATGTTTTACATTATTTGAATTAAAATTGAAGGTTTCTGAGGATAATTATATAATTTTAAAGTTTGAATATGATGAAATTTTGTTTAATATGTCAACCACTTGATACATACGAAGATTATTGGTCGTATTCTTTCAAGAACTATGATTGGGCTAAATATTCATTCATTCTATTCCTGTGTTACGCAATGATTACTATTATTTCATGATTAAATGTATTTTAACTATCGCTTTTCTAAATTACTATATAAGATACAGTTAGTATTATATGAGATTTCACGACGAGAAGTCATCTAAATAAGTATAAGTTTTGTTCTTCAATACGGCGTGTGTCTTTATTTCGTAACACGAATAAAGAAATCTAACAGCTGATTTTATTTACACCTAAATAAATAAAATAAATATATCAACATGTTTTTTTACCCATTACTGGGTGTGGCACTCTGCCGTAGCAGTGCTTAGTAAGTGATATATTTCTTCGCGTGAAGTGTGATTACCAGCCGTAAAATCACGGCCTCCAAAGATGTTAGTGGCAGGTGAGCCACAGCGGTAGATTTAAATTGGTGAAAATTTACATCTGATTAAACATTATTATTAGATTGCCTTGTTTAATTAATTTTAGTGAAAAATACAAGTGATTAAAATGTATTTTTTTTCTTTTGAAATATTATTATCTAAAATAATTTTCATCATCTTGAATCAAACAACTTCATTTAAATAAATATCTGATGTGGACACCACATGACTTCCTTGTACCCGTATTAAACTATAGATATTTTTTTAATTGCACATATTTCACATTAAATCTTTTATTTTTTGTTCTAATCCATAGCAAACTTCTTTTTTTTTAAATAAAAAAATATATAATATTTACATTTAGATATCTCGTTCATGCAAAAAGCTAATTTAAAATTTTTTTATGTGCTAGACGCAGAATTTAATTCTCTAAAACTTTTATTTGCAGCATTTATTTCTAAAATGAAAATAATACCATTTTTTTCAAGGAAAACTGTTAGCAGCTTCATGTAATGTGTCACTTCCGGTTAGTGTATTTTAACCAAAATCTATTATGTTATTTCCATTGATGTAGTAGTCTTATATACCAAATTTGGAAAGTTTTAAATTATATTTGAATATAGTTTTTCATGAAAATCTATTATAGGCTTCAAGTAAAGTACCACTTCCGGTAGTTCTATAATGACCAAAAAGGGAGGTGCACAACTAGATGTTATAACAGTCCTAAATATAAAGTTTAAATTTTCTACGGCTTACCGTTTTTGAGTTATGCGAGATACGTACGTACAGACGGCATGACGAAATTAGTCAAAATGGATTCAGGGAGGGCCAAAACACCTATTTCCGTTGAAATCTGAGAACCGAAAATTTTCGCGATTACAATACTTCCTTTACTTCGTACAAGGAAGCAAAAAACAACAAAGACAAAATTAATTGTCTTTGAATGCTCACTTGGTGAAACTAGGTTTAATAATAAAATATCAAACTAAACACTTGTCTAAGTCTCACAAAATTCAGCCTCCAAGTCAACTTATGAGGTCCTCGTCAGAGGCTGGCCAGCACAGTTAGTAACCAACTGAATTTTGTGAGACTTAGACAAGTGTTTAGTTTGATATTTTATTATTAACTTCATTTAAGTTTAGCAACTACCTATTTCAATTTATTTGATTAATCGACGATTAAGTGTTAACAAAAACAGACAGTGATCCTAAACCGTCGAGTATAAAATAAAACAGTCCCGTGCGAATCTAGTTCCTTCCGTCATCTCATCAATCACGTTACGAGAGATATACGCTTGGTTCAACCAAAATGACACTGCGACTGGCAACGGGCAATTGGCTCTGCTGTATGGCGCTTTGGAAAACTTCAAGTCGAAACTAGGTTATCGTGCTTTCCAGGAATTTTATCCAGTTAGTTAAATTTGATTTTCTTGTTAAATGTGTACCATGGTTTGAACTCAATCGAGAATTACTTGTCCATAGGAAGTTGATGATCAATACATTAGAGATGAAACGGATATCCGGTAACTATCCGGCGGATACCGGATTTTCATATATAATATAACAAGTAGTATGAAAATTGCTGAAAATATTTTGACATAAATTATGAGTTGTGTTTCCTATTTCCGTAACAACGAATGTATATTTATGTCAAAATATTATCTGTCAATTTTCATACTACGAGTTGTATTCGGCTTGAGAATTTACAAGAGTTAATTAACAAGAATAGTTAGGTATTTATTTGCACATTACTAATTAGGTATTACAGTGATGAAAATTTTGAATATTAAATGTATACTGAAAAAATGTAGAATTTTCACTTGATCCAGATTTCATATATCATTTATTTTATTCGTAACCAAGGATATTATTAACAGTGGTATTTCCGTTATCAATTGCACCAGCGATGAATTTCCGACGAAATGTACATTTCATTGGTTCATTTTCAAACAAATTCGTGATCCTATTGGTTGACAGTGACGTGTGGTGAATTCTCATTCAAATACGAAAATAACGCCAATAAATTAATTTATTGGTCAAGGCAAATACTTGTAAGCAAATGAAAACTACACAATCTTAGAAATATTGGTTGATAGCACAAGCTCTGTTTTTGCCTGTTTTAAGAGCAGTATTTTTTGGGTGTTTTAACTATCTCTAACATGCTAAAACCGTGCTCTTAAAACACCCAAAAACAGAGCTTGTGCTACCAACCAATGTTTTTTATTTATTTAATTAAATTCCTGACGTATTCTAAAGTTGACGTTTATTGATTATTATATTTTATTCTTTGTATTTATTATCTGTAATTTAAAATACTATTAAATTTAATTTCCTAATAAAATATATTCTAAACATAGTTATTCGCAAAATCTCTCACAATATATCAAATGTTGGCAATGAATACTCCCTGTAGTCTCGTGTAATATAATGAATTGTAATTGAATCTGATATTGACCAACAAGAGGAAGTGCGATGAGAATACAAAAGTTTCTATCAGAGAGAAATAGCACGAGGGATGAAATTGAATCCTGATGGGAACGAGCAGTTACCTAAACAAGGACAGCATTACGAATTACAACTCTGTCTCTCTCAATTGCGGGAACGACATTACAATCTACAATCAGAATATCAAAAGCTATATCTATTACAGACGAGTAAAATGAATATTTTATTATGTACAATTAGTGTACGCACATACTATTTTCAAAGCCGGATAAATTAAATCAAAGTATGGGCCCGATTTAAAAGGTCCTTAACACAAATAAAGTTAATAAAAAACTAACTCTCATTTATAATAATAAATTGAAATAAGATATATCAATTAATTTTATTTATTAATATTAACATGCATACTAGTTCAAGGCGCTCATTTTGAACACTTGCTGTATTTTTTTAAAATTTGTTATCTTATTTCATATCGTGTTATCCTATTCCATGTTTGGTTATGTTGTTCTGTGTCTATTTAATTGTGTCATTTTATGTTTTGTTCTCTAAATCGTATTCGTTAATATTAATAAATAAAATTAATTAAGACAAATAAGGTATGACTTTTCAATAAAACTATTGTTTTCCGAAAGTATCTTGATTACAAAAATTTGAAAACTTCGTGTTATTTATAGAACTTTAACCTCTTGTATTTTGGTAACTAGAAGGAATAGGACCTATGTTCATACGACATTTTTGGCTCAAAATGACCTCAGGAATAAGCTGTTAAAGTTTATTACACTAGTCCTGAAACACCCTGTATAACGTTTAACTGTTAGACAAATAATTTAAACAAAAATAAAATAAATATATAATCACGCCTTTTACCCAATACTGGGTGTGGCACTCTGCTGAAGCAGATCTCGGTAAGTGATATATTTCTTCGCGTGAAGTGCGGTTATCAGCCGTTAAATAACGGCCCCCAAAGATGTTAGTGAAGAGCCACAGGGGTAGATAATTTAAACTCAAGTTAAAAATGTAATATGTACTTTGATTTAGATACAATTTTTTTCTTTTTAGTATATTCCCTTTTCAAATCTGATCTAGGGCTCCAGAAATTACTAGTCAGGGTCTTATAATACAATCATCAAGCTTTGACTATTTGTACAAGACGTAAATACTTTGTTTAGTTTAATTTAGTTAAATAGTTTACATGTAAGAATGATTTTTATGTATGCTAATAAATGAATTCAATGTCGAAACTTGAAATTTGTACGTAAACAAATGAGTCAAGAATGAGTGACTGTATAAATAAATAAATTGGCTCTTCATCCCACAACCATTGTTTTTCTTAGAATTTTATTTTATGCTAATTTCTGATTATTGTTTATTATTTTAATGCTCATTATGCAATTACATTGTCCTATAATATTAAACATTTTTTAAATTTCAGATGCATTTTTTATGTTTAAGGATATAATTATTATGAACGATAAATTGAAAACAGTTTGTATTTTAGTCAATTATTTTTATGTCAATGTTTCAGCTGACACTTCATCCTTCTTCAGGGCACTATTAAATATGATAATAATATTAACAATAAAAATAATAATAACTTTTTAATGCGGATTTATTGTAAAATTTCCCAGTGACAGGTGACACAATATCAATTTTCCATATCTATATAAAGAAAATGATAGTTTTGTACAAAGGTTGTATAAAAAAATATTACTTGAACCCTTTTCATTACTTTAAACTGTATATAATTAATTAAAGTATGTTTCCTTCATTTCTTTATAGATTCATAGTTAGAGAAGTAGGCGTACGTGAAAGATTTATGAAACATGTGTATAAAAACGAATGGATGGATGTGATTGAATGTTTGTTGCGTGATGATGGATTGCGGGTGTGAGGAATGAAAGAGCTTGCGTGGTTGAAGCGAGTATCGTGTGTCAGGATGAGAATGTTGACATGGACTGATTGTTTTTTATGAATCTGTTAGTGAATGTTCTGTGAAAGCTACAGGGGTTGGTGCTACCCCATTTAATGTGATATCATCACGCCTTTTACCTATTACTGGGTGTGGCACTCTGAAATCTCGGAAAGTGATATAATTCTTCGCGTGAAGTACGGTTGCCAGCCGTCAAATCACGGCCCACAAAGATGTTGGTGGAAGAGGAGCCACAGGGGTAGATTTAATTTGGTGAAATTTGTTTGTCGGCTGTGGTGATCAAACCAGGGTTTTCAAGATCCACAGGCCGACTCGATACTACTGAGCCACCTACCCGTTTTAGATTGTCATTAGTAAAGCCCGGATATTTAGGCACTTAAAAACACCCAAATAAGCAGGCATATAGGCCGGTAATTACTCTAAAATAGGCGGGATTTTAGGCAGGTTAAATGTATATAATTTGTTTAATAATGTAGGGTTCTCATTTTATAAACTATTATGCAAATTCAAATTATGTAGTATACTTTAATTCACGTAATATTACGAGCTATTGCTCTATGAAATTTTCGGAAAGGGACTGTCTTCGGTCAGTCAGAACTTGTAAGCTGAAAACTTCGTTAGACATCACAAAATGTGACAGGGGCATTCTTATATTTAGCCATATCGTCTAAAGTTACCTCTGCTCCATTGATTAATGGCAAAGACACAATTGAATTGCCATGTAAAATTTTGACTAAAAAACGTTTTTTCTTTCGGCATTTTAAATTCACACACAAAAACTTGATTAAAGTAAGTACTTTAAATATTATAGGTTAGGTTGAAACACTTTGTCGAGTGCTGAATTAGTCAACGAAGTAGATGATAAACTTTTCTGCTCAATAAAAGTTAGAATAGGCAACAAAAATAGGCAAAATAGGCTGTATAAGGTAAAATAGGCACAATAACCAAAATATAGAAAAAATAGGCTCTAAGGCACGAAAAAAAAAACCTTCCATTACACGTAAACATATTACCTATGTATAGAAAAACGAAATTGCCTGAAGTATATTAAAATTTGAATCTAGGCAATTGCCTAAAAATCCGGGCTTTAGTCATTAGGGATTTTCACCTAGTACGCAATATTCAGTGGTAAGTTTAATCTGTTTGTTTCATATCTTGTTATTTCATTGGTTGTTAGATTGTGAAGTAAATAGTCAAATAAATTACTATATTCATAATGTTACAGAAAGTTGTCGAACTAGAACAGAGTTTATAAGGATTTGTTCCAAACTCAGCAAAACTTTAGAGTGAATAATTGACTGCACTCGAAGGATTCTGTGTTAATTTCGTACAGTTTCAAGTTCCCGTCTAAAACTGGAGTGAAACCAGTCAGCATACAAATTTCAACTTCAACAACAGATACATTGTGCGGGTATTAATTTCAATTAGCAGTACAATACTAGTCTCCATTTACGCTTTAAGGCTTCGCAAAAGCGTAACATTTAATTATTTCAGACTTAACATAGACATGGAGCCTTACACTGTCAATATGTACTGACATTATCTATACATCGTTATGAGCAAACATGGATTTAATTGTATTTAGCGTAATCTACACGTCAATACGGATTACTTCACCTATGCTACTGGAACTCAAATCATATTACTGGTCTGTTCAATGTTATATTACTTGATTTACGATCGAAACGTACTGTATTGTGAACAATAAGAAAATGGTTTTCTTTTGTCTGATTAGCAACTTTAATACCATATAAAAAAATCTGATGTGGAGACCACATGACTTCCTTGTACGCGTATTAAACTATAGATATTTTTTTAATTGCACATATTTGACATTAAATATTTTATTTTTTGTTCTAATCCATAGCAAACTTTTTTTTTTAAATCTAAATATATATAATATTTAAATTTAGATATCTCGTTTATACAAAAAGCTAATTTAAAAATTCTTAATGTGCTAGACGTAGAATTTAATTCTCTAAAACTTTTATTTGCAGCATTTATTTCTAAAATTAAAATAAAGCATTTTTTTCAAGGAAAACTGTTAGTAGCTTCATGTAATGTGCCACTTCCGGTTAGTCTATTTTAGCCAAAATAAATTATGTTATTTCCATTGATATAGTAGTCTAATATACCAAATTTGGAAAGTTTTAAATTATATTTGAATATAGTTTTTCATGAAAATCTATTATAGGCTTCAAGTAAAGTACCACTTCCGGTAGTTGTATAATGACCAAAAAGGGAGGTGCACAACTAGATGTTATAACAGTCCTAACTATAAAGTTTCAATTTTCTACGGCTTACCGTTTTTGAGTTATGCGAGATACATACGTACGTACATACGTACGTACAGACGGCACGACGAAATTAGTTAAAATGGATTCAGGGAGGGCCAAAATACCTATTTCCGTTGAAATCTGAGAACCGAAAATTTTCGCGATTACAATACTTCCTTTACTTCGTACAAGGAAGTAAATATATAAATAAATAAATATATCATCACGCCTTTTACCCATTATTGAGTGTGGCACTCTTCCGTAGCAGGTGAGTGATATATTTCTTCGCGTGAAGTGTGGTTACCAGCCGTCAAATCACGGCCCACAAAGATGTTTGTGAAAGAGGAGTTACAGGGGTAGATTTAACTTTGGTGAAAATTGTTTGACGGCTGTGGAGATCGAACCAGGGTTCTCAAGATCTGAGCCACTGAGTCACCTACCCCATATAAAAATATATAAATATAAATAAATAAATATATCATCACGCTTTTTACCCATCACTGGGTGTGGCACTCTGCCTAAGCAGATCTCGGTAAGTGATATATTTTTTCGCGTGAAGTGCGGTTACCAGCCGTCAAATCACGGCCTCCAAAGATATTAGTGGTGGAGGAGCCACAGGGGTAGATTTTTTAAATTGGTGAAAATTGTTTGTCGGCTGTGGGGATCGAACCAGGGTTCTCAAGATCCACAAGCCGACTCGATACCACTGAGCCACCTACCCCATAAAATATATGGAATAACTATATTCAGAATGTAATGTACCCCTATTATATGTGTTTATTTAATTATTGTATATGTTAACTTCTTTAGAAAGGAATTATTCTAATGCTTTTCGCTTCATCATATAACATTATTATCATTATTACCACAAATAGCCGTAGTATTATTGTTTGATTTACGAGCTAAACCTGCTACACTCTGGTTTCAATTTTGTCTGATTAATCGTTTCAAACCATATAAATACAATTTACCAAATTTATCATTATTTCAGCGCAACCAACAGGATGTGAAACATGAAATACAGGGTGATTCAAAATGACTATGAGAGGTCAGTCATTTTTTGTTTGTAATAGTGAACTATGCCTGACAGCTCGTATTGATGTGTAGTTAATTTATAGAACAGGTAAATTTGAATCTATCCGGGATGTTTTTTATCTTAATTATTTATTAGTTATTTCTAAACGACCCCTTACATCATCTAAAGTAACTTGTGACAAACAATTTTCACTATGTTAAACCTACCCCTATGGCCTCCTATCACTAACATCTTTGGGGACCGTGATTTGACAACTGGTAATCGCACTTAATGCGAAGAAATATATCACTTAAAATTTTGTAAAAATATATCTAAAAATATAAAGTTTCATATCATAGCGCAAAAATGGAACACCATTTTAATTTAAAACAAACTTTGTTTAAACTATCACTTACCGAAATCTGCTTATAGCAGAGTGCCACATCCAGTAATGGGTCAAAGACGTGATGATATATTTATATTTATTTATTTGGTTTAACCAAATGTCTGTAATTTTTAAAATAATCGAGTACAAAAGAAAATACAGAGCGATGGACCACATTGTATTTATGTTATTATTTTATACTTAATAATAAATTAATACTTATTTATACTGAAAAGTTTTCATATTTTTAATTTGTTTCGTTTATTATAATAAGATTTTTCTCAGGATGTATCTCTCTATGTATTTTTTTGTGTGTATTGTATATATATATATACATATATATATATATATATATATATATATATATATATATATATATATATATATATATATATATATATATATATATATATATATATATATATATATATATATATATATATACCGGGTGGTGCTCGGTGAGTGCGAACATAGGAATTTAACATGGGATATTAGTTTTATGCAATTTCCTGCTCTCCTGTACATTTTACGGAAAAAACTGTAGAGGGAAGATTTGTTCAGAATTAAAAGTTACCCATGAAACTGTTTTTACATGTTTTATTAAGTTTTTGGTTTAGCCGTAACATTAAAAATAAATTTCGAAATTTCTGTTACTTTGTAGTAATAGCCATGACTTTTCTTTTATTTTTATGACAAATGCGTTAAATGTCAATTTTTGATGTTTATTAAAGTTAATCTTATTAATTTAAATTAAATCAAAAAAATCACATTTTTTATTCTTTGAACAAAGTTTTATTTTCATATTTAATAATAAATCAGTTTCAAGTTTATCAACAATTTCAATTTTTTTTAAAAATTTTAAATTACAATAATTTAATGTGAAATAATAAGTAATAATTGTAACAATATTATTTAATATACCTACATAAAAAAATAAAGAAATTACAATAAATGTTCAAACAAGCCACCATTTTCAGCAAGACAATAACCAAGTCTATTGTAAAACGAAGTTCTAACATTGGCTAATTGCCTGTCAGTAATATTATCACATTCTTCGAATATAGCTTGTCTTAGTAAATCTAAATTTTCGTAGTGTTTAGAGTAAATTTTACTTTTAAGATGCCCCCACAAAAAAAAATCGCAAGGAGCTAGGTCCGGAGATCTTGCAGGCCAATTTATTCCACCACCACGACCAATCCACCGATTAGGAAAAACCAAATCTAAATATTCCCGCACATTTATTCCATAATGAGCCGGGCACCCATCCTGCTGGAACCAAATATCCTCATCTACTGCAGCTGTCTCATCCAATGCAGGACCTATATGATTTTGCAGAAGTTCTAAATACATATCAGAATTTAAATTTCCCATAATTTCAAATGGTATAATCCTGTTCTTAAAAATTCCAACCCAAATATTAATTTTCTCAGGATATTGGGTACCTGTACACACAGTTAAATGATGATTTTCTGTGGTCCACATACGAGTATTCTGAACATTTGGTTCATTATTTAAAGTAAATGTACATTCATCTGTAAAACAAATCGACGAAATAAAGTGCTGGTCCCGATTTGCCTTTTCTTGCATAATTTCACAAAATGTACTTCTAGTTTCAAAATCAGCCAAAAGAAGTTCTTGATGTGTTTGAAATTTGTAAGATTTATATCCATGTGTTTTTAAAATTCTCAGAACTGTTGAATGATGCAAACCACATTCAGAAGCAATATGTCTTATGCTGTACCTTGAATTTTGAGATATCATAGCCAATACCAATTCTTCATTCACTTCGTTATGACGTATTCTGTTATTATTATTATTGCCTTCATTACCATCGGTCACAGCTACACTAGCTGTACTCTCAAATTTTGTAACCAGTTTTGAAATTGTTGATACACTTGGAATTGGTTTATCTTCATATTTAATTGAAAATAAATCCCGCACCCTCCTATAACTATTTCCTCCATAATAATTTTTAATAATGAAGACACGTTCTTCGTTTGAATAAACATTCATTTTATAGCTTACACAAAGATTTAATTTAAATTATAAGATTAACTTTAATAAACATCAAAAATTGACATTTAACGCATTTGTCATAAAAATAAAAGAAAAGTCATGGCTATTGCTACAAAGTAACAGAAATTTCGAAATTTATTTTTAATGTTACGGCTAAACCAAAAACTTAATAAAACATGTAAAAACAGTTTCATGGGTAACTTTTAATTCTGAACAAATCTTCCCTCTACAGTTTTTTCCGTAAAATGTACAGGAGAGCAGGAAATTGCATAAAACTAATATCCCATGTTAAATTCCTATGTTCGCACTCACCGAGCACCACCCGGTATATATATATATTGTTAGCAATTATAGATTTCTGAATTTTTGTTATTAATTATAAATTATGAATTTCTTATGTCACTACTTTCAAAATTATGTTTTGGTTGTTTATTATCCGATGTATTTATTTAATTAATTATTTTTATGTAACTAACTAGCAGCTGGCAAACGTGGATTGATTACGCTAGTATTCACCGGACGCTTGTAGCAAACGGGCGCTAAATATTATTTTGGGTGATTTCGAATAATAAATTTGTGACACAAAAGTGCATCACGCGCTTTGACTTACTAATAGAGATGGGCGAATATCAAATTTCTCGAATTCGAATATCGAATACGAATATTAATCAGATCTCGAATATTCGAGGTACTCGAATACTCCTAAAAGTTAATTTATTTATTATTAATAATTATTTAATTATGTCCTTTTCATTATTTGAATGAAATATATAAAATAAAATTAATACAAAAAAGAAAAAGACGAAAACTTCAAATTTGAGCTGATGTTGGCGAAAAATAAATTTGAAATATGGTAAGTCTTCATGATTTGAAACAAAATATCTTTGTTATTAATAACTTCAAAGTATTGTAATAGCTTTAAGTTTATGTACAAATGATAAAGAAAAACGTAGTCAACATATGGCGCGATATTCGAGGTATTCAATGTTCGTTATACTGACGTTAATGTTCGAAAATCTCGAATATCAAATAATGTCAATATTCGCGGCATTCGACTATTCGCGGATGATATTCGCCCATCTCTACTTACTAACCTTCTTTATCCTGATATTTAGTTTGTGTCTTGTGTTTATACAATACTATGAGGGTACGTGTTGTTTTTATTTTTTATTTATTCAATCATTTTTACCGCTAACAATATACAATATTTAGGAATTTGAAGATGTAGGTACATTTCATAGCCACCACATTTGTACATTTCAACCACTCTAAACAATGAAATCTTAAAAGTATACCATTAAGCACAACTTGCTTTGTGGAACAACTGTCAAATATTTTGATCACAATCAAAACAATCTTAAAGCATATCCCGTTTAAAAATATACATACATACATACATAACATCACGCTATATCCCATTAAATGGGGTAGCACGAACCCGTCAACATTCTCATCCTGACACACGATATTCGATTCGACCACATTAACACTTCCTCCATACAAACTCTTTCTTTTCTCACAACCAAAAACCATCAACACACAACAAACATTCATCCATTCGCTAGTGTACACTGCGCTTGTTTCTGAAGATCGTCTCCGCACAATTGCAGGTAAACACTCAAAACATCTAATCAATTAATCTAAAATCAAGAATCATACGCTTGTCTTCATTCATCATATTTATCCCGCAATTAATTTTCTCCAAACATTCCTATCCTGACACACCACTTTTGCTTCAACCACATTCATAATTCTTTTCATACAAGCTCGTTTATTCTTCACGCTCAGAATCTTTCGCTCACGCAACAACCCTTCAATCATATTCATCCATTTGTTCCTAGGCCGTCCACGCAAACTTTCACCCTCAATTTCACCAACATACACCTGTTTCACCAATCTGTCATTCGACATACGTTCTACATAAAAAAATCAAAATCCAATTACCACAGCAAGTTACAACAACCATATGTTTCAAGATTAGCATCAATGTATGCGTGAACATGAATCAGAAGGAGAAGTTAGAATGGTCGAACGTTCGTTACTCGTAAGTTGTAAGTGTAAGCAGGATATAAATCTTGACTCCCTACACTGATTTCGCATACACTATACATTTTTTTTCTGTTAGCAACAGCAAGGTTATTTAGATGGGTGTGACAATAACATTCCTGTCAAGAGACAAAAGAAAAACTTAGTAACAGACGCAAATGTCAAAGCAGAGCGTTTGTTATCACAGGTGCAAGTGGAGAAGGACACATTTACATATAACTTGACAAATAAATAAATATATCATCACGCCTTTTACCCATTACTGGGTGTGGCACTCTGCCTAAGAAGATCTCGGTAAGTGATATATTTCAAATCAAATCACAGCCCCCAAAGATATTAGTGGAGGGGGAGCCACAGGGGTAGATTTAAATTGGTGAAAATTGTTTGTCGACTGTGGGGATCGAACAAGAGTTCTTAAGATCCACAGTCCGACTCGATATCACTGAGCCACCTACCCCATATATATTGTATATGTATATTGAAAATACGTAATTTATAATAATTATAATATATTAATGCTATGAAGCCATTCTTATTATAATGAATCATAAGGCTAATTAGGTTTGAAGTTGGTACTTGAAAACTAATCTTTTTAAACAAAATATTATTTTTGTCAGAAGCTATTATATGGAAATACAAGAAATTCTAAATTTCAATTTAATTTCTCTAATTGTTGGAAGGAAAGTTATAAGAAAATGTACTATACAGGGTGTTTCAGGACTAGTGTAACAAACTTTAACAGCTTATTCCTGAAATCATTTTGAGCCAAAAATGTCATATGAACATAGGTCCTATTTCTTCTAGTTACCAAAATACAAGAGGTTGAAGTTCTATAAATAACACGAAATGTTCAAATTTTTTTAATCAAGATACTTTTGGAAAACAAAAATGCGCGCAAATAGGGGATGGGAAAGTTGGCTTCTATTTGGATATCTGTCTTGGTATTCTCTGGACGCATAACGGGCATTACCATTACATAATCCATAAATAAAAATCATATCTGCATATTCAGCAGCACTATAACCATCCATTATGAAACAAAAATACAATCAAAAGTACAACAATTTTTAATTAAGACAAATAAGGTATGGCTTTTCAATAAAATTCTTGTTTTCCGAAAGTATCTTGATTACAAAAATTTGAAAATGTCGTGTTATTTATAGAACTTCAACCTCTTGTATTTTGGTAACTAGAAGGAATAGGACCTATGTTTATATGACATTTTTTGCTCAAAATAACCTCAGGAATAAGCTGTTAAAGTTTGTTACACTAGTCCTGAAACATCCTGTATTTATTAATATACTGAGTTCTATCTTGAAACTTAAATTTAACAATTTTGAGAAACCAAAATAAAATATGCAAAAAAACGCACTTGATTATTTTTGTTGTGTACAATTGTCGAGTTTACTGCAGTGTACATCATTATATTGGGTAGATGGCTTAGTGGTATCAAGATGATTTGACCCAGGTTTGATTCTCAATGCGGACAAACAATTTTCACCACATTAAAACTACCCCTGTGACTATCCCTCCACTAACATCTTTAAGGATCGTGATTTGATGGCTGGTAACCGCACTTCACGCGAAGAAATGTTTCATTTACTAAGATCTTCTACGGTTGAGTGCCACATCGGACGTGATAATATATTTTATTTAAATTTTTATTAAATTTAATAATATAAAAAATTCTAGTCCGGCATAGGCCCAACAAGAAACAATATAAATATTTCTTGGCGTCCCTGGAAAAACCTAATATATGACAGTGCTATAACAAAGCAGTTTAGTGAATTATTGATGCAATTGTATCGAGGTGAAGGGTGTTGTTTATACTGAATTCCTGATGGTGTCCAACACTGGAAAAGCAGGCTAGGCCTAATGTTGCTGTCCTGCACTAGTTGTTCGCTGATATATCAACGTGCACAATTGTAAACGACGACATTTACTTTTATTTGAATGTTAAATTACTCGAATATTGTGTCATGGTTTTCAACTGTGGTTGCATATAGCTTACACTTTGTTGTTTTAATTAATTGTTTCCTCTTTATTTCGCTTCATTAATTCTTTTATAAGGTCAATAACGTGCAATTATTATTGTTGCGAAACTATTTTGATCATTCTCCGATGAAATATTATATTAAAATTTATAAATGATCTTTTTATTTATTTATGTTATGCTGTACAAAAGGAATTTAATTCCAATTACAGTACAGAGTCAGGACTCACTGAGCCGCAGTGTGGTTTGTATATAATTTTACCTTGAATGCGATTTGAACTCGACATCACCAGATTTAAATTCCGTAACGTAAAATAATATACGATTTTGTATTATGTATCCATAGATGCTGTGGAGAATGAGAATCGGTAAACACAAAGAACTAGAAAATGACGTTTATCTTGCAAATTTATATTAGAAATAAACATTATATTTCATGGAAATTAAAATAGGAAATATGGTATTTATAACTTTTGGGCCAAGTCTACTTATTACTTGCACCGAGCTGTATAGGCTGGTCGATCGGTCTGTATATTTATTGGTAATTATACTTCATTTGGGCCAAAATATATCTACTATTAAGATTACAGATCATTGCAGAGCAGCCATGCTTAAGAATGGCCAAAATATTGACGTATTAACACCTAGATGGGTTGAATCAGTTCAAAAATCGATTTTATTTAATAAATATGTTTCTATATAGTTCGGAGCACGAGAAATGCACTCGTTCAAACCGCATGTAAATATCTTTTTTAGTTTTTGAGTTACAGAGATTTTTAACTTTTTTTAAAGCTCAACTTTGAGAGCCCATATCTCGAAAACTAAAAGAGATATTGAAATGCGGTTTGAACGAGTGTATTTCTCGTGCGCTACTTAACTTCTATGGAAATTTTGAAAATATTGAAAATTTTACAATTTTTTTCGAAATCTTCCTTCATTAATATTTCAAAAAGTTGAAGAGATAATGAAAATCTGAAAACACCAGTGAATTCCTCTCGTTAAAATACATAGGTATGCATATTTTCACAACAAAATTCCCACGGATACATTTTTTATTACAAAAAATCGAAAAGTGGCCAGAATTCGTAAAAACGCCAAGGGGTACCCCTTAAGAAATTTTCAAAAAACGGCCATTTTCGATTTTTTGTAATAAAAAATGTATCCGTGGGAATTTTGTTGTGAAAATTTGCATACCTATGTATTTTCACGAGAGGAATTCACTGGTGTTTTCAGATTTTCATTACCTCTTCAATTTTTGGAAATATTGAGAAAAGAAAATTTTGGCAAAAAGTTGAAAAATTTTCAAAAATTATAAAATTTCGGTATAAGTTAAGTAGCGCACGAGAAATACGCTCGTTCAAACCGCATTTCAATATCTCTTTTAGTTTTCGAGATATGAGCCTTCAAAGTTGAGTATTAAAAAAAGTCTAAAATCGCTGTAACTCAAAAACTAAAAAAGATATTGACATGCGGTTTGAACGAGTGCATTTCTCGTGCTCTGAACTATATAGAAACATTTTTTTTTTAAATCGATTTTTGAACTGATTCAACCCAAAAATTAACATCTGCATGTTTACACGTCAATATTTTGGCCATTCCTAAGCATGGCTGCTCTGCAATGATCTGCAATCTTGATAGAAGACATATTTTGGCCATATAAAACAACAATAATCTGTTACACCTGAAACTCATTAAAACTGCGTGTGTATGCTGGTAGGTAGATACTGTTCAAGTTCACAAGTTCATATTCTAAATGGGGGCAAGACCACCATTCTCTAACATTTCATATCTCTTATCTATATTATTATACAAAATGCCTGCAAACAAAACAGAACTTTTCAGCATAGCACATTAATATTAAACTGATAATTGCACATTCTGGTAACGAACTCATAAATAACAAGAGTCGATAATTCCATTGTGGGAGTGGTGCGTGGCGATTTTATTACTATTTAATAATTCATTTTTTATTTTTTGTATGGATTTGAAAAGGTTACCTGTTGTTGAACTGTGACGGTGTTTGAGTAAGTATTTATTATTACTAATAGCAGTAAATGTTTGAGATAAATTATTCAAGTGGAATGTATAACAATCGCTATTATAATAGTACATATACTTATTCAGTGAAAATTAGAGCGTTTAGAAGCGTTATTTGTGACCTTTCAAATTTAGCAGTTTTGGCGAATTATTTCTGGCCCCAAATAACAAATAATAAATAATAAATTTTATAAAACTTGTGTCCAATAAATATAAATAAATATATACCGGGTGTAGAATTGAAATATGTAACATAGGAAATACAATGGTATTTTAATTTTAACAACAAAGACAAAGTTAATTGTCATCCATACACTTGGTGAAACTAGGTTTAATAAAAAATATAAAATAAACACTTGGCTACTAACTGTGCTGGCCAGCCTCTGACGATGCCCTCATAAGGTGACTTGGAGGCAGAATTTTGTGAGACTTAACCAAGTGTTTATGTTATATTTTTTATTACAATGGTATTTATTTAATATAATAATTGTTGCTTCGCTAATTAAATTAGAACAAAAGCGTAAATACAAAAAATGTGTTATAAACTGAATAAGTGTCTACTCGTTGCTCAATTCTTTTTTATGTAACAATGACAAACAAACGAAAATTGGCTTTTGTAAAAAAAACTTATAGCTTTAATTTGATGAGTTCATTAAATAGATAAATTAAATTGCTTACCCGTAATTAATAATAAATTATACTTAAACGTGTATTGTCATATTTTATTCAAAGTAATAATAATCCCAAAATAAATAAATAAATATATCATCACGTCTTTTACCCATTACTGGTTGTGGCAGTGTGCCATAGCAGATTTTAGTAAATGATATATCTCATCGCGTAAAATGCGGTTACCAGCCGTCATATTACGGCCTCCAAAGATATTAGTGTAGAGGGAGCTACAGAGGTAGTTTTAACATTTGCCGGCTGCAGAGACCGTGGAATCTTTTTTCGAAAGGGGTTGCGAAAATTTTTGACCGGATTAAAAATAAAACATAGATAAATTTAGGTAATTAAAATAAATAATTAGGTGAGATTATATTAATAATATAATTAGATTTTGTCAATTAATGTAACAGTTTTATAAAGTTTTTACATCTGTATAAGAATAAAGTGAAAAAGACAATTTTACTCTATTGCTCAGAAAACTGCCATTCGCTCTGCGGTTTTATTGATGAATATTTTCATCACCTTATTTAAATCAATGTCCAATGTTTTAATTTTGTGTATATGAAGAAAAACTAAATGAAACAGTCGTTTTGGTAACATTGAAGTACGGTTCCAAGTCAAAATTCGATGAACCCCGCTGAATGACCTTTCGACTGACGATTCTGAAGCTGGAATTGTCAACAGTAATATAAGTAGAGTTTTTACTTCCTTGAAAAGTCTTCGAACTTCTTCAGGCTGACGAGATATATAGTTAGGTATTTATTTTATTTTTTGTGTCCTGGACAGGGGTTGCAGCGCAACCCCTAAAAATGATCAGGAGTTGCAACTGCAACCCCTGCAACCCCACTTCCGCGGCCACTGGCCGGCTGTGGGAATCTAACCCGGGTTCTCAAATCCGCAGGCCAACTCGATACCACTCTATAAATATTTGTAATTAAATAAATAAGCATTTCACTTCGTATTTCAAAGTTTGTTTTTTCATTTCATTGTTGGTTACAAAAACTGAGAAAACTCTAATCAACTCAATCCGTCGACTACAGTCCCATTATTTAACCTTTCGTAGGAAATGTTCCCGAATCTCGATTGAATTTAGTAGGCTTGTTTATAGCTAAGACAGGGACCAAACTCTGAACTGGAGTCTTGGTTATCGATCTGTCTCGCACCTATCTCAATGATTAATTTACTTTCTCTTTTAAGCGTCTTCTGCGATGCTGAAGAGGAAATCTTTTAGCTTGAGAAATATTCTTATTGGAAAAGTTTCTTAATGATGTTTTTCGCACTCAAGTTTCTGTCTGCAATTTATTCGCGTCGAAAATAAAAGAAAAACTGAAAGTTTTACCGATTTATTGCTATTAAATGTAATTTTATTAATCTCATGGTTATTTATTAGTTTTTTCTCGATTATAAGTTGATATTAAAGAAAATATGGGGTAGGTGGCTTAGTGGTATTGAGTCGGCCTGTGGATCTTGAGAACTCTGGTTCGATCCCCACAGCCGAGAAACAGTTATCACCAATTTAAACCTACCCCTGTGGCTCTCCCTCCATTAATATCTTTGGGGGGCGTGATTTGATTTCACTCGAAGAAATATATCACTTACCGAAATCTGTTTCGGCAGAGTGCCACATCCAGTAATGGGTAAAAGGCGTGATGATATATTTATTTTATTTATTTATTTGATAAGATTACCGTGTCCTTGTTTACAGAATCATATTTATACATAATAAAAGTTATTTATGAAACACACTTCATGCGAAGAAATATATCACTTACCGAGATCTACTCAAGCAGAGTGCCACACCAAGTAATGGGTAAAAGGCGTGATGATATATTTATTTTATTTATTTATTTGATAAGATTACCGTGTCCTTGTTTACAGAATCATATTTATACATAATAAAAGTTATTTATGAAACACACTTCATGCGAAGAAATATATCACTTACCAAGATCTGCTTAAGCAGAGTGCCACACCAAGTAATGGGTAAAAGGCGTGATGATATATTTATTTTATTTATTTATATTAAAGAAAATTATTATTGTAATCAATTGATTTTTGTTTTTAATATACTGTATTAATATGGTATACAATAATACAAAATCAATAATTCCGACCGGAATTATATCCATTAATGAACGACAACGGAAAAAATATTTAATGAAACTAAAATTCCTACAATCCTCTGAAAATAAAATTAATAATAATTTCATCAAAGCATTTCTATAATTGGAAATTCTTTGTATAGCTAACCCAGGAGTCACTTGAGCATTGCAGTGCAGTAGAAGTTTATTTTCAATAAATAAAATAAATATATCATCACGCCTTTTACCCATTACTGGGTGTGGCACTCTGCCTAAGCAGATCTTGGTAAGTGATATAGTTTTTCGCGTGAAGTGCGGTTACCAGCCACGGCCAAATCACGTCCCCCAAAGATATTAGTGGAGAGGGAGCCATAGGGGTAGATTTAAATTGGTGAAAATTGTTTGTCGGCTATGGGGATCGAACCAGAGTTCTCAAGATCCACAGGCCGATTCGATACCACTGAGCCACCTACCCCATTATATTAGTCACTGTATATTGCAAAAAAAAATGTTACGTATATTACAATAAATATTAAATTTATTTAATTCTTTTTTACCTTATATTAGTATTAAATTAAGTAAAATCAATTAATAATAAATGCTTAATGAACACAATAATTTTAATAATTACCCAATCTCATTATATATCAATTCTTTGTGCTATTGAACTATAATTGTATGTTTATGAATTCTTCGTTGTCGTTATACTTGATACATTCATTTCACATCCAATTATGCCAATAAAATAGTTGCAAGACAATGTGTTGAATATTTTATTGTCCATATAATTAAAAAATAATTAGTTTCCAAGTGTTCACGCTGATGCAATTATTTCAATAAAAATGTCGTAAATGCATAAACAAACTATAAATGTATTAATCCATTCAATGCGTAATGCATACAAGTATTCTGTAATCCATATAAATAACAATGATCGAATAACTTATATGCATACGGCAGTAGGTAGCACCGGACCTTGCTAATGAAAAGACATTCAAAGGTATGTGGTTTTGACAATTATATTAACAATGAACATAATATGTCAAATATTAAAAGTATCTTTTTATTAATAATCATTTCAGTTGAAGTACTCTTAAATTTTAAATAAAAAAAGAAAAGATTGTTATTTATCTAATTTTATTTTAAATATTTCAAATTTTCTTTTGAAATATCATTATTTCTAATTTTGACTTTCAGAATATCACATTTGGAAATTGCAGATCAACATCCAAATAAATATATTCATATCATCATCATCACGCCTTTTACCCATCACTGGGTGTGGCACTCTGCCTAAGCAGATCTCGGTAAGTGATATATTTTTTCGCGTGAAGTGCGGTTACCAGCCGTCAAATCACGGCCTCCAAAGATATTAGTGGTGGAGGAGCCACAGGGGTAGATTTTTTAAATTGGTGAAAATTGTTTGTCGGCTGTGGGGATCGAACCAGCGTTCTCAAGATCCACAGGCCGACTCGATACCACTGAGCCACCTACCCCATATATTATATATTATTACGTAACAAGTTTGTAAAATGATTTTTTTAATAAACAGTGGAATGGTAACGATATCCGTAATGACATTTTGTACATTTTAAATCTTATGACTGATAGCACAAGCTCTGTTTTTGCCTGTTTTAAGAGCAGTGTATTTGGGTGTTTTAGTTATCTCTAACATGTTAAAACCGTGCTCTTAAAACACCCAAAAACAGAGCTTGTGCTACCAGCCAATATTTTTTAAAAGATCCGAACTTTATGAATTCATTTTTATGGATTATATATAATTTTTCTGGTTAAATACAAGGTGTTTCAGAACTAGTGTAACAAAATTTAATAGCAGATTCCTAAGATTATTTTGGGGAAAAAATGTATATGAACATAGGTCCTATGTCTTTTAGTTACCAAAATACAAGAGGTAAATTTTTTTCCTCAAATGATTTAAAAAAGTTCGCATTATTGTCAAAACTATCTTCCACGAAATAAAATTAGTATTAGCTGCCTTGGAAACGCAGGTAATATTTACATAATTAATGACATTTGGGTAAATCAGGAACGTTGTCGTATTTTTTCCCTTATTGATATTGATACATATTTTATCAACATCTTGTATCTACAAAGTAAAGTATAAAACAGAATTATGAAGTAATTTTTAATACATTTTAAAGCATATTTTCGTACTAGAATACATAATGGAATGCTCTTTAGAATGTCGCGAATTTTGTTAATTTCGAGGACATTGATTACAAAGTTTTAAACGTCATATTCGTAGGGTAATTGAACATTTTGGTACTCGTAACTCTGGAAGTATATATAAAGGCAAATCAACTGGGAGACGCACTGTTCTCCTACAAATTACTTTAGATGATGTACGAGATCGTTTACAAACAACTCCAAATAAATCATTAAGAATAGATTCAAATTTACCCCTTCTATAAATTTGTTGTACGCCAATGCGAGCTGCCAGTCGTAGCCCACTATCACAACGATGCGGAACACAAAAAATCAGAATAAAGCGGCGGGGTCAATCATTTTGGATCACTCTGTACTATAAAAATACTTCAAATGGCCAAAATATTGACGTATAAACATGCAGATATGAATTTTTAAGTTGAATTAGTTCAAAAATCGATTTAAAAAAAATGTTTCTATATAGTTCAGAGCACGAGAAGTGCACTCGATCAAACCGCATTTCAATATCTTTTTTAGTTTTTGAGTTACAGCGATTTTTGTTTTTTTTTAAAACTCAACTTTGAGAGCCCATATCTCAAAAATTAAAAGAGATATTGAAACGCGGTTTGAACGAGTGTATTTCTCGTGCGCTAGTTAACTACTATGGAAATTTTGAAAATTTTGAAAATTTTTAAATTTTTTTCAAAATTTTTCTTCATCAATATTTCATAAAGTTGAGGAGATAATGTAAATATGTAAACACCACTGGATTCCTCGTGTGAAAATACATAGGTATGCATATTTTCAGAACAAAATTCGGACGGATACATTTTTTATTACAAAAAATCGAAAATGGCCGTTTTTTGAAAATTTCTTAAGGGGTACCCCTTGGCGTTTTTACGAATTCTGGCCACTTTTCGATTTTTTGTAATAAAAAATGTATCCGTGGGAATTTTGTTGTGCATACCTATGTATTTTCACGCCAGGAATTCACTGGTGTTTTCAGATTTTCAGTATCTCTTCAACTTTTGGAAATATTGAGAAAAGAAATTTTAGACAAAAGTTGAATAATTTTCAAAAATGGTAAAAATTCAGTATAAGTTAAGTAGCGCACGAGAAATACACTCGTTGAAACCGCATTTCAATATCTTTTTTAGTTTTTGAGATATGAGCCTTCAAAGTTGAGTTTTTAAAAAAGTCAAAAATCGCTGTAACTCAAGAACTAAAAGAGATATTGAAATGCGGTTTGAACGAGTGCATTTCTCGTACTCTGAATTATATAGAACCGTAAAATAAAAATTTTCTATTTTTGAACCGGTTCAACCAAAAATGTACAAAAAAATATGTCATCATAAAACAACGACAATAATCTGGTACACCTGAAACTCATTAAAATTGCGTTTGTTTGCTGGTAGATAGGTACTGTTCAAGTTAAAAGAGGCGGGGTCAATTATTTGGGATCAGTCTGTATTATAAAAATACCCTGACCTTTGTTTTGATTTTTGTTGTATTATTTGCAAACATACTGCAGTACACTTTTAGTACATAGCTGTACTAAAAGATCCAAGAAGTACAAGCACTGTCAATGTTCTCGTAAAATGTCAAAACCATGTATCTGTAAAAGTATAACATACTCAGCTCATTTGTCTCCGGGTTTTTTGACTCGAGCGAACGTAACGCAAAGACCGGAACAATTCGTAAACAATGCAGTCGCCGACCTATATATTACATTCCTGTTGGGAGTCACGTACACGCCCGGAGCAAGTCCGGGATCCGGTTCTAGCGTTCCGGGTTCCCATTTCCAAGTTCCGGGTGGTTCCAGGACTACTCGCAGAACTACGTGGCGTTAAATGAGACTGATGTCCGTTCCACATCTACTTTGTCACGTATTTCACTGTCACTGCATCAAATCATTGGAAAACTGTTTTCTTTTCCTGTTGTGGAAATAAGTGTTTTTTATTCTTTAGTTCAATATCATTTAGATAATAGTTCGACGGAAAATCCGCACATTTATTTTATTTATTTAATCAATTACTATAAAAGTAAGAACAGTTATAGCTAAATCTTCTAATACATATGCAACTGGGGCGAGGTATCGAACTGTAAACGAGAACTTTGTGAGGAAATCTACTACAGCTGTGTGCCATATAATAGTTAAAATATATTTATGTCTTGGATTTGAGAACCCGGATTCGATTCCACAGCCGATAAACAATTTTCACCTGTGGGATCTCCTCCACTAACATCTTTGAGAGCCATGAATTAACGGCTGGTAATAGCACTTCAAGCAAATTAATATATCACTTACCGAGATCTGCTACGGCAGTGTGCCACACCCAGTAAAAAGTAAAAAAGGCGTGATGATATATTTATTTTATTTATGTTTGGAATTAAGTAACTTCATATTACACATGAAATATAAATAATAAAAAAATTATTTAATCTAAAATAATTTAGTAAAATGAATTGAAATTATTAAGTCGAAAAATTGGTGATTGGTTCCGGTTTGAATTATATTTATTATTTAAAACACTTTCAAAGAGGACGTTTCGGGATTCATCTTCAGGTCGAATCCAATACAAAAATTGAACATAGATCAAAGTCAAACAATATTGTAAATGAATTTAAAATTTTCAAAAATATTTTTTAACAAATTAAATTATTTTAATCTACTTTTGTTAGTAAAAAAACTAAATAATTTTTAATCTTAATGGCTGGTAGCACAAGCTCTGTTTTTGCCTGTTTTAAGAGAGTGTTTTAGCTATCTCTAACATGATAAAACCGTGCTCTTAAAACACCCAAAAACAGAGCTTGTGCTACCAGCCTATATGTTTAATTCTTTTTTTAATTCATTTATAATATTGTTTCAATTTGACCTATATTAAATTTTTGTACTTTATTATAATAAACATAATTCAATTTTATTTTGTTTTCTTTTTCCAATAAAATAATTTAGGAATATTTGTCAGTAAAAATATGCAAATAAATGTATAAAGATCTTTTGAAAATATTTTAAATAAATATAAAATGTTTCGTACCACAGTAACAATACGCAATCTTAATAGTATTTGTTTTAATATCTTATTAATCCTAGTTTCACTAAGTATGCAAACGGACAATTAATTTTGTCTTTTGTTTTTATTTATAATTGTATGTATTTAAAATGCTTTCCAAGAATATGAATTATAACTTGTAAACCTGTATTTTTTATGAAAAAATACTACTTTCATATTATTGTGTGAAGTTAGTATTACACGTCGTAATAAGTCATGTAATAAACTAGAAAAATACACTTCAAAGAAAAGTATGGTACAGGCGTAAAAGTAGTTGCATTTGAAAGCAGGAAGCAGGATATGTTTTCAAGTTTATTTTACGTAGCAGAAATCGCGGCTAGCTCAAAGACCGCGAGCTTTTTGTAGAGATTTATCAAAGAGCCAGCAACAAGCCACGTTTATGTACTACAGAAAGCTCATGTCGTCTCACACGCTTTGAAAGCACTATTATACTGCTGAATTGATTTCTGCATTTTAAATCGAAAATCTGAAGTAGAATAAAATTATTATTATATATTAATAATACATATTCTGAAATATTCAAAAAATCATTAAGTCTATTTATGTAGTATTTTTTAATGTAAATACTTATTAAATTAATTGAAATGAAATTATAAACAGAAAAATTTAAATACTGCCAGGACTTGAACCTGGGAGCTTATGAACTCCAGTCAGATGCTTCAACAACTAAGTTACGGTTACCTGTGAGTCAAATTTGACTTTTTTCCAATATTTCTCTCTATTTTTATCTTTTTATGAAACCGTAACCGAAAACCAAAAGCGATATTTTGTTTTGAAATATGGAAACCAAAAGTCGAAACAAAAATTTAAATAATTCTGTAACCGAAAACGTAACCGAACAGATATTATTACGGTTCCAAAACCGTAAATTAAAACCGATATAAATAACGTATTGAACTAAAAATAGTAAGAACACGAAGAAGAATATAAGTTATTAGTTTTTATATCTTTATAAATTTGCAGTCTTTACAGTCGTGTAATATTCAACTGCAAACTTGATCTGATTGGTTCAAATTTTGTTATTTCGTTGGTTTTTACATTGTTTTAAAATATCTGAAACTGACATTTAAATAAAATAAAATATATAAGTTATTAAATATTGAGCCTAGGCCTGTAATTTGTAATTATTTACCTATAATATTTATTACCAATATGGATTTTAATTTTACTACCACATTAGAATTAATTGCTGGTAGCACAAAGCTCTGTTTTTGCTTGTTTTAAAAGCAGTGTATTTGGGTGTTTTAGCTATCTCTAACATGTTAGAACCGTGCTCTTAGAACACTCAAAAACAGAGCTTGTGCTACCAGCCAATATGTCAAAATACTTAGTACTTTCGTACATATTCATTCTTATCACAATACTGTATTAATTTATTATAGTTTAATCAAAAGTAGTAGTCAGTATAATTAAATTGCTTTAAATAATAAAAATGTTCCATTTCATAACAGATCAAATATTTGCTTTCGGATAAGATAAAATGTTATCAATTATATTTACTAGTTACTTTATCATATTATAATTTATTTTACTTCAGAAACAATTACTTACCTTCATCAGTTGTTCATTATTGTGATAATTACCATATTATTATAATGAAAAACTGCGTAATTTCTGAACCTAATGACGCATTTCTCATAAAACCGCTTGAATTTTAAAATAATTAATGTCAAATGCTTAAGTAGACTACCATATTTATAGTATATATTTATAACGTTCCGTATACATATAAATTATAATTTATTATAGTGTTCTTACAATTACTAACCATATCATATCCTTGCGATTGTCTTACAATGCTGACATGAACATATTCATGCATTCTTTCCGAGATGTATGACTTATTTGTGTTACAAACTAAAGATGAGGAATCATTGCAGATAACAAAATTGATAAAAATAAATTGAATAATAGCTCTTATAATTTGTATATCATTCAACATCAATTGAGATACTTTAAATAAAATGTCATAATAGGATACTCAATATATTTTATTTCCACCTTCTATATAAATGAGGCGCGGTGGCCGAGCGTGTTAAGGCACATCTCTTAACATACTGTGACGTCACCCGAGCCAAGGTTCGTCAGTTCGAATCCGCCTGTCGACAATGTGTGATTTGTCGTAAAATATAAAAATACAGTTACATGTATTTATCACACTCGGGCGCTATAAGCTAGTCACTTATACGCCTTAAATAATGTAGCATTTGACTCCGAAAACCGGCAGTACGGCAGTGTAAAAACTGCGGCTCGGTGTGTCCGGTAGGCCCAGGCCCGATTTGGGCTGTAGCGCCACAGATGATGATGATATAAATGACACTTTATAGACATTTATAATAACTAATTCTATAATTTTCTATAATTCTGCAGATCTATAAATCTGAATAAAAGCGCATCATATTTGATTGTCAAATGGCATTAAATGTATTTGGCAATAAAAATCTATGCGCTTTTGTTCAAATTTACAGAACTGTAACGTTATAGAAAATTACAGAATAGCACCATTAGTAAAGGAATAGTTACAGCCCTGTAAAATTTTACAGGCTCAGAAAGACCTGTAAAATTTTACAAGGATCATACATAAAACTAATTAAATATGATTACTTATAGCATCTGCAATATTTAGTATATTTTCTTGAACTGCAAGAAAATCGCCTTCGAAGTCTTCGTCGGGCATTAAATCCATTATTTCAAATTATTTATTTCTAGAATTGCCTCAGTGGTATCGAGTCGGCCTGTGGATCTTGAAAACCCTGGTTCGATCCCCACAGCCGACAAACAATTTTCACCAAATTAAATCTACCCCTGTGGCTCCCCCTCCACTAATATCTTTGAAGGCCGTGATTTGACAGCTGGTAATCGTACTTCACGCGAAAATATATATCACTTACCGAGATCTGCTTTGGCAGAGTGCCACAGCCAGTAATGGATAAAAGGCGTGATGATATATCTATTTATATTTTATTTATTTCTAGAATTCACGAAACTGTTTACACTAACAACGATCACAACACCTTGACAACGTCTAGTTATAAATTGTCCTACCGCCAACAACCTTTGATTACAAAATGTAATTTTTTTTTAAACTATTAAAGTAAATTAATTTTTAAAAATACTGTGAAGGTGGAAATAAAACTTTGTACGCGACACTCGTGCAAATAATCTTTACTGGGCTCACTGAAATATGGAACAAACTTTCAGCTCGCCCGTAAAAATTAATTTACTAAGCTGGCCACGTAAATAACAAAGACTAATTTGATTACAACTCATCAGCTGAAACTCAACATATGTTATTATTTTCATTATATCATATGACTGTATACGAGTTAGTAAAATAATATTTTCTTACAAACATATATGTAGTTATACAAAATAAAACAAAAATGAAACTTAAAACAATTTAAGTGCTGTCATCTGTTTGTTTTCAATGTCAATAAATTATTATTAGAATTCATAACTACTCTGTTGGCAGTTGCTTTACATAACTCATTCTAATAACATGATATTTATTTTTTCGCCCATAAAATAGCTGATAAGTATATTTTGATTGTTCAACAATCAAATTGCGTTTTTTTTTACGTTGTAGATATATTTTTATTGTTAAATATTTATTTATTTCTGATAACATAAAAAATAAACACAATGTATATATTGTTTTTGGGACCTACTCTATTTTTATTAGATGGCACTTGATGTTTTACAAAAATTGTAACTTTTTAATATAGATCATGTTAACAACCGATGATAGAAGCGTTTGGATATTTTCCATAATTAATTTGGCAGCAGAATCAGAACAGTAATTCTATTAATATCATTGAGTTTGCTGACAGCGATAAACATGTATTTCATAACAATTCTGGCAACATTATTATATTATTTATATTGAACAAAAATGCTTTTGATACCGATTTATCTACTTTATTACACTTACTGATAATATTTGTATCGCAATATAATAGGTCATAAATATATTTCATTTAGATATCATATTAATTTCAATAGCATACTAGAAATCAGTTGATTACCAATTGATCTAATAGAAATTAAATTTTAAAGGAACCTTTAATTAATATAATCGGATCAAATATTTGCAGTAATATAAATTAATTCATTTGAATTGTAATTTAAATATAATTGTATTTATTTAAACCATGCTTAAGTTTTATTTCAAATCGGAAATCAATTATATTTTCATTAACTATAGAGTAGAAAAACAATTTAATATTTTTTTTTTTTTTTAATTTTAATTGGATTTCAGGCTTTTCAAAATTAATAAAAAAGTTAAATTAATTATACATTTTTTATTAAATAACTACTGGTAAGGAATATTTTTTCCTGTTTGTATTATTTATTAAAAATATTGTTATTTTTTATTGTAGCTTGAAAATGGCCTAAATTTTTGGCCGAAACGTCGCCTTATTAATTATTTTAATAAAAAATGTATAATTAATTTAACTTTTTTATTAATTTTGAAAAGCCTGAAATCCAATTAAAATTTTTAAAAAAAAATCTACCATTCGGCTTATTAAAAAAGAAGTAAAATCTTTTGATTTTACAAAATTTAATATTTTATTGTTATATTATCTAGTTTATTGGTTTAAAGTTTTAATTATCTCCTTGCATTAAATTTGTATTGAAAATTATTTTTCATAAACAATTTAATAATTTTTATATTAGTTGGATTTTCAAACTTTCCATGATAATTTTTTTTTTATTATCATGGAAAGCCTGAAATCCAACTAAAAAAAAAAATTAAAAAATCTACCATTCGGCTTATTGAAAAAGAATTAAAGTTTCTTGATTTTATAAAATTCATAAACAATTTAACTATTATTAAAGAAAGCAAGTATATAAGAAAAAATGCATAAAAAAACTGACAAGCATAAAACATATGAAGCTCACCTTTAATCTCGTAGGTGTACTAAACAATCAAAGAACCTCTTAAATTTAGTCCAATGTTTAATATTAGCACAATAGGAAGTTGTAGACAGCGTTGACTCTTCACACGAACTACAGAATAGACACGACGCTCTTGATTTTAATACATTGTAGAATCTATGCAGAAAGAGCACTGATAAGCCTTATCACAGCACAGACGCTACTATGGCATGTAATTCGCGTTACAAACGGCCGGCGCACAGCTGTAGCGGACGGACGCCGCTGGTATGCAGGGACAATGTCACGCACGTCTATGGACGTATTCATTATACGCATCCTGGCTTCACCCGCGGATGTTCCGCATGTGTGTGTGTACGTTTCTGCAACTGAAATTAAAAATGTCGTAAATTATTTTGCGTGGCGTATAGCAGAGCAGGATGTTATTTTGCAGGATTAATTTGTTTCTGTTTCAACTGTCGCGGATTAGACGGTACATTTTTAATTGATATTCAAGGAAAATACTCGGGAAATGAGAGGTTTTATAAACATTTTAAATGTGCATATATATCTAAATACAATTTCAATTTAAAGTAAAATAAAAATAATATATTAATTATTAAAATTAAACCCTATCTTCAGTGCGGTTGATTTGATTAAATATCATAAAGAAATAAAAAAAGTTTATTATTATAAAGAATAGTTTCACACTTTGAGGACGCAATCAGTGGTATCGATTTGGTCTGTGGATTTGAAAACCCGGGTTCGATTCCTACACTTTTCACCACATTAAAACTACCCTTGTGGCTCTCCCTCCACTAACATCTTTGGAAGCCGTGATTTGACGGCTGGTAACCGTACTTCACGCAAATAAATATATCATTTACCGAGATCCGCTGCAGCAGAGTACCACAACTAATAATGGGTAAAAGACGTGATAATATATATTTTCTTCTATAACTAACTCAAAAATGCGAAACTTTAAATTGTGGCACTCTTGTCGCAAATGAGCAACAGTATATTCGTATATTAAATTTTGAACAAAAATGTAATTTAATAATCTGTCCAGTAAATAATAAATAATTAAAACAGGTTATAATTTAAGTTCTGTAAATATTTATTTAATTATTAAACATGAGTTCTGAATTTTTTTCCATATGTTAATAAAAAAAACTTTTTTAACACACATAAAAATAGGGGTGAAGTTTCGAAATTCAGCTAAAAATGTAGCCAAGATATTGTGAATATTTCTTTCCAGAAAGTTTTATTTACATAGTTTGTGAAGCATAATAACGAAAACACTTATTTTTCTCAAACGAAAACTCTGGAAACCTGCCATTTTCTAATGTTAAATTTATTTTCAGTGCGAGAGAAAAATCCACGGATTTCCATAAACTTGATCCTTTTTTTAGACTGTTGAAAAACTTTATTGAAATATCGTAAGTCAATAAAGTAGAATAGAATACAATATAAGACAAAATATTTGAAAAACGAAACATCTCAATGAATTTAAATTTTAATTGCCAACTTATAGCAATATTAAAAATAAGCCGTAAGTGACTATTGCGTTATTAACCCATCAAATTTTTGTTATTCATAAAAATCAAGTATTTGTTATCAAATTAATTATTTATTGATATTGCTTACTTGAACATAAATAATAAATAAATAAATATATCATTACGCCTTTTACCCATTACTACTGGGTGTGGCACTCTGCCGTAGCAAATCTAGATAAGTGATATATTTCCTCTCGTGAAGTGTGGTTACCAACCGTCAAATGTTGGCCCTCAAAGTTGTTAGTGGAGGGGGATCCACAAGGATACATTTTTACGTATTGAAAATTGTTTGTTGGCTGTGGTTTTAAAAATTTAATTCAATTTAAAAAAATAATTAAAACATAAAATTTTATTTAAATCACAGTAAATAGAAAATAATATAACATAAATAAGTAAAAAATATGTTTTATTTTATAATTCCCTTTATCCTAAATCAATCGATGTCCATTCCAGATTTCGTATTAATTATTTAGAACTAAGCTCTATCATATGACCCAATATCAATACAAACGAGGTTTTAATTATATTATTGATTACGTAGAGATTCTGAAAATGAACTTCGGTATGTTCCTGATCCTAATTAATATTACAAAGGATCTTCAGTTCTCGGATTAAATATTTACCTTTCCAGAAAATACTTAATAATTTAAAAAAATTATTATCTATACGATAATGCAACAAACATGTTATAGATAAATAAATTTTATCTATTCTTTGTTTAGTTAAATCCCAATTTTTATTTTGGTAGTCATTGTTTATATTTTTATAAAAATATTTACAAAGAAATATTAATATTTATCTGATGTAATTTTAATCACCTACATTTATAATATAATTTTGTTTAAAAATTATAATGACAAAAAAAAGTGGGGAATAATAAAAACAATCACAAACACAGTGCTCATATATTTAACTTCAAGTTTGCTACTTGTTAAGATAGTTTTAAGATGTTTATAAGTTTATAACTAATATATGTAAAGGAACTTTACATTTTATCAAAATGTCAAAAAACTACTATTTTTTTTTCAGTCTCATTAAGTACTTACGTCTACTATTATATTTATAAAAATTTGTTAGTAAGGTATAATTTATTTCTTATTTTTTCTGGTACCATTTTAGTTCAAACACATAAATAAAATACAGTCATTTTAAATAAACTGTATTACAAAGTCATTAAACAATTTGATAAAATAAAACAATTTTCATCTTTCATCAACAACCATAGACTGTACCTTAAATTAATAATATTGAACCGAATGTTTGCAATTACTTAACATAACAAGTTCTATCTACATTTGGCATCGAAATATTTATTTATTTTTTTAAGTTATAGAAAATGTTTCAAATAAAAATGGTAGTTAACTAAATTCTTAGCATCTCTTATTTGAATAATCTTTCTTAAAATTATTTCGAAATATATTATAACATCTTACTTCTTTTCTTTTTTAAATCAAGTATATAATTTTGTTGATACAAGTTGCGACTAAATAATTTTGTAAAGTCAGTAATGGATTACATTTTTTTTTTAAATTAAAAAAGAGAACATGAAACTTACATCTGTTATATCAAGTTCACACCACCAATTTATCCGACCAAATCCATTTTTCAATTTCTTTAATTCATCCAAACCCGATCGTCGCGAACCTCCGACGGAGATTTGTGCGATCTCGGCGCGTGAAGCACGGAAACTGTCTGTTTCCGGAGTCGACTCCGGAGTCCACGTGCGCTGGAACGCACCCGGAGTCAGCGCGAGCCCGGACTGCCGCGCTCGCTGCCGCTCGGATTATTTGCTTAGAGACGAAGATATACGAATCCACCGCTGGTGTTTATATCGGAACCCTTAAAACTGTTATCGGTCCTCTCTGTTCAATGACTGCGAGGCAGATAAACACTACAGGATCGTGGGGAGGGGATAATGAAGGTAGTTATCTCCCCTAAGATTTCTATCAAGTCTTGAACTATGAAATTATAGATTTTTCAGTTTCGTGTTTTTTTTTTAATTTTTGTCGGCTAAACAAACCTGCAAATAAAACTATAAACTTGAACTAATATTTTTTTGTATTATCTATCATTAATTATTATTCCCGGTGCGTCTCGACTTTATTCGACTAGGTCCTGCATATACACTAGCGTCATTTGTTACGCATCTGTTTTCAAATATTTAATCTATTCAATTTTGGATTTGGTTTAGTCTGATTTTATTTAACTTAATCTTAACTTATTTTTGGAAAAATTTCACAATAAAAGAATAAAGAAAATTACAGCTTTTTAATTTTTTTCTGTAGTATTTGTATTTTTATGATTATTATTTTTGGTACCAAAAACCAAATATTTATGCTAGGCATTACTGAAATAAAAATAGTTAAAAATACATAAATGTTAGCCCTGGTAAGAAAAAATAAGCCTTGCCTAATATTTACTTATGGTACGGCCCTGATTATTCTTCAATTTCTGATCAGCCAATTCATATTTTTTCTTTGATTTTTACGGCAAAAGAGATTTTGGATGGTTCCTCAATATCAGAAAGAATACTGTCAGAATCTTCAATAGTTGTAGAAGAAAAATAATTCAAAATGTAAAAACTCATAAATGAACATTCTTTCCAGCTGTCAAAAAACTGCATCATTTTATGTTATCGTTTTGGATTCTCATTTAAGCAGAATGCATTACCCGGTTTCCTGAGAGCTGTTTATCCTATAAATAAAAATTTAATATATTAAAATAAACACTTGTCTAAGTCTCACAAGAAATTCAGTCTCCAAGTCGACTTATCAGGTCATCGTCAGAGGCTGGCCAGCACAGTTAGTAAACATAGACGCTTTCGCTCTTATTAGAGCTCATCAGTATGGTATAACCCACTCCTTCACCTAGAACAGTGGTCGGCAAACTTATTAGCCAAAGAGCCAAATATGAACATTACAACAATTAAAAAAAAATTGGGAGCCAAATCTGCTTGTTTAGTAAACTTTTATTACACTAAATAAGTAGTATACTAAATAAAACTAAATTTCATACTTAATAAATATTTATGAATGAGAATAATGTGCTTGCATCTCCTTGGATAGTTTGAGTAAGTTAGGTTTGTATGTTGTTATTTTTAATTATTTTCTTACCGAGTTTTTTTTTTAAATGAAAATATTATTGCGCCTTCCGTGGATATTTGTGCCAGAGCCGCACTTAAGGAGCCAAAGAGCCACATGCGGCTCTGGAGCCGCACTTTGCCGACCACTGACCTAGAACAAGTTCACGTGAAGGCGCTGTAGGACAAAGAACTGTGCCAGCAGAGAATAAGATCCCTAACAAACAGTAAATGACATGAGAACTTCTTTAATTTCTTGTGAGACTTAGACAAGTGTTTATTTTAATATTATATTAAACCTAGTTTCACCAAGTGAATGGACAATTAAATTTGTCTTTGTTGTTTTTTATTTAATAAAAATTTAATAAAAAATATAGTATTGTTTCGGTGACAGCGTGTTATATTTTAATTATCAATCACTAACTAATATTCTAAATATTCAATATCAAACTATGAAAAGAAACCTTGTAACTGAATCCGGATCTGCAGGTGAAGCTGTCTCTGTTGCACTGAAAAGTTCAGTTTTGTTTACATTTCCGAGATTAAATTGCGCATGCCCTTTTGTTCCGATTGTAAGCTTTTGACAACAATGTATTGTTTCGTTGGGGCGTGGTTGACTTCGATGTTTATTGTTCGTTGTTTCTGGTAAATGTGGATATTGTTTGATGAAATGACTGGCTTATTGTCGAAGTTTACTCGTTATGTACTTCAAAGTACCAGATTTATTGATTCATTAGCATTTCTGAATTACTTCGGAATTGCTGAAAGCGTGATACCTGAGAATATATCTTTAACAAATTGCTGATTGCTACTTATACATTTATGAGTTTCTAAACTTTACAAAACTAATAATGAAAAAAAATCTGATTTGCACACCACATGACTTTCTTGCACGCGTATTAAACTATAGATATTTTTTTAATTGCACATATTTGACATTAAATCTTTTATTTTTTGTTCTAATCTATAGCAAACTTAATTTTTGTTTTAAATCAAAAACTATATAATATTTAAATTTAGATATCTCGTTTATGCAAAAAGCTAATTTAAAAATTCTTAATGTGCTAGACGCAGAATTTAATTCTCTAAAACTTTTATTTGCAGCATTTATATCTAAAATTAAAATAATACCATTTTTTTCAAGGAAAACTGTTAGCAGCTTCATGTAATGTGCCATTTCCGGTTAGTCTATTTTAACCAAAATCTATTATGTTATTTCCATTGATATAATAGTCTTATATACCAAATTTGGAAAGTTTTAAATTATATTTGAATATAGTTTTTCATGAAAATCTATTATAGGCTTCAAGTAAAGTACTACTTCCGGTAGTTGTATAATGACCAAAAATGGAGGTGCACAACTAGATGTTATAACAGTCCTAAATATAAAATTTCAATTTTCTACGGCTTACCGTTTTTGAATTATGCGAGATACATACGTACGTACAGACGGCACGACGAAATTAGTCAAAATGGATTCAGGGAGGGCCAAAATACCTATTTCCGTTGAAATCTGAGAACCGAAAATTTTCGCGATTACAATACTTCCTTTACTTCGTACAAGGAAGTAATAATTCGTTGTTGGAATATACTCGAAAATATTTCCTTAATATAAATAATCTTTTTACACGTGACGCACATTCAAATTTTTCTTGATAACAATCAAATATTCTAATTCACATGAGTGACCAAATATTCTGCGTAGACTAAGCGTTTGGTATTCGGTTCAATAATATGTAAATCCGTGCACGAAACGTTCCTTCAGACGCCTGGAAAGTAAGTAAGTAAATCAGCAACTTGGTTAAATGCGCTGTGGAGTAGCCTGTTCCCTGCTTTCACGTTCGATATCTCGTTACGTGCATCTTTTCTTGAAGAACTTTGATAGTAATTGGATAGCATAAAACTATATATTCTTGCTTCGTTTAGAGTTTATTTTAAACATATCTGAAGAGAGGAGATTCTTTTCTTAGAAATTATCTTTTGTTTTTGTAATGAATTGGTGGTAGTATATTATAGAACTGGCAAATGGAGGAACCCGCAGATTCATCCGCAACCAATATTACGATTACGCAGGCTATGAAAACAACATCTGATACTGGATCTACTTTATGAAGACCTCACACACCATGTCGTCCGAAAGATCATGTTGTAAATGTTCACCGTGTGTAAATACAAACTTTACACTGATCTATAATAAAATTATAATAATATCAAAAGTATGAGCCGTTGGCACTTGGTGAAACATTATGAATAAGAATAAAGAACGTAGACACTTGATGTAGTTTCACAAAATTATTTATTAACAAAGTTGATCGATTTCGGCTTATTAGGCCATCTTCAGAACGTTAATAAAATTATAATTGGCAGCATCCCCGTCAGCGAAAATTAAATTGAATTTTAATATATAACAATAACAAAATGTGCATATTTATACAAGTAACGTAAAGGTGTTTTTCTACTTCCGTTAGGAAATAGACGTTTTATTTCACTTATTTGAGTTAGGTAATGAACTGCATTCTATAACTAGTGAAATAATGAGGTAACATAGCAACAGATATCTTTAAAATTAAACGAGTTCCGGGTTTGGACCGTGTCAAAATTCGAGTGAGGGCTCGACGTTTCGCTCGCCATCGTAGGGAGCTTCTTCAGGAGGAAGGGAAGAAAGATCAAGGTTACCCGACGTGTAAACCACGCTAGAGGCCAAGAGCGATCTTCGAAGAGTAGAAGGAAAAAAGAGTTTATATAGAGAAAGACGTGTCGGATGATTGGTTAGGAAGGTTCATTGGTTAGAGTCAGGTAAAGATGGTTCACTGCGCAATAAAGGTTTCCAGACAGGTGGCAGGTAGTAACCTGTGTCACGGTTGAAATTGTTTGGATGTTTATGTATCTCAATAGCTTCACGAATTTTCCTATCATAGAACTTGGGAGCGGATACGATGATGGAAGATTCATCAAACATAATACTGTGACCAGTATTATGTTGATGTTCAGCCACGGCGGAATTTAAAATCTGGGCAAGTTCTAAATCTATATAAGTCTTTCTCTATATAAACTCTTTTTTCCTTCTACTCTTCGAAGATCGCTCTTGGCCTCTAGCGTGGTTTACACGTCGGGTAACCTTGATCTTTCTTCCCTTCCTCCTGAAGAAGCTCCCTACGATGGCGAGCGAAACGTCGAGCCCTCACTCGAATTTTGACACGGTCCAAACCCGGAACTCGATTAATTTTAATGACTCAGACCGTGGAAGTCTACGCTTTTATTTAACAGATATCTTGGTAGACGAATTCCGATGTGTTATTCTTTTATTTTTTGAATTTATAACTGTCATTAATATGTCAAAATTTCATAATTTAAAAAACGCTCTTTCGTATTTATTAGAATGGAAGTAGAAAAAATATTGCATGAAACTAGTAAGGAAATAGGTTATTACCTTACTTGTTTCATAAATAGCTATTTACAAATAGTTATTTTTCTATGATTATGAAAAGTTCTCATTTGTCATCGTAAAGTTGATGTTTTCTGTAAAAAAATCAAAAATAATTATGTCGTGATTCTCCAATGGCAAAATGTGAAAACAAGATTAAACAAAACAGAAACTTGTCATATTGACAGTTGACAGAATGAATTTATTTTCAGTACGTATACGTTTTGTACTAATTTAAGATGCAATCGTAGAAAAAATTATGTGTGTATCACGAGCGTCAAGTGTCTTTGTTCCTCTTATACTATTGCAACTCGCGCTGCAATTACCATGCTCGAGTAACAAAGAATCACTTTACGCTCTTAATATACAAATAACTATTATGGATATTTATTTATTTATTTATTTAAAAATAAGCACTCAACAGGACAATGTCCTAATTATTGAGGGTATATAAAAAAATTACAAAAATTATTGAATTTACAATAAATGCAACATACCAAAAAATAAACTTATTAATAAGTATTTACAATTAGAAAATTAAATATATTATGCATATCTGAAAAAGCCAAATAGTTTATTTTTAAATGATTGTAAAGAATCGTTGAATATATCAATATTATCATTATCAAACTGATTAAAAATAGTACAAATACGCCTTATAGGCCACTTTAACTCATAATTAGTTCTTACAGTTTTATGTTAAATAAAACTTATTGTGGATATTAGTGGAGAGGAAGCCACAGGGGTAATTTTAATGTAATGAAAACTGTTTGTCAGCTATGAGAATCGAACTTAGGTTCTCAAATCCACAGTCCGACTCGATACCACTAAAAATTGTGACAATAATGTACACAATAATTTAATTTATTACCCTAGTATCTAGTTTAAATAAGATTTATCGATAACAATATCTTGTTGTTCATACATAAACAAATTACTAATAAATTGATGTCGAAGTTAAGTTATCTTCAAGTAGAGTGAGATATAAATTTATTGCCAATTATTATTTACGTGTAATTTATTGCTGAATTTCACATGACGCTTACATAATTATGGACGAGAATGAAGCGGACGCGGACCTACGCAGTTAACCCAGATTTTGTAACGCACCTGTGACGCCTGCCACAAAGCAAATTATATACAGAATGGTAAAGTTGATAATCGAATTTTTCTAATTGAGCTGTTAGAGATTTACTTTCATTTATTAAATACGTCCATTATGCCTTTTGTTGTTTTCTTTTCTTTAATATCTTATAATACATTTTATCTACACACAATATTATTATTGATTTTACTTTAATTTTTGTTTTTTGAACTTAAATAATTTTGGTTCTGTTACATTTTCGGTACAGAATCAATTAAATTTTCATTTCGGTTTCCATATTTTGAAATAACAAATATCCGTTTCGGTTTTATCAAAAGGTGAATATCGGTGAGAATTTCGGTAACGGTTTTGTTAAGGTTCAGATCGGTTTTATAAACGACAAATTAATTTATTACAAAAGTAAATAAAATTTATTCATTCAAATGACAATCGAGGTTTTGACATGCCAAAATATAAATTAAATTGATTCGAAATTGTTAATTTAAATACATTTAGTATGAAAGTAAAATAATTCTGCCTTTTATAAAACTGGGCATTAAAGAATAAACATGTTTTAAATAGAATTATTGTAAACTATCAATTTAAAGAATATTTATTATTGTTTTTAACATATTAAATTACAATTATTTTATTTATTTGTAAATACAATGTTTATTTGAACTAGAAATAAAGCCTAGATCAGTGGCCTGGATGATATTTAGGGCCAAGTCTCTGATCTTATCTTTCCTGCGACAAATTTTTTGGTAGAAGATTGATAATATTAATAAAATAGTAAATTACACTGAATTATTGTATATCAAAATTTAACGTATGACTTTTAAAAGTTTTCTTTACAATATTTAAATTCACTATATTTAAAAACTTGGAAAACTGACAGGATTAATATTTATTCATTTAATACAATTACATATTTGTATTTAAACGAGAATTTAAATGTAAATAATTAATCGTTAAATGAATTATTAATGTGAAAGGTTTGGAAACAATTTAGAAAATTTATGCTATTTATATTTTGAAATAAAATAAATATATTTTTGTTTCATTTGAATGAGAAATTTTGAACGTATTGCTCATTTATGAGGACAGAGAGCAGCACCTGTCGGGAATAAGTGGGTGGAAAGTTGGTTATTGTTGGCATATGATTAAACGAAATCTATGTGAAATCAGCAATACTTTTTCCCAGCAATACACTAACCTACCTCAATTATAGTTCTACCGTTCAAATGTATTGCTAGCTGTCAGTGACAGTTCCGCAGCAATACATTAGCCAGCAATAGTTTCATTATTAAACTTCATCACGGGAAATTTAGTATATTTATAGACAATAATGTTTACTACAATAAACAAATGACTGAAAATTGATACATTGTTCCAAATAGAAGTATAAGACGTTTATACCCAGCAATAGATTTAAAGGAGCACTGCAGATACACAGTGAAGTGACGTCATCAATATATACATCATGTGTGACATGTGCCGTCTCCAGCAATAGATTTGATTTATTTCATCCCTGTTCAACTCTGGGCTATAAAATTTCGTACACATATAAACAAATACATGTACTTCAATAACAAATCAACAAAAAAGTGAAATATTACGTTAAATGTGGCGTTATGGACATATTTATACCTAGCAATAGATTTCGATAAATCCGCCCCTATTTATTTCTCGTCTATGAAACTTCATATATGTATAAACAATTACATGTTCTTCAATAAACAATCAATAAAATAGTGAAAATTTAATTTAAATGAGTCGTTATGGACATATTTATACCTAGCAATAGATTACGATAAAACAACCCCTATTTATTTTACAGCTATGAAACTTCGTACACATATAAACAATAATAAATATTACAATAACCAATAAACGAAACACTTATACATTGATCGAGATGCAAGTAGGAAACAATTGCTGTGTCGATAGCCATGTTAGGCGGCTGGGATTCAGTTCACGCAGCAATGACGTCACATCTTACTCGTCATCCATGACGTTGGTCTACAGAGTACAATTCAGAAGTTTCGTTGTATTCATTAATAAATTACGATAAAACCGCCCCTAGTTCATTCCCAGCTATGAAATTTCGTGCACATATAAACAATTACGTGTACTGCAATAAACAATCAATAAAAAAGTGAAAATTTAATTTAAATGAGCCGTTATAGACATATTTATACCTAGCAATAGATCCCGATAAAACCATCCCCATTAAATTTATGTTTATTTATTTTATTTTTGTTATTAAAATACAATAGATATTCAAGAATTGTATCCCTATTTCTATGTTGAAAATTCAATCATATTTACTAGCTTTTATTTAAATTGAATATTTACTTACTTATTTCTGAATTTTAATATTTTAATTGCCAATGAAATTCATAAACACTAATTTAGAAAACATATTTTGAATTAATGTTATTAAATATATGACATTTTTAATAAATAATATTTTTTATTCATAAAATACACTCCAGGACATTTTGATGTGCACTGGTTTACTTGGAAGAATCATGTTGTGCGTATGCGCTGCGCGTCGAGTCCAAAAGTAACGAACATGACAGGTAATTTTGCTGCTAGAAAATTAGAGTTTTTGAATAAAAATATCAATAAATAATAATAAAATATAGTGCCTTTCGTAATTATAGATGTTATTCAGACGATGTTGATACAAATTTTACCTGGAAATATAGTTTTTGATACTTGAAAATGTATCAACATTTTGTTACATAAATTGCTTTGTACGCAACACGTATAGAGGATACAATAACATAGAAATATTACATTTCAACAATTAAATTTGAGATAAACGACTTTAACATCATATTTGAACATGATTTTTAGTAAATTAGTGGCAGTGGTGTGCAGTTAAATCAATGGTCTGTTACTGTTTTTTTTTGCAACCACAGGTGATTCCGTGTTCTTATTGGTAGGTGCTGATGCCATTCGAAAGCCTTCAAAATAAATGAAATGGTGAATCTTTCACCTTGTAGGGCACAGACGGCGGTTTCTGCGTGTCAGGCCTCCCGGAGACCGGCTCCTTGTCAACTAGCTCTGGTAGCTGGCTCCTTGATTCAAGTGGTTTTCTAGGAAGCGATGCTCCCCGTTCGTCATTATCCAACTCAGGTTACCGAACTGTCATCACCTAAGAAGATGGTAAGACGGTGAGTAATATCAAATAGAACTTGTTTTATTTTATCTCAAAATGTCTTGAAAGGCAACCATCTTCTTCCTCTACCATTTCCCAATTCATCTTGAAGACAGCTGTCTTCTCCAAAATGGAACAAACTTCTTGTGTTTATTCTCTCGAAGCTCAAATAATGTAGGTAAACCACAAATAAAATTATTTTTGATTTCAGGTGTTTTCGTATTCCATGGGGAGACGCCTGCCTCCAATGTAGTCTCCCGTGCTACAAGGAAATCTTTCAAGTCTGGTACGTAAATTATAAAATAGTATAGAATAGAAAAGAGATAAATATTAAAAATTAAAATAAAAGAAATTTAAGTTATTTGTTTTTGTTTAAAGTAATAAAATTCTTGCACATCTCGATCTTTTTAGTTAATCACGCCTTATACCTATTACTGCCGTTACAGATCTCGGTTCAACACAGAAAATTAAAATAAATCTCCCTGAATAGTTTATTTTTAGCAACGGTCATTGTATCGAATTTAGTGCTGGGGAATGAGGGCTAGTGGGCGAGTTATTGGATATCTGGATTAGATTCCACGTGAGTAAGATTTTTTTTTAACCGTCATCTTCTACTTAGACAGTAATCTGCGTTTTTGGTCTCCTTAGTACCAATGAGTTATGTCATGGTTGTTAACCTATAATAAAAATAATTTCTTTTTTTTTGCAGGAGCTCGTTGCGAATCCTGTGCATGCAGCAGGTTACTGCGGCCGCCCAGAGGTCCAAAACGACTATTTCATTCCGTGCTCATCACCGGCGAATGTATTCGTCGGGGAGAAGTGTGATTCATCTAAGGGGGTGAGTAGATGTTTTTGATTCTGAGTGATTGTAGCTTATCAAATTCTGCATATAAATCAATAAACAGAATTACTTTTACGTGCTTTGTAACGACAGAAATTAAATATGAAAATGTCGAAAATTATGTTGAAAATATTGATAGCCATGGAATGAAACAAAAAAAAATGTTTGACGTTTTATCTGTCAAAACATCAACGTTTGCCGTTGTGACAGATAAAATGTCAACGTTTGACGTTGGACCTGCAGGAGAAAATATTTATATTTTATAAAACATTCATAATTAAGTAGGCCCGTAAACAGTTTATTTATTTAATTTTAATATCAGAACTAAAATTTATTTATAACAAAATTAAACTATACTGGACATAATAAATACATATTCTAGTCTAGAGCATACGCTTAAAAACATCTCCATTGTTCGCTAAGCAAAACCCAAGTCTTTCGTAAAAATTACGGCGCATATTTGATAGCTGCCGGGCTGTAATATTCCTGCATTCCTCTGCAATTCTTTGTTTTAGAGAATCCATATTTGGGTGCCTACTTTAGTATTTTTTAAATGGCCCCACAGAAAGAAGTCATTAGATGACAAAGCCGGTGATTGAGTTGGCAAATCCAACAATTTGGGAAAACCTTATTCAAATATAAAGTTACTGTGTTTGTAAAATGTGCTGGACAGTCGTTCTGCTGAAACCAAACAATATTTTCTCCTGCAACATTGTCAATGGCAGGTCCCACATCGATTTGAAGCAATTCTAAATATTTATCGCCATTCATTTTTCCATCAATAAAAAATGGCCCTATTACATTACGGTCCAATAATCCTACCCAAACATTCACTGTCCCATGATATTGTGAATGATTAGTTAGTATTAAATTTTTATTTTCCTGATGCCAATTACGAAAGTTTTGAACATTTGGCTCTCCATTTATATTGAAGGTAGACTCATCAGAAAAGCAAATATTGTTGATAAAATTTTCGGCCACATTAGCCATGTCCATAATTCTTTCGCAAAAGGTCATGCGTTGAAACTTATCATTTTCAAAAATTTCTTGGTGTACGGAGAATTTATATGACTTAAACTTATGTTTTCTTCATATTTTTAGGGCAGTTGTATGGTGTATTCCAAAATCAGATGCAATTTTTCGCAAACTAATATTTGGATTATTAATTACAGCTGCGAGTATATTTATTTCGTTAGCGTTTTCTTCCGCTTCATCTTCTTCCACCGGTGCTATATTTTTCTGCTTTTTATCGCATTTCTGATACGGAACGTATACTGATCCAAATTTGTCTTGAGTTTTAATAACTTGTTGTATTGCTGATTTTGTTGGAATTGATCTATCAGGATATAATCCCGCAAATATATCGCGTACCCTGATAATGCTATATCCACTATAGTACAATTTTAAAAATTGATTTTTTTCGCTGATTGTGTAAGTCATATTTCTCCAAACGTTGACATTTTATCTGTCACAACGTCAAACGTTGATGTATTGACAGATAAAACGTCAAGCATTTATTTATTATTTTTTTTGTTCAATTCCATGGCTATCAATATTTTCGACATTTTTATATTTAATTTCTGTCATTACAGAGCACGTAAAAGTAATTCTGTTTATTGATTTAGATGCAGAATTTGATGCCCTAAAACTTTTATTTTAAGCGTTTTTGCTTAAAATAATTAGGGAAGCAGGAAATTGCAATAAATTGATTTCCCATGTGAAAGTCCTATGACCGGCTGAGCGAGTCACCAGCCTGTAGAATAGAAATTGTTAAGATGGAACATGTCTTGTTTATTTTCAGCTTCACCGCTGGCGTCGGCTGTTGTCCACCGACCAGTGGGTCAGTGTCACAGGATAGTTGTGCACCAGGTGGATGATGCGTTTCCTGTGGATTCGACTGCTACTGGAAGGTAGGAAGCCATATTTATTATCGATTAGCTAAACAAAAGTTAGCGGTTTCAATAAAATACGATTGTGTCTGAGTAATTGGGATTAAGCTGCATATCCAATTAGTAATTGCAATTAGCAATTATAATTAATAGTAACTATTTATTCTTTCTTCCAGGCGTAATCGGAGAGAAATGTGACCACTGTCCCTACCGCTGCGTACTCATCCAAGCCGTTGAAGAGTTCTCTATTGGAACCTGCAGAACAGGAGTCGAGGAATTTAAACAGAATGAGCTTCGCCAGAGAGCTAGCTATAGAAATGCAAGCGAGGTGCCTCTACGGCGACATGTACAACTTACTACTGAAGCACGTCCAGGTACTTTTCTTTAAATACATTTTGTCAAAGAAAGTGGTTCTTCTGTTTTTCAAATAGTCATTGAAAGCTTGCAGCAGCTGTCAAGTTCTTATTGCACTCCTGCGCTAATTGGCTTACGAATGCGATTGTTAGTTTAGCGTGGGAATTAGTGACGCATTAGTACCGATAGATACTGTAAACAAATCATTAGAAATACTTGGAGTGCTGGTGTTGCCTTAGATAAATAAATAATATGTTTTTTCACTTCAGACAGGTGATGGTGGCGACGACGATCGCTCTCCAGAAACCTACTCTTCATGTCGGAAGAGAATGGATTGCTCTTCTACGTGGCAGATCAGAAACATTTGCACTATGTGGCGCTGTTTATTATCAATGCTCCAGTGCGTGTTCAACTGCGACTTGGAGTCGGAATCAGACGCGGAAACTCCGTGCACGAAAATGTCCTGGCATTGGTGAGTGTTATTTATAAAGAAAATCACGCCTTTTACCCATCACTGGGAAATGAGCAAAAAAGAAATTATTCACATATAAACATTTCACGTTTTAAATTTGTTTACTTTTATAAAAAATATAACAATAATAATTTATAAGAATTAATGAAAAAAGTAAAATGAGAAATATTTTATTTGAAATGTAGACATGTTGTGTAAGTTTCAATGTATTGAGTTGTGTCATCAATTAATTAGTCGGGCGAGTCATCATGCAACGAGCTCGAGCTCCGCACTTGCAAACAAAACGCTGAGCAGAGCTGGTGTTCATACCACATCTCTTGCAAATGTAAGAAAATTGAATATTTTTTTCATTATTTCATGGTAAATGATAACGCTAGTGAGTTGTTAGTGCTAGTGACATGTGTTGCTACTGATTATCAGTTAGTATTAAGGGTGAGCAACTAGATTTCCATCACTTTTATTACAAGTATTTTTCTTTTTACTAGCGGTCATTGTATTTTATAAATACTTTTACTCTTTCGGTAATTGTTTCCAATATTTAAAAATTATAAGACTTAAAAGTTTTCTGAACAATATTTAAATTGAATTGTAGCTATTTATCATCATTGAAAACAATGACCTACAAATTTCATCACTAACAATAATGGGTAAAAGATGTGATGATATAATTATACTTTCAATTAATTAATTAATTAATTACAACATCCTAACACAAGAGACATTGCTTTTTAAAATTGATTTGTACTCGACTGGTTTGACTCCCGCTCTGTGTGAATTTAGGTGACTTTGGACAGCTGCAAGAAGTCTACCAAGAATCTGAAGTACGAGAAAACCGAGCTGGAGGAACCAGCAATGGAGATGATGGCCCCGGGGACTTGACGTTTGATGGCGTGTACTTTGTCAAGTGAGTGTATCTTTTAAAATTTGAATTGCCTGTAAATATGGTTAATTTTATTATTTTTCTGCGCGTAAAGTAATTGAAATTGGTTTTAAATTTTGAATTCTCCATCTTTTCAACTATATTTATTCATATTTTTATTATGAAAATGTTTGTTGAAGATTGATTGTTTAATGAATGGATTGGTTTCAATATAAACCTACGTTCCGCGCACATCTGTGTAAAAGCCATTTAATTGAGCCCTTGGTCTAAATAATTTTGGTGGATGATTACATATTCTTCTAAAAGTATTTTTGATTGCGTACAACATTAATTGTCTCGTGCTTCAATTAACTTGTAAACATATTTTCAGTCATTAACCAAACACTTATATATTTGTTAATTAAAAAACTAATATGATTGATTGTAATTGCCCAAAATCTGCAATTGCAGATTAGGCATGTGCGTACTGAACCCCGTTTAAAATTTGTTTCATTCATGAAGTTTGAATAGTCGAATATTCTTTACAAAATCTCATTAATTTTAATTAACTTAATTGAAGCACCAATCTATTTTATTTTAATTATTTTACGTTTAAATTATATACATATTTGTTTTAAAATAAGTTTAAATAGTTTTTCAGTCATTTTGAATTCAAATATAAATTTCAAAACTAGAGAATTAATTTATCACTAAATTACTTAGGCAGGTAAAAAAATCCGTGGACTATTTTGGGGGCAAAGACATTAAAATATTAGTTTTCGGGGTTAAATGTTGCTTATAATAAAAAAATATGTTTTGAACGTTAATAATAATTATTAATAAATAATATAGAGTAGTTTTCATTGATTAGAAATGAAATTATTTTTATAATATAAACACCCAATAATTTTGATGCATACTGCGCCACTGATACAGTTCAAGGTATTATGAATAGGTGGCAGTAGTATGTTAGTTGTCAGAAACTGATATTTGACAAGTATATTACATTTGTAAAATGATGTGATTATAAACTAAAACTAAGTGAGTTTGAACTTCAATTAATTTAAATAATGTGGCAATGTCGTTTTTAGGTATGGTTTTCACACACAAACCATAGACAGATGTCAGGGAATGAAAACAACATTTATCGACTTTAAAACCAATTATTATGGAAGACTTGGTTTACAATCAGCACAAATCAACGACAAAACCAAGGAGAAACAAGTGTGCACAGTGAAAGCTCAAAACAGGTGAGATGGTTTTTGATTTATATTTTTTGTTTCTTTGTACTTTTAAAATATCTCTATTAGTAAGATAAGTGATAATATCATTTATTTATATTTTTCAATTAGTCTAAAAAGTATGTAGTCCATGAAAATAAATCAGATGCAAATTTGCACAAAGTTAAAAAGAAGTAAAACATTTATTGCAGTTATCTTATATCGTATATAAAAATAAGAAAAGAAATGATGAATAATTTGTTTAGAATTTAATTGAGACACGGCCTTGACATAGTTTTCGTACGTAGGTACATCTGGTACATGAACGATAACATATTTCAAAGTTATTATTTTACTTTTGTGTTTATAAATAAAAATATAACAATAACAATATTTATTTCTAATAATAATATTAAAAGTAAAATGATTTGCATGTTTGAAGGTAAACAGTAGTAGCGAACAAACGTCGCCATGTGCAGATGTGACTACGGACAGAACAAGAAGTGTATGAGTGTCTGTTAGTAATACATTGTTTGTATGTTTATAGGGGGGACATGACTGGAGCAGCAAGCATCTCCTGCAGCTTCAGTATTATCATGGAGCAGCTGGTGTCATCTCAACATCAATGTAAGCAACTTTAACATAATTATACTAACTGACAATCCACTAGATATTGTTTCATGATAACTCTAGTCAATTATTAGCTAGGGTAATTAACTATATTAACAAGTCTCTCTCTAAAATTATTAATGTTTGAAGTAAAAGTTGAATATAAATAAATTGTTTCCAATATTTAACAAATGAGTTCTAAAAAGGTTTCTTTACAATATTTAAATTTGAAAACGGACAGAATTAATATTTAATCATTTCAAATAATTTCTATTGAAAAGAGAAAACTAGTTTTTACAGTTATATAAAGCATGCGAAATTAATATTGTTTATTGATTTAAATAGAGATTTGTATGCTCGACAACATTTACTTGAAACAATTTCCTCTAAAATAATTTGGAGAGCAATACGCATTGTTTACTTAATTATCCCGCGAGGGAGCACCAACATTTCAGCCCAAATAACTAGAGTTCATTTAATCCGGGAAGCTTATTTACTATTCGTAGATATTAACAATTATATTTAAATGAGTCCCTTTTGAAATGATTTGGGTAAAAGTCTGTTGTAAACAGTAATGAATATGTTTTTTTTAATTGACCACGTGATGAGGAGAGAAGGAGAGAGAAAGTTGATGATTTTATGAGTGAAATATGGAAACAGAATGTTTTGGTTGAGTTGAGTGTGAAGAGATGGTGAGAATCAGATGTTAGGAATAGATTGTGTAAATGGACGGAATGGTTAGAGATGATGAATGGAATATAGATGAGAGGGTTTGGTAGATTGAGAATGTGGTTGAAGCAAGGATGGTGTATCAGGATGACTGAATGTTACCCCATTTCATAAGATATAATAATTATCTTTACAACATATTTATTATTTGTTTAAATCTTATAATAATGAATGATTCACTTTAAAATTATAATGATGAATCGTTCTCATCTGTAACACAATACTTTGCTAGCTGACAGGTTATTAGCAGATTATCAGCTACTGAAACATTGTGATACAATGACAGTTAGTATAAAAAACAAACAAATTACGGATGATTAACTAGATGTTTCATTGTTAAACGTTCCGGTATTATTTTATACAAATATATTTCAACTAAATGATTGATATAAATAAATTTAATTAAATCATCCTTCAACGATTATTTATACTAGCGGTCATTGTATTTTATAAATAAAGTTCACTAATACTTTTATCCTTTTGGGTAATTGTTTCACATATTTCAAATATATGAGTTTTAAAAGTTTTCTTTACAATATTTAAATGGAGTGTATCTTTTAAATTTGAAGAGAATTGAAAATGTGGACTGCCTATAGTTTTGTTTGTAAATCTGGCTAATTTTATTATTTTTTTGAGAGAAAATATGAATGACAGTTTTTCCGTAACTTTTCGTACACATATAAAAAATTACATGTACTACAATAAGTAATGAACAAAAAAGTGAAATTTTAGTTAAATGAGGTGTTATGGATACATTTATACCTAGCAATAGATTTCGTTAAAACCATCCCTATTTAATTCTCAGCTATGAAACTTCTTACACATATAAACAATTACGTTTACTTCAATAAACTATCAACAAACATGTGAAAAGTTAGTTGAAATGAGGCGTTATGGACATACTTATACCTAGCAATAGATCCCGATAAAACTATCCCTATTAAATTTATTATTTTGATTTTTTTTTATTAAAGTACGATAGAAATTCAAGAATTGTTTCCCTATTTCTATGTTGTAAATTGAATCATATTTTAAGTACTAGTTTTTTTTTTTAAATTCAATGTTTACATACTTATTTCTGTATTTAAATATTTTAATTACTGATGAAATTCATAAACACTAATTAAAAAAACAATTTTTGAATTAATGTTATTAAATATATGTCATTTTCAATAAATTATAATGTTTATAAATAAAATACACTCCAAGACATTTTGATGTGCACTGGTTTGCTCGGAAGGTCGCTGGCGCTGCGTCGACTTCACAGTTCATAACTTGCAAGCGTGGTAGCTAGATGTGCTGCTAGAAAATTAGTGGTTTTAAGTAAAAATATCAGTAAATATTAATAAAATACAGTGCCTTTCGTAAGTATAGATGTTATTCTGACGATTTTGATACAAATTTCACCTGGAAATATAGTTTTTGATAATTAAAAATGTATCAACATTTTATTACATAAATTACGTAACATATATAGGATGCGATAACATAGGAATATTACATTTCAACAATTAAATTTGATATAAACGGCTTTAACATCATATTTGAACATGATTTTTAATAAATTTTCTTTAAAATCAATAATATTTTTGCATATCTTTAGATTTTAACACTTATAAATAGTGTTTTTATTTCGAAAAGCGTGATATATATTATTTATTATTATTTACATACATATATATTACTTTTTATACATGAAAATGTGTAAAAGTACTGAATTTGAAAGTATTTTCTTTATTTTATATAAATTTATAAAAGTATTTGATTTGTTCAAACGATAAATTTACCGAAGTGAACCTGTTTATTCCATAAATTTAGTCTTGTATGACGCTGTGTTGTTGAATGTTGCTGGATAAATAATTGTACGTTATAACAAAATACTGGTAAATAGTTAACGAGAACATTATTCTAATATTTTCGGTAGATATTTGTACTTCAAAATAGTGTAAAATGTACTTTGTAATACATAACAGCTACAAGTGTTACGACATCTTAATAATGTATTTAACTAGTTGGTTTTGCCAATTGTTATTATTATTTCAAAACAATATTCTATTCATTTTGAGTATCTTTCTCAATTTTCATTTATAAAAATTTAATTCAAATATTGTTAATGGCTAAATACGTGTTCATGTTATTTATTATCATTTGCTTTCTATATATTTAAATTGATAAAAGTATTGATTTGATGGCAGCTGAAACAATAATTAAAACAAGTCTGTGCGTATTCAAGTTCACCTGCACTCAACAAGCAGCGTTTACAAATACAGTCTTAATAATATTTACTCAATTCAGCCATTTTGTAGTTGGTGATGGCATTCGAAAGCCTTCTAAATGGTAGGTTCTTTTTTTAAAGCATTTTAGAGCTATTCTATTAATTGTTTTCTCTGTTATCATTATTAACTTTAATAAATGTTATGAAGTGTGTTACTAATATATTGTTTTTCTGTTTATAGGGACATCACGGGACCTGCAAGCATCCTCAGCGTGTATCAACACCCCGGAGGCATCAGCAAAGACGAGTTTGAATATTAAATCTGCTGCTCTCAACATTACTAATGTAAGAACATTGTTATTTTTTAATTATTTGTTTCATATTTATTTGAGAATTTGTGAAATAAATTCATATTCAGTTTAAAATAATAATGATGAATAGTAAATAGATATTTGTTAATGATAACGCTAGTAAATTGTTAGCTAGTGTCAGTTATTATGAAGGGTAGTTAACTATATTTTTAATTGTTAAACCTTCCGGAATTATTTTGGTCAAAAATATTTCAAGTTAAAGTTGGATATAAATAAATGTTCTGTCCTAAAATAATTAAAATGAATCTCCCTGAATAGACTAGCGGTCATTGTATTGAATTGAGTGCTGGTGAATGAGGGGAATGTGGGGGAGGCACCTAGGAGGAAGGAAGCCATGTTTATTATCGATTAGCTAAACAAAAGTTAGCGGTTAATTAGCAATTACAATTAATAGTAAGTGTTTATTGTTTGTTCCAGGCGTAATCGGAGAGAAATGCGAGCACTGGATACTCATCCACAACGACATGAAACCCTCCGTGGAGAGAAGAGATTGGAACCTGCAGAAACCGGAGTCGAGGAATTTAAACAGAATGAGCTTCGCCAGAGAGCAGCTGTCCTGCTCTTATTGCATTCCTGCGCTGATTGGGAATTGGTACCGATCGATATTTTAAACAAATCATTAGAAATACTTGGAGAGCTGGTGTTGACTCAGACAGCAAACACCGTGGTGATGGTGTCAACGACGATCGCTCTTCAGAAACCTACTCTTCATGTCTGCAACAAGAGAAGAGAATGGAATCAGACGGAAATGTTCTGGCATTGGTGAGAAACTTATTTATAAAACAAATCACGCCTTTTACCCATTACTGGGACATTATTCACGTATAAACGTTTCACGTTTTAAATTTGTTTACTTTTATAAAAAATATATAACAATAATAATTTATAAGAATGAATGAAAAACGTAAAATGAGAAATATTTAATTTGAAATGTAGACATGTTGTGTAAGTTTGAATGTATTGAGTTGTGTCATCAATTAATTAGTCGGGCGAGTCATCATGCAACGAGTTCGAGCTCCGCACTTGCAAACAAACCGCTGCCCAGAGCTGGTCGCTTGAACATCATCACGTGCTAGTTAGTTGTTAGTTAGTGACACGTTGTGCTAGTGAGTTGTTAGTGCTAGTGATTAGTATCAAAGGTGAGCAACTATATTTCTATCACGAGCAGTCCGTGTATTTTGTAAATAAAGTTCACAAATACTTTTACCTTTTTGGGTAATTATTTCCAATATTTAAAATATATAAGAGTTTTAAAAGTTTTCTTTACAATATTTAAATTGGGTTGTACGTATTTATCATCATTTAAAACAATGACCTACATCTGTGGTGGCTGTGATTTGACCCAATAATGGGTAAAAGGTGTGGTGATGTAATTATACATTCAATTAATTAATTAATTACAACATCGTAACACAAGAGACTTGATATGTTTGACACCCTCTCTGTGCTCATTCAGGTGACTTTGGACAGCTGCAAGAAGTCGACGGAGAATCTGGAGCACCAGGAAGCCGAGCTGGAGGAGATGATGGCCCCGGGGACGTGTCCGGACGCTTCACTTCCAGTACTTTTGCAGGTGAGTGTATCTTTTAAAATTTAAATTTACTGTAAATTATAAAATGGCTGTAACTTGTACAAGTAAACAATTTTTTAAACGGCTATAACTTTTAAATTAGTCACGATAATTGAAATTGGTTTTAAATTTTGAATTCTCCATGTTTTCAACTATATTTAATCATATTTTTATTATGAAAATGATTCTTCGATGAATCTGATGAGTGAATTAGTTTCAATATAAACCTACGTTCCGCGTACATCTGTGTAAAAGCCATTTAATTGAGCCCTTGGCCTAAATAATTTAGTTGGACGATTACATATTCTTCTAGAAGTATTTTTGATTTGATAAATTACGTAAAACATTAATTGTCTCTTGCTTCAATTAACTTGTAAACATATTTTCAGTCATTAACCAAACACTTATATATTTGTTAATTAAAATACTAATATGATGGATTGTAATTGCCCAAAATCTGCAATTGCAGATTAAGCATGAGCATACTGAACCCCCTTTACAGTTTGTTTCATTCATGAACTTGAAATAGTCTAAAATATTCTTTACAAAATCTCGTGAATTTTATATGAAAAACTTTTCACGTTTAATTAAATTAATTGAAGCACAAAATTATTTTATTTTAATTATTTTACGTTTAAATTATCTACATATTTATTTTAAAATAAGTTTAATAGTTTTTCAATCAGTCATTTTGAATTCAAATATAAATATCAAAAGTAGAGAATTTATTTATCACTAAATTAATTTTGGCACACCTGCAATCAATTATAGGCGGGTAAAAAAATCCGTAGACTACTTTGGGGGCAAGTACATTAAAATATTAGTTTTCGGGGTTAAATGCTGTTTATAATTAAAAAATATGTTATGAACGTTAATAATAATTATTAATAAATAATATAGAGTAGTTTTTATTGATTAGAAATCAAATTATTTTTATAATATAAACACCCAATAATTTGGATGCATACTGCGCCACTGATACAGTTCAACGTTTTATGAATAGGTGGCAGTAGTCTGTTAGTTGTCAGAAACTGATATTTGACAAGTAAACTACGTTTGTGAAATGATGTGATTTTAAACTAAAATATTGTTAATTAGCAACAAAATGTAGTAGAATAAGTAAGTTTGAATTTAAATTAATTTCTAATGCGCCAATGTCGTTTTTAGGTATGTATTTCATGCACAAACCATAGACAGATGTCAGAGAATGAAAGCAACATTTGTCGACTTTAAAACCAATTATTATGAAAGACAATGTTTACAATCACCACAAATCAACGACAAAACCAACTTGTGGAGCTGGTGCACCAGGTTGTAGATGCACAGTGAAACCGCCAAACAGGTGAGATGATTTTTTATTTATATTTTTGAGGCTATATTTTTTGTTTCTTTGTACTTTTAAAATATCTCGATTAGTACAAGACTTACGCGCTGCTAAATAAATTAAATTATTTTTTAATTAAATTACTTTTTAAACAATGAGTGTATCTTTTAAATGACTAAATGTGGGTTTCCTTTTACTATTTCTAGTACACTCACTCTCAAAAGTTATGATGATTATGAAACTTGAAATAAACATGATGAAGGGTGCTATGCTATGTTACTAATACATTGTTTTTATGTTTATAGGGACATCATCAAGATGTTGAAGCAGCTGGTGTCATTGGAGCTGCCGCCATCCAGAGCTTGGAGCAGCTGGAGCTGGTGTCACCGTGGACATCATCATCAATGTAAGTACATTGTTATTTTTTTAATTATTTGGGTAAAAACAATAATAATAATGATTGTGAATGATTAGTAACTGACAATCTACTAAATATTCATTAATGATAACGGTAGTACATTATTAGCTAGTCAAGGGTGATTAATTATAAAGCTTGTCCCAGAAAACAATGTCGCCTATAATTTTTTACTAAAAACCTTATAATTAAATGATTTTTTTAAAAACTATTGAAGACTTTATTGATCAACAACTAAATAGTACATAATAGCATATATTTACATTTTATTTATGATTCATCCAAACGTTGTGCAATTTCCTTTTCAGCCCTTTCATTAAAATTTGTACAACATAATCAGATATCATTTTTGTAATTTGTTTCCACTTATATTTAAAATTATCGACAGAATTGGTTTGTTTCTTATATTTTAATAACTTCTGCTTCATATGGGCCCAATATTTTTTGATTGGGCGCAATTCAGGACAATTTGTAGGATTTTCAGATTTATGTACAAATTCTATATGTGGGGTTGCTTTTATACCAATCAATGACATGTTGCCAAATCTGGCCAAAATAGTATTGGTGTGTTATGAAGCCTTATAAAGGGCCAATAATCATCTTTCAAGACACTCGCTTAAATATCTTTCGCCGTTGATTGTCGATGTCGAAAAGTAAGGCATACTGCGTTTGCCACAGGAACAAATGGCCTGCCATACGAGCATCTTTTTTGAGAATTTTTCTATTTTAATTACCTTCAATTAGCTACTAACAGATTTTCTGAACTTTCCAGAATAATAATAACAGGGTTCGAAGATATATATCGATCGATATATATCATGATATTTATTTTGATATATATCGTCATATTTTTGCAATGATATATATCCATTATATAAAAATATCAAATAGTTTTTGAGATATAGCCTCCGGAAAAGTGAAATTTTTCGAATTTTTCAGTTTTTCTACTTTTCCGAGGCTATATCTCGAAAACTAAATGTGATATGAAAACGCGCTCAACGGCATTAATTTTCTCGTGTTTCAGTTAACTTATAAACATAGTTTCAGCGATTTTTATTTTTTTTTCAATTTTCCGCCAAAAAAATCGCAAAAGGCGGTTTTTTAACATTTTCTCGAAAACCAGAAGTCATATGCATTTGAAGATTGCACCACTGGATTCAGTGGGTCAAAATACATATGTATGTAAATTTTCGTTTTAATAATCCTACGATTAAGGATTTTTGGGAAAATTGAATTAAAATCTGAAAAAACCAAAGAGGTACCCCTTAGGAAATAATTAAAAATATTAAATTGCATAAAATTGTATGAAAATTTGCTTATAAGTCAATTCGGGCACGGGGAATTCAACGCCGTTGAGCGCATTTCCATATCTTGTTTAGTTTTTGAGATATAGCCTCCGGAGAAGTGAAATTTTTCGAATTTTTCAGTTTTTCTAAATGTGTACAAAAACTAAAATTAAAAAATAAATATCCAAAAAGTGATATTTATCTGATATATATCCTATATATCAGATATTTTGATATTTATTATAAATATCATGATATTTACGAACCCTGCTTTAAAGTAAAGTTTTCTTGATCTTCATTTTGTGTTAGTTTCTTGCTTAGTATTCCTGTTAGGTACTTTTGTTTTTTGTTTTAAATACTTTATAGAATTCTTTAGCTTAATTTTCTGGACTGTTGATTGAGTAGTTTCTTAGCCAAATCTCTCACAGAAAGATTTGTATTTTTACACAAAGCCTTTAAGACATTTTCTCAATATTTTAATCTACAAATCCAGGTTTGCATCCACTTCCACATTATTTTGTGTATCACCCGTTTCATTATATCTTCTTAACAACCTTTGAACAGTCCTTGTTGTAGATTTTAACTCGAAAGCTACTTTTCTTGTGGATATATGCCTATTTTGAACACATTTGTACAAAATATTTTCGCGCAATTGTTTGTGTTTCAATGGCATCTTTGTATACTAAATTGTATGAAAGTTGTCAACTAATTGTTTTTGTATAATGCATAGCCAAATAATAAAAACGCATCACATAAAATTTTATATATCTATAAAAGCAGTAAACGAAAAGGCCTAAACCTAAGCTACATTTTTTTTCTGGAGCAAGCTTTATTTTACTTATACAATTATTTTTCTCCTAAAATAATTGATGTCCGGTTCAAAGCAGAAAATTAAAATTAATCTCGTTTAATAATTTGATTTTACTAGCGGTGACTTTTACCCAATATTTAAAATATATGAGTTTTAAAAATGTTATTTACAACATTTAACTTTGAAGAGGTTTGAAAATGTGGACTGTCTATAGTTTTGTTTGTAAATCTGGCGAATTTTATTAATTTTCTGAGAGAAAATATGAACGACAGTTTTTCTGTAACTTTAGATGATCAACATGTTTTAAAAACTGCTGTAATTTAGTAACCAGTCAACCGGGTTTCAACATTCAATTCCTCATCTATTGACCATAGTTTCATCCCTTAATATCAACCCTCCAGAAAATAATTAATTTTAAAATAAACGTTATTGAAGCGAGGATGGTGTGTCGGGTTGAGAATGTTCTGTGAATGTCTCAGTGGACAATTATTCACAATTGGTTTGAACATATAATTTTATTTTGATAATTTACTATTCTTTAATATTAAAAATTACTTTTAAAGATTGTTTAGTATTTTTAATGATAGATACTCATATTAAATTGAGTTTTGCAGTTTACGTAAATTATCTGAATGCGGCATTCAGTCCCAGGAGTCGAGCGCCATGCCCACGCTGTCCACCGGGTGCTTCAACACACTTCAGGAATAAAAGATAAGTACAAATTTATATTTTAATTAGTCTAAAAAATGAGAAAAGAAATTATTAATAATTGATTTAGAATTTTATTGAGACACAGCCTTGACATACATCTGCTGTCTTTTAATTTAATTTATTGTTTGATGTGAGAAATATTTGTTTAAAGTATTTTAAAAGTAAATTGCTAAATTCTACAATCGTTATTATTTTACTTTTGTTTATACTAAATAATAATATATTAATAATATTAATAATTTCTAATAATAATAACAGTAAACTGAGTAATATTGTATTTGAATTGTAAGTTAGATGTGTGCATGTTTCAAATTCACTTTAATTTCATTCATTGGTTGTGAGTGTGTCATCAAATAGGTCGCGCTGCGAGTCTGCAACAAGAAGTTCACTTGCCAAACAAACGTCGTCGTCGAGTAATTTAACTTTTGTCTGCCTTATTTAAAGGCCTTCATAACTTCATAACCGATATCGTATCGTGGGCTTGATTTATAGTTATACTATAAGATCAACTTCCCGAGTCGATATCGTGTTTGTTTTTATTGTTCACTCACTACGTACATTTTAATTTAGTTAGTTAGTTGCTGCCTTAATAGGAGGCCATCCTAACTGTGTGTAGTTCTTTTCGTGGGGTTGATTTATTACTATAAATCAATTTTACGAATCGAAATTGTGTAGATCGATATCTATCGTGGGTTTGATTTGAAATCAACCTCACGAGTCGATATCGTGTATTTTGTATTATCCACCAAAAAACGCAGGCCCCACGTGGGGCCCCAACATACATCCCATCACCAGGAGGCAAGTTTGAAGCGTTTCGTGATCCGGGTTGGGGCGAGTCCCTCGCGAGCGTGCTGCTGTGTGTAGCTAGAAGGTGTAAGCCGATGCCTTGGGTGGTCGAGTTATCGAATCACAGGAACCATATTGTCCAATGAGTCATTGGGAGATCTAGACATAATTCGACTGTTCGAGCACTGCGAAATCTTCCCAGCAGTCGGGTAGGTTGGTAGGCGGTGAACCGAGAGGTCGTGGGCACGGAATATGCTCAACGTTTTTGCTAACTTGACAAGCACCCTTCGGTTGCTTTGTCGTAGATTCGTAGCTAGTCGTTGGCAAAAACTTAGGTAAGATAGGGATGGGTAGGGAGAAAAAGATGGCACCTTTACTGAAGACTACGTAAAATGTGAGTCTCTTTCAGGTTCTTCCTAACACTTGACCGATATCTTATCGTGGATATGATTTATAGTTATACTATAAGATCATATTCACGAGTCAATATCGTGTTTTTATCTCTACGTACATTTAAATTTAGTTAGTTTAGTTTCTGCCTTATTAGAAGGCCTTCCTAACAACTGTGTAGTTCTTTTCGTGGGGTTGATTTATTACTATAAATCAATTTTACGAATCGAAATTGGTTAGAACAATATCTATCGTGGGGTTGATTTATTTCCATAAATCAATTTTACGAATTGATATTGTGATATCTATCGTGGGTTTGATGTGTAATCAACCTCACGAGTCGATATCGGATGTTTTGTATTGTCCACCACAAAACGCTGGCCCTCCGTGGGGCCCCATTATAGCGTTTCGCGGTTGCTTTGTTGTAGATTCGTAGCTAGTCTTTGACAAACACTTAGGTAAGATAGGGTAGGTAGGGAGAAGAAGGACACCATCATTGAAAACTTATTGTTTTTTAAGGAGTATTTGTACTTGTTTCTAATAATATTTTATTGTTAGGTGCGGTGGTGAATGAAGAAAACCAACGTTTCCTGTTGGTGATTACATCAACATGCTGGGAAGATTCATCAGCAGCAGAATCAACAGCTTCTCTTCAAACACATCCGAAGATGACTGCAAAGTCAACGCAGAATGTCGTCAAGACCGCTGCCTCCAACATCAATATAAGATAATTATTAGTTTTAAGTGGGTTGTATTTAATCGAGCACCAAAATATCAGCTCTAAATAATTCATATTCGATATCGAAAATACTAGACTTTGCTAATCTGTTTATCAATTTAAATATCAAATATTTGTATTTGCCATATTAGCATTTAATTTTCTATGAAGCTTATTTACTATTATATTTAAAGACTATCAAAATATAATTTAACTGGGGTTAAAAATATATATTTTTGGTGTTTAATAAATATATTTCTGGCAAGAGCACCACAGTTCTTATTGTTTATTTGTGATACAATGATTTCGGTGCTCATTTAAATTATTCCCTTTTTAAATTATTTGGGTAAAAGTCGGTTAAAAACAGTAATAAATATGTTGTTTTAAATTAATATAAAATAGCGCAATTGTGTACACGGGAGAATGTGAGCGAAAATGAACAGAGAGTGATTGATTTTATTCTGTGTGATGAATGATTGATGCGCGGTTTTTCAGTACATTCTGACATTTATATGTCATAATTATTTGTCACAATTTTGTTGAGCGACTTGGTCGCGTTAGAAGACCTAAAATAATTAGAAATATAGTAAAACCGTCAGAAGGGTATCATTAGAAATATATTACAATATACACTTTTCTATTTACTATTTCATATACAATTTAATTCTTTTATTATTGAGTTAATTTGTAATTTTACGTATTCCTCTTTTTTTGCTAATTTGCACCAATTTTTAATTGTCTGCCCCCATGATTTTTCTCTTTTTAAAATTATTTAAACTTGTGCTAGAATTTTAATGAACGCGTACCTGACTTAGAACTTAAATTTGATCTTGTACATTATTAATATTTTTATCTTTGGACTAGAGAACTTTTAAAATTTTAGCCCTACAGTATTAAATGATGCAGAAATTTCCTCCCAACACTTTTCTTCTCCTTAACACAATACTTTATCAGTTTTTTTCATTCTATACATGTTTGTAACTCTCACTAAATCTATTAATAATTCAACTTCATTGGTGGAAAAATTTGCAGCTCTTTTAATATTTCCCATCATGTGTATATAAATATATTTATTATTTTGCCTGTGACAGAATATAAACTGAATTTCGATAATCAAGACAATGATTATAATTTGACATTCAGTTTAGGTTCAGCTGAACTAGATTAATTTGACAAGTTATAAACAAAAAAAAATGTTCAGACTCAAGTTCAAGGTTCAACTGAAAAACCGAGCATGAGAAGTGTATTTGATGGTGTCGCGTATACGTCTGGATAAAAGTTGGTGAATGAGGGTGTATAATGAGGATGTTAGAGATATGTCTGTTGAGTAAATAAATGAATGAAGGAATGGTACGAATGATGAATTATATTGTGGAATGAATCAGATGAGAATGATGTTGCGTGTAAAGAATGGCAAGGCTCCCGGCTTGAATGAGATGTTTATGTATGGAGGTGAGAGGTTATTTGACTCCTGGTGATTGGAAATGCGCGCACGCAGTTAGAGTGTTTGAAGGTAGCGAGGCTGCGGTAGTGTCTGCGTTACCTGGTGCGGATGATGTTGTTGTAAATGATTTCAATAAATGAAGCAGAAAACGATTTAAATAATGTTAATTAATAAATAAAACCACTTAGTATTTAGTTTTATAAATTTGGTCAGAAGGTAGATATGGTTTACAAACACTTATATATTGTACAAATACAAAAATAATTGTTAATAGAGAGAGGGACTGTTTAGGGAATGTACTTTAATAACAAGGGCTATGAAAGTTGAGTTTATAACATCTAAATATTCATTCATTAGTTTCTGGTCGGCCCTAACGGCTTTCTTAATTTTAAAAGCTTCAAGGAAAGTGAATCGATATCCTTTCCTTTTATATGTAGAACTGACAAATTACATATAGAACTGTTATGATAAAAATCTATCAAGTGTTTAGCTAGATTAGACTGGGGACTTTTGATCATATAATTATAACAATACTCTTTAAATCTAGTCTGGAAACTTTGTCCTGTTTGCTCTATATAAACAAATTCACAATCTTTACATTTAATTTAACAAAGGGTCTTTATTCATTAGTTTATTATTATTAGTATATAATGTAAAATTTCCATACTACGATTCATGCCATTAACATAATTTATTTTTTATAAATTGATTTAAATCTAGTTTCAAAATGTACAGGATAAAATTAATTTCTTGTAATTGATCTAATTTTCTTATTTATTAGCTTCACAGTGATTGACAATTGTTTTCTGCAATATTTAAAATGATTTTAATTCAGATAAATTATAAAACGTTGCTAGTTTTATATTACATGGGTGATACAAATTAGTGGGTTTCCTGTAAATACTAAAATTAAATTTATTGTTAATGTGTTGGATAGTAATGGCCAAGATATTTATGCTTTTATGAACTTTCACTTCAGTGGTGAATTATGTATTTTAATCAAATGAATTAAGGACATTTAGTAGTTGTTGCTCCTGGTGTAAAGGAATTAAAACATCGTCGATATATCTATACCAAAAATGTAAATATTTTCGGAGGTATTTTTTGGAATTGAGGCATATATATTCTCTAAATTGTTGATGAATATTTCTGATAATAAAGACCCACATTTTGTTAATTATAAATGTCACCAAAGAGCAAAAATAATTTGTTTGTAGACAAACTTCCAGCAAGTTTAAAGTTACATGGTTAACTTCAAGCTGTTTTTATTTATTAATTTTAAATCACGTTTCGCCGAATGCAAACAGCTTCATTAATTGAAATGATGAATGTGTTAGTGTTTAAGAAGAGCGATTGCAATGTTTCGGTGATGGATGATGTGAGATTGGAGATGAAATGAATGTGTTTGTATATTAGGGTAGTATGTGATGTATTAATTCAGAATACATTGGTGTATGTTGTATGATGACTCTGAGATTGACATGAATGTTGTTGAAAGAGTGAGTATAAGTCAGATGAGATAGTTTAGGAATGTGGAACGTGTGTCGAATTGAAGATATGAATGAACTTGTATGAATGTATATGTATGTATTTATGTATGAAGAGCATGTGGTTGAAGCAAGGATGACTGAATGTTTCTGGGGTTCGTGTTACCCCATTTAATAAGATATTATCTTTACAACATATTTATTATTTGTTTAAACTATATAATAATGAATGATTCACTTTAAAATTATAATGATGAATCGTTCTCATCTGTAACACAATACTTTGCTAGCTGACAATTTATTATACATACATATATATTTTTTATTGTAACATTAGCAGATTGTCAGCTACTGAAACATTGTGATACAGAGACAGTTAGTATAAAAAAACAAACAAATTACGAATGATTAACTAGATTTTTCATTGTTAAACATTCCGGCATTATTTTATACAAATATATTTGAAGTAAATGATTGATATAAATAAATTTGAATCAGTTTTATTTTAAATATTATTCTCTAAACAACTTATGACCGATTTAAATAAAGTTAATCAAATCATCCTCCATCGATTATTTATACTAACAGTCAACATATTTTGTAAATAAAGATAATGAAATACTTTTACCCAAAATAATTGTATCAAAGTATTAATTCTAAAAGTTTCCTTTATAATAATTAAATTGATTTCTTTTTAAAAACTTGGAAAACTGACAGAATTGATATTTACTAATGATAATAATAAATATATTTTAAGTAGATAGTTGACAATAACTTTGTTTAACACATATTTATTCTTTAAGAATAAGAAATAGATACCTATTGTAATAAGTTATACATACATCTTATTACAATATTCTTTATTCTTAAAAAATTAATCTGTTTTGAAGAGATTTATTGTGAATTATTTAATTTAAAATATAGTTTTTATTATGTAAGATAAATAAGTAAATAATATTATTGTAATTAAATATGTAAAAATAATAACAAATATGTTTTAAATAGATAGTTTACAATAACTTTGTTTAACACATATTTATTGTTTAAGAATAAGAAATAGGGTACCCATTGTAATAAGTTAACATATATCTTATTACAATATTCCTTATTCTTAAAGAATAAATGTGTGTTGAAGAAATTTATTGTGGAATATTTAATTTAAAATATAGTTGTTATTATTTAATATAAATAAGTAAATAATATTATTGTAATTAAATATGTAAAAACAATAATATATGTTTTAAATAGATAAGTTTACAATAACTCTATTTAAAACATAATTATTCTTTAAGAATAAGAAATATTGCAACAAGTTGTTTGCGAAAACATACATCTTATTGCAATACGTCTTATACTTCAAGAATACATATGTTTTAAAGAGACTTATTCTAAATTAATTTAGATAGGTATCCTCATTAAATCCCTCAAATCATTTATAAAATTGTCATCTTTCTGAATACTCCCTCAAATCTTTTGTAATGTTATCATTTTCCCAAAAGTCCTTAAATTCATTTGTAAGATAGTAATCCTCCTAAAAAGTCCTCCAATTCATTTTTAATTCCTTCCATGAAGTCCCTCAAATCATTTATAAAATTGTCTTCCTCCCAAAAATTCCTCCAATTCATTTTCAAGATATAATCCTCTCGAAAAGTCCTCCAATACATTTATATTTCCTCCCATGAAGTCCCTCAAATCAATTATAAAATTGTTCTTCCTCCAATTCATTTATAAGATATCATCCTCCCAAAAACTCCCTCAAATCATTTATAAAATAGCCATCTTACTAAATGTCCCTCAAATCCATTTATAAAATAATCACCCTCTTAGAAAGTTCCTCAAATAACTTATAAAGCAATCCTACATTCTAAAAGACACCCCAGAAATTAAATAATATTTTTTTCAATAATATATTATATATTTAATAAAAATTGTAATAATTATGTTTTACATTGTATTTATAATATAAATTTGTAATAAATAAATTGTAATGAATGCTTTAAATATTGTATTTATAATTAATATTGTAATACAGATGTTAGTTTCTATTGTATACTGATTTAAAACGTCAATAAAAGTGTTTAAAATGGCTGCCATTCTTTCATTTATTTCCTTCTGTAAATATAAATATTTTATTCAAATTCAATTAACTTGTCTTCCATTTTGTACCTCCCATATATTAAATGAAATTCAATTAAATATCAATTAAGAGGAGGAGCCACGAAAGATTTAATGGGAGTCAACACAACCAATTAAGAAACAGGGTTGCCAATTCACTATAACCAAAATCCAGTAAAGTTACCTCCTCATCGTTCTGCGCCCCGGATACAAATCGACGAATTTGGAGCAATTCCTGACCAAAAACTCGAAATTTTTTTTCTAGTTCAAAAACTGAACAATAGATAGCACCACCATGCATACATGATTGATGCTGCCCCCTGGTGACCAATTTTAGAACTAAGAAAAAAAACTTTGAAATTTTGTCAGGATCTGCTCCAATTTGGTCGGTTTGTATCCGGGGCGCAGAACGGCGAGGAGGTATCTTTACTGTATTTTGGTTATAGTGAATTGGCATCACTGCTTTCTTAATTGGTTGTGTTACCGCCCTCATTTCTTCTATTGCTCCTCCTCATAATTGAAACTTAATTGAATTTAATTTTATATATGGGAGGAACAAAATGGCTGATTAATAGAAATTTAAATGGAAGTATTTAAATGTAAATAATTAAATAGACGCCATTTTAAATTCAACCATTGACATTTAAAGTAAAAGAAACCAACATTAAAATAATTAATTAAATTAACTTAGTTCGCAAAAAATTAAAAACAACAAGGTATGTATAAATATAAACAATATTTATTATCATTGCAAAGTTGTGTACAAGTTTTACTAACATTTTATTTTAGAATTGTTAACTACAAGTACATTTTATTTATAATACAAACTATTTTTTAAATAAATTAATTTAGAATAAGTCTCTTTAAAATATATTTATAAGACGTATTGCAATAAGATGTATGTTTTCTTATTACAATATTTCTTATTCTTAAAGAATAGATATGTTTTAAATAGAGTTATTGTAAACTTATCTATTTAAAACATTTATTATTGTTTTTACATATTTAATTACAATAATATTATTAACTTATTTATCTTAAACAATAAAAACTATATTTTAAATTAAATAATTCACAATAAATCTCTTCAACACACATTTATTCTTTAAGTATAAGAAATATTGTAATAAGATATATGTTAACTTATTACAATGGGTACCCTATTTCTTATTCTTAAACAATAAATATGTGTTAAACAAAGTTATTGTAAACTATCTATTTAAAACATATTTGTTATTATTTTTACATATTTAATTACAATAATATTATTTACTTATTTATCTTAAATAATAAAAACTATATTTTAAATTAAATAATTCACAATAAATCTCTTCAAAACAGATTAATTTTTTAAGAATAAAGAATATTGTAATAAGATGTATGTATAACTTATTACAATAGGTATCTATTTCTTATTCTTAAAGAATAAATATATGTGTTAAACAAAGTTATTGTCAACTATCTACTTAAAATATATTTGTTATTATCATTAGTAAATATCAATTCTGTCAGTTTTCCCAATTTTTAAAAAGAAATCAATTTAATTATTATAAAGGAAACTTTTAGAATTAATACTTTGATACAATTATTTTGGGTAAAAGTATTTCATTATCTTTATTTACAAAATATGTTGACTGTTAGTATAAATAATCGATGGAGGATGATTTGATTAACTTTATTTAAATCGGTCATAAGTTGTTTAGAGAATAATATTTAAAATAAAACTGATTCAAATTTATTTATATCAATCATTTACTTCAAATATATTTGTATAAAATAATGCCGGAATGTTTAACAATGAAAAATCTAGTTAATCATTCGTAATTTGTTTGTTTTTTTATACTAACTGTCTGTGTATCACAATGTTTCAGTAGCTGACAATCTGCTAATGTTACAATAAAAAATATATATGTATGTATAATAAATTGTCAGCTAGCAAAGTATTGTGTTACAGATGAGAACGATTCATCATTATAATTTTAAAGTGAATCATTCATTATTATATAGTTTAAACAAATAATAAATATGTTGTAAAGATAATATCTTATTAAATGGGGTAACACGAACCCCAGAAACATTCAGTCATCCTTGCTTCAACCACATGCTCTTCATACATAAATACATACATATACATTCATACAAGTTCATTCATATCTTCCATTCGACACACGTTCCACATTCCTAAACTATCTCATCTGACTTATACTCACTCTTTCAACAACATTCATGTCAATCTCAGAGTCATCATACAACATACACCAATGTATTCTGAATTAATACATCACATACTACCCTAATATACAAACACATTCATTTCATCTCCAATCTCACATCATCCATCACCGAAACATTGCAATCGCTCTTCTTAAACACTAACACATTCATCATTTCAATTAATGAAGCTGTTTGCATTCGGCGAAACGTGATTTAAAATTAATAAATAAAAACAGCTTGAAGTTAACCATGTAACTTTAAACTTGCTGGAAGTTTGTCTAAAAACAAATTATTTTTGCTCTTTGGTGACATTTATAATTAACAAAATGTGGGTCTTTATTATCAGAAATATTCATCAACAATTTAGAGAATATATATGCCTCAATTCCAAAAAATACCTCCGAAAATATTTACATTTTTGGTATAGATATATCGACGATGTTTTAATCCCTTTACACCAGGAGCAACAACTACTAAATGTCCTTAATTCATTTGATTAAAATACATAATTCACCACTGAAGTGAAAGTTCATAAAAGCATAAATATCTTGGCCATTACTATCCAACACATTAACAATAAATTTAATTTTAGTATTTACAGGAAACCCACTAATTTGTATCACCCATGTAATATAAAACTAGCAACGTTTTATAATTTATCTGAATTAAAATCATTTTAAATATTGCAGAAAACAATAGTCAATCACTGTGAAGCTAATAAATAAGAAAATTAGATCAATTACAAGAAATTAATTTTATCCTGGACACTTTGAAACTAGATCTAAATCAATTTATAAAAAATTAAATTATGTTAATGGCATGAATCGTAGTATGGCCAAGAATTGGAGGAAATTTTACATTATATACTAATAATAATAAACTAATGAATAAAGACCCTTTGTCAAATTAAATGTAAAGATTGTGAATTTGTTTATATAGAGCAAACAGGACAAAGTTTCCAGACTAGATTTAAAGAGTATTGTTATAATTATATGATCAAAAGTCCCCAGTCTAATCTAGCTAAACACTTGATAGATTTTTATCATAACAGTTCTATATGTAATTTGTCAGTTCTACATATAAAAGGAAAGGATATCGATTCACTTTCCTTGAAGCTTTTAAAATTAAGAAAGCCGTTAGGGCCGACCAGAAACTAATGAATGAATATTTAGATGTTATAAACTCAACTTTCATAGCCCTTGTCATTAAAGTACATTCCTTAAACAGTCCCTCTCTCTATTAACAATTATTTTTGTATTTGTACAATATATAAGTGTTTGTAAACCATATCTACCTTCTGACCAAATTTATAAAACTAAATACTAAGTGGTTTTATTTATTAATTAACATTATTTAAATCGTTTTCTGCTTCATTTATTGAAATCATTTACAACAACATCATCCGCACCAGGTAACGCAGACACTACCGCAGCCTCGCTACCTTCAAACACTCTAACTGCGTGCGCGCATTTCCAATCACCAGGAGTCAAATAACCTCTCACCTCCATACATAAACATCTCATTCAAGCCGGGAGCCTTGCCATTCTTTACACGCAACATCATTCTCATCTGATTCATTCCACAATATAATTCATCATTCGTACCATTCCTTCATTCATTTATTTACTCAACAGACATATCTCTAACATCCTCATTATACACCCTCATTCACCAACTTTTATCCAGACGTATACGCGACACCATCAAATACACTTCTCATGCTCGGTTTTTCAGTTGAACCTTGAACTTGAGTCTGAACATTTTTTTTTGTTTATAACTTGTCAAATTAATCTAGTTCAGCTGAACCTAAACTGAATGTCAAATTATAATCATTGTCTTGATTATCGAAATTCAGTTTATATTCTGTCACAGGCAAAATAATAAATATATTTATATACACATGATGGGAAATATTAAAAGAGCTGCAAATTTTTCCACCAATGAAGTTGAATTATTAATAGATTTAGTGAGAGTTACAAACATGTATAGAATGAAAAAAACTGATAAAGTATTGTGTTAAGGAGAAGAAAAGTGTTGGGAGGAAATTTCTGCATCATTTAATACTGTAGGGCTAAAATTTTAAAAGTTCTCTAGTCCAAAGATAAAAATATTAATAATGTACAAGATCAAATTTAAGTTCTAAGTCAGGTACGCGTTCATTAAAATTCTAGCACAAGTTTAAATAATTTTAAAAAGAGAAAAATCATGGGGGCAGACAATTAAAAATTGGTGCAAATTAGCAAAAAAAGAGGAATACGTAAAATTACAAATTAACTCAATAATAAAAGAATTAAATTGTATATGAAATAGTAAATAGAAAAGTGTATATTGTAATATATTTCTAATGATACCCTTCTGACGGTTTTACTATATTTCTAATTATTTTAGGTCTTCTAACGCGACCAAGTCGCTCAACAAAATTGTGACAAATAATTATGACATATAAATGTCAGAATGTACTGAAAAACCGCGCATCAATCATTCATCACACAGAATAAAATCAATCACTCTCTGTTCATTTTCGCTCACATTCTCCCGTGTACACAATTGCGCTATTTTATATTAATTTAAAACAACATATTTATTACTGTTTTTAACCGACTTTTACCCAAATAATTTAAAAAGGGAATAATTTAAATGAGCACCGAAATCATTGTATCACAAATAAACAATAAGAACTGTGGTGCTCTTGCCAGAAATATATTTATTAAACACCAAAAATATATATTTTTAACCCCAGTTAAATTATATTTTGATAGTCTTTAAATATAATAGTAAATAAGCTTCATAGAAAATTAAATGCTAATATGGCAAATACAAATATTTGATATTTAAATTGATAAACAGATTAGCAAAGTCTAGTATTTTCGATATCGAATATGAATTATTTAGAGCTGATATTTTGGTGCTCGATTAAATACAACCCACTTAAAACTAATAATTATCTTATATTGATGTTGGAGGCAGCGGTCTTGACGACATTCTGCGTTGACTTTGCAGTCATCTTCGGATGTGTTTGAAGAGAAGCTGTTGATTCTGCTGCTGATGAATCTTCCCAGCATGTTGATGTAATCACCAACAGGAAACGTTGGTTTTCTTCATTCACCACCGCACCTAACAATAAAATATTATTAGAAACAAGTACAAATACTCCTTAAAAAACAATAAGTTTTCAATGATGGTGTCCTTCTTCTCCCTACCTACCCTATCTTACCTAAGTGTTTGTCAAAGACTAGCTACGAATCTACAACAAAGCAACCGCGAAACGCTATAATGGGGCCCCACGGAGGGCCAGCGTTTTGTGGTGGACAATACAAAACATCCGATATCGACTCGTGAGGTTGATTACACATCAAACCCACGATAGATATCACAATATCAATTCGTAAAATTGATTTATGGAAATAAATCAACCCCACGATAGATATTGTTCTAACCAATTTCGATTCGTAAAATTGATTTATAGTAATAAATCAACCCCACGAAAAGAACTACACAGTTGTTAGGAAGGCCTTCTAATAAGGCAGAAACTAAACTAACTAAATTTAAATGTACGTAGAGATAAAAACACGATATTGACTCGTGAATATGATCTTATAGTATAACTATAAATCATATCCACGATAAGATATCGGTCAAGTGTTAGGAAGAACCTGAAAGAGACTCACATTTTACGTAGTCTTCAGTAAAGGTGCCATCTTTTTCTCCCTACCCATCCCTATCTTACCTAAGTTTTTGCCAACGACTAGCTACGAATCTACGACAAAGCAACCGAAGGGTGCTTGTCAAGTTAGCAAAAACGTTGAGCATATTCCGTGCCCACGACCTCTCGGTTCACCGCCTACCAACCTACCCGACTGCTGGGAAGATTTCGCAGTGCTCGAACAGTCGAATTATGTCTAGATCTCCCAATGACTCATTGGACAATATGGTTCCTGTGATTCGATAACTCGACCACCCAAGGCATCGGCTTACACCTTCTAGCTACACACAGCAGCACGCTCGCGAGGGACTCGCCCCAACCCGGATCACGAAACGCTTCAAACTTGCCTCCTGGTGATGGGATGTATGTTGGGGCCCCACGTGGGGCCTGCGTTTTTTGGTGGATAATACAAAATACACGATATCGACTCGTGAGGTTGATTTCAAATCAAACCCACGATAGATATCGATCTACACAATTTCGATTCGTAAAATTGATTTATAGTAATAAATCAACCCCACGAAAAGAACTACACACAGTTAGGATGGCCTCCTATTAAGGCAGCAACTAACTAACTAAATTAAAATGTACGTAGTGAGTGAACAATAAAAACAAACACGATATCGACTCGGGAAGTTGATCTTATAGTATAACTATAAATCAAGCCCACGATACGATATCGGTTATGAAGTTATGAAGGCCTTTAAATAAGACAGACAAAAGTTAAATTACTCGACGACGACGTTTGTTTGGCAAGTGAACTTCTTGTTGCAGACTCGCAGCGACCTACTTAAAATTAAAGTGAATTTGAAACATATACACATCTAACATACACTTCAAATACAATATTACTCAGTTTACTGTTATTATTATTAGAAATTATTAATATTATTAATATATTATTATTTAGTATAAACAAAAGTAAAATAATAACGTTTATCTACTCTTATTAAATAATGTATTCATTACTTATGAAATTTGTGATAAGTAAAACTAATCATTATTGACAGTGTTAAGTAATAATTCATTACTCAACACTTCACGACCAATCACACGTCTGAATTTTCATAGAAGCCGCACACGTACGTTTCTTAAATTTACTGCCCGAAAAATCAAAAAAAAAGTATGAACAAGTTTATAAAACTTTTATGGATTGGCGAATACGCAAAAATGTTAAGTAGTGTTCATATTTATTAAATAAAAATAAAAACAAAAAATTTAAGCAATCTGACTTATTCATAATGTAACAAAAAAAAAAATTAATTGTAAAATCTTATTACATAATAACATATAGTCGTAGATAAAGTATAGTATTCTATTCGCAAGTAATAGCTATTACTCACTCGAATGATTTACAACACTCACCTTCGGCTCGTGTTGCAAACTTCATTCTCCTGAGTAACAGCTTATATTACTTACTCATTGAATAATATACTATTTTTTGAATTTAGCAATTTACTTTTAAAACACTTTAAACAAATATTTCTCACATCTAACAATAAATGAAATTAAAACACAGCAGATGTATGTCAAGGCGGTGTCTCAATAAAATTCTAAATAAATTATTAATAATTTCTTTTCTCATTTTTTACATTAATTAAAATATAAATAAAATTTGTACTTATCTTTTGTTCCTGAAGTGTGTTGAAGCAACCGGTGGACAGCGTGGACAACTTGGGCATGGCGCTCGAGTCCTGGGACTGAATGCCGCATTCAAATATGCATGCAAAACAGAATTTAAAATAAGCATCTATCATTAAAAATACTAAACAATATTTAAAAGTAATTTTTAATATTAAACAATAGTAAATGATCAAAATAAAATTATATGTTTAAACCAATTGTGAATAATTCTTCATTTTAGAATTAATTACTTTCTGGAGGGTTGATATTAAGGGATGAAACTATGGTCAATAGATGAGGAATTGAATGTTGAAACCCGGTTGACTGGTTACTAAATTACAGCCGTTTTTAAAACATATTTATCTAAAGTTACGGAAAAACTGTCGTTCATATTTTCTCTCAAAAAATTAATAAAATTAACCAGATTTACAAACAAAACTATAGGCAGTCCACATTTTCAAACCTCTTCAAAGTTAAATGTTGTAGACAACATTTGAAAAACTCATATATTTTAAATATTGGGTAAAAGTCACCGCTAGTAAAATCAAATTATTAAACGAGATTAATTTTAATTTTCTGCTTTGAACAGGACATCAATTATTTTAGGAGAAAAATAATTGTAAAAGTAAAATAAAGCTTGCCCCAGAAAAAAATTGTCGCTTAGATTTGGGCCTTTTCGTATACTGATTTTATAGATATACAAATTTGTATGTGATGCCTTTTTATAATTGGCTATGCATTATACAAAAACAATTAGTTGACAACTTTCATACAATTTAGTATACAAAGATGTCATTGAAACACAAACAATTACGCGAAAATATTTTGTACAAATGTGTTCAAAATAGGCATATATCCACAAGAAAAGTAGCTTTAGAGTTAAAATCTACAACAAGGACTGTTCAAAGGGTGTTAAGAAGATATACTGAAACGGGTGATACACAAAATAATGTGGAAGTGGATGCAAACTTGGATTTGTAGATTAAAATATTGAGAAAATGTCTTGGAAGGCTTTGTGTAAAAATAAAAATCTTTCTGTGAGAGATTTGGTTAAGAAATTTGAAACTACTCAATCAACAGTCCAGAAAATTAAGCTAAAGAATTCTATAAAGTCATTTAAAAAAACAAAAGTGCCTAACAGGAATACTAAGCAAGAAACTAACACAAAATGAAGATCAAGAAAACTTTACTTTAAAGTGATATCAAAAAAATTATGTGTTATCATGGATGCCGAAACGTATTGTTAACTTGAATTAAAATCTCGACCAGGTCATTATTATTATTCTGGAAAGTAGCTAATTGAAGGTAATTAAAATAGAAAAATTCTCAAAAAAGATGCTTGTATGGCAGGCCATTTGTTCCAATGGCGAAAGATATTTAAGCGAGTGTCTTGAAAGACGATTATTGCCCTTTATAAGGCTTCATAACACACCAGTACTATTTTGGCCAGATTTGGCAACATGTCATTACACAAAAAATGTCATGGATTGGTATAAAAGAAACCCCACATATAGAATTTGTACGTAAATCTGAAAATGCTACAAATTGTCCTGAATTGCGCCCAAACAAAAAATATTGGCCCATGTGAAGCAGAAGTTATTAAAATATAAAAAACCACCCAATTCTGTCGATAATTTCAAATATAAGTGGAAACAAATTACAAAAATGATATCTGATTATGTTGTACAAATTTTAATGAATGGGGTGAAAAGGAAATTGCGCAACTTTTGTATGAATCATAATTAAAATGTAAATATATGCTATTATGTACTATTTAGTTGTTGATCCATAAAGTCTTTAATAGTTTTTAAAAAAATCATTTAATTATAACGTTTTTAGTTAAAAATTATAGCAGACATTTTTTTCTGGGACAAGCTTTATAATTCATCACCCTTGACTAGCTAATAATGTACTAGCGTTATCATTAATGAATATTTAGTAGATTGTCAGTTACTAATCATTCACCATCATTATTATTATTGTTTTTACCCAAATAATTAAAAAAATAACAATGTACTTACATTGATGATGATGTCCACGGTGACACCAGCTCCAGCTGCTCCAAGCTCTGGATGGCGGCAGCTCCAATGACACCAGCTGCTTCAACATCTTGATGATGTCCCTATAAACATAAAAACAATGTATTAGTAACATAGCATAGCACCCTTCATCATGTTTATTTCAAGTTTCATAATCATCATAACTTTTGAGAGTGAGTGTACTAGAAATAGTAAAAGGAAACCCACATTTAGTCATTTAAAAGATACACTCATTGTTTAAAAAGTAATTTAATTAAAAAATAATTTAATTTATTTAGCAGCGCGTAAGTCTTGTACTAATCGAGATATTTTAAAAGTACAAAGAAACAAAAAATATAGCCTCAAAAATATAAATAAAAAATCATCTCACCTGTTTGGCGGTTTCACTGTGCATCTACAACCTGGTGCACCAGCTCCACAAGTTGGTTTTGTCGTTGATTTGTGGTGATTGTAAACATTGTCTTTCATAATAATTGGTTTTAAAGTCGACAAATGTTGCTTTCATTCTCTGACATCTGTCTATGGTTTGTGCATGAAATACATACCTAAAAACGACATTGGCGCATTAGAAATTAATTTAAATTCAAACTTACTTATTCTACTACATTTTGTTGCTAATTAACAATATTTTAGTTTAAAATCACATCATTTCACAAACGTAGTTTACTTGTCAAATATCAGTTTCTGACAACTAACAGACTACTGCCACCTATTCATAAAACGTTGAACTGTATCAGTGGCGCAGTATGCATCCAAATTATTGGGTGTTTATATTATAAAAATAATTTGATTTCTAATCAATAAAAACTACTCTATATTATTTATTAATAATTATTATTAACGTTCATAACATATTTTTTAATTATAAACAGCATTTAACCCCGAAAACTAATATTTTAATGTACTTGCCCCCAAAGTAGTCTACGGATTTTTTTACCCGCCTATAATTGATTGCAGGTGTGCCAAAATTAATTTAGTGATAAATAAATTCTCTACTTTTGATATTTATATTTGAATTCAAAATGACTGATTGAAAAACTATTAAACTTATTTTAAAATAAATATGTAGATAATTTAAACGTAAAATAATTAAAATAAAATAATTTTGTGCTTCAATTAATTTAATTAAACGTGAAAAGTTTTTCATATAAAATTCACGAGATTTTGTAAAGAATATTTTAGACTATTTCAAGTTCATGAATGAAACAAACTGTAAAGGGGGTTCAGTATGCTCATGCTTAATCTGCAATTGCAGATTTTGGGCAATTACAATCCATCATATTAGTATTTTAATTAACAAATATATAAGTGTTTGGTTAATGACTGAAAATATGTTTACAAGTTAATTGAAGCAAGAGACAATTAATGTTTTACGTAATTTATCAAATCAAAAATACTTCTAGAAGAATATGTAATCGTCCAACTAAATTATTTAGGCCAAGGGCTCAATTAAATGGCTTTTACACAGATGTACGCGGAACGTAGGTTTATATTGAAACTAATTCACTCATCAGATTCATCGAAGAATCATTTTCATAATAAAAATATGATTAAATATAGTTGAAAACATGGAGAATTCAAAATTTAAAACCAATTTCAATTATCGTGACTAATTTAAAAGTTATAGCCGTTTAAAAAATTGTTTACTTGTACAAGTTACAGCCATTTTATAATTTACAGTAAATTTAAATTTTAAAAGATACACTCACCTGCAAAAGTACTGGAAGTGAAGCGTCCGGACACGTCCCCGGGGCCATCATCTCCTCCAGCTCGGCTTCCTGGTGCTCCAGATTCTCCGTCGACTTCTTGCAGCTGTCCAAAGTCACCTGAATGAGCACAGAGAGGGTGTCAAACATATCAAGTCTCTTGTGTTACGATGTTGTAATTAATTAATTAATTGAATGTATAATTACATCACCACACCTTTTACCCATTATTGGGTCAAATCACAGCCACCACAGATGTAGGTCATTGTTTTAAATGATGATAAATACGTACAACCCAATTTAAATATTGTAAAGAAAACTTTTAAAACTCTTATATATTTTAAATATTGGAAATAATTACCCAAAAAGGTAAAAGTATTTGTGAACTTTATTTACAAAATACACGGACTGCTCGTGATAGAAATATAGTTGCTCACCTTTGATACTAATCACTAGCACTAACAACTCACTAGCACAACGTGTCACTAACTAACAACTAACTAGCACGTGATGATGTTCAAGCGACCAGCTCTGGGCAGCGGTTTGTTTGCAAGTGCGGAGCTCGAACTCGTTGCATGATGACTCGCCCGACTAATTAATTGATGACACAACTCAATACATTCAAACTTACACAACATGTCTACATTTCAAATTAAATATTTCTCATTTTACGTTTTTCATTCATTCTTATAAATTATTATTGTTATATATTTTTTATAAAAGTAAACAAATTTAAAACGTGAAACGTTTATACGTGAATAATGTCCCAGTAATGGGTAAAAGGCGTGATTTGTTTTATAAATAAGTTTCTCACCAATGCCAGAACATTTCCGTCTGATTCCATTCTCTTCTCTTGTTGCAGACATGAAGAGTAGGTTTCTGAAGAGCGATCGTCGTTGACACCATCACCACGGTGTTTGCTGTCTGAGTCAACACCAGCTCTCCAAGTATTTCTAATGATTTGTTTAAAATATCGATCGGTACCAATTCCCAATCAGCGCAGGAATGCAATAAGAGCAGGACAGCTGCTCTCTGGCGAAGCTCATTCTGTTTAAATTCCTCGACTCCGGTTCTGCAGGTTCCAATCTCTTCTCTCCACGGAGGGTTTCATGTCGTTGTGGATGAGTATCCAGTGCTCGCATTTCTCTCCGATTACGCCTGGAACAAACAATAAACACTTACTATTAATTGTAATTGCTAATTAACCGCTAACTTTTGTTTAGCTAATCGATAATAAACATGGCTTCCTTCCTCCTAGGTGCCTCCCCCACATTCCCCTCATTCACCAGCACTCAATTCAATACAATGACCGCTAGTCTATTCAGGGAGATTCATTTTAATTATTTTAGGACAGAACATTTATTTATATCCAACTTTAACTTGAAATATTTTTGACCAAAATAATTCCGGAAGGTTTAACAATTAAAAATATAGTTAACTACCCTTCATAATAACTGACACTAGCTAACAATTTACTAGCGTTATCATTAACAAATATCTATTTACTATTCATCATTATTATTTTAAACTGAATATGAATTTATCTCACAAATTCTCAAATAAATATTAAAACAAATAATTAAAAAATAACAATATTCTTACATGGATGTTGAGAGCAGCAGATTTAATATTCAAACTCGTCTTTGCTGATGCCTCCGGGGTGTTGATACACGCTGAGGATGCTTGCAGGTCCCGTGATGTCCCTATAAACATAAAAACAATATATTAGTAACACACTTCATAACATTTATTAAAGTTAATAATGATAACAGAGAAGACAATTAATAGAATAGCTCTAAAATGCTTTAAAAAAAGAACCTATCATTTAGAAGGCTTTCGAATGCCATCACCAACTACAAAATGGCTGAATTGAGTAAATATTATTAAGAGTGTATTTGTAAACGCTGCTTGTTGAGTGCAGGTGAACTTGAATACGCACAGACTTGTTTAATTATTGTTTCGATCAGTCATCAAATCTATACTTTTACCAATTTAAATATATAGAAAGCAAATGATAATAAATAACATGAATACGTATTTGGCCATTAATAATATTTGAATTAAATTTTTATAAATGAAAATTGAGAAAGATACTCAAAATGAATAGAATATTGTTTTGAAATAATAATAACAATTGGCAAAACCAACTAGTTAAATGCATTATTAAGATGTCATAACACTTGTAGCTGTTATGTATTACAAAGTACATTTTACACTATTTTTAAGTACAAATATCTATCGAAAATATTAGAATAATGTTCTCGTTAACTGTTTACCAGTATTTTGTTATAACGTACAATTATTTATCCAGCAACATTCAACAGCACAGCGTCATACAAGACTAAATTTATGGAATAAACAGGTTCACTTCGGCAAATTTATCGTTTGAACAGATCAAATACTTTTATAAATTTATATAAAATAAAGAAAATACTTTTAAAATCAGTATTTTGACACATTTTCATGTATAAAAACTAATATTTATGTATGTAAATAATAATAAATAATATATATCACGCTTTCCGAAATAAAAATACTATTTATAACTGTTAAAATCTAAAGATATGCAAAAATATGATTGTGATTTAAAAGAAAATTTATTTAAAATCATGTTCAAATATAATGTTAAAGCAGTTTATCCCAAATTTAATTATTGAAATGTAATATTTCTGTTACTGCATTTTCTGTATGTTACGTACAAAGGTTATGTAACAAAATGTTGATGCATTTTTAAGTATCAAAAACTAAATTTACAGGTGAAATTTGTATCAAATTCGTCAGAATAACATCTATACTTACGAAAGGCACTATATTTTATTAATATTTATTGTTATTTTTACTCACAAACACTATTTTTCTAGCAGCACATCTAATAACCACCAGAGATAAGAGAGACTGTGAAGTCGACGCAACGCCTGCGCACTGCAAGAACAGTGCACATCAAATTGTCTTGGAGTCTATTTTATGTATAAAATTTATAATTTATTGAAAATGACATATATTTAATAACATTAATTCAAAATTTGTTTTTTAAATTAGTGTTTATGAATTTTATAAGTAATTAAAATATTTAAATACAGAAATAAGTATTGAAATTAAAGAAAACTAGTACTTAAAATATGATTTTTACAATATAGAAATAGGGAAACAATTCTTGAATGTACTTTAACAAAAAAAATGAATAGTATATTACATAATAAGTCAGGAAAGTGATGCTTTACTTGACGAAGCGGTTGTTTGAAGTACGAGGCCGTCAGGCCGAGTATTTTAATTCGCTGAGTCAAGTAAAACACTTTCGTGACGTATTATGTATACTATTTTTTCTGAAATCGTTCATATTTATATTTGATCAATATAATTAATAATAAATATTTCAAAATGTTTAATTTTTTGGTAAGAATCATATTGGCAGCAAACTACATATCCAAGGTGATAACAAAAGTTGTTGAAAACAATATCTTATGTGAAAAATCTATTGAATATATTTGTGTCAAAAGTAATATTGTTGACAGAGAAGATTTCTTTATAATGTTGGAAAATATAGATGAAAATGAGTATGAGGCGGTATTTTCAAGTACTCCTCCTGAAATCTTAAATCAAGCAACTGCGGCTGTTGAAAATTTATTACCGAGCAAGTCCAAAGACCGATATGATAAAGAGTATGAAATTTTCATGGATTGGAAAAAGCAAAATAATTTGTCAGCAAATGTGCTACTTGCTTATTTTATTTACTGAATCTCCAATAAATTTAGCTTCAAATTCAAATTTTAGTTATTTAGTTTATTTATTTGAGTCAGATAAACACTTACTTTCCTGACTAAAATGCGTCAGGAAAGTAGGCATTTTCTTGACGATTTCAGAAAACACATATTACCTGGCTTCACATTTATTTATTTCCCAATTAATCAACACATCTTCGACTTCCTCTACATCCAATTCCAGACTCGTTTCCGAGAAACCATCATACGAGTGACTGTCTTCTTTTTCTGGAATTGTTTCGGCTTTTTCCTTCAGTCTTATTTTTCTCTGTGGGATCACATTTTGTGATTCTTCGTCCACTGTTTCGGTAAAGTTGTTTGGTTTAGACTGTGAAGACCTTTCTAGGATTTCCGCTTCATTTGGTTTGTCCACTTCTTATTTGATGTCTAAGTTGGCGAAGACTGTGCTGTATTTTTTCCGGAAGTCGCCCAAGAGGTTCGTTGATGCTGTTAGATCTTTCTTGTATCGGCTGAGCAGGACATTGGAATGCAGACACATTAATTTGAATTCGTAGAATTGGCGAAGTTTTTCTTGACACAGAATGCATATTGTTGTTGGAAGACAGTCTGATGAATTTATCTGAAAAATTAAATATTTATTTATTTTTTAAATGATTGAAATATAAATAGTAACAAATTTGATTCATTTCCCTTGTTTTTTATTAATTTAAATTCATAATTGCTTTCATACAAGCTAGGTTATTCCGCCGACTTGCTAACTTTCGTTGACACAACAAAACTTCTGTCTCATTGACCCACTGAATCCAGTGGTGAAATGTTTAAATGCATAAATCTTATAGTTTTTGAGAAAATGTCAAAAAACCGCTTTTTGCGATTTTTTTGGCGAAATTTGGAAAAAAATAAAAATCGCTGAAACTATGTTTATAAGTTAACTGAAGCACGAGAAAGTCAATGCCGTTGACCGCATTTTCATATCGCTTGTAGTTTTTGAGATATAGGCTCGGGAAAGTACAAAATCTGAATAAAATTAAAATTTCACTTTTCCGGAGCGTATATCTGAAAAATTAAACAAGATAAAAATTTCGAACCAGGGTTCACAAGATCCACAGGCCGACTCTAAGTAAAGGAAGTATTGTAATCGCGAAAATTTTCGGTTCTCAGATTTCAACGGAAATAGGTATTTTGGCCCTTCCTGAATCCATTTTGACTAATTTCGTCGTGCCGTCTGTACGTACGTATCTCGCATAACTCAAAAACGGTAAGTCGTAGAAAATTGAAACTTTATATTTAGGACTGCTATAACATCTAGTTGTGCACCTCCCTTTTTGGTCATTATACAACTACCGGGAGTGCTACTTTACTTGACTTCCTTGTACGCGTTTTAAATTATAGATATTTTTTTAATAGCACATATTTGACATTAAATCTTTTATTTTTTGTTCTAATCCATAGCAAACTTAATTTTGAAAAAAAATAAAAAATATACCGGGTGGTGCTCGGTGAGTGCGAACATAGGAATTTAACATGGGATATTAGTTTTATGCAATTTCCTGCTCTCCTGTACATTTTACGGAAAAAACTGTAGAGGGAAGATTTGTTCAGAATTAAAAGTTACCCATGAAACTGTTTTTACATGTTTTATTAAGTTTTTGGTTTAGCCGTAACATTAAAAATAAATTTCGAAATTTCTGTTACTTTGTAGTAATAGCCATGACTTTTCTTTTATTTTTATGACAAATGCGTTAAATGTCAATTTTTGATGTTTATTAAAGTTAATCTTATAATTTAAATTAAATCAAAAAAATCACATTTTTTATTCTTTGAACAAAGTTTTATTTTCATATTTAATAATAAATCAGTTTCAAGTTTATCAACAATTTCAATTTTTTTTAAAAATTTTAAATTACAATAATTTAATGTGAAATAATAAGTAATAATTGTAACAATATTATTTAATATACCTACATAAAAAAATAAAGAAATTACAATAAATGTTCAAACAAGCCACCATTTTCAGCAAGACAATAACCAAGTCTATTGTAAAACGAAGTTCTAACATTGGCTAATTGCCTGTCAGTAATATTATCACATTCTTCGAATATAGCTTGTCTTAGTAAATCTAAATTTTCGTAGTGTTTAGAGTAAATTTTACTTTTAAGATGCCCCCACAAAAAAAAATCGCAAGGAGCTAGGTCCGGAGATCTTGCAGGCCAATTTATTCCACCACCACGACCAATCCACCGATTAGGAAAAACCAAATCTAAATATTCCCGCACATTTATTCCATAATGAGCCGGGCACCCATCCTGCTGGAACCAAATATCCTCATCTACTGCAGCTGCCTCATCCAATGCAGGACCTATATGATTTTGCAGAAGTTCTAAATACATATCAGAATTTAAATTTCCCATAATTTCAAATGGTATAATCCTGTTCTTAAAAATTCCAACCCAAATATTAATTTTCTCAGGATATTGGGTACCTGTACACACAGTTAAATGATGATTTTCTGTGGTCCACATACGAGTATTCTGAACATTTGGTTCATTATTTAAAGTAAATGTACATTCATCTGTAAAACAAATCGACGAAATAAAGTGCTGGTCCCGATTTGCCTTTTCTTGCATAATTTCACAAAATGTACTTCTAGTTTCAAAATCAGCCAAAAGAAGTTCTTGATGTGTTTGAAATTTGTAAGATTTATATCCATGTGTTTTTAAAATTCTCAGAACTGTTGAATGATGCAAACCACATTCAGAAGCAATATGTCTTATGCTGTACCTTGAATTTTGAGATATCATAGCCAATACCAATTCTTCATTCACTTCGTTATGACGTATTCTGTTATTATTATTATTGCCTTCATTACCATCGGTCACAGCTACACTAGCTGTACTCTCAAATTTTGTAACCAGTTTTGAAATTGTTGATACACTTGGAATTGGTTTATCTTCATATTTAATTGAAAATAAATCCCGCACCCTCCTATAACTATTTCCTCCATAATAATTTTTAATAATGAAGACACGTTCTTCGTTTGAATAAACATTCATTTTATAGCTTACACAAAGATTTAATTTAAATTATAAGATTAACTTTAATAAACATCAAAAATTGACATTTAACGCATTTGTCATAAAAATAAAAGAAAAGTCATGGCTATTGCTACAAAGTAACAGAAATTTCGAAATTTATTTTTAATGTTACGGCTAAACCAAAAACTTAATAAAACATGTAAAAACAGTTTCATGGGTAACTTTTAATTCTGAACAAATCTTTCCTCTACAGTTTTTTCCGTAAAATGTACAGGAGAGCAGGAAATTGCATAAAACTAATATCCCATGTTAAATTCCTATGTTCGCACTCACCGAGCACCACCCGGTATAATATTTAAATTTAGATATCTCGTTTATGCAAAAAGCTAATTTAAAAATTCTTAATGTGCTAGACGCAGAATTTAATTCTCTAAAACTTTTATTTGCAGCATTTATTTCTAAAATTTAAATAATACCATTTTTTTCAAGGAAAACTGTTAGCAGCTTCATGTAATGTGCCACTTCGTGTTAGTCTATTTTAACTAAAATCTATTGTATTATTTCCATTGATATAATAGTCTTATATACCAAATTTGGAAAGTTTTAAATTATATTTGAATATAGTTTTTCATGAAAATCTATTATAGGCTTGAAGTAAAGTACCACTTCCGGTAGTTGTATAATGACCAAAAAGGGAGGTGCACAACTAGATGTTATAACAGTCCTAAATATAAAGTTTCAATTTTCTACGGTTTACCGTTTTTGAGTTATGCGAGATACGTACGTACAGACGGCATGACGAAATTAGTCAGAATGGATTCAGGGAGGGCCAAAACACCTATTTCCGTTGAAATCTGAGAACCGAAAATTTTCGCGATTACAATACTTTGCGGGGTCTAAAAAAATCTAATTTTGAGTCTAATAAAAAAATACTTCAAATAACTTAGGAAGAGAATAAATTAAGGAGTATATTCTTTAATAGCAATTTTTCTATAAAGTTTACGGTATAGCCAAAACTCAGAAAAATATATTTTGTTGTATGAAGGTAAATATCTCGAAATTGGGGGATTAAATGGAAAAATACTTCAAGTAAATGTGACGGAGAATTAAAAAATTAAGACGATTTATTTGAAAATTGCTTAAAATTGCATGAAAATTTGCTCCGGAAAAGTGAAATTGTTAATTTTATTCAGATTTGGTACTTTTCTGAGCCTATATCTCAAAAACTACAAGCGATATGAAAATGCGGTCAACGGCATTGACTTTCTCGTGCTTCAGTTAACTTATAAACATAGTTTCAGCGATTTTTATTTTTTTCAAAATTTCGCCAAAAAAATCGCAAAAAGCGGTTTTTTGACATTTTCTCAAAAAGTATAAGACTTATGCATTTAAACATTACACCACTGGATTCAGTGGGTCAATGAGACAGAAGTTTTAAGGATTTTTGGGAAAATTGAATTAAAATCTGAAAAAACAAAGGAAATAATTAAAAAATTAAAATTGCTTAAAATTGCATGAAAATTTGCTTACAAGTCAATTCGGATACGGGGAATTCAATGCCGTTGAGCGCATTTTCATATCTTGTTTAATTTTTGAGATATACGCCCCGGAAAGATAAATCTGTAATTTTCTTCAGATTTTCTACTTTTCCTCGGCTATATCTTAAAAACTAAACTTTAGGAAATTGTATTTGTAATTAAATGCATTTGAATTTTATGAGTATTTAAGATATTTAAACAAAAATATAAGTATGTAAACATTAAATTTATATGAAAACTAGTACTTTAAATATTATTAAATTCACAACATAAAATTAAGCAAATAATTCTTGATTGTTTTTCCGATTTTTTTTTTGAAATTAAAAAAAAAATTAAATAAATAAAAGTGAACTAAAGCACGAGACATTAATTTAAATGAAGCACAACTTCATATATCTGGCAACTGACTTCACAGCGAGCATTTAGCCAGGATGCCATGAGATTCAAGGGGTTGGGGGGACAGGAACTGTTTGGCGCCGAACTGCGATGCCGAGTGACGTCACGACGCCGTCCAAGTTTGTTACTTAGGACGTCGTGTTCAGCGTATATATGTACATACTATCTGTTGTAATAAAATAGTTTTCAAGAGATGTCTAGAATTTAAATAAATATTATTTATTGAGGCAAAATATTACTACCTGTTTGAAAAATATTATCTGTAAATCAAAAAAATTAATTACTAAAAACTGTAGCATTTGTTGTAAGCATCATATTAATATATAAGTTTAATGAAAGTTTAAGTAATTTTTCTTTTAATAAAAAAATATATGATATATGGTTATTTGCAATTATTTTTAAATTATTATTTAATGTTTGTTGTAAACAAATTCTTCTTATTATTTAGCTTTTGTATATTTCCGAGACTATATCTCAAAAACTAAACTAAATAAATAAAACAAATATATCATCACGTCTTTTATCCATTACTGGGTGTGGCACTCTGTCTTAGCAGATCTCGGTAAGTGATATATTTTTTCGCGTGAAGCACGGGTACCGGCCGTCAAATTACGGACCCCAAAGATGTTAGTAGGGTAGATTTAATTTGGTGAAAATTGTTTGTTTTTCACCAAATTAAAATCTACCCCTGTGGCTCCTCCTCCACTAACATCTTTGGAGGCCGTGATTTGACGGCTGGTAGCCGCACTTCACGCGGAGAAATATACTGAGATCTGCTCCGGCAGAGTGCCACACCCTGTAATGGGTAAAAAGTGTGATGAGAAATAAATAAATAAAATAAATATATCATCACGCCTTTGAACCATTACTGGGTGTGGCACTCTGCCGGGGCAGATCTCAGTAAGTGATATATTTGTTCGTGTGAAGTGCGATTACCAGCCGTCAAATAACGGCCCCCAAATATGTTAGTGAAGGGAGAGCCACATAGGTAGATTTTAATTTGGTGAAAAACAAACAATTTTCACCAAATTAAATCTACCCTTGTGGTTGATGAGTACAAGGCGTGATGATATATTTATATTTATTTATTTATTAATTTTAAATAAAAATACTGTTTTACAATAACTAGCTTTTAATGATACGTCATCCTATTGGAAGTAATTTTTGTTCGCTGTTGACATTTGATGGGTAAAATAAATAAATAAATAATTATATATTATTACTCCATTTACCTATATCTGGGTGTAGCACTCTGATACTTGGTAAGTTATATATTTTGCGGGTGAAATGCAGTTCCCAGCCGTCGGATCACGGCCCCCAAAGGGGTAATTTTAATGCATTGACGAGGCCGTGGCGTGCAACCTAATACATTTATTTATTAAAACATAAATCATTTAAACTTACTAATTTGACGTCTTGTAACCGCCCAAATATCTGCAATTGCATATTAGGAATATGTAGAAATGCATACTAAACCATTTAAAGTTTGATTCATTCATTTATAACAATTATTACAGGCGTAATTAAATTTTCAAAATTGCAGGTAATATTTTTGAAACAGATAGTAATATTTTCTATAATTAAAATAATATTTATTACAATTCTAGTCACCTCACGAAACCTAAATTATTACAATAGATAGTATGTACTTGTAATCGCGAAACGCAATTTCCTCCTAAGGAACAAGTTTGAACGGCGCCGTGACGTCACTCAAACTCACAATTCGGCGATCAACAACAAAATTTCTTTCCTGCTGAGCCCCTTGAATCTCTGTGCGTATGCAATCCCGTTACATTCGGGCTCATTGCGGGCATGTATACCTCTCTACTTGCTGTGGAGTTGGTTGCCTACTTTAATTCCTTAAATATGAATAAACTTAGAATATTATAATAAAACTGGTTTAATATTTTTTTGTTAAATTATATAGTTATTTGTAGCTTTAAAAATAACTATTACAAATTAATTAATAATAATTAACATATTCAATTCAAATGGAGTAGGTGGCTCAGTGGTGGATCTTGAGAACTCTGGTTCGATCCCCACGGCCGACAAACAATTTTCACCAATTTAAATCTACCCCTGTGGCTCTCTCACAACTAATATCTTTGGGGACAAAATAAAATAAAAAGTTATATGGGACGGTCACACATCCGACATGTACCCTCTGTCAATGTTGCTTAACTGCCCTGATCGCCCGGCAACGCCTTTAACCGCTCGGCCACGGCAATATCATGTTAAAATTTCTAAAAGTAAAATAATTACATATTAAAGAGTAAATATTTGCTTTATAAAAATACTTCAATAAATATAGTAAAATAAAAATCAATACAAACATATTAATAGTTTTAATTTAAATATCAAATTTATTCTATGTAATAATATATAATAGTTTCTATTATCCATAAAAAGAGGGCTACTTGAAACTAGTTTAAAAAGTTAAAACTAGAGAAAAACATACTAGTAGCGACTTGCATGTAGTTCACAAATTAACCACCAAAATATATTAAAAGAGTAAATATTTACTTTATAAATACTTCAATAAATATAGTAAAATAGTAATCAATACAAACATATTCATAGTTTTAATTTAAATATCAAATTTATTCTATGTAATAATATATAATAGTTTCTATTATCCATAAAAAAAGGGCTACGTGAAACTAGTTTAAAAAGTTAACACTAGAGAAAAACAAGCGAGTAGTGGTTTGCATGTAGTTCACAAATTAACCACCAAAATAAATTAAAAGAGTAAATATTTACTTTATAAATACTTCAATAAATAAAGTAAAATAGTAATCAATACAAACATATTCATAGTTTTAATTTAAATATCAAATTTATTCTATGTAATAATATATAATAGTTTCTATTATTCATGAAAAGAGGGCTACGTGAAACTAGTTTAAAAAGTTAACACTAGAGAAAAACAAGCGAGTAGCGACTTACATGTAGTTCACAAATTAACCACCAAAATAAATTAAAAGAGTAAATATTTGCTTTATAAATACTTCAATAAATATAGTAAAATAGTAATCAATACAAACATATTCATAGTTTCAATTTAAATATCAAATTTATTCTATGTAATAATATATAATAGTTTCTATTAACCATAAAAAGAGGGCTACGTGAAACTAGTTTAAAAAGTTAACACTAGAGAAAAACAAGCGAGTAGTGGTTTGCATGTAGTTCACAAATTAACCACCAAAATAAATTAAAAGAGTAAATATTTACTTTATAAATACTTCAATAAATAAAGTAAAATAGTAATCAATACAAACATATTCATAGTTTTAATTTAAATATCAAATTTATTCTATGTAATAATATATAATAGTTTCTATTATCCATGAAAAGAGGGCTACGTGAAACTAGTTTAAAAAGTTAACACTAGAGAAAAACAAGCGAGTAGCGACTTGCATGTAGTTCACAAATTAACCACCAAAATAAATTAAAAGAGTAAATATTTGCTTTATAAATACTTCAATAAATATAGTAAAATAGTAATCAATACAAACATATTCATAGTTTCAATTTAAATATCAAATTTATTCTATGTAATAATATATAATAGTTTCTATTAACCATAAAAAGAGGGCTACGTGAAACTAGTTTAAAAAGTTAACACTAGAGAAAAACAAGCGAGTAGTGGTTTGCATGTAGTTCACAAATTAACCACCAAAATAAATTAAAAGAGTAAATATTTACTTTATAAATACTTCAATAAATAAAGTTAAATAGTAATCAATACAAACATATTCATAGTTTTAATTTAAATATCAAATTTATTCTATGTAATAATATATAATAGTTTCTATTATCCATGAAAAGAGGGCTATGTGAAACTAGTTTAAAAAGTTAACACTAGAGAAAAACATACTAGTAGCGGCTTGCATGTAGTTCATAAATTAACCACCAAAATATATTAAAAGAGTAAATATTTACTTTATAAATACTTCAATAAATATAGTAAAATAGTAAACAATACAAACATATTAATAGTTTTAATTTAAATATTAAATTTATTCTATGTAATAATATATAATAGTTTCTATTAACCATAAAAAGAGGGCTACGTGAAACTAGTTTAAAAAATTAACACTAGAGAAAAACAAGCGAGTAGCGGCTTGCATGTAGTTCACAAATTAACCACCAAAATAAATTAAAGAGTAAATATTTGCTTTATAAATACTTCAATAAATATAGTAAAATAGTAATCAATACAAACATATTAATACTTTTAATTTAAATATCAAATTTATTCTATGAAATAATATATAATAGTTTCTATTATCCATAAAAAGAGGGCTACTTGTAACTAGTTTAAAAAGTTAAAACTAGAGAAAAACATACTAGTAGCGGCTTGCATGTAATTCATAAATTAACCACCAAAATAAATTAAAAGAGTAAATATTTACTTTATAAATACTTTAATAAATAAAGTAAAATAGTAATCAATACTAACATATTCATAGTTTTAATTTAAATATCAAATTTATTCTATGTAATAATATATAATAGTTTCTATTATCCATGAAAAGAGGGCTACGTGAAACTAGTTTAAAAAGTTAACACTAGAGAAAAACAAGCGAGTAGCGACTTGCATGTAGTTCACAAATTAACCACCAAAATAAATTAAAAGAGTAAATATTTGCTTTATAAATACTTCAATAAATATAGTAAAATAGTAATCAATACAAACATATTCATAGTTTCAATTTAAATATCAAATTTATTCTATGTAATAATATATAATAGTTTCTATTAAAAATAAAAAGAGGGCTACGTGAAACTAGTTTAAAAAGTTAACACTAGAGAAAAACAAGCGAGTAGTGGTTTGCATGTAGTTCACAAATTAACCACCAAAATAAATTAAAAGAGTAAATATTTACTTTATAAATACTTCAATAAATATAGTAAAATAGTAATCAATACAAACATATTCATACTTTTAATTTGAATATCAAATTTATTCTATGAAATAATATATAATAGTTTCTATTATCCATAAAAAGAGGGCTACTTGTAACTAGTTTAAAAAGTTAAAACTAGAGAAAAACATACTAGTAGCGGCTTGCATGTAATTCATAAATTAACCACCAAAATATATTAAAAGAGTAAATATTTACTTTATAAATACTTCAATAAATATAGTAAAATAGTAATCAATACAAACATATTCATAGTTTTAATTTAAATATCAAATTTATTCTATGTAATAATATGTAATAGTTTCTATTATCTATAAAAAGAGGGCTACGTGAAACTAGTTTAAAAAGTTAACACTAGAGAAAAACAAACTAGTAGCGATTTGCATGTAGTTCACAAATTAACCACCAAATATATTCAAAGAGTAAATATTTACTTTATAAATACTTCAATAAATATAGTAAAATAGTAATCAATACAAACATATTCATAGTTTTAATTTAAATATCAAATTTATTCTATGTAATAATATGTAATAGTTTCTATTATCCATGAAAAGAGGGCTACGTGAAACTAGTTTAAAAAGTTAACACCAGAGAAAAACAAGCGAGTAGCGACTTGCATGTAGTTCACAAATTAACCACCAAAATATATTAAAAGAGTAAATATTTACTTTATAAATACTTCAATAAATAAAGTAAAATAGTAATCAATACAAACATATTCATAGTTTTAATTTAAATATCAAATTTATTCTATGTAATAATATATAATAGTTTCTATTATCCATAAAAAGAGGGCTACTTGAAACTAGTTTAAAAAGTTAAAACTAGAGAAAAACATACTAGTAGCGGCTTGCATGTAGTTCATTAATTAACCACTAAAATATATTAAAAGAGTAAATATTTACTTTATAAATACTTCAATAAATATAGTAAAATAGTAATCAATACAAACATATTCATAGTTTTAATTTAAATATCAAATTTATTCTATGTAATAATATATAATAGTTTCTATTATCCATGAAAAGAGGGCTACGTGAAACTAGTTTAAAAAGTTAACACTAGAGAAAAACAAACGAGTAGCGACTTGCATGTAGTTCACAAATTAACCACCAAAATATATTAAAAGAGTAAATATTTACTTTATAAATACTTCAATAAATATAGTAAAATAGTAATCAATACAAACATATTCATAGTTTTAATTTAAATATCAAATTTATTCTATGTAATAATATGTAATAGTTTCTATTATCCATGAAAAGAGGGCTACGTGAAACTAGTTTAAAAAGTTAACACTAGAGAAAAACAAGCGAGTAGTGGCTTGCATGTAGTTCACAAATTAACCAGCAAAATAAATTAAAAGAGTAAATATTTGCTTTATAAATACTTCAATAAATAAAGTAAAATAGTAATCAATACAAACATATTCATAGCTTTAATTTAAATATCAAATTTATTCTATGTAATAATATATAATAGTTTCTATTATCCATAAAAAGAGGGCTACTTGAAACTAGTTTAAAAAGTTAAAACTAGAGAAAAACATACTAGTAGCGGCTTGCATGTAGTTCATAAATTAACCACCAAAATATATTAAAAGAGTAAATATTTACTTTATAAATACTTCAATAAATATAGTAAAATAGTAATCAATACAAACATATTCATAGTTTTAATTTAAATATCAAATTTATTCTATGTAATAATATATAATAGTTTCTATTATCCATGAAAAGAGGGCTACGTGAAACTAGTTTAAAAAGTTAACACTAGAGAAAAACAAGCGAGTAGCGACTTGCATGTAGTTCACAAATTAACCACCAAAATATATTAAAAGAGTAAATATTTACTTTATAAATACTTCAATAAATAAAGTAAAATAGTAATCAATACAAACATATTCATAGTTTTAATTTAAATATCAAATTTATTCTATGTAATAATATGTAATAGTTTCTATTATCCATGAAAAGAGGGCTACGTGAAACTAGTTTAAAAAGTTAACACTAGAGAAAAACAAGCGAGTAGTGGCTTGCATGTAGTTCACAAATTAACCAGCAAAATAAATTAAAAGAGTAAATATTTGCTTTATAAATACTTCAATAAATAAAGTAAAATAGTAATCAATACAAACATATTCATAGCTTTAATTTAAATATCAAATTTATTCTATGTAATAATATATAATAGTTTCTATTATCCATAAAAAGAGGGCTACTTGAAACTAGTTTAAAAAGTTAAAACTAGAGAAAAACATACTAGTAGCGGCTTGCATGTAGTTCATAAATTAACCACCAAAATATATTAAAAGAGTAAATATTTACTTTATAAATACTTCAATAAATATAGTAAAATAGTAATCAATACAAACATATTCATAGTTTTAATTTAAATATCAAATTTATTCTATGTAATAATATATAATAGTTTCTATTATCCATGAAAAGAGGGCTACGTGAAACTAGTTTAAAAAGTTAACACTAGAGAAAAACAAACGAGTAGCGACTTGCATGTAGTTCACAAATTAACCACCAAAATATATTAAAAGAGTAAATATTTACTTTATAAATACTTCAATAAATATAGTAAAATAGTAATCAATACAAACATATTAACAGTTTTAATTTAAATATCAAATTTATTCTATGTAATAATATATAATAGTTTCTATTATCCATGAAAAGAGGGCTACGTGAAACTAGTTTAAAAAGTTAACACTAGAGAAAAACAAGCGAGTAGTGGCTTGCATGTAGTTCACAAATTAACCACCAAAATAAATTAAAAGAGTAAATATTTGCTTTATAAATACTTCAATAAATAAAGTAAAATAGTAATCAATACAAACATATTCATAGCTTTAATTTAAATATCAAATTTATTCTATGTAATAATATATAATAGTTTCTATTATCCATAAAAAGAGGGCTACTTGAAACTAGTTTAAAAATTTAAAACTAGAGAAAAACATACTAGTAGCGGCTTGCATGTAGTTCATAAATTAACCACCAAAATATATTAAAAGAGTCAATATTTACTTTATAAATACTTCAATAAATATAGTAAAATAGTAATCAATACAAACATATTCATAGTTTTAATTTAAATATCAAATTTATTCTATGTAATAATATGTAATAGTTTCTATTATCCATGAAAAGAGGGCTACGTGAAACTAGTTTAAAAAGTTAACACTAGAGAAAAACAAGCGAGTAGCGACTTGCATGTAGTTCACAAATTAACCACCAAAATAAATTAAAAGAGTTAATATTTACTTTATAAATACTTCAATAAATATAGTAAAATAGTAATCAATACAAACATATTCATAGTTTTAATTTAAATATCAAATTTATTCTATGTAATAATATATAATAGTTTCTATTATCCATGAAAAGAGGGCTACGTGAAACTAGTTTAAAAAGTTAACACTAGAGAAAAACAAGCGAGTAGCGACTTGCATGTAGTTCACAAATTAACCACCAAAATATATTAAAAGAGTAAATATTTACTTTATAAATACTTCAATAAATATAGTAAAATAGTAATCAATACAAACATATTCATAATTTTAATTTAAATATCAAATTTATTCTATGTAATAATATATAATAGTTTCTATTATCCATAAAAAGATTGCTACGTGAAACTAGTTTAAAAAGTTAACACTAGAGAAAAACAAACTAGTAACGACTTGCATGTAGTTCACAAATTATCCACCAAATATATTAAAAGAGTAAATATTTACTTTATAAATACTTCAATAAATATAGTAAAATAGTAATCAATACAAACATATTACTAGTTTCAATTTAAATATCAAATTTATTCTATGTAATAATATATAATAGTTTCTATTATCTATAAAAAGAGGGCTACGTGAAACTAGTTTAAAAAGTTAACACCAGAGAAAAACAAGCGAGTAGCGACTTGCATGTAGTTCACAAATTAACCACCAAAATATATTAAAAGAGTAAATATTTACTTTATAAATACTTCAATAAATAAAGTAAAATAGTAATCAATACAAACATATTCATAGTTTTAATTTAAATATCAAATTTACTCTATGTAATAATATATAATAGTTTCTATTATCCATGAAAAGAGGGCTACGTGAAACTAGTTTAAAAAGTTAACACTAGAGAAAAACATACTAGTAGCGGCTTGCATGTAGTTCACAAATTAACCACCAAAATATATTAAAAGAGTAAATATTTACTTTATAAATACTTCAATAAATATAGTAAAATAGTAAACAATACGAACATATTAATAGTTTTAATTTAAATATCAAATTTATTCTATGTAATAATATATAATAGTTTCTATTATCCATAAAAAGAGGGCTACATGAAACTAGTTTAAAAAGTTAAAACTAGAGAAAAACATACTAGTAGCGGCTTGCATGTAGTTCATTAATTAATCACCAAAATATATTAAAAGAGTAAATATTTACTTTATAAATACTTCAATAAATAAAGTAAAATAGTAATCAATACAAACATATTCATAGTTTTAATTTAAATATCAAATTTATTCTATGTAATAATATATAATAGTTTCTATTATCCATGAAAAGAGGGCTACGTGAAACTAGTTTAAAAAGTTAACACTAGAGAAAAACAAGCGAGTAGTGGCTTGCATGTAGTTCACAAATTAACCACCAAAATAAATTAAAACAGTAAATATTTACTTTATAAATACTTCAATAAATATAGTAAAATAGTAATCAATACAAACATATTAACAGTTTTAATTTAAATATCAAATTTATTCTATGTAATAATATATAATAGTTTCTATTATCCATAAAAAGAGGGCTACTTGTAACTAGTTTAAAAAGTTAAAACTAGAGAAAAACATACTAGTAGCGGCTTGCATGTAATTCATAAATTAACCACCAAAATAAATTAAAAGAGTAAATATTTACTTTATAAATACTTCAATAAATAAAGTAAAATAGTAATCAATACTAACATATTCATAGTTTTAATTTAAATATCAAATTTATTCTATGTAATAATATATAATAGTTTCTATTATCCATGAAAAGAGGGCTACGTGAAACTAGTTTAAAAAGTTAACACTAGAGAAAAACAAGCGAGTAGCGACTTGCATGTAGTTCACAAATTAACCACCAAAATAAATTAAAAGAGTAAATATTTGCTTTATAAATACTTCAATAAATATAGTAAAATAGTAATCAATACAAACATATTCATAGTTTCAATTTAAATATCAAATTTATTCTATGTAATAATATATAATAGTTTCTATTAAAAATAAAAAGAGGGCTACGTGAAACTAGTTTAAAAAGTTAACACTAGAGAAAAACAAGCGAGTAGTGGTTTGCATGTAGTTCACAAATTAACCACCAAAATAAATTAAAAGAGTAAATATTTACTTTATAAATACTTCAATAAATAAAGTAAAATAGTAATCAATACAAACATATTCATAGTTTTAATTTAAATATCAAATTTATTCTATGTAATAATATATAATAGCTTCTATTATCCATGGAAAGAGGGCTATGTGAAACTAGTTTAAAAAGTTAACACTAGAGAAAAACATACTAGTAGCGGCTTGCATATAGTTCATAAATTAACCACCAAAATATATTAAAAGAGTAAATATTTACTTTATAAATACTTCAATAAATATAGTAAAATAGTAATCAATACAAACATATTAATAGTTTTAATTTAAATATTAAATTTATTCTATGTAATAATATATAATAGTTTCTATTAACCATAAAAAGAGGGCTAAGTGAAACTAGTTTAAAAAATTAACACTAGAGAAAAACAAGCGAGTAGCGGCTTGCATGTAGTTCACAAATTAACCACCAAAATAAATTAAAGAGTAAATATTTGCTTTATAAATACTTCAATAAATATAGTAAAATAGTAACCAATACAAACATATTCATACTTTTAATTTGAATATCAAATTTATTCTATGAAATAATATATAATAGTTTCTATTATCCATAAAAAGAGGGCTACTTGTAACTAGTTTAAAAAGTTAAAACTAGAGAAAAACATACTAGTAGCGGCTTGCATGTAATTCATAAATTAACCACCAAAATATATTAAAAGAGTAAATATTTACTTTATAAATACTTCAATAAATATAGTAAAATATTAATCAATACAAACATATTCATAGTTTTAATTTAAATATCAAATTTATTCTATGTAATAATATGTAATAGTTTCTATTATCTATAAAAAGAGGGCTACGTGAAACTAGTTTAAAAAGTTAACACTAGAGAAAAACAAACTAGTAGCGATTTGCATGTAGTTCACAAATTAACCACCAAATATATTCAAAGAGTAAATATTTACTTTATAAATACTTCAATAAATATAGTAAAATAGTAATCAATACAAACATATTCATAGTTTTAATTTAAATATCAAATTTATTCTATGTAATAATATGTAATAGTTTCTATTATCCATGAAAAGAGGGCTACGTGAAACTAGTTTAAAAAGTTAACACCAGAGAAAAACAAGCGAGTAGCGACTTGCATGTAGTTCACAAATTAACCACCAAAATATATTAAAAGAGTAAATATTTACTTTATAAATACTTCAATAAATAAAGTAAAATAGTAATCAATACAAACATATTCATAGTTTTAATTTAAATATCAAATTTATTCTATGTATTAATATATAATAGTTTCTATTATCCATGAAAAGAGGGCTCCGTGAAACTAGTTTAAAAAGTTAACACTAGAGAAAAACATACTAGTAGCGGCTTGCATGTAGTTCACAAATTAACCACCAAAATATATTAAAAGAGTAAATATTTACTTTATAAATACTTCAATAAATATAGTAAAATAGTTAACAATACAAACATATTAATAGTTTTAATTTAAATATCAAATTTATTCTATTTAATAATATATAATAGTTTCTATTATCCATAAAAAGAGGGCTACTTGAAACTAGTTTAAAAAGTTAAAACTAGAGAAAAACATACTAGTAGCGGCTTGCATGTAGTTCATTAATTAACCACTAAAATATATTAAAAGAGTAAATATTTACTTTATAAATACTTCAATAAATATAGTAAAATAGTAATCAATACAAACATATTCATAGTTTTAATTTAAATATCAAATTTATTCTATGTAATAATATATAATAGTTTCTATTATCCATGAAAAGAGGGCTACGTGAAACTAGTTTAAAAAGTTAACACTAGAGAAAAACAAACGAGTAGCGACTTGCATGTAGTTCACAAATTAACCACCAAAATATATTAAAAGAGTAAATATTTACTTTATAAATACTTCAATAAATATAGTAAAATAGTAATCAATACAAACATATTCATAGTTTTAATTTAAATATCAAATTTATTCTATGTAATAATATGTAATAGTTTCTATTATCCATGAAAAGAGGGCTACGTGAAACTAGTTTAAAAAGTTAACACTAGAGAAAAACAAGCGAGTAGTGGCTTGCATGTAGTTCACAAATTAACCACCAAAATAAATTAAAAGAGTAAATATTTGCTTTATAAATACTTCAATAAATAAAGTAAAATAGTAATCAATACAAACATATTCATAGTTTTAATTTAAATATCAAATTTATTCTATGTAATAATATATAATAGTTTCTATTATCCATGAAAAGAGTGCTACGTGAAACTAGTTTAAAAAGTTAACACTAGAGAAAAACAAGCGAGTAGTGGCTTGCATGTAGTTCACAAATTAACCACCAAAATAAATTAAAAGAGTAAATATTTACTTTATAAATACTTCAATAAATATAGTAAAATAGTAATCAATACAAACATATTAACAGTTTTAATTTAAATATCAAATTTATTCTATGTAATAATATATAATAGTTTCTATTATCCATGAAAAGAGGGCTACGTGAAACTAGTTTAAAAAGTTAACACTAGAGAAAAACAAGCGAGTAGTGGCTTGCATGTAGTTCACAAATTAACCACCAAAATAAATTAAAAGAGTAAATATTTGCTTTATAAATACTTCAATAAATAAAGTAAAATAGTAATCAATACAAACATATTCATAGCTTTAATTTAAATATCAAATTTATTCTATGTAATAATATATAATAGTTTCTATTATCCATAAAAAGAGGGCTACTTGAAACTAGTTTAAAAAGTTAAAACTAGAGAAAAACATACTAGTAGCGGCTTGCATGTAGTTCATAAATTAACCACCAAAATATATTAAAAGAGTCAATATTTACTTTATAAATACTTCAATAAATATAGTAAAATAGTAATCAATACAAACATATTCATAGTTTTAATTTAAATATCAAATTTATTCTATGTAATAATATGTAATAGTTTCTATTATCCATGAAAAGAGGGCTACGTGAAACTAGTTTAAAAAGTTAACACTAGAGAAAAACAAGCGAGTAGCGACTTGCATGTAGTTCACAAATTAACCACCAAAATAAATTAAAAGAGTTAATATTTACTTTATAAATACTTCAATAAATATAGTAAAATAGTAATCAATACAAACATATTCATAGTTTTAATTTAAATATCAAATTTATTCTATGTAATAATATATAATAGTTTCTATTATCCATGAAAAGAGGGCTACGTGAAACTAGTTTAAAAAGTTAACACTAGAGAAAAACAAGCGAGTAGCGACTTGCATGTAGTTCACAAATTAACCACCAAAATATATTAAAAGAGTAAATATTTACTTTATAAATACTTCAATAAATATAGTAAAATAGTAATCAATACAAACATATTCATAATTTTAATTTAAATATCAAATTTATTCTATGTAATAATATATAATAGTTTCTATTATCCATAAAAAGAGGGCTACGTGAAACTAGTTTAAAAAGTTAACACTAGAGAAAAACAAACTAGTAACGACTTGCATGTAGTTCACAAATTATCCACCAAATATATTAAAAGAGTAAATATTTACTTTATAAATACTTCAATAAATATAGTAAAATAGTAATCAATACAAACATATTACTAGTTTCAATTTAAATATCAAATTTATTCTATGTAATAATATATAATAGTTTCTATTATCTATAAAAAGAGGGCTACGTGAAACTAGTTTAAAAAGTTAACACCAGAGAAAAACAAGCGAGTAGCGACTTGCATGTAGTTCACAAATTAACCACCAAAATATATTAAAAGAGTAAATATTTACTTTATAAATACTTCAATAAATAAAGTAAAATAGTAATCAATACAAACATATTCATAGTTTTAATTTAAATATCAAATTTACTCTATGTAATAATATATAATAGTTTCTATTATCCATGAAAAGAGGGCTACGTGAAACTAGTTTAAAAAGTTAACACTAGAGAAAAACATACTAGTAGCGGCTTGCATGTAGTTCACAAATTAACCACCAAAATATATTAAAAGAGTAAATATTTACTTTATAAATACTTCAATAAATATAGTAAAATAGTAAACAATACGAACATATTAATAGTTTTAATTTAAATATCAAATTTATTCTATGTAATAATATATAATAGTTTCTATTATCCATAAAAAGAGGGCTACTTGAAACTAGTTTAAAAAGTTAAAACTAGAGAAAAACATACTAGTAGCGGCTTGCATGTAGTTCATTAATTAACCACCAAAATATATTAAAAGAGTAAATATTTACTTTATAAATACTTCAATAAATAAAGTAAAATAGTAATCAATACAAACATATTCATAGTTTTAATTTAAATATCAAATTTATTCTATGTAATAATATATAATAGTTTCTATTATCCATGAAAAGAGGGCTACGTGAAACTAGTTTAAAAAGTTAACACTAGAGAAAAACAAGCGAGTAGTGGCTTGCATGTAGTTCACAAATTAACCCCCAAAATAAATTAAAACAGTAAATATTTACTTTATAAATACTTCAATAAATATAGTAAAATAGTAATCAATACAAACATATTAACAGTTTTAATTTAAATATCAAATTTATTCTATGTAATAATATATAATAGTTTCTATTATCCATGAAAAGAGGGCTACGTGAAACTAGTTTAAAAAGTTAACACTAGAGAAAAACAAGCGAGTAGTGGCTTGCATGTAGTTCACAAATTAACCACCAAAATAAATTAAAAGAGTAAATATTTGCTTTATAAATACTTCAATAAATAAAGTAAAATAGTAATCAATACAAATATATTCATAGCTTTAATTTAAATATCAAATTTATTCTATGTAATAATATATAATAGTTTCTATTATCCATAAAAAGAGGGCTACTTGAAACTAGTTTAAAAAGTTAAAACTAGAGAAAAACTTTACTAGTAGCGGCTTGCATGTAGTTCATAAATTAACCACCAAAATATATTAAAAGAGTCAATATTTACTTTATAAATACTTCAATAAATATAGTAAAATAGTAATCAAAACAAACATATTCATAGTTTTAATTTAAATATCAAATTTATTCTATGTAATAATATGTAATAGTTTCTATTATCCATGAAAAGAGGGCTACGTGAAACTAGTTTAAAAAGTTAACACTAGAGAAAAACAAGCGAGTAGCGACTTGCATGTAGTTCACAAATTAACCACCAAAATAAATTAAAAGAGTTAATATTTACTTTATAAATACTTCAATAAATATAGTAAAATAGTAATCAATACAAACATATTCATAGTTTTAATTTAAATATCAAATTTATTCTATGTAATAATATATAATAGTTTCTATTATCCATGAAAAGAGGGCTACGTGAAACTAGTTTAAAAAGTTAACACTAGAGAAAAACAAGCGAGTAGCGACTTGCATGTAGTTCACAAATTAACCACCAAAATATATTAAAAGAGTAAATATTTACTTTATAAATACTTCAATAAATATAGTAAAATAGTAATCAATACAAACATATTCATAATTTTAATTTAAATATCAAATTTATTCTATGTAATAATATATAATAGTTTCTATTATCCATAAAAAGAGGGCTACGTGAAACTAGTTTAAAAAGTTAACACTAGAGAAAAACAAACTAGTAACGACTTGCATGTAGTTCACAAATTATCCACCAAATATATTAAAAGAGTAAATATTTACTTTATAAATACTTCAATAAATATAGTAAAATAGTAATCAATACAAACATATTACTAGTTTCAATTTAAATATCAAATTTATTCTATGTAATAATATATAATAGTTTCTATTATCTATAAAAAGAGGGCTACGTGAAACTAGTTTAAAAAGTTAACACCAGAGAAAAACAAGCGAGTAGCGACTTGCATGTAGTTCACAAATTAACCACCAAAATATATTAAAAGAGTAAATATTTACTTTATAAATACTTCAATAAATAAAGTAAAATAGTAATCAATACAAACATATTCATAGTTTTAATTTAAATATCAAATTTATTCTATGTAATAATATATAATAGTTTCTATTATCCATGAAAAGAGGGCTACGTGAAACTAGTTTAAAAAGTTAACACTAGAGAAAAACATACTAGTAGCGGCTTGCATGTAGTTCACAAATTAACCACCAAAATAAATTAAAAGAGTAAATATTTACTTTATAAATACTTCAATAAATATAGTAAAATAGTAAACAATACGAACATATTAATAGTTTTAATTTAAATATCAAATTTATTCTATGTAATAATATATAATAGTTTCTATTATCCATAAAAAGAGGGCTACTTGAAACTAGTTTAAAAAGTTAAAACTAGAGAAAAACATACTAGTAGCGGCTTGCATGTAGTTCATTAATTAACCACCAAAATATATTAAAAGAGTAAATATTTACTTTATAAATACTTCAATAAATATAGTAAAATAGTAATCAATACAAACATATTCATAGTTTTAATTTAAATATCAAATTTATTCTATGTAATAATATATAATAGTTTCTATTATCCATGAAAAGAGGGCTACGTGAAACTAGTTTAAAAAGTTAACACTAGAGAAAAACAAACGAGTAGCGACTTGCATGTAGTTCACAAATTAACCACCAAAATATATTAAAAGAGTAAATATTTACTTTATAAATACTTCAATAAATATAGTAAAATAGTAATCAATACAAACATATTCATAGTTTTAATTTAAATATCAAATTAATTCTATGTAATAATATGTAATAGTTTCTATTATCCATGAAAAGAGGGCTACGTGAAACTAGTTTAAAAAGTTAACACTAGAGAAAAACAAGCGAGTAGTGGCTTGCATGTAGTTCACAAATTAACCAGCAAAATAAATTAAAAGAGTAAATATTTGCTTTATAAATACTTCAATAAATAAAGTAAAATAGTAATCAATACAAACATATTCATAGCTTTAATTTAAATATCAAATTTATTCTATGTAATAATATATAATAGTTTCTATTATCCATAAAAAGAGGGCTACTTGAAACTAGTTTAAAAAGTTAAAACTAGAGAAAAACATACTAGTAGCGGCTTGCATGTAGTTCATTAATTAACCACCAAAATATATTAAAAAAGTAAATATTTACTTTATAAATACTTCAATAAATAAAGTAAAATAGTAATCAATACAAACATATTCATAGTTTTAATTTAAATATCAAATTTATTCTATGTAATAATATATAATAGTTTCTATTATCCATGAAAAGAGGGCTACGTGAAACTAGTTTAAAAAGTTAACACTAGAGAAAAACAAGCGAGTAGTGGCTTGCATGTAGTTCACAAATTAACCACCAAAATAAATTAAAACAGTAAATATTTACTTTATAAATACTTCAATAAATATAGTAAAATAGTAATCAATACAAACATATTAACAGTTTTAATTTAAATATCAAATTTATTCTATGTAATAATATATAATAGTTTCTATTATCCATGAAAAGAGGGCTACGTGAAACTAGTTTAAAAAGTTAACACTAGAGAAAAACAAGCGAGTAGTGGCTTGCATGTAGTTCACAAATTAACCACCAAAATAAATTAAAAGAGTAAATATTTGCTTTATAAATACTTCAATAAATAAAGTAAAATAGTAATCAATACAAATATATTCATAGCTTTAATTTAAATATCAAATTTATTCTATGTAATAATATATAATAGTTTCTATTATCCATAAAAAGAGGGCTACTTGAAACTAGTTTAAAAAGTTAAAACTAGAGAAAAACTTTACTAGTAGCGGCTTGCATGTAGTTCATAAATTAACCACCAAAATATATTAAAAGAGTCAATATTTACTTTATAAATACTTCAATAAATATAGTAAAATAGTAATCAAAACAAACATATTCATAGTTTTAATTTAAATATCAAATTTATTCTATGTAATAATATGTAATAGTTTCTATTATCCATGAAAAGAGGGCTACGTGAAACTAGTTTAAAAAGTTAACACTAGAGAAAAACAAGCGAGTAGCGACTTGCATGTAGTTCACAAATTAACCACCAAAATAAATTAAAAGAGTTAATATTTACTTTATAAATACTTCAATAAATATAGTAAAATAGTAATCAATACAAACATATTCATAGTTTTAATTTAAATATCAAATTTATTCTATGTAATAATATATAATAGTTTCTATTATCCATGAAAAGAGGGCTACGTGAAACTAGTTTAAAAAGTTAACACTAGAGAAAAACAAGCGAGTAGCGACTTGCATGTAGTTCACAAATTAACCACCAAAATATATTAAAAGAGTAAATATTTACTTTATAAATACTTCAATAAATATAGTAAAATAGTAATCAATACAAACATATTCATAATTTTAATTTGAATATCAAATTTATTCTATGTAATAATATATAATAGTTTCTATTATCCATAAAAAGAGGGCTACGTGAAACTAGTTTAAAAAGTTAACACTAGAGAAAAACAAACTAGTAACGACTTGCATGTAGTTCACAAATTATCCACCAAATATATTAAAAGAGTAAATATTTACTTTATAAATACTTCAATAAATATAGTAAAATAGTAATCAATACAAACATATTACTAGTTTCAATTTAAATATCAAATTTATTCTATGTAATAATATATAATAGTTTCTATTATCTATAAAAAGAGGGCTACGTGAAACTAGTTTAAAAAGTTAACACCAGAGAAAAACAAGCGAGTAGCGACTTGCATGTAGTTCACAAATTAACCACCAAAATATATTAAAAGAGTAAATATTTACTTTATAAATACTTCAATAAATAATGTAAAATAGTAATCAATACAAACATATTCATAGTTTTAATTTAAATATCAAATTTATTCTATGTAATAATATATAATAGTTTCTATTATCCATGAAAAGAGGGCTACGTGAAACTAGTTTAAAAAGTTAACACTAGAGAAAAACATACTAGTAGCGGCTTGCATGTAGTTCACAAATTAACCACCAAAATAAATTAAAAGAGTAAATATTTACTTTATAAATACTTCAATAAATATAGTAAAATAGTAAACAATACGAACATATTAATAGTTTTAATTTAAATATCAAATTTATTCTATGTAATAATATATAATAGTTTCTATTATCCATAAAAAGAGGGCTACTTGAAACTAGTTTAAAAAGTTAAAACTAGAGAAAAACATACTAGTAGCGGCTTGCATGTAGTTCATTAATTAACCACCAAAATATATTAAAAGAGTAAATATTTACTTTATAAATACTTCAATAAATATAGTAAAATAGTAATCAATACAAACATATTCATAGTTTTAATTTAAATATCAAATTTATTCTATGTAATAATATATAATAGTTTCTATTATCCATGAAAAGAGGGCTACGTGAAACTAGTTTAAAAAGTTAACACTAGAGAAAAACAAACGAGTAGCGACTTGCATGTAGTTCACAAATTAACCACCAAAATATATTAAAAGAGTAAATATTTACTTTATAAATACTTCAATAAATATAGTAAAATAGTAATCAATACAAACATATTCATAGTTTTAATTTAAATATCAAATTAATTCTATGTAATAATATGTAATAGTTTCTATTATCCATGAAAAGAGGGCTACGTGAAACTAGTTTAAAAAGTTAACACTAGAGAAAAACAAGCGAGTAGTGGCTTGCATGTAGTTCACAAATTAACCAGCAAAATAAATTAAAAGAGTAAATATTTGCTTTATAAATACTTCAATAAATAAAGTAAAATAGTAATCAATACAAACATATTCATAGCTTTAATTTAAATATCAAATTTATTCTATGTAATAATATATAATAGTTTCTATTATCCATAAAAAGAGGGCTACTTGAAACTAGTTTAAAAAGTTAAAACTAGAGAAAAACATACTAGTAGCGGCTTGCATGTAGTTCATAAATTAACCACCAAAATATATTAAAAGAGTAAATATTTACTTTATAAATACTTCAATAAATATAGTAAAATAGTAATCAATACAAACATATTCATAGTTTTAATTTAAATATCAAATTTATTCTATGTAATAATATGTAATAGTTTCTATTATCCATGAAAAGAGGGCTACGTGAAACTAGTTTAAAAAGTTAACACTAGAGAAAAACAAGCGAGTAGCGACTTGCATGTAGTTCACAAATTAACCACCAAAATAAATTAAAAGAGTAAATATTTACTTTATAAATACTTCAATAAATATAGTAAAATAGTAAACAATACAAACATATTAATAGTTTTAATTTAAATATCAAATTTATTCTATGTAATAATATATAATAGTTTCTATTATCCATAAAAAGAGGGCTACTTGAAACTAGTTTAAAAAGTTAAAACTAGAGAAAAACATACTAGTAGCGGCTTGCATGTAGTTCATTAATTAACCACCAAAATATATTAAAAGAGTAAATATTTACTTTATAAATACTTCAATAAATATAGTAAAATAGTAATCAATACAAACATATTCATAGTTTTAATTTAAATATCAAATTTATTCTATGTAATAATATATAATAGTTTCTATTATCCATGAAAAGAGGGCTACGTGAAACTAGTTTAAAAAGTTAACACTAGAGAAAAACAAACGAGTAGCGACTTGCATGTAGTTCACAAATTAACCACCAAAATATATTAAAAGAGTAAATATTTACTTTATAAATACTTCAATAAATATAGTAAAATAGAAATCAATACAAACATATTCATAGTTTTAATTTAAATATCAAATTTATTCTATGTAATAATATGTAATAGTTTCTATTATCCATGAAAAGAGGGCTACGTGAAACTAGTTTAAAAAGTTAACACTAGAGAAAAACAAGCGAGTAGTGGCTTGCATGTAGTTCACAAATTAACCAGCAAAATAAATTAAAAGAGTAAATATTTGCTTTATAAATACTTCAATAAATAAAGTAAAATAGTAATCAATACAAACATATTCATAGCTTTAATTCAAATATCAAATTTATTCTATGTAATAATATATAATAGTTTCTATTATCCATTAAAAGAGGGCTACTTGAAACTAGTTTAAAAAGTTAAAACTAGAGAAAAACATACTAGTAGCGGCTTGCATGTAGTTCATAAATTAACCACCAAAATATATTAAAAGAGTAAATATTTACTTTTAAATACTTCAATAAATATAGTAAAATAGTAATCAATACAAACATATTCATAGTTTTAATTTAAGTATCAAATTTATTCTATGTAATAATATGTAATAGTTTCTATTATCCATGAAAAGAGGGCTACGTGAAACTAGTTTAAAAAGTTAACACTAGAGAAAAACAAGCGAGTAGCGACTTGCATGTAGTTCACAAATTAACCACCAAAATAAATTAAAAGAGTAAATATTTACTTTATAAATACTTCAATAAATATAGTAAAATAGTAATCAATACAAACATATTCATAGTTTTAATTTAAATATCAAATTTATTCTATGTAATAATATATAATAGTTTCTATTATCCATGAAAAGAGGGCTACGTGAAACTAGTTTAAAAAGTTAACACTAGAGAAACACAAGCGAGTAGCGACTTGCATGTAGTTCACAAATTAACCACTAAAATATATTAAAAGAGTAAATATTTACTTTATAAATACTTCAATAAATAAAGTAAAATAGTAATCAATACAAACATATTCATAGTTTTAATTTAAATATCAAATTTATTCTATGTAATAATATATAATAGTTTCTATTATCCATGAAAAGAGGGCTACGTGAAACTAGTTTAAAAAGTTAACACTAGAGAAAAACAAGCGAGTAGTGGCTTGCATGTAGTTCACAAATTAACCACCAAAATAAATTAAAAGAGTAAATATTTACTTTATAAATACTTCAATAAATATAGTAAAATAGTAATCAATACAAACATATTAACAGTTTTAATTTAAATATCAAATTTATTCTATGTAATAATATATAATAGTTTCTATTATCCATGAAAAGATTGCTACGTGAAACTAGTTTAAAAAGTTAACACTAGAGAAAAACAAGCGAGTAGTGGCTTGCATGTAGTTCACAAATTAACCACCAAAATAAATTAAAAGAGTAAATATTTGCTTTATAAATACTTCAATAAATAAAGTAAAATAGTAATCAATACAAACATATTCATAGCTTTAATTTAAATATCAAATTTATTCTATGTAATAATATATAATAGTTTCTATTATCCATAAAAAGAGGGCTACTTGAAACTAGTTTAAAAAGTTAAAACTAGAGAAAAACATACTAGTAGCGGCTTGCATGTAGTTCATAAATTAACCACCAAAATATATTAAAAGAGTCAATATTTACTTTATAAATACTTCAATAAATATAGTAAAATAGTAATCAATACAAACATATTCATAGTTTTAATTTAAATATCAAATTTATTCTATGTAATAATATGTAATAGTTTCTATTATCCATGAAAAGAGGGCTACGTGAAACTAGTTTAAAAAGTTAACACTAGAGAAAAACAAGCGAGTAGCGACTTGCATGTAGTTCACAAATTAACCACCAAAATAAATTAAAAGAGTTAATATTTACTTTATAAATACTTCAATAAATATAGTAAAATAGTAATCAATACAAACATATTCATAGTTTTAATTTAAATATCAAATTTATTCTATGTAATAATATATAATAGTTTCTATTATCCATGAAAAGAGGGCTACGTGAAACTAGTTTAAAAAGTTAACACTAGAGAAAAACAAGCGAGTAGCGACTTGCATGTAGTTCACAAATTAACCACCAAAATATATTAAAAGAGTAAATATTTACTTTATAAATACTTCAATAAATATAGTAAAATAGTAATCAATACAAACATATTCATAATTTTAATTTAAATATCAAATTTATTCTATGTAATAATATATAATAGTTTCTATTATCCATAAAAAGAGGGCTACGTGAAACTAGTTTAAAAAGTTAACACTAGAGAAAAACAAACTAGTAACGACTTACATGTAGTTCACAAATTATCCACCAAATATATTAAAAGAGTAAATATTTACTTTATAAATACTTCAATAAATATAGTAAAATAGTAATCAATACAAACATATTACTAGTTTCAATTTAAATATCAAATTTATTCTATGTAATAATATATAATAGTTTCTATTATCTATAAAAAGAGGGCTACGTGAAACTAGTTTAAAAAGTTAACACTAGAGAAAAACAAGCGAGTAGCGGCTTGCATGTAGTTCACAAATTAACCACCAAAATAAATTAAAAGAGTAAATATTTGCTTTATAAATACTTCAATAAATATAGTAAAATAATAATCAATACAAACATATTAATAGTTTTAATTTAAATATCAAATTTATTCTATGTAATAATATATAATAGTTTCTATCCATTCTTGGTGGGTCTCCCTCTCAGGAATAGAGGTCCTGAGGGACTACCTGGACTCCTTGGGCCCTATGATTACTCATAAAAAAAACTCCCGGTATATATATATATATATTTTAATTAAGTTTACAATGGATTAGAACAAAAAATAAAAGATTTAATGTGAAATATGTTCAATTAAAAAAATATCTATAGTTTAATACGCGTACAAGGAAGTCATGTGGTGTCCACATCAGATTTTTAAGATATAGCTTCCGGAAAAGTGTAATGCTACTTATTCTTTACGATTTTTGCACTTTTCCGAGGCTATCTCTTAAAAAATGAACGATAGGTATATGAAAATGCGCACAACGGCATTGCCCTGAAGTACTCAACATGCCTATATTTTGAAGAACTAAACCTTCATGGCTTTTGTCCTCAATTTACAAAGAGAAATAAAAGCACCTCGTGAAGAAAGTGTCATTCATCCCTCAGATGTTATACATATCCCTCGGGAAATTAAACAGCAATTTCGGGAAGAAATGTCTCACTTTCTTCCCTTAACATACAAATGTTGTATAATTTTATTGTACAATGGTTAAAAAGCGTAATTAATAAAATTATTAAACTACTTCAATTTAATTGGTTCATAGCTTCCAGGTTGAAATCCTGGCGGACGTATTATAGATTGATGCAGTACGAGAGCAACAAGCTTAGGCAACCGAATCTACAGCGAGTAGAGAAGTATACAGGCCCGCCTTGAAGCTAAATGTAGCGGGATTGTATACGCACAGAGATTCAAGGGGCTCAGCAGGAAAGAAACATTTGTTGCTGATCGCCGAACATCGATGGCGACTGGCGAGTGACGTCATGCCATCGTCTGACCTTGTTTCTTAGGACGTCGCGGTCGCCAATTACAAGTACATACTATCTGTTGTAATTATATAGGTTTCATGATCAAACTCAAATTAGAATAAATATCATTTTATCGATCCGAAATATTACTAACTATTTCAAAAATATTATCTGCAAATCTTAAAAATTAATTGCGACTGAAATATTTGTTGCAAATAAATGAAATAAATTTTAAAGGGTTCAACATATATTTCTATACGTGCAGAATATGCAATTGCAGATATTTGGGTGGTACTAAACCGTCAAATTAGTATATATGTATACTATTAATGCAAATTTACATAATTATTGTTTTAATAAATAAAGATTTTTTGTGAAAAAGACTTTGTTATGAATGATTTAATAGTTATTTGTGTATTAAGAGCGTAAAGTGATTCTTTGTTACTCGAGCACGGTAATTGCAGCGCGAGCCGAAGGCAAATATAATTTTATCGATTCGAAATATTACTAACTATTTGAAAAATATTATCTGTAAATCTTAAAAATTAATTGCGACTGAAATATTTGTTGCAAATAAATGAAATAAATTTTAAAGTGTTCAACATATATTTCTATACGTGCAGAAAATGCAATTGCAGATATTTGGGTGGTACTAAACCGTCAAATTACTATATACTGTATACGATTAATGCAAGTTTCAATAATTATTGTTTTAATAAATAAAGATTTTTTGAGAAAAAGACTTTGTTATGAATGATTTAGAGATTTTTTTGGGAAGATTATAGTTTTATAAATGATTGGGAAGATTTTTGGAAAGATAAGACTTATAAATGATTTGTGGAACTTTTTGGAAAGAAAATATTTTTAAAGGCCTCTTTACGAAACTGACATTCTTCGAAATGATTGATTGCGTAAACATCTTAAAAATAAATAAATTAAATATTTGGTTGTAAATCTTCGCCAAACATTCATACTAATTTATTTTAATAATAACTATATTCTAATAGAAACAAATAATACATCTACCTTTTGGCTGGCGTGTACTAAGTTCTATCCATTCCTCTCTGAAAAGTTCCAGGCTCGTACCACTATATATTCACTTCACATCCAGTATACACTAACACTTACACTATATTACACTTATATTTCACTAAAAAATCACTGATTTTACAATATTTTTACTTGAGACACAAATAAAACACGACATTTTAAACAAAATTCGTTCGTAGACTGACGATTCAAGTCGCTAGGCATGTACGTAACAAGTTAGAACATAATTTCAATTAATAGCTAAAGACCGATTTCATGCCATTCTAGGTTTTAACAACTAGGCTCTAAAGAATATATTTGATTGTATCGAATTATACACTTTATTATGAAACAAATTAAATATATTTTACGCTGTTTCTCCTTGTGACAGAGATATAAAAAATTAAAAAGATTTATATCAAACATTTTTCAATTCATCTCTTAGTTATATTTGTATTTTTATTTATCTTGTAAATGCACGATTATTTTAAATATAAAGACCTTAATTGAAAAAAAGTATAATTAAAATATCAAAAAAATAACAAAATGAACCTTTTTTATTTGAAACATTTTTTGATTTAGCGTAGAATAAGTTTCACCGCAAAAACGAGTTTGTGTCATTGGTAGTTGAAGTAGTCGGTGCCCGGCATTTGTAATGTGTATTTGCGGGGTCTAGAAAAAATCTAATTTTCAAATAACTTAGGAAGAGAATAAATTAAGGAGTATATTCTTTAATAACAATTTTTCTATAAAGTAAACGGTATAGCCAAAAACTTGAAAAATATATTTTGTTGGGTCATCAAACGAGACTATTGGCACCATCTATTGGCAACTTGGGTACTATATATGAAGAAAAATATCTCGAAATTGGGGGATTAAATGGAAAAATACTTCAAGTAAATGTGACGGAGAATTAAAAAATTAAGACGATTTATTTGCAACATTTTTTAATTCATCCCTTAGGTAAAGAAATATTTGTATCTTTATTTATCATGTAAATGTACGATTATTTTAAATATAAAGACCTTAATTAAAAAAAAGTATAATTAAAAGAGCCAAGAAATAACAAAATGAAACTTTTTTATTTGAAACTTTTTTTGATTTTTATGATTATTTATATTTTATTGATATTTATTGATTTTATAACATATTTAAAAATGGCCGACAAGCTGTCAGATTGGAATATTTCATATTGTTAATATTTCAAAAACCAGCCACTGTAATGTCTTAATTGTTGCAAATATGGATTCTACGGGAAATTTACTATAAGAAAAAGTCATATTTGTTAATAAATTGTTGCTGATTAAATAATAATTAATGATTTACAATTGAATTATTCAAATGTATATATGCATTGGCTGTATATTTGGTTTTAAATATAGATTTTTTGTGTTCTTATGTATTATTTTATTAATATAACATTTGTTTTAATGAATTTATGATATATAGTTTAATTTTCTTTTATATTTACCCTAGATGGCACCACGAATATCATTTTTAAATATAATAAAATAAAAAATTTATATCAGCGACTATAGGTAGTTTTATGAGGATAAAATAAGTATAAATATTTATAAAACATAAACATTTTATTATAATTTAATAACACAAATATCATTTTAATAAAATAATACAAAATATATTGATAGCAGATGTAATATGTACATATACAATAGTTCAATTGAAAATCGTTAATTATTCTTTAATGAGCAACAATTAATCAACAAATATGACTTTTTCTTATAGGAAATTTCACGGGGAGTTCATATTTGTAATAATTAAGACAATATAATTAATAGTTTTTCAAATATTAACAAAATAAAATATCCCAATCTGACAGCTAATCGGCCATTTTTAAATATGTTATAAAATCAATAAATATCAATAAAATATAAATAATTATAAATTAATCTTATGCTAAATATCCTCAAGAATTCATATTTGCAACAATTGATGCAATAAAGTCAATAGTTTAAAAATATTAACAGCCATTTTTAAAAATGTTGTAAAACTAATAAATATCAATAAAATTTGATTAAAAATATCTTAGTCTAATGCTAAATATCCTGTAGAGTTCGTATTTTTTACAATTGAAGCAATATGTCAAATAGTTTTTGAGATTTGAACATAATTAATGTGGCTATGGTAATATACAAACAAACGAACTGAAACTAAATTGTTGAACTTGAAGATAAAACATCAGGGGACGTGTCCAGGTGTGAAGAAGACGCAGAAGAAGATTCCAAGCGCAGAGATGCGGCAGGAAAGCTGTCCGAGTTGATTTTGAAGCTTCCTAAATAACACACAGAGATATCTTGTATTAGAACCTAATTTGATACGAAAGTGAACCTTAAGTACATGTAACGTAAGATGCAATATCGCGTACAACATTGTAAGCGGGCGTCAGATAGGGTAAACAGTTTTTAGTTATTATTTCAAAATCCAGACGTTATTTAAAAATATGTTTCAAATAAGAGTTGCTTATTTTTTCATTCTCTACAACTTTTGTTTGAACCATTTTCCTGTACAACCCCTAACTTTGAAGGAACAAACAACCACCCTTAAAGTGAAATAGCGTCTGTACTAATTAAAAATCGAGGGTCGTCCGCGGGCTCCGCACTTAGTATTTAGTCCTAGAAGCTGCATGCAAAATTTCAGCGCGATCGGAAATAGTTTAAAAATTAGTTGAAAAAAGTGGAAAGGGGTTAACCTTTGGTTTTGAAAAGCCTAATTAATGACGATATATTCGATTTCGCTGAAATTTTGCATGCAGCTTCTAGGGCTAAATACTGAGTGCGGCGCCCACGGACGACCCCCAATTTTCAATTAGTACAAAAGTTATATCACATTAAAGGGGGTTGTTTGTATCTCCGAAGTTAAGGGTTGTACAGAAAAAAAGTTCAAACAAAACTTGTAGAGAATATTAATATAAGGTTATTTTATATGAAACTTTTTTCGATTCAACCCCTAAATAAAGAAATATTTACTAATTAATACATCATGCAAATGTACAATTATTTCGAATATGAAATGCCCAATAAAAAAATACTTTAATTAAAGTCTGCAGGAAATAATGAATTAAAAATCTTTTATTAACAAATTTTTTTGATTTGGGTTAAAAAAAATTCACCGCAAATATTGTACTCACCTGATCGGCCATCGAAGCTACAGGTGTCCGGCATTTATCAGCATGAATTTGCGGAGTTCTGCACTCCGGATACGTCACTGGATCAATACTTTTGGACAGGCGCAATGGCGATTTTTTTCCTGTTCTTGTCCTTTCTTTGAAAATTTCTAAAATATAGATAATACTATAAATAAATATGAAATTATCTTATACTAGATGTAATCTAAGGCCCAAATATTCAATATTTAAACTAATAGCATCAGTAGTTTTTGAGATAATAACAAATTAAAATATTCCAATTTGACAGCATGGCGTGCAATTTTACAAATGTCATTAAACTAATAAATATGAACAAATTATGAATAAATCTAACATTTCCTAATACTAAATATGCTACAGCGTCCATATTTGTAACAATTGAAGCAGTAACATAAACAACTATTAGCTTTTAGCAAAATGAAAAATTTCAATTTGACAGCTTGGCGTGTATCTTTAGATATGTCATTAAACCAATAAATATTTATAAAATATAAATAAATGTAACATTACCTGCTGCTAAATGTGCTGCCAGATCTATATTTAGTATATTTGCAGCATGTCCTGCTCTCATATCTGCAGAAGACTTCAACAATCAGTCAGCAAACACCATTTTAAATATATCATCTAATGAGATTGGTTTCTGAAGTCCTGGTAACTAGTTTAGTTTTCTAGAATCAGCAAATATTTCCGAATGTGGAGGACACGACATACTCATGCTTGTAAATCTAAAAACTAAACAGAAATCAGTGAGAGAAATGTTCAATTGCAGTAAGAGCTGTAAAATATGTAAATACTTACAGAAATCCTAAAAATAAAATATTGTCAACATTTGCTACAGTTTCTAAGTACTCTTAGTAACCCCTGAAATACAAGTTCACTCTTAAAATTGATTAAAAAAGATCGAAAATACTTAAAACATCACACATCTGTCAATGACATTTCTTTAATTAAATTAGGTTATAATAGTTCATTGTTTATACCAACAGATGGCTCTGAGAGCATGGAGCAAATACGATACATAAATTATTTTGTAAAATAAACATTTAAAACATATTTTTAGTTTACAAATAATTTAGTTTTAAAGAAAAATAAATAATTGGGGCCTTAAGAATTTTGTTTGTTGCATTTTAAAAATAATTATTAAAATTCAGTCCGCCATTGACGCCATTACAAAAATTAAAACACGGGATGGCACAGTGGTAGAGTGCTAGCCTCTGGAAACAGAGGTCGTGGGTTCGAATCCGGGTCGGGTTGAGATTTTTCTCATCCAGCCTTGATCGGTATCCACTCCCGCATCCATTCCAAGTTGGGACATATTAACTTGGCATCCCCTAGCTATCGGGCACCAGCTAGGGGATGTAACAAGGGCTTGCGCGGGTTGGCTGGCAACACACATTACAGTAAGGTAAAACGTGGCAATTGTAAGGAAAAATTAGTAGTGTGTGTTCCAAGAAGTCACCCTAGGGACATAACCAAAAATGGTTCAAATCCCGAAACATATATACTATTATCATTACAAAAATTAATTATCTGGCGTGGCTACGATATGCTGGGATACAATATTTAGGGTCGAATGAAGATTTATTTTAGTCGTTTCTTGTATGTGAAAGAGAAAAATAGATATAAAATATTAGAAACAAGGATTGCTAAATAGTAAATATGTTAAAATAAATATTATGTTTGTAAAATAAATGTTATTTTAACAAAATAATACATTAAAACACTCAGAAATACATATTTATCACGAAAATACACATCCGATATGTATCAAATTCATGTCGAGACCGTTGAAACTTATTTTAAGCAAAAGTAAAAAATGTTTCAAGCAAAACAGTTTTATTTTGAAATGTCCTGGATATTTTAATTAGAATATTTTATAATTAAAGCCCTGAAATTTAAAATAATCGTACATTTATAAGAAATATAAAGTAGCAAATATTTCTTTAACTAAGGGATGAATCAAAAAAAGTTTCAAACAAAACTTCTTAGTTTTTCAATTCTTTATCACTTTTATTTGAAGCGTTTTTCGATTTACTCCCCCAGTTCTGAGATATTCACCCACGTATATAGTTCTTAAGTTTGCGAAGAGATGGCGCCAGCAGTCTCGTTTGAAAATATCCAAAATATATTTTCCCGATTTCTGGCTATACCGTTAACTTTATAGAAAAGTTGTAATGAAGCAAAATACTCCTTAATTTATTCTCTATCTAAGTTATTTGAAGTATTTTTTGATTAGATGCAAAATTATTATGTGTCTGAACCCCGCAAATTCATGTGTATGAATGTCGGACACGGGCAACTTCAATCACCGATAAAAATAACACAATTTTTGCGGTAAAACTTATTTTACATCAAATCAAAAAATGTTTCAAATAAAAGTGTCTTATTTAATTATTTCCTGGACATTTTAATTAGAGTATTTTTTTATTAAGGCCCTTGTGTTCAAAATAATCGTGCATTTATATGAAATATAAAGTAGCAAATATTTCTTTAACTAAGGGATGAATAAAAAAAAGTTTCAAACAAAACTTCTTAGTTTTTCAATTCTCGATCACATTTATTTGACGCGTTTTTCGATTTACTCCCCAGTTCTGAGATATTCACCCACGTATATAGTTCTTAAGTTTGCTAAGAGATGGCACCAGCACTCTCGTTTGAAAATATCCAAAATATATTTTACCGATTTCTAGCTATACCGTTAACTTTATAGAAAAGTTGTAATGAAGCAAAATACTCCTTAATTTATTCTCTATCTAAGTTATTTGAAGTATTTTTTTATTAGATGCAAAATTATTATATGTCTGAACCCCGCAAATTCATGTGTATAAATGTCGGACACTGGTGGCTTCAATCACCGATAAAAATAACACAATTTTTGCGGTAAAACTTATTTTACATCAAATCAAAAAATGTTTCAAATAAAAGTGTCTTATTTAATTATTTCCTGGACATTTTAATTACAGTATTTTTTTATTAAGGCCCTTGTGTTCAAAATAATCGTGCATTTATATGAAATATAAAGTAGCAAATATTTCTTTAACTAAGGGATGAATAAAAAAAAGTTTCAAACAAAACTTCTTAGTTTTTCAATTCTCGATCACATTTATTTGACGCGTTTTTCGATTTACTCCCAAAGTTCTGAGATATTCACCCACGTATATAGTTCTTAAGTTTGCGAAGAGATGGCGCCAGCAGTCTCGTTTGAAAATAACCAAAATATATTTTACCGATTTTTGGCTATACCGTTAATGTTACAAAATAATTGTAATGAAAGAAAATACTCCTTAATTTATTCTCTAACAAAGTTATTTGAAACATTTTTTGATTAGATGCAAAATTATTATGTGTCTGAACCTCGCAAATTCATGTGTATGAATGTCGGACACGGGCGACTTCAATGACCGATAAAAATAACACAATTTTTGCGGTAAAACTTATTTTACATCAAATCAAAAAATGTTTCAAATAAAAGTGTCTTATTTTATTATTTCCTGGACACGTTAATTAGAGTATTTTTTGATTAAAGCCCTTGTGTTCAAAATAATCGTGCATTTACTTGAAATATAAAGTAGCAAATATTTATTTAACTAAGGCATGAATCAAAAAAAGTTTTAAACAAAACTTCTTACTTTTTCAATTCTCGATCACATTTATTTGACGCGTTTTTCGATTTACTCTCCCAGTTCTGAGATATTCACCCACGTATATAGTTCTTAAGTTTGCGAAGAAATGGCGCCAGCAGTCTCGTTTGAAAATAACCAAAATATATTTTACCGATTTTTGGCTATACCGTTAATGTTCCAAAAAATTGTAATGAAGGAAAATACTCCTTCATTTATTCTCTAACAAAGTTATTTGAAACATTTTTTGATTAGATGCAAAATTATTATGTGTCTGAACCTCGCAAATTCATGTGTATGAATGTCGGACACCGGTGACTTCAATGACCGATAAAACTAACACAATTTTTGCGGTGAAACTTATTTTATACCAAATCAAAAAATGTTTCAAATAAAAGTATCTTATTTTATTATTTTCTGGACACGTTAATTAGAGTATTTTTTGATTAAAGCCCTTGTGTTCAAAATAATCGTGCATTTACTTGAAATATAAAGTAGCAAATATTTCTTTAACTAAGGGATGAATCAAAAAAAGTTTCAAACAAAACTTCATAGTTTTTCAATTCTCGATCACATTTATTTGACGCGTTTTTCGATTTACTCTTCCAGTTGAGATATTCACCCACGTATATAGTTCTTAAGTTTGATAAGAGATGGCGCCAGCAGTCTCGTTTGAAATTCCCTAAACATATTTTCTCGATTTCTGGCTATACCGTTAACGTTATAGAAAAGTTGTAATGAAAGAAAATACTCCTTAATTTATTCTCTATCTAAGTTATTTGAAGCATTTTTTGATTAGACGCAAAATTATTATGGGTCTGAACCCCGCAAATTCATGTGTATAAATGTGACTTCAATGACCAATAAAATTGACACAATTATTGCGGTGAAACTTATTTTACGCCAAATCAAAAAATGTTTCAAATAAAAGTGTCTTATTTTATTATTTCTTGGACATTTTAATTAGAGTAATTTTTGATTAGGGCGCTTGGGTTCAAAATAATCGAGCATTTATAAGAAATATAAATTAGCAAATATTTATTTCACTAAGGGATGAATCAAAAAAAGTTTCAAACAAAACTTCTTAGTTTTTCAATTCTCTATCACATTTATTTAAAGCGTTTTTCGATTTACTCCCCCAGTTCTGAGATATTCACCCACGTATATAGTTCCTAAGTTTGCGAAGAGATGGCGCCAGCAGTTTCGTTTGAAATTCCCTAAACATATTTTCTCGATTTCTGGCTATACCGTTAACGTTATAGAAAAGTTAAAATGAAACAAAATACTCCTTAATTTATTCTCTACTAGAGTTATTTGAAGCATTTTTTGATTAGATGCAAAATTATTATATGTCTGAACACCGCAAATTCATGTGTATAAATATCGCACACCGGTGACTTCAATAACCGATAAAACTAACACAATTTTTGCGATGAAACTTATTTTAGGACAAATCAAAAAATGTTTCAAATAAAAGTGTCTTATTTTATTATTTCCTGGACATTTTAATTAGAGTATTTTTTGATTAAGGCCCTTGTGTTAAAAATAATCGTGCATTTACGTGAAATATAAAGTAGCAAATATTTCTTTAACTAAGGGATGACTAAAAAATAAGTTTCAAATAAAACTTCTAAATTTTGCAATTCCCTGTCACAATTATTTAAAACGACTGTCATTTTCCTAATATTTCCTCCAATTCATTTATAAGATTGTCATCTTTGTACAAAGATTAATTTATTATATATATTTGCATTAATTGTTTATATATTAAATTGACGTCTTGTAACCGCCCAAAAATCTGAAATTGCAGATTAAGCACGCGTAGAAATACATTCTGAACCATTTAAAATTTATTTCATTCATTTACTTTAATTATTTCAGGCGCAATTAATTTTTAAAATTTACAGACAATATTTTTCAAATAGTTAGTAATATTTTGCATCGATAAAATAATATTAATTTTAATTCAAGTCACACTTTGAAACCTATATAATTGCAAAAGATAGTACATACTTGTATTCGCGCATCGCGATATCATAAGAAACAAGCTCAAACGGCTCCGTGACGTCACCGACCTGGCTGTTTGGCGATCAGCAACAATTTTTCGTTTCTGCCCGGCCACTGTGCGTATACAGGCCCGCTGCACTCAGCCTCATTGCTGGCTGTATACCTCTTTACCCGCTGGCGAAACGGTTGCATAAGCTTGCTGCTCGCTATACCATCAATTTCATTCTGAATGCTTCTTTAAGTGTTGTAATAAAATGACTTTATTTTCGTTTGGCGACAAATTAAAATAATTATTTAAAAATATGAATAGATATAGTCTTTTAAAGTACGTCAGAATGTTTTCAGGGGCATCAGAATTTTTTTAGGGTCTCTATGAATTTTTTAATGAAAGTCCATAGTCTTAGAAATATGTCAGAATGTTTTCAGGGACTTCAGAATTTTTTTAGGGACTGAAGGATTTTTTTGGGCACAGTCCATAGTCTAAGAAATATGTCAGAATGTTTTCAGGGACATCAGAATTTTTTTAGGGACTGTATGATTTTTTTGGGGAAAGTTCATAGTCTTAGAATTATGTCAGAATGTTTTCAGGGACTTCAGAATTTTTTAGGGACTGAAGGATTTTTTCGGGCACAGTCCATAGTCTAAGAAATATCTCAAAATGTTTTCAGGGACATCAGGATTTTTTTAGGGACTGTATGATTTTTTTGAGGAAAGTTCATAGTCTTAGAATTATGTCAGAATGTTTTCAGGGACTTCAGAATTTTTTTAGGGACTGAAGGATTTTTTTGGGCACAGTCCATAGTCTAAGAAATATGTCAGAATGTTTTCAGGGACTTCAGAATTTTTTTAAGGACTGTATGAATTTTATGGGGAAGTCAATAGTCTTAGAAATATGTCAGAATGTTTTCAGGGACTTTAGAATTTGTTTAAGGACTGTATGAATTTTTTAGGGAAAGTCCATAGACTTAGAAATATGTCAGAATGTTTTCAGGGACTTCAGAATTTTTTTAGAATTTTATGGGGGAAGTCCATAGTCTTAGAAATATGTCAGAATGTTTTCAGGGACTTTAGAATTTGTTTAAGGACTGTATGAATTTTTTAGGGAAAGTCCATAGACTTAGAAATATGTCAGAATGTTTTCAGGGACTTCAGAATTTTTTTAGGGACTGTATGAATTTTTTGGGGAAAGTCCATAGTCTTAGAAATATGTCAGAATGTTTTCAGGGACTTCAGAATTTTTTTAGGGACTGCATGAATTTTTTGGGGAAAGTCCATAGTCTTAGAAATATGTCAGAATGTTTTCAGGGACTTTAGAATTTTTTTAATGTCTGGATGATTATTTTGGGGAAAAGCCACAGTCTTAGAAATATGTCAGAATGTTTTCAGGGACTTCAGAATTTTTTTAGGGACTGCATGAATTTTTTGGGGAAAGTCCATAGTCTTAGAAATATGTCAGAATGTTTTCAGGGACTTTAGAATTTTTTTAATGTCTGGATGATTATTTTGGGGAAAAGCCACAGTCTTAGAAATATGTCAGAATGTTTTCAGGGACTTCAGAATTTTTTTAGGACTGTATGAATTTTTTGGGGAAAGTCCATAGTCTTAGAAATATGTCAGAATGTTTTCAGGGACTTCAGAATTTTTTTAAAGTCTGGATGATTATTTTGGGGAAAGGCCACAGTCTTAGAAATATGTCAGAATGTTTTCAGGGACATCTGCTATCAATATATTTTGTATTATTTTATTAAAATGATATTTGTGTTATTAAATTATAATAAAATGTTTATGTTTTATAAATATTTATATTTATTTTATCCTCATAAAACTACCTATTGTCGCTGATAAATTTTTTTATTTTATTTTATTTAAAAATGATATTCGTGGTGCCATCTAGGGTAAATATAAAAGAAAATTAAACTATATATCATAAATTCATTAAAACAAATGTTATATTAATAAAATAAAACATAAGAACACAAAAAATCTATATTTAAAACCAAATATACAGCCAATGCATATATACATTTCAATAATTCAATTGTAAATCATTAATTATTATTTAATCAGCAACAAATTATTAACAAATATGACTTTTTCTTATAGTAAATTTCCCGTAGAATCCATATTTGCAACAATTAAGACATTACAGCGGCTGGTTTTTGAAATATTAACAATATGAAATATTCCAATCTGACAGCTTGTCGGCCATTTTTAAATATGTTATAAAATCAATAAATATCAATAAAATATAAATAATTATAAAAATCAAAAAATGTTTCAAATAAAAAAGTTTCATTTTGTTATTTCTTGACTCTTTTAATTATACTTTTTTTTAATTAAGGTCTTCATATTTAAAATAATCGTACATTTACATGATAAATAAAGATACAAATATTTCTTTAACTAAAGGATGAATTGAAAAATGCTTCAAATAAATCGTTTTAATTTTTTAATTCTCCGTCACATTTACTTGAAGTATTTTTCCATTTAATCCCCCAATTTCGAGATATTTATCTTCATATATAGTACCCAAGTTGCCAATAGATGGTGCCAATAGTCTCGTTTGATGACCCAACAAAATATATTTTTCAAGTTTTTGGCTATACCCTAAACTTTATAGAAAAATTGTTATTAAAGAATATACTCCTTAATTTATTCTCTTCCTAAGTTATTTGAAGTATTTTTTGATTAGACGCAAAATTAGATTTTTTCTAGACCCCGCAAATACACATTACAAATGCCCGGCACCAACTACTTCAACTACCGATGACACAAACTCAGTTTTTGCGGTGAAACTTATTCTACGCTAAATCAAAAAATGTTTCAAATAAAAAAAGGTTCATTTTGTTATTTTTTGGATATTTTAATTATACTTTTTTTCAATTAAGGTCTTTATATTTAAAATAATCGTGCATTTATAAGATAAATAAAAATACAAATATAACTAAGAGATGAATTGAAAAATGTTTGAAATAAATCTTTTTAATTTTTTATATCTCTGTCACAAGGAGAAACAGCGTAAAATATATTTAATTTGTTTCATAATAAAGTGTATAATTCGATACAATCAAATATATTCTTTAGAGCCTAGTTGTTAAAGCCTAGAATGGCATGAAATCGGTCTTTAGCTATTAATTGAAATTATGTTCTAACTTGTTACGTACATGCCTAGCGACTTTAATCGTCAGTCTACGAACGAATTTTGTTTAAAATGTCGTGTTTTATTTGTGTCTCAAGTAAAAATATTGTAAAATCAGTGATTTTTTAGTGAAATATAAGTGTAATATAGTGTAAGTGTTAGTGTATACTGGATGTGAAGTGAATATATAGTGGTACGAGCCTGGAACTTTTCAGAGAGGAATGGATAGAACTTAGTACACGCCAGCCAAAAGGTAGATGTATTATTTGTTTCTATTAGAATATAGTTATTATTAAAATAAATTAGTATGAATGTTTGGCGAAGATTTACAACCAAATATTTAATTTATTTATTTTTAAGATGTTTACGCAATCAATCATTTCGAAGAATGTCAGTTTCGTAAAGAGGCCTTTAAAAATATTTTCTTTCCAAAAAGTTCCACAAATCATTTATAAGTCTTATCTTTCCAAAAATCTTCCCAATCATTTATAAAACTATAATCTTCCCAAAAAAATCTCTAAATCATTCATAACAAAGTCTTTTTCTCAAAAAATCTTTATTTATTAAAACAATAATTATTGAAACTTGCATTAATCGTATACAGTATATAGTAATTTGACGGTTTAGTACCACCCAAATATCTGCAATTGCATTTTCTGCACGTATAGAAATATATGTTGAACACTTTAAAATTTATTTCATTTATTTGCAACAAATATTTCAGTCGCAATTAATTTTTAAGATTTACAGATAATATTTTTCAAATAGTTAGTAATATTTCGAATCGATAAAATTATATTTGCTTACAAGTCAATTCGGACACGGGGAATTCAATGCCGTTGAGCGCAATATTATATCTTGTTTAATTTTTCAGATATATCATATTTATTCAAATTTTCTACTTTTCCGAGCCTATATCTCAAAAACTACAAGCGATATGAAAATTCGGTCAACGGCATTGACTTTCTCGTGCTTCAGTTAACTTATAAACATAGTTTCAGCGATTTTTATTTTTTTTCCAAATTTCGCGAAAAAAATCGCAAAAAGAGGTTTATTTCCATTTTCTCAAAAACTATAAGACTTATGCATTTAAACATTTCACCACTGGATTCAGTGGGTCAAAATACATATGTATGTAAATTTTCGTTACAATATTCCTATGATTAAGGATATTTAGGAAAATTGAATTAAAATCTGAAAAAACCAAAGGAAATAATTACAAAAAATGAAATTGCTTCAAATTGCATGAAAATGTGCTTACAAGTCAATTCGGACACGGGGAATTCAATGCCGTTGAGCGCAATATCATATCTTGTTTAATTTTTCAGATATATCATATTTATTCAAATTTTCTACTTTTCCGAGCCTATATCTCAAAAACTACAAGCGATATGAAAATTCGGTCAACGGCATTGACTTTCTCGTGCTTCAGTTAACTTATAAACATAGTTTCAGCGATTTTTATTTTTTTTCCAAATTTCGCGAAAAAAATCGCAAAAAGAGGTTTTTTTCCATTTTCTCAAAAACTATAAGACTTATGCATTTAAACATTTCACCACTGGATTCAGTGGGTCAAAATACATATGTATGTAAATTTTCGTTACAATATTCCTATGATTAAGGATTTTTAGGAAAATTGAATTAAAATTTGAAAAAACCAAAGGTATATACCTAAGGAAATAATTACAAAAAATGAAATTGCTTCAAATTGCATGAAAATGTGCTTACAAGTCAATTCGGACACGGGGAATTCAATGCCGTTGAGCGCAATATCATATCTTGTTTAATTTTTCAGAATATCATATTTATTCAAATTTTCTACTTTTCCGAGCCTATATCTCAAAAACTACAAGCGATATGAAAATTCGGTCAACGGCATTGACTTTCTCGTGCTTCAGTTAACTTATAAACATAGTTTCAGCGATTTTTATTTTTTTTCCAAATTTCGCGAAAAAAATCGCAAAAAGAGGTTTTTTGATAAAAATGATAATAAATATGTTTTCTTTCTAGAATCACACGTGACTGGCAAAACATTGCTTGCAGTATTAAAATCTAGAGACATTTTTCACGGATCGCTTTCCAGTATAACCAAGGTATTGCGAAACATTGGATTTTCATGGAAGCAGGACGACAATAGACGGGCCATATATGAGCTACCACATATTGTGTCGAAAAGAATATTTTTTCTAACAAATTTTATGAGAAATTTTAATAATTCAACGCCACATAAATTTGTCTTCTGAGACGAAACGTGGATTTTTCAAAAAGGATCTGCTCGCCGAAGTTGGCAAGACGTGGACGCGTGAAAATTGGACTAAGCCCAACATAAAAAATTGGCTTGATTCTAGTCAATGTATGTTTAAAAGGGAACTACTTGATCTAGCAGCAGAGTAAGTTGAATTTATATTTCTCTTAACAAATGTTGAACAGAAAAATAATGTAACATTTCTTATTTGTATTGTAGACATAAAATTGAAGAGAAACATATAATTGATGAATATGCACTGGCATGTGGTCACCGGGTTCTACGTTTGCCGCCGTACCACTGCATTTTCAATGCTATTGAAAATATCTGGGGCATTTCCAAAACTTATTACAATAAACACATAGGCCGCGATAGTTACGGTGACAGTCAAACTTTGGCTATGTGGGCAAAAGCGCTGAACACCGTAACTCCAACAGTGTGGAAAAATACAGTGGACCACACTGTCCAAGAAATTAAAAAGTTGTACTATCGAGAGGTATTCCTCGATCAGGAGGACATTGCACCACTGATAATTTCAATAAACGCCGAGGACGACAGCTCCGAAGAAGAAAGCGACGAAGATAGCAGTGACTCGTGACAACGATACTCAAATTTATTTTCACGTTATTACGTTTTTTGTATTTTCAATAAATAATTTTATGCAATATGTAAATATAAGTTTATGTTCTTATTATTTAAAATCCTACTGTGCCCTACTACAAATTTTAAATATCAATTACAATTATCATTTCTAATTTTAAAGTGTTTTAAAAATTTATTATACATTTATGCAACACACATTACATTTTGATTTTTAATTTTTTTTAGTGTACCCTATAAACGTAGCCGCTTTTGACGTCATTATTCTAGTTACAAATTTTGATGACGTGACTCTTCTGCTTAATAAATACGTGTATATCGACACAGCAATTGTTTCCTACTTGCATCTCGATCAATGTATCAGTGTTTCGTTTATTGGTTATTGTAATATTTATTATTGTTTATATGTGTACGAAGTTTCATAGCTGTAAAATAAATAGGGGTTGTTTTATCGTAATCTATTGCTAGGTATAAATATGTCCATAACGACTCATTTAAATTAAATTTTCACTATTTTATTGATTGTTTATTGAAGAACATGTAATTGTTTATACATATATGAAGTTTCATAGACGAGAAATAAATAGGGGCGGATTTATCGAAATCTATTGCTAGGTATAAATGTGTCCATAACGCCACATTTAACGTAATATTTCACTTTTTTGTTGATTTGTTATTGAAGTACATGTATTTGTTTATATGTGTACGAAATTTTATAGCTCAGAGTTGAACAGGGATGAAATAAATCAAATCTATTGCTGGAGACGGCACATGTCACACATGATGTATATATTGATGACGTCACTACACTGTGTGCTCCTTTAAATCTATTGCTGGGTATAAACGTCTTATACTTCTATTTGGAACAATGTATCAATTTTCAGTTATTTGTTTATTGTAGTAAACATTATTGTCTATAAATATACTAAATTTCCCGTGATGAAGTTTAATAGTTAAGGAAATAATGAAACTATTGCAGGCTAATGTATTGCTGCGGAACTGTCACTGACAGCTAGCAATACATTTGAACGGTAGAACTATAATTGAGGTAGGTTAGTGTATTGCTGGGAAAAAGTATTGCTGATTTCACATAGATTTAAACGAAACTATATTCAAAGTTAACTGTGACAGTTATTTTTGGCTAGCAGATTTGTATTTATAATGGAGACAAATCCAAATATTGTTGTTGTTAGTTGTAGTAATGTAGAACCAGTATCAATAATAAATATATTAGCGACTTGTACAAAAATAAATGAAGTTACTGGTTCAAATGAAACCGCATACACTTGGAACATTGACACAAAATATTACACTGCAGAAGTAAATATACAGCCATTGAAAGCGGGTGAAAATGCTGAACATTTAAAAGACAATGTGGAAGCAGTTGTTGTTCATTTTGATAGCAACAAAGAATCGGGCCTTGACGACTTAAAACAGTGGCAAGCATTTATAAACAATCACCAACCGGACATCAAAATATTAGTAGCAGATGTTTTTAACTCTAAAACAGAAATCTCCAAAAGAAAAGCAATTGGTTGGTGCTTAGAAAATGGATTCGAACTAATAGAATTAAATCCAGGACAAACAGAGGGAGATTTGACTCCAGAAGATGAGATTATCAAGGAAACAAAAGGTGTAGAAAGAGTGATTGAAGCTCTTGAGACACATATGTGGTCTAATTTAGTGATGAAAAGTAAAGTAAATGAGTATAATAACATGGAAAATGAGCCAATTGATCCTGCAAATAGTTCTAATATTGATAAAATGTTGGATAATTTAATGCTAGATGATGATCAGTTGGAATTCAGCGACTTATTTCAGCGTTTACATATGGTGAAGGAAAGTGTTCAATCCATGCCTTTGAGAGAAAGACGACATTGTGCTGAGCAAGTGGTTGCTGCTTTTTGGAAAGCTATTGGAGGCGAGGAAGAAGAGATTGGAAACATATAGATTTATTTTATCGCACCTAATAATTGTTGTATATATTTTGCAATAATAATGTTAAAATGCTATGGTAGTAACTGTTTATAAGACAGTTTATTATAATTTATTTTAATATTATATTATATCTACACGAAAATATATCATTTACATAATCAAAAAAATGTATATTTCTCTTTCCTATGTATTAATTGTATTTCCGGCTTGGAAATGTGATAATATTTCCATTTTAAAAATCATTGTAAAACAAAAATAAAATGTCAAATAAATGACAACGTCATTGTCAGCTGTTAACTGTCAAACATTGGTAAACAAAAACATCACGACGGTCAGGGGAGGGCGGTTGGCGCCTTGCTGGCCGTTAGCGGGAAACGATCATAATCGCGCCTAACCGATTAACACTTGCAAGCTGCATTTTAATTTATTATGAGTGAAAAGTATGCTAGAAAATAGCAGTTAGTATTTCTGAAACTTTGGTGTACATAATAAATATTATATTTATGAGAAAAGTCAAACGTAAGTAAAATAAAAATAAGTTTGTTTGACCAGTAAAATTTTTGTGGTTATTTCAATGCAGGATGGAACCACACACACCAGAACAAAACGGAGTCCGACGGGGAAATGTTCTGGGTGAAATTTCTCAAGTTCCAAGTATTAATCAATTGGAAAATCAGGTAACACCAAAAAGCTCTTCGCCTGATGAAATGGTGATTCAGCAAAGAGGTCCTCGAGTCATTCCTGCGACGTGGTCACCTGTTGATTGCAATAAATTCAACATTCTAGAACCGTCCAGAATGAGAACTCCAGAGAAACAGCCTCCTGTGAAAGAAATTAGACCCGGCCTACGAAGAAGATTAACTCTAAGTCCAGTGAAAAGTGCGTCTGTGAATGATTCGTTGATTATTAAAAAGATTAAGTCGTTATCGAACAAATAGATTTGTCATTTCAATTTTGCTGTTATGGTCAATTGCATCAGCAAAACTTGAAACTTTGTTTAAATAAATAAAAGCAAATCAAATGTGATTATTTCATATACCATGTAATTTCGATTTGCTTTTATTTATTAAAACAAAGTTTTGTAGGTGCAACTGGCTATTCAAGTTGAAGTTTTTGCCTGTATTTGATGATTGTTTGTTGATAATGATAATCATTTAATTTAGTATGATTACCGTTTGAATATTAATTCTTACAAGTAGTAATAAGTTATTTACTAATGTTAAACTGGTATGACTGAAATGTTTCACTGCCATTGAGATGCTAGTTGCATCACAGATATTTTAAACTGATGTATTTTTGTATTAATGAAATAAAATATAAATTTTAATTTAGCGCATTTTAATTTAAATAAAATCACATTTTCCATACCTAATTTAAATAGATGATTTTCAATTGCACATTTGAAAGATCCTACATTCTCATCAGCATAACAAAAAATAAATACAAAATAATACTTAAAAATATAAATATATATTCCTACACTATTTTACTTGAAATAGGATCTCAAATGAAACATTATTTGATAAAATAAAATGTGAACCACATTCGATTTCACAAAAATAAATAAAACTATTTGTATTAATTAGTTTTGTGCCACACATAATTAGAAATAAAAAGAATTTGAGTGAAATCGAAGGTAGCAATGAAAAAATACGGAGGTAACAACGATAACGATACTAATGCCTCAGTGGGTGTAGTACACGCGATAGTAGAGTGTTTTGGATCGCCATAGTGAATATGAGTTATCAAACTTCAGTAGATAAACGCCTTGTCCTGGATACAAGTGACTCCCTGCGTACACTTCGTTCTGGCAGTCACGACGAAACACCGGAACAATCTCACTCAACAACGGTCGAGATATCGAACCAGAACCCGCTTCAATGTCTGCAGTGGGTGTTCCATCTTCGTCTAAGGCCTCGTCGTCCATGTCGTCGTCGTCATCTTCGCTTTCGGATACGTGCACAGAGACCTGGTCAGTGCTTGGCACGCCCCATTCGAAATAAACGCCGAAACCTTTATAAACAAACAAATCAAAATCAAACCTAGCTTGGCTAAAAAAATAATTGAGATCAAATTATGACATAAAACAAATGAAAATCAAAGCTAGCTTCTAGATATATTTAAAAACAAATGAAAATCAATTAAAATTAGTTAAAATTATTGTACGATAATTAATTATTTTTGACATTGTATTAACGTTTACGTTAGTATTGTTCAAATTAAAATGTTACACTTTTTAAACCTGATTTATCTTAAATCACAAATTATTTTGATAATTTTAATGTCATGCACTTTTTTGTTATTTTGTTTTAAATCCATGGTTATCAGGTTATCACTATACATGTACAATAAAGAATTTAATTGTAAATTTTATTTGATGCATTTTTATTTAAAATTAATTGGAAACTAGTCCCGCTTTTTAATGAACACATTAAATTTTAAAACACCTGATTATCTTACCAATATCATAGTGGTCCGTGGCAAACTCCCAAAATAATCGAGATCCTTCTCTGTGAGTTGGAACTCGAACAGTGACAGTTTCCCCATGGCCAACTCGAACAACGCCGTCGCCCTCGGCTTGTGCAACGGCTTGTTTAAATGCTTGGATGTCCGAGCGGGTCCACATACTCGCCGGGCTCGGGGAATGATCCCCCGTAGAGAGAACTTCCTCGTCCTTCGCAACGGGCTCATGAATAGATTCTCGTTCCGCTTGCGGAGAAGCTTGAAGTTGTTGCATGTACTGAAAGTAGTGCTGCTCTTGTAGTTGACGAACTAAAGCGCCTTGGCGTTCTGGCTCTCCTGGGAATTGTTGCTCTGCATACGTTCGAAACTGTTCATAAGTCTGTTCATTTAAAGCTTGTTGGATTTGTCGTTTAATTAATTCTTCTTTTTCTAGTTGCTCTTGGATTCTTTGCTCTTCCTCCTCTTTCCTTTTCTGTTCTTCTAGCTGTATTAATTTACGTTCTTGTTCTTCTTTAGCTAAGCGATTTCTTTCTTCTTTTTCTCTTCTGTGAGCCTCTAAATGCGGTGATAAGAGAGTACACCGTCTATTTAATAATTCTACAAAGCCTGATCGTGCTTGATCCGCTGATAAATTTCCTAACCGGTCCCATGCCAGTCGTCGGTCTCGTCCAACAACATCAAAAGCTCCTAAGGGTGGTAGTTTTGCAACAGCACTAGCAAATGAACCATGACTGACTTGCTGAGAAAACGCAACTAAATGTAACTTATCTTCATAGCTTAATTGAATAGCTTTGCCTTCTTTTTCTAGAAAATTACAAAAGATATTATAAAAATAGTTTTTGATGAGTTGGAGGCGTGATAAACAAACAACCTACGGATTACATTTTCTAACCTAATCTTACCTTTGTAAAAGCTTACGGCAAGTTTATATACTTCTGTCATGGGCAAACCCCATTTTTCTGACTCATTGTCACAGTTTAAATTACCATTTTCCTTACTACAATTATTTTCTAGGCTTAATTTCTGTAATTTCGATAAAACTTGTGAGCTGTCATTAACTTGATCAGCCATATTTATTTCATAACACTGGATATTTGCGTTACGAGCAGTTACGAGTTGCGTACGTCAACATAAATGATACCGGAATAATTTATTAGCATTCCAAATATACAATTGTTTATGAATTATAAATATTATTATTTTCTTAACACCATAAGTACTAAATCTACCTTGCCAATTTACAAAAGCACGATATGTCAAAATAAATTATTCCTTTATGTTATGTTTACGTTATAAATTTATGTTTACGTTCTTTCAACTAGTAAACATAACCTGTATACAGTTACGACGAGCGTAAAAGTATTTTTAAAATGGTGTGTACATGAATAAATTAATATATTCCATAATACTAATGTTATCAATTTTTAGGGAAAGCACGAAAAGAAATCAAAGAAAAATAAAAAGCATAAACATAAAAAATCAAGACGAAGCAGCACCTCATCAAGTTCATCTTCAAATGATGAATGGGTAGAAAAAAAATCATCAACATCCACGATTGCAAAGGAAGATATTAAAGAAAAAAGTTCAGAAAGAGAACGAGAACAATGGATGTCGTTGCCAACTATGTTTGCTACTACTACATCAACTGGAGCAGATCGAAAGAAAGAAAGAGATCAAGTAAAACTACAAGAAAGAGAATCAGCTAAATACGATCCGTCAAAGAGTACTCGTGAATTAAATCCATACTGGAAAAAAGGTGGAGATGGATTACCTACACTTCAAACTAAAAGTAAGTTTATAAAACCAAAAAGTGAAGAAAATACTTACATATCTTCACACAAATCCCGATCTTCTCGACCAAGTTGGCGTAAAAAATCCCCAGAAAGATCATCGCATCGTGAGCCGGAAACAAGTTCTTCAAAATCGAGTTCAAAATCTTCGCCTGAAACACAAAATAGAACAGAAGAGTCAAAATCTGAATCATCTGATTATTTAACTGATAAAGAAATGAATGACATCGGAGCAAAAATTGTAAAAGCAGAAATTTTAGGACAAACTTCAAAAGTAACAGAACTAAAAGAGAAATTAGAACGAGCTAGAGAATATCGTAACAATCATTCAAGTGTAGATAGCAACGAAGAGAGCGTAATATTATATAGAACAGATTCAAAAGGATTTTCAAAACCGTTAAGTGTACCTGAAACAAAAGACAGTTACAAACGCAAGAAAAACAAAATAGAAACGCATGACGCAGGAAAACGTCAAAAATATTTCCCAGACGACGACAAATATTCGCTAAAACAAATGTATGAGAGCGAAAAATTCAATACAACACACCAGCAGGACGCAGAATTCATAAAGCTAACTTCAAAAGTTTCAAAAATGGACGACATGGATGATATGTTTGTTGATAAAATACGTAGCGAAAAATCAACCGAAAAAAATCTCCAAAAAGAGAAAGATAGAGCTATTGCTGAACATCATCGAATGACGGAATCATTAAATAACTGTAAACAATGTTTGCAGTCCTCTTCGATGGACAAACATTTAATGATTTCTTTGGGAGAAACTGTTTATTTAAGTTTACCTGCTCATGAACCCTTAACAGAAGGACATTGTTTATTAATTCCTAACAGACACGTGTCTTGTTCTACACAACTTGATGAAAACGAATGGACTGAAATTACAGATTTCAGAAAAGCTCTTACAAACTTGTTTCGCGCTGAAGATCAGGATATTATATTTTATGAAACTGTTTTAAATTCACATTCTTATTCTCATATGGTTATCAACTGCGTGCCAGTACCTAAAGAACAAGGAGATTTAGCTCCGATATACTTCAAGAAAGCTATTGATGAATGTGAAACAGAGTGGACTACAAATAAAAAATTAGTAAATTTAGCCGGGAAAGATGTAAGGAGAGCTATTCCGAAAGGACTACCTTATTTTTTCGTATCATTTGGAATGAATGAAGGATTCGCTCATGTTATAGAAGATCAAAGATATTTTCCGACATATTTTGCTGCTGAAATTATTGGAGGAATTTTGGATTTACATCATAGCAAATGGCGGAAACCCCGGTTTGAAAAATTCGACCAGCAAAAATCTAGAGTGCTACAATTTTCAAATCAGTGGAAAGAATTTGATTGTACAATTAAAAATTAAATCAAATTCTGAAAATCCTTACTATTTTATAATCGATCAATGCATTTCGTAATTCATGGATTGTTGTACAATTATTATTTACCTTAGCACCGTATTCGCGAACACTTTGTAAATTTGGCATACTTCACATTCTAGCTGCTACATTCAAACAAATTTTCTCGTAAGCCTTTTCTAAACAAATTGCAATGTCGCCTCTAATAGTATCCAGTAAAATATCCATTTTGCTACAAATATAATTTAGGAGTTATTTTTAAAGTAAATACTTATTTCAAATATGGTAAATAATATTTTCAGAATAAAATATATTTGAAATACCTTGTTATAATTTCCTACACTTAAATATTGTTCCAAAGATAATGGGTTTCTAATATAAATGTCAATCTGAAGGCAACAATTCTAATTCAGTGTGTAATTTGCTATTCGATGTTGAGAAAACAAGAAAAGAAGATTTGATTCAAGCAACCGATATTTGAACGCGGATTCAGATAGTTGTGAAAATATTCAAACTAGTATTGCTGGCTTCACACAGATGTGACATATAATCGGACAGGGAATCAAAATTTTTTTACAGAAAACTTTTTAATTTAAACTATTTGGTCAAAAGTATAATATTGTATTTAATATCGGTTTCTATTTATTAATATTTGGTTTTGTGAAGGTGACAGGATTCTTGCAAACATGGCCGCTGTAGTTTTATCTACTGGCACCAATATTTTAAGTAAGTTTTTGCTTTATCCTTGTTAATAAAGAATGTCTGTAATTTAAACATTTACATACGCTTATTTACTAGCTACACATAAATATAATACATGTAGAATGACTGTTCAATATTCAATGAAAATTACATAACCGTATAATTTTTGTATTGCAGAACAACAAAGTGTCAAAATAATTAGTGTAGCTTACATTCGATCAAATGACTATAGCACAAACATAAATCTCGCGGCTCTGAAAAAAGGAACAGGCGGTCGTTCAAGTTTCAATGGATTGGTAGCTACAGTATTCGGTGCAACAGGCTTCGTTGGCCGATATGTATGCAATCGCTTAGGTAAAACTGGAACCCAATTAATTATTCCGTACAGAGCTGATCACTACGAAGCACTTCGTCTGCGGCTATGTGGCGATTTGGGTCAGGTGTTATTCCAGCCTTACCATCTCCGAGACGAGCAATCTATTGCTAAAGCAGTCCGATATTCAAACGTTGTTATCAATCTTGTTGGTCGTGACTGGGAAACCAAGAACTTTAATTTTGACGATGTTCATGTTGAGGGTGCTAGGAGAATCGCTAGAATTGCGAAAGAAGCTGGCGTTAAGAGGTTTATTCATGTGTCAGCGCTGAATGCTGCTGAGAAACCAGAGCCTTATATGATGTCAAATGGCTCTAGGTTCTTGAAAACCAAATGGTTGGGAGAACAAGCTGTTAGAGAAGAGTTTCCAGAGGCTACAATCATCAGGCCGACTGATGCTTATGGGCAAGAAGACAGATTCTTGCGGTAAGACGTTCTAAAATTAATTCTTCTTTTTATTCAAGCTCCATGTACTTACAGATATTACTCACACCCATGGCGGCACCAGGGACGCTGGATGCCTCTGTACAAGAAAGGCGATAATATAATCAAACAACCCATTCACGTGAGCGATCTAGCTGCAGGTATTGTAGCCGCTGCCCGAGACCCAGAATCCCAAGGCAAATGCTACCAGGCGGTGGGCCCCAAGCGATATCAGCTCGGCGAACTTTTAGACTGGTTCCACCGAATTTTGCGTAAGGAAAAGAGTTGGGGTTACCGTCGGTACGACATGCAATACGACCCTCTCTTTAAACTAAAAGTCGATTTCACATTCGCCTTGTCACCTTCCTTTCCCATGGCCAACCTACACTGGGAAAGAATCGAACGAGAATGCCACACAGACATGGTCTACGAAGGAGTCCCGACCTTAGAGGATTTGGGAGTGACCCTAATGCCGATGGAAGAACAGATCCCGTGGGAATTGAAGCCGTACCGGGCGAACCTCTATTACGATGAAGAACTTGGCGAGTTTGAGAAGCCAGCGCCACCGAAAGTAATTGCTTAAGGATTTTTGTGAATTGTAAATATTTTAAATAAATTACACCATCTTTACATAGACATTGTTAAAATAAATTATATAATACAGAAAAGGCGATAGAGTCAGCGTAATTATTCAAAATCGTCGTGCTTAGAAATATTAAAAACGTGATACATCGAACAATTTGTACTTTTTACGTAACACAATAATATATAGACATGAAGAAGAAATTATTCAGACCTCGGTGGAAGCGGAACATTGTCCTGGAGTTCGAGGATGTGTTCGACAGGTTGTGGACGTCCGTCTTCAGCGAGACGGCAAGGTTGGATGACGCCTTTCTGTTGCAAGTCGTGCATGAGCTGCACCAGCTTCATTGCCTCGAACTCCTTCTGTTCGTCGGACATATGAGCTGTTGGTGCCGGCCGCGGAGGCTCGTAGCAGCCCACGACGTCGTTAATGCCATGTCTCCACTGCTTGTACTCTTCCGTGTCGCTATCTTCACTTTCGGAACTGTATTTTGCTTCGGCATCGTTTCTTCCTCTGAGCATTATTCCTCTGTTTGCGAACAGTCCTGCTGCATTTCCGTATCCAGTGTATTTAATCATTCTCGAAACTGTTATACAAAACATACAAACTCATCAAATATGCCTCTTCCTGTTTTCAATTAATTATATAATTCCCTTCATACAAGCTTGTATCATTTTCTTTTCCGCAGCAATACTTTAATCCATCCGTTTATTACTAGATTGCCCTTACCACCACCATTCACCAACAAACATGAGAGATTCTATTCCCTAAATTGAAAGTAGCAACTTACCATTTTCCTTGCAAAGTACGAATAGTAGTTCTGCAGCCAAATCTCGAGCTTCGGTTACAGGAGAAGTCAAAAGACGACAAAGATGATTTCTTAATGTCGAACCTTCTTCAGGGCGTCGGTGCACATCTCTCAAAGGCGGTAAAATTTGTCCCCGCAAATATTTCCGCATTACTCTCGAATTCTGGGCGCACATCAACAGAACGACAAGAATTGGAGACAGCAGTTCGTTGTAACTTCGAGAATTCTGTAAATATAAATCAATCATTGAAAATAATGAAGATAATTTATAGACTTACTGGTTCGCTGTTCAGTCGATTTTTCAGGAATGTAATCAAAACATGAAGAGCTTCAATACTGCAATCTTCATAAATAAATTCTTTGGGTAAATTCTGATCACCAGTATCAGCAGTAATCAGTTCTTTGAGACTACTGGCCGGAAGAGCAGTCAATAAATTAACGATATGTCCGTGTAATTCTGCTCGTTTATTTGGAGTTTGAGACTCAATCAACAACATATCATGTAATAAAACCACCAGTCGAATATAATGAGCTTCTTCCTCTTCATCGACGTGGAACTGACTTTTAACCAGTAAATTGTAAAGAACTTTCATGACTTCACAAGATAGATTCACTTGGTTGTCAGTTAAAATTTGTTTATTGCCCTGTAATTCTGAACTTTCCTTCAAAATAACATCTAAAGTTTCAATTAAGTAAATAACGCCGTGTAAAGATTCTCGTAGTTTAGGTCTGACATCAGCACATAGAGCAGTTATTATGAATAATAGTTTCATATCAAAATATTTCACATCGTGTGGGATTTCTGGATCACTGAAGATTGAAACAAAAATGACATCTCCAGGAATGAAAGATAATTTGAGGAACTTACCGGTAGGTTAATAAACGCTTAATGATACCTTCAAGTGTGCCATTTGTACAGCAGAGCTTTTGAGCTGCAGTACTATTGAAAACTAAATTGCACAAACACTTTAAAGCTTCGATGATAATATTGTAATCAGGCTGAGCATTTGTATGCTCTACAATTTTTTCTGTGGTTTGTAAACCACTGTGGTAGAGTAATATATTAATCCATTGTTCACGTACAATATCATTCAAGTTGCTTTTGTCACGACTACAAGAAATATATTTATAAGGCAGGTAATAACACAAATGATTTAAAGTACTAACCTTAAAATACGGATAGCATTCAGACAAGGAATAAATGCAGAACTCTGTTGTTTATTATCTAAATAACTAAAAAGTGCTGTCCATAGTTCTTCTCGTAAATTGTTTTGATTCAGTTCCGGAAAACTGAACACTTGGTTATACTGTAATTGTAAAGGGAAATTAATATTTTCGTCAGGTTATCAAGCTTATATATTTTCATTACCTTCTCTACAAATTTACACACATTTTTCTCACTAGTTTTGATGCCTAATATTTCATTTCGATCCATTTTTAGGCAAATATTTTCAAATTAAATTAATGTGAATTAATGACATTTGTACACACACTTTTGACAGGCGTCGGAATATTAGAGGTTAGTCAACTGTATTATAATGCGATAAATATTGAATATTGATTTGGTCATAAAATAGGGCAAATGTATAAATAACTATATTATAATTAAAAGTCGTACAGTACATTTCCATGTTTCTACAATATTTAATTCAATTTGAAATAATTTTAAACCAGATTACTGTAGTCAGTAGTTCAAGAAGATGACGTCGGAGGGACCTAGTTGAATTGTTTTGTGTCAGGTTGTTACAGTTCTGTGTCAAAAATTTTGATAAAAATCATTTAAAAATTAAATAAAGTGTTGTGTCTTATTATGTTGTGTGTTTCCAGATGCCCAAAGATGCGAACGATGTTTTGAAGCTATCTGCAATGTAAGTTTGGCTCTAGATTTTTGTTAAATTCTCACTTTAATGCATGCTCTTATACTATACGTGACATTTTTTATTTATTTTGACCCTTTAATTATAATGTTTGTGTTCTTTATTATGTGAAAGGAATAATCTAATTTATATATTTACATTATTTAGAAAAAAAGTAAGCATCTGAAATGAAAGTAAACATGATTTGCAAAGCATAGAATGTATTCAACACACATACATATATTGGAATCGGAAATATTTTATTGAATGTATTTCGTTGCTTTTTATATTACATTCAATGTAAACAAAGTATAATATACAGTATCCATATTTTAATTAAAAGTAACATACATTGATTACACATATTTTAATTGTACTGCGATCGGAACAGTTATGAAACAGCACGTTTTATCTTGAATAGGACATAAAGAATTCGTGTCTAGCTTTCATTTACAAAATGAATAAACTTTTTCATATGGAATATATTTGTACATTTAATTGTTGAAAACAAGAAAAAAACTTTAAATTAACACAATAGTAGAACTAATTTTAAAAATAAGGTCGGTTTTAGATAAATATTTATTATACAAACATGCTTTATTTAAAAAATCTTCTTCAAATTTTCAAACAAAATTTAATAATGTTTAGTAGATTTTAAGTTACAATTGATCAAATTACAACATTTTTAAAAATAAAAAGAAATCGATTATCCTGAGATTTCTAACAATTTATATTTAATAATTAGGAATAACAATCATAAATTAAAATTTATTTGAAAATAATAAAAAATAGGAGCGAATGGTTGGATGTGATTAAAAGTTTGTTGTGTGAAGAAAGAGTCCGAATATGAGGAATAAATGAACTTGTATGGAAGAAACGTGAATGTAATTGAAGCGAGGATGGTGTCAGGATGAGAATGTTAGAGAAAGACTGATTTTTAATAAATTTGATGAGTGGAATTCAGGGGTTCGTGCTACCCCATTTTATGGGATCTAATGTTAGATATGCAAGATGAAGGTTGTTAAAACTTAAAATTAAATCTGTAGATCTTTTATATTTTAATTAGGATTTATTTCCTAATAATATCAACACCTGTGGCTCCCCCTCCACCAACAACTTTGGGCGCCGTGATTTGACGGCTGGTAACCGCACTTCACGCGTAAAAATATATCACTTACCAAGATCTGCTACGGTTATCAAGTTGCAAAACAATCTTAAAATATTTCAAAATTAAAATAAAATAACCTTAAAATAGGTATTTGAAAATGTAAGTTTATTTAAATAAATAAATAAATATATCATCACGCTTTGTGCTCATTACTGGGTGTGGCACTCTGCCTAAGTAGATCTCGGTAAGTGATATATTTTTGTCGCGTGAAGTGCGGTTATCAGCCGTCAAATCACGGCCCTCAAAGATATTAGTGGAGGGCGAGCCACAGGGGAAGATTTAAATTAGTGAAAATTGTTTGTCGGCTGTGGGGATCGAACCAGGGTTCTCAAGATCCACAGGCCGACTCGATACCACTGAGCCACCTACCCCATTAAAGTTTATTTGATAAAATGAAATATATTTAATTGAATTTGCTATTTTATTTATACATACAATATGTTAGTATCGACGTATCTCGTTAGAGGCGCTAGTTGATGTGCCTGGGCGCTTTATAAATTTGAAACTAGTAATTTTAATAACATATGTATCGAGCATAATAAAAGTACCGCAATTAAAAGAAATTGGCCATGGTTGTACAGCGTCAATTTAGAACCACGGATACAGCGAGAAGAAAACAACGGTCTCAATTTAGCTTAGGACAGACGTTCCGATGTTTTATATCCGAGCTCTTGTAAATTCCATTGATTTACGTCTCCGAACTTCTTGCGCGAATAAAGAAAACATATGAGTATGATATGCAAAGCGTGAATAATTTCATATTTTTAGGGCATGTTAGCACGTGGGCTGGGGTGCGTATAACCTTGATATATGCAATAAGTTGGGATCGTTGCGGGCTTTTAGTATGCAGGTCCGGTCCTGGCCAGCGCCGTCAATCAACCACGAACGCAGAGGGAACGCAGATGTGCGAACGCGGACTTGACAACTGTATCAGGCGTCGGCGTCGGCGTCGATGGTGGAGATGCCGTCGTTCTCTCTCTGCACAACACTGATGTATGATTTATATCCCAGCTGTCAGCCTGTCACTTGTTTCTTTCCGATGCGCGATTGTCTATATCTTCTTCATAGTTTTCATACACAATTTTTTCGTTAAGCAACATTCTTATAATGGCTTTATGCAAACTTTTTAAGGTTGAATACTTATTTTTAGAGATGGGCGAATATCAAATTTCTCGAATTCGAATATCGAATACGAATATTAATCAGATCTCGAATATTCGAATACTCCTAAAAGTTAATTTATTTATTATTAATAATTATTTAATTATGTCATTTTCATTATTTGAATGAAATTGTTAAGATAAAATAAAAATAAAAAGTACAAACAAAAAAGAAAAAGACGAAAACTTCAAATTTAAGGTGAAACGTATGGGCTGATGTTGGCGAAAAACAAATTTGAAATATGGTACGTCTTCATGGTTTTGAAACAAAATATCTTTAATAACTTCAAAGTATTGTAATAGCTTTAAGTTTATGGACAAATGATAAAGAAAAACATAGTTAAAAATTGAGGTCAACATATAGCGCGATATTCGAGGTATTCGAATGTTCGCTATACTGACGTTAATATTCGAAAATCTCGAATATCGAATAATGTCAATATTCGCGGCATTCGACTATTCGCGGATGATATTCACCTATCTCTACTTATTTTGTTACTCTACACAACAGGAATTTAATTCCAATAACAGAAGTTTATACTGACAATCGTATTATTTTCGGATATACTCACAATTTCTTGCTTATTAAATAGTAAATAAAATAATAGTTATTTGCAATATTAGTTCAAAAACTACTATTTTGCATTTATGAGGAAGTAATTACAAAACCCAGTTGCGTATCAAAAGAGCGTTCATCACGATACGCAACATTTTGTTTTAGCCGGTTGGTAGTAGCGGATGACATACTGAACCTATCAAGCTGAGAACATCAAAATTTCAATATAACCTCAAAATATGAACAATTAATGTCAATAACAGTTACCAACCACAACATTTCATATACAAATTGTCCTAAATTGATTTGGTTTAAAATATCGCAGATTTTTTTGTAATTTATAAAAGACGATAAATAGAAAAAAATACTATAAATAACTCATTTTATAAGACTTTTATTGCACTTGTCCTTTAGATAACTCACCTGCGGCTGGTTTTTTTTAAACTCCTGTGAAAAATAAAACATGTCTTATAAAATTTGTTCTTTAATATATTATTCTGAACATACAGGTGTTTCACAACTTAGAGCAAAAAATTAAAGAGTATATTCTGTACGACGTGCTGATCATGAAACAAAATAATTTTTTTTTTAAATCGCAAAACTATTTTCCATGTTTCCCAGTCCAAAATTTTTCGTTGCCACTGCCACTGGGTGGATGATTATATTAAAGTTATTAATTAAATAAAATTATATTATAAATAACTGCTAATAATTGAATTGTGTAATTATTCTTTCGTAGTTGATACCTACTTCATTGTTTGTGTTTAATAGGAAAGCGAATCCAGTGCAGTACTACAAAAAATGTTTTAGGTTAATAACCCTTAATTTTTCGAATTTTAAAAAAATCTTTTTGTTTCATGATCAGCACGTCGTACAAAATATACCCTTTAATTTTTTGCTCTAAGTTGTGAAACAGCCTGTATAATATACAAGATTTTTCGCACCAACTTGTTTATAAATTTAATTTATTATTCTATATTGACTGAAAGATCTAGGGTAGGTGTATTTCATTGTGACATTGATACATACACATTGGTTACAAAAGTTTTATGTCAACAATATGAAAGTATTGGCGGTATTTTAACTTTATTGGCTGGTAGCACAAGTTCTGTTTTTGGGTGTTCTAAGGACACGGTTTTAACTTGTTAGAGATAGCTAAAACACCCAAATACAATGCTCTTAAAACAGGAAAAACAGAGCTTGTGTTACCAGCCCTTGAGTTTAAATGATTTTTAAAAATTAATATAAACATATTTTCAAACAATTTATTATGTATAAGTATGATGCATATAATTACATATTCTGAAATAAAAACTGCATGATATAAAAATTTGCATGACCACATTCAAAAATTATTATTTTTAATGAACAGTTTACATGTAAATTTAGTTCTTAATATTTATATGAAAATGATAAATGTCTATTCATACAGCTAACATTAGTAATGTAATCATTATTTATTTAGAAGTGGATTACTAAAGCACAAAAGCAGGATAATTCATTTCTCATTTGGGACAGTTCATTCATCTGTTAATTAAATTTATATTAACACAAATTTAAGTGTGTATATGTATTAAATACGGTCTTAAAATTTTTGTTTATCTCGCAAATTTAATAAATATGTAAAAAAAAATTATAGACGGTTCTTTTTACAGCCAAACAGAATTTCATTACTTTTTATAGTAAAAAAAAAACGTATGATGGAATATTAAATGCATCGGAATTTTCAACAGGAAATACACGACTTATACAAGTCGATAATAGATGAATGTCATTTAGCACTTGCCTCGCTTATATCAGTTCAGTTGATTAAATGTAATGAACAAATGTTTGTGTATATAAAAAAATCTGATGTGGACACCACATGACTTCCTTGTACGCGTAGTAAACTATAGATATTTTTTTAAGTGCACATATAACAGTCCTAAATATAAAATTTCAATTTTCTACGGCTTACCGTTTTTGAGTAATGCGAGATACATACGTACGTACAGACGGCACGACGAAATTAGTCAAAATGGATTCAGGGAGGGCCAAAATACCTATTTCCGTTGAAATCTGTTTGTTTATATAAAAAAATCTGATGTGGACACCACATGACTTCCTTGTACGCGTAGTAAACTATAGATGTTTTTTTAAGTGCACATATTTGACATTAAGTCTTTTATTTTTTGTTCTAATCCATAGCAAACTTAATTTAAAAAGAAACAAAAAATATATAATATTTAAATTTAGATATCTCGCTTATGCAAAAAGCTAATTTAAAAATTCTTAATGTGCTAGATGCAGAATTTAATTCTGTAAAACTTTTATTTGAAGCATTTATTTCTAAAATTAAAATAATACTATTTTTTCATGGAAAACTGTTAGCAGCTTCATGTAATGTGTCAATTCCGGTTAGTCTATTTTAACCAAAATCTATTATGTTATTTCCATTGATATAGTAGTCTTATATACCAAATTTGGAAAGTTTTAAATTATATTTGAATATAGTTTTTCATGAAAATCTATTATAGGCTTCAAGTAAAGTGCCACTTCCGGTAGTTGTATAATGACCAAAAAGGGAGGTGCTCAAACAGTCCTAAATATAAAGTTTCAATTTTCTACGGCTTACCGTTTTTGAGTAATGGGAGATACATACGTACGTACAGACGGCACGACGAAATTAGTCAAAATGGATTCAGGGAGGGCCAAAATACCTATTTCCGTTGAAATCTGAGAACCGAAAATTTTCGCGATTACAATACTTCCTTTACTTCGTACAAGGAAGTAAAAAGGATTGTGTGTGAGTGGTTTGCATTTCACTATAAATTAAAGGTTCTTGTACTGTAATACGACTGATACAATATTTTTAAATTTATGAAACAATATTATATTTCAGTTTAATAGTATTAAAACAAAATTAATGTAAGCAAATTTGCAATTAAAATTAGTTTGGAATTAAATTCTTCTTGTAATTATGTATGGAATTTACTTTCAACAACAAGCGCAGAATTCCTTGTTATAGAAGTGAGCATCAATGAAAGATACATAAACAAGTGATATAGGAGAGAATGGATGAATGTGACTGAATGTTAGTTGTGTGATGATAGATTCAGAGTGAGGAATTAATGGGTTTGCATTGAAGCAACATGAATAAAAAAAAAATTAAAAAACACTAGGTTAGTTTCAAATAATGTAAAGTTTATTTTACAATACGTATTTCGGTCGACTAGACCATCATCAGGTGATGGTCTAGTCGACCGAAATACGTATTGTAAAATAAACTTTACATTATTTGAAACTAACCTAGTGTTTTTAATTTAATTTTATTATAAAATGTTTCAACGAGAACCGACAGTTAAATCTATCGAATTTATCAACATGAATATGTTTGAAGCGGAATTGTTGACTGATTATTGATGAATCTGATGACTGAATGTTTTGGGAAAGTTTTAGGGGTTCGTGCTACCCCATTTTATCGGATATAGCGTGATGTTCCATATATATACAGGGTGTTAAAAAAGTTCCGGGACGGTGAAATATCTCGAGAAATACACATTGAATCAAGAAACAAAAAAACACGTATTTCATATTTTGCAAAAACCTATCTAAGCACACCAAACACAAACCCCAACTCCCACCCCCAGGGGTTTAACTTTGAAACCTTAAATGGGAACCCTCATTTTTATTGCAGATTCGTATTCTGCGAAAAAAAAAAAGTTAATTTTATCTGAAACTTTTTTCCAATTCGGAATAGATGGCACATTAGATCCCATAAAATGGGGGTTCCTATTTAAGGTTTCAAAGTATATATATATAAAATAAATAAGAAATGGGGAAGATAAAAGTCGAGTTTTTAAAATATGAAATGTTGAAATTGGGCATACTCGTATGTGGCGTATTCATCATGAAACAAGGATGTTTGCTCGTAGCAAATCTGTGAATATTTACATATTGGAAAAAACGTAATAAATTACAGGCAATACAGGTAATCTGAGGACTAAAAATAAATAGTATAATTTATAGATAGGTACGTACGTTTATTTGTAAATATGTTGTCATATTTCAAAGTTTACAAATTTGCATTTGACAGAACTGTGATTGTAATTTATGATTTCATTTCTAACAACGCCGTGTAAATGTGCACATCTGGCTGCAATGAGAGCGAACATTGGCCACCAGTGCCGCCGGCTCGTATGTACATCAGCTCAAAAATTATTCAAGAGATTGTTATAGAACGACCAAAATTATAGTGAAGGACGGTAGGACGGGCAATAAAATACATTGCATTTATCTAATGGATAGTTATAATTATAATTTAATTATTAGTATATTAGAAATATGTAGGTGGCTCAGTGGTATCGAGCCGGTCTGTGGATTTTAAGAACCCTGGTTCAATCCCCACAGCAGACAAACAATTTTCACCAATTTAAAATCTACCCCTGTGGCTCCCCCTTTACTAATATCTTTGGAGGCCGTAATTTGACGGCTGGTAACTGCTATTCACGCGAAAAAGTATATCACTTACCGAGATCTGTTTAGGCAGAGTGCCACACCTAGTAATGGATAAAAGGCGTGATGATATATGTATTTATTTATTTTATTTGTTTATAAAATAATTAATATCTTATCGCATGTTACTATTGAAGATAATTTAGAAAGTAAAATAAACGCTTGTTCCTCAAGAATCAATAACTTTCCTTTGTCAAATTACTGCTAAAATAACATACTTTCCGTCATGGTCATTTAAAAATAATATTAGAACGTTTGACTGCAGAAAAATAAAGTAAATTATCATATTAATCCAGCTCTTCTCTCTCTAATTATTATTAAATGCAGATCAAACAAACTGGCCGAACTGTTTCATGTTCTGTGTGTAATGGATAAAAGGCGTAATTATTTATTTATTTATTTATTTAAATAACTAAATAAACCAGTTTAACTAAAAATGTAAAGTGCAATAAATTCTGGGAATTTGGAAAAAAAATTGCTTCTTAATCAGTACGTTGAGTATTATATGCGGTTAAAATATATAAGTACCATAAGTTGTGAAACACCCTGTATAGCTGCAATGAAAATAAAATATGGAGTTTAGTTTTATTTTTCAAATGAAATTGACATACAATTTAAAATTATCAACTTAGAGACAGTTAGGTACTAATTAAAATAAAATTGATTGTGAGTAATATATGAGACATCTTTACTGTAATCGTAACTACAAAGTATCAAATGAATGTCTACGCCACTGGCAGAGCGATGCCCCATTGGCATTCAAGCTGATGAATGAACATCCAGTGTCACCACAACACCGGAAAGGAACCAAACGGAAACGAAGTCCTTTTTCGGTCATCCTTAGCTTAACCCCAAATTGCCTCAGTGCCCAATGAACCAGAGATTTAATTGCCCGGGAACCCATTCCATCCCTCTCTATCCCTATCCTTATCTGCACTGATATGAGATGCGGTTGCGGATGCAACGCGGTTTGTCAATATGTATGTAGAGTATGCACGGAGACAATAAGTTTCCGTCGCGTCGTGGTGTATTGTCCCGTTTAATTTGTGTAAGATTCCCGAAAGTGCATCCACTACAAAAGGAACAATGTTGAATGCATTCTGTGAAGTTTGTTTATTTTCTTCTCGCAACTACAAATCGTAACAATCAGTCAAAGGAGTAATGCTACTCTAAGTGGTTGTGCATCTCATCAAACTGTATTTAAAAAATATTCAATGTACACTCTGTTGGGAATTTATTTCATTGTGAATAGCTAGTTCTGTAGTTAGGCGTCAAGAGCTCAAAATTTATATTTATATGAATTAGGGGCAGTTTTTCAATCTCCGGATAAATTTCACAATTGGAAATCAATTTTAAGATTGCAGCTTCAATGTGTTATTTCGTGGAATTGACAGGAATGTGATGCATTTACAAATGCCGTATGTTTTATTTGTAATAACTTTAGTTATATTTATTTAAATATAATAGAAACATGTATAATTAGCATCAGTATTAAATGGGAATTTGGAGCATTATTATAAGTTACTTCAGTCAAAAAATATGTGAGTTAAATTGATAAACGTATAGGATGTTTCTATATTTCTGCACGAAACTTTAATGACATATATAATTTGATATACTGATTATAGAACAAAAGGATGTTTTTTTTAGAAATTTGCAAAAATTAGGGGAATTTCATTCCAATTTTAATGTCACTGGTTTACTATACATTTAATAAAAACAATAAAAATATGGCATTACATTATGTACCTACATAATAACTAATTAATAAATGATTATTTGCAGGCAGTGTTTATATTTTTTATTTAATTAGTAACATAATTATAAATAATTAAATGTACTATTAAACCAGTGATACTAAAAATGTTCGATAGGAATGATATACCCTAATTTTTGCGAATTTCAAAAAAAATAATTTGTTTTATAATCAGTATATCAAATTATATATGTCATTAAAGTTTCGTGCAGAGGTATAGAAACACTCTGTATATATTTAATGGGGTAGGTGACTCAGTGGTATTGAGTCGGCCTGTAGATCTTGAGAACCTTGGTTTGATTCCCACAGGCGACAAACAATTTTCATCAATTTAAATCTACCCCTGTGGCTCTCTCTCCACTAACATCTTTGGGGGCCGTGATTTGAAATATATCACTTACCGAGATCTGCTTACGGCAGAGTGCCACACCCAGTAATGGGTAAAAGGCGTGATGATATATTTTTTTATATAATTTATATATTTATTAATTTTTATTAATTACTGTAACCTATCAGTTCAGTGGCATGAAGAATATTTGTTTCAATTTACGTGCATTTTTTTTGCGTTGCAATCAGTACATACAATAATATATACCCTTATTTTTTTTGTAATAATTTTTAAACACCTGTATATTTAACAGCTACACTGACAAAATAATATAAACTCTTTACAGGAATAATGTGCACATTATTTACCTACGCAGCCTAGGGGTACCCTAGGGATAAAATGTGTTACTTCTGTCCCGATCATAGTAACGGTCAAATACTCCCGGTCGTAAAAAAGTTGGTTATCTTTAGCTTCGCGTCTTTTATCTTTATTATAAATCATTACTAGCTCAAGCTCATCTTCAACTTTTTACGTTACTAACATCATTCGCTTATCTTGTACGTTACTTTCTTATACATCCAGTTTAAGAAACTCTTTTAAAACTGAGAATATCGAATCCGGATTTTCAGTGATTGTTGTATTGTATAATGAAATAAACTGATTAGTCCATTGTGTGGTGGAGTGTACAAGTGAGAAGAATGCAATGTACAAGCCGTCATTACGCAAAGTTTGCAAGTTCCATGGGGTGGAAAAGGGTCCGAGGGTGGTCACGGCGCACCCTTACATCACACAGCGAGTCTTATTGGAAAACTTGGTCCTGTTTGCGCTGTACGGCTATAGTATACCACACTGACCGCAAAGACGCCGCGCTGTTCCAACTTTCTTATGCAAATTTTCTCGCAGTTTCGCAAGTAATAAGGAGGTATGCAGATACGGCAGGGTCGGAGCTCAGACTCAGAACAGTGAAATTTGTAGCGAGGCGAATATCACAGTTTTGTGTCCAATTATCGAGGGATCCTGCTGCCGACGCTTTCTTCGCTACAAACGCGCCCTTCTGCATTATTTATACGCGAATATTTTACCAGCGAGGCGTAAGCAACACCGCCGTGGCGCCAGCCACCAGATGACCGTCTTTAATAACTTAATTATTTTCTACCACTGAAAAAAATACTATGAATATATTACACCACAGAAACACTTCACTAATTATTACGTTTTACATTTTATATTGGCGATTTTCATTTCAAGAATGGCGTCGTTTTCTTATCAATACAATACTTATCGATTTCTTTTTAAATTGGCCTGCACAATATGAAATGAATTTCAATACACAGGATCTAAAAAAAATATAAAATAAATGGCAAAAGTGGCACTCTGCCTAAGCAGATCTCGGTAAGTGATATATTTTTTCGTGTGAAGTGCGGTTACCAGCCGTCAAATCACGGCCCCCAAAGATATTAGTGGAGGGAGAGCCACAGAGGTAGATTTAATTTGGTGAAAATTAAATAAATATATTATTACAAAATGCCGCTGATAAACAAACAAATTATTATTTTTTAAAAAAACATGACGAATTCGTTATAAATAAATATTTTGTTGCGGTCAGAATATAGCCTGCCTCGGCCTCGGTTTTTAGAACTTTTTCTTCGACGTATACAGGGTGTTTCAGAACTAGTATAACAAACTTTAACAGCTTATTCCTGAGGTCATTTTGAGCCAAAAATGTCATATGAACATAGGTCCTATTCCTTCTAGTTACCAAAATACAAGAGGTTGAAGTTCTATAAATAACACGAAATTTTAAAATTTTTGTAATCAAGATACTTTCGGAAAACGAGAGTTTTATTGAAAAGTCATACCTTATTTGTCTTAATTAATTTTATTTATTTTTTTTTTTTTTTTTTTTTTTGTGGCTTCTTGGCGGACCAACTACTTAGGTCATATGCCGCCATTACGCCCTGATCCGCGTTTTAGGTCTTTTGTCAACAGCAACGCGGGTTTTTCTCTGGACGGTCACCCATCCAAATACTCCCCGCACGCAACGTTGCTTAACTCGCGTTATCGCTTGGATCAGTATCAACGAGTTGTGCCATGGCCGTTGACAAAATTTTATTTATTAATATTAACGATACGATTTAGAGAACAAAACATAAAATGACACAATTAAATAGACACAGAACAACATAACCAAACATGGAATAGGTTAACACAATATGAAATAAGATAACAAATTTAAAAAAAAAAAAAAAAAAAAAATATTACAGCAAGTGTTCAAAATGAGCGCCTTGAACTCGTATGCATGTTAATATTAATAAATAAAATTAATGAAGACAAATAAGGTATGACTTTTCAATAAAACTCTTGTTTTCCGAAAGTATCTTGATTAAAAAAATTTGAAAATTTCGTGTTATTTATAGAACTTCAACCTCTTGTATTTTGGTAACTAGAAGGAATATTACCTATATGCATATGACATTTCTGGCTCAAAATGACCTCAGGAATAAGCTGTTAAAGTTTGTTACACTAGTCCTGAAACACCCTGTATAAACAATCATTTCGCGGCTTAGATGTATAAATAACTATACTTTGCAAGTAAGTTAATTGAAATTTGTAATTAATTTGTTATTTCTGAGTTTGGCGTTCTCAGAATGTCGTCTGCCTCGGCTGATAAGTTAATTTTTTGATCACTTCTTGGCCTATTTATTGTTCTTTTCGCAATTAGTTTCCAAGCTGGAAATCTTGTTATTAAGTAAGTCTCACCGTGAGAAATAAACGCACTGACCGTTTTATTTAGAATAACTGAATTATTTCTCCTGAAGTAAACATTAGAATATCGTGAAAGAATCTTCCAGAAGACATCGAGTCAATGCCGAATCCTCTGCAAAGAATATGATATCAGTGTTTGAACAGTTTCCGTAATTACAGTCGGCAGATTGCTATCCGAGTCGCGAGTCGGGAATATTCATTCGTTCTTTGTGTCGCACACAATGGCGTCGTGAAGGGTTACTCTGTGTTTAACATGCTTTATTAAGGCAGATACGACGAAAGACTGGCCTCCTTTCATCCTTTCAGCAGGAGCAAGCATCCAGGTGCGCGAATGTCGCAGGAAGGGTGGACAATATTCAATATACAAATGCTACTTCACCTGGCTTTTATATTTATTTGTTGTGGCATTTCAAAGGTAACTTTCATAAGAACTTTACCATAAAATTTGAAAATATTTTAATAATAGAACACATGGTTAATTAATGGGGTAGGTGGTTTAGTGGTATCGAGTCGAACCCGGGATCGATCCCCATAGCCAACAAACGATTTTCACCAAATTAAATCTATCCCTGTGGGTTCCCTTCCACTAACATCTTTGGGGGCCGTGATTTGATAGACTGGTAACCGCATTTCACGCGAAGAAATATATCACTTACCGAGATCTACTACGGCAAAGTGCCACACCAAGTAATGGGTATAAGGCGTGATGATATATTTATTTATTTATGGTAAATTAATTTGGGAAAACTGTAATTCGATAACTCTTAATATATTTTTTCTACGATTGCTATGAAAAGTTGACAATTACGCTCTCATTTGTCATCGTAAAGTTGACGTTTTCTGTGGAACAATCGAAAAATATCTTTTTTGCGCGTCTCCAATGGCAACGCGCGAAAAAGACGTTAAATACGCGCGTTTCCAATGGCAACGCGCGAAAAAGATTATAAATGCGCGTTACCAGGGATACAAACAAAACAGAAACTTGTCATATTGCCAGTTGACAGAGCGAATTTATTTTCAGTACGTATACGTTTTTAAATAATTTTAAGATGCAATCGTAGAAAAAATTATGTGTGTATCACGAGCGTAAAGTGTCTTTGTTCCTCTTACACTATTGCAGCTCTCGCCTTCGGCTCGCGCTGCAATTACCGTGTTCGAGTAACAAAGAATCACTTTACGCTCTTAATACACAAATAACTATTTCGAAATTAAATTTGCAACACACTTTTTAATGAATATTATGCAGTTGTGTTAAAAATTTAGTATGCACCTCGGCCGCCAACTGATTTGGTTCGCGCAGAAAATAGTGTACCTCTTTACAACTATCTGTTATTGCTCATAATTCTAATTTTACATTGTAAATAGTGTGTGTGTTTGTGTAAAAAAAGATCTCGGTAAGTGGTAGATTTATGTGTTTGAAGTTCGGTTAGCACCCGTCAAGCGAAGGGGAAACCAAATGGATAATTTTATTTTATAAGTTAATTTCGTGAAGCCTACTTTCTGTCAATGGGGTGTAATTTTTCCCTGGGGGAGAAGCATGTTCTACACCCCTGGAGTTCGTCTGCTCAGCGTAATCGTTATCGCTACGTAACGTAACGTAACGTAGTGACTGCGTGTTGTGAGGAACAGTGTGTGCATTTTAGATTAAACGAAGCCATTCACATTTCATTCCAATGTGTACTCAGCCAAATCTGGTTTATTTGAAGACAATGAACATTGAACAGAAACAGTCCTTTCTACGCGTTGTCCACTTGTGTTTATTGAAGGACTGCGGCAGCTACTTTACTAAAATACTAACTTTCTATACAAGAAGACTCACACGTTTAAGAGAGGTTGTATTTTTAATTTGCGTGGAAAGTTCACAGATTTGTGTACAACTTTATATCATTAATAATTGCTATTTCGGAACTTTTGCTTTTTTCGGTAGATGGCATTACTGGTTCGATAGAACTTCTCATGTCATCTTACCGTTCTTTAGAGATCTTATTCTCTGCTGGCACAGTCCTTCGTCACCAGCTTCTTCACGTGAACTTTGTTCTAGGTGAAGAAGTAGGTTATACCATACTGATGAGCTCTAATAAGAGCGAAACGCGTCTATGGTTACTAACTGTGCTGGCCAGCCTCTGACGATGCCCTCATAAGGTGACTTGGAGGCTGAATTTTGTGAGACTTAGACAAGTGTTTATTTTGATATTTTATTATTAATAATTATCATAATTAATGATGTCTTGAGTTGAGGTTAATTTAATGTACAGTATACTAAGTCTTATCTCGTCTAGCAATTTAAAAATCGTATTGAAAATGATTCTTATTTGGACTCGATGTCTCGAAATTAAATTTTCATTTTGTACATTCCTAAGGTGGTTTTTTTTTTTGAAAATTCAACATTTCTGGAGGCTATATCTTAAAAACTAAACAGGATATGAAAATTTTCTCAACGGCATTGAATTCCTCGTGTCCGAATTGACTTATAAACCTATTTTTAGCTAATTTGAAGCAATTTAAATTTTTAATTATTTTCTAAGGGGTACCCCTTAGGTTTTTTTCGATTTTAGACCAATTTCAGATAATTTTCTCTAAAATACTTTCTCAACCGAATATTGTAATGAAAATTTACATACATATGTATTTTAACTCGCTGAATCCAATGGTGAAATTTACAAGTGCGTATGTCTTCCTGTTTTTGAGATATCGGTCAAAAACTGTTTTATGAGAAAATGTTGGCGAAAATTATGAAAAATTTAAAAATTGCTGAAAATATGTTTATAAGTTAACCTAAGCACGAGAAATACAATGCCGTTGTGTGCATCTTCTTATCTTGCTTCGTTTTTGAGATATAGCCTCGGGAAAGTACAAAATTTGATGGAGTAATTTTATTGGAAAAAACAACTTTTCCGGAGGTTATATCTTAAAAACTTAACAGGATATGAAAATTTGCTCAACGCCATTGAATTCCTCGTGTCCGAATTGACTTATAAACCTATTTTTAGCTAATTTGAAGCAATTTAATTTTTTAATTATTTTCTAAGGGGTACCCCTTAGGTTTTTTTCGATTTTAGGCCATTTTCAGACAATTTTCTCTAAAATACTTCCTCAACCGAATATTGTAATGAAAATTTACATACATATGTATTTTGACCCGCTGAATCCAATGGTGAAATTTCCAAGTGCGTATGTCTTCCAGTTTTTGAGATATCAGTCGAAAACTGTTTTATGAGAAAATTTTGGCGAAAATTATGAAAAATTTAAAATTTGCTGAAAATATGTTTATAAGCTAACCTAAGCACGAGAAATACAATGCCGTTGTGCGCATGTTCATATCTTGCTTCGTTTTTGAGATATAGCCTCGGGAAAGTACAAATTCTGATGGCGTATTTTTATTTGGAAAATTCAACTTTCCTGCGGGTTTATCTTAAAATCTAAATAAGATATGAAAATTCGCTCTGCGGCATTAGAATCCACATAAGTTATAAATCTATTTTTAGTTAATTTGAATTAATTTAATAAATTACGCCCAATCTTCTAACAACGAATCTATAATGAAATGAAGGAATCATCGACCTGCGCTTGTTTTGGAAGTAAACTGCAGTTACACACTGTATAGTAAGAACTGAAAATGTGTCAGAAAGATTTGAAAGGAAAGGAGTTGCGCCTGCTCCTGTTTTGAAAGTGAATTTCCACACAATATATTTAATATTTGCAAAACAATTGTTAACTTTTTTATTTTGGGTTGACCCTATTTACTCGTATAGTTTATAGTGGAATAGGAATAATTCTCTCGTAGTTGTATAATCAAAAACAGAGCTGTGACGTAGTGGAAGAGAAATATGAAAAAGTTTTAATTGAAATAAAAAGATGAGTGTTTGTATAGCTAGACGCATCTGTGCGGTAAATCATGAAGAAGATAGTTGGCCGTGACAAATAGGTGTAGGTATGTAAATTCCTCGGGCAGCTTCGCGTCGCCAGTGGCTAGCGCAAGGTTTTTACCGTGCATAGCAAGCTGTTCCCACAATATTTTATAAACTGTCATCGAGTTTAACCAACCTTTTTACCATTTACGTAACAAAACACACATGAAATATATCTCACACGTTACTACGTGCTTCTGTTTCAATTTATGTCTTTGCGTCATGTTCTTTTGTTGGGTGCAGTGTTTCGTCGTCAACTTTGCAACCTGCGAATTGATTTCATCCTGGACGACCTCTACATAGACAAACGTGCACACTTTCATGCTGATGTTCCATTTCATCCACTACCAACTCTGACACTCATCAGATATACAGGCTGTTTCATAATTATTAAGGGTATATATTATTTGATCTACTTATTACAACGCAAACATAATTTTTGTGTCACTTGATTAAATAGTATACTACAAAAAGAGTTATATTGTTAATTGTAATACAAATATAGTTTGCTAATATACATTTAAATAAGTACATTCCTTATTCATACGATACAAGTATAACATATTTTACGTAACACATGCACAAGAAACACGTTCTTATTCCCTAATTTTAGAGAGAGACATACTGCTTTTCTCCCCTAGAGAGTGAAACATAATGTTTCTCTCCCTAGGTAGGATGTTTCTCTCCCTAGGTAGCATGTTTCTCTCCCTAGGGACATTAAATTATTTACCAAACGTATATGTATTCAAAATAAATTTGTTCTATCAACTGTCAATATGACAAGTTCATATTTGGTTTGTATCCCTGGTAACTACTGAAACAAGCACGCATTTAATATCTTTGCACATGCACAAGAAACACGTTCTTATTCCCTAATTTTAGAGAGAGACACACTGCTTTTCTTCCCTAGGGACATGTTTCTCTCCTTAGGGACTACGATTATTAGCTGTTTGCGGCATTTCCTAGGTAACTAGTTACGCAACCCATATTTGACATTTGTCCCGATAAGACAGTAATTTTTGTGCACTTGTTACGAAAAGTATAATATGCTTCACGGAAGGGCGCGATTATCCCTTGTATGAAGTCTTCAGCTCGAGTCTTCGGCCCTCGCTTACGTCTCAGTTTGCCATCTTCACACGCGGGAATATTCGCTTGTTTCCCTCCCTTGATGCATAACATACTAATAAATATTATATACAAACATAATCTAAACATTTACCTACATTACTCAGTCTGATTCAGTACAGGATATTTAATCTTCTTATTGAGTAACATAACTGCTAATTGGATAATTTAATCCGAATTACTAATTTTTAAATGATCAATCATAGGAAAAAATAGGAATAATTTTAGGCTAAATACGACTCTTAAAATTGTACCTGTTGTGATCATCGTTAAACGATTTGAGGTAGCCGCACTAATAGAATTCATTGTAGTTATATGGGATAGGGACGTTTAATCGTTTTATGCCGATCCCTCCAGTTTAAAATAAAAATACTATACAAGCTGCAGGCGAGTTACACTAAGTTACAACTGAGCATTGTAATACGTGTCTTTCATATTATTTTTCCTATAATGCATTCATTTAATTTTTATTTAAAAATTATTATTTAAAAAGAAATAAAAATATTCAAAAATGGTAACACTGATAATTTGAAATTTAAATTATTTTGATATTTATAATTTAGGTTAAAGTTAGAGTTTTTACATGTTTATGTTCTTGAAATACATTTTTGTGTATCCTGGTTTGTTTAGTATTTTTTTTATTTTATTACTTGTTGCCAAGCTTAGTCGGTAGTTTTCATATATAATATAACAAGTAGTATGAAAATTGCTTCGCACTCGTTATGTTTCCATTTCCATAACAACGAATGTATATTTATGTCAAAATATTATCTGTCAATTTTCATACTACGAGTTGTATTCGGCTTGAGAATTTACCAAACAAAAGTTAATTAACAAGAATAGTTAGGTATTTATTTGCACAGTGATGAAAATTCTACCTTTTTTCAGTGTACATTAATATTCAAAATTGACGTTTATGAAAATATTGAAAATATCATTAATTTCATTCGTAACCAAGGATATTAATAACAGTGGTATTTCCGATGAAATTTTACTAGTGATGAATTTCCGACGAAATGTACATTTCATTGGTTCATTTTCAAACAAATTCGTGATCCTATTGGTTGACAGTGACGGGTGGTGAATTCTCAGTGAAATATGTGTAGTTGTATAATTTAATGATAATGTTTGGTGAAATAGGAATGGGCGAAGTGGCTCATCCTCCTTTAATTCCACGCGAGAACAGCTGACAATAAAAAATGAAAAATATTTGTCATAAAGGCGGGGTTAGGTAGGCACATGTTTTACATGGCGATCATTTTTACCCGGGGCAAAAGCGTCACATTCCAGAGAACAGAGAAACAGGCGCCGGCCATTCCGCTGCCTGATTTAGTATGCATTAAAAGTGTCCCTTTGGCTTTTTTTATAAACTAGATACAAACTTCCGTTCGAGACACTTCAATGAAATCAGAATCTTGTTCAGTCCGAGATCGAAAGTCTGACTAATTTACGAGCGTTTCCATTATCTCCTCGGTAATGGATCCTGCAGTCTCCATCCACCATCTACCATCCACCACTCGTCTACTTCAACTCTAACGATATTTAAACAGTGCGTACACAAACTGTTTGCGTTTTCCGTTCTGTTTTCGACTCGCAATTTTGCAGATGTGTGCGGTTTTCTGCTCATCTGGATATAAAGAATTTCATAATTCAAAATGCAAAAGAAAATTACAAAAGTGGCGAACGCCACTTGCTTGCAAAACTTTTATTATTCTCAAGACTTTTATGTTCATATCAAAATTCCTTTGTTAAATATTTGCCACATTCTTGCACAGGTCGAATTGAAAAATTCTTTTCGAAGAGATGTACCGACCGTTTTTATTTTATTGTGGTTATTGTTGGTCTCATGTCGAACGCATTCGCATTTACCTACCCAACACCAATATTATTATTATGTAGATTCTTTTCTCCATCTTCACAATTCGAATTATATTAAATATTTCACTGCAACACAAATCAAATCAAACACCCTACTTCTAATCGTCTCAATTTCCTTCTTTCATTTATTTATTTATTTGTTATTCTGAACAACAGGAACTTAACTTAATTTTGCCAAACCTTGGTCTCCAGTTTTTTTACTCATACGACAAACAGTCTATTTTTGAAGTAGGTACACAATAGTATACAGGATGTTTATTGCAAAATAATTAAAAGGTATATATTATTTGATGTATTGATTACAGTGCAAAAAGAATTGTTCCGAAATTCGTAAAATTCCTTGAAACAAACAATTTTCGTGCTACTGGACAGACATGTTATAGTAAATAAATAAATAAATATATCATCACGCCTTTTCCCCATTACTGGATGTGGCACTCTGCCTAAGCAGATCTCGGTAAGTGATATATTTTTTAGCGTGAAATGCGGTTACCAGCCGAGAAATCACAGCCCCCAAAGATATTAGTAGAAGGGGAACCACAGGCGTAGATTTTATAGTAATGAATAAAAATTAGTAAATAAATAAATAAATAAATATATCATCACGCCTTTTACCCATCACTGGGTGTGGCACTCTGCCTAAGCAGATCTTGGTAAGTGATATATTTTTTTCGCGTAAAGTGCGGTTACCAGCCGTCAAATCACGGCCTCCAAAGATATTAGTGGTGGAGGAGCCACAGGGGTAGATTTTTTAAATTGGTGAAAATTGTTTGTCGGCTGTGGGGGATCGAACCAGGGTTCTCAAGATCCACAGGCCGACTCGATACCACTGAGCCACCTACCCCATAAAAATTAGTAAACATTAAATATGAAAAGAACTATTACACAACTTCAATTAAATTAAATAAATTTCAATGTTTTTAAGGCTCTGATGGAGGTTCATGAATATATATTTTCTTTAATTATTGGCATTAGTATTAGGAAACTATGTATTCACCGAAAGCAGTATAGTAAAAATCTGATGTGGACACCACATGACTTCCTTGTACGCGTATTAAACTATGGATATTTTTTTAATTGCACATATTTGACATTAAATCTTTATTTTTTTGTTCTAATCCATAGCAAACTAATTTTTTTTAAATCTAAAAATATATAATATTTAAATTTAGATATCTCGTTTATGCAAAAAGCTAATTTAAAAATTCTTAATGTGCTAGACGCAAAATTTAATTCTCTAAAACTTTTATTTGCAGCATTTATTTCTAAAATTAAAATAATACCATTTTTTTCAAGGAAAACTGTTAGCAGCTTCATGTAATGTGCCACTTCCGGTTAGTCTGTTTTAACCAAAATCTATTATGTTATTTCCATTAATATAGTAGTCTTATATACCAAATTTGGAAAGTTTTAAATTATATTTGAATATAGTTTTTCATGAAAATCTATTATAGGCTTCAAGTAAAGTACCACTTCCGGTAGTTGTATAATGACCAAAAAGGAAGGTGTACAACTAGATGCTATAACAGTCCTAAATATAAAGTTTCAATTTTCTACGGCTTACCGCGAGATACATACGTACGTACAGACGGCACGACGAAATTAGTCAGAATGGACTCAGGGAGGGCCAAAATACCTATTTCCGTTGAAATCTGAGAACCGAAAATTTTCGCGATTACAATACTTCCTTTACTTCGTACAAGGAAGTAAAAATTAGTAACTTTTCATGGTTATATATTGTTATCATTTCTTTAGTATCGCGAATTCCTAAGTCTGAAATGTCAAAATATTGCAATAGCGTACGTTATTCATCTAAAATAATTGTCTGAAAATTGCGATGGATTTCGATAGACTCATCGATAAAGATATTCCAAACTAAGAAATCACATGTTTATTTCAGGTTTGCTAGTATATGCAGTTCACGCATCTGTCAGTCTCAAATTATCGTGGTTATAACCTAATAAAATTGTTATGGAATGAAATAAGATTTTCTCTATTTACTGCCCTTACTAATAAATAAAGCCCGGATTTTTAGGCAATTGCCTATATTCAAATTTTTATATACCTTAGGCAATTTCGTTTGTCTATACATAGGTAATATTTTTACGTGCCTTAGAGCCTATTTTTTCTATATTTTGGTTATTGTGCCTATTTTACCTTATACAGCCTATTTTGCCTATTCTAACTTTTATTGAGCAGACAAGGTTTATCATCTACTTCGTTGACTAATTCAGCACTCAACAAAGTGTTTCAACCTAACCTATATTTAAAGTACTTACTTTAATCAAGTTTTTGTGTGTGAATTTAAAATGCCGAAAGAAAAAACGTTTCCCTTTCCGAAAATTTCATAGAGCAATTGCTCATAATATTTTATAAATTAAAATATACTACATAATTTGAATTTGCATAATAGTTAATAAAATGAGAACCCTACATTATAATTTTTCAGATTGCGTTAATTTTTGTTTAAAATTATTATTTTTTTCTAACAAAGAGTAGATACGAGTTCCAATATTAGAAGAAGGATTCGTTTATTTATTTGTAAACAAATTATTTACATTTAGGCTGCCTAAAATCCCGCCTATTTTAGAGTAATTACCGGCCTATATGCCTGCTTATTTTAGTGTTTTTAAGAGCCTAAATATCCGGGCTTTACTAATAAATAACTATTTGAAAACATGTTTATGTTTGCAAGTAATTTAGAATGATTTTAGCCACAGAGCCGTCTCAACAATGTATTGAAACATGTTTGTATGTATGTTAGTGTGTAGCATGCAGGAATGTAGTGACAGCGAGATGTCGCCAGTTCCGGAGAGTTTTTGCTTGGTGTAATTTACATAGCCATAAATTAAAATATTCATAAAATGGATGATGAATCGTTTGCGCCTGGTATAAATGAAACGACTTCTGGTCGCCGCGACGCCGACGCCGACGCCGCTAGGCTACAACCGCGCGAGATTACAACATGTCGGTTTTGCATGCGACGCTACCGCTGTTGTTACGTCATGTTGCTCTTGTTCTTACTGCGAGAGCTCTTACCAGCACTCTGTGATGTCGACTCGCTCTTCGCATCGCGAACATTCATTCTCTTGGGAAATAAATTTAACAATTTCTAACATCTACTACAATTTCTACTAGGGGGTCGTCCTAAGCGGGAACTTAAATTCTAGGTTTATTTTGTCGCACGTGAGATGGAAAAAGTACAACAAATTCAATTTCATTTCCAAATAAAAATAAAGCCGTTCTCGTGCTAACCAGTTCCTCATCATTTCTTACACCTGTTGTGAGAGAACGAAATCACCGGCACCGGTATCATATACCCGACTCTCCCATCTCTATCTTATTCACTATGAATAAGAATACAAACTAAACCATGCGGGATTCTCACTTTACAACTTCAAAAATAGATTGCATTTTAATTTTAGCCAAACATAATACTGCTGTCTATTTACACTCTTGATCTAATAATAATAAATAATGATGTCCCATCATTCCGTTTTGGAACATAGGGGCCGGGCACACCGAGCCGCAGTTTTTACACTGCCGTACTGCCGGTTTCTTTAGTCAAATTATTTAAGGCGTATAAGTGACTAACTTATAGCTCCCGAGTGTGATAAATACATGTAACTGTATTTTTATATTTAACGACAAATCACACATTGCCGGCAGGCTGATTCGAACTGACGAACCTTGATTCGGGTGACGTCACAGTATGTTAAGAGATGTGCCTTAACACGCTCGGCCACCGCGCCTGCACACTTTTGATCTACATAGATTAAATGATTATTTTTAAGTGGTAAACTATATATTTTGTATGCTCAGAAAATACGCACACAAATAATAATTTCGCGGCCTAGATACATAAATAACTATCAAATTGAAACAAATACATTATAAGGAAACTAAAGTAATAAAATAATAAGATCATAAACAGCATTTCTTTTCCAAGATATTTTGCTTATAAAAGATATTAGTGGTAAGTAAAGTTGCGCGGCGTTGCAAGAATTGAAATAGTTTGATATCGCTGGAATGAAGCTGGTGCAGTGCTGCTGAAGCAGCAGTTTCAGCAACCCCCTCCACGGCTCTTCCAGATTAAATCACTTGCAAAACTATCGGATTAACCTCTGACCTCCCTTGCCCCGGGTCAGTGCGCGCGGCATCGGCAACTAATAGCCCTCCTCATGTTGCTGTTTATCCACGCTTACTCAGGACAGGACAAATACCCCTCACTCACTTAAACTGCTCCCTACTTGACTCTCCCCCATGCGTAAATTAATAACAAAAGAGGCATTTCGTTATTTTCTTGTTTTCATTGTGCAACTCATTCGAAAAAGAATTATAAATTAGGGCTAAAAGCTTTTTTCTAAATTGAAGACTGAAATATTTATCCTGAAAATTATGATGTCCTGTGACGCTTTATTTGAGCATTCGTACAGATTAAAATCATTTCTCTGAGCGCCTAGTTTTGCGTACGAGGCATTCATCATAAGCGTGGTTTATTCATGATGCCCCTGCATGATAACCAGCAATTTATATCATTGTTTACGTTCAAACACTATACTTTTTATCGCTTTCATTTATTCACTTGCACTCTACTTTCATACCGAAATTTAATACATTCATTTCATTCAAATCAACCATCTATTATTTATTTATTTATTTGTTCTTCTGCACAACAGTAACTTAATCCCAATTACAGTTGCCTTAATAGCATCCCAAATACTCAAACACAATCGTATGTTGCCTATTTATTTATTTATGCAAGTCTGCTTAACACGAAATGCTATGAGAAAGAACAATTTAAAGTTTGCTCTTAAGAAATAATTTTAAAAATTTACTTGCTTCAAATTAGCTAAAAATATGTTTATAAGTCAATTCGGACACGAGAAATTCAATACCGTTTGCTACTTTTCATATGTTGTTTAGTTTTTAAGAAGATATAGCCTACGGAAGAGTTAAATTTTTCAAAAGATTTACTCCATCAGATTTTGTACTTTCCAGACGTTATATCTCAAAAACTAAGCTAGATATGAACATGCGTTTAACGACATTGTATTCCTCGTAACAAATTTTCAGCAATTTAAAATTTATCTAAATTTGACCAATATCTCAAAAACTGGAAGATATGCATTTGCGAATTTTACCTTTGGATTCAGCGGGTCAATATACATGTATGTAAATTGTCGCTACAAGATTCCTTCGAGAAAGAATTTTAGAGAAAACGGCCTGAAAATTGCTTAAAATAAGTCAGTTGTCATTGTCAAATAATAACTAAAACTTTAAATAACAACAAAGACAAAATTAATTGTCATCCAACACTTGGTGAAACTAGGTTTAATAAAAAGTATAAAATAAACACTTGGCTAAGTTTCACAAAATTCAGCCTCCAAGTCACCTTATGAGGGCATCGTCAGAGGCTGGCCAGCACAGTCTATGGTTATTAACTGTGCTGGCCAGCCTCTGTGTTTATTTTATACTTTTTATTGCTAAAACTTTACATTTTTGTTGTTTTGTTTGTTTGCGATCGTAGAAAAAGTATAGATACTCGTTTACACTCGTGTTTAAAGAGAAGTTTATAAGACTTGTTACATAATATATGATTATTGGTTAGTTTATGAATAGTTGTTAGTTGTTGGTTCGAAATAAGGTATTTGTGTGTGCAGATAGAAAGAGAGTAGGTTGTGTAGAGTGTCGCAGTAATGAATTTGCTAGCGTTAGCGGGTCAGCGGCACTTGGCTCATTGCTAAATCTCTTCAAAGGAAATTAAACTCGCTGAAAACTCCAACATAAATGTATTCCGGTAATCTTTTCAGCCTTAATCCTATACATATTTACCATGTACAGTGACGAGTTGCTGATTTCTATGCATGGCGCACACCGTCCTCCACGTCGCTCTACCGTCGCGTCGGTGCACTTGATTAAGTGTTTGAAGATTTGCCCAAAGAAGTAGGCTACGCGACGTAATGCATCCCAAATCTTTGCGCAACACATTTGCATGCCCTTGCTTGCATACACGTTCTATACGCCGCCACACGCCAAACTACTCGTTCTCTTCGACCCGTTTTTCTCTATCGATCAGCCATCGCAAAAACTTCACTTTAATTACTTTACATGGAAGTTTCCAGGTTAACCGAAACTTAAAAGGTTCAGAGATTAGTAATTCTGAATAGTTGCTTGAACGGATTGTGAAATACTTGGCCATTATGAAACTATTGTAATCGGATTAAACTCGAGAAGTTGCACGGATGTGAGAATGAGAATTGGACTGGAACCGGAACCGGAACCGGAACTCAAACGCATACGGACCATTGTTACGTTCGTTAGACCAATCGCTCCATTATTAAAAATCACACTACCATTCACATTTACATACAATTACTTTAACTATTATTTCATGCGCTTCTATTGGCGATCTATTCTAAGCATTACACTATCTGCTGGTAGAAAATTACATTATTGCTTTTTGAGAATTTTCTATTAATATATTCAATATATTACTAACTCAATATATTTTCATAACAACAAAGACAAAATTAATTGTCATCCAACACTTGGTGAAACTAGGTTAATAAAAAGTATAAAATAAACACTTGGCGAAGTTTTACAAAATTCAGCCTCCATGTCACCTTATGAGGGCATCGTCAGAGGCTGTCCAGCACAGTTAGTAACCAATTGAATTTTATGAAACTTAGCCAAGTGTTTTATACTTTTTATTAACCTAGTTTCACCAAGTGTTGGATGACAATTAATTTTGTCTTTGTTGTTATTTAAATTGCTATTGCGTAGCTTTTCCTTTTTTCGGTAGATGGCATGGCCTGTTCCACAGAACTTCTCATGTCATCTTACCTGTTTGTTAGAGATCTTATTCTCTGCTGGCACAGTTCTTCGTCACCAGCTTCTTCACGTGAACTTTGTTCTAGGTGAAGAAGTGGGTTAAACCATACTGATGAGCTCTAATAAGAGCGAAACGCGTCTATGGTTACTAACTGTGCTGGCCAGCCTCTGACGATGCCCTCATAAGGGGACTTGGAGGCTGAATTTTGTGAAACTTAGCCAAGTGTTTATTTTATACTTTTTATTTTTCAATATATTTTCAGTACATTAATGACCAGTATCGAATCGAATGTTTCACAGCAATCTTAATATTTAGTTACTGATATGATATTGGATTTTGATCAATGAAATTTAAAATAGCGCTGTTTAATTCGCCATAAAGATGAGTAATGTGTATTGTTTTGTGCTTGGTTATAATTATATGTAAAAAAAGGAATAGACATAATTTTTCATACGTTTCCAAAGAAAATGAGATTATTCGAGTAGTAAAACTAAATTATAAAAAACTAAAAAACTAATTCATAATTTTAAATATATTTTTAAAACAACAAAAATAATTAGATTAAATTTTCAAATATATCGCCATTGACGGCTAAACAATACCATAATCTGTTTTAAAATTGTCGATGAATAGTATTTAATAATAATATTAATAAATAAACATCAATTAATAAAATTGTATCTGTCAAACTGGAAAAATATGACAGTTTGAATTGTATTTTCCGTTTTCCATGTACATTCTGTAATTAGCTATAAATTGTACTTTTTTGCATTTACAAATAAATAAATAAATATATCATCACGCCTTTTACCCATTACTGGGTGTGTCACTCTGCCTAAGCAGATCTCGGTAAATGATATATTTTTTCGCGTGAAGTGCGGTTACCAGCCGTCAAATCACGGCCCTCAAAGATATTAGTGGAGAGGGAGCCACAGAGGTAGATTTAAATTGGTGAAAATTCCATTTACCTAATAAAAAATAAGTAAATTAATAATAATATTGAAGTAATTAGACATAGTTTATCATTTTGAACATTATTTTTATTTGTACTTTTGTTTTAAAATGAACAGGACAAAAATTACTATTATATGAACATTGTACCATTCTATTTCCTATGATCTATAAAAAATAGACACTGTTTGTTAATATTATTTAATTTGTTTATGTAAATATGAATTTTACAAAAGACGAATTAGTTAACATAGTTAATTTTGCCAAACTTTCTGTGTGTGATTATTTATTAATAAAACATGAATAGTTCTTAGGATTACAACGAATAAAAACTATTTTAAAGAGAAATAAAATAATAAAAAAATATAAAGTTGAATATCATTGCGTGAAAATGGAACACCCGGTAGAAAAACTTATAGTGCAAATATGTGGATATTTTAATTTAAAATAAACTTTGCTTAACCTTTTTCACTCCAGCCTAAATACTTATAGAGGATACCAATAACTCCAACACTATATTAGTTACATACATACATAGTATACAAGTACATGTATGTAATGTAAATATGTCGCAATTACGGCGACAACGGAGTGCAAAGGGTTAAAAATATTTTCGGTAATATATAAAATAATCGAGGCACACCGATGGACCAGCCTGTACATTTATATTAAAAGTTTTCTTAGATTTGTTCATTTTGCAAATAGAGTTATCTGCATTTGATCAAAACGTTTAAGTCAAGCCTTATTTCAAAGTAAATATAAAGTTCGTTACTATCATCCCTTGCAGTGAATACTCGCAATATTGTTGAAGGCAATTCTGATTAAAATTAGTAGTAACATTAACATGACTAAGGAAGTTGTGCGAGGGGCGGTGTAGAATCCGAAGCCCGGAGTCCAAAGTCCGGGCACTCCGGGCACTGACCACTGACCCAGCCCCGAGACGAAACTGTGCGGCTTAACTTGCCCACTAAGCCTAAATTATAGTGGTCCATACTACAGTCGTGTCCGTGTCCGTGTCTGTGTCCGTGTAATTCGGTCCGTTTATCTCCGATGAATATCAATTAGTCGAGTGTTGCTCGATCAGCACTCGTCTCGCTATTGTTTCACTGCGTTAATTGTGTCGCGGTAGCATTGGATCGCTGGCTGGTTTTTCACACGCTGCACGACTGCACGCGTTCCGAATCTACACGAAATTCATTTCAAATTGCTCTGGGCCTCCCAGGCTTTCGCAGTCTCTGCACGTTGAATTTAAAATAATATTTACGATATCATTCTACTTTTTTCATTTTAGCTCTGATTTAAATTGGTTTTTAAACGTTGCTGGGGCCTTCACGCCCAGAATGAAAACAATGTCTTGTGGGAGATATTCAAATTAGAAAATAGAGAATTGTTTTTCTAGTGTACTAGTAGAATCGGTCAAGTAATTTATTGTACCATTAATAAAATGTATGGGCTAGGTGGCTCAGTGGTATCAAGTCGGCCTGATTGTAAAAAGTGGGTTTTTTTGTTTTTATTCAATCATCTCGCCTCATTTCATTCACGCCCATTCCATACATCAATTGTTTTAAATTCGGTTAACTATATTGTAATTTAGCAAGTAAGGCACTGGGTGCCAGGAATTGTTAGTTGAGTTCATTAGGTTTAAGCACAATTTTCCTACGTCATATGCAAGGTCGGTCGCGCTGTTCGCAGTGCATTTATGCTGGGCGCATCCACAAGTCCATGTGGATTGAGATGCGACCTAGCATACTGCGAGAGCGGCTGCCGATCGGCTAAATGCATGGGGGAAACCGCGCATTTTTGTATTTTCTTAATTTATTATTATTATTATTATTATTATTACAATACACTGTCCAGACAGGAGAACCCAATTAATTGGACAGGAACAAAAAAAATACAAAAATATAAAAGTAAGCACATATATGATGATGAGTCCCATCATTCCGTTTCGGAACATAGGGGCCGGGCACACCGAGCCGCAGTTTTTACACTGCCGTACTGCCGGTTTCTTTAGTCAGATTATTTAAGGCGTATAAGTGACTAGCTTATAGCACATATATAGTATGAAACAAAGAATAAATAAACACTAAATAAAAATAAGCAAAATACAAATTTATCATTCAGTGTTAGCAAAGAGAAACTTCCTATAACGTGACAACGAAATACTAAAAATATTTACAATAAATATATGTGAAAAAAAAGCCGGCCTGTGGATCTTGAGAATCCTGGTTCGATCCCCACAGCTGACAAACAATTTTTACCAATTTAAATCTACTCCTGTGGCTCCCCCTCCACTAATATCTTTGGGGCTGTGATTTGACGGCTGGTAACCGCACTTCACGCGATAAAATATATCACTTACCGAGATCTGCTTAGGCAGAGTGCCATACCCAGTATTTATTTATTTTATTTGTTAGGCAGAGTGCCACACCCAATAATGGGTAAAAGGAGTGATGATATATTTATTTTATTTATTTATTAATAAAATGTAGAATTTTAAAATACGCAATTCCATTAAACGTAGGTATTTAATTTTATCACATAAACTTTTCAAACATTTTAAGGTTGTTCTACTTTAATTTTCAAACACTTTAAGGTTGACAGTGTGGCCACTTTCATTTAATTGAAATAAAAGCACTAGATGGCATTACTTAACGTACCAAATCTGTAAAATACTCATGACATATTTCTATATAGCAAAATGATGGAAAGAAACGGTCATAATAAGCGTTAGTGCAATTCAATGTAGTTGGCCATGGTATGATTTGACGTTAGTGACATCTGTTAAGAAGATAATAACTTTAATCTTAATTTATAATTTATTCTGTAAATGGGGTAGGAAAAAATCATCCCTTGATATAAAACAACTATTATATAATTGTGATAGTTCTGAAATTGTAGATCTTTGTTTCTTACCATTAAAGGCTAGTTCACCGCCAAAATATAAATTTTACACTTAAATATATATATACAGGGTGTTTCACAACTTAGAGCAAAAAATTAAAGGGTATATTCTGTATGACGTGCTGATTATGAAACAAAAAGAATTTTTTTTAAATCGCCAAACTATTTTCCATGTTTCCCAGTCCAAAATTTTTCGTTACCACTGCCACTGGGTGGATGATTATGTTAAAGTTATTAATTAAATAAAATTCTATTAAAAATAATAATAATTGAATTGTATAATTATTCTTTCGTAGTTGATACCTACTTCATTGTTTGTGTTTAATAGGAAAGCGAATCCAGTGCAGTACTACAAAAAATGTTTTAGGTTAACAACCCTTAATTTTTCGAATTTAAAAATATCTTTTTGTTTCATGATCAGCACGTCGTACATAATATACCCTTTAATTTTTTGCTCTAAGTTGTGAAACACCCTGTATATATATATATATATATATATATATATATTATCACGTCTTTTACCCATTACTAGAAATGACACTCTGCCATAACAGATCTTGGTAACTGATATATTTATGCGTGTGAAGTGTAGTTACCAGCCTTTAAATAACGGCTCCCAAAAATGTTAGTGGTAGGAAAGTCGTAGGGGTAACTTTAATGTAATGAAAATTGTTTGTCAATTGTGGAAATCGAACCCAGCTTCTCAAATTGTAGTGTAGGCAGTTTTATGTATTTAGGAGGTATTATTTAAAAGATTCTTTAAAAAATTTAAATCAATTTAATGTTTAACTTTTGCTGGCAATAGCAAATCACCTTAAAATATATGTAGCAGCAAATTAAAACACTGCACTGAATATTATTATTTATTTCAATAAACGAAATTTCTTGTATAAATATTTACTCAACAAAATATAGGTTTAGTGTTGGTGAAAGAAACGCTAGAAAATGCGTCCTAATATAGCTTACCTTATAGATTTTCATAATTATATGTTGAAACGAAACTGAAATAAGAGTAAACAAGGTAAAATCAATACCACACTTTGCTATAAAATACTTTCTTCGACATCATTTTTTTCCCATTAAAATTGATACTTACACGCTTGCAAACAATTTGTTAAAAATACTCACCTCAAGGTTGTGCCATCAACAATAATTGCAAAATAATCACCAGTGTTTTCCCACAAGTGTGGTAACGATTAAGAAGTGTAGCGAATGCGAAGTGTTTCTTGCTAGCTTGGCACGATGAAGAGGTTCTCTTAGTTCTATTCGTTGTGTTGTTTAAAGTCTCAGACCGTAACGTATGGTAGAAACTCTCCGAATGATGTTATTTCACTTGAGGTTGGACGAATTTGTTGCATTGCATCTCGACTGAAATTAATGCGATCTTGTGTGTTTATTTTATGTAAATGTATCTATTTTCTTACTCAATTGAGAGTCATCTATTTTAAGTAATGTTTCTGTTTTCCCGGAATTTATTGTTTAGTAAAATAGTCTCTGTGTATAATTACTTTTCATTATTATATAGATGTTACTGGAAAACTAAAAAAATTACGATATATATATACCGGGTGTCTACTTTTCTTCCGAACATAGGAAATTCAATGTTAAAATTTTGATTTAGTGATATCTCTTTACCTATTAATTGTAGAACAAAAGTGTACTGAAGAAAAATGTTCAGAACGAAAAACTGCATTATCAGAGTGCCATGAGAAATAAAACAATAATTTGTTTGTTGTGTCTGACATTATTTGACATATTTGACCAGAATTGGAAGCTAACTCTAATTTATTTACTTATTTATTTATTCGAGCATTTAATTTAATAATAAAATTAATTATAGCAACTATTATTTTCTTTTTTCTACATAATCTAGACAAATAAATACCTATTATTAATTTATCTCATTTGTTTTATGTCTCATGGCACTCTGATAATTGCTTTAAAGCGTGTATTTTCTTTTGCTTCTAACTCGAACATAAGAAACAATTGAACAACAAACTGATACTCTATGGATGCAGTTCGGAAAAAAAAGAAGACACCCAGTATATATATATATATATATATATATATATATATATCACGCCCTTTACCCATTACTGGATATGGCACTCTGTCGTAGTAGATCTCGGTAAGTGATATATTTCTTCGCGTGAAGTGCGGCCCTCAAAGATGTTAGTAGAGGGGGTGCCACAGGGGTAAATTTGATTTGGTGAAAATTGTTTGTTGGTTTGTGGGGATCGAACCAGAGTTCTCAAGATCCACAGGCCGACTCAATACCACTGAGCCACCTACCCTAAAATTGTCAATAAGATATGGATTACAGATGATCGAATTATAGCATTGGAGTAGGAAGAGTATATGTTGTATAATTCATCTTAATTTCCTGTTGTGCAGCGTGATAAATAAATTTAAAAAAGTCGCAAATAAATGAGTCGCTTTCATCGCGTTAACAGAGGGTAATTATCGATAAACCCCAGTTTCGTTTAATTTCACTTAGGTTGGTAAGTGCGCGAAGTGCAGCTCGGTATCGACAGATAGACATTGCGGTGGCGCCGGGGGGAGGCGACGGCGGGGGACTAACCAAGACACGTCACTCTAAACGGGCTCCGATTTATTACATAATTAAATTAGCCGACGCTTCATTAATATCTATTATTGTGCTACGAAGGAACGCCGGGGCGTCGAGGTTTGTACAATTAATTATAAGCTTTATCAATTACAAGTAGCCGAGTGCAAGTGCCTTTGTAATGGTGACTCTCAAAAAATGGACAAAATGGAGGACACGAGTTCATTTTGATAATATCTTGGAAGGGGGAGGGCATGATTTCACAGCTGGTAACTGCACTTTACGCGTATAAATGTTTTTTTATTTCCTTGTTCGAAGTAAAGGAAGTATTGTAATCGCGAAAATTTTCGGTTCTCAGATTTCAACGGAAATAGGTATTTTGGCCATCCCTGAATCCATTTTGTCTAATTTCGTCGTGACGTCTGTACGTACGTATGTATCTCGCATAACTCAAAAACGGTAAGCCGTAGAAAATTGAAATTTTGTATTTAGGACTGTTATAACATCTAGTTGTGCACCTCCCTTTTTGGTCATTATATAACTTCCGGAAATGGTACTTTACAAGAAGCCTATAATAGATTTTCATGAAAAACTATATTCAAATATAATTTAAAACTTTCCAAATTTGGTATATAAGACTACTATATCAATGCAAATAACATAATAGATTTTGGTTAAAATAGATTAACCGGAAGTGACACATTACATGAAGCTGCTAACAGTTTTCCTTGAAAAAAATTGTATTATTTTAATTTTAGAAACCAATGCTGCATATAAAAGTTTTAGAGAATTAAATTCTGCGTCTAGCACATTAAGAATTTTTAAATTAGCCTTTTGCATAAGCGAGATATCTAAATTTAAATATTATATATATTTTTTTAAATTAAGTTTGCTATGGATTAGAACAAAAAATAAAAAATAAAAGATTTAATGTCAAATATGTGTAATTAAAAAAATATCTATAGTTTAATACGCGTACAAGGAAGTCATGTGGTGTCCACATCATATTTTTTTTACTACTAAAATAGCATACTATTTGCCATGATGGTATAAAAATTTATTTCCCATTTACATATTACATACACATGCATATTTACATCTTTCGTTTACTGTCCCAACTAAACGACATGATATGTCAAATAAGAGTAGCAAATTCATGTTATTTTGTCAATTAGTTTCTGTTAATTCAGATTTGTCCCAAATAAGCGCAGACTGTCTCAATTATCTAGAATCAACTGTTTTAATTATGTGGTTTATGGGGTAGGTGGCTCAGTGGTATCGAGTCGGCCTGTGGATCTTAAGAACTCTGATTCGATCCCCACAGCCGACAAATAATTTTCACCAATTTAAATCTACTCCTGTGGCTCCCCTTCACTAATATCTTTGGTGGCCGTGATATAACGGCTGGTAACTACACTTCACGCAAAAAAATATATCACTTACCGAAATCTGTTTCGACAGACTGTCACGTTCAGTAATGGGTAAAAGGCGTGATGATATATTTATTTATTTATTTTATTTGTTTATAAATTAATTTACATCTTATCGCATGTTACTATTGAAGATAATTTAGAAAGTAAAATAAACGCTTGTTCCTCAAGAAACAATAACTTTTCTTTGTCAAATTACTGCTGAAATAACATATGTACTTTCCGTCATGGTCATATAAAAAGAACGTTTGACTGCAGAAAAATAAAGTAAATTATCATATTATTCCAGCTCTTCTCTCTCTAATTATTATTAAATGCAGATCAAACAAAATGGCCGAACTGTTTCATGTTCTGTGTCCACGTACCATGTAGCAATATTTCGTGATGAAGGGTTAAAAGGCCGTGTATAAATGAAAAATGAAAATGTTGGGAAGTACTGACGATACGATGAGCCCATTACATGTGCTTCATGTATGTACGAATGTATGTCGAGTAACACAGGGGAACCTGCAGACAGGTGTACTACCACAACGTGCGAACACAGGAGCCCTCATAAAAAATCTCCCCTCCTATAACACGAAGCGTTAACCAGCACAGGCCCGGACCGACAAGAGAAATAAAGAAACTGTTTAGATATATTTATAACGATGTCATTTCACTGTTTGTTAGAGATCTTATTCTCTGCTGGCACAGTTCTTCGTCATACAGCTCCTTCATGTGAACTTTGTTCTAGGTCAGTGGTTCCCAACCTTTTTTTTAATCGTGACCCTTTTTAGTTTTTTTAAAATGTTCGCGATCCCCCTTTCGCATATTTGATCAATAAAACAAAAAATAAAAGGTTTAACAAAATATATTTTAGGACTTAGTGATTATATTTTTTCCCCTCAAAAAAGCCAAGGCGACCCCCCAAAAAAGCTAAAGCGACCCCCCGGTTGGGAACCGCTGTTCTAGGTGAAGGAGTGGGTTATACTATACTGATGAGCTCTAATAAGAGCGAAACGCGTCTATGGTTACTAACTGTGCTAGCCAGCCTCTGACGATGTCCTCATAAGGTGACTTGGAGGCTGAATTTCGTGAGACTTAGACAAGTGTTTAGTTTTATATTTTTTTAAAGTAAAAAAGTAAAATTTTCAGAAATAAAATAGAAATTAAGATTAATTATTCTCTTGACAAGTGCCATCTAGATGACACTAGTGTCATAGCCAACTTAATTGAATTGCGCTACGTTTATTATGACCGTTTCATATGTTAGTAAAATTTCTAGTTTCAAATTTACTGAGAGGGCACGTCAACTAGCGCCTCTGACGAGATACGTTGTAACTAACATAAACCTAACCTAAATACACAATTCCATTAAACGTATTCCATTTAATCACATAAACTTCAATTTTCAAATATTTTAAGGTTGTTTTACTTTAATTTTCAAATGTTTTACGATTATTTTGTACCTTGACAGTGTGGTCACTTTCATTTAATTGAAATAAAAATAACTAGATGCCATAACTTAACGTTTCAAATCTGTAAAAACGTCATATTTTTATATGGCAAAACGATGGTATAAAATGGCCATAATAAGCGTTAACACAATTCAATGAAGTTGGCCAAGTTAATGTCAAATCATACCGTTATTTATTTTGTTTCCTAGAGAGGAAAAGGATTACTATTAACTTTTTGACAGATTTGCAAAAAATAAATTAATAACAGATTTTTAATTGATTCCCAAATTTATATTACGGCCCTCAATGCTAGTTTACAGTTTGAAAACATAGATATAACTAAACAGATCAGAATTAGCAGTGTTATTGAACATAATCACGCACATAATTTTAATTAAAACGAAAACCGATGTAATTTAAATTTTAGTTGCAATAAATGACAAATTGGTAAACCATCCTCCGGATGATTGAGTCCCGGATAATCGCAGTTTTATGTACTGTAAAAATATCAAAAAATAGACTAACAAAATATGCACTAAAATACGAGCATACAATTTTTAAATGGTTCGTACAACAGGAATTAATTACTAGACCTTTTTATCGGTAAATTTTTGTTTAATACAAAAGCAGAAGAGCAAACTGCATGGTAAAATCCCAAGTCCGTAAGAGAGGGTTTTTTTTAAATATCATTTTGTTTGAGAGATTTTGCTACTAGGAAAAAATTGATAGCTTGAAAATAATAATTTATTTGGAGAAAATGTTATTTGGAAAAATAATTTTCTGAGATAAATAAAATTAAAAAAATATTATGTCAAATATATAACAGAAAACAAATAAAATAATAGTTATTCTTTTAATTAATCAGTTTTACTGTCGCAGTTAGAGTTTTATAGCCGAAGTGTCGGTTACGAATCTAGCTAACTAGAAGAAATGGGTTGTTAAAAAAATTGCATTAAATTGTGCCATGAAAAAAAAATTAATGTACTGATTTCCATCGCGGTAAATAACATTTTAATCACATGGAATATTAAGCACGGAGTGAAGTTAGCTTCAAGCATCTGTTATTGAAACTTAATCTTACTTTTTAAATAATTAATAAAACTTTATATTTTTTTATAGTCTTAATTTGCGATCGTAGAAAATGTATAGTATGTGACTCGTATTATAAACTCTTTAGATACTCGTTTTTTATACACTCGTAACTAAAGAGACGTATATAAAACTAGTTTTATAATATACTAGTTTTACTCAGAGTATACACTAATTTGTATCGAATATTTTCCTCGAATTTCAGATCGGAAAGTTTATTCGAATCAGATTTTTCCGAGCTCTAGTCTCAGTTTTCCTCTTTATAATAAATTTAAATAAAATGTGTAAAAGAAGAGGTCTTATTCCGGTCCTGTACGACTGAAGGTCCTTATATGCAGAATAATACGTGGTCGTAAACAACACCGTCCCGCCTGTGTCGTAAAACTTTGTATTTAATCATGGCGGCTTTTTAAGCAAACTACCCTAAAGTGCGATAATGAATACGGCGCGTTGTTAATTCAACAGCCCTGACAGAGAATTGAGTGGCTGCTCGGCTCTCGTAAGGCAAGGAGTTTGTTAAGTGAAGGATCTCTTCAGCCCATTCCGTGTAGTGTAGAGGACGTGTGCTTGTGTGTGGCTTCATACTTGCAAATCACCTGCAGGGGACGCGACAGATGACTCGGCTCATGGAAATGACACATGTCTGTTTCTCTGATGATGTCTCCTTGTTCTCGAATATCATTCAAAGAAATGTACTTAGCATTTTATTGTATACATACATAACGTTATATCCCATTAAATGGGGTAGCATGAAACCCTGAAACATCCACTAAAAAATTCATCAAAATATCACTAACGCTCCCTCCATTCCTCACACTAGAAATCCTCCATAACGCAACAAACCCTCAATTACATCCATCCATTCGCTCCTATACACCTGTTTCATAAATCTTTCCCTTACACTCATTCCTTTAACAATGAATCTATAAACAAAAGAAGGAAGCACCACCTGCGCTTGTTTTGGAATTTAATTCTGCACAATTACAGTTAGACACTCTTTAAATGAGTCAGAAAGATTAGAAAGGAAGGGAGTGTCGTTTTGCTCTTGTTTTTGAAAGTGAATACCACACGATTTATGATGACAACAATGGGATCTTCCATTATTTAATTTTTTTTATGTAACTTTATTGAGAACAATGTACAGTTCTAGAAAATCACAATAGATATTCTTTAAGCTGTATTTTTTTTTCTAATTTTACATATATATGTATGATCAGTGGTATCGAGTCGGCCTGTGGATCTTGAGAACCCTGGTTCGATCCCCACAGCCGACAAACAATTTTCACCAAATTACTACCCCTGTGGCTCCCCCTCCACTAACATCTTTGGGGACCGTGATTTGACAGCTGGTAACTGCACTTCACGCGAATATATATATAACACTTACCGAGATCTGCTTAGGCAGAGTGCCACATTCAGTAATGGGTAAAAGGCGTGATGATATATTTATTTTATTTATTTATATGTATGATCTATTCGATCATTTAGAAAAATATATAAATTACAATCAAATAATATAATAAATAAACATTTTGAATCGAAACCGTAAAAAAAACCATAACCAATAAATACCGAAACCGTAACGAATCTGAAAATTATAATTAAAAAAAAATTATATTGAAACCTATATATTATTTTTTTAAAACCATGATCGATAAACTAAACTGAAATTTTACTGATATAAAAACCGTTAACCGTAACTGAATCCCAAATTTTTTCGATTCGATTTCCTGATTTTGGTATCTAAAAATAATAATATTATAATACTATAATCTTACCTTGTTTTAAAATATCAGCATTCACCATAAACATATACTCATATTCTAATTGTAGTTTTCTGGAACGAACAAGTAAAAACCTCTTAATTGCAACGAGATGGCACGATTAGTCAGTAGTGCGGAGACTTTGTTCGTGTGCAGTACGTGTGTCTGTGTATCCCATCGAATTATTTATTTATTATGTGCAAAATTAACAAAATAAGAGTGGCACATTATGTTCAAATGTGTAAAGTGTGATATAGTGTTACAATAGACCCTGTCGCCATCACATAAGTTGTAAGTTTTTATGTAATTTTCATGTAGAAATAATTAACATTAACTGCGATTCTGTCCACGAAGTTCATCTTTATTTTACTATACTATTTTATCGGATGTTTCCAATGGCGTTATTTATAACAAATATTCAATGTTAATGCTACGCTACCGACACAAACAATTACGTAATTGGTACTTTAACGATTCATAATAAAATTTCATTAGTACAAGCATACATATTTGTTGGAAATAAATATCAAATAAGGTTACTATTTTGTCGATTAAAGAACATAGTGTATGAGTATGTCCTATAAGTTTTGGCACTAATTTCAGAGTCTATAAAATCGGTAATTAGAAAAACAAAACAAAAATTTGTTTAACATTTTAATTTAACTTCAACAGCTCAATTTTTGTATGTCATTTATGTCGATATGGCGTACAAATCAGAAACTCGACAAGTAGCAATACTATATCTCTTTACCTATTAATTTTAGAAGAAAATTGTACTGAAGATAATTTGTTTGATGTGTCTGAAATTAATTGACATATTGGACAAGAATTGAAAGCTTACTTTAATTTATTTATTTATTTATTTATTTATTCGAGCATTTAATTTAATAATAAAATTCATTATACCAACTATTATTTTCTTTTTTCTACATAATCTAGACAAATAAATATCTATTATTAAGTTATCTAATTTGTTTTATTTCACATGGCACTCTGAAAATTGCTTTAAAGCGTGTATTTTCTTTTGCTTCTAACTCGGATATAAGAAACAATTGTACGACAAACTTACACTCTATGAATGCATTTCTTCATTCTGAACATTTTTCTTCAGTGCACTTTTGTTCTAAAATTAATAGGTAAAGAGATATCGCTAAATCAAAATTTTAACATTGAATTTCGTATGTTCGGAAAAAAAGTAGATATCCGGTATATACAGGGTGTAACAGCGAAACCAACCACTGCCTATATTTTCTTTATTATTATAGTTACAAAAAAATATTATAAATCAAAGTTGTAGAACACCAAGGGGGACATCCGGTTAAGGAATAAAATAATTTTTTAAACCTGTGACTCTCAAATTACAACATAAAGTTATATTTTTTCAAATGGGATTATACATATTTTTTAGGTCTATTCGATAGAGTATTTTTTCTGAATTCAACCATGTAATTATTTTATATCCTTACATAACAAAAATATTAAGAAAATTCAATTTAAAGTTTCGATAAATTGTATTTAACATGACACAAAACAGTGGGTCATGATCAATAACAAATCAATAAACATAATGATTATAAACCATAAACATTTAATTACCTAATACAATACTCATGATTTATCTTCTCAATAAAAACAACAATCGCAACTAATTATTATAAATAATAATGAACTTATTTTGTTTTGTTATTCATCATAGCCTACTGTTTTGTGTCATATTAAATAATATTTATCGAAACTTTAAATTGAATTTTCTCAATATTTTTGTTATGTAAGGATATAGAATGATTACATGGTTGAATTCAGAAAAAAATACTCTATGGAATAGGCTTAAAAAATATGTATAATCCTATTTGAAAAAATATAACTTTGTGTTGTAACTTGAGAACCACTGGTTTAAAAAATTATTTTATTCTTTAAGCAGATGTCCCCCTTGGTCTTCTATAACTTTTCTTTATAATATGTTTTTGTAACTATAATAATAAGTAAAGCCCGGATTTTTAGGCAATTGCCTAGATTCAAATTTTAATATACTTCAGGCAATTTTGTTTTTCTATACATAGGTAATATGTTTACGTGTAATGGAAGGTTTTTTTTTCGTGCCTTAGAGCCTATTTTTTCTATATTTTGGTTATTGTGCCTATTTTACCTTATACAGCCTATTTTGCCTATTTTTGTTGCCTATTCTAACTTTTATTGAGCAGACAAGGTTTATCATCTACTTCGTTGCCTAATTCAGCACTCAACAAAGTGTTTCAACCTAACCTATATTTAAAGTACTTACTTTAATCAAGTTTTTGTGTGTGAATTTAAAATGCTGAAAGAAAAAACGTTTCCCTTTCCGAAAATTTCATAGAGCAATTGCTCGTAATATTTTATAAATTAAAGTATACTACATAATTTGAATTTGCATAATAGTTAATAAAATGAGAACCCTACATTATAATTTTTCAGATTGCGTTAATTTTTGTTTAAAATTATTATTTTTTTCTAACAAAGAGTAGATACGAGTTCCAATATTAGAAGAAGGATTCGTTTATTTTTTTGTAAACAAATTATTTACATTTATGCTGCCTAAAATCCCGCCTATTTTAGAGTAATTACCGGCCTATATGTCTGCTTATTTTAGTGTTTTTAAGAGCCTAAATATCCGGGCTTTAATAATAAGGATAATATAGGCGGTGGTTGGTTTCGCTGTTACACCCTGTATATATGGTATTTAATTTCGAACTCGAGATCTTCGAAGCACCACCATACTGTCGAACATTGATGAAATCAAATTGTATGATGGTATCCCAATAATTCAATTAGATTTCAAAGTTTCAAACCGAATGGTTATAATTTCGCTTGAAGCTATAGGTTCTCTTTGTGATGAACCTGTCAACGATAATAATGCTGTATTTACTCACTCGCAACATACACAGTATGTGATTGAAGTGAGTGAGTGTAGCTGGTTGCTGGATGGACTTGGACATTATTGGGCTGCAGTTCATTACGACGAAGAACCACGTGACTAGAATATGCAATAAGCTTGCTTTACACCGCGCGCGATTCCCATTTGAATTGCATTCATGAGTTACAAACACAGAGCCAATTCCTTTGTTAATCAACAAACAGTGGAACATCACCCACGCCATCCTTCTTTCTTATTGATTACGGACACTTATAATTTTGTCACTTGCCGAATTTCGTGATTGAAATATTTTACATTATTTAGGGGTAGTGTTCGCAGTGCCGTATTTAGATTTTTCAGGTATGATAATTCTACCGGGTGGAACATTATACCTGTGTACATAGGCGATTAACATGAAAAAACAGTTTTTCTGTGCGCATTGCTCCCCAAATTATTTTAGCCAAAAATGCTTCAAATAAATATTGTAGAGCATAAAATTCTACATCTAAATCAATAAACAGAATTACATTTACATGCGTTATAACGACAGAAATTAAATAAAAAAATATTAAAAATAGCCATGGAAGTGAAACAAAAATAGATAGATGCTTGACGTTTGACAGATCTCCTGATTTAACAGCTAGCGATTTTTTTTTATGGGGTCATCTTAAATGTAAAATTTATAAGCAACGCCAACCAAATATTAATTCTTTGAGAGAAGCTATCGTGGATAAGTGCGCCTTAATCACAAATAGGCAGCTCGCTAATGTACGACATTCCTTCTACAATAGACTTGGTTATTGCTTGGCTGAAAATGGAGGTTTATTTGAATATTTATTGTAATAATAAATTGTAGTGATTATTGTATTGAGAGAATTATTGTTTGATATTTGAATTATAATAGATAGGTTATAATTTTTAAATGACCAACCCTATAAGAAATAAACGATTCATTGAAATGTACAATTGTTTATTTATTATTAAATTGTAATCATAGGTATGGAGTTTTTTGTATGAATTTTATTGAATGATTAATTTGTCGGAGGTCAAGCATTTATCTATTTTTGTTTCACTTCCATGGCTATTTGATATTTTGAACGTAATTTTTAATATTTTTTAATTTAATTTCTGTCGTTACAACGCATGTAAATGTAATTCTGTTTATTGATTTAGATGCAGAATTTTATGCTCTACAACATTTATTTGAAGCATTTTTGGCTAAAATAATTTGGGGAGCAATGCGCACAGAAAAACTGTTTTTTCATGTTAATCGCCTATGTACACAGGTATGATGTTCCACCCGGTATGTAATATGCTTGCCAGTAAGAAACAAATACAAAATGTTGAATATAAGAGATGATGTTGAAACTCAGTTGTGAGTTTAAGAAAAAGTAGAATAAAATTACAAAGTGTCGTTAAACAATGTCTGCTGTATAATCCACCATTTAGGCATCAGTTTCCCTCTAACGACATCATCACTCCTCCCGTATTCCAAACGCTGAAAATTAAATAAAAATCCGTTTTAATTAAGTTGATATCGAGCAGATTTCCCTTGCAAATCCAGCCGGCCAATTTCTCAAAACAATTTATAAAAATTTGTCACGTTCGAAATGTACGATAATTTATAACTGATTTGAGATCGTACTCGTGAGCTGGAAATATCTCGCGCCGAGAATTTCAATATTTCAATCACGAAATGTGACAAAATTATAAGTGTCTGTAATCAATAAGACGGACGAAGTTTGGAACGCGAACGAAAGAAGCGCACGGTACGATAGGCACCAACCTTGTTTGCTGATTAACAAACGAGTCATTTTGTGAACTTCACACTTGGATGTAACGAGCACTCACTTGGTTCTAACGACGGAATGTTTAGAATAATGTACTTTACTTAATTTTAATAGCAATCGTTGCATGTTTTATTTTTAAATATCGTTCTTGTTTGATATCGGATGTTTCATTTATAATAAAAATTATATTGTTTCTCGACCGGGAGTAAAACAGAAGAGAATAATACTCGTATACACATTATTCCTTTAGGAAGTTTATATTATTTTGAGAGTTCGGCTGAATACAATGAAACAAATAAAAATCTAAGAACACCTGCAGAAACTGAATTAACAATTTCTTGGGATTCTTCTTAGGGTTCTTCGCTGTATTCTTTAGAAATTTATATAAATTTTTGCTATTGTCAAGGAATTTTCTTTTTATATCAAAGACCACTAATAATTTTAAAATTAATAAATGTCAAAAATATGTAAATAAATTAATTTTTTCAACATTACTTGTGAAAGTAAATCACTAGTAAAGGAAACGTTACTATCAGAACTAAATTGAGTGAAGGAAATGGCACTTGACATGGTGACCAAGCTAAATAATATTAAATTCGATAGATTTAACTGTCGGTTCTCGTTGAAACATTTTATAATAAAATAAAATTAAAAAACACTAGGTTAGTTTCAAATAATGTAAAGGTTATTTTACAATACGTATTTCGGTCGACTAGATATGATCTTGTTCACCTGATGATGGTCTAGTCGACCGAAATACGTATTGTAAAATAAACTTTACATTATTTGAAACTAACCTAGTGTTTTTTAATTTAATTTAACTAAATAATATTCACGTAGCATTCCTTGAAAATAAACTTCACACAAGGGATAATCGCGCCCTCCCGTGAAGCATATTATACTTTTCGTAACAAGTGCACAAAAATTACTGTCTTATCGGGATAAATGTCAAATAAGGGTTGCGTAACTAGTTACCTAGGAAACGCCGCGAACAGCTAATAATCGTAGTCTCTAGGGAGAGAAACAAGCTACCTAGGCAGAGAAACTTGTCCCTAGGAACAGAAACATCTCCCTAGGGAGAGAAACATGCTACCTAGGGAGAGAAACATAATGTTTCTCTCCCTAGGGGAGAAAAGCAATGTTTTACTCTCTAAAATTAGGGATTAAGAACGTGTTTCTTGTGCATGTGTTACGAAAAAATATAAATATTATTCTTAAAACGGAAATCCGCTGGTGCTAACTAATGTTAAGTGAACTGAATGCATCCCCTGAAAACGGTTGACATGTTGTTAAAATATTTGTCTGGTACATTACTAACCCAAAATAATTGATAGACTTCGATATTCCCATCGATAAAGATATTTCAAACAAAGAACTAGAAACACGTGCTTATGTTACTCAACATTTTTAAGTTTGCTAGAATATGCAGTTCACGTATCTGTCAGTCTCAAGTTATCGTGGCTATAACAAATTTGGTATGATATGAAATTAGATTTTCTCTAAATTAAAAATGTACGAGCAACGAAAAATTCATGTTTTAATCGGCGATTAATAATCTCAACAATTTTCACTACGCTCTCTCGTAAAAACGTCTTGAATATTATTCGACTGCATTAACACACTTGATGGATAAAAATATAAATTATAATTTAATATAAAAACTCACAGCCGCCAAACAATTTTCACCAATTTAAATCTACCCCTGTGGCTCCCCCTCCACTAATATCTTTGGAGGGCCGTGACTTGATGGCTGGTAACCGCACTACACGCGAAAAAATATATTACTTACCGAGATCTGCTTAGGCAGAGTGCCACACCCAGTAATGGGTAAAAGGCGTGATGATATATTTATTTATTTTATTTATAAAAACTCATATCCTCCGATGGAGTGGTCATAAAATTGTCGATTTTGATGAAAATGAAGCTCGCTGTCTGGATGTTGTGAAACAGTAGTTGTCCCACGATTGAATCTGTGTATTGTGAGAAAGAAAAGCATCACCAGCGAGCCTCAACCTCTTTCCAGTCTCGACTTGTTGTCGACTATACAAGTTTCGCACTTAGTGAGTCCACGGGGACGATGGGCGAGTGAACTTCTATGTCAAATATGTGAATTGAAAAAGTTACTCCCGAGTTAAACTTCCGCACATAAATAACAAATGTAGCAGCAAGTAGCACCTAGCTCTGGATATCTGCGCGGTACGATGCGATGCGATGCGATGCGATGCGATGCGAGCTCTTGCTCTTTGGAAAGTGTATTGATTGATGGAATATATCGACACGCTACTTGCAGATCCAACCATTTGCACACACTTTACATTACTTTATTTTCACGCAGGCAATTAGTCAAGACCTCAATAACTAAACGCTGTGTTTATTCGATACAACAGGATATTAATCACAATACTACAGTCCGTCCGTGGTTGTTACTGATTGGCTAACTAATCAAATAAATTGGTTTAACGCTGTTTCTGTCACAAGTTGTATATTTATTTATTTATTTATGTTACTCTATGAACTTAATCCTAATTAGTACATACATAACATCACGCTATATCCCATTAAATGGGGCAGCACGAATCCCTGAAACATCAACATTCTCATCCTGACACCCGATACTCGTTTCGACCACATTAACACTTCCTCCATACGAACTCTTTCTTTCCTCACAACCAAAATCCATCATCACTTAACAAACATCCATCCATTCGCTCCTGTACACCTGTTTCGTAAATCTTCACTTACGCCCACTTCTCTAACAACGAATCTGTAAAAAATGAAGGCAGCATCTCCTGCGCTTGTTTAAAAATACATTTAACACAATTAGTAGTTCATATACATATATTTAGCTTGAGTGAGATTCAAACACGGGATCTCTGGATTCGAATGCCGTAACGTTATGCACACCAACGTACTACCTGACATATGCTAATTCGTCATTTACGTTATACAGGGTGTTTCGAAACTTATGGCACTTATTTCAACCTCATATAGTACTCAACGTATTGATTATGAAACTGGAAGAATTTTTTCAAAATTCGCAAAATTAATTGCGCTTCACATGAAGTACTCTATTTTTAGTGCCACTAGTTTGAGAGTTATTTCAAATATATTAATAATTAAATTATAACTATAAACACTTCAAATAGGATTTATATGATATTGTTTAATGAATAAATTGATTATTGTACTGTTTATACCTAATTATAATTTAATTATTAATGTATTAGAAATAACTCTAAAAACTAGTGGCACTGAAAATGTAAAGTGCAATTGATTTTGCATTTTTTTTTTTAAATATTTAAATTCATGATCTGTAGCTGAAATTTAATTTATATGTTATTATTATATTATACTAATAACATAACAAAAAGTACTTTTTAAACATTTGCAAAATAAAATTTAACGCATCTTAAAAGACCTGAAAAATAATAATTAAATATAATAATGAAAGCTGCAAGTAATAAATTGATTATTGTAAAAATAAATAAATAAATATACCATCATCCCTTTTATTCATTACTGAATGTGGTATTCTGTTGTAGCAGATCTTGGTAAATGATATATGTATGCTCATAAAGTGCGGTTAACAGCCGTCAAATCACGGTTCCCAAAGTTGTCAGTAGCAGGGGGAACTACAGGGGTAGTTTTTATGTGATGATTATTGTAGTGTTTAAAATTGTAATTTAATTATGAATATATTAAAAATAACTATCAAACCAGTGGTATTAAAAATGTTTAGTTAAAATTATCAACCCTAATTTAGCGAGTTTTAAATAAATTCTTTTTGTGCCGTGATTAGTACATCATATCATATCTACCCTTAAAGTTTAATCCCGAAGTATAAAAACACCCCCCTGTACAAACATATTTTCATTTATGCGTTTTATTTAAATTGTCATAATTTCCAAATTCTATTATAAGATTTAGTGTCGCTTACAAATTTAATCATTTGTCACTAAAAAAATTTGGAAATTAATTTGGTTGGTAAGTGTGTCGTTCATGTCGCCCGTATCGCGTAGCTCTGGTGCCGGTTCTCTTTCGAAATAAATTTCTTTCATCGTCAGTTAGAAAGTTGTGAAATTCTGCGAAATGTTCAAGTATGGCGCTGGCATCGTATGTATGAGGGGTTGGTTATTAACGTCTTTGGTTTTCCCTAATCTAATTAAAGATAAAGCCTTGGAACTCTTTCGCAGTTTAGCATAACGACGTTCTCTTGCGTAGCTAATTATAAAAGATACGGATACGCCTATCGTATTATCCAACCAACGACAAAAATTTATTTTAAACTTTTCAACCATAAAGATAGAACATTTATGTCACTAATCGGTAAGAGCATGGCCTACTTCATTGAATTGCGATAACGCTTATTCTACCTATTTCATTCCATCGTTTTATCATATACAAATTTGTCATGAATTTTTTACAGATTTTGTACGTTTACTAATGCCATCTAATGATTTTTATTTTTATTAAATGAAAGTAGTCACATTGCCAAGTTACAAAAACAACCTTAAAATATTTAAAAATTAAAGTAAGTGAAGATTTACGAAACAGGTGTACAGGAGCGAATGGATGAATGTTTGTTGCGTGATGATGGATTTTGGTTGTGAGAAAAGAAAGAGTTCGTATGAAGGAAGTGGTTAATGTGGTCGAAACGAATATCGTGTGTCAGGATGAGAATGTTGACGGGTTCGTGCTACCCCATTTAATGGGATATAGCGTGATGTTATGTATGTATGTATGTATGTATGTATGTAAAGTAAAACAACCTTAAAATATATGAAAATTGATGTTTATGTGATAAAATGAAATATCTACATTTAATGGAATTAAGTTATGGGATAGGTGGCTCAGTGGTATCGAGTCGGCCTGTGGATCTTGAGAACCCTGGTTCGATCCCCACAGCCGACAAACAATTTTCACCAATTTAAAAAAAAATCTATCCCTGTGTCTCCTCCTCCACTAATATCTTTGGAGGCCGTGATTTGACGTCTGGTAACCGCATTTCAGGCGGAAAAATATATCACTTACCGAGATCTGCTTAGGCAGAGTGCCACACCCAGTGATGGGTAAAAGGCGTGATGATATATTTATTTATTTTATTTATTTAAGTTATATTAGTTACCACGTAACTTGTCAGAGACGCTAGAAAATTTGAAACAAGGTATTTTACTGATTTATGAAACGGTCATAATAAGCGTAAGCGTAATTCAATTAAGTTGGCCATGCTAAGAGATATATTTTGATATTACTTCGAAAATATTGGCGACATTTGGAACTACAACAAAGGTACACTTTACTACTAACCTAATAACCAAGTACTTGAAAAATAAATTAAAATAAATGACAATAGAACTAATGTTTACAAGAGTGCCACACCCAGTAATGTGTAAAAGGCGTGATGATGTATTTATTTTATTCATGCTAAGTGCAATTAATTTTGCGAATAAAAAAATTCTTCCTGATTCGTAATCAGTACGTTGAGCACTATATGGGGCTAAATAAATGCTATAAGTTGTGAAACACCCTGTATAACAAACGAACATTCTGTAAATGAGTAATTTTATCAAGTGTGTAATGATATACTTACCTATGTTTATATGACATTTTTGGCTCAAAAAGACCTCAGGAATAAGCTGTTAAAGTTTGTTACACTAGTCCTGAAACACCCTGTATAGAATGCAACTTGTAGGAATTTTGTGTGAAATAGAAGCATCGTTATCCTCGCGAGAAATGGTTGAACTCCGCTTTGCATCGGCTAGAAGGAAGAAATCTCAACGGTGTTCTGTAACAATAACACTGGAAAAGAAAGAGAGTATCGGAACGCAACGCAGTGCGGGAAGAATTCGATCAAGATGTAAGTGAACAAGTTGGTTTTATCTGAGCATTTGTGTAAGTTTGGCCGGAGGTCTGAGATAAAAGCCCGGGACGCGACGAGGCACGTAGTTCCGGCGCGCCATCGGTTCAAAAGTTCCGCTAATTAAATCTCGACCTCAAGGCATGTCAGCCATCTGCGGAGTCGAACAACGCACGCGAATTCCTCTGATAACGTCGTTAATAACTTACTAACCGAACCGCCGAATCTACGTACGTACGTGGAGAGAGAACTACATTTGCTGCACAGAAATAACAACTACGAGATTGCAGGTTTACGCATCTATCAGTTTCAACATATCGTGGCTGACTCCTGACTTATTTATTTAATATTGAATCATTTATATTACTTCCTTGTACGAAGTAAAGGAAGTATTGTAATCGCGAAAATTTTCGGTTCTCAGATTTCAACGGAAATAGGTATTTTGGCCCTCCCTGAATCCATTTTGTCTAATTTTGTCATGCCGTCTGTACGTACGTATCTCGCATAACTCAAAAACGGTAAGTCGTAGAAAATTGAAACTTTATATTTAGGACTGTTATAACATCTAGTTGTGCACCTCCCTTTTTGGTCATTATACAACTACCGGAAGTGGTACTTTACTTGAAGCCTATAATAGATTTTCATGAAAAACTATATTCAAATATAATTTAAAACTTTCCAAATTTGGTATATAAGACTACTATATCAATGGAAATAACATAATAGATTTTGGTTAAAATAGACTAACCGGAAGTGACACGTTACATGAAGCTGCTAACAGTTTTCCATGAAAAAAATGGTATTATTTTAATTTTAGAAATAAATGTTGCAAATAAAAGTTTTAGAGAATTAAATTCTGCGTCTAGTATATTAAGAATTTTTAAATTAGCCTTTTGCATAAGTGAGATATCTAAATTTAAATATCATATATTTTTTGTTTTTTTAAAAATTAAGTTTGCTATGGATTAGAACAAAAAATAAAAAATAAAAGATTTAATGTCAAATATGTGCAATTAAAAAAATATCTATAGTTTAATACGCGTACAAGGAAGTCCCACATCGGATTTTTAAAATAAATTTAGTAATGTTTCAAACAATTTTCACCAATTTAAATCTAGCCCTGTGCCTCCCCCTCCTCTAATATTTTTGGGGGCCGTGATTTGACGGCTGGTAACCGCACTTTACGCGAAAAAATATATCACTTACCAAGATCTGCTTAGGCAAAGTGCCACACCTAGTAATGGGTAAATGGCGTGATGATATATTTATTTTTTTTTATGTGAAAGTTTAAGTTTTATTAAAAGTATCGTCGACGCGATAACCGTTAGTACGGCTCCGTTACACGTGCAGTTTAATCTCAGTTTACTCCGGTGAATTGTGACATAAAATCGTAAAAAACAGTTTAATGTGTAGAGAAAGAAAGCGGGATTAGAGTAGTGATAAAGTGTTAGTAAATAATTCGGCACAAATTACAAGTGAGGCTAAATAAATTCAGTTATAGTTTCCAAGGCCAAGCGAACTGAAGCCAGTAAGCAGCTGAGCGTAGTAGCGCGCTAACGCGTGCTTGGTGAACAAACAGGGTCGGACTGTGCCTAAAGTGCAGTATAGTGAAATTCACGAAATAATTCAATAAAAACGCCTAAATAAAGTGATTCGCGAAGTAGAAGTCGGGTGGGGCAAATGAGTGTTGAAAGAAAACGCGGAAGAGGACAAGACGGTATAGACAGCGAAGACGAAAAAGACATTTTCAGTAGAAATAAAAAAACGCTGAGATCTCCGGAACAAAGACAAGCATTAAAAGAAAGAGAAGAAGCTGAAAACAAGGATAAAGTAAACCACATTAGTATACTGGATAACACCAAGCTAGAAGAAAGCAGCATGGAAGAAATGAAGAGCATGATACGGGAAATGACGAGAGAGATGATGAAAGAAATGTCAAAAAATACAGAAGAGCTAAAAAGAGAAATAAGTGAATTAAAAACGGAAATGAGAAATAAAGAAAATAAATGGCAGGAAGAGAAAAGACAACTAATAAAAAGAATAGAAACCCTAGAAAGTAGAGCTGAGAAAGAAGAAAGGGAAAAGAGAATAAAGAATATTATAATTAAAGGAATAGCCGTCACAAATGGCAACGAAAAAGAAGAGGTAGAAAATTTCATCTACACTAAACTAAACGTAACAGCAAAAATAAAGAGGGCATACAAAATAAGTAAAGAACAACAACCCGATATTATACTAGCAGAAATGGAAACAAAGGATAATAAACAGGAAATAATGAAGGCAAAAAATAAGTTACGAAACACACAGATTTATATTGATAATGACTTAACGGTTGAGGAAAGGAAAATTCAAAGGGAGATCCGAAGCATAGCCAAAGAAGCCAGAATGAAAGGAGGGAAAGTTAAAATTGGATACCAGAAAATTACTATCAATAATGAAGAATACAGATGGAATAAGGAAGAAGAAGGAGTAACGCCATGGACAAATAAGAAGGATCCTTCAAAAAACTACTAAAAGAGACGTCAACAAGCAGGACCAACAAAGGAACACAGGCAGCGAATAAGGACATGAATTTGAAATCGAAACGACAAGAATTATTATACTTTGGAACTTGGAATGTCAGGGGTACCTACTCGGAAGGTGCTCTCAAAAACTTAGTAAATGAGGCAAAACGATACAAAATAGACATACTAGCCATCCAGGAAACGAAGCAAAAAGGCAATGATATAATTGACGTCGGGGATTACACATTATTTAAAAGCGGAGGCCAAAATCGAATGTTGGGTACCGGTTTTCTTGTGAATAAAAGAATTAGTAAACATGTAATAGAATTTAAACCAATATCAGAAAGAATATGTTACATAAGAATCAGAGGCAAACACAGAAAACTGAGCTTCATAAATTTGCACGCCCCAACAGAGGAAAAAGGAGAAGAAGAAAAAAACGATTACTATGAGGAAATAGAACATATATATAACTGCATTCCGAGATACGACATTAAAATTATACTGGGTGACTGCAACGCGAAAATAGGTAAAGAGGAAATGTACATACCGACCATTGGAAGGCACAGCAAGCACGACGTAACAAACGAAAATGGAAGCAGACTCATAGATTTTGCGATGGAAAGAAATATGGTGATCAGAAGCACACAGTTCGAACATAAAGATATATTCAAAGGGACCTGGATGGCGCCAAACGGAGAAACAGTCAACCAGATAGACCATATATTAGTTGAGGAACAACATGCCAAATGTATAAGTAAAATAAGAAGTTACAGAGGAGCAGATGCAGATTCGGACCACTATTTAGTACGAGCAACACTAAAACAGGGTTTAAGAACAGAAGAGCAAAAGAGGGCGAAACAAATAATAGTATATGATCTGGATAACCTACAGAAAGAGGATAAGCAGAAACAATATGAAGAGGAAATGGAAGAACAACTAGGTAGCTCTGAAACCGCCGACACTATATCGGAACGATGGAAGCAAATTGAAGAAGCGATAAAAGCAGTATCAAAAAAGACACTAAAGAGTAAAAAGAGAGAAAAGGCAAAAAGTTGGTATGATGAAGAATGTAGAAAAACAGGTGAAAACAGGAAAATTGCAAGAGAGAGAATGATTAAGGACAACACAGAAGAAAACAGAAGAAAATATAAAGAAGCCAGAAGAGAAACGAAACAAATTTGCAGAGCCAAGAAGAGAACATACAATGAAAACAAAATAAAGGTAATGGAAGAAAAGTTCAAAAACAAAGAAATAAGAAATTTTTACCAAGATGTGAAAAAAGCGAAGTTAGGATACCAAAGTAACACAAAATACTGTAGAAGCAAACAGGGAAAACTTGTAGGAGGTGAAAAAGAAAAAGCAGACAGGTGGAAACAATATTTTGAGGAGCTTCTAAACATAGCGGACGAAGAAGAAGAAAATATAGATCAGGAAATCCAAGAAAACGAAGCGAACACTTGGACGGATATAGAAATTACACCACCCACGATAGAAGAGGTACAGAGGACGATAAGAAAAATGAAGAACAATAAAAGCCCAGGCGAAAATGGTATTAGAACAGAAATGATAAAACATGGAGGACAAAAACTGCATTCTAAAATACATGAGCTCATTACGAGCATATGGACACAAGAAGAAATACCTGATAGCTGGACAAGAGCAATCTTGAACCCAATACACAAGAAGGGAGATAAAACGATGTGTGAAAATTATAGAGGAATAGCGCTACTAGATACGACGTATAAAATACTCGCAATGATACTGAAAGAAAGAATCAGCATCTACACAGAAAAAAACATAGGGGACTATCAGTGCGGATTCAGAAGCAACAGATCTGTAATGGACCAAATATTTGTACTAAAGCAAGCACAAATGAATTTCTACGAGCACAACAAGACTCTGTACACAATCTTCATTGATTTTAAACAGGCATACGACACAATCAGGAGAGAAAAACTATACAGTGCAATGAAGGACCTTGGAATTCCAATGAAGCTTATACATCTTACAAGAATGACTTTGACAAACACAGAAAATGTCATAAAAGTGGGAGATACTACAACTAGTCCTTTCAGAGTAGGCAGAGGATTAAGGCAAGGAGATCCCTTATCGGCTCTGCTATTCAATTTAGCATTAGAAAAAATTATAAGAGACAGCGGGATCATCACAACGGGAACGATCTATAATAAAAACCACCAATGCATAGCATACGCGGATGACGTTGCCATAATAGCTAAATCCCAAAAAGAGCTACAAAAAGTAATAAAAAGGCTACACCAAGAAGCAAGCAAAATGGGACTTAAAATAAATGAAGAGAAATCCAAATATATGGAGATGGGCGATGTTATGTCGGATCCGGAAAATGGTAAAACCTTAAAAGTACAAGTTGCTGAAACCACAAACCTGGAATTTGAAGGAGTACAAAATTTTATATACCTCGGTACTATGATATCGCACATCCAGAATAGCAATAAGGAAATAGAAACAAGAATAACAAGAGGAAATAAAGCTGCAGGAGGACTAATGTACGTGATGAAGGCAAAGCAAATATCGCAGAAAACCAAAATTAGAATATACCAAACGGTCATACGCCCAGCGGTAACTTACGCGAGTGAAACATGGATAATAAATAAGAAGGAACAAGAAAAACTTAGCAGATGGGAAAGAAAAATCCTAAGAAGAATATACGGAGGAAGAAAGACAGAGGAAACGTGGAAGAGAAGAACGAACGAAGAAGTAATGAGAATGTACGGGGAACCAAATATTATTCAAGTAATAAAGGCGCAAAGAATACGATGGTTGGGACATATACAGAGACTACCCAGAACAAGAACAACAAAGATCATGCTGCGAGCGGGACTAATAGGACCAAGGAGAAGAGGAAGACCAAAGAATAAATGGATCGACTCAGTGGAAGGAGACTTAAAACAGCTTAATACACATAACTGGACAGAAATAGCAACGGATAGAAAGAAGTGGAGAAGAATAGTTGAACAAGCCCTAGGCCTAGACGGCCTGTAGAGCTAATATATATATAAAAGTAAAAAAATACTTGTCTGTGAGAATGGGTTTGTAAGAAAGTCATGATTGGTTTTCAACAATATGATTTTAATGTACCGATAATAATGAGTATAATACATAGAGAACACATGATCGCTATGGAGACCGGCGAAGAGTAGAGGATATGTTGAATGTACACATGTATACGATATATACATAAATACATAGATATGTACAAGGTTAGGCACTGATTGTCTTACAAGTATCTCGTATACACTCGGAGCGCAAAAACATCAGTAAGTACCTAGCACACACTGACTGGAACACTATAGAGGCAATGGTAACGTGATGTAGTCTCACTGGGGGTTTCATCTGTTCTGTAGCACTATCAGCAGTAACAGCAGCAGCAGAACAAAGCACGGACATCTCTGTAAACTTCCCGAAGATGTCTCCTTCGACGCTTCCAAATTCTCCCTGGTCACTTGTTCCTGACAGCGTCCTATACTTTCCAAATCCAACGCTGCCATCGGATGACCATTCAACTCCAACGGAGAAATACAATAGTTGCGTGCTAGGAATTCGTCTACACTCCCATTGGCTAATGGTCCTTCCAACAATCCGTGGATGTGGCAATCGCAAGGGAAATGATTGTGGAGTACAGTCAGCGCAACAACTCCTCCAAGTTGTAATGTACCAGGTCGTGGAACATCTAGTATGTGATTCCCTTGTAGTCGTACAGCTCGAACATGTTGTTCTATCGCCAATGGCAATTCTTGTATTGCATCTATTTTGTTGTTTAACAAGTGAAGTTGGCCAACATAGGCCAAACCTTCGAAAGCACCTGCTCGTATGGTTCCTAAATCTGATTCTTGGATACTTAATACACTGATATGTTGTAATCCTCGAAATGTGTATGGTTGTAACGAACTTAAATCCATGAATGCTAATCGTAACGTTCCAACTCCATCTAATCCGGAAAACGCATCTGGTTCGAGTGACCTTATCCCACTCGGTAGTACCAACTGTTCGACATTCCTCAACCCAGCAAACGCTTGCGTCTCCACCCTCTGCATAGGGTTGTGTGATAGCTGGAGGATCTGGACGTTGCTGGTCCCCGCGAAAGCGAACCCTTCCACTCGGCGGATCTTGTTGTGAGCGAGAAGGATTGCACTGAGGTTCTGCAGACCAGCGAACGCGAATTGAGCGACTGTTGCTAGAGGAGTGTGTTGGATGGAGAGCTCTCGGAGACGAGGTAAACCTCGGAATGCGAATGGTTTGATGACGGAGATGTTGTTGCCGTCGAGGGACAGCTTCCGCAATGCGCGGAGGCCTGCGAAAGCGTCGCCGCGGATTACTGGGAAGTGGTTGCGTGTCAGCGAGAGGTGCTCTACTGTTGCTGGAAGGAGCTTCACTGGAATCTCTGTCAGACCTCCGGAGTTGCATAGTACCTGGTGACAAATGGATAATGCTGCAGCTAATTTCTCATTTTTCCAGATAAAACGAGACTATATTTAACATAAGTTTAATCATAGTTATCCAATTAGTAATTATGATTTCCAATTACAATTATCAAAATCCAAATTACAATTAATAGCATCATAAGTGATAAAAAATAAGACTCGTGAGGAACGTAAATAAACAAAATATCATCTAATTTGCAATTTCTTCTTTAACCTATCGGGTGATTGAAAAAAAGGTATCAAATCGTGCCATGAAAAAACGCATGTCTGAAATTAATTAGATAATTAGATAATTAGATGATGATTAGTTCAGGCATGCCCATTATATCTATTTTATTTTTTTATTGCCCGATTTAATGCCATTTGTTTCAATTACCTTATATATAGGTTATTATTATTTGCAAATTTTCTGAATACAGTAATTTCATAATATTCTAGTTGACATTTAAATTGTCACTGTCAAAAAAAAGAACAATATACTAGATAACGATAGAACAGAAACCATAAGAATATATCTATCATTAGTACTTTCAATTAATGTCTTAATTTTATCGATGTTAACACTAGTCATTGTTTGACATATGTCAAACAGTGATTATTAATTGTAATTGGAAATGGTAATTACTAATTGGGTATCTATGAACACAGCTTAAAAGTGCTTTTATGCGACTGTCAAAAAAAAGTTAACATTAACATACATGATTTTGTCAAAGAAATTCATCCTATTTTATACATTACTACTTTATTAAACGTTGTCAATAGCGATTGTTAAAATGAATTTATCGGACGGTACTATTAGCAAGAGTATATCTCAAATATTAAACAAGATATGAAGATAAATTTGAATTGAATTTCTTGGGTTTTCAGATCATCCATTTTAATTTATTTCAATTTTACGAAATTACAAAAATTTCTAAAACGGTATTTCAAAAACTATACAAATTTGGGAATTTTGTTATTTAATTTTGCATAGTTTTCTACATAATTTTGAACATTTTGATTGATTTAAATCAATGAATATTTGAGTTATGGGCTCTTAAAGTAGCAGTATCTCAAAGATTAAAATTAAATGAAAGTGCTGTCAGCGGCATTAAATATTTAATGATGTTGTTGACCAGCAGGGTCAAACAATTACTAATTTATATTTTCTGACCCTTTGGAAGACATGAGGTTGTCATCTCCTAATGCATAATAATAGCAACACGTAGATATTGAATAATTCAAACAATCTTACACTTCTTATAATCTCGTTTTTATCTTGATTTTGGAAAAATTATTAAAGATTAATAGATTTACAACAATAATTAGAAGTACTTATTTTTAGGTCACTGAATATGTCATATATTTAGGGCTAATATTTCAGTCTCTTAAAAAATTACTAATAAATTTGTCTGTCCAAAATGTAGCACATCAAAAAATAATAATTTCGATGCAATATTTTTTGTTTGGTTCATAAATAAATATATTAGTTACTGTCTTATTTCATAAAACTTCTACTCTATTAAAATACCATTGTAAAATTACAAAACTAAGGTTATCTATTGTTGTATAATCGCCTACATTATACAGGGGGTTTCAAAATTATTACAATAAAAGTTAAGGATACGTATTATTTGATGAACTAATTATAACGCAGAAAGAATTTTCTCGTAAAAATAATTGCAGTATACATTGTTGATGTACTGAATAAAACGCAAAAATATATTTCGAAATTCGCAAAAAAATAATTGCACATTACTTAAAACAAACATTTTTCGTGTCATTGGGCTGATAGGTTACAGAAATGAATAAAAATTAGTAAACATTAAGAACTGAAAGCACTGCTCCACAATTTTAATTAAATTAAATTCATTCTAATATTCTCTAATTTTTTTTCATTACTGTAACCTATCAGTCCAGTGGCTCGAAAAATGTTTGCTTCAAGTAAAAGTACATCAAATAATTTTTTTTTTCGTGACACATGCACAAGAAACACGTTCTTATTCCCTATTTTTAGAGAGAGAAACACTGCTTTTCTCCTCTGAACATAATGTTTCTCTCCCTAGGTAGGATGTTTCTCTCCCTAGGTAGCATGTTTCTCTCCCTAGAGACTACGATTATTAGCTGTTTGCAGCGTTTCCTAGGTAACTAGTTACACAACCCATATTTGACATTTGTCCCGATAAGACGGTAATTTTTGTGCACTTGTTACGAAAAGTATAATATGCTTCACGGGAGGGCGCGATTATCCCTTGTAATAATCGCTTGTTTCCCTCCCTTGATACATAACATACTATTAAATGTTGAAACACCCTGTACATAACGTACAATTATATTATAATTTTGTAGTTCTACAGCGGTAATTGGTACTTTAAAGAAGTAGATGATTTATGAAATATTTAGTTTGTTTTTACATAGTGAAGATATTGGCAACCAAATCAACATGGCGCAGATTTATTCTAATTTCGCTTTTTGATCAGTGTTGGCTTTTGGTTTGCATCTCGCGTACATTGCAAAACCGCGAAAAGATTCACATTCGCGTTTGCAAATGCCGCTGGGTAGTAAAAACACTACCTGCCTGCCATGAAGCGTAAAGTCACGCACGTGTTTCGTACACAGCGCTTTGTATAGCCACAACATACTCGTTCGCTTGCTGCATTTGCAAAGCACTAAATTATAAAAATAAGCGCCTCGCCTCGCGTAGCGTGCTGATGAATATTTCCCACTGTGACATATCGGCGTCGTAAAGTGACAGCGAAGCTATGAAAGACAGACAACTCTGTGATACTGAGAGGTAATAAATACATTGGAAGAACAAAGCGACGATGCGGTGATCAATGATGGATGATGTGAGTGAAGGTGCAGAACGCGTTCTTGTTTGATTTTTACCTGAGTTTGAGACAAGCAGATACATTCCGGCGGGCATGGCGGCGTGTGGATGCTGAGACTGGTGACTTGCACGATGACCGCCGTGCAGATGATGCGAACGAGGAATTCCGTTTGCATCTGGAATGGAATGGAATACACTTATTACTACTGAATAACATTGTACAAACAATTTGTCATAGTCAAAATTAACTAGTCATTTACTGAGATTTACTGTCATGCTTAGCATTCAATGTGGAGTTCATGAAATATCATATATTCTACTGAGATATGCAAATGCAGAACTGCTATACTACGTTCACTGAGAAAGTACAGCGTGGTTCATCTTCAGTCTGTTTCCTGATCATCAAGATGAAAATATGTTTACAGAGCATATCAAATTTGACAATAAAACTAACCATGATATTAATATAATAGAAATTAATAAGGATTAGTTATTTATGGTACAAGTGTGTTATATTACAAATAAGTCACGCAAGAAAAATATTAATCCACGAGGCCGTCAGGCCGAGGGGAATAATTTTCTGAAGTGACTTATTTGTAATAACACACGAGTGGTATACGAAATTTTATCCAACAACTACAATTAAGACATTAAAATGTAAATTTTGACACAATTGTCTACATTTCAAATAATATTCTAGTTTCAAATTTTTTAAATAAACAAAGTTGAAAAAAGGTTGCAGCTGTAGTATTTGAAATGGAAGCAGAGAATTTTATTCCCGAAATAATCATTAAGGAAGCGGAAAAAGTGGTTGTTGATATTTTACCAAAAAAAGTCTAGAAGTTCATATGAAAAAGAATTTCATATGTTTGAAGACTGGATGACAACTAGAAACGTCAAAGGTATGAATGAAAGTGTTTTTCATAGGAAGTTCTAGACTTTTTTGATAAAATATCAACAACCGCTTTTTCCGCTCCCTTAATGATTATTTCGGGAATAAAATTCTCGTCTTCCATTTCGAATACTACAGCTGCAACCTTTTTTCAACTTTGTAATATTTAAACTCAACAGTGAGTTACAAGTCATAATTTATGCGTGACTTATGACTTATAACTCACGTGTGACTTATAAACCACTTTACTAATCTAAAATGACAACAATAATGACTTTATAAGTAGTGGGTGTTGGATAAAATAAATAATATTAGTTTTCAACTATTCTATCTGTTCATGTGGTATCGAGTTGGCCTGTGAATCTTGAGAATCCTGTTTCGATCCCTATAGCCGACAAACAATTTTCACCAATTTAAATCTACCCCTGTGGCTCCCCTTCCACTAATATCTTTGGGGACCGTGATTTGATGACTGGTAACCGCACTTCACGCGAAAAAATATATCACTTACCGAAATCTGCTTTGGCAGAGTGTCACGCCCAGTAATGGGTAAAAGACATGATGATATATTTATTTTATTTATTTATTCTATCTGTTGATTTTCTGAGTGCATTGTTCTAAGAGTGAAAATGAAATAATGGATTCCATCTAATTTCGGAGTAACAACAATTTTTAATTCCTAGATGCTTTCCTTAGTTTTATTTTGCGTTGACAGTTTATTTATTTATTTATTTATGTTATTCTGTACAACAGGAACTTAATCCCAATTACAGTACAGGGTCCGCACTCACCGAGCCGCAGTGTAGTAGTTCATTTTTAGCTTGAGTGAGATTCGAACTCGGGATCTCCGGATTCGAATTCCGTATCGCTATCCACACCACCGTACTGACAGACAAGTCGGAAAAGTGATAGTTCCAGATCGGAAAAATAAAAGTTAAAAATAACTTGTTTTCCAACTTTTTAATAGTCGGAAATTGACGTATTACTAACTCATTGTGAATAAAAATAATCTAGTAATTCAGGAAATGTAGCGTAAAGCAAAAATTAAATAATATTTGAAGAGAAACATATGATGTTATGTATGCTACACCCCTTCCTCCTTTTTGGGGAAAATAGTTCTCGATCTCGATGTCGACCACTGCTCTTTTCGTTTTTGTCTCGTAATTCTGTCAAGCTCATTAAACATCAAACTGTAGTGTTTAAGAACCGCGGCACGGTGGCACGACGGCCTAGCGGCAGAGCTTCGCGGGCTCGGAAGGTATTCAAGTAATGATCAAATATTAGCTCGGACGTAATTGCGCGGTGTAGGGCGGAGCGCCGGCGCTCCGGTAACTGCCCCTCTTGACTCAGTACAGCTATTAGCAAGTCAGCACTATTTAATGACGCTCTACTGTATTAATTAATCACACTTAAATTATTCCTCCTACTCGCAATGATTACATAACATCACAGCAACCAAGGTGGAGGCTGGAGGAAACCCTCCCAGAGATACCAACCTAGCGATTTTTAATTTCTCCCCATCCACCCTAGGGATACTTAACTTTTTATAAATGTTTCGTTGGGAATCCGCGATACAAGATGTTATTGAGTATTGGGTTAATCAACTACTAAGAGATGGCGTTGATCACGACATGACAAACTTGAGACAAATGTACGATTTCAATTGGTCTCCATAAACTTAACATTACTGTTACTTGTAAAATTGTTAAAATCGTTAAAGAAGTCCTTCTGAATCAAACAATCCATGACTTTTTCCTTGTCAATTATGACCGATAATTACCTAATTAATTTCAGACATACTTTTTTTTTCATGGCACGTTTTGATGCCTTTTTTAATCACCAGATTATATATATATATATATATATATATATAGGATATTTCACAACTTAGAGCAAAAAATTAAAGGGTATATTCTGTACGACGTGCTGATCATGAAACAAAAAGAATTTTCTTTTAAATCGCAAAACTATTTTCCTTGTTTCCTAGTCCAAAATTTTTCGTTGTCACTGCCACTGGGTGGATGATTATGTTAAAGTTATTAATTAAATTAAATTCTATTATAAATAATTGCTAATAATTGAATTGTGTAATTATTCTTTCCTAGTTGATACCTACTTCATTGTTTGTGTTTAATAGGAAAGCGAATCCAGTGCAGTACTATAAAAAATGTTTTAGGTTAACAACCCTTAATTTTTCGAAATTAAAAAAAATTCTTTTTGTTTCATGATCAGCAGGTCGTACATAATATACCCTTTAATTTTTTGCTCTAAGTTGTGAAACACCCTGTATATATATCATCACGTCTTTCATCCACTGTTGAGTATGCCATTTGTCATTGCAGATCTTAGTAAATGATATATTTATGAGCGTGTTACTAACCGTCAGATTACGGCCCTCAAAGTTGTTACAGAGCCACAAGGATAATTATAGATTGTTTATCGGCTGTGGGAATCGAACCCAGCTTCATGAATATACGATACCTTTGAGTCACCAACTACATTGATATAAATTCTAATTGTAATTACTAATTAGCGAGTTGTGAATGCATAATTATGATTGATTTTTAATTATACAAATAGATTTCATTGCTGATATAAATCATTTGATTTTCAGATACAATACGATTGGGATCTGTCGATGTTGCTGTACGATTTCTGTTTCACCTGCGAAAATGTAAGTTATCTTTTTAATTTTATTTAATGTTTGCGGTCTCCCTACACCCTTTCACAAAAAACACAGTATAATGTACTATATTTTATAATTCGCGTCATTTATTTAATGGAAATTTTACAATTTCAATTGCAAAAAAGATCGGATTATAATCTAGGGATTTATGTGACATTTGGTAGTTATAATATAAAATTTGGAAATAAAGATGTTGATATGTTGATGATATAAATTCTCAGATTATGTTATAGCTTCCCAAATTGTAATCTCGTTTTACGAATGATCTTCTTATTGAGTAATAACATTATAAAATAATTATATGTCTGTTGAGATGTTAATTATTTACTGTGGAGTGTGAATTGATGAGAAATGATAGAAGTTAATTAAAGAATAATGAACTCTTTTATTATACTTCCTGAGTAACGTCTAACACAACTGCCCACAATGGCGGATTTACGAATACTACACTGCAATTTTTACATGAACACAAAATGGTTGTTTACCTATAGCTAGAGACATCTATATCTAAAGTTACTACAGGGTTACCAATCATTTGGAATAGAAACATATCTAAATGACATTTAAATTACAAGCAATAAATGACTAAATTAAACATTATTCTCAACACTGTCGTTCGAAATACTTTAAAATTGTTGTAAAAGAACATTTTAAAATATCTGAGCTTATCATTTTGAAAATAATATTGAACGTATGGCTGCGTACTAGTACCAATCTTACAAAATAAAAAGTTACCAAAAACAGTTTAACAATAGCCTTCATTGTTAAAATGTTTTCGGTATAATATTAGACTGATTACAATTTTAAATAGACGCCATTTTGTCCTTTCCTAATGAACTATTACTCATCTTAACACTTGGATGAAACTTAATTTTCCAAATATTTTTAGAAAGGTTGCTTTATTACAAGAAAATTTCAAACTTTTAACTACATTTAAAAGGCTTTGTTCAGTGAGGTAGTTCCTATGGTTCCGTGTAGTAGTCCTCGTATGTTTCCGAAGCACTCTAGTGATTTTTAATTCCTTTTTTGAGTTTTGAACCACTAAAGTGTTAGCATTTTTCTTTCAGCAGATATGAGACACGGCTCTATGTTCCCTGTTTTCGATATTCGTGCAAGATGGTTGTTGTGTTATAGATTCTGCTTTGATCTATATTTTCTTTGTGAATGCTTTGATGCTTTTATTACTTCTGATATTTTTTTATATACATTTATTTAATATGGGCACCTACATCCTACATGAGTACCGTAAAGGAAACAGAAACATTGTTGCCATATTCATACAAAATATAATTCTATTTATTATTGGATTATTTTATTAGTTTTCAAATGTTATATAGAATTATGGTAAAACTAATAATAATAATAATAATATTACTTTAGCAAATATATTTCCTGCATTTAAATGTTTCCAAATTATTTTAAACAAAACAGCTTTATTTAAAAGATACGGGCTATTTGAATTTTGAGGTTATTGTAATTGATAACTATATTTTAAATACATACTTAATATATATTATTTCTTAAATAATATAATATTATAAGTCGATAAAGTAAGTAAAAAAATTAAGTATTACATGGTTATTTGTACGCGATACAAAAGCATCAAAACATCAAGTGAGCTTGATATAAATATATGAACATGCAGATGTGAATTTTTGGTTGAACCAGTTCAAAAAACGAAAATTTTTATATTACGGTTCTATATAATTCGGACCACGAGAAATCGAATGGCGCAAAGCGCATCTTCATATCTTTTATAGTTTTTGAGTTACAGCGATTTTTAACTTTTTTAAAAACTCAACTTTGAGAGCCCATATCTCGAAAACTAAAAGAGATATTGAAACGCGGTTTGAACGAGTGTATTTCTCGTGCGCTACTTAACTTGTATGGAAATTTTGAAATTTTTGAAAATTTTCCAATATTTTTCGAAATTTTCTTTCATCAATATTTCAAAAAGTTGACGAGATAATGAAAATATGAAAACACCAATGAATTCCTCTCGTGAAAATACATAGGTATGCAAATTTTCATAACAAAATTCGCTCGGATACATTTTTTATTAGAAAAAATCGAAAATGGCCGTTTTTTGAAAATTTCTTAAGGGGGTACCCCTTGGTGTTTTTACGATTTTTTGCCATATATCGATTTTTTGTAATAAAAAATGTATCCGTCAGAATTTTGGTGTGAAAATTTGCATACCTATGTATTTTCACGAGAGGAGTTCACTGGTGTTTTCATATTTTCATTATCCTTTCAAGTTTTTGAAATATTGAGGAAGAAAAATTTTGAAAAAAATTTTAAAATTTTCTAAATTTTCAAAGTTACTGTAGAAGTTAAGTAGCGCACGAGAAATACACTCGTTCAAACCTCGTTTCAATATCTCTTTTAGTTTTCGAGATATGGGCTCTCAAAGTTGAGCTTTAAAAAAAGTCAAAAATCGCTGTAACTCAAAAACTAAAAAAGATTTTGAAATGCGGTTTGAACGAGTGCATTTCTCGTGGTCTGAATTATATAGAACCCTAATATAAAAATTTTCGAGTTTTGAACTGGTTCAACAAAAAATTCACGTTTATTGAGAAATTATAAAATATTTATCGTTTCGATTTTCTCTCTACCTACCCCCAAGGAGGTTTAAATTTGCAAATCAATTAGTCTCAATACACATGACAAATTTACTAGTTTGTGACTATAGTGGAGGATTCCATTATTGACAGTAGCACATAGTAAAATATGTTTATAGCAGAATGATAAATGTAATGATAAAATTAAAGTGATTACAATTTTATTGTAGTTGAAAGAGGTTAAATTTGATTAAATGCGCTTGGGTTTGTGAAGTATTATAGTAACGTGAAACCGGTTGAAAAGCGTAAAAAGCTATTGGCAGTAAAATCGCGATAAAACAATCGACAATATTTATTTTCCAATAGCAACAATAAATTAGTCTGCAAACAGTTTCGCGTACACTTTGCCACAAAGTCATGAATTCTAAAATGATATATAGCTAGTATTTCAAGAAGAATGTCTTCAAAACTAAACATTATCCTGCTGTACGACTCCCATTCCACATTCCTGAAAAAACTTCCAAACTGATTTTCTTGCAGATCAAGAAAATATATAATCTACATATTACAGATGGTGTAAGTAATAACTTTTGTTCAATCCTGCTATTGAAACATGTTATTTCTAACTTGGATACAAACCTTGAAACCCTTTGTTTTGTCCACGTAGCGGCATCAGCTTCTTTTAAAATAATTTCTGGTATAGTAACATCGTCATATTCTTCCATTTTCTCAATTATTAATAATATTTTCACAATGCAACGGTAAATTATTTGACATTCGCAAATATTTATTTATATTTAAACAAACGAACCATAGCAACGCAATGGCATCTAATGTTCATTTATACTACATAAACAGCCGTACAAATCTTAATATTTTTTAAATATTTCAATTGCAGAATTGAACAAAACGCTATACATCACTCGAGAAGAAACGAATTCGCTCACTTATGTGCCTTTGAACACGAGGCGAAGCCGATAAGACAAAATTCAGCCTCCAAGTCACCTTATGAGGGCATCGTCAGAGACTGGCCAGCACAGTTGGTAACCATAGACGCGTTTCGCTCTTATTAGAGCTCATCAGTATGGTATAACCTACTTCTTCACCTAGAACAAAGTTCACTTGAAGAAGCTGGTGACGAAGGACTGTCCCAGCAGAGAATAAGATCTCTAAAGAACGGTAAGATGACATGAGAAGTTCTATCGAACCAGTAATGCCATCTACCGAAAAAAGCAAAAGCTACGAAATAGCAATTTAAATAAAAAACAACAAAGACAAAATTAATTGTCTTTAAATGCTCACTTGGTGAAACTAGGTTTAATAATAAAATATCAAAATAATTTTGTGAGACTTAGACAAGTGTTTATTTTGATATTTTATTATTACATGCATGTACTTGTATACTATGTATGTATGTATGTAACTAATATATTGTTGGAGTTATTGGTATCCTCTATAAGTATTTAGGCTGGAGTGCAAAGGGTTAATGAACATAATGCAGTTGCGTGAATAATAGGCACTTTTTGACTTACACAAATAACAATAGAAACACAGTTTTAAACTGTAGCCATTAACAATGAAGAAAGTTATCACGTAGTTTGAGTCTTCCGTATGCAGACATAAAGCGTCTCGCAACGATAAATCTAATTGAAGATGGTGCGTTTACGGCAACGAGCTGTTTCCCTGTTTACTTTCTTGCGGTCGGTGGTTTGCGTCCTAGCAAAACACATTGTCCCCATCTCCGAATGACATGCGAACTAGAACGGAAGGATTGTAATACAACTTTGTTCCTCTTTTTGTGAACCGGAAATTGTCTATCTCAAATTCTCATTCTCGGCACACATGTGACTCTCGGAGATGTCTTAGCATGGTGTCGCTTTCCGCTTTGTCCCTGTCCCTGTCCCTGTCGAGTTGACACAAACTCCAGAAACCGAAATTGCCTGTAACTTCATTTATGATGCTACTTACATTCGCGTTAACGTTCTTGCGGTTTTACTGTCCCTCATTAGGCCATTGTGCCCTTGTCCATATTTTACGAATGGGTTTTACCCCAAATTCCAGAGATTCGCTCGCAAAAAATACGCAAATTAACTCACATTATCAACTGGTTCATTTCATTTTACCGCATGTAACACTGCACTTTTTATAAAAATAATTGAAGAATTTTTTATAAAATAATTTAGCAACGTAACTGAAATGTAACCTGGAAAATATTTCAACTATATTTCGATTGCAGGTGCCAGTAGGAAAATGAAATAATTTTGGGTAGTTTAAAAAAAATCAAATTGAAGTTATGAAATAGTAATTCATTTATTTATTTATTTATGTTACGCTGTACAACAGGAACTTAATCCCAATTACAGTACAGGGTCCGCACTCACCGAGCCGCAGTGTAGTAGTTTATATAATTTTTAGCTTGAGTGAGATTCGAACTCGGAATCTCCGGATTCGAATTCCGTATCGCTATCCACACCACCGTACTGACGGAGTATATGGTAATACTAGTGAGAAAAGGGTTTAATTGCAAAACATATATGAAAGTTAAAACCCGAGCGATAGTGAGTGCTCCAATAGTACTAGTAGTACCTGTGAGAAGAATCACAATTTCTTCATGAGGTATACATTACAGAAATTTGGATAACATTTCTTATTTTGTGGCAACTCTTTAAAATAGAGCTCGTACTGGCCCAGGAATTATGAAACTTAAGAGTTTGCATTTTATATTATATCTATGAAATATTTCTGCTCTGGTTTATATATTTAATGACGTCATTTGTAAATTCTTTCAAAAATCTGATATCTACGTAGGTACATTTTGTATAAAGATTCCATATTTCGCTAATCAAAAAATGCAACTTTATCAGAATGATTTAAGTTTCACAATAAACTGTAAATTTTATGTACTAAAATTGGGATTAATTTGCTGTTATATACAGGGTGTTTCAGGACTAGTGTAACAAACTTTAACAGTTTATTCCTGAGGTCATTTTGAGCCAAAAATGTCATATGAACATAGGTCCTATTCCTTCTAGTTACCAAAATACAAGAGGTTGAAGTTGAACACGAAATTTTCAAATTTTTTTAATCAAGATACTTTATTTGTCTTCATTAATTTTATTTATTAATAATAACATGCATACAAGTTCAAGGCGCTCATTTTGAACACTTGCTGTAGTTTTTTTAAATTTGTTACCTTATTTCATATTATGTTAACCTATTCCATGTTTGGTTATGTTGTTCTGTGTCTATTTAATTGTGTCATTTTATGTTTTGTTCTCTAAATCGTATTCGTTAATATTAATAAATAAAATTAATTAAGACAAATAAGGTATGACTTTTCAATAAAACTCTTGTTTTCCGAAAGTATCTTGATTACAAACATTTAAAAATTTCGTGTTATATATAGAACTTCAACCTCTTATATATTGGTAACTTGAAGGAATAGGACCTATGTTCATATGACATTTTTGGTTCAAAATGACCTCAGGAATAAGCTGTTAAAGTTTGTTACACTAGTCCTGAAACACCCTGTAGATAGTTCCAACATAATGGTTGTGCGGTTGCTTTATAAGCAAGAGTTCGCACTTTAAAATCTATCTACCTATATTATAATTGGGAGTAATATCCTGTTGTGCAGAGGAGCAAGTAAAAAAATGAAAAAGGAGCGACAATAGTTGAGCGTCCATTTCTGTGACTGTTTTTGAAATGAGACTTTGAGGGGCGGTGTTTATGATTCGCACGTGATTAATAAACAAAAAAGATGAAATAAAGTGAGGGTAGGTTCACGTGAGGGGTGGAGTGGGAGGGTGTGATTAAGCGGCAGTTGAATTAAAACATGGAAGTGGTGTTGGCGTGGCGGCGGCGCGGCACGTCGTTTATCACGACGTCGGTGGTGGACGGCGGCGACGCTGTTGACCCGCGCATGACGTTTTTGTCGTGGCTACATGCGACCACTTCCGCCCAATATGGAACCAATTTATGTGAGTGACTTCGTGCTCAATGTTTCTGTAATTCTTTTTTTGTGTTCCACTTACTTTATGAACGACAGACCATATACTAAATGTAACGTTTCGCCGCGCCACCTTTAAAGCTATTTTGTTCCAGTCAACGGAAAATATTCCGCCCCATAAAACATGAATATTACAGCGTAACGTGCGACGCATACAACGAACGAACCAACGATGTACCGCTGTACCGCTGCGCGCCCAAACGGCGATGGCCCACGAATTTTGATCATAATTAATTTTGTTTGATGCTCGCCCATTCACGCTAGCTGCTAGCTAGCTTCACGCCAGGATAATTATTTCACAGATTTATTATTTAAATACGCCTATAAATAATTATTAAAAACCATGATACTTGCACTATACGAACACACTGCATCCGAGTACACTGTGGAATGTATTGTGTGCGAACTCATTCGCAACAGAGACGGGTTTACAATATAACCAACAATCCAGATTTTATAAACTTTTAAAATATTATACAAAAGTTTCATGTTGTCGAATATCATTTTTTTATTTGTCCACAATTTTTTTTCTACGTAATATAAAAAAATAATAATTTGAAATTTAATGCACGAAGGTGAAGTATATCAATCAAATAAGTGTAAAAAAAGATGCTTTTAATTACATGTTGTACAAATTACTTTTGGCAGTAAACCGTATTTTGACAACTGACAAAATTTCGATAGTATCTTGTTAAATTTTAAATGATTTTCAAAGCAAGAAAATAAATAAACATAGCTAGTGACAAAAATGAATTATAATCATTGTATTGTATAATAGCTATTTATGAAACTAGTAAGGAAATGAAGGTTATTACCTTACTCATGTGAAATTTGCAGAACGAGACGTAGTCGAGTTATGTAAACACATAAGTAAGGTAATAACCTATTTCCTTACTAGTTTCATACAATATTTTTTCTACTTCCGTTCTAATAAATACGAAAGAGCGTTTTTGAAATTATGAAATTTTGACATATTAATATAAAATAAATAAATCATCACGCCTTTTACCCATCACTCTGCCTAAGCAGATCTCGGTGAGTGATATATTTTTTCGCTTGAAGTGCGGTTACCAGTCGTCAAATCACGGCCTCCAAAGATATTAGTGGTGGAGGAGCCACAGGGGTAGATAAATTGGTGAAAATTGTTTGTCGGCTGTGGGGATCGAACCAGGGTTTTCAAGATACCACTGAGCCAACTACCCCATATTAATGACAGTTATAAATTCAAAAATAAAAGAATAACACATCAGAATTCGTCTACCAAGATATCTGTTGCTATGTTACCTCATTATTTCACTAGTTAAATAATGCTGTTCATTCCCTAACTCAAATAAGTGAAATAAAACGTCTATTTCCTAACGGAAGTAGAAAAAATAAGTAAAGACCATCCGTATGAACTTTGTGAAGTAAATACATCAAGATGTTATCATGAAGCACATGTCTTAGCTTATTTCATGTAATGTAATGCTAAGAATCTTCTTCTTCCGATAATGCGACTGTAGTTGTTCGTCTCCTAGTTCGTCTCTGCATGGTGAACGCAGTTGGCTGGTGGTATTTTACAATACAGTCAAACAACTAGCGTGTAAGTCTAAGTACGCTCATAATAGTCGGAATGAATGTTTGCTTTCCGAATTAGTTCTATTCTCATGGCGCATACGAGTTTAGCCGGGCTAAATTCAGCCGTACGAGTATTATACCGTTTGCTTTGCGAATTTCCAAACATATCATTTCATCGAGACTTCCAGTTGCTGCCGGAGTCAACTGAAAGAAACTTGTGCACGAATGTGTCTAATAACTATAATTACAAACACTGGATCAGTAATCTGTTGTGAAAACTAAATTCAAACTTAAATTTGGACAATTTGTCGTCCGCAGTAATTATATCGGAACTTTATATCCTCTGGACCACATTCCATTCATTCTGACCAGAGCGAGAGAGAGACGAAGAGATTCGTCACGTAATTGTTACATATTATATATTATATATTATATAGTTAATGGGGTGGGTGGCTCAGTGGTATCGAGTCGGCCTGTGGATCTTGAGAACCCTGGTTCGATCCCCACAGCTGACCAACAATTTTCACCAATTTAAATCTACCCCTGTGGCTCCCTCTCCACTAATATCTTTGAGGACCGTGATTTGACGGCTGGTAACCGCACTTCACGCGAAAAAATATATCACTTACCGAGATCTGCTGAGGCATAGTGCCACATCCAGTAATGGGTAAATGGCGTGATGATATATTTATATTTATTTATATTTTTATTGTTACATATTCCCGTTGCTAAATATGATAATTTTTGCTTTTCGTTTGTGGCCATCCCTCTCAGTTTCTGTCCCTTGGGGAATCGCCAGTTTGCTAAGTGGATGGTTTAATTAATATACTACTTGTGTTTATTAATTAATTAACAAGATCAAGGCTGAATGTTCAAATATAACTGATTTCAATACTGTTATTATTATACAGCGAAGCTCATATTATAGATCACATATATGATCTATTTTATCATTTTGTAAAATATATAAATGAAGTTTACATAACTTTTGTGGCAAATAATTAAATACTGTAAAATAAACTGTAAGATTATCTTAGTCCAAGGTTTGATTATTACTATTTGTATGAGTTACAAAAGCGTCGAAACATCAGGTGAGCTCGATGTAAATATATGAAAATGCGACCTGAATTTTTGGTTGAACCAGTTCAAAAATCAAAAATATTTATATTACAGTTCTATATAATTCAGAACACGAGAAATATCCTCGTTCAAACCGCGTTTCAATATCTTTTTTAGTTTTTGAGTTACAGCAATTTTTGACTTTTTTAAAAACTCAACTTTGAGAGCCAATATCTCGAAAACGAAAAGAGATATTGAAACGCGGTTTGAACGAGTGTATTTCTCGTGCGCTACTTAACTTCTATGGAAATTTTGAAAATTTTGTAAAATTTACAGTTTTTCTCGAAATTTTCTTTCATCAATATTTCAAAAAGTTGACGAGATAATGAAAATCTGTAAACACCAGTGAATTCCTCGCGTGAAAATACATCGGTATGCAAATTTTCAGAACAAAATTTGCACGGATACATTTTTTATTACAGAAAATTGAAAAATAGCCAAAATTCGTAAAAACGCCAAGGGGTACCCCTTAAGAAATGTTCAAAAAACAGCCATTTTCGATTTTTTGTAATAAAAAATTTATCCATGCGAATTTTGTTGTGAAAATTTGCATACCTATGTATTTTCACGCGAGAAATTCACTGGTGTTTTTAGATTTTCATTATCTCTTCAACTTTTTGAAATATTAAGAAAGAAAAATTTTGAAAAAAATTGAAAATATTTCAAAATTTTAAAAATTTACATACAAGTTAAATAGCGCACGAGAAATACACTCGTTCAAACCGCATTTCAATATCTCTTTTAGTTTTCGAGATATGAGCTCTCAAAGTTGAGCTTAAAAAAAGTTAAACATCGCTATAACTCAAAAACTAAAAAAGATATTGAAATGCGGTTTGAACGAGTGCATTTATCGTGCCCTGAACTATATAGAACCGTTATATAAAAATTTTCAATTTTTGAACTGGTTCAACCAAAAATTTAGGTCTGCATGTTCATATATTTACATCGAGCTCACTAGTTGTTTTGACGGTTTTGTAACTCGTACAAATAACCATGTAATACTTAAATTTTGTACCTACATTTGTTATTTGATGTCGCCAGTGTTTAGTTAACCAGTACGCATTAAATAATTAAACAAGAATAATTTATTAGTAAAACAGTAAAGAATGAGTTACAGGGATGATATATTTTGTAAAAGTAATAGGTTCCTCCACCATTGTAATGAAACTTCATCTAAATTGTAAACAATGTACTGTTCTAGAAAGTCTTAATTGATATTCATTAAGCCGTAATGTTATTTGAGAAATATGATACAGAGTATGAAATAAAATAATTAAAAAGTTATGTTACGAAAAGGCACATCAACACTGTAATTACAATACATCGTTCTATGTTATGTTAAATATTATTCCCCTGTAAATATTTCTCTGTAATCTCAGATATTTCTGCCTTAAATTCAAAATACGAGTAAATAAATATTCATCAAACGACGACGAAAACTCATGATAATATATTTAATTAATAACGCAAATAATGTTCCTCTTTTGCTTTACCTCTCCTCATTTCTTCTCAAACAATAGCAACCCCCTCCTACACCTTCCTCACCCAAAACCAAAGCACCATCCCCTAAAATACGTGCCTCAATGCGTCATAGAACAGAAAGGGTACCGCCGATACACCACCCCAATATCGCTTACGTTCCTACGTTTCTATGCTTTATACGCGATCTATTCTTCACGATACTTTTTTTATATCGGAGATTAGAACCATAAAAAGTTTATGATGTGGGCGACTTTGTCTGGTGTGGTAGGGTAGAGGGTGCAGGGCCGCGGCAGGGGGAAGAGAGAGAGAAGTGTTAGAGATATGTTCGAGTCTGGCAACAGTGAAATATGTCGCTGGACATGTGAAGTATCACTCGCCGCACGCCTTTGCACTGTCTGTCGCACTCGAGGTCTTCACTGCCAGGGGAACAGGACCGTAGTAGCAGGGGTTGTTATATTTTAAGATAGGGTTGTTACAGAATGGGTCAAGTATGTACTAGATGGAAATCATTATAAATATATTGTACTATATAGAATATTCCACGAAAACTATGTCTCATAGTTGAATAATATTAGATTGTCCGTCAGGAGCCTGATTCTGTATCTTGCGGGACTACTTGCGGCACCCATACTAACACAGATATGTCACATGCATATAGTAAACCATCTATCGGACATTTAAAGAACTAATGGGTATGACGTCACTTCTTGCGAGACACGCAAATATAGATGCGTGACCTCCGTAGCTCCTGTTTCTTACTTGCGACACTACCTGTCTCATTCTAACATTATGTTTGTCTTTTACTTTCTTGTCATTTTGCGTTATCAACGCCATATCTGCCATAAAGTTTATTAAAATTTGTTTGTAGCGTTCATATCACGTTTTCTATCTTCTGCCATAATAAAATCGTATAAAAAAAAACTACAAAACGATGTTGACAAACAATGACATGTAATTGCAACTGACAGTTTTAGTTTCAAAACCATTACCAACACTAAACTTGGCGCGAAAAGCACGGAATTCCCTATGCTCGACACCAGAAAAGAATCGGTGACGTCATACATTGTAATCACGCAACTGCTCACGCAAGATACAGAATCAACCTCCAGTACGGTGGTGTGGATTTGAATCTCACTCAAGCTAAAAATTAAACAAACTACTACACTGCGGCTCGGTGAGTGCGAACCCTGTACTGTAATGTGGATTAAGTTCCTGTTGTACAGCGTAACATAAATAAATAAATAACTAATAAAATCAACCAATTATATTTAAGAATTTTCCTTGGTTACCACATATTGATAAACAAATATACCCTAGACGATGTGATATAATCATATATAATACCATTAGTGACTATGATTTTGCCGGAAATTTTTGTCGTCATGATCACGACTGCATGTTGCGACGAAAATCTGCACGAGTGCGCTAGCACGAGTGTAGATTTTCTCAAAGCAACAAGCAGGAGTGATCTAGGCAAAAATGACCAAAGGAAAATCGTAGTCACGTATGGTATTCGGTTTGACAATTCCTCGAAATATTTTATTTACTCCAAAATGTTCTTCTTCTGATGGCACTACAGCCCAAATCGGGCCTGGGCCTACCGGGCACACCGAGCCGCAGTTTTTACACTGCCGTACTGCCGGTTTTCGTAGTCATATGCTACATTATTTAAGGCGTATAAGTGACTAGCTTATAGCGCCCGAGTGTGATAAATACATGTAACTGTATTTTTATATTTTACGACAAATCACACATTGTCGACAGGCGGATTCGAACTGACGAACCTTGGTTCGGGTGACGTCACAGTAACAAAGAGATGTGCCTTAACACGCTCGGCCACCGCGCCTGCATCCAAAATGTTACCTGCATTATTTTGAAAATAATGTTTGAACTATTATTACCTTGGTGATCAATTTACATTGTTTCATTTTTTGACATAACTAAGCCAAGTAAACAAAGTCAAATAAAATTCAACAATATTCATCTACTCAATAGCTATTTATGAAACTAGTAAGGTAATAACCTATTTCCTTACTAGTTTCATACAATATTTTTTCTACTTCCGTTCTAATAAATACGAAAGAGCGTTTTTGAAATTATGAAATTTTGACATATTAATGACAGTTATAAATTAAAAAAAATAAAAGAGTAACACATCAGAATTCGTCTACCAAGATATCTGTAGCTATGTTACCTCATAATTTTACTAGTTAAATAATGCAGTTCATTACCTAACTCAAATAAGTGAAATACAATATCTATTTCATAACGGAAGTAGAAAAAATAGTTAACAAACGTTATATTTAAGTGATATTTGCGATAATTTTCACTAGTAAAATTGTCGCTGTAATACTACTGAGATTGGTTCAATTCAGCAAAATTGGAATTGTCACTATCATATATTCACCTAGAAAACAGCAGTGGTTTTAAATATTTGGACAACTAGTAATCAAATGCCTTAAGTAATTGGTAAGGTAAGGTTTAAATGTTACAATAATTGATAAGATTCAAAATCGTAATTGACAAATTATCTGTCATAATTGACAAGGAAAAATATCCACGATTGTGTTAAGCTCTGACATCCGCCTTATATCTATCTTTGTTGTTTATGGCATGATTTGATGCCTTTTTAAATAATGCAATATCACTTACTGGAATCTATTTTGGCAGAGTGTCACGCCCAGTAATGGGTAAAAGGCGTGATGATATATCATATAAATAACATACTTAATTGGTTTAAAAACATGCTGTAAGTAATTTTAACGTTATTCTTTTAATAAACTTTTTCTGTCACCAATTTTCCATTTCATTATTCAATTTATTTTAAGCATAATTAAGCTACGATATTCATCTAATTTTTCAATGAACCTTCTCCACAATATCAGAATTCCAACTAGACCGTATGTAAAAATCTTGCCAGACGAACCGTAAATTATTAATGAATGTAAAAATGTCGTGTGTCCGGTCCTGCACGAAGTGTTTTTGGGCGTTGGACAAGAGAATGCGTTCCATTAGTCCAGTGTCACATGGGGACGTGCTTGGACGCCTAGCTGCCTGGACGCCTGGACGCCTGGTCGCCGGGACGCTGAATTCAACCAGCGTCCTCGTTCCCTCGCATCGCGTATATACCACTGGTCACTCACTCGATCACAGCAGCCCCATTTGCTTCATTAAGCTTAACAAACTTAGCCATGGCGATCTGTTTATAACGCCCCGCGAATCGATACGCCAGCTATTTAGAGTGAACGCAGAACTGAGTGATAGAGTGATTGTTGAGGCTTTTCAACATGAGGATGTAATTGCTCTGAGAGTGATGATTCGTACGGACATATAACATCGTAATTGTTCCTTCAAATTGGGTAGCACTAACCTCAGTTACATTAAATTAATTCATGGATTTATTCATCCTCAATTTCATATATCTGGTTTGTCAATCTTTCATTTGACACACAGAAACTAATATATTATTTGAGAAATTTTTAAAATATGTTACATATTATACTTTTCCATGATGGTAAATTAAAACAATAAAAAAATTGTAAGGTTTAATTAATTATTTAAAAAGTAAGGTTAAGTTATAATGGCATATGCAGGAAGCTAACTTCAGTCCGTGCTTCATGCGCCAGTTGTTAACTTAACGCCGTGTCTAAAACGTTCGAAGTCACGGCTTTTCAACGTGTGATTAAGATGATATTTAGAGCCATGGATACCAGTACGTTAAATGGAATTTTAATAACATGAGTAGAAAAATATATAAATGGAAATAGTGACAAAAATTGAAGAATAATAATTATGTATTCAACGACATAAACAAAATTGTAACATTTAGTAAAACAAAATTAATACTTAGATTAATATAAATATCAAATCATACCGTTGAGGCAAAATAATTTTACTTTTGTCACGATCGTCAAACTAGATAGAAATTCTATTATTTTTCTCACACGAATTCAAAGTTTACTTCTCGAGTATAGCGAATGAGGCATTCTAACGAGAGTGGAAAAAGCGCTTTTCTCTCGTGTTTTTTTTTTCGCGACATCTATCAAAAATAGATTTGTTCGAACTTTAAAAACATTCTGGAATAAATCTAGTAGATACAATGAAGGTAATATTTAATTTATTTGATTCAAAATTATAAAATAATTTAAAGATTTATGCCTGATTTCATAAACGACAAATTAATTTACTCCCAAAAGAAATAAAAGTAATTCATTCAAATAACACTCGAACGTTTGACAGTAATGTTATAATAAAAACCGCACCGATATTCACCTTTTTATGAAACAGTAACCGAAAACCGAAACCGATATTTTTGTTTTGAAATATGTAAACCAGAACCGAAACGAAAATTTAATAAAAAATATAAAATAAACACTTGGCTATGTTTCACAAAATTCAGCCTCCAAGTCACCTTATGAGGGCATCGTCAGAGGCTGGCCAGCACAGTTAGTAACCATACGGTTACTAACTGTGCTGACCAGCCTCTGACGAAGACCTCATAAGTTGACTTAGACAAGTGTTTATTTTATATGTTTTTATTAAACCTTGTTTCACCAAGTGTTGGATGACAATTAATCTTGTCTTTGTTGTTATGAAAATTTAATAGACTCTGATTTGAACTAAATCAGGCGCATATAATTTTTTTCCTGGCAAGATTTGATCAAAATCATTGAAATGATTTCAAATATTAATAAATATCGTTCGTAGTCTGTAGTTTGGACATGGCTGATATAAAGTATATTATTATTAAATAATAATTTTCAATAAAATAACATTGCTATTTTTTTCTCTCTAGAGAGGGAAAACTAGTTTTGCTCACTATTTCCTAAGAGAATTAAATTTTCTCGCATGTTGTGAAAAAAGAACTTTAACTTTGTAAAATAATTTACGTGAAAACTTAAACATCTTTGGCCGATTTATCATGTAACTAAAGTAGAACAATCTTTATATATAATCTGCATTTGCAGCGATGAAATTTAAGCTTGAAAATAAATATTGACAGTCGTTTCAGTTTGTATTGCAGTAGTAGTTAAATTTGTTAGTTGTTAATCTGTTGTATAAATGTACATTGAACTTGTAAATGTTAGTTCATAATTGAATTCTTTGACTGCATAAATTCAACACAGTAGTGTTAGCGCTCCAGATACAAGAATCACAGAGGAATTCCAGTTTCCGAATGAAATATAAATAACTTGCGACAGGATCCTTGAGCTCGAAAATTGAGTGTCACAATCCATTTTAGTTAGTTACTCGTTCAAAATGAATATTCTTGTTTTAGAAAATCAACGGAATTCAATATAAAATAAAAATAAAATTTAATTTAACGCTAAATTTAAATCTCATTGAGTTCATGAATGAAGACACAACGAGTCTGGGCTGTGAAAGAACGCGGAATGATGAGAGGTCGCGCCAGAGGTGAGAGCAAGAAAAAGTAAAGATGAAAACAACGCTCCGGCGGAGATAACGCCGCAGGGGCGGGCTGCGGGGCGGTGGCAGTGGGGCGATAAACGGTGATAAGAGCCCGCACGAGGCGGAATATGGTCCGGAAACGTGTCAAATGTTCTGGAAACAAATTTGTAAGGTAGTACCGAGAAAGAGAACAGCGATTATGTCATGAGAGCGACCGCCCGACCGCTGGATCTGTGTTGGTAATTCATTAAGGGACCGGCACAGGACCGGACGAGGCCCTACTGTCTTGTTTTCCCTTACATAGATACATAGATATTGTGTTAACCAGCGGTTTTTAATTGTAACAAATGTTATATTAAACAATGTCGAGGCAATACAGCTACTTGATACCAGCGAACTAGTGAGAAGACTCAAGCGCACTAAACCGTTTGAGCTAGTGTAGTGTGATACAGAACAAAGTGAATGCCAGTGCTAGCATATTTATTCATTAATGTTAGAACCTAAGAAAAACCAATGGGTTAATTATCTTAGATAAAATATAAGTAGAAGATTAAGTTAAAATAAAATTGCTTGTTAGTCTGTAAGACTAGTTGTAATAATATTTAATAAATTAAAAAAAACAATGTTCTTATACAAATTCCACAAAAAAATTCAAACTAAATATTTCGGCATTCTATGAACAAATAGTACGTTATATTCCTAGACCGGAACGGGACTTATTTTAACGAGTAAAAATATACGTCCCAGCCAAGGAACGAACAATACTTTTGTCACCTTTCTTCAATTTTATTTGTTGAACAAATGTTATTTGTGCAGGAAATAATCGCTTTCTGCACTGTCGTAGAAAATAACTATTTGTGCAACATGTGTGAAAAGTAACACTTACAAGCTTACAAAAAGTCGTGGCGATTTTACAGACTTGCTGTAAGCTGTTATTGCTTCATAAATTTACGATTTAGCTCAAAATTGTTTTATTATCAACAACGGGCGATAAACAATCTCTTTTTGCAAATGAAAATGAGTAGACAATGACTCACTTTTTGCACGGTCGTAAAAATATTCTTCAATTTTGTTATTTCTATTTTATTTTTATGCATTACTTCTTCTTCTACTACTTCTTCTGATGGCACTACAGCCCAAATCGGACCTGGGCCTACCGGACACACCGAGCCGCAGTTTTTACACTGCCATACTGCCAGTTATGCATTACTTAATTTTTAAATAAATAGCGTTATTATGTTTTAAACTGTTAAAATGTTTTTGTAGGCAATGGTAGCAGTATAAATCCAAAATAAAACTCGTGTTCTTGCATTCAAATTTCGCAGACAATTGTATCTGATTCCTATGTAAAGTGCGAGTACAAGAATTAGAAATAAATAATAAATAATCGGACAAGAACTCGGAATTAGATTATCCTCGGAGATCGCTAAATAAACAGATGCGATCCTGTCGCGTGGCTGCTGCTACTCCTGACCGACATCTTGCACTCATTTATTAATTTCCATCTATTTGCAGCGCCTCGCGCGTCGCCCCCTCTGGAACAAAGCTAAGACCAGAGATGAAAACGAGAAATGGAGGAGAACGGCACGCGACAAGGGAAATAAATTAAATGTGCTTTGGAGAATAAATGAATTATATTTATTGGATCGCGTTTCTGATACGTAACCTGCGTGTTACAAGAACATTTAAATCCTTCTTTTTTACAATAATTCTTCCAGAAATAAAACAACAAAAATTTAATTGCCTTCACTTGGAACTAGGTTACAACAATTAATTGACCAGTGGAAAAACGCGAAACAAATATGCGTCGCAATGTTATGTGACTCCTTGTTCGTTCACTGTCATTCTATCAATAACTTAACTGTTAGACAAGTCAGGATAAACATATATATATAAACTACAGGCATGATTACCTTTAATAATCACACAACTTAATAATATTAGCTCTAAGCTTGGGTATGATTCCCTCATAATCAAAAACTGTGTCACTGTAGACGAACCCGGTTGTCAATGCCTATATAGGAGTCTCTCGGAACGAAGCTACGCTTAGACACTGTGACAGAAAAATTCAGTTGATGCCATATTTCGAACACAGGTGACGTGGTGTAGCGGTTAGCATCTCTGCCCGGTATGCGGAAGGTCCCTGGTTCGAATCCAGGCGTCATCAGAATTTTTCTGTCGTAATATAAATTAACTTTAGTCAAAAACTACAGGTATGATTACCTTTAATAATCACACAACTTAATAATATTAGCTCTAAGCTTGGGTATGATTCCCTCATAATCAAAAACTGTGTCACTGTAGACGAACCCGGTTGTCAATGCCTATATAGGAGTCTCTCGGAACGAAGCTACGCTTAGACACTGTGACAGAAAAATTCAGTTGATGCCATATTTCGAACACAGGTGACGTGGTGTAGCGGTTAGCATCTCTGCCCGGTATGCGGAAGGTCCCTGGTTCGAATCCAGACGTCATCAGAATTTTTCTGTCATAATATAAATTAACTTAGTCATATATATTTAACTTAATCTTAATAATAGGGTAAGTGGCTCAGTGGTATCGAATCGGCCTGTGGACCTTGGGAACCCTGGTCGATCCCCACAGCCGACAAACAATTTTCACCAAATTAAATCTACTCCTGTGGCTCCTCCTGCATTAACATCTTTGGGGGCCGTGACTTGACGGCTGGTAATCGCACGCGAAGAAATATATCCCTTACCGAGATCTGCTTAGGGTAGAGTGCCACACCCAGTAATGGGTACAAGGCGTGATGATATATTTATTTTATTTTATTTTAATCTTAAATACATTAGCTTATAGTGGAATCCGTGCCACTTACATACAATCAGATTTGGACATTAATTGTAAGTGCTAAGTGCAATTCAAACTTTTAATTACTATTCATTCAATAAATGTGTAATCTTGTAGTAAAAAAAATAATTTTTGGTGTCAATTCTTTTTTCTACGTTGTTTTCTTGACATTACAATTTAGAAATATCATGTAATTTGACACATAAACCAACTTATTTACATACATTTTTGCTGTTGTCAAAGAATTTTATTTTTATGTCAAAAACTACTGAGAATTTTGAAGTTAATAAATTATAATAAAGAAAAATTGATAAACTAAGTAATAGAAACAAGTAATAATTATTATAAATCTGTCAGTAAGTAATCTAATTGTTTAAACAAGTACATTCATGCCATACTTTCTGTGGGTGTTTATTTATTGTTAATAACATAAATAGTTTCTGTAATGATCATTTTAGAACTATAAATAATAAGAATTGTTTTAAAGAGAAACAAAAGATCTTTAAAATTTGGGAAAAATACATAGGATATTTTATTTAAAAATATAAAGCTGCATATCATTGCGCGAAAATGGAACACCCGGTAGAAAAACTTATACTGCAAATATGTGAGCATTTTAATTTAAAATCAACTTTGAAAAGTTTTTCGGTAATATTTAAAATAATCGAGTAAAGAAAAATACAGACTGATAGACCAGCCTGTATACACAAATCATGCATTTCTCTCCATATACTATTTTATTGTTTATTTATGTTCCTTTTTAGAGTTCCCCCGAAATGTGTGTTTTTTTTATTGAAAATTATTAAATTCGATAGATTTAACTGTCGGTTCTCGTTGAAACATTTTATAATAAAATAAAATGATGATCTAGTCGACCGAAATACGTATTGTAAAATAAACTTTACATTATTTGAAACCAGGGTTCGAAGATATATATCGATCGATATATATCATGATATTTATTTTGATATATATCGTCATATTTTTGCAATGATATATATCCATTATATAAAAATATGAAATAGTTTTTGAGATATAGCCTCCGGAGAAGTGAAATTTTTCGAATTTTTCAGTTTTTCTACTTTTCCGAGGCTATATCTCGAAAACTAAATGTGATATGAAAACGCGCTCAACGGCATTAATTTTCTCGTGCTTCAGTTAACTTATAAACATAGTTTCAGCGATTTTTATTTTTTTTCTATTTACCGCCAAAAATATCGCAAAAAGCGGTTTTTTAACATTGTCTCGAAAACCAGAAGTCATATGCATTTGAACATTTTTCCATTGGATTCAGTGGGTCAAAATACATATGTATGTAAATTTTCGTTTTAATAATCCTACGATTAAGGATTTTTGGGAAAATTGAATTAAAATCTGAAAAAACCAAAGGGGTACCCCTTAGGAAATAATTAAAAATATTAAATTGCATAAAATTGTATGAAAATTTGCTTATAAGTCAATTCGGACACGGGGAATTCAACGCCGTTGAGCGCATTTCCATATCTTGTTTAGTTTTTGAAATATAGCCTCCGGAAAAGTGAAATTTATCGAATTTTTCAGTTTTTCTACTTTTCCGAGGCTATATCTCGAAAACTAAATGTGATATGAAAACGCGCTCAACGGCATTAATTTTCTCGTGCTTCAGTTAACTTATAAACATAGTTTCAGCGATTTTTATTTTTTTTCTATTTACCGCCAAAAAAATAGCAAAAAGCGGTTTTTTAACATTGTCTCGAAAACCAGAAGTCATATGCATTTGAACATTTTTCCATTGGATTCAGTGGGTCAAAATACATATGTATGTAAATTTTCGTTTTAATAATCCTACGATTAAGGATTTTTGGGAAAATTGAATTAAAATCTGAAAAAACCAAAGGGGTACCCCTTAGGAAATAATTAAAAATATTAAATTGCATAAAATTGTATGAAAATTTGCTTATAAGTCAATTCGGACACGGGGAATTCAACGCCGTTGAGCGCATTTCCATATCTTGTTTAGTTTTTGAGATATAGCCCCCGGAAAAGTGAAATTTATCGAATTTTTCAGTTTTTCTACTTTTCCGAGGCTATATCTCGAAAACTAAATGTGATATGAAAACGCGCTCAACGGCATTAATTTTCTCGTGCTTCAGTTAACTTATAAACATAGTTTCAGCGATTTTTATTTTTTAAAAATTTTCCGCCAAAAAAAATCGCAAAAAGCGGTTTTTTAACATTTTCTCGAAAACCAGAAGTCATATGCATTTGAAGATTGCACCACTGGATTCAGTGGGTCAAAATACATATGTATGTAAATTTTCGTTTTAATAATCCTACGATTAAGGATTTTTGGGAAAATTGAATTAAAATCTGAAAAAACCAAAGGGGTACCCCTTAGGAAATAATTAAAAATATTAAATTGCATAAAATTGTATGAAAATTTGCTTATAAGTTAATTCGGACACGGGGAATTCAACGCCGTTGAGCGCATTTCCATATCTTGTTTAGTTTTTGAGATATAGCCTCCGGAAAAGTGAAATTTTTTATATATCCTATATATCAGATATTTTGATATTTATTATAAATATCATGATATTTACGAACCCTGTTTGAAACTAACCTAGTGTTGATTTTCAATTTTATTTTATTGAAAATAATTATTCAATTGGTTTGAACAGTCGTTAATAATGAATTGAGTGTAGTAAATATGAAACAAAATGGACGATGTTAGTAATGTGAGTCGTGGTGTCAAGAAGCCTCGATGTGGTGTACCTGTACTCGTCGTGTCGTCGTCGTCGTCGCCGCCGTACGTATCGCGGTATTGTGCGGCTGGTGACAAAAACCCGCTGTTGATCGATGAAAGTGTTTTGAGATAGAAACCTCTTTCTGCGTCTCGAAGTGTCTTTGAGTACTGACACGAAGGAGACGCGAAACTCATTTCTCAAAACGTCTGGCGACGTGAGTGATGGCTGCGGATGATGTTTTCAGATGTTATCAAAATCTAAAGTGATTTCTGCGTAGCAGCGACGCGACGCTACGCGGTACCAGCGTCACCGGCTGCAATCAAACACCGATGATTTATATTATCATTTATTGGGTGTGACGTTGCGCGCTGACGCACTTCGCACTTCGTTCTCTTAATCACGTTTACACTTCATGTTCTTAATAACGCAGCGAGCGCGAGCGCCTTTAAACAATATGACAGCTAACTTACAACCAAAACATCTAGATATCTATACCTCGTTCACTTTTCATCGGGATCTTTATTCTACAAATTAATAATTTAAAATAATGGATTTAATATCCGACGAAGAAGTAAATCATATTAGTTGTTTTTAGGAATCTTGTAAAATTTTACAGGTCTCTTCTATGAGCCTGTAAAATTTTACAGGGCTACGTACTGTAATTACTCATTTACTTAGTTATCATATATGCCTGTAAAATGTCATTTACATAGAAGGTGGAAATAAAATAATTACAAAATGGCTATATTTTTTTTATAATTTAAATCTTATCCATGCGAGTTTTGTTATGGATATTTGCATACCTGTGTATTTACACGCGAAAAAACGCAGTGCAACTTGCCAATAAAAGAACTATTTTCAATCATTCCTCTATCTAGAAGCACTTATTGTATTAATAAAAAGTATAAAATAAACACTTGGCTCAGTTTCACAAAATTCAGCCTCCAAGTCACCTTATGAGGGCATCGTCAGAGGCTGGCCAGCACAGTTCAGTTAGTAACCATAGACGCGTTTCGCTCTTATTAGAGCTCATCAGTATGGTATAACACACTTCTTCACCTAGAACAAAGTTCAAGAAGCTGGTGACGAAGAACTGTGCCAGCAGAGAATAAGATCTCTAACAAACTAGTAAGATGACATGACATGTTAGAAATCTTATTCTCTGCTGGCACAGTTCTTCGTCACCAGCTTCTTCACATGAACTTTGTTCTAGGTGAAGAAGTGAGTTATACCATACTGATGAGCTCTAATAAGAGCGAAACGCGACTATGGTTACTAACTGAACTGTGCTGGCCGGCCTCTGACGATGCCCTCATAAGGTGACTTGGAGGCTGAATTTTGTGAAACTGAGCCAAGTGTTTATTTTATACTTTTTATTAAACCTAGTTTCACCAAGTGTTGGATGACAATTAATTTTGTCTTTGTTGTTACTTATTGTATTGTTTTGAGGTGCTAATGTTATTTAATTAGAACTTTTTAAATTAAATAGTTAACAACTAATGATGAATTATTATAATAATAATAATTTAGAGACAAAAATTATAATACCATGAACCATCTTAGTTTCTGCCTTCACATAATTCAAGTCTGATATTATTTTAATAACAACAAAGACAAAATTAATTGTCGTCCATACACTTGGTGAAACTACGTTTAATAAAATATCAAACTAAACACTTGTCTAAGTCTCACGAAATTCAGCCTCCAAGTCACCTTATGAGGGCATCGTCAGAGATTGGCCAGCACAGTTAGTAACCATAGACGCGTTTCGCTCTTATTAGAGCTCATCAGTATGGTATAACACACTCCTTCACCTAGAACAAAGTTCAAGTGAAGAAGCTGTGTATTCTAATATTTTAAAGATTTTTAAACTGGCCCAATGAAAATTCTCTGCACGCTTATATTTTGAAATTAACCTTTAATAACCTTTTTTTATATTATCCGTATGAAGTGTGAACGAAGTATACATTCTCGTACATATTTTTACCTGTACAGTGAATCATACAATTAAGTTAATTCGCTTTAGTTGGCGGTAAGCTTTTCTCCTTCTCGCGATAATTATTATGCTTGGCTAAAATTCCACAATACAATAATTACAGATTCCGTCTGGGCTGGCGCTCGGCGTCTCGGCGCTCAGGGAAACTTTCCTCGAACTACAAAGCGGTCTGAAGTGCTGAAGTGCCATCTTAATGATGCTCATGTACCTGAGTTCGAACTTGCCGCAAGTGCTATGAAGATACGCCGTCGTGACGACAGCTGTGTCTGTGTTACTGCGCGAATCAATGAACAATTTGTGCGAATTACTGCAACAGTGTCAAGTATGCTCTCGATATGCGGTTAGTGCACAACTACCGTGTCCATGAGACGTTTTTATGAAGGAAAGGTTAAAGAAATTGGACTCATTTTGTTGTTAGGCTAATTTAAATGGCAAACATTCTTGACCTTTCACGATCGGAACTGCTTTAGTTTACCTTATTTAGACTACTTATTGATCAGTTTTTAATTTCATAATCAAACCAATTCTGAAGTTATTAGTACCGTCGCACCCAATAAATAGGGTAAGTGGCTCAGTGGTATCCTGTCGGACTACGGATTTGAGAACTCGGGTTCGATTCCTATAGCCGACAAACAATTTTAACCACATTAAAATTACCCCTGTACCTTCTCTTCACTAACATAATTAGAGGTCGTAATAAATATATCACTACTACGGCAGAGTACTACACCTCATTATTAGATAAAAAGTGTGATGATATACAGGGTGTTTCAGGACTAGTGTAACAAACTTCAACAGTTTATTCCTGAGGTCATTTTGAGCCAAAAATGTCATATGAACATAGGTCCTATTCCTTCTAGTTACCAAAATACAAGAGGTTGAAGTTCTATAAATAACACGAAATTTTCAAATTTTTGTAATCAAGATACTTTTGGAAAACAAGAGTTTTATTGAAAAGTCATACCTTATTTGTCTTAATTAATTTTATTTATTAATATTAACGAATACGATTTAGAGAACAAAACATAAAATGACACAATTAAATAGACACAGAACAACATAACCAAACATGGAATAGAATAACACGATATGAAATAAGATAACAAATTTTAAAAAAATACAGCAAGTGTTCAAAATGAGCGCCTTGAACTTGAATCAAGAAACTTTCGGAAAACAAGAGATTTATTGAAAAGTCATACCTTATTTGTCTTAATTAATTTTATTTATTAATGTTAACATACATACGAGTTCAAAACGCTCATTTTGAACACTTGCTGTATTTTTTTTAAATTTGTTATCTTATTTCATATTGTGTTAACCTATTCCACGTTTGGTTATGTTGTTCTGTGTCTATTTAATTGTGTCATTTTTAATAAATAAAATTAATTAAGACAAATAAGGTATGACTTTTCAATAAAACTCTTGTTTTCCGAAAGTATTTTGATTACAAAAATTTAAAAATTTCGTGTTATTTATAGAACTTCAACCTCTTGTATTTTGGTAACTAGAAGGAATAGGACCTATGTTCATATGACATTTTTGGCTCAAAATGACCTCAGGAATAAGCTGTTAAAGTTTGTTACACTAGTCCTGAAACACCCTGTATTTATTTTACATTTATGAAATAATACGAGGCCACTTTAAAATCAAATTAAAGAAAATATTTCATGTAGAATATAAAATATATTGCAACATAAAAAGGAAAATGATAAAAAGTACAAAAATATTTACAAATTAATTGATAATTAAACAAATTGACTAAAGATGGTAAAAAACAACCTATGAATAAACTATTATTACTAAATGAAAAAAAAATTTTACATAATTGCAGTTAGACATTCTATAGTAAGAAGTAAAAAATTAATCTAAAAGATAAGGAAGGAAGGGAGTGTCATTTTGTGCTTGTTTTTGAAAGTGAATTCTACACAATTGCAATTAAACACTCTATGTAAGAACAGTAAATGAATCAAAATATATGAAAGGAAAGGAATTAATTTCACACAATGATGGGTAAACACGAAAATACTAAACAACGAATCTAAATCTAAAATCAAGAATCTTGCGTTTGTCTTTATTCATCAGATTCATTCCGCAATTAATCATTCGTTAATTTGATAATCAGACCGTTGTTAAACGGACGTCTTAGTATATTTTTTATTAGTAACTTTTAAAATGAAATCAGTCTGAATAACTATACGAATAACAGATTATTTGATAGGTCTGTCCCAGGCCGCTATCAGAGTTTCTATCACAGGATGATTAATTAATCAGCCGGCGATTTTTATCGCTTTCACAACCCAGTAGGGCGGTAGCCGACCTGTTGTATTTCAAAATTAATTAGTTAGATATAAATTAGTTTTTGTAAATCCCAAATGAAAACTGAAAACGTTCAGCTCAAACGCATAAATGATGTTCTAGAATCGACGTCACATCTAATAACTCAATTGTCAGTCGGACTATTAATTTATTGTTATCAGAATTGCATCGGCCATCCGTTTGCACGTGAATCAGATTATAATATGTCACGCGCTGTGTCCAACGAACAACCGTAACGCACTCGGTTTTAATGCATCGCTTCTAAATTAACTGCGCTGCAAAAATATTAACGAGATGATAACATTAATCGAATTAATTTACATGTTTAATTTCACCATGCCGCCCTGATTTCAAATATCGCAAAATTCACCGCGTAGTTTTGTCACTATTCACGTTAATTGTTATTACACCACGCGATATCACCCTCTAATAATTCCACATCGGATAAACAAACTAGGATTCTATACGATATTCAAAAAATCGGATCTATCTAATGAGTACTATTTAAAAAACAATCAAGTATTCATTTATCTAATACTTTTATTTCAAACATTTTTCTGTAATATTTATTTATGTTATAAATCCGGTAATAGTTATTTATGTGGTCAGCATAGTAAATTAAGTTTTACTGACGAGCTGGAAAGTTAGTGGGTCCAGCGAGAGGAACGAGCCTTCATAATTCAGAGAGCCCAGTAGATTAATTGTAAGCGTGCCGCGTATTTATTTTCACCTTCACACATTATTAGTTTTATAAAAAGATGCATTACATTTTGTAACCAAAGATTGTAAAGTAAATTAATTTTTACGGACGAGCTGGATAGATTATGGTGCGAGCGATGAAGGAGCGAGCTCCTATAATCCAGTGAGTCCAGTAAAAATTAATTGCAAAGTTTTATTTTCACCTTTGCAGCGTTATTATATTAATTTACTTTATTAGTTTTATAAAAAGATACATAACATTTAATAATAAAGATTGTTGGCGGTAGGACAATTTATAGCTAGACGTTGTCATGGTGTTGGGATCGTTGTAATGAAAAAACAATTACTGCCAGTGTCAACAGTTTCGTGAATTCTAGAAGTAAATAATTTGAAATAATGGATTCAAGAAAATATACAAAATATTGCAGATGCTGCAAGTAATGACTTTTAATTACTTTATATTAGTTATTATATAAGCCGTACAAAATTTTACAGGACTACGCGCGGTAATTATTAATTTACTTAGTTACTATAAATGCTTGTAAAGTGTCATTTACATAGAAGGTGTAAATAATATAACATTAGGTTCCTAGACCTGAACGAGCTCTATTTTAACGAGTGTGACGTTGACAACAAGGCGGAGGCGAGAACAAATTGCCAACTTAAGGCTGCGTTCGAAACGAAGCGCCGCCGTGTTATAGCTGTCTAATATGCAACTATTACCTCTTATAATCATTTTTATCTAATAGATGTCTCTGATTTGAAATATTGGTGTGTGTTTTGGATAAAGTTACATTGTAGCATTTTACCGGAGCGCAACGAGTATACACGAATTCTGTTTGGTGAAATACAGTTTCGCGGATCGCGACTATGTAGTGGGGATTTTGTTACAGGAGAACGAATAAAGATTTGATGAATTATGCTATACTGAGAAAGTATTTTGCTCATTTACAGGGGCGGATCCAGGGGGCATGGACTTTTTTTTAAATGTTGGCCCTAATACATAATAATTATGTCATTATTTACGATAATTCAATTTGTTAAACAAATTAAATAGAAAAAGGGCACGACAACTCAAAAAAAATATAGAATTTAATATCTTTTGAAAAAAAATGTATTATATACCTCGATATGTAATAATTAGATTTTCTTTTGTTTTTTATAAATAAAACACACAAATAAATATATATATATATATATATATATATATATATATATATATATATATATATATATATATATATACATATACCGGGTGTAACACGAAAAGTGAAACATAGGCGTTTAACATGGCAAATCAGTTTTTCCGTGCGCATTGCTTCCCTAATTATTTTAGGAAAAAATATTTCAAATAAATGTTGTAAAGCATAAAATTCTACATCCGAATCAATAAACAAAATTCATTTTGACTACTTCATAACTGCAGAAATTAAATTTAAAAATTCGCGTAATTTAAATTTAATAGTAATAGCCATGGAATTAAAAACAAGAGATGAACAAATGCGTAACGTCGTATACGTTAAATTATTAGTATTTATTTTGACAAACTGTGATATTAAATCAATATTAGGGCTTATTATTATCAAAAATGAATAATTATTCAGATATAGTAAAGTTGCAAATAATTAAATGGCATTATTCTGGCCATAGTTTACGACTAATTCGTGACTATATTAGCGCTATTTGGCAGCATCATGATATTCCCAGTACGGCAACTATTCAGAGGTTTATAGTGAAGTTTGAAAAGACAAGAACACTAAATTTCAAGAAAGAAATAAATGAAAGAATTTATAACAATGAAGAAAATATTCCTGCTTTAATAGAACTGGAGCCAACAATAAGTGTGCGGGAAATTTCCAGAGAACTAAATATAAAAAGATACCAGAATTTAGAAGAACTTAAAAATGCTATATTACAAGAATGCCAGAAAATAAATAATCGACAATTAAGGAATGCTCGAGAAAGCTTCTACAACAGATTAGGTTATTGTTTAGCTCAAAACGGTGGACTATTTGAACATCTAATTTAACAATTTAAGAATAGTTAGTTTGTTGATGTTTTTATTGAATTTAATTTATGTTACATTAATTAATTTGTTAAATATTTAATAACAACCTACCTTAAATATTTTATCGAGTTTATTATTTTATTATTCTTAAATAATAAATCTAAAAAATATTTTGCCTTATTATTATTAAATTTTTATTTAAAATAAACGTTCCAGCTTAGGAACGTACAAGACTTTTTGTCACAAATACACTAAAATGACCCCTTTTTAATGCGTGTCTTGTTTTGTGACGAAAATTCAATTAAATTATATATGTAAAATGTTATCTGGATGTCAAATCATGGCAAAATTTTTACTGGCCAGTTTTAGGACTATAAGATTGTAACCAGCCAGAAATGGGGCGACAATGTAACCATTTGAAAAAGACTATTTTCGTCATTTCAGTGCACATGTGACAAAATAAGGTTTTTCTATGTGAATAAGATGTTTTTGAACGAGGCGCTGAAGGAACGAATCTGGAATTTCGAAATGAATACTGTTAAAAAATATTAACGGACGTTTGATTTCATATTGTGTCGCATTTAATTATTAAAGCCCGTAGGCACGACCTATAATTGTAGACAGAATTCTGAAAAGAATTTTGTGTATACAAATATTCTATAGGCTACTATACATATAATTTGAAACATAATTCTGGTTATGCGCTCTCGCAATCGTTACATTTTTGTGTGACAATTGAAGTTATTACTGTGATTACTGAATATGGATAATAAAGAATTGTATGTTACTTTATAGTTCACTATTACTGTAAATATTCACTTTGCGGACTAAAATCACTATTGTAAACAAATACGATACAGTATGAAATACAGTAGTTGTGTTGTAATTAGTAAACAAAGGTAAAGAGAAAGGGGTGAAAGTTGGTTAAGGTAGAACAGGAGTAGAGAGAATCATCCATGTTAAAATATTCATAAACGTCTTTAGGATAAATGCGTTTGTGAGACGCGTCATTGACTAGCCTGCGTCAGCTCAGCTTTTATTGAAACGATCCTGAATTCGTTACAAACAGCGGCGTGCTGTTACATTTCACCGCTGGGGCACTTACACTAATTTATATATTTTTAATTAATTAAATAGTACAACAGGAACTTAATCTCAATACAGTACAGAGTCTAACCTAGCCTAACCTAACCGCAGTGTAGTAGTTCATTTTTAGCTTGAATGGGATTCGAATTTGGGATCTCCGGATTCAAACTCCGTAACGCTATCCACACCATTGTACTGCCAGTATTAAAAAAAGAAAAACTGGGATACCACAAGTATGTGAACCTAGTGCCTTTTAACTTCGGAACAAAGCTTTGATCGCCATGTAACTATGTTAAATCTTATTTTGCTCCAATTTTTTTTTTATGTGACATGTCAGGTAGCTTCAATTCTATGATTCTTTCATATACTGAAAGACTTGCTACGAGAGTCGTCTGAAGTAACACTGTTATTTAAGGAAAATATTTATCAATTTAATTAGTATTTTAAGTAAAAAAGATAAAATCAAAATGTGCATATTGAATTCTATTATTTCTGCAGCAGTAAATTCATTTAGTATGAAATAATATACAATTGTTCGTTTTTAAAAGTGTCTTGATTACAAAATTTATAAAAGTTTGACCTCTTGTTTTTTGATAACCAAAAGGAATAGGATCTATGTTCAAAATGACCTGAAGATTAGAAATAAATAAATATATAAATATATCATCACGCCTTTTACCCATCACTGTGTGTGGCACTCTGCCTAAGCAGATCTCGGTAAGTGATATATTTTTTCGCGTGAAGTGCGGTTACCAGCCGTCAAATCACGGCCTTCAAAGATATTAGTGGAGGAGAAGATTAGAGAGCCTGTATAAAATGTAGGTTTTCCGTGTGGCAGTACGCCCCTGAGTCAAGTAGTTCTCCTGCATTCGAGTGAGTTTAAAATTAGCGCGTGATAAATGTGTATGTATTTATTTACATTTTGGATGCGCGGAGATATTTGCATGCGAAAGCAAGAATATGAAGCGCAGCTATAAATTTTTTTCGCAAATATTTAATAGTGTTTGTGCATTCAAGGATTGGATTTATTAGGCTTCTATTCATGGAAACTGACATCGGAGATCGCACACGGAAAGCGGCTGTCAGCCGCACTCCGACTTCTTGAATTATTTGATTATCCTTTCGCGAATCCCGATGTCGAGGGTCCAGTTTATTTTCAGAAAAACTTTTGTTATGCATAATTTCCGACTTTGCCAAGCAAAAGCGAGGAAAATCATCAATCGGAAATGGGCGGCGCCAAGAAATTATTGCTCTTTTCATCGACCTGCATTCCGCTATATAAATGCCATTCATAAACGCTCACACAATTTTGTGCAAACTAACAAATACACAAATATATCAACACGCCTTTTCTCATTACTAGATGTGATCATCTGCCGTTGCAATTCTCAATAAGTGATATATTTTACGCTGTTATCATTAAAGCCTGGATTTTTAGGCAATTGCCTAGATTCAAATTTTAATATACTTCAGGCAATTTCGTTTTTCTATACATAGGTAATATGTTTACGTGTAATGGAAGGTTTTTTTTTCGTGCCTTAGAGCCTATTTTTTCTATATTTTGGTTATTGTGCCTATTTTACCTTATACAGCCTATTTTGCCTATTTTTGTTGCCTATTCTAACTTTTATTGAGCAGACAAGGTTTATCATCTACTTCGTTGACTAATTCAGCACTCAACAAAGTGTTGCAACCTAACCTATATTTAAAGTACTTACTTTAATCAAGTTTTTGTGTGTGAATTTAAAATGCCGAAAGAAAAAACGTTTCCCTTTCCGAAAATTTCATAGAGCAATTGCTCGTAATATTTTATAAATTAAAGTATACTACATAATTTGAATTTGCATAATAGTTAATAAAATGAGAACCCTACATTATAATTTTTCAGATTGCGTTAATTTTTGTTTAAAATTATTATTTTTTTCTAACAAAGAGTAGATACGAGTTCCAATATTAGAAGAAGGATTCGTTTATTTTTTTGTAAACAAATTATTTACATTTATGCTGCCTAAAATCCCGCCTATTTTAGAGTAATTACCGGCCTATATGCCTGCTTATTTTAGTGTTTTTAAGAGCCTAAATATCCGGGCTTTAGTTATCATTCGTCAATGCATCGCCTCTACAGATGTTCGTGGAGGAGGAGCCACAGAGATAATTTTAATGTGGTGAAAATAAATATTGTGATTATGAATTTGAGAACAACAGTCGATAAACTGATTTTCACCACCTGAGTGTGAGCTCCTTGTCTAATATATTTGGGGGCCATAATTTAACGGCTGGTAACACATTGACTAATAAAATATGTATCAATATAAATAAAAGGAAAATGTGCTACTGATTTTCCAAATATGTGTCCGAATTTCTGAGTCCTGATAGTGAAAAAAAAAAAATAACAATTATTTTTGTCAACGGCCATGGCACAACTCGTTGATACTGATCCAAGCGATAACGCGAGTTAAGCAACGTTGCGCGCGGGGAGTATTTGGATGGGTGACCGTCCAGAGAAAAACCCGCGTTGCTGTTGACAAAAAGACCTAAAACGCGGATCAGGGCGTAATGGCGGCATATGACCTAAGTAGTTGGTCCGCCAAGAAGCCACAAAAAAAAAAAACAAAACAATTATTAATGAATTTATGGTGCTATTCTGTAATTTTCTATAACGCTGCAGATCTGTAAATCTGAACAAAAGTGCATCATATTTGATTGTCAAATGGCATTAAATGTATTTGTCAATAAAAATCTATGAGTTTTTGTTCAAATTTACAGAACTGTAGCGTTATAGAAAATTACAGAATAGCACCATTAGTTAATGTGCTATAGAAATAGAAATGTGTGAAGTTTTGTAATCGGTTCTGTTCTCTGTATGAGTGTCGTAAAGCAGTCGTAACAATCTGACATCGTGATAATGTAGCGACAAGCAGCATTTTTATTCCAAGTGCGAAAACATAAACAAAGGTGTATTTGAGCGCAGTAAAGTAGAGGTAATTGATGTTCTCGAATCAGGTGAACTGCTTAATCGATTCGCAGGTGAGCAACGCCTCGCCACGCTCACAGCATCACGCGTCACGCGTCACGCGAGCTTGTTTGATCTCAACTAATTGTTGTGGGCCGCGCGTGTGTTACCTGCCTCTCGTTGCGTATTTAAAAGTCAAAAGCGTTGTGTATTTGCATATTAACCGAGTTATGGAAATGTAATTAGTTGTACAGACACAGCGGTAGCTCGTTCTAGCGGACGCGGACGCGGACGTTGTGCGGAGGCGGCGGCGTGGTGCTAGACAGACACGTGTGCAGTTCGATTGTTGCAGTGCTTCGGTCTCGCTACGCCGCGAACTAATTTCATTTGAAAAGTCGCAATGCAACAAACATTTCATTAGGATGCCTTGTTGCGGATGGACGCATATTCATGAGAGGAATTACTTCTATAATCATGTTTCCCAAGCGTCTCATCATCCCCTAGATTATCAGGATTCAATCTGTTTCTCCTACAAAACTAACAATGATGTCGTACTGTCAAATGTTTCTAAATTACTTAAGAGGTACTTTACTTATCTATAAAAAAAATAAATATATCATCACGCCTTTTACCCATTACTAGTTGTAGCACTCTGCCGTAACAGATCTCGGTGATTTCGCACGAAGTACGGTTATCAGCTGTCAAATCACGGCCCCCAAAGATGTTGGTGGAAGGGGAGCCGCAGGGGTAGATTTAATTTGGTGAAAATTGTTTGACGGCTGTGGTGATCGAACCAGGGTACTCAAGATCCACAGGCCGACTCGATACCACTGTGCCATCTACCCCATAGGTACTTATCTTTTATATTAATTATCTTTTATATTAATTATCGGGGTAGGAGGCTCAGTGGTATCGAGTCAGTCTGTGAACGGATTTGAAAACCCGAGTTAGTTTTCCATAACCGACAAACAATTTTAACCACATTTCAATTACCCATGTGGATTCCGCTCTACTAACATCTTAGAGGACTATGATTTGACGGCTGATAACCGCATTTCATGCGTGTAAATATATCACTTACCGAGATCTATTTACAACCTAAAAATTACAGAAAAAGTTTCCAAATGTATTGTTAAAGAATGACATACAAAATGTGAATTTTTGGTTGAACCAGTTCAAAAATCAAAAATGTTATTATTATGGTTCTATATAATTTAGGCCGCGAGAAATCGAATGGCGCAAAGCGCATCTTCATATCTTTTTTAGTTTTTGAGTTACAGCGATTTTTGACTTTTTTTAAAGCTCAACTTTGAGAGCCCATAACTCAAAAACTAAAAGAGATATTGAAACGCGGTTTGAACGAGTGTATTTCTCGTGCGCTACTTAACTTCTATGGATATTTTGAAAATTTTGAAAATTTTATAATTTTTTCTAAAATTTTCTGTTGTCCATATTTCAAAAAGTTGAAGAGATAATGCAAATCTGTAAACACCAATGAATTCCCCGCGTGAAAATACATAGGTATGCAAATTTTCAAAGCAAAATTCGAACGGATACTTTTTTTATTACAAAAAATCGAAAATGGCCGTTTTTTTAAGATTTCTTAAGGGGTACCCCTTGGCGTTTTTACGAATTTTGACAATTTTTTGATTATTTGTAATAAAAAATGTATCCGTGCGAATTTTGTTGTGAAAATTTGCATACTTATATATTTTTACGAGAGGAATCCACTGGTGTAAACAGATTCGCATTATCTCTTTAAGTTTTTGAAATATTAACAAAAAAAAATTTCAAAAAAAATGGTAAAATTTTCAAAATTTTCCAAATTTCCATATTAGTTAAGTGGCGCACGAGAAATACACACGTTCAAACCGCATGTCAATATCTCTTTTAGTTTTCGAGATATGAGCTCCCAAATTTAAGATTTTAAAAAGGTCAAAAATCGCTGTAACTCAAAATCTAAAAAGGATATAAAGATGCGCTTTGCTCCATTCGATTTCTCGTGGTCTGTTTTATATAGAACCATAATTTAAAATTTTTCGATTTTTGAACCGGTTCAACCAAAAATTCACATTTTCAACGATGCATTTGCAAACTTTTTCTATACCACTTATTTTTTTAACAAATAAAAATTATATAACTGTATCATTATTTAAAACTTAGCGATATATTAATGATAACTTTTATATTTAATAATAACTTGATAATAGACTTCAGCAAAAATATCCGATACCCGAAATCGATCCGGTATCGGATATCGGATCTGATTGATTTAGAATGTTTTCGGATTAAATTCGGATCGGATCCTGTCCAAATTTTGAATAAAATGTCCGGAAGTTTAAATGAAACATCCGATACAAAGTTCGGATAAAATTTTCAATCTGAAATTCGGATGAAATAACCGTAGCTTTTAGACACTGTAAATAAGAAACAAAAAAATTATAATTCGAATAATTTGACAGATTTGTAAATACAAAAATTAAATTATTTCTTTTATTTCTCATGACATCCAGTAAACAGCTGTGAAATATAAATTTGACAAATCTGTCAATACACTCTGTAAAAAGTTGAAAGATGAATATTTTAACTTCCATTCATCTCACGATACAATTATTGTTATCTCAACAAATTTGGGATTATTGGACGTATTTTTAATTCTGAATATATTTTGTTCTAACACATTTGTTCTAAAATTAATACGGAAGGAATAAAATATATTTCCTATATAACAAAAAAACATAGACATTCAATATACATACATAACATCAGGCTGTGATCCATCAATTTATTCATTATATTCATCCTGCAACGTGTGTCATATCGAAAATACACTCGTGAAAAAATATTTGTTACGCTTCTGAATACACTTTAAAAGAGTGTATCTTTTTAACTTTTTTCTCGATAGATAACTGTTTAGAAATTAATATGTCAGCATTAGTTACTTATGCAATTTCAAAATCGCCTTTTAAATTGACATTACTTTGGTCATTTAACTGACTTTGGGGTATATTCTGTATTTTGACTGTTAATTTTTAACGCCTGTTAAAATTAAAAACCAATAAAAAGGGACATAGTCATTTAATTTTAAGATGTAGCCTCCGGATAAGTTAAATTCTATTTTTCAGATTTTGTACTTTCCTAAAGCTATATCTCAAAAAATGAATAAGATATGAAGATGCGCTCAACTTTCGGCAATTTTTATTTATTCACAATTTTCGCCAAAGAAAACGTCAACTTTACGATGATAAATGAGAGCGTAATTTTCAACTTTTCACAAGCAATCGTAGAAATAGTTATTTGTGTATTAAGAGCGTAAAGTGAGTCTTTGTTACTCGAACACGGTAATTGCAGCGCAAGTCGAAGGCGAGAGCTGCAATAGTGTAAGAGGAACAAAGATACTTTACGCTCGTGATACACATTTAATTTTTTCTACGATTGCATATTAAAATTATTAAAAAAAAAAAAACGTGTACGTACTGAAAATAAATTCGTTCTGTCAACTGTCAATATGACAAGTTTCTATTTTGTTTGTATCCCTGGTAACTATTGAAATAAGCGTGCATTTAATATCTTTGCCATTGGAGACGCGCGACAGAGATATTTTTCGATTGTTCCACAGAAAACGTCAACTTTACGATGAGAAATGAGAGCGTAATTGTCAACTTTTCATAGCAATCGTGGAAAAAAATATTATGGACATTATTCAACATAGTCAATTGATAGAATATGTTACATATATTTGTATCTCTTATTGTTCAAAAAGTGTTTAAGGGTTGTATTGATATACAGGGTGTTTCTTCTAAACAATCAGTCCTTTTTGAGACTAGAGAAAAATGTTATAGATATAAAATTATCAAGAATTTATCAGCAATAACAAACTTTTACGGTTAGAACAAAATTATATTTTTTAAATGGTTTTTGGTTTCAATATTATGTAGAATTGTGCAACAATTATTTACAGAAAAGTAGGAGTAAAAAATAGAAATAATGTTTCAATATTGAATTAAGCTATGTAATAAACAAATACAAATAAATCATGCAGGTGACAGATACATAGTTTTGTGACCGTTTTTATTGTATACGGTTGAACGGAAACACCCTGTATATAATATATTTATTTAATTATGATTGTGATATAAACCTTTCCAAAGATAAAATATGTGTTTGTATATGGCAGGCAGTAACGGATAGCAAACAGCAGCTACCGACCTACCTATATCTATTTTTGAGAGATAAAACGCGAGTTCATCATGGTTAGATGAACCCGTATATTTGATCGTAAAGTATGGCAATAACGTCCACATATCGATGGCAAAATGGTTTAATAATACAAAGTAACAGCCGGATTGGGATTAATATAACGTCTATTGCTTGCCTCCGATTTAATATGTAATCAAACTCACACACTTCAAATACGAAATCATTGGCGGCGAAACTCCGCAGAAATCATTAGCGGGATGTCGGCAAACGAGGCGACACTTGCCGACATCGTTTCACATACTTCTGCCCCAAAATTAAATAGGAAAAATCATAAATATTTATTACAACTATCGTTAATGGAAGTTTCAGCTTATATTGGAATATAAATCACTCGATTGAAATAGTACTTTTAATTTCAAGTTTAGGCTAGACAAGGAAGATATATTTTGCGACCCTGTCACAAAGTAAAGTAGAAGAAGAAAGTAAATTTTTATTCTTTAAGGAAAGAAAATGAAGTTATATATGTATGGCAACAGGACAATAACGGTCTGGTGATATTTAGGTAACATCTATTAAAAGAATAAATCTTATCTAAAGTTCTAATCTATTTCTGAAAAATTTACTTTCTCATAAGGTAGAAAAGAAAATTTAAAAATTGGTGAAACTTTGTTTATAAGTTAACTATGAAACATGAGAAATTCAGTGTCGTTGAGCGCATCTTCATATCTCGTTTAGTTTTTAAGATATAGCTTCGGGAAAGTATAAAATCTGAAATAAAATGAAAAATGTATCTTAAAAACGAAACAAGATGTGAAAATGCGCTCAACGGCATTGAATGAATTGTTTTATAAACAGATTTATAGCTAATTTTAAACAACTATTTTTTAGCTACCTAATTTAATGTTTATAATTATTTTCTAAGCAGGGGCGGATCCAGACTTCGAATTAGAGGGGGGTCATGAAGTTAATTTTGTGGGGGGGGGGGGGTATTGCCCATCTTCTAAATATAAAAAAACATTTGTATTTGCTCATATTATATTCCTGCTTTAAATAATTTTTAAAATCACTTTAAATCACATTAAATCGTCTTTGGAATCGCATTAAATCATAAACGGTTCTTCGATAGAATACAAAAATGATTGAATTAGAAGTTGATTTTCTAAGTGCAAATGTCGGTAGTCACATACTTGACTAGGTCTTAAATAGAATACCTCTTCCATCTGCGGGTCGAAATAATATCCCCACAAAATATTGGTTTTTGGTTATTTATTAGAATAATAAATCAAACAATAGTTCTTAATTATCTTAGAATTTTAAGTTCTTCGATAATATTTTCTATTTTTTTGTTTAACAATCGTAAATAATGACATCATTATTATGTAGTAGGGCCAACATTTAACAAAAAGTCCATGCTTAGGGGGGGTCATGACCCCCATGACCCCTCCCCTGGATCCGCCCCTGTTTCTAAGGACTATTTTATGTGGGTTAAAAATTAAGCCAGTAGCTTTTTCTCATATTGCTGTATAAATTAAGTAAATTAATATGAAAAGAGTTTAAAGAGAATTATCGTAAAAAAGTACGTTTAATATTTATGAAGATAGGTAATTTAAATAACTAATTACTCGTTAACAAGTGCATGGAAAATATTTGTATAAATTGGAAGAAACACAACACCACATACGATACTCACAAACAATAATTACATGAATGCAGAAACGAGCAACAGCGCCAAACGTTCAGCAAGTGTTTAGTGAGCGTTCAGTTAATCCTAGTGTTTATTATTCATCATGTTTGGTCAATAAAACAAGGCACAAAGATGTGTATTTACAGCAGCTGCGTTCATTTTACTTAAATCATCAATATTTTTATATGCGATGAACGGGTTTTACGATCGTGAACGGTTTGCACCCGACGAAATGTCGAAGCGTCTAGTGTCGTTTCGTGGCGGGACTAGCAATGACGATATGTGACGATTTCAACCATAATTGCCATGGTCGCTAACTGGAATTCAGGACTTTTATTTTTATTATTTTAACAGTTAAATTTTACTTTGCATGGTAAGGATAATAATACGATTAAAATTATAATATTGAGGTTCATACCAAAATAAAAAATCTCATGTGGACACCACATAACTTCCTTGTACGCGTATTAAACTATAGATATTTTTATAATTGCACATATTTGACATTAAATCTTTTATTTTTTTATTTTTTGTTCTAATCCATAGCAAACTTAATTAAAAAAAAATATAATATTTAAATTTAGATATCTCGCTTATGCAAAAGGGTAATTTAAAAATTCTTAATGTGCTAGATGCAGAATTTAATTCTCTAAAACTTTTATTTGCAGCATTTATTTCTATTTTCCCCACAGCCGACAAACAATTTTCACCAATTTAAAAAATCTATCCCTGTGGCTCCTCCTCCACTAATATCTTTGGAGGCCGTGATTTGACGGCTGGTAACCGCACTTCACGCGAAAAAATATATCACTTACCGAGATCTACTTAGGTAGAGTGCCACACCTAGTGATGGGTAAAAGGCGTGATGATATATTTATTTATTTTATTTTATATTTATTTCTAAAATTAAAACAATACCATATTTTTCAAGGAAAACTGTAATGTGTCACTTCCGGTTAATCTATTTTAACCAAAATCTATTATGCCATTTCCATTGCTATAGTAGTGTTATATACCAAATTTTGAAAGTTTTAAATTATATTTGAATATAGTTTTTCATGAAAATAGTACTATATAAACGCCAAGTAAATGCAGTATAGTATAATTTTTGCTCATTTGAGTGAGATTTGTCGTTCGAATGAATGATGTAATGCTAACTAAATTTGATATAAAAAAAATAATCATGTCATAAAAGAATCATAAATTTAATTTCTTCAAAAAATCGGTCACTTTTTTTTATAGGGACCGGAACCGTGTGAATGTGGTGAAAATCATAATCGAAAACCGCATTATGGCGTACGTAGAAATTATTTTTGAAGATTGCAAAAACCGAAATACAAATAATTTTGGAAAATTTGCTAATTATATACTGTAATTGTACAGTGTACGTAAACATATTAGGTTTTTGTAAAGGCATTTTTATTGGAAACCGTAAAAAAACCGTAACCAAAATTTATAATTTAATAACCCGACATTATTTTTAAAAACCGCATCGGATAAATAAAACCAAAATTTGACTGACATAAAAACTGTTAACTGTAACCGAACCTCAACATTTTTCGGTTCATGTTTTTGGACTCCAGTGTCAAATCGGATCGGATAATGTATTTTATTAATATAATAATTAAATTAAAAATTGCCACATTCAAACAACTCCCTTTCTTGTTAATCCGATGTCAAAGTGACAAAAGTGTCGTTCTAATATAAAGAACATTCAGTATTAATAATGTTGCTTGGCGAAATAGGAGTGTTATTGGCAGTGTGCAAAACGTTGAAATAGAAAGCAGAGGGTGTATCGTAGGTTGGTTGTAGAGTGCAGGGTAACGACCGTTGTAAACGACGCTCATTCTTCTTCATCAATAGCGTCCGCACACGAAACCACCTACTAGCCAACTTAATTCGTTTCCTGGTCGGCGGTGGCGTTGACGCCGCCAGAGGCGTTTAACAGTTGACATTTGCACGGTCCGAAACGCACTATTCACTTGTTTTTAAACTAATCAGAGGCGGCCGGATGCAGTACCTACCACCGCGATTTATTGTTATTAAGGGGAGGAAAGTTGGCGGGAGAATTATTACAGAGTCCTGGAAGTTACTTTCGCTAAATTCAGTCGACGATGCGAAGCGTTATTGAGGGGGAGGGGGCGGAAACGAACTACTTCTACTCCTTATAAGAGGTAGGATAAGTACCATGCGCGGAAACCACAAATACAAGACATTCAATTAGATAATTGTAATTGTATTATGTGACGTGTGACACTGGATAAAACCGAGATAAAACTTAAATAAATAAATAAATACATCATCACGCCTTTTACCCATTACTGGGAGTGGCACTCTGCCTAAGTAGATCTCGGTAAGTGATTTATTTTTTTCGCGTGAATTGCAGTTACTAGCCGTCAAATCACGGCCCCCACAGATATTAGTAAAGGGGGAGCCACAGGGGTAGATTTAAATTGGTGAAAATTGTTTGTCGGCTGTGGGGATCGAACCAGGGTTCTCAAGATCCACAGGCCGACTCGATACCACTGAGCCACCTACCCCATAAAAAAAAACTTGCGTTTATTAATTAGGAAATTAGAGGTCGTTCGTTCAAATCTCACCAACTTTAAGTGATATTCAGAAATATGATTGTATCTGTCCTGTAATATGGATTCAGCTTCTTTCGTACAGCGTAACAAACATTTATTTATTTATGTTATTTATACAACAGAAACTTAATCCCAATTATATTAATATAAATAAATAAGAGTCCTCATGTTTCATAGATACATATATACCGAGTGTCGAATTGAAATATGTAATACAGGAAATACAAGGGTATTTTAGTAATATGATGATTATTGCTTGCCTAATTAAATTAATCCAAAAGTGTAAATACAAAAAATGTTAAGTATTAAAAACTCCATCTAATGAGTATCTACTTGATGCTTAATTGTTTTTTATGCAAGAGTAACAAGCAAACGAAAATTAGCTGTTATAAAGAAAATGATAGCTTTAATTTATAAAGTTAATTTTATGGGGTAGGTGGCTCAGTGGTATCGAGTCGGCCTGTGGATCTTGAGAACCCTGGTTCGATCCCCACAGCCGACAAACAATTTTCACCAAATTAAATCTACCCCTGTGGCTCCCCCTCCACTAATATCTTTAGGAACCGTGCTTTGACGGCTGATAACCGCACTTCACGCGAAAAAATATGTTACTTACCGAGATCTGCTTAGGTAGAGTGCCACACCTAGTAATGGGTAAAAGGCGTGATGATATATTTATTTATTTTATTTATATTTATAAAGTTCAGTAAATAAATAAATTAAATTGCTTAACCAAAATTAATAGTAAATTATATTTTAACGTGTATTATCATATTTTATTCGAAATAATAATGACAATAAATTAATGACAATAATAATATAAATCTACCCCTGTGGCTCCCCCTCCACTAATATCTTTGAGGGCCGTGATTTGATAGCTGGTAACTGCACTTCATGCGAAAAATATATAACTTACCAAGATCTGCTTAGGCAGAGTGTCACATTCTGTAATGGGTAAAAGGTGTGATGATATATTTATTTATAATATAAATTATTTTGTTTCGTTGTTTTCACTGCACTTTTAAATCCAAAATTTCTTTATTAAAGCCTTTTTTGGTTTGCTTGTCACTCTTGCATAAAAACATTTCAGTAACAATGTTGAAGTTTTTTTCTACAAATATTACAGAGATTAAATTATAAGTTATCTACAATAACTAGCGCGAGAAAAAGGTGTGTGCACTTTTTCCAACATCCTGTAAACGTAATTGGCAAAGTCTGTACGCTTATGAACGCTATTACTCGCACAAAATAAATAGTGCAGGTTGAAGGGTGAAGCAAGTAATCTTCATAAGCGCAGGATGCTCGTTCGCGATACGGGAGGTGCAACTTTAAACAAAGTTATTATATATTCAGCATGCATCATGCGTGCCGAAAGTACTCCAGATTTAGGAATTCATTTTCCGACCGGATGGAGCTTTCCAGCTTATTACAGTGCGTTCGGGGATGCCCCAGAGTGTACTCTGCACTATAACTTCACCGAGAGAGGAACATAAATCTTACTCGACCTTCTAGACGTCGCTAATTGTCACATGAAATTATTTCTAATATTGTAGCTGTCACAAATATTTTTTTACGACAAATGAAATAATCAAACATACTCCTGCCTTTATGAATTAAGCTTTTATGGTAATGTTTACATACACTATAGAATAGATATATCAACACACCTTTTACCCATTGCTGGGTATGACACTTAGTCGTAGCAGATTTTCGTATCATGCCTTTTTCCAATTCCCGCAACCGACAAACTGGCTTTCACCAATTTAATATCAACTCCTGTGGCTCGCCCTCTACTAACAACTTTGGGGCAGTGATTTGACGGGTGGTAACCGCACTTCACACGTAAAAAAATATAACTTACCGAGATCTGTTCCGGCAGAGTGCCACACCCAGTAATGGGTAAAAGTCGTGATGATATATTTATATTTATTTATTTATATTTTTCCAATTGCTGGGTGTGACACTTGTCGTAGCAGATCTCAGTAAGTGATATATTTATGCACATATCTGCTGTCAAATCACGGTCCTCAAAGATGTGAGAGAAAGTTCCAGGATAATTTAAACCTGGCTTCTCAAATCCACAGAACCCGGGTTCGATTCTCACCCTCCACTAACATCTTTGGGACAGTGATTTGACGGTTAGTAATCGCACTTCACGAGCAAAAATATTTCACTTACCGAGATCTGCTACAGCATAGTACCACATCCTGTAATGGCTAAAAGGCGTGATGATATATTTATTTATTTATTTACTATTTCACTTTAAGAAAAAAAAAATTGTAGACAAAAATGTGCCATAAAAGTAAGTTTCTGTTGTGCAGAGTAACTAATAAAATATATAAATAAAGTTTATCGATTTTTGGACTAGTAGTCAATCGTCTTAATCTATTAGCATTAAGTTACAATCAAATAAGAATATAATTTAGGAAGATATCAAATCAGTTTAAATCCTGCGGATTTAAATAAATAAAAGAACAGAATGCAATTTAGCGAAAAGTGAATTAGCTTCCAAGTTACAATTTATTTAGTGTTGTAAAAGTTCACATTTTCATATTTCATTTCACCCCAATTAATTTTCATAACGTAGAGAATATGTGGAACAAATTTCAAATAAATATCGACCACATTTACACAAAAAACAAATAAAAGTTTGCCGAAAAACAAGAATAACAGTCTCGAGAGGGAATTGAAAATGATGGTGGGGCAAACTCCCCTCTTCCTACGCCTATGACACACTGCATTGTAATCTCCCACGTACTTTACATCATAAAATAATGATTCAACTTTATAAGCTATAGTCTGCTTCCAAACACAAATTGTGTCTGGTCTTAAAATTAAAATGAAAATATTTCTGAGAGGTGCTCGTATAGTTAATACAAGCGGATCCGGCAAACGTACAATGGAACAAAATATTTAATGTTGCCAGTCGTTTGTAGTTTATAGCCACTTTCACAAATTGGTCTTTTCAAAATAAGACTCTTTTCAAATGCACAATATTTATTTCAGCTTTTTAAAACACAAATATCATAAACAACGCGTTTGGTCGCTCTCGCTTTTTTCAAACCCGCAACTGAATTGTCCATTTGTTCTGCTTGTGACATAAATTTAAGTGATTGGTCATCAAAATGTGGATTAATTATAGCATGCTAAATAAACAGCATAAATGATATTCATGTTATAATAACATGTGAGCTTATTGCATATATATTGAACCGTGGTTGATAATAAACATATATTGTAAAATACACACATGTTTTTCTCATCAATTTATTGTTTAAATAAATTCACATTGCCTCCAAAGCAAATATCTACTATTCTACACAAAAAGATATATCCCAATTACTGCAGGAATTAGGGCTGTCCATATTTCAAAAATTTTAATTTACATTTATATAAAATATATAATAAATAAATATATCATCACGCCTTTTACACATTATTAAGTGTGGTACTTTATCGTACCAGATCTCGGTAGGTGATATATTTATGCGAGTGAAGTACGATTACAAGACGTTAAATTATGATGGGGGAGCTACAGCGGTAGTTCTTAAAACAATAGACCAACTGGTATCCAAAATATTTAGTATTTAAAATGTGGATTTGATTTAAAAAACGTAATTCGAAATCTGGAAACTATAATCCGGAATCCGAAAACTGTAATCCTGATCTGGAACAGTAATTCAGAAACCGGAATCCTCGCCTGGTAACCGGAAGAAAACGATGTTCAAATAATCTCTTATATGTATTATGGGGTAGGTGGCTCTGTGGTATCAAGTCTAACCTAACCTAACCACAGACCAACTGGTATCCGAAAAAATCAGTATTTGAAATGTGGATTTGAATTCAAAAAACGTATTCGAAATCTGGAAACTATAATCCGGAATCCGAAAACTGTAATCCTGATCTGGAACAGTAATTCAGAAACCGGAATCCTCGCCTGGTAACCGGAAGAAACGGGTTTTCAAATAATCTCTTATGTATTATAGGGTAGGTGGCTCCGTGGTATCAAGTCTAACCTAACCTAACTTAACCTAACTACAGACCAACTGGTATCCGAAAAATTCAGTATTTAAAATGTGGATTTGAATTCAAAAAACGTAATTCGAAATCTAGAAACTATAATCCGGAATCCGAAAACTATAGTCCTGATCTGGAACAGTAATTCAGAAACCGGAATCCTCGCCTGGTAACCGGAAGAAACCGGTTTTCAAATAATCTCTTATATGTATTATGGGGTAGGTAGCTCCGTGGTATCAAGTCGGTTTATGGAGTTGAGAACCCAGGTTCGATTTCCACAGTCGACAAACAATTTTCACTACATTAAAACTACGAGCTCTGTGGCTTCCTCTTCTCTAACATAATTAGGAGCCATAATTTAATCGCACTTCACGCGAAGAAATATATCACATACCGAGATCTGTTATGGCAGAGTGCTACACTCAGTACTGAGTAAAAGGCGTGATGATTTATTTATTTATTTATATAGTGAAAAAATACAAAATTCTAGTTTAATGTAAAACAGCAGATGAAGTTTGAAAAATAAATTAGACAAAGATTAATATCATAATTCCAAAATGTATGGAGTAGATAAAATAAAGCAACGTATGTGTATGGTTACGCGCGCATAAATTATATTCGGACAGGTTGCTATCGAAACTCAATAAAACCTTCCTCGGGGCTACATTAAAAACAAAATAAAATTCACCGGGAATCGACGAGGGTGCGATAGAAGTTACAGGGTGGAGTGAAGTGCGTTGAGCGCGTTCACACGTTCCATACAACATACACATATGAGAATTTGTTCATATGTTGCTAATTTTTTTGTTAACCACATTCGGAATTATTTTGTTATGCGGTGGTATAGAATTTAAATGTTCGGGGGTATACGGAATATTGCCAATTTGCATTCATAACTAATAAATAAATACAGAATGTATGTTCCTCTCCTTGCTGCATAAGCTTGTGTATTTATATTAATTAGCCGGGAAAACTAATTCGTTGCTTAACAAAAGTCACCCTGTATATGAAGCGATGCCACTACAGGTCAACTGATGTGATGCAGGGGTTCATGAGTATTAAAAAATAAATAATTAAAAAATATTACAACAAATATTTCGCTCGCGATAGCAGAGGAAAGTGAGCTTCAGGTATCTTGTAAGACCTTATGAATTATTGGTGTTCCTCCCTGAATAAGTTTCACTTTCAATGACATATGTGGGACAGTAAAAAAGGGATGAAATATGAGGGTAATATGTCGGGTGTTGCTCATCTTAAGTACGGCCCAAGCGCGTATGAACACTGCCACCTTAGATACATAAAATGCCCTGCGTCGTCACGTGACCTGCTGCCACTTTATTAGCCAGTAAAAATAATAGAGGAATAATCGGTTTCCGCCGCAGTGTGTTGTTTCACTCTGTTTGTTTTGTTTTGTCGACTTCTGCCGCAGTTTTTTTGCCGCCTTCGCTAAGAAATAATGTGCCTTATGTTGCGGATGTCTTAATTACGTACATAGATGTTATATAACCTATTTTTCGATGCTTGGAAAAAGTTACACCGATAGTTTTTGTTCGTGTACGTTTATTGATTTTCTGATGACCGCAGCCAAGAAAACATTCTTACTGTTATTAATAAATTGTCTTTTAACTGGAAGAACTTCCGGCAGGAATTTTATCTTTGCTGTTTTTTTCATCTGGTCACTATGTAGTAAAATTGGGAAAAAATTCAACTTTATTGGCTATAAAATTTGATTAAAACATGCAAGTTTTATGGCAGGAATCGCTAACTCATCACGTTTGCGAATATCATTGTTCCAAGAAGTTTGAAAACTGTTCTTTCACCAGCTCTTTCAAATGATAATCTTCATGTTCTTTCGCAAACAAACAACTTTATTTTATATAGCTACTTATCTAGTTTCATTTTGTTGGTTGTGTCGTAAAGTTTGTAAAACTAATTAAGCTGTTTATTTATTTTGGGTATTTTCAACTTAAACATTATCTACTGCTTTTGAATCGTCCTAAATCCATTGTAATTTGTAGGTCCCTTGTACTGTCATTCTAAAAACGACAAACACATTGCACAAACAATGTATGTACAATATTTATTACGTAGCTTTATTAGGTACATTAAAACATGTTGGGTTTTTAAATAAATTTTCATGTATACGAGACTATAAAATTCTGTTTGAAAAACATGATAAAATATTTGACATAATTAATTTATAGTTATTTTTAAAAACTATTTAAAAAATCAAATGCACGCGACTTAATCACGAAGTAAACCTTTTTTTGTAAAATACTTCTTTATCAGACTTACCACCTGTATTCATTATTGGTATACGTAAAACTAATCATTAGTTACGAGTGTGTCAGAGTTCAAACGCGATTGTTTTAAGACCTGCGAGTAATTAATAGTATATTGTACACCAAGGGAGAGAAGTGCATATTTTTACAATGCACAAAAGGAATTCATTTGTTTAAACATTTACATTAGTTACTGCCAGATCTTTAATAATTATTACTTGCTTCTCTGACTTAGGTTATCATTTTTTTATTATAATTTATTTATTTACATTTATTTTACAAAAGACGAATTAATTACCATGGTATTTGATCTTGTTGAATTTTGGCATACTTTCTGTGTGATTATATTATATTAACAGAAACATGAATAGTTTTTGTACTGATCATTTAAGGACTATAATGAATAAGAACTGTTTTAAAGAGAAACAAAAGATCTTTAAAATTTTGCAAATATATATTGAGTGTTCTATTTTAAAATATAAAGTTGCATATCATTGCTCAATAATGCAACACCCGGTAGAAAAACTTGTACTGCAGATACGTGGGCATTTAAAATAAACTTTGTTTAAAATAATTATCGGTAATATTTAAAATAATCGAGTAAATAATATAGATGTTTGGACCAACCTGTGTACTAGTTTTTTTCACGAAATAAATAAATAAACGATTAAAATTTTAATAGTTACTTCTTCTTTTAACAATGGGAGTATTCTTAGCAACGGGACTAAAATACATTTTTCTTATTATTAGCAACAGAAAAACATCTTATTTTAGTCCCGTTACTTTTAACAACGACACATCGCGGTAAAATATATTATTTTTGTCACGATTTTGATAAAAAATGAATTTCGTGGACAGAATCGCTTACATAAATATTAAATGTTTTTGACAGTTGCATTAAAATTATAGCAAATGTTTTGAATAAAAGAGCAACTGTAATGTTCAAATGAATTTTAATTTTATTCAGAAATGAAACAATTGAAATTTAATATTAATCCATGTTTCATTTTAATTCATTCTCACTAAATTAAATTTTAATTATACATTCCATATAATTTTGTCAAGAGCTAAAATTGATATTTAATTATAAAAACTAGTGTGGTTATTATTCGGTTAATCCGGTCCTGTTTGGCATCGGTCTGCTATATCTACGAGGCGATTGCGTTCTCGTTTCGTATATTCCAAGCGACGTGACTTGATCCAGTGGCCAAGCAAAAAATACTTTATGACCAAGGATACGTAATAGAGACACACTCTAAAATATCCTTTTATTTATTTATCTTTGTATTTTTATCTGTTTGGGACAGCAACTTACGCCAACGATATGGAATGTTCCTTGGCGATGCTGTAAAAACTAAAGATCGTAATCAGGTCAATTCTAAGCTTTTCGTTCGAGGGATATTTCATTTCACAAAGAAAACTCAAAAAACAAACAAAACAGAGGAAAACAAACACGCCAAGAAAATAATTACGAATTGTAAATTGTCAGAATTTATTTTATTTTTTCTAAAAGTCACCAATTTATGTTATAGAAAAATACTTCAAATAAAAACGATAATAGACAATTTTTTAAACCATTTTTATTCAAAATAATTATATTTCACAATGAAATATATAGCATGTTAAAAACATTCAAGTTATTTAATTCACCCTCTTATGGGATATTAAGCTCAGTGAGATCGAGTCGGCCTGTCGTTTTGAAAACCCGGGTTCGATTCCCACAATCGACACACAGTTTTTACCACATTAAAACTACCCTTGTGACTCCCCCTTCACTAATATCTTTGGAGGCAGTGATCTGACGGTCTAAATCTGCTACGATAGAGTGCCACACCCAGTAATGGGTAAAAGGCGTGATTATATATTTATTTATTGAATTTCCATAATTGAAATGACAGTTCGTAAAAGAAAAACCTGTTTGCTACGCTCTAGGTCAGCGGTTCTTAACCTTTTTGTGTTAAAATTCGAACGAAAAATTAAATAAGAAAATAAAATATAAAAAAAAAATAATTTCAGACAAAATACTAGTAGGTAGAGCTATAAACAAAACTTAAGATAATTATTAAGTTTCGCGGACCCTTAGAGATCCTTTTATAGACCCCTAGGAATCCGGGGACCCGCGGTTAAAAATCATTCCTCTAGGTTACTTATTACCATTAGTCAAATTTGACATATTTTGTAGACTAAAACAAAATTACAATTTAGTTTACATATTTGCCACAGTCATTTCTTATTGGTGGCGCTGTATGTCTTTTCATAATTAAAATGACAGTTAATAAAAAAATCGTTAACAATTTATTACTTACTACGTTATTAAAGTATGACCAACTTCATTCAATTTCGCTTCGCTTATTATGCCCGTTTCATGTCATTAAAACTCCTAGATTTTAATTTACAAAGCGGGCTCGTCAACTAGCGCTTTTGACGAGATATGTCGTAACTGACAGAACCTAACCTAACCTAATACTATTGAATGTATAAATAAAATACCCAATTTCATTATAGTATGTTATGCATCAAGGGAGGGAAACAAGCCTTCGGCCCTCGCTTACGTCTCGGTTTGTCAACTTCACACAAGGGATAATCGCGCCCTCCCGTGAAGCATATTATACTTTTCGTAAGTGCACAAAAATTACTGTCGTATCGGGACAAATGTCAAATATGGGTTGCGTAACTAGTTACCTAGGAAACGCCGCAAACAGCTAATAATCGTAGTCTCTAGGGAGAGAAACATCTCTATAGGGAGAAAAACATCCTACCTAGGGAGAGAAACATCCTACCTACGGAGAGAAACATTAGGTTTCTCTCCCTAGGGGAGAAAAGCTGTGTTTCTCTCTATAAAATTAGTTAATAAGAACGTGTTTCTTGTGCATGTGTTACGAAAAATATATTTCATTTTATTACATATGTACTATGGGGTAGGTGGCTCAGTGGTATCGAGTCGGCCTGTGGATCTTGAGAACCCTGGTTCGATCCCCACAGCCGACAAACAATTTTCACCAATTTAAAAAATCTACCCCTGTGGCTCCTCCTCCACTAATATCTTTGAAGGCCTTGATTTGACGGCTGGTAACCGCACTTCACGCGAAAAAATATATCACTTACCGAGATCTGCTTAGGCAGAGTGCCACACCCAGTGATGGGTAAAAGGCGTGATGATATATTTATTTATTTATTTACATAGGTAACTGCAGTTTTCAAATATTTTAAAACATATAGACCACATAAACTCCCCATTCATAGATGCAGTAATTAAATAAATACTAAAATCACCTCTTTCCCAGTAACTGTTACTCTGTATTACATATAAAATCTGTTTTGTTAGCATGTATTCACTTTTGATGATGGCATAGAAGTGAAATTGTTTAATTTGTGAAATATAACCCCAAGTGTTTTTAAGGAAAGTGAAGTGTGCATGGCATGTCATGCGGTGAGATTCTCGTGGCGTCGGCGTCGCTCCCGCACGCACGGCGCTAACAATCCTCACCGGTGATATATCCACCGGCGTCGCGTCACGCCGGCTTCGCAATATATTGGCATGGACGCCGCGGTGCACAGCACAGCCTGTCACGTCTGTCCAGTATTTTCCTCGCGTTCCACAAATTAATGTGTTGAGATAATTTCTCGCCGAGTGTCGATACATGACAGGAAATAAATTTTTGATATGTTGTTTTGATCATTTGCTGTTGCTTTCGGTTCATAAATCGCAGGATATCCGGTTCGCGAGGTTTGTTGAGATCGTTTCGCTCATGCAAAAGGAGGAAATTAATTAATCGGTGAAACTCAGGATCACGAGTAGCATGTCTGCTCCTTTTTATCTTCAAAAATAATCACTTTACTAACTTCGACATGAGATACAAACATGATAGACCGTTTACGAGATGGATTGTGTTTGCAACAAATCTCCGTTTCATTCATTTTAAATGCTTGAAATTATATAACAACAAAGACAAAATTAATTGTCATCCATACACTTGGTGATGGGGTAGGTGGCTCAGTGGTATCGAGTCGGCCTGTGGATCTTGAGAACCCTGGTTCGATCTCCACAGCCGACAAACAATTTTCACTAATTTAAAAAAATCTACCCCTGTGGCTCCTCCACCACTGATATCTTTGGAGGCCGTGATTTGACGGCTGGTAACCGTACTTCACGCGAAAAAATATATCACTTACCGAGATCTGCTTAGGCAGAGTGCCACACCCAGTGATGGGTAAAAGGCGTGATGATATATTTATTTATTTATTTTTTACACTTGGTGAAACTAGGTTTAATAAAAAATATTAAATAAACACTTAGCAAATTATACCATACTGATGAGCTCTAATAAGAGCGAAACGCGTCTATGGTTACTAACTGTGCTGGCCGGCCTCTGACGATGCCCTCATAAGGTGACTCGGAGGCTGAATTTTGTGAGACTTTGCCAAGTGTTTATTTAATATTTTTTATGCTTGAAATTATCTTTACAATCTGTAGTGAAATTCATGTAATTTGAGGATCTAGAACATATATTGAATGAAAGATTAGTGAAACAGGTGTATATTGACAAAATTGAAGTGTTAGTTGATAGCGAACAAAACGGCAGACAAAGTTTTCTTTAAAAGAACAATATCTAATTTATTTACATTACGTTGTCAAACAGAAACTTAATCCCAATTACAGTACAAGCTCCGCACTCACCGAGGCGCAGTGTTTTGATAATAATGTGAACTTTTCAAGTCACGTGAGGGTCAATAATTTTGGATCACTCTATATATCAAATGAATAATAATTGCCGATAATATTTTGACATGAATTATGAATTGTTATATAGAAATATAGCGAGTGCGCAGCACGGACTGTATTTCCTATTACCGTAACAACAAATTTAAATTCATGTCTAAATATTATCTGACAATTATCATATTACGAATTATATTTTGCGTACGAATTTAACAAACAAAAATTCCCTAATTTTAGAGAGAGAAACATTGCTTTTCTCCCCTAGGAAGAGAAACATTATGTTTCTTTCCCTAGGTAGGATGTTTATCTCCCTAGGTAGCATGTTTTTCTCCCTAGAGAGATGTTTCTCTCTCTAGAGACTACGATTATTAGCTGTTTGCGGCGTTTCCTAGGCGACTTCAGTTCGAGCCTTCTGCCCTCGCTTACGTTTCGGTTTGCCTACTTCACAAGCGGGAATAATCGCTTGTTTCCCTCTCTTGATGCATAACATACTATTGAAGAAGCAGTTTCCTATCGATAACTACTTCTTCAGAAGACATTTTTATCATGTCAAAATATTATCTGACAATTATCATATTACAAGTAATATTTTGCGTGACAGTATTTGCCATTTTGATAGATTTTGTTCAATTGACATTTATGACAATAGCATTTATTTTATTGGTAATCAAGGAGATTTAATTTCACCAGTGGAAAATTATCAATATAGCTTTAATTTCATTGGTTCATTTTCAAACAAATTCGTGACTGGTTCCCATATGTACGTGGTAAATAAATAAATATGATAGCAAACTATTTGAACAATTATACGATAAAAAAATTGAATATTTTCAAGTGAGTAGTACACAACAGTAGCGGTGGCACTGACCGCGTAATCACGGCATTATTCCTCTGCCTTTTATCGCTAAACAAATTTTAGTTTGCAACTAATTGTAATTAGGCAAACTCGATTCCGGCCATTCGCATGCATACGGCGTGCGGCGTCGCTCCGCGCTGCGCCGCGCTGCGCCCTTCTGCTTAAAGAAACGCAATTACGCTACGGTTTTTGTGCAATAACATTTTTACATTCTGGCTTTCATACAATGAAGTAACTAATGTTTAGTATGCCGCAATGCCAACATAGCATAGTTGCTATTGTTCCACCACCGTCCAGGGACGGAATGGGTTTCGACACACTCGATGGCAACAATTTTATAAATATATTGCTGTTTGTGGGCTATGACGGTCAAGAGAAATAAATATTTTATCTTATTGCATGGACGGTCAAGTGGTAAACAGCAAGGCAAGGAGCTTAATCAATACCTTCTTTTAGAAATATATTTTTAAACATAAATCTACTGTAAACATTTATTTATTATTGATGGTTGTATTATACAGGGTGTTCCATTCAAACTGTGGCATAGACGATTAACATCGATATAGTAAAGAGTGATCAAAATCAACTGATAGTCACGTGACCTGTCAAATTGTGAATACTAATTTATTTTAACTTGTTGTGTTACTAATTTAGATTATAATTTAATAAATTTACTAAAATTAAGTAAAACCATTACACATATCCATGAAATGGATATCAAACTTTTCTTTCTAGAAGATAAAATTAATTGACATTGACAGTTTGACAGGTCACGTGACTATCAGTTACTATATATTATAATATAAGTTGTCCAATGGCCTTTCAACATTATAATTTGACATTAGTAACATTCAGGTGACACCTATCAAAATATTAATAAAACTTTTTTAAATTTTCAATTTATTTCTGAAATAATTATTTTCTAATAAAATAATAAAAATATTAATTTATTTATTTATTCATTTGAACAGGCAATCGCCCAATAATACAATATGTATACTTCGTGATGAAAGTGTAATTCTTTTCCCTCAACCATCAGGGAAAAATGCTTCACTTTCTTCCTTTAATATACATATAACTATAATAGTATATTATGTAACAAGTTTTATAAACATGTCTTTAGTTAGGAATGTATAAAAAGGAATATCTAAAGAGTTTATAAAACGAGTCACATACTATTCCTTTTTTACGATCGCAAATTAAGACAAAAAAATGTAAAGTTTTATGAATTATTTAAATAGTAAGGTTAAGTTACAATTACACATGCTTGAAGCTAACTTCACCCCGTGCTTAATATCTCAAGCCGTGACTAAAACGTTCAAAGCCACAGCTTATTAACATATGATTAAGATGTTATTTAGCACCATGGATATCAGTACATTAAATGACATTTTAATAACGGGAGTAGAAAAAATGAATTAATATACAGATACAGGTGGCTCAGCCGACAAACAATTTTCATCAATTTAAATCTAACCCTGTACCCCCCCCCCACTAAACATCTTTGAGAGCCGTGAGTTGACGGCCGGTAACCGCATTTCACGCGAAGGAATATATCACTTACCGAGATCTGCTTCGACAGAGTGCCACACCCAGTAATGAGTAAATGGCGTGATGATATGTTTATTTTATTTTATTTATACTTTACCAAATTACTACTAAATATGTTATAAGAATAAAATCTTGAAATCAATAAATAAATAACAGGTTTGTTGGTACATAGTTGACCAGACATTCTGTACGCAACAAAAACAATGTTGTCTGAGTGGTTTAAATTCCACTCTAAACTGCAGCCAACAATAATGAAAATAAAACGTTTGCAAGTTGTAAACCAGGTTAATATAATTATATTTAACAAATAAACGAATATGCAGTGCAGTTATAATCAGCTAGTAACGTGGTAATGTGATAAAACAGTAGAAGCTTAGAAATCCGGGCGTTTTTCCAGGTCCCGAATAAATAATAATCCGGTTCTGTTCAGTAGTCGCGTTTGCAGCGCGTGCTAATTAGAAGTAGGTACAAGAGTATATCTGAGTCCGGTACGTGCAACATCCCCTCTCCCGCTCCGGGCATTCCCCGGCTCCGGCTCCGGCCCCAGCTCCGGCTCTCATGCGAAGTCCGGAGTGTTAACCGATAGCTTGTGTGCACTGCAAGTAGCTGCACGTTATTCGCCCACTTCCGGCTTCCGAACGCCGATATTTCCGCTCTTTTCGTTCCGGACTCCGGGCAATGGTGATGCTTTCTTTTTGTTCGATGTGACCAGGTTTCTCAAGATCAAGAAAGGACTTTTATTTTTGGAAATAGAAACATATCGTTCTGATATTTGCTCTTTGCTGGATAACCTGCAATCATCGCTTGAAAATTGCTAAATTTCTTTAAATGTTCATATATTTTAAGCGGCTTTAAAGTTTATTTTATTGTTAACCACGAATTTTATAAATTTCTTTTTATGATGAAGTGATTTTGATATGTGGATAGTAACAGTTTTACATATTTTTGAGGAGGAATTATGAATGTGGATGATGCAGATGAAGTGAAAGTGCTGTATCAGTTGAGGGTTTGTGCTACCCAGAGTTGAGTAATAGCCAGCTACTTTTATAGCTTAGCTACAATTATTTTAACTATACAGAGTGTTTCATAACTTATAGTACTTATTTTAATTCCATATAGTATTTAATGTACTGATTATATATGTAGTAAACATTTTTTGTGTCACTGGATTGAGAGTTATTTCTAAATTAAATTCTAATTATAAATGGGGTAGATGGCTCAGTGGTATCAAGTCGGCCTGTGGATTTAAGGACGCTGGTTCGATTCTCACAACCGACAAACAATTTTCACTACATTAAAACTAGTCCTGTAGCTCCCCATCCAGTAACATCTTTGGGGGTCGTGACATTTGCAAAGGCAGAGTGCCACACCCAATAATGGGTAAAAGTCGTGATTTATATATTTTATAATTATAATTCTACGAATAGGCATTTATTTGATCTTGTATAATGAAATATTGTATTGTTTGTAATTATAGTTTCATTATTAATATATTACAAATAACTCTGAAATTTGGGGCGTTTAATGCAATTAATTTTGCGAATTTTGAAAAAAAAAATCAGTTTCATAATTAATACATTCAATACTATATGGAGTTAAAATAAGTTATGAAATACCTTGTATAGGGTGTATCAAAATTATTGCAAAAACATTACGAGAATATATTATTTGATATACCAATTACAACGCAAAGATATTTTGTCCAAAATCCGCAAAAATAATTGCACATTAATTAATGCAAACATTGGAAGAACTGTCAATTAAATACATTTTAATGTTTACTAATGTGGCAAGAGTGTTTGCTTCAAATAATATACAATTTTTTTGCGTTGTAATCAAATAATTTATACCTCATCAGAGAATAAAATTTTGAGAAATAAATTAGAAATTTAAATAAGATTTATTATTCTCTTGACAGATGTCACTAATATCAAATAATACTGTTATTTTCCACTTGCTATTGATACCGCATTACCTTCCTTCCTCAGGGAAGAAAAATATTACTTTCTTCTCTCACTTGAGAAAAGAAAATGTAACTTTTTGTACATATTCACATTTTAAAGTGGAATCTTCCTTATTTTGCCTCATTGTATTTGACCCTAATTTGTTTATCAATTTGATATAGTTGTTTTGAAGACATGAATAGTTAAAGTATACCCTTGGCTAGGGTTGTAAGTATCTCTTAAAATGTTTGACTGCAATATTAACTTGGTGGAGATTGCTAACGAAGTTCTCAAGTAAGATGGATGGCAAGCAGACAGTTGAACAACGCGATACGCTGCAAACTTTCTTTTATCACAATTCGTTGGTTTTGGCTTGCAGTTTTCCTTTGTTTTTAATGGCACGTAGTAACAACTAGACGTCAGGAAACCTATTCTAATAATTGACATGACCACTCTGATAACAATAACCTCTTTTCTATACTTCATTCTTTAAAAGTATTTTGGATAGGTGTTATCAGATTAATTGAAATCCTACAAACAATTTTTGGTGCCGCTGGACTGATAAGTTACAGGTATGAATAAAAATTAGTTTATCATTGAAATAATTGTTGGACAACTTCAATTCAATTAAATAAATTTGAATATTTACTAATTTGTATTCATTATTGTAAGCTAAGAATCCAGCGGCATGAAGAATGTAATATGCAATTTTTTTACGAATTTCAGAAAAATTATTTTTGTATTGAAACCATCACATCAAATATTATATAATATATAGCCTTAATTTTTTTGCAATAATTTCGAAACACCTGTATATAGATTGTATAGGAATGGGGTAGGTGGCTCAGTGGTATCGAGTCGGCCTGTGCATCTTGAGAACCCTGGTTTGATCCCCACAGCCGACAAACAATTTTTACCAATTTAAATCTACCCCTGTGGCTCCCCCTTCACTAACATCTTTGGGGGCCGTGATTTGACGGCTGGTAACCGCACTTCACGCGAAGAAATATATCACTTACCGAGATTTGTTCCGGCAGAGTGCCACAACTAGTAATGGGTAATAGGCGTAATGATATATTCATTTATTTATTTACGAAAGACAAGGAATGAAATTTTTACTGTGGCTTGACCTACCTCAATTAATACTGAATGAATTTATGATATTTGCCAAATTTTGCAATTAAGTTAGTAGTTTATTAATTCTAAATCAATCTTATAATTAAAGGATTCCTAAAAAATATAGTTTGCTAAAACAAAAATAGTTAAAACTGTCGTTTCTTTTTACTTCTTTGTACGAAGTAAAGGAAGTATTGTAATCGCGAAAATTTTCGGTTCTCAGATTTCAACAGAAATAGGTATTTTGGCCCTCCCTGAATCCATTTTGACTAATTTCGTCGTGCCGTCTGTACGTACGTAAGTACATATCTCGCATAACTCAAAAACGGTAAACCGTAGAAAATTGAAACTTTACATTTAGGACTGTTATAACATCTAGTTGTGCACCTCCCTTTTTGGTCATTATACAACTACCGGAAGTGGTACTTTACTTGAAGCCTATAATAGATTTTCATGAAAAACTATATTCAAATATAATTTAAAACTTTCCAAATTTGGTATATAAGACTACTATATCAATGGAAATAACATAATAGATTTTGGTTAAAATAGACTAACCGGAAGTGGCACATTACATTAAGTTGCTAACAGTTTTCCTTGAAAAAATTTGTATTATTTTAATTTTAGAAAGGAATGCTGCAAATAAAAGTTTTAGAGAATTAAATTCTGCGTCTAGCACATTAAGAATTTTTAAATTAGCTTTTTGCATAAACGAGATATCTAAATTTAAATATTATATATTGTTTGTTTTTTGTAGTTTGCTATGAATTAGAACAAGAAATAAAAGAATTAATGTCAAATATGTGCAATTAAAAAAATATCTATAGTTTAATACGCGTACAAGGAGGTCATGTGGTGTCCACATAAGATTTTTTTAATTTAATTAGTTGTTTCGTGACCATAACCACATCCCGGTATGAATTGTAGTGGGTCTACAGCTCATTGAACAGAGTTAATAATTTTTTTAAGTAGTTGTAATATTTCTGCGAACACTTGAAAGACATGTGTGATTTGCATATTTTTGTAATATCAACGAGAGTTATAGCAGAGTGCAGGTTGACACGGCGAGAGTTAATCATGGGCGGCGCGGCGCGGCGGGTGCGGAGCCCAGTAAAAAGCTTATATCTTTTTCTATGAGAGAGGAAGAAAGAACGACTTTCCACTCGGTTGGTCCACACATCTTACACGAAGAATTTTATTCACGTTCGTGCGACACACTAAATTGCGGTTTCTAGACCACGTTGAAATAGATATGGGCGCGTGAGCAGTTTTCGAATGTCATTCATTTTTTATTGTTGTTTTACGTTCACTTTATGACATTATCGACACTGCAAGTTCAATGCGCATTCATCAATAAAAACGTTTAATATAATGGGCTGGACTGAAGTGACTCGACAAATACTTACAACAAAAACCACCAAAAACTATACATTCAAACGTAATTATTATAAAAACTAGTCGGTATTGATAAAAGTAATAAATGATCGATCACTTCCACTGTAGAAATAAGTTATTTATGCAGTAGCACAATATACAGGGTGCTTCATGAAAACTGTACCATAGGAAATCAGTTTGACTTTCCTGATTACTTTACAGAAAAATAAAAATAAATCAATTAACACAACTATTTTACTTATTTCCTTAATGCTAAAATTAATTTTATATTTTTTGTCCAAAATTGATTTTATCTATATAAACAAATATATAACGTGTAACATATTTTAAATTTGATTTCAACATCAACTAAATAAGTAAAATAGTTTTCAACTTTAACATTGAAAGAACTATTACACAATTTTAATTAAATTAAATTAATTTTCATATTTACTAATTTTTATTCATTACTGTAACCTATCAATCAAGTAGCTCGAAAAATATTTGCTTCAAGTAATGTGCAATTATTTTTGGAAATTTCAGAAAAAATATTTTTTCTTTGTATTCAGTACATTAAATAATATATAAAATAAATATATCATCATGGCTTTTACCCATTACTGGGTGTGGCACTCTGCTGTAGCAGATCTCGGTAAGTAATATATTTCTTCGCGTGAAGTGCGGTTATCAAACGTCAAATCACGCCCCCCAAAAATGTTAGTGAAGGGGAAGCCACAGGGGTAGATTTAATTTGGTGAAAATTGTTTGTCGGCAGTAGGGATCGAACCAAGGTTCTCAAAATCCACAGGGTGTTTCATGACTAGTGCAACAAACTTTAACAGCTTATTCCTGAGGTCATTTTGAACCAAAAATGTCATATGAACATAGGTCCTATTCCTTCTAGTTACCAATATACAAGAGATTGAAGTTCTATATATAACACGAAATTTTCCAATTTTTGTAATCAAGATACTTTCGGAAATCAAGAATTTTATTGAAAAGTCATACCTTATTTGTCTTAATTAATTTTATTTATTAATATTAACGAATACGATTTAGAGAACAAAACATAAAATAACACAATTAAATAGACACAGAACAACATAACCAAACATGGAATAGGTTAACATAATATGAAATAAAATAACAAATTTAAAAAAAATTACAGCATGTGTTCAAAATGAGCGCCTTGAACTTGTATGCATGTTATTAATAATAAATAAAATTAATTAAGACAAAAAAGGTATGACTTTTCAATAAAATTCTTGTTTTCCGAAAGTATCTTGATTACAATTTGAAAATTTCGTGTTATTTATAGACAGGGTTCGTAAATATCATGATATTTATAATAAATATCAAAATATCTGAAATATAGGATATATATCAGATAAATATCACTTTTTGGATATTATTTTTTAATTTTAGTTTTTGTACACATTTATTATCACAATAGGAAATACAAAATAAATTATTACTCCTAAATAAAAAATTAACATAGGTAATGAAAAAAAGTAAATATACATTGAATGAATACACAAATATTATATAGTACTAAGAATAGTAAGAATATTTAAATAATCCTATATCCTAAATAGGGGCAAATCATCATCTTCTGATGAACTTCCTGAACATAGCGTTGCAGATAGACTCACTTGGCCAAATCCAATCTAAATTAGTTTTTTTTTGTAGTTTCTTTTTGGTTTAAATATTTAAACATAAAAACTAATCTTTGTCGTTACCGAGACAATTACGCAATTGAGATTGGACAATGCCAAGTGGAGAAATATCGTTCCAGCCCTGCTGTGGCTGTTACAGCAGTGTATAACTGTTCAATGTGTGATTTGTCGTAAAATATAAAAAATACAGTTACATGTATTTATCACACTCGGGCGCTATAAATTAGTCACTTATTCGCCTTAAATACTGTAGCATTTGACTACGAAAACCGGCAGTACGGCAGTGTAAAAACTGCGGCTCGGTGTGCCCGGTAGGCCCAAGCCCGATTTGGGCTGTAGTGCCATCAGAAGAAGAATTGTTCACATAGTTCAATAAATGTACTTTTATTTGGCCACTCTGACTCATTGATAGTTACACTTTTCCACCATATTAAATGATTTGTATTTCTAAAATGAGTATCAAATAAAAATTTTGGAAATGGTTCAGACTTTGCCGTTAATGACATCACAAATGGCACACAATTTGGATTTATGTCGTTGATGTGAAGTTAGTCAAAAGCTAGTAAAGTAAGAATTATCTTTAGAATATAATTTTAACAGAATTAATGAAAGTAATAATACTGTATTTATTATAGACTATTTGATATTTTTATATAATGGATATATATCTTCGAACCCTGTTTATAAGTTAACTGAAGCACGAGAAAATTAATGCCGTTGACCGCGTTTTCATATCACATTTAGTTTTCGAGATATAGCCTCGGAAAAGTAGAAAAACTGAAAAATTCGAAAAATTTCACTTTTCCGGAGGCTATATCTCAAAAACTAAACAAGATATGGAAATGCGCTCAACGGCGTTGAATTCCCCGTGTCCGAATTGACTTGTAAGCAAATTTTCATACAATTTTATGCAATTTAATATTTTTAATTATTTCCTAAGGGGTACCCCTTTGGTTTTTTCAGATTTTAATTCAATTTTCCCAAAAATCCTTATCGTAGGATTATTAAAACGAAAATTTACATACATATGTATTTTGACCCACTGAATCCAGTGGTGCAATCTTCAAATGCATATGACTTCTGGTTTTCGAGAAAATGTTAAAAACCGCTTTTTGCGTTTTTTTGGCGGAAAATTGAAAAAAAAATAAAAATCGCTGAAACTATGTTTATAAGTTAACTGAAGCACGAGAAAATTAATGCCGTTGAGCGCGTTTTCATATCACATTTAGTTTTTGAGATATAGCCTCGGAAAAGTAGAAAAAATGAAAAATTCGAAAAATTTCACTTCTCCGGAGGCTATATCTCAAAAACTAAACAAGATATGGAAATGCGCTCAACGGCGTTGAATTCCCCGTGTCCGAATTGACTTATAAGCAAATTTTCATACAATTCTATGCAATTTAATATTTTTAATTATTTCCTAAGGGGTACCCCTTTGGTTTTTTCAGATTTTAATTCAATTTTACCAAAAATCCTTAATCGTACAATTATTAAAACGAAAATTTACATACATATGTATTTTGACCCACTGAATCCAGTGGTGCAATCTTCACATGCATATGACTTCTGGTTTTCAAGAAAATGTTAAAAAACCGCTTTTTGCGATTTTTTTGGCGGAAAATTGAAAAAAAATAAAAATCGCTGAAACTATGTTTATAAGTTAACTGAAGCACGAGAAAATTAATGCCGTTGAGCGCGTTTTCATATCACATTTAGTTTTCGAGATATAGCCTCGGAAAAGTAGAAAAACTGAAAAATTCGAAAAATTTCACTTTTCCGGAGGCTATATCTCAAAAACTAAACAAGATATGGAAATGCGCTCAACGGCGTTGAATTCCCCGTGTCCGAATTGACTTGTAAGCAAATTTTCATACAATTTTATGCAATTTAATATTTTTAATTATTTCCTAAGGGGTACCCCTTTGGTTTTTTCAGATTTTAATTCAATTTTCCCAAAAATCCTTATCGTAGGATTATTAAAACGAAAATTTACATACATATGTATTTTGACCCACTGAATCCAGTGGTGCAATCTTCAAATGCATATGACTTCTGGTTTTCGAGAAAATGTTAAAAACCGCTTTTTGCGTTTTTTTGGCGGAAAATTGAAAAAAAAATAAAAATCGCTGAAACTATGTTTATAAGTTAACTGAAGCACGAGAAAATTAATGCCGTTGAGCGCGTTTTCATATCACATTTAGTTTTTGAGATATAGCCTCGGAAAAGTAGAAAAAATGAAAAATTCGAAAAATTTCACTTCTCCGGAGGCTATATCTCAAAAACTAAACAAGATATGGAAATGCGCTCAACGGCGTTGAATTCCCCGTGTCCGAATTGACTTATAAGCAAATTTTCATACAATTCTATGCAATTTAATATTTTTAATTATTTCCTAAGGGGTACCCCTTTGGTTTTTTCAGATTTTAATTCAATTTTACCAAAAATCCTTAATCGTACAATTATTAAAACGAAAATTTACATACATATGTATTTTGACCCACTGAATCCAGTGGTGCAATCTTCACATGCATATGACTTCTGGTTTTCAAGAAAATGTTAAAAAACCGCTTTTTGCGATTTTTTTGGCGGAAAATTGAAAAAAAATAAAAATCGCTGAAACTATGTTTATAAGTTAACTGAAGCACGAGAAAATTAATGCCGTTGAGCGCGTTTTCATATCACATTTAGTTTTCGAGATATAGCCTCGGAAAAGTAGAAAAACTGAAAAATTCGAAAAACTTCACTTCTCCGGAGGCTATATCTCAAAAACTATTTGATATTTTTATATAATGGATATATATTATTGCAAAAATATGACGATATATATCAAAATAAATATCATGATATATATCGATCGATATATATCTTCGAACCCTGTTTATAGATCTTCAACCTCTTGTATTTTGGTAACTAGAAGGAATAGGACCTATATTCATATAACATTTTTGGCTCAAAATGACCTCAGGAATAAGCTGTTAAAGTTTGTTACACTAGTCCTGAAACACCCTGTATATCCTTTAATTTGTTTGAAATAATTTTGATACACCCTGTATATGTATGAATTTGATCATATCTATCCATTTATAATCGAATCTCACTCAAGCAAAAAAATTATATAAACTTCTACACTGCGGCTCGGTGAGTTGCGGACCCTGTACTGTAATTGGGATTAAGTTCCTGTTGTACAGCGCAACATAAATCTCTGTTGTTCACACAATCTCTCAGCTACAATTTCAGCAACAAATTTCAACGACGAATGTTATAATATTTTTGGCATTGATCGTCGCCTGGTAAAGTTTGTTGGTTACAGGTACGCTAGGTTGGTACTTCGTACTCACTAGCGTAACCACAATCCTTGGTAATGACTGAAATTAGTTAGGAATTAAGCTAAAGCTACATTTACATATTTTATTAGAAGTGAGATGAGTCAACAAGAGTTACACTGCAGCTACCGCAACGCATCCAAATAATTTTGCGCTCGTATTTCATTAAATACATTTGCATCTTTCCCGCCACTAGTTTCTACAAACTTATTAGTAAGAAGGAGAATTACTCAACACTAATGACAGTCAAGGGGATTTCTTCTTTAAAACATTTTATTTTAATGAATACTTTTGTTTTCATCGACTTCAATATTTATTTATTTATGTTACACTATACATCAAGAAGTTAATCTCAATTACAAATTACGAAGTGCCTTAATTGCAAAAGCCCCTTCACACGCTCATATTATACAATATTTAATCTACGAACTAATTAGAAAAAAAATCAAGAAATACAATTAATAGATAACCTATAACGACAAAACGAACAAAACCATAAACAAAATCACTCAGCTTAACGTTGGCTTGTTGTATTTAGTTGCAAGGTTTTGTTTATTATTTGTCATTACTAGGATATTTGTTAACAGAAATCGTTTAATAATGAAACTCCCATTTAATTTACATTGATATATTACACACGATTTGGTATTTTTACTAACGATTTATTTAATGTAACACTTTACACACAATAATTTGTTTAATAATGTGTTCATTTTAGTATGTGAGTACTCGACTCGAAAACTTGTATTTTTAGTCCTAATGAAACAAATTACTATTTTTCTACGATCGTTAAAAATAGAAAGTTTTTAATTACTTGTAATTTAATTGCGCGAAATTTTTTTCTTTTTATTATTTAGATCAAATAATTATTTCAGGAGATAATATCAATATTTCCGACTTATTTTACATCCTGTATATATTTTTTAAATTAATCTATAAACGAATTATGAACTAAATTCGATTGTACGATGTTATATTTTGGCAGCTGGTAAAGCCGTTCAAAGCAAAATTTAAAACTCAATTCTCATTCACAATATTTGCCATCTATACTGTAACACTGTAACTGTTTTTATTAAACTAAATTTCCCTTCATTTTTTAATATATATATATATTTTTTTATTTTAACAAAAGAATATTTGAAAGACTTATCTAATTATTGCGTGTCTACAGATTATTTTCTTTTTAATAATATAAGGAGAAACTGGTTGTGTATCGATTAGATAATCAGAATTTTTAATGACTAATGGAACCAGATTAAATGTTTACAAAAAAACCTTGTTGAATAGAATATTTTATAATGAAGGAATTATTCAAAAATTGGCAGTAAGATTAGGTTTGGTTTATCTTAGCGTGTACTGTGTACAAGAACAAAAGAAGATCGACCTGAGTGTCAACACAAGTGGGGCCAACTGTGCAGTCGCGCATCGCTTTGTTTTTATTATCCGTCGTAAAGGGAGCACATAATTTAAAGTTGGCACCACTTCAAGTGTATGAAGTAATCACACTCGACGTCGGCAGCGCACATCATGCAGCGTTTTTAGCGGCGGCTTGCGCGTATCGTGTAAACGACAGGCTAATCACTGAACGGCATCCTCAAGGAAGGAAGGAAATACCGTATTTATTATGATAATGATGTACAGAGCGTCTTTTGTCTTCCGTCACGACAATGGAGGCACATGTTTGCATAATCAAACTCTACGACGATCTGCACTTTCGTTTAACTTAATCGTTTATATCAAAGACTGTGTTTATTATGTTGGCAGTCGTGGGTACAGCATTCGTTTCACAAGCCCTGGAAACATTCGTTCGTCAGACTTATCAAAGAATTAGTCTTCGTCAAACATTCTCATTCTGACACACCATCCTCGCTTTAACCATTTATTCCTCACCCCCGGAATCTTCCATCACGCAACAAATCTTCAACCATATCCATCCATTCGTTCCTATACACCTCTTTCATTGATCTTTCATTTGTCGTCCGATCCTCATACTCAAATCATCGCAACTAACTTACGCCCTCTCCTCTAACAATGAATCTAAAAAGAGAAAAAAGAATTAAACGTCACCTTCGAGAAGAAATACATCATTTTCTTCCTTTGATATACAAATCAAATCTACCTCTGTAGCTCCTCCTCCTCTAACTTCTTTGATGGCCGTAATTTGACATCCGGTAACCGCACAAATATATCAGTTACCGAAATCTGCTACGGCAGAATGCCACACTCAGTAATAGTTACAAGGCTTGATAATATATTTATTTTAATTTTATTTGATAGGTATTATATTGGTTTTACGGAGACATATGTCAAAGTTTTGATAACATGTTGGTAAATTTTAAATGATCTCTAAAGAGATAAATAAATAAAAATAGGGAGTGAAAAATAGTTGAAAACTGTTTTCACTTTCTGTAAGATTTTTCGTTAAAGTTCATTATGAATATAAGATTTAAAAAATTGTATTTTACTTAGAATCCTTCATTTATTTATTTAGTATATATTTTTATATGATTTATAAATTTAACTGGGGTCGAAAGAAAAATGAATGTTTCTTTCATTTTTGAAATGATTAAAATCGCGTAGATGATAAGAGAAGCATATTTGTATTAAGTGTGAACAAATCGTAAAACAAAGCATGGTTATCTTGAGCAGTGAGACGTGTAATGAATCTGTGATAGGGTAGTGCGTGGACAATGGCAGCACGCGTGATAACACGGGGTCAGGGGTCAGCTCACACATCGCGACACGCCGCATGACGTGGTGCGAACAATACAGCAGCAGGCCTAGCACCACCGCAAACGTATTAGCGCACGTGCCGCACACGTGTGCACGGACGCAGGTGGCTGCGTAAATCTCTCACCAACACATCAACATCGCGGCCGACCCCGGTGCCACACGAAGCCGCATGGAGCCGCACGGAGCCGCACGGAGCCGCACGGAACGAGATCCAAGCTGACGAGAATTTTTAATGTGTTGTTTGATATTTTTTTTGCTGGTGAAATATTGACAAACTGAAGCACGTTTTCCCCGTGAAATGAAAATTCGAAACTGGAATCAATTTCTGTAATTGTAATTTCTGCGTGACTCTGGGTTTGTTTGGAGGGTTCGCTGCCCGGAACTAACCTCCGGAGTGGGAAGAAGTGCGCAGCTGTGCCGGATGTTGCCACGTTCACGTTCACATCCGCTGAAACTTTTCTACACACTTCGAACATCTTAAAATATTTATGAGAATACTTTTTCTGTTTCTGGCTTTTTGTAGCCGACTTTCCCCAAATGCTAATTAAATGAATTAATGATACTTTTCATACCAATTATATTTTACAAACAACAAACAACTTGTACCGAACTCTATTGATTTTATGATTTTATTTAATGATGTTTGGAAAAGAGAAAAAATTCTTGTACGGGAACATAATGATAGATCGTATTGAGCATGCAGGCTGGTCATTCATCTTGATTTATACACTACTTGCTAGGAATAGATAAATCACTATCGATCAATTTACCCTAAAACGAAATAATTAGTTTCACATCCTATTTCACACACCATTATCCCATTTACAGATGTCATAGTTTAGTGCAGATAACTTGTATCTACCAAATTCCTGCATTCAAATCTTACTGATTTTAACTTATATACAAAAATACATTTTTCGCGCCTCCGTCCGGCATTAGCAGTATTACATAACTCAAAATGGGGTAGGTGACTCAGTGGTATCGAGTCGGCCTGTGGATCTTGAGAACCCTGGTTCGATCCCCACAGCCGACCGACAATTTTCACCAATTTAAATCTACCCCTGTGGCTCCCTCTCCACTAATATCTTTGAGGACCGTGATTTGACGGCTGGTAACCGCACTTCACGCGAGAAAATATATCACTTACCGAGATCTGCTTAGTGTGCCACACCCAGTAATGGGCAGATGGCGTGATGATATATTATTATTATTATTAAAATCGTCCGGCAACCAAGTGTTTACCGGCCAAGGCCGGCAAAAGTTAGTGACTTTTTATGGTTATATGTTGGCATCACTAGTATAGCGAACTCCTGAACGTACGAAATGTCAAAATATTGCATTGGCGTAAAAATATTATGATAAAATATTCATAGTTTAGTATTTTCAAAACAAGAAAACAGAATATTTATACATATATTTTAAACAAAATTGTAAGTAATTATAATTGAATTAGCAATGTAAAATCCAAATGAAATATGTTGATTTTTAGGTTATAATACTGGAATGACAAGTCGTGAAATAGACAAAGAAATGAATTATGTTTTATGTTTATTAAATAAAGTGTACATTGTAATTAAACTTATTGAAGATGTAAACTGATGAACAATAAATAATTAATTAAAATTAAAAGTACAGTTCTGACAATTAGAAATGTGAATGTTACCAACATAAAAAAATTCCCTGACATTTAGAATGTGAGTAATAAATTAAACTTTTTTATTAAATTTACAAAAACGTCGGCGCGAAAAATCTTGTGTATTACACGTCCAGAAACTATTTTGCGAGTGCTTGTATTTATAGGCCTCGCCTGCGGCTCGTCCTTGCAAAATATACTCGCACTCGCAAAATAACAGTTTCTGGACTAGTGATACAAATAACTATAGATTAGTTAATTTACATACGCATAAGTAAAATGATTAGAATTCATGCTACCCCATTTGTTGGTTCATCGCATGATGTTAATATGTTTCTGCAATGTGGATTACCTCTTAGCAAGTACCAGGTGGCTGTTACAGTATCATGCGAAGCATAACGAATTTATATGGTAAAAAGGAGAAAACAAATATTACATTTCTCGTAACGACTTAATATTTGTTTCCTCTTTTCTCCACTTCTTTCATATGCCAGATAAATCTCTTTTCGGAATGGCTTAATAACAGCGCACGAGAATCGAGAACGGTCGCCCTGCCCAAGCGAATGAATACAATAAGTGTGTCATAAATATCACTAACAATGATCAATGCTCAAGAGACTGATGTTTTCATATAATTAGGAACATGTTCATTATGATTCAGCCAGGGGCGAAATTATCATTTTTGTTTCATTCAAATTTCATGCCATGAATTTTGGTTTAGATATTCAGCAAGCCAAGAGAAGCGACTATTTAAAGTACATTTTATCTTACAGTAGCAATTTTTGATGCATACTATAAAATCAGGAATTATAACAACCATAAAGAATTAACAATTTAGTGATATTTCACTTATTTTACGTATATTTGAAACGTAATGAACTGTTTACTTAACTCTGTCTCTAGAGCAGCGGTTCCCAACCGGTGGGTCGCGACCCACAAGGGGGTCGCCTTAACTTTTTTGGGGGGTCGCCTTGACTTTTTTGAGGGGAAAAATATAATCACTAAGTCCTAAAATATATTTTGTCAAACCTTTTATTTTTTGTTTTATTGATCAAATATGCGAAAGGGGGATCGCGAACATTTTTAAAAAACTAAAAAGGGTCACGATTAAAAAAAGGTTGGGAACCACTGCTCTAGAGGTTGCGAGACTTATAACGTGCTGGCCCGTTTAAAATTTATAACGGGCTGTTGACATTGGTTATCATGACAACATATCTAATTTTAAATGTTTGACACTTAAATATTTTTTGATTAAACAAAATCTGTCAGATTTTCGAAGTCTACCTTGATTGAACATTTTAGTTATTGCGTTATACTATTGCAATTAATTTTATTAAATATACATATATTGCGATTCAAATGCACATAAAACATTGTACCATTCTCGACCGTTAACTGAAATTTACAGGTTCGCTAGCGCTCGCCCGTTTCCTTTCTATGCTCGCCTGTAAATTTCTGTATAACGGTCTTGCAATGTAAATAACTATGACAGCATCTTCATGCTATTTAGTTTGAACTTCAGTTTTGTGTAATGTATATGTAATAATGATTAGTTGTGATATATATGGCTTCTCTAAATTATTGCGGTTTGTTTAAGTGTTATTTTTGTATTGATGTCAGCGGGACAGAGTGGTGTTTTTGATGAAAGAACAAAGTCCGTCCCTGATAGTTTAAACATTTGAAAACAAACACGAAAACAACGGTGTGATAATTTTATTTATTCGAGGGTGGAAAAACAAAAAGAAATAAAAATAATTCACTTCTAACAGAGAGAAGCAGAAAAACGTGCGGGATAAAAAGACCATCTCTGATGAAATAATTAAGTCAAACGGGAGTCGGACTCCGTGTAATTCGCGGTATAAAAAGCTCCCCGTTAAGTTTACGTGTTTGCGTTAACGTGAACGTAGAGCAGTGAACGCACAGACACAACGTAACGTAACGTAACATAATCTAATAAACCGACTGCGAATTTCTTTGCATCAAATTGGCTGCAGTTTGCAACGCGAGCGAGCTTGAGCGCCATTATGGAATATAAATCCGGTAGAAACAATATTAGAGAGATTTATGTGAGCATGTGGGAGTTTTAAAAACGCCTGGTTCCGGCTCGGTTCCGGTACAAGGACATGAGCACTCCCACCGGAACCGTTTAGCAGAGCAGACGCTGACGAGAGACGCGAGGCTGAACCAGCGAGGCTAACTAGACACCGTTTGCAAGCTACGTTTACACCATCAAATTACACACATCCGCAAATGTTTCTCAATGTTTTCATTTAGGACTATCTACTGACTTCAACTTATCATACAAAAATACAAATGCTGGTTCATAAAACAAATTAGCAGTTAATACTAATTTTAGTAACAACAAAGACAAAATTAATTGTCATCCAATACTTGGTGAAACAAGGTTTAATAAAAATATAAAGTAAACACTTGGCTATGTTTCACAAAATTCAGCCTCCAAGTCACCTTATAAGAGCGAAACGCGTCTATGGTTACTAACTGAACTGTGCTGGCCAGCCTCTGACGATGCCCTCATAAGGTGACTTGGAGGCTGAATTTTGTGAAACATAGCCAAGTGTTTACTTTATATTTTTATTAAACCTTGTTTCACCAAGTATTGGATGTCAATTAATCTTGTCTTTGTTGTTATTTAAATTGCTTTTGCGTAGCTTTCCCTTTTTTTCGGTAGATGGCATGACCAGTTCCACAAAAAACTTCTCATGTCATCTTACTAGTTTGTTAGAGATCTTATTCTCTGCTGGCACAGTTCTTCGACACCAGCTTCTTCACATGAACTTTGTTCTAGGTGAAGAAGTGAGTTATACCATACTGATGAGCTCTAATAAGAGCGAAACGCGTCTATGGTTACTAACTGAACTGTGCTGGCCAGCCTCTGACGATGCTCTCATAAGGTGACTTGGAGGCTGAATTTTGTGAAACATAGCCAAGTGTTTACTTTATATTTTTACTAATTTTAGTTCGTAACTAGAGATAAGTAGTTTGGGACCGATCCATTTAATTGAACCGGTTTAGTACTGTGAACGAAGTAAACCGGATCACTAAATGAAAATGATCCGGGTCGCGGCTCAAGCTCGCCGCGCTGTTTCGATTAAGAATACCACGTAGTGATTGGCACTGTTCAAATTTATCACAGATTGTAAGCTGAAAACTGTAGGTACCTCTGTCAAAATAAATCAAATAAGTGTTGCAGAGTTTTACAAATTTTTGTTTGCAAGTTGTGTACAGTAAAATGTTTTGTTTTAAAATGTCTATTAGGTTTTCTATTGATGCGTCTTTAACACTTGAGCTAATTTTTTGGGAACTCATGATAAATAAATGTAAATGCAATAACAAATAAAATATGAATTAACGAATGTAAATGCATAACCTGAGACAGAGCTACTTGCATTCTATGGTTTGCGTCATTCATCCGTTTTACGGTTCGTGCATCCGAGCTGAGAAGTCGAGAGCCGAGCGGTTCATCCGTTCTGCTGAATGACTGTACCGCTGCACTGACGAAAATCAGAAAGATGTATAAGGTGTGTCGAGTCTCGATGAGCTGGGTCAGTAAGTTGGATCTTCTTCGTGATCGAGATCCGCTGATTCGGTTCAGTCAAAAGATCCGACATGTCCATTGCTAAACTAAACTAAAAATACTTGAAGTAAAAGATACAGAAATGTAGATACAAATATTTACCACTTTTATTTCAAGCATCTTTTTAACGTAGAACACTTTCTGCTCGAGGTACACACAAATATTATTTATATGACCATTTAAAAATGCGTAAAAAGGATTTAAAATCATTTTTCAATATGCGGGAATATCAATCATCGCTTTGTTACTCTTAAGAACAAGCGGTAATGTTATTTTTCCAAAAATACATAGAAATAAAAAATTGCATTTCATTGCGCGAAAATGATACACCCGGTAGATAACTTGTATTGCAAATATATGTGCATTTTAATTGAAAGTAAATTTCGTGTACAAAAATTTTCGGTAATATTTAAAATAATAGAGTAAAAAATATACAGACCGATGGATCATTCTACACATCTGTCACCATAACAATGTCAAATTTTTATTATTTGCGATGACTATTCTTTGTTGTTGTTTGTTTCCTGTTACCAAGAATGTAAAGATATATGTACTTAATAGGTTGATAATAGAAAGAATAACATTTTATTGAATAAGGATAAAGTCACCTTTAATCTGCGTTTCCACTAACTAATATTAACTAAAACGAGTAAAATTAAAAGCTTGTTTCTTTTTCACAGAGGCTTGTACAGTGTGTACGTGTCTTTGTTAGTGTAAAAGTAGCTTTATGCTGACGATGCTGCGTGGTGCTCGTCGTGCAGATACAGATCGATATGCGCATATCTTGAACCTCTTATTTCAGTTAACTGGTCCCGGTCACATCGCAGATTCGCCCTGCAATTCCATTCCACATGTTTTACTCTTGTTCTGCTTAAACACGACGCGTACGTAACAGGCATATTTCTACTTAAACGCTTGGATATTTATAACCGTAACCGGTCTCGTACTCGAACGGAAAAGAAAGCACCGGCAGCGCCGCCGCTATCCAAATCGGGATTTATTTATCATGCGTATATGTTATCCTCCTGAAAGTAAATTTCGGAAAATCTCTCGAGTTATCCCCGTGCCTCCAGCAATTGCGTATCAATATTTTTCCTTCGTAAAAAATTATTCAGTTTTCTGCTTGTCAGAATCTCATTGTATACGAGATTCTCTCCCATTTTTTACTCAATAAATAATAACCCAAATTATTAAGATGCTTCTTTACAAACATAACTTTATACAATACAATCCAGTTCAAATATTTACTTTACTTTTTAAGGTAGGGCTAGAATAAGAATAGCTATTCTAAATAGCAATTTAAATAAAACAACAAAGACAAAATTAATTGTCTTTGAATGCTCACTTGGTGAAACTAGCTTTAATAATAAAATATAAAACTAAACACTTGTCTAAGTCTCACGAAATTCAGCCTCCAAGTCACCTTATGAGGGCATCGTCAGAGGCTGGCCAGCACAGTTAGTAACCATAGACGCGTTTCGCTCTTCAGTATGGTATAACACACTCCTTCACTATTCTAAGCTTTAAGATTAATACATTTAAAGGAATTTATACATTCAATATTAATAGCTTATGTTAGTTACGACATATCTCGTCAGAGGTGCTAGTTGACATGCCTGGTCTGTAAATTTGAAACTAAGAATTTTAATGACATATAAAACGACCCTAATAACCGTAGCCTAATTAAATGAAGTTGGCCATGCTTTTGTCCATTACTGCCATGGCAAATTTCGGTAAGTGATATATTTATGCGGTTACCAGCCGTTAAATCAATGTCACCAAAGATGATAGTAGACGGAATGCCACAAAGATAGAGTTAAATTATTTTTCGGCTGTCGGAATCGAATCCGGGTTCACAAATCCACAAGCTGATTCGATACCACTAGGCCACTTACTCCATATCCTGTCTTAGTAGTTTCGCTTCATCCACATTCATAATTCACCATAAAACAATGTAACAATATATGGGGTAGGTGGCTCAGTGGTATCGAGTCGGCCTGTGGATCTTGAGAACCCTGGTTCGATCCCCACAGACGACAAACTTTTTTCACCAATTTAAATCTGTGGCTCCCTCTTCACTAATATCTTTGGTGGCCGTAATTTGACGGCTAATAACCGCACTTCGCGCAGAAATGCCACACCCAGTAATGGGTAAAAGGCGTGATGATATATTTATTTACAATATTCAACATAATTATACACAATAATTAAGGTATTGCCAGAGTACCGCACCCAGTAATGGATAAAAGGCGTGATGATATCTTTATTTATTTTTTAACTAAACAACTAAAATTTGTCATTCACTTTTCAAAAATTATATTTAATAACAACAGTAAAAATAAGAAAAAAGTTTGAACATCTCTGATAATTTATAAATATACTCATTAAAAAATAACGAAAGACAAGTCATCGAAGCATGAGTTTTGACAAGCTCCTACCTTGTAGATACTAACATTCGCCGTCTGTTTTGTCAGTTTCAGTGGCGGTGTGCGGTGCGGTGCGGTGCGGTGTAATGTAGTGGTGTGAGTGCTTCGTGTCCCGGTATCCCGGTATCCCGGCGTTCCCGGTGTCCCGTTCTTGATCAGTGACGTGCGTCAGGAGAGAAGAAGGATACAACAGACTACAAGGTAAGTTTGTTTAATTTGTTCTCGCGCCCGCGGCGAACCAGGAGGACTGCAGATGTTATCGACTTTTCCTTCGTACACGTTTAATTTCTGATTAATTTTGTCATGTATACGAGCTTGATAAATAAGTTCGTAAAGTTACCAAGACACAGAATTGGCCTGAGAAAGGAAAATATGTACATACCTACGTTCTAATGTGGTACAATTTATTTTATGCGACTTGTATTTGCAATTGTGTAAATTAACTTTCAAATACTAACGTTCGACGATGCTCCATTCCTTTATTATCTTGTTTAATTTGTTTTAAGAGAGGAGTGGGCGTAAAGTGAGTAGAGATGATTTAAATATGTATATGCTGAACGTACGTTGAATGAAAGGTTAATGAAACATGTGTAAAGGAGCGAATGGAGGATGTGATTGAAGGTTTGTTTCGTGATGCAAGATTCCGAGTGTGATGAATAAATGAGCACTTATGAAATATGGTTGAAACGATCTTTTTTTCATTACCTGTATTAGCTGATGCATTTATATACTATCAACAAATTGAAATTTAAATACATCATTTTTCAATCCAGCAGAAGCAGGAAATCCATTTCTTTATAAACACTTATTTTGTTTTTTGATCAAGCTGAAATCAAAAAGGTATAAAATCGCGAGCTCTAGCTAATAAATCTGCTGTACTATCTATTCAACTACGACTCTACATCAAAATTTAACAACATAAAGAGTGGTGAAACAGATGTATGTTGGTGAAATTAAGGATGAGAGATTGTGCGGAAAATAAAATAAATATATCATCACGCCTTTTACTTATTACTGGGTATAATAAGTGATATATATTTCTTCGTGTAAAGCACAGTTACCAGCCGTCGAATCACGGCTTCCAAAGATGCTAGTAGAAGGGGATCCACAAAGGTAGATTTAACCTGGTGAAAATTGGAATCCAAAAACTGTAATCCGGAATCTGGGGTTGTAATTCGGAAACCAGAATCCTGACAGAAACCTCATCCGATATTCGAAAGATTCCAGATAATCTGTTACATGTATTTCCAAAAGAAACTTGTCATGTTCTTCTGTGACTCAAATAATTTCAATAAATAATTTTAAAAATTACTTCATAATTCAGTTTAAACAACAAGATGTTAATAAAAAAATATATAAGTATTAATAAGGGAAAAAATACGACAACGCTACTGATTTACCAAAACTACTATTAGCTTTGTAGATATAACTTGCGTTTGCATGGTAATTAATACTAATTTTATTTCGTGGAAGATTGTTTTGATAATAATGCGAACTTTTTCAAGTCATGTGAGTGTCAATCATTTTTGATCACTCTGTATAAAAATAAGAAATTAAAGAAGCATCGTCCTGCGCTTGTTTTAGAAGTAAATTGCAGTTGGACACTCTATAATAAGAACTGAAAATGAATCAGAAGGATTAGAAAGAGAGTGTGGCTCAGCACTTGATTTTGAAAGTGAATTCTATACAAATGCAGTTAAACATGTAAGAACAGCAAACGAATCCAAAGATAAGAAAGGAAGGGAGTAACTGTTTTCCAGCATTTGTATTGAAAATGAATTTCATACTATTATAGGTGAAATTTATTTGATAAAATGAATTTGTAAGAAATTGAAATGAATCAATGTTATGTACTCGCATGTTTCATAGAAATATCATCTCCGTTTGTAATTGACGCAATGCGATTCCTTTGAAGATTCCAGTCATCACAGACTTTTAAAGAAGTTTTACTTGTCTCAAATTCACTTTAGCAACATAGTATTCAAGTCTTTGAGCGAATAGGGGCCGTGAATTATTTGCGAGTTTGTCGAAGCCGTCTTTTCAATCAAGTAATTTAAAAATAAAAATATCGTTTGTCTGAAACTATTGTCTAGAAATCCTCCGGGCGGGACATCGACAAGGAATGAGGAGTACGCGGATATCGAATTGCAATCCATCGGCATATAAATGAGCGTCATTTCGTACCTATCCTGGATCCGCCCTATTTATATTCATCAAAGAAAGAGCGCGCTCAACATCGATCCACATTTAAATATGCGTTGTTGTGTTCGCATTTAGGTCCCCGGAACCGGAAATAAATTTACTTACACAGGCTCCGGTCGCCGCCGGATTATATTAGGGTCTATAGCATTACGCGCAGAGCGGCCGACGCGACGCTTCTGCAACAATGCAAGAATAAAAGAAAGGCGCCGCCGCGACGTCAAACCGCGGAATTTATAGAATTAGTCTGTCACTTGTCTCTCGCAAGGCATGCCAAGGCTGTCGCGACGTGTGAGGCCTTTATAGCACCATCACAAATATGTTACACGTACCACATCACCTGAACTTTTATGAGAATTACACACTTTACAAACTAGTAATGACAATTTTATTAAAAATTCAATCTAAATTGGAACGTCTTGCTGTTACATTTCTGCAATATTAGTTATGTTCTATTTATCAGTTCACCCACATATCGGGTGACTAAAAGAAAATGGCAGCAAATGAAAAAAAATATGTCTGAAATTAATTAGATAATTATCTGTCACCAATTTAAAAAATCTACCCCTGTGGCTCCTCTACCACTAATATCTTTGGAGGCCGTGATTTGACGGCTGGTAACCGCACTTCACGCGAAAAATATATCACTTACCGAGATCTGCTTAGGCAGAGGGCCACACCCAGTGATGGGTAAAAGGCGTGATGATATATTTATTTATTTATTTATATCTGTCATAATTGACAACGAAAAATGTTCGTTTCAGTTTTCGGTTTCCATATTTAAAACAAAAAATATCGGTTTCACTTTTCGGTTACTGTTTCATACAAAGGTCAATATTGGTGCAGTTTTAGGTTACGATTACTTTATGGTTCGGGTATATTACATTTTATATTCAAAGGACAATTTATAGCTAGACAAACTACTGTCAGTGTCAACATTTTCATGAATTCTAAAAATAATTTGAAATAATGAATTTAATACCTGACAAATACTTCAAACAAGATTTTCTTACAGTTCAAGAAAATCTACAAAATATTGCAGATGCTGCAAGTAATAACTTTTAATTAGTTTATATTATTTTATTTTACAGGCCTACGTGCTGCAATTATTCGTTTAATTAGTTACCATAAATACCTATAAAGTGTCATTTACAAAGAAGTTGGAAATAAAAATATAAATTTAGAAAACGTATTTCTCAAAATTGGAGCATTTGCCTCCTTTCATACTCATGCAAAATATTAATTGTGAAAATGACATTTCCCTCATTTAATTTAGTTGTGATACTAACCGTTGCCCTCACTAGTGAGGGAAGTGAAAATTTTTCTCACTAGTGAGGGTTACTATCACAACTAAATTAAGTGAAGGAAATGTCATTTGATATGGAAACCAAGGAAACGTGATGTGCATTTACAAATACAACTACTTTGATTTATATATAGTATGTTATGTATCAAGGGAAGGAAACAAGGGATAATCGCGCCCTCTCGTGAAGCATATTATACTTTTCGTAACAAGTGCACAAAAATTACCGTCTTATCGGGACAAATGTCAAATATGGGTTGCGTAACTAGTTACCTAGGAAACGCCGGAAACAGCTAATAATCGTAGTCTCTAGGGAGAGGAACATCTCTCTAGGGAGAGAAACATGCTACCTAGGGAGAGAAATATCCTACCTAGGGAGAGAAACATTATGTTTCTCTCCCTAGGGGAGAAAAGCAGTGTGTCTCTCTCTAAAATTAAGGAATAAGAACGTGTTTCTTGTGCATGTGTTACGAAAAAATAATAATTAAATTTCTTGTGTCGCAAACGTAAAAATGTCATTTTTACGTTTAATGTAGAAAGAATAGAATGTATCACACGTGAGAAAGGGCCATTGCAAAACTCGTACTATTTCGTGTTCGTTTTGCAATGAATTCCTTTGCTGAATAAGTTTATTATTAAATAAATAATACAGGGTGAGTCTGGGAAGACGCCCCCCCCTTTAACTTTTTTATTATGAGTAATAGAAAAAAATGGTTCATATGAAAGTTTTATTATTTTAAATATACTATTTGATGGCAGATGTAGATATTTTTTATAAAGTCAGGTTTACAAGATACGACTATCAACTTTTATTTTTTAAATAGCAACCTATAATTATTTTACTAAAATAAAAACCGCCATTTTTTTCTCTTTTCAACGGTGTATTAGTTTTTATTAATGTATCTGAAAAAATTCGAGAAAAATAAGAAAATTGAGAAATACTATTACTATTAGAATCATATCTATTAATTCTTCTTTCGTAAACATTTGAAAACGTTTTTTTTATTGTTTGCAAAATAAGTTAAATAAAGTAACCAGCAAATGTATACTTTTTTGACATTAATTTAACACTGTTACATTTTGTTTATTTTCACATAGCCACCTATAATATTTGTATAAAAATTATTTCTAGTATTTCTCAATTTTCTTATTTTTCTCGAATTTTTTCAGATACATTAATAAAAACTAATACACCGTTGAAAAGAGAAAAAAATGGCGGTTTTTATTTTAGTAAAATAATTATAGGTTGCTATTTAAAAAATAAAAGTTGATAGTCGTATCTTGTAAACCTGACTTTATAAAAAATATCTACATCTGCCATCAAATAGTATATTTAAAATAATAAAACTTTCTTATGAACCATTTTTTTCTATTACTTATAATAAAAAAGTTAAAAGGGGGGGCGTCTTCCCAGACTCACCCTGTATAATAGTGAGAAATAAATAAATTAGAATAAAAGCATGTTGCGCAATGTGATACAATGTTTAATGAATAATTTTATGAAAAATAAAGTTCTGGCCCGTGAAAGTTATTTATGCATCCTGCTGATGCATACAAATTCCCTGAACTTTTAAATAACTTTTTTGTAAGACTGTTTACTACGTAGTTCATAAATTAGAACAACAAAAACCATGAAAAAAACGTATTTGAACAACGTGCAAAGCGCGCGGTCACACAGGCGCGACGCGGCTTATCAGCTCCGAGCTCCGGGTGGCTCCGGCTCCGGCCACTCCGGACTCCGCGCTTCATTTGTTGCAGCGCCACGGACAAAACAAACACCGAACGCTCATAATATCAGGTTGCAGTGACACGGAATTTTAATTTTATCGCGCTCGCCCGTAACAAGACACGAACCGTGAAACGCTCCCATCACATTTCATTTCGTTTAGCGTTTAGTTCAACTCTGGTACTGGAATTGTGACCCTATCTCACGCTGACAATTCTACGCACACTATCTCACTCTCTCACTCTCTCTGTATATGTGATGAAATTTTGTTTTATTTTACACATGATTCCACGTGATGTTATATATATTTTTATCTAAATATTTAATGCGGCCAGCGTACCGCAAAATGCCACGGAGATAATGAAATTATTTGTTTTCTACGTTTTTACATTTTATTTATTTATTTGTGTTTTACTATATCACAGAAGTAAAGCATCTATTAAAGAACAGACCTTTTTATTTGAAGAGTATGTCCCCTCCTCTGTAATAATTATTTCTTCCTTTTGATGTTATTTAGCGCGATGGAAACCAGTACGTTAAATGACAATTTAATACCGAGAGTAGAAAATAGTATGTTATGCATCAAGGGAGGGAAACAAGCGATTATTCCCGCGTGTGAAGTTGACAAACCGAGACGTAAACGAGGGCCGAAGATTCGAGCGGAAGTCGAGGTTTGCAAACTTCACACAAGGAATAATCGCGCCCTCCCGTGAAGCATATTATACTTTTCGTAACAAGTGTACAAAAATTATTGTCTTATCGGGACAAATGTCAAATATGGGTTGCGTAACTAGTTACCTAGGAAACACCGCAAACAGCTAATCTCTCTAGGGAGAGAAACATGGTACCTATGGAAACATAATGTTTCTCTCCCTAGGGTAGAAAAGCAGTGTTTCTCTCTCTAAAATTAGGGAATAAAAACGTGTTTCTTGTGCATGTGTTACGAAAATTTGTATAAAAATTTAAATTTTCTATCACTTTCATTGAAATAATTTAAGAATGGTTGATAACAAACATGAAATGTATTTTCTATTGTATAAAAACAAAGACAAAATTAATTGTCAACTATACACTTGGTGAAACTAGGTTTAATAAAATATGCTGGCACAGTCCTTCGTCACCAGCTTCTTCACGTGAACTTTGTTCTAGGTGATGAAGTAGGTTATACCATACTGATGAGCTCTAATAAGAGCGAAACGCGTCTATGGTTACTAACTGTATTGGCCAGCCTCTGACGATGCCCTCATAAGGTGACTTGGAGGCTGAATTTTGTGAGACTTAGCCAAGTGTTTAGTTTATATTTTATTTTCTATTGATTGTTGAAGTAAATAAGCTCGTTCTTCTGAAGCGAGAGTTGGTCCAAACAGAAAATAATGTATTTTAAGTGCAACAGTTTAATGTCGTTTTTATTAATGCTCTCCAAAAGTAATGAAATAAAATCTTCAAGTTGATTAAATTTGATTTCAATTAATCATTTTATAAATTAAAATATTTAATTGTACAGTACAGTAGAGCCGCATTAATTAAAACCTGTACATCTCAGTGCAAACAGCAACGGCTTTTATATCTCGCGGATCCAAGTCCGAGCCTCCCGGAGTCTCCCGGAGCCCCGAAACTCCGGAGCGCGACGACACTGATGTATGGATTTCTGTCAACGGAAATTTATTTGAATTTTTCTTGTTAAGTTGACAGGGCGCTCAAGAAAATGGACGAGTGTTTGGTTAAACGTAATTACAACGCTTTCAATGTACGGCTCTTGATATTCAATTAAAAGTTGGCTAGAAGAAGACGAAGAAGAACTGTAAGAAGAAATGTAAGCGTTGGTGCAATACATGTGTTCTACATTGATTCGAATACTATTTGAGAAATAATCTGACCGTCAAGTGAAACTTGGACGTTTCATCGATCAACTCAATAAACGGGAAATATATCGCGTGTCACTTTCTTACTTTGCAACCGTTCTTGGAATTTTAATCGCTAAATTCTAACACTTATATGAAACCCCTGAAAATATATTTTTACCAAAATAGTTATTTTTGATTCTAGATTGCGAAACGTTACTTTAGCATTCGAGAATGCAAAAGCATTTCGCAATCGAGTATCAAACAACGTTTTTTCAAAAACTATGTCCCAAAATTAGTAATAATGTAATGAGAAAATGTTGACGTTTAGGATTAATTAATGTGACATCTAATGTCTCCATGACAACAATGTATGTAATATAATTGCTATCAAATCTGGTATTCTCTGACCAGCAATTGACAGCTGGTTGGCAATAGAAACCAAACAAACGTTCTAATTTTTTTCTGCGATTTATTGGGATTCGCAATGCGTTTCGCATTGCATTTCTCAAGAAACTATTCCAGTACACCAGTTAGCTTCCTCAAGCGGGATAAATATGAATAATTGCTCAATTGGAACATTAAATATAAATTTTGTTAAAGAATAGAAGTATTGTTTCTAAGCAAAAAAAAATAAAGTGACAAATTTAATTAAATTGTGAGCCTTTCTTCTATCAAAAAAATGCAGAATGCGAAAAACTTTTGCATCCTGCATGCAAAAGTCTTTTGCGTTCTGTAGACAAAAAACACTCATTTCGCGTGTTGATAGTTGTCATGTAAATTTTAACTTTATATGACAATTTTCGAAAAAATAGTTTTGTGTTTCCATATTGATTTATTTACATTTCGTTGTAAAGCAGGAACTTAATTCCAATTACAATATAGAATTCAAATTCCGTTACGCTATCCACAGCACCGTACTGTTGGACTTAATATGATTTTATTAAAAATGATTTCATTTTAAATGTCGCCTGGAACATTTGCCTTACTGTTTCACTCCTGGCGCCGGCCCTGCGCAAAAATATATTACATTCTGAGATTTGCTGTAGGAGAATATTACACTCATAACAGTAAGAAAAATAGCATGCTGCTATATTTATAATTTATTTATTTGCTACTCTGCACAACAAGAATTTCATCTCAATTGCAGTACACGAGACCTATAGCTTCAGGAAAATCTGAACCATATTTTAAAAGATTCGTGTGAGTTGAAGGCTATATTATAAGAAAGATAATCTAGTCGTACATCTTAAAAAGTTATTTATGAAATTTGACGAGTTTGAAGCTTCGCTAATTTCAAAACTTGAAACTGTAATTTGATTATGTTTTGACGGGCGAATTTACAATACAAAGTTAATTTTCCTTTCATCATAATACTAAAGGTATAAAAATATTCCATTACCTACTCGTTTATATTTAATACTTTTAAAACTTTCATATTATTTGTTCTTCAAGAGTTCAAGAAAATTTATATTCTTTACACATTAAATAAGTATTATTTCATTACAACACAGATTTTCAGTATGACACGAGACACGACTAATGGTGCTAGTCTGTAATTTTCTATAACACTAAAGTTCTGTAAATTTGAACAAAAGCGCATAGTTTTTTATTGACAAATACATTTAATGCCATTTGACAATCAAATATGATGCGCTTTTGTTCAGTTTTACAGATCTGTAGCGTTATAGAAAATTATAGAATAGCACCATAAGTCGTGTCTCGTGTCACTAATTTACTATTTCCATGGATTCTATAGTTTCCTCAATAAAACAGTAATAAAGTTGTTTCGGTATTCAAGTGTGACATTTGTTGGTTTTGGTTGTAGAAAAAGTTGTTTGCAAGCCGCGTATAAAATAAAAAAATAAATAGAATTTGCATTTTTACCGTATAGAACATATATTTTTTTTGCTAATTGATAATGGGGTAGGTGGCTCAGTGGTATCGAGTCGGTCTGTGGATCTAGCGAACCCTGGTTCGATCACCACAGCCAACAAACAATTTTCACCAATCTACTCCTGTGGCTCCCCCTCCACTAACATCTTTGGGGATCGTGATTTTAAGGCTGGTAACCGCACTTCACGTGAAAAATATATCACTTACCGAGATCTGCTTAGGCAGAGTGCCACACCCAGTAATGGGTAAAAGGCGTAATGATATATTTATTTATTTATATATTTAATAAAAATTTATATTAATTTTGTAATTTTTTGCAATATTTTTATGTATCGTAACCAGAAGAATCGACAGTTATATGTAAATTAAATTTATCATTTTCCATGTGGGGACATCTGTGCTTGCCTAAATAAATTACGTGATAATAAACAATAAATATAATTACGTCAGCTTTTGTTTTTGTGATGTATTTTTATTAAGATCATTATGATATAAATTTTATGGGGTAGGTGGCTCAGTGGTATCGAGTCGGCCTGTGGATCTTGAGAACCCTGGTTCGATCCCCACAGCCGACAAACAATTTTCACCAATTTAAAAAAAAAAATCTATCCCTGTGGCATCTCCACCACTAATATCTTTGGAGGCCGTGATTTGACGGCTGGTAACCGCACTTCACGCGAAAAAATATATCACTTACCGAGATCTGCTTAGGCAGAGTGCCACACCCAGTAATGGGTAAAAGGCGTGATGATATATTTATTTATTTATTTATGATATAAATTTGACAGAATTTGTTAAATCTGATGTAAAAATTTCTTGAAAATGGTATTATTTTTTATGAAAGTATGGTCTATAAAGAATAAAGTAAAATAATAGATTATGTACACAATACAATGGGTCTTGAGAACCCTGGTTCGATCCCCACAGACGACAAACAATTTTCACCAATTTAAATCTACCCCTGTGGCTCCCCCTTCACTAATATCTTTGAGGGCTGGTAACCGCACTTCACGCGAAGAAATATATCACTTACTACTATTTAGGCAGAGTGTCATACCCAGTAATGGGTAAAAGGCGTGATGATATGTTTATTTATTTTTATTTATGTGTACAATTTATTTATCAAGAATTGAAATTCTATGTAAGTATTATTAATTAATCAAAATTAACAGATAAAAAGAAATATTCAAAAAAATAAAAGTAGCATTTCACAACCTGTCAGTTGTTCCCAAAAGTTCACTTTCAATGTCAATCCGTAAAATAGGATTCTTAAAAATGTTATGAGAAGTACTCGTACATCATGTAATAGTAGGGGGTGAATGGTGGTAGTACACTATATTATAGATGTGTGAATATCATTATCTTCTCTCGTAAGGCAGATAACTTTACATGCAATCCTCGCTGGAGGCTTGGACGCCAGGCCGCAAGCGTTTATGCATACGATAACAGAGTAATCAAGCACGCGACATACGTCCGTGTTGCAGTGTTATTGGTTTCCCTGGCTACCATGTTGATTCAACCAGATTTGGATCATGTTTGGAAACGCTGATGAGCAGATCGTCAAGAAATAATCCGACAATCAATAAACAATGTGGGGGTTGTGCAAACTAAGAGGATGACAATTTACTAAACATGGATGTTTTTAACGAAAAGTGACTGGCGTTTAACATATGAAATTTAGATGCGATGCCATCAAATTAGTAACTTTCATTGCCAATTATAATTAATAGTTACTGTTTGTTATATGTCATGTAATTCTATAAACTATTAAATATAATTCTACAAAGTTTCTTTTTTACCTCACATGAAACTTCAGCAAATATTGAACAGTGCAAAAGAGTCTTCTAAATAGTACTACTATTGAATGCGATAAAGTTTCGTATTGACAATTAAATCGATTAATCTGAATTAGAAAAAATATTGTGTAATTCTCCAGTTGACAGTATCTTTACAGACCCTTGCTTTGCTAATGTTAACTTCATTCTGTAAATAGCTACTTTCAATCCTTCATATGCAAATAAATATTGTCTTTATTTTCTACAGATATCTAGGATTTCTCTTGTTTTTTGACGGTGAGAATTTAAGCTAAAATTATATTTTCTACGTTCGTTTTTTGTACAACATGCATTAAACCTTTTCTGTAAGTTGACGTTAGCAATAAATAAACAAACAAATTTAATTACGATACGTAACCTACAAAATAAACGGTTTTGATTTTTGGAATGTAATAAGCAGGGTTCGAAGATATATATCGATCGATATATATCATGATATTTATTTTGATATATATCGTCATATTTTTGCAATGATATATATCCATTATATAAAAATATCAAATAGTTTTTGAGATATAGCCTCCGGAGAAGTGAAATTTTTCGAATTTTTCAGTTCTTCTACTTTTCCGAGGCTATATCTCAAAAACTAAATGTGATATGAAAACGCGCTCAACGGCATTAATTTTCTCGTGCTTCAGTTAACTTATAAACATAGTTTCAGCGATTTTTATTTTTTTCAATTTTCCGCCAAAAAAATCGCAAAAAGCGGTTTTTTTAACATTTTCTCGAAACCCAGAAGTCATATGCATTTGAAGATTGCACCACTGGATTCAGTGGGTCAAAATACATATGTATGTAAATTTTCGTTTTAATAATCCTACGATTAAGGATTTTTGGGAAAATTGAATTAAAATCTGAAAAAACCAAAGGGGTACCCCTTAGGAAATAATTAAAAATATTAAATTGCTTAAAATTGTATGAAAATTTGCTTATAAGTCAATTCGGACACGGGGAATTCAACGCCGTTGAGCGCATTTCCATATCTTGTTTAGTTTTTGAGATATAGCCTCCGGAAAAGTGAAATTTTTCGAATTTTTCAGTTTTTCTACTTTTACGAGGCTATATCTCGAAAACTAAATGTGATATGAAAACGCGGTCAACGGCATTAATTTTCTCGTGCTTCAGTTAACTTATAAACATAGTTTCAGCGATTTTTATTTTTTTTCAATTTTCCGCCAAAAAAATCGCAAAAAGCGGTTTTTTAACATTTTCTCGAAACCCAGAAGTCATATGCATTTGAAGTTTGCACCACTGGATTCAGTGGGTCAAAATACATATGTATGTAAATTTTCGTTTTAATAATCCTACGATTAAGGATTTTTGGTAAAATTGAATTAAAATCTGAAAAAACCAAAGGATTAAATTGCATAAAATTGTATGAAAATTTGCTTACAAGTCAATTCGGACACGGGGAATTCAACGCCGTTGAGCGCATTTCCATATCTTGTTTAGTTTTTGAGATATAGCCTCCGGAAAAGTGAAATTTTTCGAATTTTTCAGTTTTTCTAAATGTGTACAAAAACTAAAATTAAAAAATAGCAGATCTCGGCAAGTGATATATTTCTTCGCGTGAAGTGCGGTTACCAGCCGTCAAATCACGACTCCCAACGTTGTTAGAGGAGGGGGAGCCACAGGGGTAGATTTAATTGGTGAAAATTGTTTGTCGGCTGTGGGGATCGAACCAGGGTTCTCAAGAACCACTGAGCCACCTACCCCATAGTAGTATAAATAAATAAATAAATTTGTAAATTTAACATTGTACATTTTCTATTATAAAATTTTTAAAATGATTTTCGAGGAAAATACTTGATATAAATATAGCAGGTCTCCAAATGTTTAGGATTGTTTGCCAGCGTAAAATATTCGTGAAAACACATTGTGAAAATATTTCGATGTAAGACTGAAATGCGGTACTTTACAAGGCTTACTTACTTGAGCCAATACAAGTTCAAGTTAAGCCTCAAGTCTCTGTGTAAAAACAAGCGCAAGAAGGAAGAAAATCATGACAGGATAGACCTAGGTGTTGTTGGAGAATAATATTTCGACCGCTGATGTAATTAGGAAGGTTCGTGTAATTAGAGGGCCTTTCGGCGTAAACATTGTTCGCGCTTTAATTAATTTCGGATTCCCGGTGTGATGCCGCGTCCCTATTGCTTAAATTTTAAGCAGTGAAACGTATACCGCGTACTGTATACTCGGACAACATTTGATACTAGCCCCGGGTTATTATTTACAGAATATAACAATTCCACCTGTAACCAGCAAATATTTTACAACGCAACCAGGCCCAGTTTTATTCGCTACCATTAATATTCGCTCGACAACAAATTAAACTCTCTGTGATACAAAATACTCGTACCTCACACAACTATTGATAAAGTCTTCGACGAGTTTAACATCATGTTATGTTCTAGCAAAACGGTTAACATGAACCATTCAAATGAAGGTGATTCTAAATCACTAAAGGCTGATATTTCCTAAATCCTGAATTATTTTATCTGTCAACAAGCAAAAATATCGCATCGAAAATATTGTTCAAATTGTGAAATAGTTAGTTAACTAGAAAGACAGATTATTAATCGTCGATTAACATATGAGTTAGTTATAATATTTTTTGGTTGTTTGTTTAATTTGTAGAAAATCTTATTTCATTCCATAACAAATTTTATAGGTTAACTTTCAAACCTGAAATAAGCACATGGTTTCTTGTTCTTTCAATGTTTTTTTAATGTGTTACTTGTAAATAAAATTGTATTATTAATTGATATTTAGGACTTATAGACGGGTACTAGTATAATGAATAATAATTTGTGAAAATATTTTAGAAGTATGGTTGCAAATGCGTCATTTAAGAGATATAACGTGAATTTTTGGTTGAACCAGTTCAAAAGTAGAATTTTTTAATGAAGTTCTATATAATTTAGGCCGCAAGAAATCGAATGACGCAAAGCGCATCTTTATATCTTTTTTAGTTTTTGAGTTACAGCGATTTTGGACTTTTTTTAAATCTCAACTTTGAGAGCCAATATCTCGAAAACGAAAAGAGTTTTAAAAAAAGTCAAAAATCGCTGTAACTCAAAAACTAAAAAAGATATTGACATGCGGTTTGAACGAGTGCATTTCTCGTGCTCTGAATTATATAGAACTCCATTAAAAAAAATTTCTATTTTTTAACTGGTTCAACCAAAAATTCACGTTTATATATCTCTTTAAACGTAGCACTTACAACCATATTTCTAAAATACTTTTTACAAATAATTATTTATTATACAAGTATCTGTCTATGAGTTCTAAATAGTTATTAATAATATAATTTTATTTATGAGCAACATATTAAAACTAATTCGATGTTTGAACTGGATCACAAAAAAAATCACATTTTGTATTTTGTAGGCAATTTTCACGTAGTATCTTATTTACTACTACTACTACTACTATACTACTATAAAATTAAATAATCTTTATTAAATAAGGTGTGTGGATAGAACTATTATTGCCATGTGTAATTTGGAACCAAGATTCATAATTGTTTATTTCATACTGTATGTATTTTCATGTTTACAGTAGTAATTTCAGTCTTAAAATTGAGATTTTACGGTATCAAGTACCGTAATGAAATATTACGGTATTGTATCATGAGTTTGCTACATAGGTAACAAACAGTTTTCGACATGAAATTATAATTATTATTTGTCACTTTCAATGTTAGGATATGAAATTAATGTTACAACACAGTATGAAATTAAACATACGTCATATGTCCGTTAATTACTTTCAAAATTCTTACTTGCATCTTAATAGTAGTTTATGTAACAAGTACATAATTTAGGTCTTTATTGGACGAGCCGAATTTTATGGCAGAGCGAGCGCAGCGAGCGAGGCTAATAAATAAGGCGAGTCTATAAAGTCCGATTATGTACGAGTTGCATACAACGTTTTATGTTCGACTGCATGAAGTATATTTTCTCTTAAAATATGATTGTCAATACCTATATTTAAAACATTTAATTGAATCTCAAAGTGTGCTTCGTTGTTATGCATTTGTTGCTTTATTTATCAAATTGTCAAAGTGAAAAAAGTGTTGAGATGGATGAAAACATTGAAAACGTTCCAAAAGAAATAAAAGATCTTGCATGTAATGCAAGAGAATATCTAACAATTGTATGAAGACACATATAATACATACAGAAAATGGTGTTTAAATATTTCTTTTGAATTTTGTTTTAATGTGACATTGACAGCAGTCCAATTTTGCATTTTTATCGTACTAGTCCAATAAAGTACCCGATTATGGACAGTAAACAGTGTCGTAAAACAAGGTAATATGATGCAGTCGAACATAAAAATTATTTACTGAACTCTTATCGTAAATAACTATTAGTGAACACCTTTAATTTGTAAAAATATGGATTGAGGAAGTAGTTTAGGCTTGTTGTACCTAGATAGAATTGTTAGTATCTTACCTCTTCGGCCGTGTAGTGGTTGCCGAGGCCGCCGTTACATGCCTTGGCGCCGGGCGCCAGATAAACTGCGCGCCGTTTTATCACGCGTCCCTCGGCGGTCGACTCTGCTGTTGCTGCTGCTCCTGCGGCTCCTGCTGCCCGCCCTAATTACATGAGCAGCCATCTATCCGCGCGGAACCGTACCGCAGACATTTTATTTCTTTCTCGAGCCCCAACTCTTATCTCCGCAAGTAGGTAATTAGTGGCTTGACCGGGATTGCCTTTTTATCTCCAGGTGTGTCTCCTGTAATAAAATTAAAAAAGGAGCGTTACTTTATGTCCTACAGAACACCATAAGTTTCTATGCTTTTTACTTTTTCTGCGACTTCATTTAAAACTTACATTTGAACAATGCTTTTTCTTTTTTCTCACTTGCTCTTGTCTTTCAAACTTATTGGAAACAAGAACAGTCAACTTTTACAAACTCTGCATTTACCTACATAGAAGTACGAGTACTGTAAATCAGACGGTCACGGATATCAACTTTATACGACTCAATATTTTCACATTTTATAACTTAAATATTATCAAAGTTTATTGAGTCGGACTGTGGATTTCAGAACCCAGGTTCGATTCTCACAGCCGACAAACAATTTTCATTACTTTAAAATTACCTCTGTGGCATCCCCACCACTAACATCTATAGGGGCCGTGATTTGACGACTGGTAAACGCAATTCCCCCTAACAAATTTATATGTATGTGCGTGAAATGCAGTTACCAGCCTTCTAATTTCGGCCCCCAAAGATGTTTTCAAAATTGTCCATAATTCGACTCGATAGCACTGAAAAAAATTATTGTTTCAAATGGAATAATTAAACTAGCTAAATGTAAAAATAAATAAATATATCATCATGCTTTCTACTCATTATTATATGTGGCACTCTGCCGTAGCTGATCCGAAAAATGTTGGGGGTCGGTTGCTGTTAACGGTTTGTATAACAGTAAAATTTCAGTCTCATTTATCGGTTACGTTTTTTGACAATATTATGTAGGTTTCGGTTTCGGGGTATTTTAAAATTATAAATTACGGTTTCGTTGCAGTTTTGGTATTTTTCAGTATATTTAAGTTTTGTAGAGCGAAAAATTGTGTGAACAATCAAAGAATAAATGGGTGGAAGAATGAAAGAAGTTGTATAAGCTTGCCAAGTAATGTTATAGTGAATTTACATTTATTCGTTAGTAGAATCATGAAAATGAACTCGCAACAAAACTTACGATCTTTTTGAATGTAATTCCAGCAATTTTCGTGGTCTAAAAATTAGAATGTTAGAGTTTCCGGTGCTGTAGCTAGCCGAGCTAGTGGAGGTCTCTCTCTGCGCATTCGACATCGCGGCGCAAGTCGGCGGCGGCGGCAGCGGCGACGGCGTTATCCGCTGAATCACCGGAAAGGGTTGACTGCGCACTTCTTAACACGGAACTCGATCAAAGCCCGTGCTCTCGTACGCTCTCAACCGTTCGTTTATTTTGCCTGCGAGAACGTCCGTTTATTCGCGAGGTAATAAAAGAATTTAGCGATGATAAATCTTTAAATCAATAATGTGTATAGGAGCGGAAGCAAAGCGATAGAAACTTATAAAACGCGTGTAAAAAGATTAAAACTTCTCGCATAAGTCATTTGAAAGTTAGGGAAGAATGGAAGTAGTAAGTAAATCCAACAATGGTACCTCTTACGTTGTATACAGAACACGTAGGCAGGACCGGCGCAAGGGGGACATACTGAAGCGAATGTTTCAGGCGGTTGTACACTCATCTCAAACTAAAGTGTAAGAACGAGGTAGCGAGACTGTACATCCACATCTTCAATAAAAAACTTTCTTTTTAGGTCAGCACGACCTATAAATAAATACAAATTTTCCATTGAGCTACGATTACCTATATTCCGCTGAGTGTACATGGACAGAACCCAGTTTGACTCAGTCACACATTTCTTAATGTTCTGTAACTAGGAAATCGAACCGTAAAGGCACCCAACCCGATATTTTTTGTTTTAAAATATGGAAACCAAAAACTGAAACAAAATTTTATTGATTCTTTAACAGAAAACATAACCGAACCGATATTATTTCAGTTCTAAAACCGTAAATTTAAACCGGTATTAATAACATACAGGACTAAAAATAGTAAGAATATAAGTTAGTAGTTTTTATATTGCAGTCTTTACAGTCATAATAGGGTTGGCAACACTGGATACAAATGGTAGTGTGAAAGCAAGATCGACACAAAAATTAGTTTTGAAACTAGTTACTTAAAAATATACTGTCATTATACATTGCGCCTAAATATATTCGGTATTTGTAAAGGCATTTTGAATCTAAACCGTAACCGAAAACAAAAATTTATAATTTTAAAATCCAAAACCGAAATCGAAACCTATGTAATATTTTTTTAAACCGTAACCGATAAACGAAACCGTAATTTTTCGGTTCAAGTTACTCGAACCAAGGTTAATCAGTTAGAATCCACCTGCCGACAATGTGTGATTTGTCTTAAAATATAAAAATCACATTCGGGCGCTAAAGTTAGTCACTTAAACTCCTGAAAGAATCTAGCATTTTATTATGAGTACCGGTAGTAAAACTACGGTTTGATGTGCCCGGTAGAAGAAGAAAACAGATTATAGGTTGTGTGATTTTGTGGTCCCGTCCTGAACCGGCCCTGTAAATGTTGTGTACAGAACACGTAGAGTTCTTCCTCATGTAACATAACGTATGCCAACACAATCGCTTGGATTGAGTGGAGAGGAAGTTTGCAAACAAGACGTCACCAGTGCCGAATTGTACTTATCGGCGTAACGTGGGGGGCGGGCATTGTACGCGTCTCCCTGTTCCTGATGTGGAGTGGTGCTAATGGCGTCTAATTGTTCTGTTTTCCGCATGTCATCCGCGGGATGCGTATTACTTTAAACATCTTGACGCGACTCTCAGTGATGCGTGACGTTGCTGCTTCACTTTATCGCTAATACCATCGTGCAGATATTCAGTGGCGGACGAAAATCTACAGCTTTTTACTTTCACAATCACGTCAATGAATATTTATACAAACAAATACTGTGACATCAAATGAATGTTTAGAATATTCAATCTGCTTCTAAATTAATTTAGGTATTACATTTTTCTACTCCCATATTTTAAGTTACCTATGTATGGTATATATATATATATATATATATATATATATATATATATATATATATATATATATATACACTGCGACTCGATGAGTCCTGATTCTGTACTGTAATTGAGATTAAGTTCCTGTTGTGCAGAATAACAAATTAATTAATTATCCTGCGTGATAGCCGCACGAGTTGAGGGCCTGACACACGACCGTAGGATCGTGGGTTCGAGTCCCTTGGCGGCCATACAAAGGACATATCGGCATAAGACCTAGTAGTTGGTTCGATATATGTATGTATATATAAAAAAATAATTAA